>OY986437.1:181272456-183764956 GCA_963920525.1 Dichetophora obliterata | reverse complement strand
TTGGAAAATCCAATTTTGACAGAGCGTTAGGAAGTGAAGTTTGATACAGAAAACAAAGAAGAAGTTGTCGTTTCTGTGAAAAATATTGAAATATTTACTTGCACAAATGGAGGTAAGAAATTAATTAATAATTTAAATTAGATTGTATTTAATTTTATTTTGTATTAATTACAGAATATAAGTGAAATTTATTTACTAGATGCCAAACACTTTTTGACAACATTTGACATAATCCGCCTCTCTTATTTAGGAATGACAATTCAGCGTTAACGCTAAGCGGCTAGCAACGCGCCGCTCAACGCTCTTGTTTAGATTTCACAGTTACCCGATTTAGAAAATTATATTTGATTATTATAGATTTATTTTATTCGAGTCTGGCTGAAATAACTTCAAAACCAGTAATGTTTGAAAGTTGAGTGGAAACATTTTTAATCGCAGCTTTCAACTAAGTTTGAGTGTAGTGCAGATTTAGTCACTACTACTAAGTTTAGTTATAGTGCAACAAAATAACACAATCACTTAAGTCTCTAGTGATAGGGAAACATCTCTTCACTATCATAAGCTAGTAAAAAATAGTGAAAAATATAATTTCTTTCAATATATTTAGTGATAGTGGGAAATATGATTTCTTTATAATCTTACCGTCCATCCAATTCTATCTCCTCCATACAAATATTCCATTTTAATGGGCAAATCACCGCGATCAAAATACATGCGGAAAGAGCTAACCCGTGGAAGTTGAGTACCTCGTCCAGCTAGATCCAGACTTTTGATGCCCAATGGTAATGCCTCCTTACTTTTGTTAGCTGAAATTTGAAATAATATAAAAAATTTTACTATTTTTAGAAAAATTCATTTTAAGCCTTGCCATTTTCGCCAGAACAATGTAAGCTATTATTGAGTATAACACAGAAGGTAATATTTTTTAAATATAAAATGCAACAAAATAGAAATAAAGTTCTCAATAAAAACTCTTTTAAAAAATTGATTTTCTTCAAAAACAGAATTTCTATCGCTTACGATTTAGGCGATTATGGCTCGATATGCAAATATAATATTTAGAATAAACAAACATTTGGTCATCTTTCCACGGGCACTTGCCGTTGCTGGTGGATTCATTAAGGGGCCATGAATAACACGTGTGTTCTTTTGCTTTGATTGTATGGAAAATGGAGGAACATATCGTGGATGCACGTTTGTTGAGAAAACTCGATGTGACGACGGCGGTTGAGCTGATTTCGAACGATTGCTTGAAATATTTACACTTTTTGAAAACTCGTTGAATCGTGAGGTTTTTGCAAATGAACACCTAGCGGTAAGAGCCATTTTAGAGCACCTCTGCAAAGGTAAGTAATACTTGTTTTAAAGATATACACTAAATTTCTATATTTGTGGAAAGATGTTTTGTACCGTATGAATTAATATTGCGCTACTATCCGAACAAATAGCAACATACTGAAGTCACGTAACTTTTTGGCTTTGGAGAATCTGAGAAATATTTTTATGTGTCGAAGGTGGAATAAAAAGGTTGTGTCCAAAACAAAACGTTGCTAAGTTCAAATGCGCAGAAACCAAAAAATTCTACTGCATACTAAAAAAAGTAAACAAAACTTTGTTCCATCATATTTATGTAGATATTCTGAAACGCATTCCTATAGCCTCAGCCAACGCCGTAGATAAGGGGTTCAGGGGTTCAAACCCCCCCCCCCAAAGTGTTATATTATTGGCCGAAACATAAAGACAAATTGAAAATTGTATATGAGTATCTTGGTTAGATATTAAGTTAAATATAATATGTACAATATTACTATTTTACTTTATTTTTTGCCTTTGTATAGTTTTTCCGTACTAACGTTTGCAGAACGTATGAATATAAATTGAACATAATTATACTGAACCAGGCTAATGGGATAATGAGCGTTGTTACCTTGTTCATTAAGTTATTCAGGGAGGAGTAAGGTTTTCAGCGTAAAAAAACTATTTTTTATGCAATTGTTTTTAGAAATATGAGAAGAGCAAATTTATTAAAACGTTTTGTACATTGTAAGGTATCAATTAAATAATATTATGTAATTATTTAAAGAAAAAAAAATGGCAAACAACAAAAATAACGTCTTTAGAAAAATACTATTTGCGGTGTTCAATGTATCTTAGATGGAAATTATCTGAAATCAGAGAATATTAAAATTAAGTCGAAGTATCATCAAATCCTCCCCCAACGATTTCTGGTTATTATTAATACCATTTTTAAATTTTTGGTGGTCGTTTGAAGTGAAAATTGCTATTTTACACGAAAGTGGAGAACCCCCTTTATCTTAAAAAACTATGAAACTTACCGTTGGGGAGAGGTATTTTATACGTAGATATTGTGTACCAAGTTTGAAATGAATAAGCAATGTAGTTTTTGAAATTTAAATGGCAGTGAACACGGACTTTTAAAAAGTTGTTGTGATAAAAACGATTTTAAAATGTTCGCTGTGGAAGTTAGTGTGTTAGAGGAGAGGGAACTAATTAGTTTAAAAAAAAAATATTCAATAGTGTAAACTCTTACCCCTCCTTTAACTTAGCGTAAAAATGCATTTTTTTTACGACATTTGGCAGATGCACGATTTCTTGAGCTGTATGTGACTATCGTCAAATGCTTACAAAAACTTTTTACCTCAAATTCTAGCGGTGACCTTCGTCTTAAGCTTTTATTTTTTTTTTTAAATAATTAATTTGATTTATCCCATATTGACAATTATATAATTTTATAAGCAGAACAATGAATCTACATGTGGTAACGGCATTAATATAAATGTGCTTTAAAGGATCTCAATATATGCTATATATTGGTATTATTAGTTTCGGATCTGTCAATAATTGTTGTATGTTTTTTGTTTTTGTAATATATTTGATTTATCTTAAATAGTCTTCGTCTCAAGCAATCCAATTAATGTGTTTTACGAGTCCAGAATATTTGGTTGCAATCCATTTATTATATAAAATATTTTCATTTACTTCCAATCTGACAATACAGTTGCAAAAAAGTGATAAAGATTTGATAGAATGCTGCGAACATATAAATCTTGTAGTCGAAACTTTGGAAATATTTGGAAGAATGATAAAAAAGCATTTAAAGATATATTCAATAAAACTAAGATATGCTTTTATTAACTTAGAATGCAAAGAAGTAAGCCTCGTTTATCAAGAGACAATGTAAGAGCAGAAATATCAGAGGATTTTTATAGAATTAAGCTTTTCATTCTTTTCGTATATCTGTTTGTTGATCAAATGAAATTTCGATTTCCAAAGCACTTTCAAATACAAAATTGCAAATTTTTAAACATAGCCCATCAAAAATAAAAGTTAATTTTAAATCTGTTCAAACTGCTATAAGGAGCTTGTATCAAGCGTTGCCAGACGTTTTTTTAAAAAAACTGTAGGTTCCAAAAAAAAACTATTTTTAACGAAAAAACTGTAACCCTAAAAAAACGGCAAGTTTACTTTTGTTAGTATTTATTAAAATGAAAATAATAAAAAACAATACTTTTACAAAAACATAAACAATAACATAAGCAGTTAAAAAAAACTTCAAATAGCATTTGACCTTTTGAATAGATCACATTTTGTTTTTGAAATTAGATTTAATTATTTTTCGTAAATTTACTTGTAAATTGTTTTGTACATTTGGTTTGATTTATCTATTAAATTGAATACAGTTTGATGTATTCTTTTTTAAGAGATCTTTTGTTCTTAGGTCCAATTTTTCAGTGCTGGTTTAAACCCTAGCTAACAAGAGCTTAGTTAATCATAGATTAAAGCTAACCAGAGTTTAACCAAACAATCACTTTTTCAGTGTTTGGTTAAGTACCAGCACTTTTGTGTTTATAGATATGACAATACCATTAAGCGTCATTAAAATTCAAATAAATATCTGTAAAATCTGAAGTCTCATTAAGGAAATTGAATTTTGTAAGCAACGATCACACGGGTTAACGATGCAAAAATAACCCTGCCTGCGTAAATTGCAACTAACCGCCTCATACCCCAAATATTTCCACACGCACCTCTTGCGCAAACTGTTCAGAAAATCATGCTGCTTCTTCTAAAGAATGCAAAAAGTTTCAACAGCACAAAGGAATTATAAAAATAAAAACGCAGAACAAATGCACCCTACGCGAAACGCAACAACTCCTTCGGTCTCAAATCTCTTTTTCTACACAAGTTAGCAGCTTTGCTTCAGTTGTGTCCACAACTAATAATAACAATCAACCTCTTTTCAACCCCCAACAACAACAACTACATCAACCATTACTACAACAATAACCACTGCAACAACAACAGCAAACAATACAACAACAACAACCACTACTACAACAACCACTACAACAACAGCAACAGCCATTACAACAACAACAACCACTGCCACAACAAGAGCCACTAGAACAACTACAACAACCACAACAACAATAACAAACACGTCAACAACAACAAAAATCACAACAACTAAATAACCAACAAAAAACAGCCACATCTACATTAAAAAAACAAACAACAGCAAAACAACAACAACAAAATTTTAAAAAAAGTTCCTATTACTGCTTTCCCAGCAATAATAAAACCAAGTCAATCAAAACCAAATTCTAGCTCAAACTCCTATTCGAATACAAAAACTATAGAGTCGATAGATAAACTTTCCATTCCTGTAGTTAAATCTCAGTTTTCAAGCAACCATTCAGCTCTCATTAACACTCCAACTCCTCCTAATACTCCAACTACTTCTTTTAACATTAACAATTTAAAAATTTCTTCAACACTTCAACTCCTATGGATACAGAATTTACAAGTATAATTTCTAGTAGCTCTGAAGAAGATATATAACTAACTGATATTAAAATATTTACTTGAAAATATTTAAGCATTCATAAACACATTATCTCATTACTTAATAATCACGTATTTCGTTATATCTTTCTTTTGTTTTGTTTATTTTTTTCTTTCCTACACTTTCGTCATATGCTCCCCTCTGCCTACGTAATTATAACTCCGATTTTTCTTCCCTTTTGTTTTGCAAATAATGGTTACAATTATGCAATGGAACATGAATGGATATTTTAATAATTACCATGAGCTAGACCTTTTAATTAACTCACACGACCCTTTAGTTCTGTTACTACAAGAGACACATCTTGCAGTTAACTCCATTCCATATATTAATAAAAATTACATTGGTCACTTCCATAATATACCACGAAATTTGACAAACAAACAAGGGATCGGTATTCTTATAAAAACCATATAACTTTAAAACAATAAACTCCCCCCTATTCGCTATTGCAATTGAGATTAATCTGATAGTAAAATTCACTGTTATTTGTGCATATATTCCACCAAGCCAACAATTTTCCTCGTCTGAAATACTCCAAATTCTTAACATTATTGCTGACCCTGTAATTCTTGCTGGAGATTTCAATTCCTGGAGTTCACTTTGGGGGTCTTCAGCTACAAATATTCGCGGCAAGCACGTAGAGGATGTTATATTGTCCTCCAACTTAATGGTACTAAACGATGGGTCACCTACACATTATTCAACACATAAAGGCCCCTATAGACGAGCAACTAATCGCACAACTGGTTGAAAAAATGGTTGCTGGTTGATGAAAATAAGCAGTGTGTAGGTGGGTTTTTGGTTTTTTTCAGTTTTTCAACCAGTTTTCCAACCAGTTGCTGAAAATCAAAAAGTTTTGATTTTTTCGGCTGAAGCTCATCGAGTTGATCAACTAGTTGTCGTGTTTTTAGCAACTAAACGGAAAACTGAATTTTTGCTTCGGTTTTTGTTGAAGTTCTGCTATGGGCATTTTATAAATAAAATGTTTTGAACAGAATTTTAACATCTGCCATCAATTGAAAGTTGTGTCTGTAGGAAAAAACACAAACCAGTTGATCAACCAGTCGTTCGATTAGTTGCTCGTCTATAGGGGCCTTAACTCATTTACACATGTCGTTCTTACCCTCTGCTTTGCAAGTATACCTCCCAAATGCACTTGGGAAATCCTCGATGATCTTCATGGCAGCGATCACTGCCCTATTACCAATAAGATTAACGTTAGCACAACCACCAGCACACCAAAAAATAGTTTCTTACTGATTCAGCCAATTGGCCTTGCTTTCAATCAACAAAACCCTTTGTTCCTTGGTGGAGCTTGGAATTGGCTACCCCCAGATCCAATAAGCAAGCAGCTTGGCGAGATTTCAAACGTGATCGCTCCATGTATAATCTTGTCAAATATAAAAAAGCAAATTCTCTTTTTCGGCTCTGTGCTAAAAAAGCTAAAAGACTAAGTTTTCAAAAACTTACCAGTTCCAGAGGCCCATCATCTTACCCGAAAAAAATCTTGTCCAATATAAGGATGCTCTCAGGTACTTTTAAGCAATCTTGCTTTACAATGGTAAACACATCACATGGCCCTATTTTCTCTACCAATCAATTTTCGAACCAATTTGCCTATCACTTTTCTGATATCTCATCAGACACCAACTTTTCTACACAATTTTCAACTAATAAATTACTACTAATTGGTACCAATTACTACAGTCCCAATAACATCTCAACTTCTGCAAAATATATCGAAACAACCATACAAATGTCTGAATTTGAACAAGTTCTGAGCTTAGTTAAAGGGAAAACCCCCGGAACAGATAGAATTTCATATCCTATTATAAAAAACCTTTCTATTCCTGTAAACGAAAGAATACTTAAATTGTATAACTCTATCTTCGATGATGGTATTTACCCACAAGTTTGGAAAACATCCGCTATTATTCCTATACATAGACCTAAAAACCCCTGGGCGATATTGACAGTCATCGACCAATATCTCTACTTCCATGTTTGGGTAAGCTCCTTGAGAAGATAATTGCCAGCAGACTAATGTGGTTTGCAAGTAAAAATAAGTTAATAAGCCATAATCAGGTTGGATTTAAAAAAGGGCACGGAACAACCGACGCCTTGCTGCATCTAGATTATTTCATCACTAACGCTTTGGCAAGCAAAACCACATTTCTTTGATGGCAATGGATTTTCAAAAGGCTTTTGACCGAATTGGTGTTCATATTGTATTAAGACAAATTTATTAAAGGTTTTTTATCCAACAGAAAATGCAGAGTGCTGGTTAATGGCTGCTACTCCTCAGTAGTCCCACTTGACAATGAAACACCCCAAGGTTCACCGCTATCGGTTATACCGTTCGCTATAGCATGTTAAATTCCGACACAAATGCTGTAGCGAATACATTCACCGACATACTAACAGAAATAAACAACTGGTCTTATACCTCTGGTGCAAATTTATCAATAGAAAAAACAAATACTTTTCATATTTGCCGTAAATTGAATTGTAGTAACTGAAATTGAATTTTCAATAATGTAAACATTAATAGTTAAGACACCTTAAAAATCTTAGGTTTGATATTTGATAAGAAATATACTTTTAAGCCTCACTGTAAATATGTTCGAGATAGTTTAATTCTAAGGCTAAATATCATTAAGTATCTAACATCTAAGCGCAGCCTTGTACATCCCACAACACTCATCAACATCACTAGACACTCATTCTATCTAAAATTGATTATGGGCTTCCAATCTATGGACATTGCTCCAAAAGCAATATTGGCCTCCTCTTCGGTCCATACCATAAAGCTGTGCGGAGCTGCTTAAGGGCCTTCCCAACCACACCAATAACAAATATTCTGGCCAAGTCGGGTTTACCCTCACTACCTCATAGAGCTGAAGATGTCACCACCTATTGTCTTTATCCGAAGCTACTGCAACCAAAAAATCCTGTTCTTGCAAGCGATGTCAAAAAGTCACTGAAACGAAAACGGACTCCTAACAAAATCTCAACAATCGCTAGATGTCTAAAGTTTGGTCGGGAAAATTTTCTACCTCTTAAGCCTATACGGAACACTCCTGAATCCTATCCACCCTGGATGCTAAAATACTCCTCAATTAACACAAAGCTTATTGAACACCCTAAAGACAGCACTTCGAACTCAACTTACCAACAGCTGTTTCTTCAGGAAGCTGCTCAATATAAATCCTCAGGATGGAGCCTTATCTTCACTGACGGACCGAAAACTAACAACAATACCTCCTATGCAGTTGTTAGCGAGGACGGCGTTCCTATAAGCTATGGGCTATTGCACAACTTTTGCTCCGTGTTTACAGCAGAAGCTGTTGCTTTACTTCAGGCTGCTAGCTTTGCAAAAAAAAAAATAAGGGTAAATTTGTTATTTACACAGACAGCAAGTCTTGTGTCAACGCAATTAGAGCAACCGGCAATCTACAAACACAATTGCTACCACTGGAGATATTCTAATTCAGGCTCAAAATAAAATTAAAATTATGTGGATTCCTGGCCATTCAGGAATTCGTGGAAATGAGCTAGATGATACTACAGCTAAAAATGTTGCCTTCACACCAGCACCTACGTCTATTTCATTTACAGCTAAGGACATCAATAACCTTTTCGTTAGGCTACGATCTGCAAAAAATGCAGAATGCTGGAAAATCTACATTCACCACTATTCTGGTATAAATTCTGAGCGTTTAATACCACATTATCCGAGCACAGCATCATTTTTAACCATCATACCATTCACGCGACTACGTCTAGGACACACAAAGCTTACCCACGAGCATCTTTTGACGGGGTCCAGTCCCAATAACTGCCCCTTTTGCGGTTGCCTAGCTTCAATAGACCACTTGCTGAACTTCTGCCCGAACCTCTCTCTTAAAAGGAATCTGTACTTCTCGGACTTACGACCCTATGACATCTTAAAATTTCCTTCAAATGACAATATCACTAAAATGTATTCTTCTTTAAAAGATTGTAACCTTCTAAATTTTATCTAATTTAAATAATCACTAACTTACATACCTAATTTGCAGTTATTATAATTTTATATTTAGCATAGATCTATCTCTATTTTAATTTTATAGATATTAATTATCTGCCAGTCGAAAGCCTCAGATGCTAGTATTGCCTTATTTATTGCCGTATTTATATAGTAATTTATTATTGGACGTTCGCCAGTCATCGCTCATTTCGATGACCTTAGGGCCCCTCAAAAGGGAACTACATGTCGGACGTTTCTAGCAAAAAGTAAAAAATTTTTGTCTTCCATCGGACATACTACATGTGTGATGACTTGACGGGTCTGATGGACATGTAGTATCGTTTGTGCGTGGCCATCCAACTTAGTACATTTCGCCATTAGGGGCTTTCAGACCATCGTACATGTGCGATGACTTGGGCATGCTCGACGACATGTACGATCATTCGAAAGCAAATGAGACCGTCGGACCGACATGTCGGACGAAAATCAAAAATTTTTGATTTTTCTGCCGGTCGGACCGACATGTACGATGTTATGAACGCATGTCGGTCCGACTCGCTGCATTTTTTCATTTCATTAAAAGCGTCAGCGGGTGAACAGCAACGAAGCGGAAAAATATTAGAGAAAATTAATATGAAAATCGTTTGAAACATTTTATAATTGTTTATAATTAATTAAAATTGGGAAACAATTCTCTAAATATGAAAAATGACTGCTAAATCATAAGGTCATCAAAAAAGTGTTTAGCTATTACGCCGATGTGTTCTATTTGAGAGGCAGCAATGAAATGAAGTCGTCGCACATGTACGATTGTTTGAAAGCTCAACAAAATATTCCAGTTAGTTTGTCGTCGTACATGTCAGCGTACAAGTACGTTCGTCTGAAACCCCCTATTAGGGGGTTTCGGACGACGTGACTTGCCATCCGACATGTCCGACGACAAATTAACGGAGCAAATTTCTTTGAGCTTTCGAACAGCCCGACATGTACGACGACTTCATTTCATTGCAGGCTCTCAAACAAAACACATCGGCGTAATAGCCAAGTAATTTTTAGATGCCCTTATAATAACCAGTAATTTTCCATACTTTAGAGAAATTTTAATTAATTATATTCATAATTCAATGTTTCTAACGTTGTTCATATTATTTTTCTATAATATTTTTCCGCTTCGTTGCTGTTCACCCGCTGATGCTTTTAATGATATGAAAAAATGTAGCAAGTCGGACCGACTTGCGTTCACATGCTCAACATGTCGGTCCGATCGGCAGAAAAATCAAAAATAGTTGATTTTCGTGCGACATTTCGGTCCGACTGTCTTATTTGCTTTGGAATGATCCGACTTGTCATCGAGCATGCCAGATCTGTCCGTTATGTTTGATCGTCCGAAACCCCCTATTTGTTCACATCCTGCGGCAAAACTGCCGAACGTAACAAATGTTATATTTTGACGCGAATTTTTTTATCTTTACCTAAAATCGTGATGGCTTGGAATATTTAAAGAAAAAAAAAAACATATGTTCAAAACAATATTAATATTTTTATTTGATGTTATCTCTTCGGGAGCTAAAAAAAATTAAGTTCTTCCGACGTCTATCCGACATGTGCGATGTGTGTGAGGGCAAAGAAAAAAGTCCCGTTACTTTATGGAACTACATGTACGTCCGACATGTAGTATCGTTTGTGGGCCCCTATTTGCAACCAAAGAGCGTTTCGAAATTGCGTTTTGTCAGCGCGTTTTATATTTTCCCCCAGTACGCTTACACTATGCAAGTCGCATGGTATAACCTGCTAGTTCAATACGATACGCTGTGTAATACAATGATTGCGACAAAACTGGCAAAGGACACCATGGCAGGACTTTAGAAACAAATAACTGCGAATGAAAAAAAGGTGTCAGCTTTAAAATTTAAAAATGTGTCAGCTGTCAAATTTGAAAGTAAAATGGCAGCGGTCAATTTTGAAAACTATTCAGATGTAAAAGGGAAACGGTCCAATTTGAAAATCAGTCAGCTGTCAGATTTAAAAAGAAAATGTCAGCTGTCACATTTAAAAATCTGTCAGCTGTCAAATTTGAAAAGAAAATGTTAGCCGTCATATTTGAAAACCTGTCAGCTGTCAAATTTTAAAAAAAATACCTTGTCACATTTAAAAATCTGTCAGCTGTCAAACTTGAAAAGAAAATTTTAGCCATCAGATTTGAAAATCTATCAGCTGTCACAATTAAAAATCTGTCAGCTGTAAAATTTGAAAATAAAATGTCAGCCGTCGGATTTGAAAACTTTTCAGTTGCCTAATTTGAAAAGAAAATGTCAGCCGCCAAATTTGCAATTAAGTCAGCTATCAAATTTTTCCCTGCTTTCAAATTTACTCCCTTCAAGTGGCGTTTGGTGACATCAGATAGCGTTCACACTGGGCAACAAAAGTGAAGCAATTACAAATTAGGGTGATTCACGATGCTGCCCATATAACATTACCTTGGGTATTTCGAAACCAAATACAAGATAGTATCGATTGTTCGTAAACGATTAGTGGTAAAGGTAGAAAATTGTGTACCAAAATTAAAAGACAAATATACTACATCGTGAACAACCACAGTGAAAATTTGTGCCATTACAAGGCCTTAACACAATCTCGCTCACTGTTATTCATAAATGATTCATACATTCCCAGCAGTTATTTTGGAGTCAATTGGAAAAACCAACTGCTGGCTATGATGCAGCTTTAGCTTTTGTTTTTACATTTGTGTGCTACAGCAGTCAAGGCTAATCGCTTTCAATTTGTCATTTTCTGTAATAAAAAAAGGTAAATGACTATAATTGTTATATTTTACCTAAATATAAAGATATACTAATAGCTTGATAGCTCAATCGTAAGGTAACGTAGCGCAACGTTGCTAACTGTCAAGTTAAAATCTGTTTAGGAAATAGATTTTTACGCCACGTTACGATTTTTGACAGTTGTAGTGCACTCTAACTAAACATTCCTATAATAACAACTTTACCACATTTGTTTCATGCACTTATTATACAGGTTGTCCCAGATCAACGTCTCAATCCAGCGTTGGTTGATTTCTTGGGTCAAGACAAGAAAAAATTGTATGAGGGAGATGGAACCCTCCTGTTCCATCTCCCTCCTGTCATACAATTTTTTTCGAGCTATAGGCGGAAGTATAGCAAAAAATAGCATTTATAGGTGTCATCAGTTTTAATGCAATAACTTAAAAAGTATATCAGATAGGAACCTCAACTGGCAACTTAAATATGAAAAATATGTTTTTTATTTTCTTTTTTCACTTACGCTCGTTTTACATAAAAAAAGTTTTATTATTATTTTTTTCTGATGCCATCTTAATCGCCAAATAATTCTCTGCAGTATTCCATTATACGGCTTCACCGGTTTATTTTCATTCACGAACTAAAACGTCATTTAGTTCTTGGTTTTTTTTATATTCTCATAGTAACACATGTTCTATATATTCGTACTACCACAGGGTGTACCATACAAATTAAAATATATATAAATTAATCTGTTACAAAATATCTTTATGAAAACAATTGAAGAGATCATTTTAATACTAAAAAAATATTTAAAATAAACTATAAGAAAACTAAAAAAAAAAAATACAGTAGTGAATACATAAAAAGTAAATTGAATTTTTTTAAAAATATTAAGTTGAAGTTGAGAGTATTGAAAATAAGGAAGACTGTCCTGTTTTAAAAATAGAATTCTACAATATTTATGATGAGATTTTAAAAATAATAAATAATTTTTTTTTAATTTTTTTTTAATACAAAAAGTTTAAAAGAAATTGTTTCTGTAGATTTACATTTATCAAACATTTGGGAGGAAGAAAAAATTTTGCCAAAAATGTCAAACTTTGATATTAATATGGTAGGTAAAAACCTGGATTAGAGGATTTTATTGTGCAAGCGGAACTATTGCACGATTTAGTGGAAGATGATGATAAGGAAATTTTTGTGAAATACATTTATAATTTTAAATTCACTACCCAAGTAAGCAGCATACTTGGACGGTCAAACCGACCTTCTACACGGCAAAATTAAAAAATTTATTGGAAAAGTCGTACCCAAATCCTAAAAATTTACAACAAATCTTAAATTAATTTAGTTCGCTAAAACAAAATTATAAATATGACAATAGCAGCATTTAGAGGAAAATTGATAGAACTTTCAGAACAGCTAAGTTCGTACGAAATAAAAAGTTTAGAAAATCCTAGTAAAAAGTTTAGAAAATCCTAGTAAAGACGCTAAAAATGCGGTATACAAAATAAACCAAAGCATGGCACTCCATATTTTTTCAAAAGGTGTGGATACAGAATATAGAAACATATTACTAGCAAATCCATCTAAAACTTTTAGTGAAGCTGTTGAAAATTGTATGGCAGTGGAAGAAAGTTTAAAAGCAATTATAGTTTCAGAGAACAGAGGGCAAGGCATAACAATAATTTTAGCAACAACAACGTGCAAAATTATGATCACAGAAATTATCAAAATAGCAATTTAAACAGCAATTACAGGTATAATAACAATAGCAACAATTTTAGAATCAATAATAATAATTCAAATCAAGGCTTTAATAGAATCAATACCTTTCAAAATGGCAATAATTTTACTATAATACAATAATAACACAAACAGAAATTTTAGCAGAAGTAATAATTATAATTGCAATGTAACGGGAACAGAAATTCTAGCAGGAGTAATAATAATTATAATTACAATTTGCCGGGAAACGCCAATGGCCGGGGGGCAAGAGCTATTACCCGCAGAGTACAAAGTTAATTTTGCAACTTTAAAAAAATTTATCAAATTTTATTATATTAATATGTAAAAATTCACATAGAACGTTAAAATTCTTTATAGAAACGGGAGCTGATATTTCCGTTTACAAAGTCGATAACGCTGACAATTTAAACACAAGATATATTACAAAGATAACAGGCATAACGAACGAAACTATAGAATGTATTGGCAAGTCAAATTTAAAATTTTACATTGAGAATGAAGAGTTTGAACATAATTTTCAAATAGTCGAGAAAGATACGACGTAATGATTCGGACGTAAACAAAGTAAGAAAACTTAAGTTTTTAACAGAGAAAGATTTTAAGGGTACTCAGATAGACAAAGAAGACAATCAGGTTTTTGTACGATGCAGTGACAATCCGATGTTTACACAGATGACTGATTTTGAAGATCAAAAACTAGGGATTGAAGAATTGGCATTGAATATTATTGATGATATATATAAAAACTTTAAAAATTTATAATAATTTAAATATTAGTGAAAACAAAGTAAAAGTACTGATTTATAGAGAACCAAAAAGAATAATGGAGATAGAAAACCAGAAAAGAATATTTGAAGAACACCATAATTCGACCCATGGAGGTCATATGAGAGTTAGAAAAACAATTTTAAAAATAAAGCAGGGGTACATTTTGAAAAATATGTGTAAAATTAATAAAAATTTCATAAATAATTGCGAAACATGTAAAATTAACAAACAAACCAGACATACTAAAGAACAACTAACTGTGACAGACACACCAGGAACTAATTTTGAAGTAGTTTCTATAGACACTGTAGGTCTTCTACGTTTAACAAATAACTACCGGTACATACTGACCATGCAGTGCGAATTAGCCAAATATTTTATAGCATGTCCTATGGAGACGAAAGACGCCAAAACAGTAGCCAAAACTTTAATTAGAAAACTTAATTTTGATTTATGGGCATCTTAAAACAATAAAGTCGGATAGGGGTACAGAGTTTACCAATGAGTTATTGTGGCAAATATGCAGCCAATTAAATATAAAACAAGTACACCATATCATCACGAAACTCTTGGTTCTTTAGAAAGGAACCACAGTGTTAAACGAATTTTTACATAATTTTTGCAAAGATGACGAATGGGACCATTGGATCCCATGCATCACGTTTGCGTACAATACGACACCTCATATCGATACCAGCTATAGTCCTTTTGAACTAATTTTTAGGAAATTGGCAAACCTACCAAATAAACAATTGCAAACATTTAGAACTTACAATACTGAAAATTTTGCGCAAGAACTAAAAATATGGTTAGCATATTCTTTAAAAAAGGCACATAAATTAATAAGCATACCTGAAGAGAAGCGAAAAAAGATACTGAAATTTCAAACTCACTAAATATAAATATTGGTAACAAAATAATTGTAAAAAGAATGAATAGAAAAAAATATCAATCACCATATCATGGTCCATACACTGTAATTAAGAAAAATGGAGTAAATACAATATTAGATGTAAGTGGAAAATTAAAAGAATACCACAATAATTTATTGGAAAAATAGATTTAGTTGAAATAAAATATTGTTTTAATTATATTGAAATTTGTTAAAATATCAAAATTAGAATATAAATAAACATATTTAAATTGTACAATAACCAATTATAAATACATTGAAATTTATAAAAAGATAAACAAAAATATTTGAATTGTATAATTATTAGTTATAAATAAATTGAAATTTGTCGAAATATAAAAATTAAAATATTTAAATTATATAATTACCAATATAAATTTATTAAAATATTTGAATTGTACAAATTATAAAATAAGGAAAAAATATTTGCATTGTATAATTTCAAAATAAAAATATTTTTTTTAAATCAAATAATTTTATCTTAAGGATGGGGGTGTAGTGCACTCTAACTAAACATTCCTATAATTACAACTTAAACATATTTCTTTCATGCACTTATTATATATAAACATTTTACACATAATGATCTATTCTACAAACTAAATATTTCTATAAACGTAGCCTAAACACATTTATGATGGTAAATAATCAAAACAAACACATAACTATTATTTACATATAATAATGCTTGCACAATAATAAGGTCAGTGCACTTATGTTTACATGACTACATAAACTAATGCTATTCTACCTATTTAAGATTATATTAAGTAAGATATATATTTAATATTGTAATTATTTTCAGACTTAAATAATATCGTTATTTGACTTTATAAGCAAAACAAATTTTAAAATAAAGTCTTGAGCTTTAAACTAATTGCTCCTTAATTTCATTTCTAAGCGCCTGAATGCACTTTCGAGTGATAGCACAAAAGAAACATTTTTTAAATAGGAAAACAGCGCTCTTAAGCGCTGGCATAAAAAAAGTACGAAAAAGTCCTTTTTAAAACTATAACGCGTATATTTTTTTAAGCCGCGTAGATCGCGTAAAACAACGAACAACGCAAGTATACCGCGTAAGCCGCGTAAACAACGCATTGCTAAAAATACGTGCGGCAAACCCTACACAGTTCGACTGCTGTAGGACAAGCGAAAAAATTGGTTTAACTTCACAAAATTATAAATTTTAATACTTTATAAGAAATAATGCAGCCTTTTATTAAAGAGGAGAAGTTAATGAGCCTACTAGAAAAAACGAGTGCCTTTATAAAAAACTTTCTGCCGGCGACTGCACTACGTTTTATTATGATTTCGGTAATCGTTAAAGCCGCGTTTCCATGTGATCTTTTAATATCCCCCAGTATCACAAATTTTTTGCTATAAGAGCGAGATGCATGTATGTGATTTCGTTTATAGCAAGTTTGACATGGTTTGACATATGTAAAAGCCAATAAATTAATTTGAAATCATTGTTGCCAATTTCAAGACCAAACATTTGAACATTAGTTTTAATATTTTTCCTGATGATATTAAATTAATTTTAATAACAGTCATATAAGAATTGATGCAACTTTTTTCCCCTATTATGCTGAGATACATTTCGTAATGAAAAGAATCCAATTTCCGCAGGAAGCGAATCGGAGGTTACATTGGAAAAAATACTCCTGCGTTAGTACAATGAAACATACAGTATACTTTGAATGATGGCCGAGGGACAGGTGAAAGAAGCAAACAGTTGTACGCGCGAAAAGGAAGAAAAGACATTTGCACAAGCTTGCCAACGTGTAAATGACGCCTTCGAACAATTCTCACGACAACTGAAAGAATCCTGTCGCCCTGCTTTTCGCACTATTCCCGGATTTTTCTATATGCTTGGAGAGTCGGATAGCGCTAAAACTTTGGACCTTACTCTGTCTTGCGATTCAAAAAGCAAATGCGATTCGAAAAAAATCACACCATGTAAATACATGAATTAAGATAACTAAATGGGAGTCACTTCTATTTCTGAAATCTGAAGCAAATCGCATATGCTTTTCGATTTGCATTACAGAGTAAGGCCCCTGATGCTTTCCAACTCGCAAGCTATTAACTTGACTTCACAAAACTAGATCGAAATCTGATTACATACGTGATTTGATAGACGATCCCGAAGATTTGCAAAGTTTGCATGGTTTGCATCAGGAGAAATAGAAATGGTGGAGTAGAATTTTCTTTTTAAATCTAACTAATTTAAGGATCGTTGATTCCTAGGATTCCAATGATTTGCAAAGTTCTCTAAGCTATCAGGAGATATAGAAATCAAGGAATGTAATTTTCTTTTAAGTGTTTTGAACTTTAAGGATAAGCTTCTATTTTTTATTTGGACATTTTATCAATTGCCTATTTAAACATACAGTTTTGTTTATGACCTTTTTTTGTCTTTATAAATTTTTCTAATCATTACAATTAGAATCAACTATGAACTCATTATTTTCATTATGGAACTTTTTATTGAATTAAATTAGATCGTTACTCAATTTAAACAGTTATTTTTTATCTTATTAACAATTTAAATAAAAAAGTATGTGTGGCCACCACGTACGGTAGAAGTGAAATCTTCAGGAAACTAAAAATTTTTCGTACAATGACTCTTTCATAAAACACATAAGAATGAGATAAAATGACTTGAAAATCAAAGTTTTGACTTTCTATCAATATATTTAATTTAAGTGTTCTTTTTTTGTTAATATTAAAAAACATTTTAAACAACGACTCTGCTGCAATATTTTTTTAAGTACTTTGAACTTTTAGAAATTCATTGACCCATTATCATAGTCAAAATATATGTAGACTCTAAATAAGTAGACTCTATACGTATTTGTAACAGTTTTTTAATATGATATGTTGTCAGAAAGCTTGCACTAAATTTAGAGTCGACTCTTATTTTGACTATGATAATGGGCCATTTACTTTTGGTGATAAAAAGTACCGTGTGTTCCGACCAGAGACGTAAGGAACCTACATGTTTGTTGACCACCCATCCAGTAGACAGACTAAAATTTTATTAATAACATTTCTGGAATCTGCAACCTCAATGTACAGATTTTTTTTTTAGTTTTATTTTATGTATAGATTAATGGTTTTAGTAGCGCAGGTCCACTGATTCAAAAAACTAAAAACACTGAAAATAAACAAGTTTTAACCAGATCTTTGCATCTACTTGATATAACAGAATTGACATCTTGGAATACTTGTTATTTAAAGTGTTCTGGACCTCACGCACGCACATGATATGGATTGATAATCTTTTGGCATGCTTTGGGAACGTATTCCAAGATTCATTTTTGGTGCGTTTAGTAATAGTGTCGCTTGCGGTCTTTTCGGTAAAAGCACCGACGCTAGATTTCTGAACACACATTGCTAGCTGGCGTTCGCGTAACGATGTAATGCGTTCGGGATGAGGACGCAAGCTTGATGAATTACAGCTGCTATTTGATGTCGAGGTATCCTGAGAGCGTTCATTGGAGAGAGTGCGTGCACAAGCAGTGGCGAGCTCGCAACAAAGTTGCTTATCTGCATCTTAAAAGTCTCATCCGTAAAGCGTTTGTTGTTGCTAATCAAGTGGTGGCAATAGCTAGTTGATCATGTGGACTGCCACTTAAAAGAGCGTTTTGCACTTCAGCGTCGTTGACACCGAATTAAGCACAAACCTCGGAGACAGCATAGGTAGCAATAACATTATTATGAAGATATCGGTTGGCGTGGAGGTGACCTGCAAGTGAACAAATGGAAATTGGTAATGAAATGGCTCCATCAATGAATCATTAACCATCACACTCACCTGATTCAATTTTATGATGGTTTAAGATTCTGATTTTCTCTGCGTATTTTGCAAATACAATGACTCGATTTTCTGCCTGTTTAGTATCTTGACTGCCATCACATGTTTTGTCATCCGATAGTCGCTTATCTTGACCTTGCCAAGCGCACCTGTCTAGTGTGGTGACGAGCAGATAAAGACCAATTTTCACAACGACTGTGGTCCCGACGAATTGGACACTACAACAGCATCGGCTATTCATGATGTTTATTTTTATTTAAAGCTGACAGAGGATGATGACAGAAGATATCACAAGCTATAAAAATAGAAAATTTATGCCTGTTTTACCCTCACTTAAGTCAATTCCGTAAACGCGGCTTTATCCTCGAGTCAACTTCGCTCTACGTTATGTTCCGCTGCGTCACCCTACGTTATGCTTGGATAATGAAGTCTGAACATTCCTATACTTGCCTTTGTTTATTATATTTATTATTAGTGGTGTACACAGTGATCAAATCGCTCATTAAATGATTTGACAAAAGATTTGACCAACAGACATAAATATGGATTTGATGGTGATTTGACGAGTCCGAACACTCATCAAATCGTTTTTCAAATCATTTGATGAATATTAAAATATTTTGATTCCGCTGATTTGACGAACGATTTTGTCAGTTGAAAAAAATTTTCAACCTGAGCACACCGCGGCAAAAGAAGGAACGGAAGAAAATAATAAGAAAATAGTAATAAATAACTGTGCAGAATAATTTATAATAATTTATAAAATAATCTCTTCTTCTTCCAATACGATTTTATAACAAGTCCTTTATCAAGTGTTTTTTAATAACGAAAATTTTCCGTCATCGCTATGTGCTAACTTCGGTGTTCAAGACAAAATTAAATTTAATGAAAAATTTGATGAGTATGAACAGTTTTGTGGTCAAACGATTTGACAAACGATTTGATGAGCGATTTGAAGTGTGAACAGGGCTAATGACATATGACAAAAAAATTAACTTTGAATTTCAGAAGTATGGATGAAACACAGGGTGACACATACAAAAAAGTAGAATTAAAGATGCATTATTTTATTTCTTTTTTTAGTTTTATTTGTATGGAAAAAATCAGCTGCAGCCATTTAATTTTTTGAAATAATTGCTTGCATGATGCAATCATTATAAAGTAGCCTTGACAGCTATAGCCTCGTCGGGTATACCTGTCTTCTCACGAGCTACGGCAATAGAATGTAAAATACGAGAAAACGAAATAGAGAGCATGTATTACACACTTTTTATGTTATCTTATCTTCGCCATTAATTTTTAAATGACAATGCTTGATGTGTTCGTCCAACACGGCAATAGAATGTAAAACAAAATAAAACAAAATAAAGAGCATGTATTATACACATGTATTATACACACTTTTTTTGTTATTTTATCTTTGCCATTAATTTTTTAATGACAATGCTTGATGTATTCGTCCAACACGTGTTCACATTGATAGGATAGCTGCTCATCACACCTTGAATTTGAAAAATTTCAAATACGAGGCTTGTCCTACCAGGCGTGAACCATGTGAGCCCCGCTAACAGCAACAAGTAAATAACAGGGTGTTTGCACGTCTACTTCAACAGAAAAGCACGTCCCTACAAGAAATATCTAACCAAAGCCCTAGCACAATCACATACATTTTTCTGTTTACAACCACATTCTCATACGCATTTCAGTGTCAAAAATTGTGAAACAAGGACAAAAATATGAAAGTTTTAGCAAGTGCATGTGAAAGAAAGACAAGGTATCATTATTGAAAAGTATGTAAATTTTTCGCATATCTGCCATTGTAGTTTACCATTCCCGGTTTCGTTGACAACAAGGTCACTGCTAGAAAACAACAAACAACAACAGTAGACGGGACCACTACTTAACAACAAAAACAGCAGCAGACAAGGTCATTGCTAAGCAAAAACATTTTGAAAAGAAAATTTTTTAATTTTATGTAAAATTTTATTGTATTCATTGTTCTTGTCATATTTTATAAAATTTTTGTTACAGGTTGTTTTCTCAATTTAGATTTTCACGAGCCATATACCGTAACTTTTAAAACGTTTGTAAGACGATAGGATCGTGAGAAACTTATCGCCTTACATCCGTAGGCATTCCACTGCACTAGGGAAACACATTTTAAAAAACACATTTTTAAAATAGGTCATGAATCTTTCACACACACCACCACCCCACCTCAGACAAACTCCCACTCCGTTATATACTTCTAACCCTCTTTAGGAATTCAGAAATTTTGGACAACTTGTCCCGACGCATGGTTCGCCCATGCAGAAATACAATTTCAAGCAAAAGGAATAACAACTGACAAGACGAAGTACGAGTACCTCGTAACCGCTCTACCTCAAGAGGTAATTATAACAGTGCTAGACTTCATAGAAAAACCTCAGTCCTCAAATTTTAATGAAGGTTTAAAGAGAACCTTGATTGACAGACACTCTTTAAGTGAAACCAAGAGGTTCGACAAAATTCTGTCTGGCACTGAGATGGGTGACCAAAAGTCATCTCAACTTTTTAGGTCACTTATAATGTTAACCTTAATATTTCTTTGACCGGATCTGGTCACAGAGAACTAGAGGAACAGTTATACCTAGCTGACAATTTGTGGGAAGTTATGTCAGAATCCGAAGTCGCTTCAGTTGGCAATAATGCCCAGCGCATGGCAAAAATCACCCAAAACTCTGAGCTTGCGATGATAACGCAATCGTTTGCTGAAACAACGTCCAAAATCCTACAAAGTTTCAACAAACTAACAATTGAGGTCCAAGAGTTGAACAACGAACAATACCGTAATCATTCACGTTCGAACTCGAGAGAGTCTAATTTTCGTTTTCCAGGCGTAGATCCCCGTCAAGAAGTGTGTCACGACAAAGACCTGCCAACTGGGTATGTAGATCCCATTTTAGGTTCGGTAGGGCAACTAGGCAATGCGAACAACCATGCTCATTCGGACACAACACAACATAACTCAACAAACTAAGTGACTCCATCATTGCGACGGCTAATGATGGAAGTCAAACAATACTCACACGTCGCCTTTTTATTTACGATAAAGATAATCATATAAACTTTTTGATAGACAGTAGAGTAGAAGTTTCAGTACTTCCAGTTAATAAATTTAAAGTCCACAAGAAAAATTCAGACTTAATATTAACAGCAGCTATTGGTAGCACAATCTCAACTTTCGGCAAGAAATTACCTAACGTAAATTTGAAACTAAGACGAGATTTCCCCTTTGCATTTATGCTAGCAGACATTACAAGATCCATCATAGGAGCAGATTTCCTTACGAAATTTGGATTCTTGATAGACTTAAGACACGAAAAACTCATTGATCGGCTTACACAACTATCACAGCACAAACACAGCATTTACAGAAACATCATTACCTTAACTAATTACACTAGACAACAAATATACAAATATACTCAAAAATTATCCATCAAAAACAGCAGAACCTGACTACAACAAACCAATTAAACACAAAACAGTACACCATATAACTAGAGAAGGACAGTTACCTTTTTCAAGACCAAGACGCCTTGACTCCAACAAATGTAAAATTGCCAAAAGAAATTTGACTTCTTAATCAAACAGGTATCTGCGGTACTTCAGACTCATGTCAGCGTCTCCACTACATTTAGTACCAAAAAAATATGTGAACGACTGGAGACATGTGGTGACTATAGAGGACTAAACGCAATTATAATTCCAGACCGCTACCCTGCATCACACATACACGATCTATCTAAAGATTTACACAACAACACATATTTTCAAAATTAGACTTAGTTAGAGCATATCACCAAATACCCATGGCCACTCAAGACATACATAAAACTGCGATTACTACACCGTTCGGAATGTTTGAGTTTCTGAGAATGCCATTCGGTTTTAGAAATGCAGCTCAAACATTCCAACGATTTATCAATGAAGTATTACGAGAACTAGACTTCGTATTTGTATACCTCGATGACATTCTGGTGGCCAGCGAGACAGAAGAAGAACACCTTAAACATCTAAATTTAGCTTTCGAACGACTAGACAATAACGGACTAAACATTAAACCAAACAAATGTATTTTCGGCGTAGACAGAAAAAAATTTTTAAGTTATGATATTTCAAACAAAGGCATACAACCATCTCCCTATAGAATTCAACGCATTGTTAACTATCCAAATTCATAAACAGTTAAACAAATGAAGAAATTCATCGGGATGATTAATTACTACCACAGATGCATTCCAAAATTAGCACACACACTCACACACATTTATGATATGATAACTTCAGCAATAAAAACAAAGGACAAACACTTAAAATGGACAGAAAACACAACAGAAACATTCGCAACGATAAAAGAAAGTTTTACTAAGAAAGTGCTACTTAATCATTTTAATAGCAAAGCAAAACTTTCTATCGCTGTGGATGCATCTAACACTGCTATCGGTGCAGTTTTGCAGCAAGAACACAATCAGAAAACAGAACCACTTACTTACTTACTTAGTTGGCGCTACAACCGTATGTCGATTTTAATGCGCTTGACTATGTCGATGACAGCGTACAGCTCATACAGTTCATCATTCCACCGTATTCGGTACTCGCCATTGACGCAGATTGATCCGTAGATCTTACGAAGAATCTTTCTTTCGAATGCTCCTAAAGTCTTTTCATCTAAACTGCTCAGCGTCCAGGTTTGTTATGCATAAAGTAGGATGGGCATGATGAGCGATTTGTAGAGCGTGATTTTCGTTCGTCGAGAGAGGGCTCTGCTTCTCAATTGCCTACTGAGCCCAAAGTCACACCTGTTGGCAAGAGTTATTCTTCGTTTGATCTCAATATCTGGATCCCAGATAAACGAAGTCCTTCACAACCTCGAAGGAGGTATTTTCAACGGTAACGCGGGTTCCAAGACGCTGGGACTGTTTGTTTGTTGACCCATTCGACTTGACTCTCTTTCTTATCTGGGAAATGCTACACTGACTTCGCGCGTATTATAGCCAATGATATCGATGTTTTCTGAGATTCCAATCGTTCGGAATGCATTATTTCGATCATATTCTGCATAGAAGCTCGTGAATGCATTTAAGTAGAGTTTCGCCTCCGATCTTAAACAGCTCAGCAGGTAAGCCATCAGCTCCCGCGGCTTTGATATTTTTAAGCCGAGCTATAGCTGTCAGTACTTCATCATAGTCGGGCAGCGGAACCTCGACGCTGTCATCCGAAATTGGGGTTTCCGGAATATCATCTCTATTGGCGGGATTGTTGTCAACGTTGCCATTTAGAAGCTTAGAGAAGTGTTCCCTCCATAACATCAGTGTACTCTGGGCATCTGTCACTAGATTCCCGTTTTCATCCTTGCAGGAAGAGGCCCCGGTTTTAAAACCATCGGCAAGGCGTCTTATTTTTTCGAAAAATTTTCGGGCCTCATTCCTGTCACCAATAGGACCACTAGTTTTTTTTTTTAAATAATCACCATCAGAGACAAATTACAGTACATTCGATCGCGAACTTTAAGCAATTTACTTTACAATTAAACACTTTAGACACTATTTAGAGGGACGAACATTTACTATATGCACAGATCACAAACCACTTACTTCAGCATAACATTAAAAAACAGAGAGAAGCCCAAGACAAATACGACACCTAGAATTCATTGCACAGTTTTCCAACGCCATCAGACACATTAAAGGTACCGATAACACCGTAGCGGACGCACTTTCAAGAGCTGAGATAGAGGCTTTCACAACCTCTGAGTTCAACCCCAGAACTCTACACAAAGAATAGAATACAGATTCAGAACTACAAGAGATACTAAATAAACATACTTACAAATTCGAACAAATACACATTCCAATACTTAATATTAAAATTTGGTGCGAACAAACAAGTTCAGGAACACGTCCATACATTCCACAAATATTACGCAAACAAATTTTTGAACAATTAAATAGCATTTCACACCCAGGTACACGAACTTCTCGACGACTCATAACACAAAGATATTTTTGGTCCAAAATGAACACACAATTCAACAAATGCGTTTGATGCCAACGGGCAAAGATACACAAACATACGAAGACAATCCCACACAAGAAAGACATTCCATACGGTCGTTTTGAGCATGTTCACGTTGATTTAGTTGCCCTTTACCAATATGAAATGATTACAGATAACTACAATTAAAGACACCAACGCCAGTACTATCGTAGATACACTTCAAAACGAATATATCTCACGTTTTGGAGTTCCTCTGGCAATTACTTCCGATCGAGGGCCTCAATTTACGTCCACAACATTTAGAAACTTCGTTAAGAATCTAGGAAGCAAACACATTACCACTTCTGCTTATCATCCACAAGCTAATGGGATATTAGAACGATTTCACCACCAACTAAAAACTTCTATAATAGCGAGTAATAGTGCGCTTACACCGAACTTTCATAACGTGTTTTAAGCATTTTTCAATTTTTCATTTTTTTTTTTGAGCAGTTTGAGCATTTTTTTTAAGAGCCAAAACTAGGGATGCAACATCTTTCTAAAAAACATCGATGTTAACTTGACAATTATCGATGTTTAAAAACATCGGTTAAAAGACCGATATATCGATGTTTTCATTATTGTATTAGGCCTATTATTGAGGTACAAATATAAGTACTATTTTTTATAGATAACATATTTTATTGGCACTATATTATAAAATATGAAAAAAGGAATAATTTCCTACAAAGTATGGACGTAGAAAAATTTACAAAAACAAAATTTTAAAAATTAATACAGTACTCCTAACTCTTATAAATTTTAACACTAACCGTAGAAGCAGTAGAAACGCTAACAATTTAATTTACTTACCTTTTAGTAGCACAAATTATATGGCTACTGCTCCCTTAAATCGCATGAGTACATTTGTTAACAACTGTAGCTTTTTTGATGTTAACTTATCGAAAGGTCACCTCAAAAGTAGATTGAAAACTAATGTATGATTAGATCTATGTTAACGCATGGTTAGTTGTTATGTTTTGTGTTGTCCCTGAGCCCAAGCCATATTATGGTGGGTAAATTTTTCTCACTTTGGATTGTTTTGGACCACTTTTATCTATGTATATCGTTGAGATATTTAAATGATATTAAGTTGGTTCTTAAGATAGTCTAATGTGGAGAAAGTGCGAAAAAGCTGTAGTAGCTGAACTCTATTGTTATTGCATGTTAAAAAAAAAGTAAAAAAATTTTTTATATAACATATTAAAACATAACACATAAAACGAACTGAAAAGTATAAAGTAATTTCTCCTAGAGTGGGGCTTTTAGTTCTCCTAAAAACGTGGGGCGCATGCTATAGAGAATAGTAAAAAGTGTTGTTAACAATTGTAGTACGTCAGTGAACAACTGATTGCGTAACCCAGTTCCCTTGACTGTCAGGATAGAGACCTTGCATTGATGGTAGATTCAAGTTTGCTAAGGTTAGTGATACAATATTCTCTGTATCATGCGTCCCACTTTTTAGGAGAACTAAAAGCCCTACCAAAGCTTTTAGCAGGGGTTTTATACCTATAGACGACCACCTACCAAAATAAAATCTAAATCAAAAAGAAAACAAGAGCAAGGCGTCTTATCAACCAAGCGTCCAGAAACTAATAGCCTAATGCAGTATTCCTGTCCGATCAATTACCTCGAAATGAAAGAAATTCAAAATTCTGACCAACAACAAAAAATACTGGCCCAAAATACAGTTATTCAAAACACACTGTACTGGGCAGTAAACCAGTTTGTTTTTTTTTACATGAACTGTGCTTGATTGTATTATTGTGGTAACCTTATATATACCCTACAGAGAAAGTAAAATAAGTCGCCCTTAAATGACTGGTCCCGTGGCAATGACTGGTCCAATGAACAGCTATCACAGAACAGGTCTGATATAAATCGTCACAGAAAATGTTTTTTGTGCCTGTTATGGGACAGATATTTTTTTCCGTTTTTCGAGGCCGGTTATTATATTTTCATATAATCGTATCAAAACTGGGACAGATCCCTCTCCCTATCACATGGTAGGTTCTGAAACGGTTCCTTTTTCCTCAAAACAGGTCACTCTTATGGACCGGTCACTGGTCACAAGGTAATGCAGCAGGTGGCAATTGACCCCTGTCGATGACAACGCCATGTAATAGTGACCGGTCGGTTTCATATGTTGGTGGCAGAATTAGGTCAGGTCCCTATTCCTTGGGGACATATCACGTGATAGTTAATATGCTTAGTGTGCGTGTTAGCCACTCAAATAAATGCAAAAATGTAACAGTAAGGAAAGATAAAGAGATAAAACACAATAGCGATAAAAAGTGTTTGGTTTCGGTGTAAATGTATTGTAACAAATTGGTACACAGAGTTGCCACTAGTTCTTCTAGGACTCAGGACCACGGTCAAAGAAGATATTGAGGCTTCACCAGCTGAAATGGTTTTTGGTCAAATACTCAGGCTACCACAACAACTAGAAATTCACAACAGTCAGAATTTTAACGCGTTGGACACCTTGTCCAAACTTAAAGAGGCAGTAGAAAATAAAAAGTCAAACATTGCACATCACAGCACTAACTTCCAACAATATACACCTTAAGCCCTCAGTACTTGTAACTTTGTCTTTGTCCGCAACGAAATAATTCGTAAAACACTGCAAGAGCCATACGATGGTCCCTTCGAAGTTATTGAGAGAACACCTTCACAATACTTCACATTCCGTAAAAATAACATTAACATAACAGTCAACATTGATAGGATTAACCTTAGACACTGAAACAGCACAGACACATTCAACCAAATACAAAAATAATAAAAAAGTACACTTTCGCAAGCATACATGATTTTCGGTTGATTTCTTCCCGAGGCTCTTCCTAGCATAACTGAAGCGTTGTATAAAGTTATAACCGAAATTTCAGTTCAGAAAAACCATTTCTTTTATGTTAAATAACGAATAGTCTCTTGCAGGGATGTGCAGATTTTCGACGCGAGTGTATTTTGTTTTTGTAAAGTGCACAAGTTCTCATTTGGGGCCCTATTCTCTAACTGTGAGTTTTAAAGTGTAAACTTTTTTGACTGAACTCACCGACTTAAAACCAGTGAGTTTTTGTGTCATCCCGTGTACACTTTAAAACTCACAGTTACAGAATAGGGCCTCAGTACTGGCAAGTGCACTGAATCGTAAATACCCCTAATGTAAATATTTTTAAATGACTTATTTGGCCGAATGTAAGCATAGTATAAGTCTGTTAATTGGTCTATTCAAGTAACTTGAAGGTGCTTGAAAGCGTTTGTTTTATAAATTTTTTAAGCTTGAGAGAGAAGAAGAACATGCAAAATGTCACTATCTATTCTATTACAATTATTTAAAGCTAGTACGGAAACAGACCTAATATGGAAACAGTTTAAATTGCGATGAAAAGTGAGCAAGATTTCAAAGTCAGTGGCTTGAATTTAATGGAGCCCGCATCCTTTTTTAAAAGAAAATCTGAATTTTTTCTGCCCTCTTCGAATATTCTGCATTTTTTCTGTTTTTTCACAAACAAATGTTGACCTCAAAATAAATTTTGTTCGTTTCTCGAAAATGTTGACTGCAAGTGTATAACATATGTAGAATTTTCTGACCTGTAAAATTTGATGGTTCTGTATTCTGCCCTCTAGTAATACAAACATAAAAACAAATTAAAATCCATTTTTTTTGACATTTCATATTTTGTGTTGTGACAATTGTGAGTAGCAAAAATTGGCAATTTTGAAAAATTTCTGAAATTGAATAAAGATGTTGATTGAAATGGTTATATAAACTAAATTTCCTCGATGAATATTTGCTAAAAATTCCCTTCAGTCGGCACTATACATAGCCTCAATCATAAATACATCGGAATTTAAAACCACAGTGCAGCAATAAAATACATCGAAATTTAAAACATGAGCTTAGCCAATAGGGGTATTCACGATTCGGTGCACTTGCCTGTGCAATTGATGACTTGTGCACTTTACATAAACAAAATACACGTACGTCAAAAATCTGTACAAGTGCACATTGAAAATTTTGACAACTCTGAAAAAAGTGGTAGTGGTGTGTTTCCGACAACCTCAAGCCCTCAACTGCACTGGTAAGTGCACGGAATCGTGAATACCCCTAATATTTAATGAAAAATAATTTTGCATATCGTTTGTTCTTTTCTCAGCTCAAAAGAGGTCTATATTTTGTAAATTTCGGTCAGAATCTAAAACATTCTGCATCTTGTGATTTTTTTTTTGCGAAAGTATCTCATTTCGTTTGACAATTGGTTGTTTGTTATTGTTTTTTGTAAATGTTGTTTGACGTTTTCCTTTGTTTTTAGTGTGTTCAGTGATTTTTTATCCATTCTCCACTGAATGCTTTCGAAAAAGTTTGCAGTAAGTTTAAAGAACGAGTCCAATCTCATTCATTTGTTTAAAAGAAGTTGAATTGCAACTGAGTATTTGTATAAAAAATGAGATGATTTCGTTTTTCATTTGGCTGAAAGAGCTGCAATGAGTCATTTGACCCAATGTCACCCAAAAAAATACTGTAATAAAATTTACTACACAATGTGTGTTTACTTCATATATATGTAGTTTTATTTATTTTTAAATACATATCGCTCATTTGGTGCAAGAACGGCATAACTCAAAATTTTCGATTTTGAGATAAATGCGTTTTAAGTGTTCAATTGACTATAGCTCTGAAGAAAAATGAATAAATGTAAATATTTTGATATCATCTTGTAAATCAACTTATATTTTATATATCCGTATAGAAAAAAGTAGAGTAAAAAATTTTTAATAATTGTTTTTAGATGGAAAATTGTTTATACTTTGAGTTATGACGTTATTGCTGCTAAAGTTCATTGATAGTAGTGTAGTAAACTGAAATGTGTCGTTCTTAATGCGAAAAAAAAATTTTTTTATTTAAGTCTTTTATTTCAAAGTCTTAAAAACTAAAAAAACAAAAACATAAAAACAATTCATTTCAATTAAACATTTTTTAAACTTAAAATTAAATTATATTGAATACCATATGAGAAACTCTGTTTCATGGTATTTATCATAAGATTTCATAAAAAAAGTCTTTTGCTTCAAGAGACCAATATAATGCAAACAATACCTGTCTATCCTCCTCGCGAAAATTTTTGAAACATTCATACCTGCAAGTTTCACTACATGTAGCTTTCATTTGTCTTTCAGGTCTTATTTTTTTGTTCTTTGTGCGCATTTCGTATTCTTGTCCGCTATTTCTCTTTTTTTTAATAATGTTGTTCTTCCACTTTTCTGTCTGTTTTGCTCTTTTTTTACCTTTTCTTAATAGGCTTATCAAAAGTAATGAAGAGCTTGCTGTATTTGCATTTGAAGTGCTAGGTAGTGCATCACAGAGCGTAGAATTTGAATTTGCTGCGTCAAGTTGAGAAATATTGATGTCAGTGATACCAGCGGCTATATTCGAAGATGTTGAATCAACTTGTGTAATAGTGTTGTCAGTGGCTGGATTAGAATGTGTAGCTTCGAGTTCTGAAAATATTTTTTCACTGCTGTCATTGCTATCGTTATCATCCGGAGAACCTTGGCAGTATGTCACATCTGCAACAGAATCGTCAGAGTCTTCGAAAAATGTTGAAGAACTAGATGCTGATTTGCGCCGGTTGAAGTCAGACATTTTAAAAAAGCTAAAAAATTAAAGTTTTACGTTTGTATTATTTTGAAGAAATGTTTTTTTTTTCTAGCAATAAGGACCTATTTTGAGTTATTGCGATAATTTTAGATTTAATGTCTAAAAATTTATCGTCAATAATGGCACATTGTTTGATAGTTCAAAATGCTGACTTCTTATCAACATATTATTTAGTAACAATAACGTCATAAGTAAAAATAATTTAGTTTATGATAAACATTTTTCCAACAATAATGGCATATTTTGTGTTATAGCTAGTTATAATCAGATGATTTTTTTCAACAAAACAGTCACAACACAAAATATGCCAGTATATAAGAATTTTTACTACATAAAACACATTTTACCTTTCCACTTATAAAGGCACAACGCAAATTATGTTGCTCTTTCCGAAAACAAAACGATGTTCACACCTTAAAGGACCATTTCCAATAACGCGTGAGATGCGTTTCGTAAATTGACGCAAATATTCAATACATGAAGACATACCTAACTGGTTCCAACGAACAGCATGCGTTTGCACGCAGCGTAAAATATTCGAAAAATTGAATATTTCATGCGCGTGAAGCTTTGACAGCGAAACAGCTGTTCAGTTTTACAAAGGAAAAATTAAAAAAGGTTAGTAGAATTTGAGAGAAAGTAAAAAATTTATTACAGGCATTTAAAACGTGCTCCACACTCACGACACATCTGCAGCGGTATGCCGGAGTGCCTGACTATATGAGCGAGGAGTCCAAAAATGCATTTAAGAACATTCGGTGGTGCAAATGGTCACTGGCATATAAGACGTTCTCCACACTCACAACATATCTGCAGCGGTATGCCGGAGTATATATGGACTATATGGGCGAGTCCAAAAATGCATATAAGAACAGGCGGTGGTGCAAATGGTCACAGGCATTTAAGACGCGCTCCACACTCACGATATATCTGCAGCGGCATGCCGGAGTGCCTAACTATATGGGTGAGTTCCAAAATGCATTTTTACAAAGCATCAGTGTGTTTTATTTTGAATTAGTTCGAAGATTATTAGCCAAAACTGCGCAATTATACTATTTTTAAGAATATCAACAGAGCTGCGCAGTTGTTGTATTTTAACTTAGCACCAATTCAAAATAAAACACACTGATGCTTTGTAAAAATGCATTTTCGAACTCGCCCTATCTGTCCATACTGCAGCAAAACCTTTTACGGGACCAATAGTATGCAGGAAGACACAACACAAAGCATAAGTGTATATTATTTTGAATAAACTTTTAAAACTTTTACACATTAAAATTATGCTTCGCTAAGCAGAAGACCGGCAACCATATGTTCACGCACATGCTCCATTGGAAATTGCTTTTTTTCCGCAGCTTCCGCAGCGTAAAACGCAACGCATCTCACGCGTTATTGGAAATGGGCCTTAACGACTGTGGCGTAACTAACGATGTGTCGTTGTTGTGAGTAAAAGAAGAGCGAAACATAGGAATAGAAATAACGGCATATACTCGTCTCACACGTTCTGTATACAAGATATCAAAATGAGTATTTTACACAAGATGTAATAAGATATTGCCAATATTTCTGTATTATTAACTCAAAAATCGCGAATTTTGAGTTATGCCGTTCTTGCACCAAATGAGCGATATGTAGCTATTCAATATATTTTTACTGAACTTACATTTAAATAATTAATACTACACGAAGTAGTTCCATGTAGTAAGCAGGGGTCGGAAATAAACTGTACGAAAAAACTAACTGTGCATCTGCTAAATCTGCGAAAGCAAACAGTCTGCTAAGGTTTGGATCATTGCTACAAACAGAAATGCATACCAAAGCGAACAGAAAATGAAGAGAGAAAGAAAACTATTGTTTTGTGTTATAAGAAAACAACAAGTATATCGTTTTTTAGATTTTGTTGTCACGATCGCAACCACAACAAGTAACAGATGTTGTGTTCGTTTTACTACGGAGATTCGACAAAAGAATTTCGTATTGTTTTAAGCAGCATTTTTTTTTTGGAAGCTAAGAATTTTTATGGTTGTTTGTATGGGGAGACCCAGAAGGATGGCAGTAGAATGTAGGTGTGTTCAGAAGAAATTTTGAGGAGGAAAAAATTAATATGACCAGCTCATAAACTTCACGCTTCTAGTTATCGAATTTTTGATATCTTTCTTATACTTTTAAGCGAGCAATATTTGTTTGTTTGTTTGTTTGTTTGTTTGTTTGTTTATTTGTTTATATGTTTGTTTGTAAATGAGTTCTCGAAAACGGCCCAAACGATTTTGATGAAATTTTCAGTATAGGGATTTACAGGGGCGAAAAAGCGATCTACCTACGTCTCGTTTCTGAGAAAACTCGTTTAGCAGCGCACGTAGGGGTATATGACCGATTTAGGCAGCCAAAAATAATTTATTCTGTAAATATTTTCAATTCAAGTCTGTTATTTGATTTTAATCCTTTAAGACAATTGAGATATATTCAACACTATTCAACATTGCAAACAAATTTGTTAAGCAGTGCACATTGGTATTTGACTGACTTAGGGCCAATTTTTCAGTGCGAGTTTAAACTCTAGTCAAATTAAGCCGAGCTTAACTCACCAAAATTTGACGTTTAAACTCGGTTTAGGCAGAAAAGAAACACATTTATTGAATGTAACAAATTATTTTATACGGTAAAAAGTTTCTATTCAAGACCACTATTTGATTTTGACCCTGTACGACCGTTGGGACATTTTAAACACTATTAAACGTTGCGAAAAAAATAATTTTGCAGCGGACATTGAGGTACTTGATCGATTTAGGCGGCCAACATTATTTTATACGGTAAATAGTTTCTATTCTAGTCTACTTTTTGATTTTAACCCTGTACGACCATTGAGACATGTTAAAGCAAATGTGCCCTTAAGCGGGAGGCAGCTAAAAATTACATTTTTTTACAATAACGCGAAAAAATGAAGCAAAACATTGATGTTGTGCTGTTAACATACATAATCTCTTAAGCGAATAGGCAGCTAAGCGATTTAAACTGTATATACATTTATTAGACGATGTGTTTGTTTGAAGAACAATGTTCGAAGTGAGAAAATAACAAACATATATTAAAATTCTGCTATTAAACTAAAGTTAAAAAATCTGCTAATAGTAAGAAATTTATACTTTGCACTGTTTAGACTGTTATGATATTTTTGAAGATAACTATCTGATTTACAATTTTGTTGCATGCATATTTTACCTACCTCTGATATAAAGGAGCGGAGATATTGGCGAATGATCGACTTCGGTTCACTTTGAACACAAATATCTTTAAGCGCGTACATGGTATCAAAGGGAAGTAATTATGTAGGTTTTCATAAAAAAAGGTAATAGTAAATTTTTCGATTTCAGATTAAAAAAAAATATATTTCAGTGGAAAAAATATGACAGTGAAATACAAAAACCCTCGGGCAAAGTCAAAAGTTTCGTCACAGAAAAATACCAAAGATGCAGAAAAATATGTTTTGACGAGTAGTTTTCAAAAATATATTAAGCCGGTGAGGTAAAAAATTCGTTTCACTCTAATGCACATATGAAAATTTTATACTCTTTTATTCAAATAAAATAAGGTGAACAACTTTATCTCTATTGGTTTTCAATAAAGAACTAGGGATGTGACGGATATCATTTTGCGGATGCGGATCTGTAAAGGGCCTTCTTTGAGGATGCGGATGCGGACAATTAAATCTAAGAACCGCGGATGGCGTATTGGGATGTTTTCAGTTAAATTATAAATATTAAATTTTCCATGATTTAAATACAAATTCTAAATGTTTGATAGTTTAAACCATACTTTAGTAAATATTTTTTATTATTGCTAATATTTCTTTTTTTATGTAAACCCTTTTAAGGAATAAAATAGTGAACTCATTTATGACAAAAATAAAGTATAAATATTAAATTTTAAAGGCTCTTATAGTTATTTAGCTCATTTAGACAAACTTAAAGCAGAACTTTAATTATTAAAATTATTTTAAAAATTATAATACTGCTCAAGTAATAATGTAAAGATACAGATAATGGATAAAAATTACGCACTCATAATGTGTAGAAAATTATACAAATTTTTATGTAAATGTAAATTTCGTTTTCTTTTCCTTTATTCCACACACACACAGGATTCGTTCGTAAGTTTATTTAACAATTTTTGGCTTCAGTACCTTTAAAACTTTAGTATTAATTATAATAGGGATGATAAAATCGAAAATGATAATATCAAGCGCATTAAATTAACCAAAATGTTTTGCGTTAACACGATAAATCTAATTATAGACTAATTCATAATTTTTGTTTTGTACAATGCGTTGTAAATATTTTTATTAAACCAAACATATGTATTTGAATTAAATGACTGATGCAAGAAATGTTTACCAAAAACACCTCAATATGGCCTCATTATGGCTGAATAGCCGAAACTGACAAAAAGGGCCAAAACTGGCCGTAACCGAAACCGAATATTCGGTCGGACACTAATAATAAGGTCACTAGCTTCATTTTAAACTTTTCGCAGAAAACTCTGTACTGTTATATATAAATTGCACAAACAATTACCTCAGAAATTAGAATACAATCTTCTAATTTCAGAAGCTTTAATGTTTTGAAAATTCAACTACTAATTTCTAGATGATTCTAATTTTTTTTGCTTCTAATTTCTGAGGTTTTACTGTATTTAAATTATTATAAAGGGTAAATTGTATTTTATAAAAAGTAAAGTATATACTTGATGGCTTCTTAGTTTTTTAAATTCTTCTGTTTGGGTTGATAATAAAATACAGATCTTAGATGCGGATGCGGATATCAAAAAATTAATAAAGCAAAAAGTGCATATTATTCATATATATAATAATTTTTTCATTTTTAAACACTCCTTACTCGCAAAAAATTAGGATAGAAATTAAAAATGTCATTTGTAATATCTAGACCATTCATTAAATTTGGAATAACCTATCTTTCCCGCTGTGCACTGTCCAATCGCAACCACTTCATTTTATTACTCAAGCATTTATTCTAACCGAAACATTGTATTTTTCACGGACAAAACGTAACCTCATATACATATGCACAAAAACACAACGCATCTATATAAAACAACAAATTCAATAAAAGTAACAAAACAAAGAAAAATTCCAACGCAATAACTTTTTCAACACAAAAAAGTCTCATCATAAATGAAACGAACAAACATTGCAGATCTCTTTTCGGATTTTGGCGCTTCCAGCAACCTACAAGAGATCGCTAAAGATACTTTACTTTGATTGTTTTTGTGCCCGCGATTCAAAAGCATAACAGTGAGAGGAAGTTTTTTCTATTCGAAAAAAGATACATTTAATTTTGCTTTTCTCTCTCATCTCTACTTGCTTCGGCTTGTACTACTTTTTGAATCGGAGAGAGAAAACTAAACAAACCAAAATACTTGTGATCTTAAGAAGAAACAAACAGAACAGAAAAATACTTTTCTTTAGAGTTTGTTTGCGAGCCCTGGCAGTAAGTAGTTGTTTACATACATTTATTTAAATAAAGAATATCTACATTAAAATAAACTGCATATCGTCGCCGCTATGCCAGAAGGTGCTATATCCACTTTTGCTCATTTTGAGAAAATTGCAAAATACTATTGAAACGGCTAGCTAAAATTCAAATTATTTTGAAATGCAGTGATACTTTCAAATTATAGGTAGTTAATACTTTGTCAGATGAAAACTTTACACCATCATTGGATAACTGTAAAAATTGGATACAGCACTTTTTGGCATATTATTGGTTTATTAATGTTACACAAAAGAATGGATATAGAACCCTGGTAATTCTCTAAAAACACACTTTTCAAATAACATTTATTTCAATACAAGGAATGTTAACGAAAAACAAATCTAGCAATATACTAATGAACAAAAGGTTAAAAAATTAATTATCCTCTGATTCGGAATTCAATTCAACGGTTTCATTTCCAATTGGCAATGAGCTGAAAGAAAGCATTTTTTAACTTTGGTTTTTGCACTAAATACTAAAAGACATGTTTCTCACTCAATCCAAGCATGGAATTCCTGTGGAATAAGCTTTTGAGCACATAAACTTTGCAAGTTCCTTTTTTTGGCTACTGCTATAGGCAGGAGATGTTCGTAAAGTAATGGCCAACTAATAGCTGGCCTTCCTCTGACTTTACGCACTTCAACATTAACAAACTAAAAATAAAAACTATACTTGTAAATAAACTCACTGATTTATAAGCAAATGATTTGTTTTCGTACTCTATATTCTTGTTCATTATGGTTGTATTTAACACCAATTTGCCCAGGCATCGATTTGCAAAACATCAATGATTTTATATTCAACCAATTCAATTTTTGTCCGTCATTGAACACAATAACTTTTTCATTGATCTGGCACTGACCAATTTTAAATCAATGAAATCACTATGTAACATTTGTACCACATGGTATGGATGCTTACGCCGAGCTTGACGAATAACGTTTGACCAATCATTCATGGAAAATAGAGAGCAGTTCAATAGCAGAATGCATACTGTCGACGTCCATTTGAGTGTGACCCACTTCTAGAAAATTTTGTTTGATGATTTCAATGGGAGATTCTTGTATTAACTGAAGCAACATTGCAGCAACATAACGATTGCGGTTCTGCCCACTACAATTATCAGACCACAAAACAATTTTTCGGTACCCTTTTTGCATTTCTCCTTCAATGAATGTTTTCACACAAGATCCGATTTCACTACTTCCTCTTTTGCCATCAACTTCAGACCAAATGTAGCAAGTTCCATCACGAGTTGCTTCATTATAAACAGTGAAGTTGTATACACATAGTTTTCTTTTGTAATAGAATGGGCTTGCTTCAGCCTGTGGTATCTGCAAAACTGATTGCAAATCCATGGTAGAAACTATCAACTCTTTATCCATTACATAACTTTCGATGTCTGATCTCATTGCAGCACGGCTTAATTCTTTTCGTTTAATGTGTGTTTCGAAATCAGATTTTTGTCCTTTGGAGGTTCAATGGCTGATTGGGCAAGGGTACACGTAGCACATAAATCTTTTTTGGGCTTGTGAAATGCCATGTTGTAATCCTGATCGAAAACTTGTTTGTGCTTTTCATAACTGACTTTTGCAGAATCTGTTCCTGCTGCTTTTTCTTTGAAAAGATCAAACATTTTCGAAATACTTAAACCACTGCTTAAATACAATCTTTTTGATGATTTTCGGCAATAGTGTAACTCTATTGGTGGGAAAGATTCAATATGATTCTTGATGGCAGCAATTACCTCTGGCTTCAATTTGTTGTGAGGTTCATGTTTTCCTCTTTGATCTTCGCCCAAAAATTCACCAGTGTTTGATCGATCTTTGTTTGCCAAAGCAATGAGCTTGTACGAAATTGCAAGGGTCTCACAGAAGAATTCACGGCACACTTTTAAATTTTCATTGTTTTTTGGTAAAACGTATTCATAAGCCAAATTCTTTCGGAAATTTACTTCTTTTTCGGATCTTCTTCTTTTCACTGGAATGGCTTTGGTAAATTTCAGGAGGAAGTTGCGTTTAGCTTTAAAGGTATCTCTTTTTTTCCAATAATCATTGAATATTTCCAGACGATCTTCCTCTTTAAATAAACTGCACTTGTAATTCGTTGGTTCTTTGTGAGAGTGATTTATCAAAGGATTCATTAACTTCGCCATTTTCATCTTTCCTTTTTCATCCAAATGCTTTCACCCCGAGAACACGCCTTTTTTCTTAGATTCTTCTTCCATTCTTCAGGCTTCCACTGCTTCCATCTTGAACGTTTTTTACTTGGACCGGGCACATCTACAAGGACAAAAACAGTTTAATTGACATAAACTACTGTTAATTTCAGAAAAGTTATACCTACCCTGATCACTTTCATTTAGCTGTCCTATGGCAGCGTCTTCTAACTCCATTTCTATTTATTCGTCACCTGTCAGATACAGAACAGAGATCTAAGCCGTCCATAATTATTGGCGGCGGCGGCTCAACCTAAAAATTAGTCGGCGGCTGCTTAAAACCAGCGTGCGCTGATATAATTTTGTTTTTTAATTTTTCCAAATGAATTGTTATTACGAAACCAAAAACCAAAAAAAAATAAATAATTTTTAGGAAAGACTTAAAAATATAAATTCTTAAAACAAAGAATGATTTTGACCATTTTACCCGGTTTTACAATGCTTATGGCGCTTTTCTTCTTCCAAAATTGGTATAGCAAAAAGTTCTACATCCACATAGCACCTTTTGGCATACCAAAGAAGACAAAATGGATATAGAACTTTGCTTGTTATGCAACCAAAAATTAAAACAAAGATGTAGGACTTTTTGGCAGAACACAGAATGGTTTATGAAACGTTAATATACTAATAACTCTAATATTGTGAATTTTGGATGTAGCACCTTTTGGCATACCACCGACGATATGTGTTTGATAGCAATTGTATTTATTTCAACTAAAATAATTATGAAAGGTTCGTGATGAAAAATTGTGGTAAGTATACTTCTTAAAATGTTTTTTTTAATACAAAAATACTTGGATTTTGTTATAATAAAATCAATCTTTGTACTGTGGCAGAAAACGTTTTGCAGTTTTTTTAATTAATAAATGAAAAAAAATTAGTTTTAATGTAAATGTATTTATTTTTTTGTAGTTAAAAAATTTGTAGTAAAAGTAAATAATTGAAATTAGTAAAAATAATGACATTATTATTTCGACGGTGAGTTACTAATTTACATTTGTTTTAAATACATTTTTATTTATTTTTACTACAGGATTTTTTTTGGGTGTAGTAATAATCAATTGACGTATATGGCCTTCACAGGTTTTTTATAGGAAAAATTCCCGTTTAATGGTCCAGTTAGCCTCGCATGGCACAGCAGTGCATGCAAAGCAGATAAGCAGCTAGCACACAGCCAAATTAATGGTGATTATGCAACGCATAGTCACGTAGTCAAAATAAAACAATAAAAAAGATGAATACACCGATTTTATTTTAATAAATTATCCGCACTTAGTCAAACAATTTTACAACTTCAAATCTGTTTTTCTAATACGTCAAATACATAGAAGAATACACAGAAATCGAAATGAATAGATCTTCTATATTTATCTCACAAAAGTAAAATATAAGGAAGCGGTGTAGTTGAAGTGAAATGAAGTATTTTACAAACACAGTGAAGTTGACACAAACACAAAAACATTCAAACAGAGCCGCATTCAATTATGTAAAAAAAAATAAAGACGTAAATTATTTTTTATTTTTTAGATGTATGCTTACTATGCAATTTTTATATAGCACCGTTACATAATATGTTGCGTTACCAATTTTTTTACAGAGAAAAGCATTGCTAAAATAAAATAAAAGACATGAACTCAGAATAAGACCTAAACGACAAAAGTTACTTTAATGATTTTTTAAAAATTCATTTCAAAAAACTATTTTTTATAAACTATTTAATTGATATTAAAATAACACAAAAACTAAACAACTAAAATACATACCAAATTAAACTCTTTTAAAATAAATAGTTTTGTGTAGTTTTTTCCGAACTGTCGGCTTTTAATTAGTTTTTTTTATATAAAAATACCTAGTTATAGCTTGTAACCTTAGGTCGCTAATCCACTTTAATTTCATGTCAAGTTTTCAAAGAAATTGTAAACAAATAAATAACTATTAAAGCTTATCCCAATATGAAAAAAATTAAGGCCCTTGCCACCCTAAATAATGAATGCGCTCATGAAGCAGAACTTATGTTTTGACAGATGCTCTTCCTCAAAAATGGCGGGCAACAATTTTTTTTTTGCTCGGGAAGGTCTTATGTCAAAAAATGACGCTCTATCTCGCTTCCTCAGCGACGAAAATTCCTTCTACACACGTATAGTGCATGAAACAAAGACCCTGTCTACACTATCCTCACTCAACCGACTCACTTTGATGTCTGGTGCTGAGATGAGGAAGTGGGAAGGTGAATGTGCCGTGAGGCAAGAGTTTCAAAAACTTTAAAAATTTTGCGATTCACTTTGATTTGACATTTGTCATTTTGAGTGTTTTTTCTTTTATGCGATAATAGCTGCTGAATTTGCAGTGCTATATGCAGCTACGAAGCACACACTCAAGCTAACACAAATTTTTTACTGCTTTAAAATGTTTAATTATAAAAACAGCACAAAAGCAAATGCAGACTCAATGTGAGGCAAGTTATGTGTGTGAACATTTAACAACTTTTTCATGGCTCAAAGATATACAGATAGCTTAGGCCGCGTTCATAGTGGACGCTTTGGCTGAAGCTGATGCATAAAGCTGCTTTGTCGAGCTTTTTTTGATCATAGTGAACGCTTATTCAACGCTTCACAAAGTAGCTTATTGAGCTTATTGGTGTTCATAGTGCGCGCTTTATGCTGTAGCTGAGATGCTTTGTTTTCATTTATCTCTTTGGAAAATAATGCCCTCAATTGCGTTTTGCAAAGCAAATGAAAGACTTTTTGTGTAATGAGTACGTAGATTCACGATGATCACCAACGAAAGATCAAACCAATAACAAACAAAAGTTCAAAGGAACTTGAAAACACAAAGCATAACAACGGTGGAAAGTTCAGCACAAAAAGTACCCAAGAAGTAAGCAAGAACAACGAAAACTTTGTAAACAAACGAGATAGAATACACAAGTGCATACAACTGAAAAGCACCACAAAAGGACCACAACGCAACAACAACACAACAACAACACAACAACGGTTAAAACTTCAGCACAAAAAAAAAATCAACGAAAATATTGTTAACAGGCAAAATAGGTAAACAAGTGCCGAATAGCATTTTAAAAATGATCTACAACAAAGCATAAAAAACAAAATTATTTTTCTGTGTGAGCAAGCGAGATGGAAATATAAGCGTTGAAAAGCATTTGAAATTAAGCTTTATGCTAGCTTTATGCTGGTACTATGAACACTTTGAGCTTTTTCCAAATGATTATACACAAAGCGTTTTTCAGCTAAACCTCTCGGCTAAGCTAAAAGTGTTTACTATGAACGCGGCCTTACTCCGTGTGCAAAAAAATGTTGTGCACTTATAGAACGCGTTAATTATAATTTTCAATTATATTTTATGTAATTAAAATTAGTACTAAAGTTTTAGATGCTTTTGATGAGAATAACAACGATTTTAGTTCGGGCCATAAAATGAATTTACGACTTTCTCAACAAACGAGAAGAACAAGAAAATTAAAACAAAGAAGCAATCAATGTAACACATCAAGTAACGTAGCAATTTTTTTTGGTGTAGGAGAACAAATGGGAGAAAACATCCCTATTATATATGCAATTTTTTTCAATAATAGTACTGAAAAATAAATTTGCTTAAATTTATTTATAAATTCATTTATAATGTAATTTATTTCATTTCAATAAACCAAGTTTCAATAAGAAAATGTCGATATTTCTTCATCGCTATAAATAAATTATCGCTATAAATAAATTATCCCCTTTAAATATATTGTGACTACGTTTTTATTTAGCCACTTTGACAAGCTCGAACTACGTCACAACAAAGATGGCGGACATGCGCAATACTTTACCTGTAGTTTTTTGTATCATGCGTATAGTGTGTGTGAGTAAAGCACAACTTCCTTATCTTTTATTTCTATGATTTATCTATGTAGTCAGAGATGTATTTCTGTTTTTATCTGAGCATTGCCATGCGTTGCCATGCTGTGCATAATCAATACACACAAATCAAACAAGAATGATAGAATAAGAGATTACGCTTTGCGCAGGTCCGTTACTTCTGCTAATCGAGTTTGACAACCAGCTGTTCAGTTGACTACGTCACAATAATTAATTTCTTTGAGAAACGTACTGCGATCGGTTGTGTTTCATTTAGTTGTGTAAATATCGAAGTATATTTGCGAGTTTTTAACTTAAAATTTAAAAAATGAAGTGTGCAGCTGCTAATTGTGGTAACAGTAGCAAACAAATATTTTTCAGAAACCTGATGTTTGCAATAAATACAAAAATTAAACCAAGAAATTGTAGAAAACGCACACAAACGAAAACAAAAATACAAAAATATATTAACTTAACAAAATTTGTTTCATTATTTAAAAACTTGGAACTATCATTTATTTGTCATTTCAATTCACAGGTAAATTAATGGAAATAAAATATCTGGGAATGTCTAAACTACATCAATTAAATTCTTAATAAACATTTTTATAAAATCCAAGTCGAAAAATAATGCTCATGTTGGTTTCTGGGACAAATTTTTTTTTTGACTAAGCTGCTTATTGACTGTAATAAATTAATAGTAAAAATAAAGTTTGCAAAGGAGTACTTAATAAATTTACCTTCTTTTCGTTCTAATAAATTGCTTCTTACTTCTTTTATTTTAATTATACAAACTAAACTGTATGCAATTTTCATTTATGTGTAGAAATCGTATGCAAAGTGAACGCTCTCCAAAACAGCATTGATATTATGACGTACATGCGCAGAACGACAATTTTGTTGTACTCATTTTCTTGTCTTCGGCGCAATCTTTGTATTCTATCATTCTTGCAAATCAAACTAAACAGATTTCGATGTGACGCTTGTTAAGCCATGCACTGCTATGCCATGCGAGGCTAACTGGACCATAAGCAGCCAAATATATGTATTTTAGGGTTGTCGAGTGAAAAATTTAAAAAGATAGACTAGTAGCACAGATAATATAATAGAAAGATGTGCCACCGCCATACAAGCAAGTGGCACAGTAAAATTTGAATGTGGATTTATCATAAATCCACACAAAAGCTTTATGAGAGTCAGCGAGCGAACGATTTAAAGCTTTTGAGAGCGAGAGAATAAGTAAGCGACAATGTGAGCAAAAGTGAGCATAATATCACTGAGCATATAATACATAGAGGACTCAAACCATATAAAAATGGGTTCCTATCATGGCAGAATTAAAGAAGGTATATGCACTTCGGAGAGGGAGACTGCCGCAACTGTCAAAACGAAGTTGACAGCTCATACAAAATCTGAAAACGATGAGAATGCTATAAGAAAGCGAAAATAGGCAAGAATAGCAAAATGCTTGAGTTTGACAATTCTGGCTATGAGAAAAAGAGAGCAGTCTGAAATGCATATACCTTTACTAGTTCTACCATGGTTCCTATCGAAATTGTATGCAGTGCCTCCCACACTCTCACTTACTCTCCGAGCGCTCTTGCATTCAAACGAACATAACTTCGTATTTTCATTGCCGCAGCTACAACGATGACGACCATTAATTTTGTTATTGTAAGCAACGAGCGCATTGTTTTTGCATGAAACCGGTCTTGCTGTGTTGTTGTTGATCGCAAATAAATGGAAAATTAATAAAGCAAAGTGATTTGAATTTTGTGAGTTCAGCATTTTATGGCTTTTGTGATTAAGTATTTTTTCTATTTTGTGTTTTAAAAAATAGAAACAACTAATGTATGTTCAAAATAGATGAAAATTATACAACAAAATTTTAGTTTTTTAAATTTCATTCTTAATCCAAATTTTTAAAATTAAGGGAAGTTTTAGGCAAACAGTTTTTTGAAAATAAAATGTGTTTTTTTAATTGACTATTGTTGTGCAGCTATTTCCAAATATGTTAAAAAAAATTCAAAACAATTCCGCTTATAATGCAGATTCTACAGATTTCTAAAAATCTAAAAATGCATAATTTTTAAATACGACATCACGGTGGCTTAACATGATCTTGAGCTATTTTGTGTAAAAAATTACAAAACCAAAATTCTGATAAATGAAACTTGACTGTTTGTGCAACTTGCTGTTGAAACTTGACATTTTTTCAGAAATCTTTATATGAAGTTTGCAGATATCAAAAAATATGTCTGAAGGTGCGCATAAGCTTCCAAAGTCAGATCGATCGTGATAATTTTTCGTATGGATAAACATTTCTGATGGATATGTCAAAATTTCGTTTGGTTTAATAATATATTCCTTACATTTATCACAAACAATTCGACGAGCAATATAGCCTACAAAATATCGACTTGATGTCAGCTCTATTGGAATATTATCTGAATTAAAAGAATCAATTGTTTGTCAAAATAAAAGTCATTATCTTTTATAACGTCTTCATAGCATATCTGTTGTATCTCTTGATTTGTATTACATATTGTTTGCTGAGTTTCATTTAAAATTGATTGAAATTCAACACTTAGCATTTGATAATCATCTTCAATACAATTCGATCGAGTATTAAAGTGAGTTAGTTTTAATGAAATAAGTTTTGCCATTGTTATGTTGAACTCGTGTACGGATGGGTTTTTGCAATTTCCTCCTTTTGCGCGAACATATGAAAAAGTGTTTTCAAGAGGATCCTGACTAAAACGGCCAGTTAAAATGAACTGTCTTGAACCTTCCTGTAGAATTTTTTCTGATAAAAGCAAAATTCCATTTGTTGTTTGTATGAGCCCATCAACACAATATATTTTATTTCCTGTATACTGAATTAGTTTAAAATATGCAGTGAGTTCTCTTAATTTATTCCATATGTTATTATTTACTTGAAGTCCTCTCTTTAATGGATTCGGATCGTTTAATTTTTTGCCATTAAGGCAGTCAAAATATGTATTTACTTTCGAAATAAAATTTGCTGTAGAGCCAGCTACTTCTGATTTATTTCTTTGCAATTGCTTGTTGCAAATTACAGACTGTATAGCAGCAGCGACACTGTGACTAAATGTTTGGACTGCAAGATTTACCCGCATTTTTTCGAAATTTGTTGGCTCAACGTGGGAAAATGTTAAATTTGTCATTTTAGTGACTTTGCTGATTTCTAATTGAAATATTTCTCGAATGACGTCAAACTGAACTGTCCCGTCAGGTGTTAAAAAATTTGCTTTTAGAAGTGCATTTCTAATTGATTTTATTAAATGTGGTACATCATAAAGAAGGTACACATTTTCATTATTAAAAGAAAAAAATGGGTTTTCAATAGATGCACCTAAAAGATTGTAGCATTTCCGGTTATTAGGACCCTGGTCACATGTTATTGCTCTTACTTTCAAGCCCATATCATTTACTATGTCTAAATTCTTTAAAAGAATTTCTTTTAAACGATCACCTTTCATCGCACTCTCTGCTACAAAGTAATTAAGAACAAATTTCCAATTTCTAAATAAGCCTCTTAACATAAAAACACAAATTTGACTTCCTATTTGATTAAATCTTTTGTGGCCTAAATCTACAAGGCCATCCACAACATCTGCAGATATGTTGTATGTTAAGTTTTTTCTAATACATACTTCATCAAAAATTAGAATGCATTCCCTATCATAACTTTCCATTTTCTTTACGGAATCAGCAAGAGCTCTATAAATGCATTCATTATTACCAGGCTGAAGATTTTTAATATCATTCCATCTTCGCAAAGATGATGGACTAGGCATGTTTAATTCTAAAGTATTGCGTAAAAATAAATATGTTGAAGTTGACCTATAAAATATTTTTTGCGCAAATAATCTCTCGTCCATGTCCCATAAAGCATTAGTACCCCGGTTTGTTTTTAATAGCATTTTACACAAAATTTTTTCATTTTCCGTTATGTTCATTTCATTTACACTATCATTAAGGGTTTTTTGCTCTTGTTTTATTTTTTTAATTGTCCATAATTTTTTTTTTAAGTTTCATATGTTCTTTATTTAAATCAAAAACTTTTTTTGTTTTTAGAGCTAATTTTTTACGCAAGGCACAATTTTGTCTTTGAAAATATTTTACATTTTTCAAGTTTTTCATGCAAGATCCGCAAAGGACTTCTGGCGACTCTCGTCCATTTCCATTTCACGGGTTCTTTTTCGTGATGGTGATCTTATGTTTTCTAAATTAATGTCATTATTCCCATCATTATTAAAATATTCTCCTAACATTTCTTCATTATCTTCTAAGCATAAATTTGGAACTGCACCGCGTTTCAAAAATTTTTTTCCAACTAAATCGGAAGAAAAATGATTTTGGCATAAATATAAAGCTGCAGAATTTTGAACAAACTCCTCACTTAAATGGCACTTCTCTGTCCACATATAAAAAAGAGGAGTATCAAAATCGGGAAATTTAAATAATTTTAAGTCCGCAAAATCTCGTTTTGATTTCCTACAGTGTGGCAAAATGCATTTGTTTCCAGCATAATTGCGCTTGCGTTAAATTTCAAAAAGTAGTTAAAATCAAGTCAGGGTACAAACGCAAAGTCGTCAACAAATTATTCAAATTTATTTATCAAAACCAAATAAGTATATGTGTCTCAAAATCGTTAATCAATATAATTAGCTGTTGGTCAATATCAAAAATAGTCAATGTCAAATCAAAATGGTCAATAAAAAACTGTAAAGAAAATAAAAATCTGCGTCTCATAAATTAGAAAACCGAACTTGTTCCCTGCCGAAATCATAATGAAAATATTGCAAACAAATAAAAACGTTTGTTTGTGGTTTGTTGCTGTGAACCAGAGATCACTACTGCTTTGTTTCAACAACAACAACAACAACAACAACATCGGAAAAACCAAATACAGCACGAAAACACACGATGCTCGCTAGCTATAGGAAACCATGGAGTGGTGATCTCTGCTGTGAAGCATTGTGGAGTGAAAAAGCATGAAAAGAGCGAAAGAGCATTGAGGAGGGAATTTGCATTGGAAACTTTTCTCTCAAGAAAGAATTTAAAGCTTTTTTCATCGCACTCACAAAAGCTTACGTATCGATCTGAAAAATTTTTGTTACTTTTTAATGTTCTACGTGGCACATCTTTATATTATATTATCTGTGCTAGTAGTTTATTTTGACTTATCAAGAATAAGTCTGTCGTGATAAGCGATTGGTGTTTAAGTCCACCAATTCGCTAAAATTGTTGGCTAGAAAGCCTCGCTTTAGTTTACGACTGAAAAGCCGAGTTTGGGAAATTAAAAAGCAAGAAGGGCTGGTTAGCTCAAAATTAGTCTTAGTTAAAGTCTGAATTTTATTTTAAAAAGTATTGGCTTATAAACTATTTTTACACGTATTTTTCTTACAATAATTTTACCACGATTGACCACTATTTTTTTGTATTAAAAGATTTTAATTTTTCACTATTTCTCTTATGTTTTTTAATGTATGTCTTACAATATTTATTAAATCTATATATTATATAGGCTAATAACGCTATTAATCCTAAAGTTATTAATACCGTCCAACCTATTAGCTGTATGTTGTTGGTCATAACAACTGATCCTATATTACACAGTGCAACACGAAAAAAATAACCATACATGCACACCACTACGTGATAAAAGACCCCTGTCTCCCAGTTTTGCCCAAAGTCCTCCAGGTTTTTTTATGGGCCCCCAAAGATGTGGGGCCTAGGTGTCATTTTTGCAAAAAATTATCATTTTCTCAAGCTCATATCTTGCAAGCCGTTCTGAATTTTGATTTACTCTCTGAGGCAAAATTGTAACTCTTGTCATAAAAAACAAAAATTGTGAGCATATAAAATAAAAAAACTTCATCTTCAAGGTCAAAATCGCAAAAAACTTTAAAAAATGAGCGAAAAATGGCCCAAAAAGCGTTTTTTTTATTTTCCGCTTTTACGAACAAATTTACTTTATGAAAAATGCGCCAATTTTCTTTGGCCTGGTAGGGCTTACAGCGCTGATTGCAACCCCAAAGTTTTTTTAAGGAGGCCGATCCAACTTCTTGAGATATAGGCCTTTATAGCTTGACTATATAATCGCTTATATCTCATCCATTTCTTATCCGATCTGGTTGAGATGGGTATCGTTGAGAAGACCTTTGAAAACGCTATAAATCTGTATATAAATATATTAATTATTAAAGTATTGCAGTATCTTTTGGAAATTTACTTCAGTGTAACAAAAATGAAATTATTCTAATTTTGAGCTGTATTCCTCCATCTAGTTGCTTGGATATATATAACGATCACTAATTCAATATTGACTACATTGTTAATTCCTTAAATTCAAATCAAACCCCGTGCGTTCTTGGTGATTTTAACCTTGGATCCATTAGTTGGAGGTACTGCTCTGAAGAGAAGATTTTATTACCGTTTAATGTAAAGAGTTCCATTGAATCCACACTGTGCGCAACAATTTATTCTTTAAATCTTTTTCAAGTAAATGATATTTGTAACGATATCTTCAGAATTTTATTTAATAATGACTTAACATATAAAATTTTTAAATGTGATATGCCACTCACTAATGACTCTGTTCACCATAAGGCGCATATTTTAAATTTTAACTTTTATGTTCTCGAGAACCCACAGCAAGCACAACTAAGTTTATCTTACGACTTCAGAAAAGCGAACTACAATGCCTTGAACAATTTTTTCGATTCGGTTAGTTGGGATTTAGTATTTGGGTCGAAAGATCTTCATAATATGTACCTCAAGGTTGTTCATGAAGGTCTCTATTTATATGTAATCGAAGACTTATCAACTTAAAGAATCTTAGAAATAAAGCCCATTTAAAATTTAAAAAGAGAGGTCTCCCGGTAGATAAAGAACTCTTTAATCTTCGAAGGCGTGAGTTCGAATTTCTTTCCACCTTTTTATATAAAAAATACATCTCTTCTATTGAAAGTGATATTAAATCCAACCCAAAATCATTTTCACATATAAAAATTCACAGTCATGTCCAGACGATTTTTCTAATCTAAAAAAAAAAAAAGCTAGTTGCTAAATATTGGCGTCTTTAGAATATCTGATGAAGAGATATACGAATCTCTCATTGCTCTAGATTGCAATAAAGGCGCTGGCTATGATTTGCTTCCACCAATATTTTTGAAAAAGTGTGCTCTACCTTTGCATACTGCTTTGAGCAAGATTTTCAATAAATCGCTGTCGGATGTCGGATAAATCGGATGGCAATTTTCTCCAGAAATGGAAAACTGCTTACATTTCACCGATTTTCAAATCTGGGCAAAGACATCTAATCAATAATTACAGACCCATAATTAAACTGTCAGTTATACCTAAGTTCTTTGATAAAATCGTGAATAAAAGGTTATTTACTTTAGCACGAAACAGTATTTCAATCCATCAACATGGGTTTTTTTGTGGAGCGTTCAATAAATACTAACCTAGCAGTATTTTAAAATTTTTGTGCTAACACTATTAAATCTGGTAAACAAGTTGACGTTTTGTATACCGACCTTTCTTAAGCCTTTGACAGTCTTCAGCATGATATATTGCTTACAATGCTCCAAAAATTGGGGGTCCATTCGCAATTATTGAAGTGGATCGGATCTTATATAATAGACAGAGTACTTTTTGTAAAGGTAAATGATAGTTACTCGAAACCAATATCTGCTAAATCTGGAGTACCCCAGGGGAGTCATCTGGATCCTCTTCTATTTATTTTATTCATAAATGATTGGCCGCAAATTTTTCAGTATTGCAAGAGCCTACTGTAGGATATAAATAAACTTTTAAATTGGTGCAAATTAAACAGATTAGAACTGAATTTTCCCAAATGTAATATTCTAACAATCTCCCGTAAATATTTCCCAATCAAATACGATTATAGTTATGATAGCAGTAGAACTTTTTCAAGAGGAAAACAATTTAAAGATCTTGGAGTATACTTTGACTCTAAGTTTAGTTTTGAAACACAGCCAGAGTACGTCACATCAAAAGCAAACTCTCAATTCGGTTTTTTAAAACGAAACTGTATGGAATTTTCGGATCCATTTACGTGTAAAACAATATTTTTGAGTTTAGTTAGATCTCTTTTAGAAGTCGGTGGTACAATTTGGGATCCATTTTACAAAAGCTCAATAAACAGAATCGAAAACATTCAAAAACGCTTTACAAGGTTCGCTTTAAGGCGAACTTACTCATGGGAAGATATGCTCAGTTACGCGGTACGCTGTCAATTACTTGGCATGCAAAGTCTGACCCAAAGGCAAGTAATGGCCAACATTCTGTTCATAAAAGACATCATTGATGGCAGAATTAACACTCCAGAACTGTTGGCTCTTATTCCCTTTAACATTCCAGCTCGTTCTCTCAGAGGAAATCAATTATTCCACATTGACCACCACAGGACAAACTACGGTCTTAATGAACCGATTACCAGGTGTTTATCACAAAGCAACTCAATTGCTAATCAGGTTGATTTTTTTTTGTAGATAGATATGTATTCAAGAAACAGATGGAGGATATTCTAATTATGAAATCTATGAATTAATTTTAAAAATTTTAAATTACTCCTTCTTAGTAAAATATTTACCATTGTTACCATTTATGTTTTAGTATGAAGTAATATAATCTGTAAGGGTAATAACCCGGTAGATTGAAATAAAATAAATAAATAAATAAATTTTATTTAACTCATTGGAGCAAATTAAAAAAAAGATTTTTTAACCTCACTTTTTAATAAAAATCTGGTTTTCTCAAAAAACAGTCCTAGTAAAAAAAAACAATTCAAGTGTAAGAAAATAAGCGATTTCTTAAAAAAAAAGTTGATTTCAAAACTTTTAACGTAAATAATTGCCAGTCAGGAGGCCGAGTGTGTGAGTGCACTGTACCATCACTGATAGTAAGTGCATTCTAATAAAAATTGTCAAGCTGGTGGGTGAGTTCCCGTGCCCAAACTGTCAAACAACTACCTAAAAGCAAACATCTGCATTGAATTCACATAAAAACAACCCAAAATAAAACTTCTATCAAAAACTACCTGGAAGCAAATATCTGCATTGAATTCACATTGTAGCTCTTGTCATGTTTAATGTCTTGTATATTTAATTAGCGCACAAAAATGAAATATGCCTGGCCAGAACCATGTGTTTGTCCAAGGGTTAACACCGTTTAGGTAGCGCTTAGGTATCACGCGATCACGCACCGACCGCAGCAGCACAGGCAATGCAGTCAGCTCAGCACACGCAACATGGGACGCAGCACACAATATAAAAGCGACACGAAGCTCGCATCGAGGCATTACACAGCGCGACGTCAACGAGAGCTCAGCGGTGAAAGTTATAAAGTGAAAGTAAAAAAGTGAAGCATAATTCGCACACAACATTGGCAATCAGCTTATGCGGTATCTAGCGGCCAAGTGTAAAAGGTGTGCTAAATGCACTTCATAATAATTCGAGCTGCAATTAGCAACATTGTATAGATATGATTATACCATGTTCATGCTCACAAAAAAGCTGCTTTTTGCCTATTCGAACATGCTTTTTCGAACTACGTTCATGCTAGCTATAATGCAGCTTTACACTCAAAAAAATACTGTAATAAAATTTACTACACAATGTGTATTTACTTCATATATATGTAGTTTTATTTATTTTTAAATACATATGTAGTTATTCAATATATTTTTACTGAACTTACATTTAAATAATTAATACTACACTAAGTAGGTCCATGTAGTAAGAAATTGTTTACATACATATATTTTAATAAAGAATATCTAAATTAAAATAAACTGCATTATATGTGTTTGATAGCAATTGTATTTATTTCAACTAAAATAATTATGAAAGGTTCGTTATAAAAAATTGTGGTAAGAATAATTCTTAAAATGTATTTTTTTTTAATTAAAAAAATACTATGATTTTTTATAATAAAATCAATCTTTGTACTGTGGCAGAAAACGTTTTGCAGTTTTTTAATTAATAAATGAGAAAACACTTAATTTTAATATAAATGTAATTATTTTTTTGTAGTTAAAAAATTTGTAGTAAAATTAAATAATTGAAATTAGTAAAAATAATTACATTTTTATTTGGACGGTGAGTTACTAATCTACATTTGCTTTAAATACATTTTTATTTATTTTCACTACAGGATTTTTTTGGGTGTAGCTTTTATTTTGACATTTCTGTGCTACAGCAGTCCAGGCTAATCGCTTTTCCTTTGATATTTTTTTGAACAGAAGGGATGTAATTGACTAAAATTGCTATATTATAACTAAATATATAGAAATACTACAATCCTTTAATTATTGACTTTGTTGATTACATTTGTTATTGACATCTGAAACTTCGAATTTCAGAAGTATCGACGAAACAGAGCGTGACACATACAAAAAAGCAGAATAAAGTTGCATTAAGTTGCTTTAAATTGCTTTTTTCTAGTGTTATTTGTATGGAAAAAGCTGCTTTTATGTTGCGTTTTACAAAAAGCTGCCTTTTTCCTCAGCATGAACGTGCTATTATTGTTATATGTTAGACAATTAAAGTGAAGATATTTTTGGTGGTCGTTTGTGTAATAATGTGTGTAGGTATGTAAGTACACTACTTTATGCTTACCTTGTACTTTTATCATGGAAAGTACCTGGTAATATTTCCATGAGTTGTATGAATTCGCTGTCTACTTTTACTTGACTTTTCGCTCGGTTTGCATAAAGATTTTCGTTTCGTGTAATTATTCTGTGCTGTTGTGTAAAATCAAGTACTCGTCGAGAAATAATTAAAATATTTCAAACTATAATTCATTAAAAAAGAGTGTTTTCTTGAGCTGATTTTGTTAGAATTTCCTAGATAGCTTAATCAATCTCTCTAATTGTGGGATTCAATGTGAAAAATCTGCCATCAACAATCAACCATTTTGTTTTCCCCACCTTTATGCTTACATACACATCCATACGTATTCGCCGTACTATTCAAAAACGTCAAAATCAAGAACAGTTTTAGTGAAAAACTTTGCGAGGACTTGAGGAAACCGTGCAAGTGTCGCTATCATTAATTAGATAATTAACAAGATTAGAAAATTTGTACATCAATTAGAATTAAATCAATTTGATTTAATTACATAAAGGAGATGGATGCATAGGTCTTGTGTGTATTAATTGTTCTACAATTATGTCATTTTTCATGATTCGGCAATACAGAAATCTCTACGGTACATAAATGTGGACTAATCTAATGTCATAATGCAGTTTGCATTATAATTTTCTATTGTGAACTATATTTACTGTGAATGTTGTTTCATGCCGTGGTCACGTACACCTTGTGCTGGCTGTTAAATTCTGGATATTCAATAAGATTTGGACAAAAGCCACAGTTAAGGAAATAAATATATTTTCCTTTAGGAGTAAGGTGCGCGTACAAAAACATTCATTGAGGTAAGTTAGAAACCGACCAAGAAAATTCGGTCTCATGAATGCAGAAAAAATGTTTCTCCCCCAGCATTTCTTAATCCAAAAATCGATAGCATCTAGTTTCTTTTAACATTTCTTGTCTCGTGTCTTCTATTCAGTACTTACAGCAGAGTTGCATTTGCAATAGCGTAAAACTGAAACAAGTAAAAGTACTTACATTGAGAACACTACGTAAGGACTTTTTCATAGTTTAGTATCTTAATTGATTAGGGCCAAATTGTTTAATTATAGATATATTTAGCCAGTCGAACTTGACTTTGGGCCAAATTGTTCACTTCTGGATAATCCTTACTATTTTTTAAGGTCGAATCACTACAGAAGCTGTGATTCATTCACTCGTGGTAGAATAGAAAAACCCGAGTTGAAGATTTTTGATATATCTGTTGAAATGGAATTGTGACATAGGTATAGCCAACAACCTTTCGGTTCTTAAGAGTGATCGGTTTTTTTTTAAAATCGGTATATATTTTGGGTTTCTTTTTAGAAAGAAAAATACCGTGACACCGGTGGAAAATGTCAAAAACCGACAGCGAGAATTTATCAATCCTGACAAAGAGGCGGCAATGGTGACTGCAAACTTGTAAAAATAGAACAAAAATAAGAAATTTTAAACGTTAATGAAGAGTGAAGTGTAGCGATATTTTAAAAAAGTGGAGAATGGTTTGGCAGAGTATAACCTCTGCATAAAAAGGTTGAAAATAGGCGGTGGAACTTCATACTTGCGCCACCATTTACAAAACAGGCACTCAGTAAAGATGCAATAAAAGGTTTTCTTATAAACCCGGTGTTTGGCATAATTGAAAATAAAAGGAAACTAGAATTTTTAATTTTTTTTAATAACATGTGTTAAGGCCTTCTAAGTTCAATACCGGAAAAATTTCAGGCCGCTCTTAACTCGTTTAGAAGGTATAGCGGTCCAAAATTGTAAAAATTGGCCTGAAAAACTTGTGTTTATTATTTTTTTCTTCAAAACTCATTATTATACCTGTGACACACTGGCAGACTTAAACTTGTTTAAATCGCTTTTCTAGTTTAATTTTCTGCTAAACTATGTTAAGAATTCGTTTAGTCAAAACTAGTTTCCGAAAGTCGTTTATCGTAGCTAAACGAGTTTTAACAGCTGATTTTGATATTCTTCTTTCTACACTTTCGTTGATAACTACTGTTCTCTCACTCAAGCACACACGATGAAATTTTACGATTATAGTGTTGTCCGCTCGCCCCTTGCTTCTTTATTTTTCGTTATTTTTTAAACTAGATAAGAAAAATATTGAGTTTGTCATACCCAATGGTTATATTTTAAACTACAAAAGATAACCAAGATTATCTATCCCAATGTGAAAAAATAATCAACGACTTGAACATAGCTAGTCAATCGCAGCAAATTAAAAATATTCTGATAAACTTCGCGACCAAATTTAATGAATCAAAGAAAATTTAAAAATAAGCACATAGCTAGTCAACAGCAGCAAACTACAACTCCTTTAGCTGTTTTTGACAGCTACCAATCGCCAAAAAATCGTCACGGCTACCTTGTCAAATAATTATACCATGGTATTATGCACACTTGATGGTTCACCCTTTAACGAAATCTATATATATAAACCAGCGATGCCCAGCGCCTAACTCTTTCCACTCTTTTACAACAACTTCAATATTTTCATGACTGTTATAATTCGCCGAATTCAATTTGCAATTTCAGTCTCGCTTCTTAGTGTTTTTGTTCTTTCGAGCCATCGATAGCTGGTGATGGCACCATCGATCGGCGCTGTTTTGCACTGTTTTTGTCATTCGCATTGTAGACGTTCGCAGCATGCGCTGTATTCTTTATATTTTTCGTTGTGCGAATAAACAATTTGCGGAAAACTGAGAGTTTGTCTATTTTTTCATAGAAAAGATTTAAAAATGAAAAAATGTATAATAACAAAAAATTCACAAAAAAAAACAAAAAAGAAAGTAAAAAAATAAAAAACCAAAATATTAAAAACTACAAAACAAAAAATAAAAAAAAAGGTATCAGAAAACCTCCACGCGGCTAAAGCTGGGTAGATCAGAATGTATTCTGACTAGCAAAAAACTGAAACTGTCGCGGACTCTGCCAGCACTCTTGTTATTGGTAATTCCTCATTGCATCCAAATTAAAAAAAATTTATGTTGCTTTTTGTTGGTGTTGTCTTTGCACTCTTCAAATAATTTTCGTGGGCATCGCTGATATAAACTGTTTTATCTTTAAAAGTAATGCATGGATTTTTAAGATAGATTGAAAAAAAAATTGCATAACCTTTCTTTTGATACCCATAATAATTAGATTTGAAGAAAAAATAAAAATCACAAGTTTTTCAGGTCAATTTTTACAACTTTGGACCTTATAACTTCTAAACGACTTGAGAGCGGCCTGAATTGCCTGAATTTTTCCGGAATTGAACTTAGAAGGCCTTAATACATGTTATTAAAAAAAAAATTAAAAATTTGAGTTTACGTTCATCTTCAATTGTTCCCGGTGTTTTTCTTCAGTTTTTAGTTTCGGTGTAAAACCGAAATGTACAAAACCGGTTATCCGAAAAGGAGGTTTTTAAAAAAATTACCATTCATAGTTCCAAATGGATCATGAAAATTTTATTCAGAAATTTTGACGTCTTAGCGAATAAACCCTCAGTTGACTGAATATACTTTTTCATAATACGAGACTTTTTAACCCGGCGTCTCCACAGGCATTCAATTATTGCCGATCAGCTGGCATTTTGGCAGAAAGATATGAGCCATATCAAAACAAAGTTTTGTTTGTGGGCATTTTATATCTTGATATTAAGCATTTGTGAGATGCCGTCTAACACGAATATTCGCTGCATTGAAGCGTATAAAAATTTTTAAAAATGCAACAAGTTTCTAAAGTACAGCAAAAAAAGAAAAAACACAAATTTTGCTAAGAAAATTTAACGAAATGAAAAATTGGCTGTCAAACTACTAAACTGACATTTGACTACTACGTTTTCTACTACTTGTTTTGTTATTAAATATTATATTATAGCTGCATTCCCTTGGTCGTTGATCTAGAGCGCGGCTCTATTTTATTCACAAAACAAAAACAAAAATTGGAACAAGCTCGATTTCTGGATCTATTTCTGATCTTAAAATGCTGCCAAGTTTCAAGCATTTTTTATCAAAACTAACATAGTTGGCAAATCTTAATAGCTATTAGTTTTCGTATTTTGACTTTTCATCGCTCAATGGGCGTTTTGTTTTCTTTTGTTATTGTTCTTCCAACAGCTGTTTCAAGACAGTGGTGCTAAGTTGTTATAAAGTTGAACTAAAGTTGTTTCACTGAGATTTGATCTGATCTAGTGCAACGGGAATGTAGCTTATGAGTTTTAAAAAATGTAATTGTTTTGCGTGAAACAACATCATAAAAACGAAAATTGTGTAAACATTGTAAACAAGCAAAAAAAAAAAATGTTTTATTCATGATTATTTCCATTGTATGTATTTTACCATTTTATTCCACTTATAAAATATACTGAAGTGAAATCAGTATTAGTGTTTAAGCTTTTTGTCAACCGGATCTACAAATGCTAAACCTAAATCATGCGCTCGGAAAAATTGGACTATGCCTAAACGTTGCTATACCCGAAAAGCACTTACTGCTAAGCTCAATCGATTGTAATACGAAAGAAAATATTGACTCATACTCAGTCGATCAATTAGCCTACCATAAAACATCCTTGAACACGAATTAACACTTTATCAGCCATATATCTAAATATTTAAAATGTATATTAAAGGCATTTGGGGGTTAAGTTTTGTAATACAAGAACCTATTTTGTAACTTATTTTTTCTTAAACAGTTTAATTAGAAGGCTAACATTCAAATACACTTTTAACTCTTCAGCAACCAAATATAAAAAATGCCAGAATTTATATTCAATGCATTAGTTTTGCAAGGAAATATCAGTAAAGAAAAACTTAATACATTGCTTATGTCAGAAGCAATGAAGTTCCAAATTAAACATACATATTTAATTTAAGCCCTTTCGTTAGCTCTTAAAACAGGCCCAATTTTTAAAAATCCTGAAAATGATTTGAAGTAATTTTTATTGACACTAAAATAAATCAAATATAATATCAATATCATCAAGTTTCTTAGAGATAAAAACGACTAGAGTTATTAATTGTTCTATAGCCTTGCATTTTCACCTTTTAAAAATAATAATTTCCTCAATATAAAAAGCAAAGCACAGTTAGTATAAAAAAAAAAATATAAAAATAAACTGGCCATTTCAGCCCTTGGAAGGACTTTGACCTAGCTTCTATTGATTAATTGTGTTGTGCGTGTCATTAAATGTTTGACCACAAATGACCGAGAACTGGACCTATGTGTTTTATGCCGACTCCGAACGGCTTATGTTCTGAAGACGCTTTACATGGCAATTTTTACTCTCTGAGGCTTACCATTGTATGCAGAGAGGTGACGACCGAACAGAAAAATTAATTCAATTTAAAAAACTTTCTTGTCTGAGCTGGAATGGAACCCGGGCTACCGCGGTTCTTTAGCTTAGGGGCCACGCACTGTACCCACTAGGCTACGGCCGCACAGTTAGTATTCTTTTGTTTATTTGTGTACGGAAGCATAGGCAAAACTAATTTTTACAAAAAAAAATACAACAAAACACTGATGCTAACATTTTTGTAAGGGTAACACACAACCCTATTGCTTCAGTTAAAAATTTTCTTGCCGGTTGTCAAAATTTCTACTAGCCCCTTGTAATTTTTTTATTTAACATTTCTTAAAGTAACAGTACATTAAGGAACTAAAAAACTAAGCATTAGCGACTAAGGCCTTCCGCGTCAGTGTATTTATCAGGGATAGAAAATAACGATTATTTCCAAAAATTTAATCGAAAAAAATCAACATGTTCACATTGTCGGAGCACATTTTGGATAACTTCATTAGGCTGCTTAATGCATCCTCTATCGAAATAATATATGATTTTTATTTCTTGAGTTTTACCAATAAAAATTGAATTTAATTATTATTCACTGATATCTATTTTTTATATCAAAAATAAAAGTGATTTTTTGATTTTTATTTTTCTGTTCAGGAATAAGACTTATTTTTGAGTTTTTGACTTATTGTTCCTCAATTTTTATTTTTTTTCGCTCAGAAATAAAAGTTATAACTCAATTTTTATTTTTATGCCCAGAAATAAGAATTATTTGTTGAGTTTTATTTTTTCGCTCAAAAATAAAAATCATGTGTCGAGTTTTACTTTTTTTCCTCAAACATAAAACTCAAAACACCACACAGCTTTGTTGTTGCTGGCGCATGCTCGCCTTGAGTGTGCCTTGTGTGCGTACGTAAAAAGTGTGTTTGGGGGGTTTCAACATATGGCACGATTACGATAACTCTGGCGTCGTAATTTTAAAGAGATTTTTTGTTAAAAACCACAAACAAATTAATTTGGTCGAACAAAAAATCGATAGCTTAACTAGTTATCGAGCTATCGATTTTTAAATTTTTTCCCTTGGTAAAAGATCTGTTCAATAAAATATCTATATCTTTTCCAATTTTTAAAAAATATAGAAAATTAACATGTCATATGAAAGATAATATAATAGTAAATTCCAAAAAATACACATCAAAAAATTTTAGCAGTAAATTGAATTTTATAAGTAATTTTATATTATGGTTGCTTTTCAGTTGTGACAAAACCGTTTTTTTCTCAAAAATTTCCATTATTAATATGCAAAAAATACATTAGATATTTAAAGACTAAAGTTTTATCTTTCATCAATCAATCAAATTTCAAAATCAATAATAGTTTTTCGAATTAACTGTAAGTTAAATATGTTTGTTGCAAGGATAAACTATTTGATTTAATAAAATAAAAGCTGTTGACCAAAAGTGATCAGCTTAAAGATTAAAATTTTTCACTGGCTAAAAATATTAATTCATATAAATATTACAGCTTCAATTTTGCCTAAAAATAAAATATAAAAAATAAATATGCTTGAAAAAAACAACATACAAATTAAATCACTCTTAAATGGTATACACCAAAGATAAATTTTCAAGCTTAAATAATTCAAAAATTACACTAATAACGGTAGTTTTTGAGTTTACATATACATACAAATAGCTATGAAATGTGAAATACTCAATGGGTTTTATTGACTTAACATTTTTGTAAAAGCTTATTTAATTATCTTTAAAAAGATTTCTTAACCAATATAGCAAGAAAACAAGTATAATGTTTCCTTAGGTGATCAATGAACACAAATATTGTATTAAACAAATCGATAACTCTTACACAAATAGATAAATCCATTTGTCCTTCTCTCCCATTTCAATCCACTGAAATTGAACTTTTTAATTTAATGTAATATTTAGTTTTTCTACTTAAATCCAGCTATACTCCTTCTTCAAGTTAGCTGAAAACTGTTTTATAATTAGTTTTAGTTGGTATGATATTAGATTACGGGAGGGTAAAACCCCTTTAATCCCCTCGTCGTAATAAAACGCAGGCCAAATAGTTAATAATTCTCAGAAGCATAACATGCGCTCAAGAATTATCCCATGGAAAGTTGCCAGTTCTTATTCCCACAAAAATTATCTTTTTCCCACAGCAATTCAAAAAAATTCCCACGTGGGAGATTTTTACTAAAAAATTCCAACCAAAAACCCTAAAGCCATAAAAATCACACCAAAAATCCTACAGTTATAAAAATACCACAAAAATCCTACAAACCATAAAAAATAAATAATTCAATTCAATTCAGAAAATTAAGCAGTTATAAAAAACTATGTTTCCATGGCGAATTAAGCCGGTGTTAACTCCCATGAAAAAGCAAGTTGAGTTAAATTTCGAAAAATCTCCGAAACTCTACGAAACTTGTTGATTTATGTGGCTTCTGTAATTTATCATAATACAAAATGACGTATGGAAAATTTTTTTGGAACTCTGCACAGACGTATACTAAGCTTTGTTAGTAAAATCACGAAAAATGGATATTGATAAAAAACTACAAACTAGTACTTAATAAAAAATAAAAATGCAGAAAACGTTAAAAATGTTCAGAAATCAATATATGTCTCTGCAGCGTAAAGGTCTGTTATACATTGACTTGTTAAAATTTTTAACGTTTTCTGCATTTTTTTTACATTGAAGTAAACATACAATTTCTGGAAATTTATAAATATAAATTTTCGAGATTTTTTTTAACAGAAAAAGCAATAAAAATGTTAAAAGAAATTGACGAGCCCAAATCGACTCAGCTATCCAAAGTTTTGACACTTAATTGTCAAAATCAGTTGTAGTGAGTACCACCACTAAATTAACAGATTGCACAAATTTAGCTTTATAATATTTAATGTTCGAAAATCATTAAAACCGTAAATTTATTCATATATATATGAGGAAATAAAAATAACGTGTGGGAAAAAAACTAGTTTATGCTGTGTTATTGATTCCTGTAGCAACAGGAAATATAGAATTTTTTATTTTTTCACAAATATATATTAATAAAACTAAAATCAGAAATAAATTTGAAATTCCCACATTGTGTGGGGTTCTTCGAACTAAAGATTTATTTAGGAAAAACTATGTGAACTGCACCAATTTCAAACAATCGTCAGAAATCATAAAAAAGTTTTATCAATATATGTATAAAAAATACTTTTATTTCATCATTTGTGACTGTTCGAAATGTGCCGTTTCATTAACTTTATAATTTAAATGAATTTTAGTTAATAAATGCAATTCTTTTTGTTTTGTTTACAAATACTTTGTTTCGAATAAAATAATGATAATTTCAAAGCACACATTTTCTTAAAGTATACGTTTTAGTTCTTTTTTTTAGTTCCAGGTTTTTCACCAAAAAGTTTCTTTTCTGAAATTGCAAGTTTTTAAAAAAAATATGGCAACACTGACTCACTCATCTTCAATTAAATTTTCCCGGTACTTACAACAAGCCGCTCAGTATGAGTTTTACGTGAATTTGTGAGCAAGATTCAACGAAAATTCTTGGGGATGACTGACATCTGAAATAGCAATGCTAACGAATACGAATATTTCATTTATGTTTTGCAAATATTCATAACAATGCAAATGCGATTAATTTACATAAAACATAAGAAGCCATAATTTTTAAATTGCATTTGAAGAAAATTCGATAAGCACATGCTAAGAATATATTAAAAGTCAAAATCAAATAATAACGAATATTATAACAATACGATGAATTAAAAGAACTATATAAATAAGAACTCATGTGTCATTTTTTATGGTATTTTTAAATATTTTCTATACATTAAATCTTGTTTTTATTTTTTTGTTTTTGTTTTTATTTGCATTGTTTTGAATATTTGCAAAACATAAATGAAATAGTCGTATTCTTTAACAGTGCTATTTCAGATGTCAGTCATCCCCAAGAATTTTCGTTGAATCTTGCTCACAAATTCACTAAAAACTCATACTGAGCGGCTTGTTGTAAGTACCGGGAAAATTTAATTGAAGATGAGTGAGTCAGTGTTGCCATATTTTTTTTAAAAACTTGCAATTTCAGAAAAGAAACTTTTTGGTGAAAAACCTGGAACTAAAAAAAAGAACTAAAACGTATACTTTAAGAAAATGTGTGCTTTGAAATTATCATTATTTTATTCGAAACAAAGTATTTGTAAACAAAACAAAAAGAATTGCATTTATTAACTAAAATTCATTTAAATTATAAAGTTAATGAAACGGCACATTTCGAACAGTCACAAATGATGAAATAAAAGTATTTTTTATACATATATTGATAAAACTTTTTTATGATTTCTGACGATTGTTTGAAATTGGTGCAGTTCACATAGTTTTTCCTAAATAAATCTTTAGTTCGAAGAACCCCACACAATGTGGGAATTTCAAATTTATTTCTGATTTTAGTTTTATTAATATATATTTGTGAAAAAATAAAAAATTCTATATTTCCTGTTGCTACAGGAATCAATAACACAGCATAAACTAGTTTTTTTCCCACACGTTATTTTTATTTCCTCATATATATATGAATAAATTTACGGTTTTAATGATTTTCGAACATTAAATATTATAAAGCTAAATTTGTGCAATCTGTTAATTTAGTGGTGGTACTCACTACAACTGATTTTGACAATTAAGTGTCAAAACTTTGGATAGCTGAGTCGATTTGGGCTCGTCAATTTCTTTTAACATTTTTATTGCTTTTTCTGTTAAAAAAAATCTCGAAAATTTATATTTATAAATTTCCAGAAATTGTATGTTTACTTCAATGTAAAAAAAATGCAGAAAACGTTAAAAATTTTAACAAGTCAATGTATAACAGACCTTTACGCTGCAGAGACATATATTGATTTCTGAACATTTTTAACGTTTTCTGCATTTTTTATTTTTTATTAAGTACTAGTTTGTAGTTTTTTATCAATATCCATTTTTCGTGATTTTACTAACAAAGCTTAGTATACGTCTGTGCAGAGTTCCAAAAAATTTTTCCATACGTCATTTTGTATTATGATAAATTACAGAAGCCACATAAATCAACAAGTTTCGTAGAGTTTCGGAGATTTTTCGAAATTTAACTCAACTTGCTTTTTCATGGGAGTTAACACCGGCTTAATTCGCCATGGAAACATAGTTTTTTATAACTGCTTAATTTTCTGAATTGAATTGAATTATTTATTTTTTATGGTTTGTAGGATTTTTGTGGTATTTTTATAACTGTAGGATTTTTGGTGTGATTTTTATGGCTTTAGGGTTTTTGGTTGGAATTTTTTAGTAAAAATCTCCCACGTGGGAATTTTTTTGAATTGCTGTGGGAAAAAGATAATTTTTGTGGGAATAAGAACTGGCAACTTTCCATGGGATAATTCTTGAGCGCATGTTATGCTTCTGAGAATTATTAACTATTTGGCCTGCGTTTTATTACGACGAGGGGATTAAAGGGGTTTTACCCTCCCGTAATCTAATATCATACCAACTAAAACTAACTATAAAACAGTTTTCAGCTAACTTGAAGAAGGAGTATAGCTGGATTTAAGTAGAAAAACTAAATATTACATTAAATTAAAAAGTTCAATTTCAGTGGATTGAAATGGGAGAGAAGGACAAATGGATTTATCTATTTGTGTAAGAGTTATCGATTTGTTTAATACAATATTTGTGTTCATTGATCACCTAAGGAAACATTATATTTGTTTTCTTGCTATATTGGTTAAGAAATCTTTTTAAAGATAATTAAATAAGCTTTTACAAAAATGTTAAGTCAATAAAACCCATTGAGTATTTCACATTTCATAGCTATTTGTATGTATATGTAAACTCAAAAACTACCGTTATTAGTGTAATTTTTGAATTATTTAAGCTTGAAAATTTATCTTTGGTGTATACCATTTAAGAGTGATTTAATTTGTATGTTGTTTTTTTCAAGCATATTTATTTTTTATATTTTATTTTTAGGCAAAATTGAAGCTGTAATATTTATATGAATTAATATTTTTAGCCAGTGAAAAAATTTTAAACTTTAAGCTGATCACTTTTGGTCAACAGCTTTTATTTTATTAAATCAAATAGTTTATCCTTGCAACAAACATATTTAACTTACAGTTAATTCGAAAAACTAATATTGATTTTGAAATTTGATTGACTGATGAAAGATAAAACTTTAGTCTTTAAATATCTAATGTATTTTTTGCATATTAATAATGGAAATTTTTGAGAAAAAACGGTTTTGTCACAACTGAAAAGCAACCATAATATAAAATTACTTATAAAATTCAATTTACTGCTAAAATTTTTTGATGTGTATTTTTTGGAATAGACTATTAAATTATCTTTCATATGACATGTTAATTTTCTATATTTTTTAAAACTTGGAAAAGATATAGATATTTTATTGAACAGATCTTTTACCAAGGGAAAAAATTTAAAAATCGATAGCTCGATAACTAGTTAAGCTATCGATTTTTTGTTCGACCAAATTAATTTGTTTGTGGTTTTTAACAAAAAATCTCTTTAAAATTACGACGCCCGAGTTATCGTAATCGTGCCATATGTTGAAACCCCCCAAACACAGTTTTTACGTACGCACACAAGGCACACTCAAGGCGAGCATGCGCCAGCAACAACAAAGCTGTGTGGTGTTTTGAGTTTTATGTTTGAGGAAAAAAAGTAAAACTCGACACATGATTTTTATTTTTGAGCGAAAAAATAAAACTCAACAAATAATTCTTATTTTTGGGCATTAAAATAAAAATTGAGTTATAACTTTTATTTCTGAGCGAAAAAAATAAAAATTGAGGAAAAATTTTTATTCTTGAGCAATATAAATAAAACTCAAAAATAAGTCTTATTCCTGAACAGAAAAATAAAAATCAAAAATAACTCTTATTTTTGATGAAAAAAATAGAAATCGAAACATAATTCTTATTTTTGAGCAATACAATAAAAAATCGAAAAATAATAATTAATCTTTCAGTTTTTGGATATCTCTTATAATAGTTACGATCCCTGGTATTTATTTTTATTTATTTATTTATTGAGACTTAAAAATTTTGTTACAGTTACATTGCATCGTGTTTAACAAGTTGATTTATAGACTAACTATAATGTATTATCTAAAGTGAGTTGACAATAATATATAGAAGCAACGTGCTTAGGATAGAATGTTGATAACAGAAATCTTATAAGGAGTTTTATAATTGAGACAATTAGAGTGACCAAGTTTTGCTCATAACTTGCATGTTGATTTTGAAGAAATATTCTCATAATATTCTAACTAGAATAAATTCTCAACTGTATACAACTTAAAATTAATATAAAAATACAAAAGATTAAAATACTATACATTTATAATGTTTGTATTTAAACATGAAGAGTTGAAGCACATGTGAATTAATGATTAGTTTACAATAAAGTAATCAGTGAGAATTATTAAGGATAATAAAAACTAGCCTCTATGCATGTTAGGTAGTTTAATTCTAAAAAATTCTGGTAAAGCGGTGGGGGAGTTGGAATTAGATGTCTTATTCAAGATACCAATCGGTGAAAGGTAACAAGAATTAGACCAATTAAATTCCTTTTCTCGATTATAAATTTCATTAACAAGATAATTTTCGTGAAATTGAAGTCTGTCAACAAATCTTTTTTGAAGATCAGAAGCAAAGCTACAAAGAGGAGTTACAAGAGCTTTATTATATATGTTATTATTGAAAAATCTTTTAGTAGGCGATTCAAAGTTCTTGTTAAAGCAGGATCTTAGGATTTTCCTTTCGATGATTTGTAATTCCTGATTTGTAATACTGATAGAGAGATTGTAAAACAGATAGGAAAACCATATAAAATTGCAGAGCGAATACTAGCCTTATAAATAAGTAATTTTGTTTTTTGATTTAGTGATTTGCAGTAAAATAATCTGGAAAACATTGCTTTAATTTTATTATTTTTTTATAGTTAATCTAGCATGTTCATTAAACTTGAAAAGTTTGTTAAAGGTGATTCCAAGGTATTTTATACTGTCTTGAAAAGGAATATCAGCACCATTTAAACTCAATTTTAGACTTTTGCATTCTGAAACTACTTTTCTGTTGCATTTACTTGAAGCATTTCTCATACATATAGCTTTTGATTTTTCGGCATTTGTAGTAATACCCCAAGATTTATTATAGTCATTTATTACTCTAAGATGAATTTTTATTCATCAGCATAAAGGATGCTTTTTGATCTATTTATTTCGTGAGGGAAATCATAAATTAATATATTATAAAGATGGGGAGCCAAAATAGAACCCTGTGGTACTCCACTTTTAATAGAACCAAAATTTTAATTTAGATTATTTATTTGAATATAAAAAAATCCTATCCTAAATGATTCCTATCCTACCTAATAAATGATTTTTTCCTCAAATTACTTATTACGCCATCATGTAATTTTTGTGGCGGCCGTAGCCTAGTGGGTAGAGTGCGTGGCCCCTAAGCTAAAGAACCGCGGTAGCCCGGGTTTAATTCCAGCTCAGACAGAAAGTTTTTCAATTGAATTTATTTTTCTGTTCGGTCGTCACCTCTCTGCAGACAATGGCAAACCTCAGAGAGTACAAATTGCCATGTAAAGCAGGGATCGCCAAAAAAATTTTTTTAAGAGTGCAACAACAATTACAACAAAAAACAACAAAAACAGGAAATAGTTGGCTCCGTGGTACAATAAGGAATTATTAACATAAAAACAACACATAAAAGCAACAACACGCATGTCGATAGCCACGAAACACTACTCAAAATTACCAACAAGAAACCTTCAGTATAGCAATAATTGTGCGCGGTCGCATGCAATGCGTTAACCAACAACGAAAAAGACACCAAAAACAACACGCACTATATTTACCAACAACAACAAGAAGAAACAACAACACACACGCGCTGTGTTGTAGTGGTGCAGCTGCGCCTGTAAACGATTCGGCGAATTACAACAATCATGAAAATCTTGAAGTTGTTGTAAAAGAGTGGAAAGAGTGGAAAGAGTTAGGCGCTGACGACCGCTGATGTAAAGCTTCTTGAGAACATAAGCCGTTCGGAGTCGGCATAAAACACGTAGGTCCAGTCCAGTTCTCGGCCATTTGTGATCAAACATTTAATAACACGCACAACACAATTGATCAATAGAAGCTAGGTCAAAGTACTTCCAAGGGCTGAAATGGCCAGTTTATTTTTTTATTTTATTTTTATTTTGTAATTTTAGTAAAGCGTGAAGAGTTGAGTGACCAGGTTTGAAACCAAATTGATGATCAGGAATAAAGCTAAAGTTCATATTAGAATCCATCTTCGATTTAATAACACTTTCTAGCAGTTTACCTAAATTAGACAGTAAATCGGTCTGAAATTGTTTAATGCAAAAGAATCGTGTTTTTTCTAATAGGAATGATTTTAGCGATTTTCCATTGTAACGCAAAGTAGCCATTATTGATACAATTGTTAAAAATAATGGATAGAAAACTAAATGCAGAATTTGAAAATGTTTTAATAATTAAATTTGAAATCAAATCTGGCCCCGCTGATATTTTTGCATTTAAATTCTTTGCTAAATTTCGTAAGTTATCAGGATTTGTAAAATGAGCGTCTGAAATATTTTGAATAGAATTAAAGTTATTATCAAAAATATAAACTGGATTGGAACAACCTCACAAAACCTGTCAATTGTATTAAAATTTGCTTCAACAGAAATATTTTCTTTTTATTTTATATTTTATTTTTATTTTGTAATTTTAGTAAAGCGTGAAGAGTTGAGTGACCAGGTTTGAAACCAAATTGATGATCAGGAATAAAGCTAAAGTTCATATTAGAATCCATCTTCGATTTAATAACACTTCCTAGCAGTTTACCTAAATTAGACAGTAAAGAAATCGGTCTGAAATTGTTTAATGCAAAAGAATCGTGTTTTTTTCTAATAGGAATGATTTTAGCGATTTTCCATTGTAACGCAAAGTAGCCATTATTGATACAATTGTTAAAAATAATGGATAGAAAACTAAATGCAGAATTTGAAAATGTTTTAATAATTAAATTTGAAATCAAATCTGGCCCCGCTGATATTTTTGCATTTAAATTCTTTGCTAAATTTCGTAAGTTATCAGGATTTGTAAAATGAGTGTCTGAAATATTTTGAATAGAATTAAAGTTATTATCAAAAATATAAACTGGATTGGAACAACCTGACAAAACCTGTCAATTGTATTAAAATTTGCTTCAACAGAAATATTTTCCTGATAAATGTCCGTAAAATGATTTTTGAAAGATTCTCTCTATTTCATAACTGTTATAAATAAAACTATCATTACTCTCGATCTTATTACAAAATTTTGAATTATTCCTGTTAATGAATCTGTATAATTCTTTGTATGCAAAAGGACCAGGTTTAATATGTGATAATTTCTCATTGAGCACAAAAGCTTGATGAGGTTTTGATTTTTAATAATTATATTAAGTAATTTAATCTGTCCTGATAAAAGTTGATATTCGGAATGTTTTCTGTTATAATTTCGATGATAAATATTTTTTAAATGTTTTTGCCATTGATATTTTAATTTATAAAGAATTTTGATATTTTCTGGAACTATAATGCTTCTATTTTTAAGCTCAATAGTTTCTAAATGTGAGTTTATCGTGGAAACAACTGCTGTTGTGAATAAATCAATTGAGTGATCTATGTCAGAATTTGAGAGATTTTAATTTGAGGGAGGAGTTATTTCTCCAACAGCTGCATCTAGATCAGAACGAAAATCAGACCATGTGTTTTTATAAGAAATAAAAAATTGTGGGATATTGACAATAAAATCAAAATCAGGTAATCTGATTTTGATTTTTAAAGAATTATTATCCGAAAAAGAAAGTAGACTTGAAATTTAAAAATTAACGTTTATAATATCAATTATATTGGTGCTTATTAAAAAATGATCAAGAAAAGAAGAACCATTTGGAAACGAAGGATATACAGTTGCGGTCAAAATAATAGCAGTGCTCTTATATTCAATCATGTTTAGATAAATAATACTAGTCTACAAATTTTCGATCCGGTAAACCGATTATCATTCCTAGATGTACTTTCAATACTCGTTCCAAATTTGTGCACAGTTTTCTCCGATATTGTAACATTTTCAAGATACAGGGTGTTTTACGTTTTTAGCACGTGTTTAGTATTATTTATATAGAATCTAAACTACTAACCATAAAATAAAAAAGAATATTTTCTATTTTAGAAGAAATATCAACTTTTCCATTAATCTATCAACGATTTTCGTATTATGTGCTGTAACGGAGCTCCGGAGCTCCGCGGAGCTAAAATTTTCAGATTAATGACCCAACGAAATATCAACAAATTTTTTAACTTTTATTTTAGCAGAGCCGTTATCATCCAAAGTTAGAATTTAGAAAAAACCTGTTGATTAAGTGTATTTTTACATGAAAAACAGACATTTTAAATTAGGACGATAACAGCTCCGCTAAAACAAAAGATACAAAATTTGTTGATATTTCGATTGATAATCTCAAAATTTTAGTTCTGCTACAACACATGACACGATAGTGGTTGATGTATTGATAGAAAATTTGATAATTTTTCTAAAATACAAAATATTATTTTTTATTTTATGGTGAGTACTTTAAATTCTAAATCAATAATACCAAACACTCGCCAAAAACGTAAAACACCCTGTATCTGGAAAATTTTACAATATAGGAGGAAACTGATGACAGGTTTCGAACCAGCGATGAAAGTATATATAGGAACTATAATGGGATCCGAAATTTGTAGACAAGTATTGTTTATACAAACATGTGTGAATAAAATAGTACTGCTATTATTTTAACCACAGCTGTATATCTGAGAGACAATAAAAGTCAAGAGAGTAAGACAGAAGCCAATTATTTAATGATTTACCATTTCAATTTTCAAGAGAGTCACCCCAATCAGGATTTTTTTGCATTTAAATTACCACCTAGTATAGTACTGTCAAAAATTTGAGAAAAAATCCGAATTTTGGCACGAGAATTGGCCATTAGAGAATTAGAAGCGTTACTCGTAAAATATAAGCTTCCTAAAAGAAACCGTCTGCATACATATTTAAACTAATGATAATAAAACAATTCGGAAATAAGAGATTAGGAATGGACGTCGTTGTATATTTAAGATTTTTTTTAAGAGCTATACAAACTCCTAAAGGTGAATTGTCACAATTTTTCGTGTATCTTTTTTAATCAGTGTAAATTAAAAATTATTTAAATTAAATTTTTTAATTAATTAATTAATTAAAATTATTATTTTTATAAATCTAAAAATTATTAAATTTATGTACTAAATTTCATAAAATATACCTAGAATATTTAAAAAATTCATTGAACTATTATGTTTATTATATTTTCTTCAATTACCTTGGTAAGTAACTTAACAACATTGTGGTTAAAACTATTTTGTCTCAATTTCTCTGCAATTTCTGGACAAGGTTCGAGGATATGCATTAATTTTGGTTCTTCCACACTGCAGAATCGACAGATCGGAGTAAAACCTCTGGAGAATATATGTTGGAATGTGAGTCTGGTGTTTCCTAGGCGGAAACGGATGTAGTTTATTGTTTGTTTTCTCGTGGGTGTAGTTGGGAAGTGTAGTGTGATGTAGTCTTTGTTAAAGAGCTTTTAGTGGTGTTCGTGTTCCAGTTTTAGTTTGTTTCGGAGCATGAGTTGTTTATGGCTCGTTTTATGTCCATTACGTTACTTGTGCGTTGTGGACATAATGGCGATCTTATAGTAAGGTCAGCGAAAGCTGTAGCGAATATTTACCCTGCAAGATTTCTAATGCAAAACATGTGTGACGAATTAAGAATCAAATGTAACAAATCAATTCTTTAAAAAAAAAAACATTTTAAAATGGTAAAAATAATCTTGAATTTATTTCAAACCAACACTGCTTAAGATCAGTAAGTAACAGGCGCACTTCCCAACAAATAAAAGCTCTCGTTGTTGTGTTCAGTGAGCGAAAGCGTTAAATTTATAAAAGTCTGATTATATTAGAGCCAATTTTAAGGCTTTTATTTTCATAAAGAAATTTATATATATGTATACGATAACAAAGCAAATTATAAAAAATTTAATTAATAAGATTTCCAAAATAATAGCTGGGTTCCTTTCCCCTTAATATAATCGCGATAACAAATTTTCTCAAAGGAACGGCAAGAAATACGGCTCGTAGAGGGTATTACCTTTGCAGTCAAAACTAAATTCAAACACAATCATGATACAATAACTCTATAAGGTGTCCTGAGAACATGTGTCCTTCACAACTGTTGTGAACTATTATGATAGCAATACCTTAGTGAACGATGTTTTTCTCTGAATATGTTTTACCCTAAACGTCAGAAAAATTGTAAGTAATCAAGTAACTTTTTTAAGAACGCAACAACAACTTTTCATAGAGTCAATCACATAGCTGACTATACAGTCTGTTTTGGAAATCGCTACATATTTCTCTTCAGTAGTCTTTGAGTGATTAAGCTGGATCAACTCACTGTTTAAATTTGTACATGATTTCACACATTTAGGAATTCATTCATTTGAATTTTAAAGAGCAAATTGAACGTTCAATGGGCCACTAATCATATGACATTATACAGAGTTGTTGTTGCCTTCTTGAAAAACTTACTTGACCTAAAGCTAGCAATTTAATTCATGTAATAATTTAAAAGATAAAAAAATTTATTACCTAACTATGGCGAAGCACGGCCAAATAAGTTTAATTAATGTAAAGTTAATTAAATAAAATAATTATTGATCGATTTCGGTCAAAGTTATGTGTAATTGAACATTTGGTTGTGAAAATAGCCACCTTTCAGTTGGAACACTAGCTTCTGGCGAAGCAAAAAAACTCGTTTCATTTCTATGGTGCATTTCGACAAACTGTCGAACACCAATGAATATTGAAATAAATAAAGATGCAACTAGAACAGATGGCAACCTTGGTTGAGTTGATGGCGGTGATCTATAAATAGCCGAATAACCTAATAGCCATATAAATGCCATATGATTAGTATCCAATTGAGCGTTCAATTTGTTCTATATAATTCAAATGAATTAATTTCTAAATGTGTGAAATCACGTACAAATTTAAACAGTGATTTGATCACAGCTTAATCACTCAAAGACTACCGAAGATTAAAATGTAGCGTTTCCCGAAACAGACTGTCTAGTCAGCTAAGTGATTGACTCTATACAGAGTTGTTGTTGTTGTTGCCTTCTTAAAACTTACTTGATCTAAAGCTCGCAATTTAATTCATATAATGATTTAACAGATCGTAAAATTAAGTAAACTATTAATTTAATTATTAGCAATTAAATAAATAATTTAAGTGCAATTGTTGGCTCCACTGAATGCGGCCAATGTGTGTGACACACGCTGTTTATTTTGTTTTCTTTTGTTTAACATTCGATGGTAGCTCGTGAGAAAATATGTTGCTGTCAAGGCTACCTAATAGTGATTGTATCATGCAAACATAAAAAATAAATGACAGCTCATGAAAATATACATGTGCGGCACCTATGATTCAAATTTTTTAAAGGCTATATCACAATTTTATATAGATAGCAAAAATAATCCTATTTGTTATAGGATAGATTGTTATTTTTGTTTTTGTTTTGCATGTAAAAAAAAATAACCTGGATTATTTTGAAGCGAATGGAACTCAGCCAATAATATACATAAATGAATTATCAAATTTGACCAAGGAATTGATAGAAAAAGTAATTTAAAATTAGATTTTACTTTGCAGTGATTTTGAAGTCGGTTTTTGTTTTGTTAAAAAACGACCTAATCACGGACACTTTCAAAACGAAACGATCCAAAACGGTGACCAAATTTCCAAAAATTCATAATTTTTTTATGAAAGTTGCTATAGGTTGGTTTTAAGGTTGAAGCCACCCTATCTGCCTTTGTCTGAGGAATTAAAAGGAACGATTATTTTTAATATTTATATGCCTAACTAAATTTTTCAGTTCGGTAGCATTTAAGATAGACAATTCACAAGGCCTGAATTATGTCTTGTGTCGTATATCAAAGTTCTACAAAATACGAAACATGTGGGCATCCCTTAATATTTGTATCATTGAATGTCATATTTTTACCACATAAATTAACAAATATTTACAGCTGTCTAAGAACGATTAATTTTTTTATCAAGTTAAATGCTTTATTTATTTAAATAGCTTTAAAGTAAAACTAATAACACTAATTCTTAGTACATATTTGTAAGTCAATAAAGTGAAAATAACTTTTTAACTTTAGTGATATGATTTATAAAAAATAGATTTTTATCAAATAGTTCATTTTAGACCTAGAAATAAGTGTAAGAATGGCTTAGATACGGATATAGAAAATTTATATAACTTAAATTTAATAAAAAAATTATAATAGAATATAGTTAATATTTTGTTGCAAAGCCTTTCTGCTGTAAGACCTCTTGGCATCGACGCTTCATAGAGCTAATTAAGCTTTGGCATCGTTCAACTGCAATAGCTGCCCACGCTTCCTCAACTTTGGCATACAAATTATTCAAATTGGTGATGTTAAGTCTTCTAACTGCATTTTTAACATCCCCCAGAGATGTTCTATGGGATTCAGGTCCGCACTCGACGATGGCTAATCTAAAACATCAATATAGTTTTTATCGGAAAACTCTTTTGTGTTTCGAGTCGTATGTTTCGGATCATTGTCCTGTTGATACTTCCATATTATTGGCAAATTCTCTTCGTTATCGGCAAATTCTTCTACCATGGTGATGCTATTGTGAAATAAAATGTGATGCTATTTTGAAGGATTTCTACATAATTTTCCTTGGTCAAAATGCCATCTATTCGCTAAATTGGACCAACACCACACTATGAAAAACATTCCCATATGTTTATGCACCCACCACCGGGCTTGGTAACTGGTGTAGTGTACTTTGGGTCGAATGCAACTCCTAATGGACGGCGAGTATACCGTTTTTCATCCTATTAATTCCCTACCTATTAATTCTATCAACCATCGTATTAATTTTGGTTTCGTCACTCCAAAGTATGTAGCGCCATTGATATTCGCTCCATGAAACGTGTGATAGTGCAAATTCAGTACGGCGTTGTCGTTGCTTATCCATTACTAATGGCCACTTCTGTGAAACGCGGCCAAGTTACCCAGCCTCCACTAAACGTCTTCGAATAGTTCTAGATCACATTATTTCTATCCATTTTATCACAAATTTCATGACAAATAGTGGTGCTCTTTTTTGGGTCAGTTTTTGAAATACGGACGATTTTTCCGTCGGTTTGCACTTAAGTTTTGCGAGGAGCGCCAGACTTTGGGACGTTTTCGTAATGCTTAAGCTTAAATTTTTGAAGTGAAAACTTCTTTAGGCGCGTTGAACGATTTTGGTAGAGGGTAAATCTTGGGTTTGCGTCATCGTGATTTTCCGAGGAACTCTCGTCATCAATGCAGACAGCGAACATGGCAGAATAACCTGGTAGGGACGACTCGGAGAGGAATGAAGTAGAAAGCAGAGAAAAGCGAGCTAGTTGTCAAAATCAGCTGCTCATCTCGAGTTTCTTTATGTTCATGTTTTGCTGTTGATTTTTGGTTAAACTTGTTTTTTGCTTTTTTGCAAATTGAACACTTCTTCAGCATTTTATAGTTTTATTTACACTGTTTTTATAATATTTTCATTCAACTTAACACAAACTTAACACACGTGTCCGCACTATTTACAATTTCAAAACATAATATTCTTATTTCATTTGACGTTTTTACGAACTTCGTCATTTTGACAACTAATCAAGCTTTTCATTTTCCACTCTTCGTTAAAGAGCCAAACAGACTACACAGACTGTTTGCGCAATCACTTGTTTGCGCAGACTGTTCGACAGTGTATTTGGCTGTTTTAGGTTTGTGCAGATGTCTGCACAAAAATTAAAATATTTTAATTTTTGGTTGTGTTTGCGCAAACCGTCTGTATGGGGTCGTCCATAAACTACGTTACTGATTTTCCGGTTTTTTTTACCCCCTCCTCCCCCTGCGTTACTTTTCGTAGTGCTTTTCAAAACCCCTCCCCCCCCCCTCCATTCGAATGATTATATATTTTGACTAGCTCTGACAATTTTCACTAGTACTAGTGACTAGTATGACTAGATACATTAAAGGAACAATTGGAAAAAATCAATAATTAATATCTGTAAAAGCTATTCCATCTGCGATCCAAGATTCGATGCTCTCAATCACTGGGATAGAAGAAGCTGGTAGCTTTGTTGAGGATTCTTCAAAATAGAATTTTTCATCGGATTCTATGTCGACCCATTCAGGTGAATCCTCATTTCTCACCCAGCTCGTGAGAAAAAGTCTTCAAGGCTACCTAATAATAATTTTATCATGACTGGGACTGCATCGTCCAAAAATTTTTTGTTTCTTATTTCAGGTACCATATGCCTAATATAACTTTTTTAGAAAATACCTTTTATAATACCTCAGTGAAAATAATGTAAATGAAATTCAACGAAATTTATGTAAACACAAATTCTATGTATACGTATTTTATGCGTATTAATTATTTAAAAAAGATTAATTTATGTTTTCTGTTTTCCTTGTAGCAAGATCACAAATGCAGGCATTAAAAGAGACTTTAAGACGAATCAAATAAAATATCATATATAAAAAATAGAAAATTTATTTTATTTTATGAGGATTACTTCTCATTCAATAGTGCTCCCTGTATTTTATTTTTATATCAGCAATATTCAATTTAAATGTAATAATATAGTTTGGTGTAATTATAAAATAAAAATGCTATCTGAATAAAAATTATTTTGAAAGATATAATCAAAGACTGAGGGAGTGAAGAGTTTCCGATTAGCATGAAAATTTTTATTAAGCAGTCCCCTCACTGCTATACTTTTTTATAATGGTTGACAGCGTTCGAAACCATAGTTTTAGAGCTATTTAAACGAGCAGCCGTAAGACAAATTTGTCTTCCATTGCTCAACAATTGCTCGACGTAACGTTGGATCGAAGCTTTTCCTGTTAGCCATGCCGAAAAAGACTTGAATTTCTTGTTTTCTTTTTAAAGCTTTGTTATGTTCCTTGAGTACGCCAATAAAACTAAATAAGTCAAATCGTTTACAAAATTCACTATATACAGTTGTACCGTTCTTACACTTTTGTCCAGCAATGTTCAACTATTTAAACTTGTTTACAATCGCTGCAGCTTTAAATAAAGCCATCAAAGCTCAAGAGTACTCTTATACTGAGTTTGTTTATTTGTCATTATACTGTCTGAAAAAAGAAATACCGTCACCAAAATCCTTATCAGAAAAAGTTTATTAAAAAATTTATTGATAGGGGCATTCTCACACATTTGTTTCCGCTTTTTTCTAACTTAACTTACCTGAATTTTGACGGCGTTCGTTGCGGAAACTTCAACGCAAATTATAAAGAAAAATTAAACAAACACAGCTGATGGTATTTATCCTATCTCAATTTTGATTGTGAAACATGAACAGTGTTGTATCAAAGTTGTATCAAAATAACAGTCGTAAAAAAATAGAACACAATACGACACCTTTTGAATTGCCTAACAAACTGTAAAAAAATCGTCTTCTATAATTATAAGTAAGATTCATTTAAAAATATACTTTTTATTTTTTTACTTTAAAACAACTGCCAAGTCCGCTTGCCCCAGCTTACGCGCCGAAGTTGCTCCTAAACGAACTAATAAATTTATGTGACTTCTGTTTATTTATTTATTTATGCATGTTTTTTAAGAATTTTATAAAGTCGGATCTTGTTTTACAGTTTTTGTACATTTTTGCCAAATTTTTGCAAAAAAGACTGGCCTTGTAAAATTTTTTGGGACTTTTATGACATTGATTTTTATTAGCAGAAAACTTTAAATAGCAGCATTTTTGCTGTCTTTGCCGCTTTTTTTGATCAAAAAGTTAAAAATATTTTACGTAGAGGAGGCTGCCTAAGAAAACATTAATTTTCTCAAAAAGTGCCTCGTAATATTAACAGCAAAGTTCACCTATATTATAACTTTAATATTTGCGCTTACAGGTTGACTGAACTTAACCACAATTTTGTAGGCTTACCCAAAGTTTATAAAAAAAAATTGTTTTCAAATTATAAATCTTCAACACAAAAATGCGTTTTTCTTAAAACTGTTTAGTTTTATTGTATTTCATATTGTGCCAAAATATAGTACTTACCAGAGATTTGCATGAGACCATTCGTCAGTTTTTGCCACTCAAGTAACAATCGTCATCAGCCGTAATCGCACACAAGAAAAAAATGCATATATATCGCTCGAGTTCGTAAATACCGATTGCTGCAAAGCACACTTTGTCACGATTGCGAATTGATGCAAAGGCAGCCTCCAGGCCACGAGATCATGAATTTTCATGATCAACTGCTGCATGAATTTTTGTTGTTTCCATACTTCTCTGACCTTCTCTAGCAGCGCGTTCTTCTTTGTGCTGCTTGTTCCTTTTAGTTTATTGTTTTCTTTTCTCTACTGTGGAGCAATCAGTATTGCCAGTAGCAAGTTTTATGGCAGTAAATGTTTAAAGTAAGCTGAGCTAAAATTTGTATGAAAGTTAATCTTGAAAGCGAAGTAAATTAGTAAACAAACTATTATTGAAAGTTTGTCGGTAAAATAACAACAATGTTTTGCTTTCAATGAACATTACTATACCTTCAAGACAAGCGTTACCAAAGCTCCAACACAATTAAAAAATGTTTGATGAAAACCAACACAAACTTGTCATTAATTTGTTTTTTTTTTATAAATGTGAGAAAGTGCAGGTTTAGCAAAGAGATCCGTCTGACAACTGTTGTAAAGAAGCGACGTGTGCTGCAAAGTTTTATTAAACAATTTTATAGAAAAAGCCCAGAAAAATGAGTATTCAACCCAAATGTATGGAGTTTTTTAAAACGAGCAGGTATTTTTAATAAAACAAATTTTGTACAACTGTTAACTTTTCAAAAAATGGCTAAAATTTTAGGTTATGTTGTGTAGTCGAACTGATAAAAACACTTCAGTCTTTAATTTTGATTCATTTAATTAAATACCTCTAATTTCGGGTGTAAGAACTGCGAAATTTCTACAAGAACTTGGTGCCAGAATATGTTTAGAAAAGTCCAAGAAAAGCGTAGAATATGATTTGATCAAAATTATAGATGTCTGTGATATTTATCAAAAGCGGCGAATATGGACAATTTTAAATTATGTTACATTTAAATTAAAATCGGTTATGTTTAATAGTAGATACAGTAAAACTGAGAACAAAAATTAGTTTAATATATAAAAGAGTTTGCTTAATCCTTGATTAATAACCTTAAAAAATATCCGTAAATGAAACTCACAATTATAACGACTCAAGTGTATAAATCTTAAAAATTTTTAAATTCGAAATTAGTTAAACCTTTTTTATTAGTTATAAATAGTTTTTTTATTAATTTCATTCATAATGTAGTGCGACTAGGTGTAATGCACCCTACTTGTGAAATCACACGTATACGTTCGTTTAGTTCAGATTTTTCACATCACCATCCTAAAACTAATAGAAACTTTATTCTGCAAACATAATAAGTTTCTTACAGCAATACGTGTTTAGTAATGTTTTATTTTTATGGCTTTTTTTTTTTATTTTTTTATGTAATTGTTTGCGTTTTTTTTGTCACTTATGTCAGTTTTTAGATCATCAAAAACTACGAGCCCTGGTTACTAATATATTTATTATATTTTTTCTATGATTTAGTTAGCAACTGTTTTATTGTTTCTATAATAAAAATATTTTTTAATACATATTATATTAATACAATATAAATATCTTGTAAAAAAAATTATATTAAATATTTTATAAGAATATTTAATAAAATATTCGTTTCATTCGCCACATTACTCATTATATTTTATTATATATTTTTTCTTTGTGCGATGAATCTTAAAGCCTGAAGGTTAAGTTGTTTGTGTCAGTTCCTCAAAAAAATCCTTGGCTGCAATAGCATTTATGAAGATTCCTCAAATATTTCTATTCTAGTGATAGCCATTCGTGTGATGGAATGGTTTGATATAGCCTCTAAAAATAAAGTTTTTTGTCAAAATATTGGTTGGTGTAATAGTTTTGAAAAATAAACTGCCAAAAACTATATGGCGAAAAAACTCTTTCTATCTGCATCAACAATTGAAATGTATGCAATCGGATAAAAGATAATGCTTTTTTATACATATTTTTGATATATTTTATTTTAAAATATTAATCTAATTTAACTTAATTTAAATTTAAAGCTCGCAATCTATAATGTGATTTATACAAAACTTTTAAAATTAAAATATCTTCATAAGTTGTATTTTGTTTTTTAATTTCTTACAATATTTTTCAGTATGTGCTTATTTTATAATTTATATTTTAGTTTTCGTATATATATCAATATACGGAATTCTGACCAGGAATCAATCAATAAATTGCAACTACTCAAAACCTTTCCAACGATATCTTGAAAGTGAGAATAGCATTTGAAATAATTATGTTTTTTTGTATGTAATTAAAAATAATTAATAAGTAATTAAATAATTAATAAATACACGGAAAACAACATTTTCATTAATCTGAATGCAAAAATAGAATGTTTGTTGATGTTGATTGGAAGAACTTGTTCATAACTATTATTTCTGACCGTTTATATTTTTTAAACTACCACATCAGCCAATATTATTGCAAAAAACTTGATTTTTAGAGGTGATTTTAAACCATTCCAGCTCACGGATGGCTATAGCTACAGCCGAAATATTTGGGGAATCATCTGTACTATTATATAAAATTCATGACTACTTTTTATATGACAGCATTCTTTTGCAAAAAATCGTCCAGTTTTGGCAAAAATTGTTAAACTGTTTTTGTCTTTTTTTTTTGCCCTATGATTTTTTGAGCAAAATTTATTTATACCAAAATATTGTTTTTATATGTAATGTCTCAAAAATAATTTACATGAAAAAATAACCCCAATATCTTTTTCCAATCAAATGTTATGACTTCAAACAAATTTTTTTATACCATTGGCTATATTAATAAAAGTAATTTTCATATTAATCGTATTCGATTCTTGCTATCCACCTCGCAGTCGAATTAGCACAGAAGTTGATTGTTGACATATTTTTTCGCCAACTTGTGCAATAATAACTCTAATTAAAATCTTATTTTATAATATTGCAATTTTTAGTGTCTGGTAACAACATTCGCAGAATAAAAAAAATGCAACACTGCAACTAATATTTTTCTTTTGTGCGAATGAGCATAAAAGCATGGATTTTCCTAGCTTTTGGCGATTGTTCCTCATGTCTTACCTTGTTTGACATTCTTGTGTCGCAGACGTTCTTAATCGCTAGCGCTCACACTCTAAGCATTCGTATCAACAGCGATTGGTACATGCATTTGCGCATTAATTTAAATGCAGGAAGCACATTCGATGCTCGTTTATTGACGAGACAATCGAAACGCCATTTGAATGAACTCAAGCTGTTCTCTGGTACCTACCATTTTCCGTTTCTTATTGAACAGGAATTTTTTTTGCATCTATTTGCAATTATCAGTTTTTTGAACATTTGGCTTACTTTCTATTTGTATGTCACGCCACGTTGTATGAAAGTTCAGATATTTTCTGAAGATTTTTCAATCCAAATATCCAAGATTTGTCATGATAAAAGACGTGAAGTATAGATTAAAAATTCGGGAAATCTTATATATAAAAATGGATGTATGTATGTGGGTATGTGGGTATGTGGGTGGGTATGTGGCTATATCACGTATAGACTCCAAAACCGCTGAACCGATCTTTATGAAATTTTCAGGGAAAATAAAGCTACATCTTGAGAGTGTTCCTGTGAGGTTTGGTAACGATTGGATAAAGGGGCGTGGTACCTCCCATACAAGCCAAATTTGCTCCATCGATCACAAACCAAAAAAAGGATATATATCAGGCGGTTTCAATCGTAAAAAACTAAGATTTGGTAATTTTGTTCAGATGGTTACTGTCGGTAACTGTACAAAAAATGGGCGTGGTCGTAAAATAAATACGCCCACTTTTTTGAAATCATGGCAATTCCAGAGTTCTATACACTTTTACAGTGAAACTTACTGTATAGGTGCTCCAATAGGCGGTCACTATATATAAATGTTTTCACGCCCACTTTTACCGCCCACAAATCAATGTCTATATATATAAAAAGCAAAACGATGTGTGTCTGGCTGTGTGATGTCTATAGACTCCAAAACTACTAAACCGATTGACCTGAAATTTTGGCAGCCGATTTGTTTCAGGTACGAGATGGTTGAGGGGAAAAATGTGCCACACCCCCCTTTTACCGCCCCCAAATCAATAAAAATGTTATATTTCAGTCAGTTTGGGTCGTATAAGGCTAAAATTTTGCAATTTAGTATGTACGGTTACTGTCGATAACTGTGCTTAAAATGGGTTTCCACGCCCCCTTTTACCGCCCACAAAGAAATGAAAATGCTTTATTTCAGACGGTTTTGGTCGTATAAGACTTAAATTTAGTACTTTGGTTTGTGTAGTTACTGACAGTAACTGTACGAAAAATTGGTTTCCACGCCCCCTTTTTGCGCCCACAAATCAGTGAAAATGCTATATTTCAAGCAGTTTTGGCCGTATGAGACTAACATGTGATACCTAAGTTTGTATGGCTACTTTCGGCAACTGAACTAAAAAAAGGCGTCATCGCTATATAGCCACACCCACACCCACTTTTTGAGAAATCATTAAAATTGACTACTGGGTCTATTGAGCTAAAATGTTGCTTTAGTTTGTACGGTTACTGTCAGCAACTGTACTAAAAATTGGTTTCACGCCCCCCTTTTACTGCCCACAAACCAATGAAAACGTTTTATTTCAACGGTTTGTATCGTGTTGGACAAAAATTACTCTCGGCAAGTGCACTAAAAATAGGCCTGTCCCACTTTAGTTAAACTCACTTTTCAGGGAGTTAGCGTCGAGTGAAGTAAAGTGCGCCAGTCTTAACCTAAATTGAGCTGAAATTTGGGCAGTCGATTTGTTTCGATTACGAGATGGTTCAAGGGAAATATTTTCCCGCACCCCTTTTTACCGCTTGCAAAACAACAAAAATGCTACATTTCGCATGGTTTTGATCGTATTAGACTAAAATTTGGTTATTTAGTGCATATGGCTACTTTCGGCAGCTATACTGGAAATGGTGAATATATTTTGCATTTCTTGACATTTTCGTATATGGCAGTAAGGTGGTCTGTGGCAGAACAATGTCTGCCGAGGATAGTGAGTGTTCCTGTGAGGTTTGGTAACGTTTCGACGAGGGGGCGTGGTACCTCCCATACAAGCCAAATTTGCGCTATCGACCACAAACCAAATAAAGGATATATATTAGACGGTTTCGATCGTAAAAACTAAGATTTAGTAATTTTGTTCAGATAGTTACTGTCAGTAACTGTACAAAAAATGGGCGTGGTCGCATTAAATATACTCCCACTTTTTCGAATTAATGCCAATTCCGGAGTTCTACACATTTTTATAGTGAAACTTTCTGTGCAGGTGTAGCGTACCGTTTCAGTGATAAAATTTTATGGGAGTTGGACAAGGAGGAGGGGCACCTCTCATTCAACCCAAATTGGTGATATCGAATTGCTTTGAAGTTATAGGTTGACAGCGTCAGAATTCAGTATTCGCCCTCAATTTATACATGCAGTTTCATTAATTAAATTTTATGGGCGTACGAAAAGGGGGCGTGAAACCTCCTATTTAACCCAAATTAAAGATATCAAGCGACCTATAATCTTTGGGATTATAGGTCGCACAGTTTTTGAATTCAGTATTGGACCTCATTGTACACATCAGAGACCTGCAGCTATGAACTGCAACTGCTTTTACACCCAGTACATACTTGGTTTTTGTATGACTTCAATATCATTAATACCATGCAACATATTCTACGCCATCGAGCTCACTTACAACATCAAGCATGTTGCATTAGCCAATTGTACCAAAGTCAAACACTGTGTGATGTGTGCTTCGACTTCAGTGGAAAGTATAGATGTTTGCATAAAATAATTAAGTGTATAAACCACAGCGCACGAACGGCAATCGTTATAATTATGCATTATTTTGAGCTACTGCCTCGTGTACCATTGCAGGTTGATTTCAACTTCGGCTAAGCAGTGATACAAAAGTAAGCTTACGAACGATGAAATCAGCGCGTACACTGCATTTTTACTCAAGTGTTTGTAGATTACTTCAGTATGAATAGAGTAAATAGTTTTAGGAAGTTTTAGGGGTAACTTATTTCGAAGATGATGTCAAACTTTAAAATTTAAGATGGCGGATAGAGTTGCCACCTAAATTTTTTTATTTTTGCGAATTCTTGTAATTTTGAAATTCTGACAACGGATTTGATTTTGAATAAAATGTCACAGTCTTAAAATTTAAGATGGAGGTTAGGGTTGCCACCTAAATTTTTACCACAGTATTGCCACCTAATAATATGTATTTTTAAGAGTTTTAAACATCATTTATCAGTGTTAAGGGGTCGCTGATTTCGAATCTAAAGTTAGAATTTTAAAATTCAAGATGGTGGATAGGGTTGCCACCTTAATTTTTTGTAGTTTTATGAATTCGGGGCTGGCAAAAAAAAAATCGTACACCAAAAATGGGTCGCTGAATCCGAATCCATTGTCAGAATTTCAAAATTATAAAATTTTGAAATAATAGGGTTGCCACCTAATAATATGTCTTTTCAAGAGTTTTAAACGTCATTTATCAGTGTTAAGGGGTCGCTGATTTCGAATCTAAGGTTAGAATTTTAAAATTCAAGATGGTGGATAGGGTTGCCACCTTAATTTTTTGTAGTTTTATGAATTCGGGGCTGGCAAAAAAAAAATCGTACACCAAAAATGGGTCGCTGAATCCGAATCCATTGTCAGAATTTCAAAATTATAAAATTTTGAAATAATAGGGTTGCCACCTAATAATATGTCTTTTCAAGAGTTTTAAACGTCATTTATTAGTGTTAAGGGGTCGCTGATTTCGAATCTAAAGTTAGAATTTTAAAATTCTAGATGGTGGATAGGGTTGCCACCTTAATTTTTTGTAGTTTTATGAATTCGGGGCTGGCAAAAAAAAATCGTACACCAAAAATGGGTCGCTGAATCCGAATCCATTGTCAGAATTTCAAAATTATAAAATTTTGAAATAATAGGGTTGCCACCTAATAATATGTCTTTTCAAGAGTTTAAAACGTCATTTATTAGTGTTAAGGGGTCGCTGATTTCGAATCTAAAGTTAGAATTTTAAAATTCAAGATGGTGGATAGGGTTGCCACCTTAATTTTTTGTAGTTTTATGAATTCGGGGCTGGCAAAAAAAAAATCGTACACCAAAAATGGGTCGCTGAATCCGAATCCATTGTCAGAATTTCAAAATTATAAAATTTTGAAATAATAGGGTTGCCACCTAATAATATGTCTTTTCAAGAGTTTTAAACGTCATTTATTAGTGTTAAGGGGTCGCTGATTTCGAATCTAAAGTTAGAATTTTAAAATTCAAGATGGTGGATAGGGTTGCCACCTTAATTTTTTGTAGTTTTATGAATTGGGGGCTGGCAAAAAAAAAATCGTACACCAAAAATGGGTCGCTGAATCCGAATCCATTTGTCAGAATTTCAAAATTATAAAATTTTGAAATAATAGGGCTGCCACCTAATAATATGTCTTTTTAAGAGTTTTAAACGTCATTTATCAGTTTTAAACTCTTGAAAAGACATATTATTAGGTGGCGACCCTATTATTTCAAAATTTTGAACAATTGAACAAAAGTTGTAGCTTTATTAAAGATCTGCATGCATACAAAATTTTATCAAAATCAGTGATTAAAGGTGTTTTATAGTAAAATGGCGTCTGATATAATTTCTTAAAAAACTAAATTTAATAAATATCTTTAAAAATTTACTAAGCAAATTTTATTGCTCACTCAATTAAACTTTATAATTTATTTTAAAAAAGAAATCAGCTCAATTGAACCATTAGCTTATGAGCTACAAGCTCTCAAAAGTCACGCAAAGTAACTGCAATATTACTGCAATGTTACTGCAAATACTTTGTGTTCGGAGAACAAAATAAGCGCTGGTTTTTTTATGCAGGAGTTACCCTTTATGTCTTTGTTTTGTTGCTTGTAAATGACCATACTTACCATTGCATACCAGAAGTTGAAAAGACCCTGCGCTGGTTATCAAACCAACAACTCGAACATGCATTATTGTGGTGTTACGACACGCTCATACACAGTTGGCTTCAATGTTGCAAGTATGTTCGACACAACAATCGCAGCGCTTGCGTAGTGCGGTCAGACTGTCACTGTATTTGTTGAGGGTAGATTGCAAGTAGCGAAAATGCCATCGCTTGCAGATCACTGGTACACATGTAATTTAATTGATTACATTTTATGAGCGTTGATCAAGGGGGAGTGGCACCTCCCATACAACAAAGATTTGTGATATCGAATAGCTTTGGAGTTCAAGGTCGCACAGCGTCGGAATTCAGTATTTGACCAAAATCTACGCATGCAGATTTACTGATAAATTTTTTTAGAGTTTTTCGGGGAGGTGTGACACCACCAACTTAACCCATATTTGCGATATCGAATAGCTTTGGAGTTATAGGTAACTCAGCCTCGGAATTCAGTATTCGACCTCAATTTACACATGCAGTTTCATTGGCAAAATTTTATGGGCGTAGGGAAAGGGGAGTGGCACCTCCCATACAACCCAAATTTGTGTTATCGAATAGTTTTGGAGTTATATGTCGAACAGTTTTGGTATTCGGTATTCAACCTCCATGTACACATGCAGTTTAATTGATTACGTTCTATGAGGGGTGATCAATAGGGCGTGGCACTTCCTATACAACCCAAAATTGTTATATCGAATAGCTTTGTGGATATAGGTCGCACAGTCTCGGAATTCAGTATTTGACCTCAATTTAGACATGCTGTTTAACTGATAACATTTTATGGGCGTTTGACAAGGGAGAGTGGCAGCAACGCGCCGGGTTTCAGCTAGTAGTTCAATACAACATAATATCTAAATTGCAATAGAGGATTTTATTTTTATATAGTATTTTTTATTAAGTGAAATTTAAGGTTATAAATTACAAAAAAATAATATCTCTAATATAAGAATAAATTATTGCTTACAAGGAAGTGGTAGAGAAAACGAAAGTAAGATCATTATACCTAATTGTTTAATAGCATCATCATGCGAGAGATTATAAATTTTCTATAATATAATTGAATAGTCTGAAAACTTCAGAAAATTTTATAAATTGTTTAATTATTTAAATTCTAAAAAATAAAATGTATGGTACAGAAAAATTTGATTTCCAAATCAATTATTTTTCTGTACCGGTTTTAAAAAGATTAGTTTTATAAATAGACCAGTTTACCGGATGTCTATAAATATAAAAAAATTTCATAATTAAAAGTTTAATGGGGATATTTATAAACTTTCTAGCTAACCAATACTATTTTAATTGATCAATTGGGGGGACCATTTCTAAAAAATTAAAGTATAAATAGAAAAAGAAAATAATTTTTAAATTATTTATAAAACTGTATACCAAACCTTAGGAGGGCTTAGATTAATGTATTTACTAAATTACTTCAACCGTGAGTGTATATAAAAAGCGAAAACCAACAATATCTCATAACATCTCATTTTAACCCTCATCGGTCCCCTGTATGCGCACGCATACAATTTTGATCTATTACCTTGAAAAAAATAAAAACGGTTCAGCGGAATGACCTTGTATTTTGCAAAGTAGAATTATTTTGCCTGAACAACCAAAAAAACCCGTTTTTGAATTTGTACCCTTACTGTATTTGCCTGTGCAGTTATAGTTACGAATCGGTCCCTGTGTATGTGCGCGCATACACATAAGCGGGTACTTGGAATTGGCGCTTATTTTTGTGTGTGGATTTATAGCACGCTCTTATTTTTTCGTTTTATGAAATTCAGTTTCTTCTGGAACACACATAAGTGAAGTTTGTTTGCGTATTTATTTGAATTTTGGTTGTGTTTCGAAGTATTTGATAAATGGATTTTGATTTGGAAAGCGAAGCGGGCGAATCTCCGTGTAATAGTGACGATGATTTTGCATTATCAGACGAGGAGAATGATGAAAGTGAAGTTAGCGTGCAATCGGATGAAGTCGACATTGAGCAAAATTAAGCAGAGGATAATGCAGCAAATCCTGAAAATAAATATTTTTCAAAAAATAAGAAAATTGAATATTCATCGCAACCATTTGAAATAAATCGAAGAAATTCATTTCGACGTGCAGAAAATTTCACTTCAGGTAAAAACCTACGGCACTAGGAAAAATCGCCCAATGAAAAATGGCCCAAAAACATAAATGAAAAATCACCCAAATGAAAAATGACCCAACTGAATGAAAAATTGCCCAAAAAAAAAAAACGAAAAATCGCCCAAAAAAAATGAAAAATCACCCAAAAAAAGGGCTCAAAAAATAAAAGGAAAATCACCCAAAAAAAAAAAATGAAAAATTACCCAATTATAAAAATTTTTTTCAATGTTTAATTATTAACAAGAACAATAACAGACAATAAAATATGGTATAAATCAATAAATTATAAAAAAAATTGTTCAGTTCCATTGACTTCTTGCCTGCAATACGGGCAGTTGTATATGTTAGAACCATCGGCCAAACTTTGCGCTTGTAGCTTCAAGACACACTCGTCACAAAACTTTAAATGTTTGCATGGTAGCAAACCTGTATTTGCCGGCAAATCCTCGCAAATAATGCACAACGGAGTGTTGGAATTTCTGTTCTCATTTCGTTCTTGCTCGTCGTTCTCTTGATCTTGCTCGTCTTCTTCTACCATTTCTTCATCGCCTTCAAAAATGTCCTCATATGGTTCCCAATCGGTACAAATTTCATTTTTTGGGAACACCATTCTATTTAAAAATGTCATAACTGTTATTCTTCCAACCTCCAGCGCCTCACTTGCTTCCATTATTTTTTTTGACTTTTCTGCATACTCTCTCTTAACGCTTTTGGTCCCAAGAGTGCCTCCGCTCTCAATGAGGAGATGGAAAGCACGACTTTTCATAAACTCCTCTTCCCGGATAACTCGCACAAATTTAAAGAAATGGCCGCTTTTAGGGATTTGCCGACCCAGTATCCCATTATATGCTTCGACTGCACTTGTCGACCTTGTTGTAAGTTTAAACACTGAAAACTTCTCAGGTCTTATCTGGAAAAGAAAATTTTAAGATGCAATCAGAGTATAAGTTTAATATATTTAGTTATAAAAAATACCTTTCTCATCCAATAGTTTTCAAAATAGCCAAAAAATTCATAGAATTTACGGTCTGTATCGAATTTGGATATATCCTCTTTTAATAAACAAAATGCAAGTTTAATAGATGCCGGTGGAAGCAATGGAAGCGATAAAAATTTGTGATATGCGATCGAAGCTTTTTTTTCCGCCCTGATGAATGCAGCAAGTTCTTTAAAGCTAATTGCTATTTTGCGTCGGAGCGCCTGGCAAAAATGAAACCAGCATCCATTGCATTTGGAAGAGGAATACACGTTCCGAATCGAACTCTGCAACGCCGTTTCGAAATCGGTCATGAAGCTTTTCGCTTGTAAATCAAAGATATTGTTGTTAATATATTTGAACACACTTTCGTACGCCTTTTTCGTACGTTTGTCCATTAAAATATAAAATAATGGGAATATCTAAGAAGAAAAACATATTATTTTTAAAAAATTAAAAGTTTATATTCAATATGATTTAAAGATACTTTTTCACCCAGATAATCAATATGAATAATAAGCAGTTGATTGAAGCAGCCATGGGGTACAATTTTGAATGTGCCATCAATCAGATAGTTGCGCTGATTTCGCGGTATGTTTGTTTCAATCAATTTTCCAATCCTCTCTGAATAAAAAATGCAGTACGCAAATCCATTCTCCTGGATGCATGCTTTGAAAAAATGAAATTGGTTCTCCTCGTGCTTGCTTAGTCCATATGTTGTCATTACATGTTCTGTGTTGAATGATTCAACGACTTGTAGTGGTGTCATAGGAGACTTTATAAAAACTTTGCTTGTCAGATATTGCAGACCGCGTTGCATTTTTGGAAAGTGCAAATTTTGAGTTGCTTCTTGATGGCTGTGTGCAAGAGTAGAGGTGTGTTAGTGTTTATTGTGGCAACGATAAAAAATAACTTACATCGAATTCACACGTTGATAAGCTGAGCGTATGCAGTGTTTTGTTTATTGTGAGGTGTGTTAGTGTTTATTGTGGCAACGATAAAAAATAACTTACATCGAATTCACACGTTGATAAGCTGAGCGTATGCAGCTCATTGCATTTGTTCTTCCAAGTTCGCCTGCATTTTCGATGCAGTCTTGCTTTATACTTGATAAAGCTTTCAACTCCAGGAAAAAAGACTCTTGATTGGCATGATTGTGCTCTTTAGAATTTTTGCTCTGCACTACACTGCCACCGCCTCCAACAATAAAGTCCACACGCGCACTGCATTGCTTATTGTAACACGTATAATAATGTTTGTATTCGGTTTTGGATTTGATTTCGAATAATTGCTTTTTTTCTGGTAGATATAAAATATGACTGTCCACTTTTTTGCCACGCACAAACTCGAACTCAAAATTTGCCATTTTAATTATTTTTTAAGAAAGTAAACCGTTTTGCGCGTAAACTGAAGTTCGATTGAAATTTTATTTTTTCCAAAGTGGCAATTAAAACAATGCATAGCGATTTAAAAAAAAAAAATTAGCAAGTAAAAACAACAAGTATTAAAAATGAATAATGACCCAAAATAAATGAAAAATTGCCCAAAAGTAAAATTCAATTACACACAAAATACGAAAAATCGCCCAAAAAAATGACCCAATTTTGTATGAAGAAATTTTGGGCGATTTTTCATTTTCATTTTTGGGCGATTTTTCATTGGGCGATTTTTCCTAACGCCAAAACCTACCCCCTTTGTTATGGGTTTATGTTCATTATATATTTTATTTTTGTAATAATTCAGATCCATAAGCATTAGCAGCTGCTACTATAGTTGATGTTTCGTCTGCATTTCACATGTTCCTTGAACCGGTTGAGAATATTATTTTGAACATGACGAATTTATATGGTGTGCGAAAGTACAAAGACGATTGGGAAAACATTGATTTGGACACTCTGCACGCATTCTTTGGATTGTTGCTGCTTTCTGGTGTACAACAGGAAAAAACATTACCGTAAATGAACAGTTAGTTCCGTATCGTGGGCGATGTCCGTTTCGTCAGTATATTCCATCCAAGCCGGCGAAATATGGCATCAAAATTTGGGTGCTATGCGACTCAAAAAGCTGGTATGCATACAACACACAAATTTATGTTGGTCGGAATCGTAATGCCACTCCTGAACGTAATCTCGGACGTCGTGTTGTTTTGGATTTGGTGGAAGGACTTTCTGACAGAAATGAAACGTGTGACAACTTTTTCACTTCGTATGAATTGGCAGAAGATTTACATAAGAATCGCATGACTATTTTGGGAACAATAAGGAAAAATAGGACTGAAATTCCTTCAGTTCTACTCGACAAGCGTCAAAAGCCAATTTATCATACAGAAGTTGTATATGAACATAAATTGCAAGCAGTTATGTTGTCATATGTTCCTCGCGGGTACCGATTTGTGACATTGCTCAGTACATACCACAATGTTGTCAGCATAAATGAGAATAGTGAAAAGAAGAAACCTAACATCATTGAAGACTACAACAAAACCAGGAGTGGAGTTGATACTATGGATCAAATAGTGGCTACGTACACATGCAAACGAAAAGTCAATCGGTGGCCAATGGCAGTATTTTGTAACATGCTTGATGGTAGTGCGTTGAATGCATTCGTGACGTTCATTGCATTGTTCCCGAATTGGAAAAATTCTAAAACGAACCATAATATTCGTCGTCGCCTTTTTATCGAGGAGCTTGGATTGAATTTCGTTGAAAAATAGATCACTAAACGTAAAAAACAACCTCAAAGTAATGATGCTTCCAGTGTTATTCAAAGAATTCGGGAGATTCGCCATTTACCAAGTACATCAAAACGAGGTCGATGCTACATCTGCACATATAAAAATAACAAAAACCTTTTTGTTACACGCTGTGAAGAGTGTAGAAATTTCATTTGTGCTGAACATAATTTCAATTTATGCGAAAAATGTGCAAATAATTGACAAAAGTTAAAAATTAAATTTTTTTTTCTAATATATGTAATATTCTAATGAATTTCATTCTAAATCTACCTTTATGAAGTTCAAATGTATTAATATGATAGTAAACAATGTTATAAACATAAAAAATCACAAAACATAAATGGTTGTTAATTTTTTTTAGCTTTTTTACAATTAAAAATATATGTGTATGCGCGCGCATACAATGGAACCGATTAGATGTATTTCTCGAAGGACCGATGAGGGTTAATACTGACTGCCTCGAAAATACAATCAGCCCTATCGGGAAGACTTTTTTCACATTTTAAGATAAAGTTCATAATTAGCCGTAGATGAACAAATTTGCATTTAAAATTTTCGAAATGCTAGGCATTATCTTAAAAATGAAAACTCCCTTTTCCGAAATAACCGAGAATCCTATGAACGAAATCACTTCATAAAAATCTTTCACTCGAAGAAATCACTCGAGATGATGAAACTGCTTCCTAATATTGTTCTACTAAAAATTAACCCTTAAACTTTGAGCACATGGACATTTCCAAACTGGCGTTACGTGCGATTTGTGCTAAGAAATACAAAAAACGGAAGTGATTTTTGACTTGGATTCAAAATTTACAAAACTCTCTGAATTGGGCAAGACTTTTCGTATTACAAACATTTCGTATTGCAAAAATATTTCGTAAAACAAAAAAGCTTACGAAACATTTACCAATCATTTGTGAAAAACTGCAGATGATGTAAATGAATTTATGCATGGTAAATGAATTTATGCATAAATTGCTTAAATTAATAAAAGTATAATGCTTCTCTTAGATAATATCATAAAATAATAAGTTTTTAATAAGTTTTAATTTTTTGGTCACGGTAGACTTTTCTGTGGAAATGCCCGTATGCTTTCATCTTTCTCTCAAACCTTCTAAAATTAATCTTGATCTATTTTATAAGTGTGTGAAGATATAAATTCGTCAATCAGGAGCTAACTTAGCGAAGACTCAAACCAATACTTTTGATCCGCAAAAAGTTGAATTCGTACTTTTACAAAGCACGATTTAGCTTTTGGGAGGAAATTAAATTCGTTCTGTTTGCACAGTACGAATTTCACTTTTGGGAGGAAATCAAATTCGTTCTCTTTGCACAGTAAGAATTTAACTTTTGGGAGGAAATTAAATTCGTTGTATTTGCAAAGTATGAGTGTAACTTTTGATTTGAATTTAGCTTTTGGCAAGAATTTTAAATTCGTATTATTGCAAAGAACGAATTTAACTCTTGGTATGACTTTACATAAGCCAGTTAAAGAGCAGTAAGTAACCGGCTGAGACAACTAACATTACGTCGATGTCCAAGAGAGTTGAGAGAAGATGAAGTGCTTTCATTCCATATCAAATATATCGCACGACGTTGAATTCGATCCAGAAGCTCTAAATAAGATCTTGAAGCCCCTGCCTAAATGTGCGAATTGTATTCATTTTCGCCCTGATATATGAGGTATAAATCATGCGAAGATCAGCTGAAGTGAAATATTTTTGCACCGTTTTAAAAAACCTAGGCACTTGCCCGCTACTTTCGACACATCGAAAATATGATCATTCTAACGAAGATCCACACCATTCATATTGAGGGAAGCTAAGGGGCAATCTACTCGCTTGTGGGTTAACAGACAGCACTGGGTCTTGCTTGCATTGAACTCTACTCTATTAGCAAGACTCCGCTCGGAGATTTTTTGTGGATCATTAAGGAGTGTGTCATTCATATTTTGCTTTTTCTCTCAATCTCCATAGAGCTTGGGCGTTTTTTGAATGAATATGAATGAAATCTATGCGTCAACGACGCGGTAGAACTGAACCCTGCGGTACTCCTGTGTTGATAGCGTGCTCCTCAGACGAAATACCGTCAACTACGACACGAACGCTTTTCGGTCAAACGCTTTTGAAATATGTAAAGCAACAACCCTGCTCTCGCCGAAAAAGTGAACACATTGATTCCATTCTTCGGTTAAGAACGCCGTAAGATCACCAGTAGAGCAAGCCCTACGGAAACCATATTGACGGTCGCTGAGCAGTTGGTTGTGCTCCAGATAGTTAATAACGTTGAAGTTTCCTTCACTAGCTGAATCAATTGGTTCGATTCAGTAAATAGCTCAACATGTTGCCAAACAGGCGTCAATGGACTCGAGTGACGTAACCAAGCCGGGTTGTGGACATTGAAATCGCCTGATACAACGATCTCACTGTCACGAAGCAACCCCAAAATATGCGTAATCGAATCAGAGAGAGTCCAGTTTGTTAAAAGTGGGTTCCCTCCCTAGATTCGGACTTCTATAAATAAAGCAGAAATGTAGCAAGTGCAAGCCAAGCCTGAACCTAACCCACATTGAGCTAAACTCTGGATCGGTTACGTTCAGACTCCTCTCGTTTTACGTTTTTATAAAAAGCGCGATGCCCCTATGCAAAGAAAACAATGACAGTAAGCAATACCCAGGTATGGGAAAATCCAGTGGATCTGCATCCTCAGCTACCTGGGTCTCGCTCAGTGCCATTATTTGAGGCTTATTTAGAGTACAATGAACATAGACCGATAAAAAATACGCTCAGCAGTAATTGTATTGTTTTGCAATCAGCCGTTTGGTCATATCATTTATTGACAATGCCCCAAACGGTCAGAGGCAAAACTTACAAAAGTTTAAGTAATGCGATCTACTCGTTCAATTGTTAAGTAATGCGATCTACTCGTTCAATTGTTAAACCAAAACGAATAAAAGGCGGCTAATAATGTAATGTAATAGAATTTACTGGTGGGAATATCAACGTGTATTTTTTTTAGTTAACTGTATGGCATCTAAAACTTTTTAATTTACAATTTTTTTTTATTAAAAATACCATTAAATTATCAAATTTACGAAACTGCGAATTGGCTTCTCTTCTCTCGTGTGTCCAACGACGCATCTGTTTTTTCCTATAAGTTTTTTATAAAGATTTGCATTACAAAAGATCTCGTTTTTATATAAGAATTTGTAAAACATGAAGGTTCGAAAATCAAATTTCTAACTGTTTACATTTTAAGACAATGCAAACAAGTTTAACGAATTTGTCAACTAAATTAATAATGTCATTAAGCTCATAGTAAAAAAAGGCATAATAATTTTTATTTTGAGTGAGTAAGTAAGTAAGTAAATAAGATTCGTGTGTTCAACATTCGTTGAATATGCGTTCAAATTTTATAGAAAAGAAAAGAATAGAAAATATGTATAGATATAGAATAGAAAAGAAAAAAAACCTAGCGTTTGATTATCTGCCTCGAATCGAGATGATTTATTTCCTTCTTCGGGTGAGACTTTTAGTTTCTTAAATAGTATGTCCAACGTGCTTTGCCTTAACCCGAATCACCCTGAGTAAATTTTTTAAAAATTTCAGAATGACCTGTTAACGCAAATATAAAACGGTTTAAACTAAATCAAGGACATTTTGAGTGTTTGTGTTTCGGGTTAAGCGCTTGATTGTTAAAAACTTAAAATATCGATGTGGAACTTGATAGAAATACTGATTAATTTCACTTGATTTTTCGACAGAATAATTTGCAGCCAGCAAAATGGAATTTTACGTCACGTTAATAACTTAACGAAAAATAAAGCTTTTCATTATCATTTGAATTTCACACCCAGATTCAGGATAATTTTGTTCAATTTACATACATTCGTTCTACAAACTTAAGTGTTTTAGTAATACATAGGTAAAAAATAAAGTAAAACATTTTTATTGTATTATATTTAACTTAACAACTGCAAACCAGACTAAGAATATACAATTTTCTATTTATCTTCATATTATGACAATACTAAATAATTTGGAATACTGTGTTTTTATTTAATATATAAAAATTTCTGGATAGCTAAAGGGGGTATGGACCCCTAAACCCCCTCATCTACGGCGTTGCTGACTGCTACCGTTACAACAGATATTGTTACTGATATCTTCGCTGATAGCTGATATATTAGCAACCCTGGAACTCCAAAATTATTTCAAATGTAAATCAGAAATTTTTTTTTAGAATTTTTTGTGAGAATAGATTTTTTGTGTTCGATATGACAGAAAAGGGCACTAAAAGGATTTTTGAAAAAAAGTCAAGTTTCAGTAGCAATAAATTTTTTCCTAAATTTGATTTTTTTTTAATATTTTGCACAAAATTTCTCAAGACTATCTTTAATCCATTTCTCTTAACTTGAATTTTCCAAAAAGGTACACTCCTAGCAAAAAATTTCATAACGACAGGTATTCAACTTACTTACTTACTTAGGTGGCCATAACAACCCGTGTTCGGGTTTCAGCTGACCTCATTAGCTCTCACCAGGAGCCTCTGCTTTGCGCGCACTCTTCAATCAGATACACCAAGTGCTGTTAGGGCTTCCTCGCTCTGGTCCATCCATCGGAGGCATTTAGGCCTATTACGGTTCACAAAACAACAGTAATTTCTGTTTTTATTGTGTACATTGCTAATGCTTAAAATAAGACAAAGCAGTGTATTGCTGTGAACCGTCATAGGCCTAATGGTCTCCCTCTTCGTCGTCCACCAACGACCCTCGCCTCGAGCACCTTTTTCGCTGGAGTTTCGTCGTACATACGATGGACATAACCCAGCCAGCGCAATCGTTGCACAATTATACGCTGAACTATGTCAAATTCTTCGTAGAGCTCATACAGTTCGTGGTTCATTCGGATGCGATAGTCATCGCCGACTCGAACAGGACCGAATATTTTGCGAAGAACTTATCTCTCGGACACCCCCAGAGCAACTGGGGTCAGTTTGCGAAACTGCCTATGCTTCAGCGCCATAAAGAAGCACAGGTAGGACTAGCGTCTTGTAGAGTGCTAGTATTTTTCGATCGAAAGAGGGCTCTGAAACTTAGTTGCTTACTGAGCCCGTAGAAGCACCTATTAGCAATTGTTATTCTTCGCTTTATCTCCAGGCTGACATAATTGTTGTTGTTTATGGCGGTGCCAAGGTATATAAACTCCTTGACTACTTAAAAGTTATAGCTGCCGGATCAAACGTGGGAGCCTAGACGCCACGCTCCCCTGCTTGTAGACAACATTACTTTGTTTTGCCCCCGTTTATTGTCAAACCCACTTTGGCTGGTTCTTTTTCGATAGCGGTGAAAGCAGCGGTAACATCTCTTGGCTCTGCCGACAACATCAATATCATCAGCGTACGCAAAGAGCTAGACACTTTTGTTGAAAATGGTGTCATTGCGATGCATACCGGCCTTTTGTACGATCCCCTCCATGGTGATGTTGAAGAGATCGTAAGATAACGGATCGTCTTGTCTGAAACCTCTTTCAGTATTGAAGGTTTCGGAGAGGTCATTTTCTACTTTGACGTAGCTGCATTTGATGCTCAACGTCATACTGCAAAGTCTTACCAACTTTGCAGGTATACCGAACTCAGGCATTGTTGCGTATAAGCAATCCCTTCTAGGGCTATCGAACGCAGCTTTATTATCGACAAAGAGATGATGGGTGTCAATTTCGTTTTCGTGGGTTTTTTCCAGGATTTGTCCTAGTGGTAAAATCTGCTCTATTGTGGATTTTCCAGGTGGAAAACCATACTGATAAGGTCCAATCAGTGTTTTTGTAATCGGCTTTGATCTTGCACTTAGTACGCTTTAGAGAACCTTATATGCGATGAATATAAGACTGATACCTCGATAGTTGGCGCAGATAGTTGGGTCTCCTTTCTTAAGTAAAGGGCAAAGTACGCTGAGATTCCAATCATCGGGCAAACTTTCCTCTAGCCATATTTTGGTGACGAGCTGATGCATGCGCCTTATCGCCGGCGGTATTAAACAATTCAGCAGGCAGGCCGTCATCCGTAACCATATCTCCATTTTAATCTCTACAAGTAGATGCTCCGGGCTTGAAACCTTGGTTTAGACGCTTAACCTGTTGATAAAATTTGCGTGCATCCTTCTTGCCCTGGTACACCTCTAGTTCCTCATGATCGCGTTTTTCCTGCTCTCTTTTTTTTGCGTCTGAAAAGGCTCTTCTCTTCCTTTCTTTCGCGGTAGTTCTCGCATGGCTCGCGTTGCAGCGTTTTTCTGTATGCGGCGTTTTTTACTGCTGTCGCGATGCGACACTCCTGATCGTACCATTGGTTCCAAGGTTGCGGGCGCCGGAAACCAAGGACTTCCTCAGCGGCAGCGCGCATGGAGTGGGATATGTGTGCCCAAAGTCCGCTGGCGTCGACGACGCCAGGGTATTTAACGTAATAGCATAATTTTTGCTTTCTGTTTTAGGTATAGCTTAAGAAAATATTTCCACAACATTTCAATGAAATTTTTTAAAGTTTGGATTTTTGCGATTTTTTAATACAACAAGGAAAAAAATTAAATTTTTTCCGAAAAGTAAGAAATTACAACCCTGGTCGTTTTGTCTAATTTTCTAATGGCTCATTCTGAAAAAAAAAGTCAATCAAAAACGAGCCGAGTACAATTTTGTACACAAAATTTGCACTTCATAAAAAGTTATTGAAATTTTTTATTTCATATGCATTCTAAGTGCTATGACCAAATGACTGACATGAAATGACGTGACAAAAATGTGCTGTTTTGCAGTACCGATCACGTGGAGTGTTGGTGAAGTTGGTTTTTGAAAAATGCTTTTCACAAATCTTTCCTGAAAATTCTAAGTCAACGCCACAAGATTCAATCTACTTTCGTCTCTTCACATCATCATTAAGAAAAATAAAAAAAAATGAAATTTTCTATATTCCACGTTGTTTGAAAATTCTTTATAAAAATTACTATACAAATTACACGCAAACACAAAGACATGAATAATTTCGCTTCGAGCTTGCCTAAAACAAAAAACCCCGTTTATAATTTAAAAGTTATTGAAATATATCGTCGTTGTGCGTGCCATACCGTATACCCACCTACGGTGGAACTTTAAGGAATTGTAATAGAATAGAGAGTGACATTTTGCATGTTATTCTTCTCTCTCGATCTTGAAAAATTTGTAAAATAACGCTTTCAAGCAACTTCAAGTCATGATACAAAAATTTATCAGGTTTACCTTAACTACAACCTATTTTCTCGAGAGCTGCGATAAACGAACGTCAAACAAAAGAAAACAAAACGAGCGTTCAATAACAGTTTTTTTTCAATACTTTTCTTAATGCACCGCCTCCGCTGACATCGTATCATGGAGTTTCTTTTTCTATCAACAAGAAAAAGATTAATTATGGAATTTATTAATTTGCATACATTATTTACAACTGAAATTATATTTAGTTATTTATTTTCGTTGTATGACATAAAACAGTTTTGATGTCTCCATAGCAACCAAGCACGCTCTTGTTTTGATTTTCTTTTGTTTGACATACGTTTATCGCAGCAAAAACTGTCGCTCCTACTTTATAATAATTATACTGTGCTTCAAGTTACTTGAATCGAGTAAAGAAACAGACCTGTGTAACCTGTGTAAATAATAAATTTGAAGTGATTGGCTCAAGCTGGGTTATTCTAAAAAAAATATTTCGCAGAACAAGTCTGCTTCAAGTTTGCCTAAAACAAAAAATCCACTTTTGAAGTGTTTTTAATAGAGGATTTATTTAGAAACACGTCATAGAAAAGTATGGACTTTTCATTGGATTTTAAATTGGTTCTTATATTGCCCCATACGAATAAGGACTCTAATCTATATATATACAGCTGTAGTCAAAATAATAGCAGTACTCTTTTATTCACACATGTTTGTATAAACAATACTTGTCTACAAATTTCGGATCCGGTAAACCCATTATCGTTCCTATAAGTACTTTCATCGCTGGTTCAAAACCTGTCATCAGTTGCCTCCTATATTGTAAAATTTTCCAGATACAGGGGGTTTTACCTTTTTGGCAAGTGTTTAGTATTATTGATTTAGAATCTAAACTACTCACAATAAAATAAAAAATAATATTTTGTATTTTAGAAAAATTATCAAACTTTCCATCAATACATCAACCACTATCGTGTCATGTGCTGTAGCAGAACTAAAATTTTGAGATAATCAAACGAAATATCAACAACTTTTGTATCTTTTGTTTTAGCGGAGCTGTTATCGTCCTAATTTTAAATGTCTGTTTTTCATGTAAAAATACACTTAATCTACAGGTTTTTTCTAAATTCTTACTTTGGATGATAACAGCTCTGCTAAAATAAAAGATACAATAAATGTTGATATTTCGTTGGGTAATCTGAAAATTTTACCTCCGCTACAATACATAATTCGAAAATGGTTGATAGATTGATGGAAAAGTTGATATTTTTTCTAAAATAGAAAATATACTTTTTTATTTTATGGTTAGTAGTTTAGATTCTATATAAATAATACTAAACACGTGCCAAAAACGTAAAACACCCTGTATCTTGAAAATGTTACAATATCGGAGAAACTCTGTACAAATTTGGAACGAGTATTGAAAGTACATCTAGGAATGATAATCGGTTTACCGGATCGAAATTTGTAGACTAGTATTATTTATCTAAACATGTTTGAATATAAGAGCACTGCTATTATTTTGACCGCAACTGTATATATGCGATGATATATTATATCGTAGAAAAATTGAGCTTTGTTTTATTGTAAATATAAACATATATTATCTATCTTCTTTTATATAAATACAGCTGATTTCAATAACGAAGATTGCAGCAAATGTGATATGGAATTTGACGAGGAATGAATTGAATATTTATGAATTTGACGATTCTGACACTGAAGAACTCCCAGATACCAAATACCTACCAAACATCAATTAGAACGTAACAATTATTATTGTGTTAATTTTTCGAATTTGTGCTGCTTTAGCAATAAATAGAAGAATTTATTTACAAGTATTGCAGAAAACACTTTTCTGCATTGTAGCAGTCAGTAACCTTGAAAACAGGGAGGAATTTTTTTTTTATTTTAGGATGATTTTGAGATCATTTTGGGATTTATATTTACTTGTGCGCGAAGCGGTTTTAAACTTTGCTGATTTGCCAATCGATTGCAGCGCTGTTAGAACGGGATAGTGTTCAATGTTCGCGGTGTCCATTCTTTATTATAATTATTCAATGGCATTATTTAAAAAGTAATATATGAAGCTTTCACATAAATTTTAAATAAATAAAATCCGTTGAGTATTTCATATTTTACAGCTATTTGTAAAAGTAAATTATTTGCTTACATTAAACCGCCATTTTCTCAAGAACTATCGTCATTGTTATTGAAACAAAATTATTGAAGATTTAAAATTTATTTTTCATTTGGTATATAATATATATGATTTATGTATTTGATTTTTTATGGTGTTTTTTTTTGTGATGACATGATTTGCCATTGTACGGAAAGTGGTTATTTCAGGCATATTTACATTAGGGGGCGTCCATTAATTACGTGAGGTGATTTTGCGATTTTTTGACCCCCCCCCCCTCCCCATGGTGAGATTTCGTGAGATTTTGCTCGACCCCCCTGCGTGTTTTCAGTGTAAATATGTTAATCTATGCTTCATTGTGTTGGACTTATTAAAAACACTCGTAATTTATTTTATTATTTTATTTAGGACTAGTTGAGACTAGAATTTAAGACTACTGAGATCGTAGATTAAAATTACAATGAAAAAAAATCGAATAATGAAATACTTATTAAGTAAAAGTAAGTCATTTAAAATGAGAACTTCTAAAATTGGTGAAGGAATATTCATTCTAATTCAGTCCATGGGGACTCATGTATTGTCTCGAGAGCAGACCTGTGATTTTCAAATACACATACAAATCCAAATAGAAATACAACCTAAGTAATTGAAAAGTAAATACCAAATACAAATACTACGTATTGGTATTTGAAAAAAAACACAAATACTTGGTATTTGAGAAAGTAAATACAAATACCAATACTTGAGTATTTGCAGAGCTGAATTTTCAAATACTTGCAAATACTATCTAAAAGTATTTAGTAAATACTTCCAAATACTTCAGTAAATACTTAGTCATGTATTTATAAATGTAACGTACCATTTTATTTTTATATGCATGTTAGCGAAAAAAAATCAAAACAAGAAAGAAAGAAAAAACACAAAGGAACTATCAATATAAGTATACCGAAACAAAAAAAAAAATCATAAAAATACTTATATATAATTAATTTAAATAGCTTTAAATTTTTTTAATATGTTGTGATTGGCCTTCAACAGAACTAATTGCAATATGCATCATGCGATCGATTCAAAATTTTAAGAAGTAAATAATTCAAAATTTTTTTAATACAATTTTTTGTTATTAATTGCTTGAAACTAAGTATTTACTGAAGTATTTTAAAGTATTTACTAAATACTTTTAAATAGTATTTGCCAGTATTTGAAAATTCAGCCTTGCAAATACTCAAGTATTGGTATTTGTATTTACTTTTTCAAATACCAAGTATTTATGTTTTTTTTTTTCAAATACCAATACGTAGTATTTGATATTTTTTTTCCAATTACTTGGACCAGTATTTAAATAGTATTTTAAATACGTTGTATTTAAATACATCACAGGTCTGCTCGAGAGTGACTACTGGCACCAGCATCTCCATGTGTTTTTCAGTAAAATCATCTGCTCCTTCAACCTCGCTCTGATTTAGCCACTCTAAACCGTTATCGCTTGCACACAGAAGCTCATTAGCACAAATGCTCAATACAATCCTTGGTTTATGTTATAATGATTCCCCAAATATTTCGACTCTAGCGATAGCCATCCGTGAGCTGGAAGTGTTTGAAATAACCTCTAAAAATCATGTTTTTTTGTAACCATATTGGCTGGTGTAATAGTTTGCAAAAAATGTAATTATCAGGCCGGAAAAAGTTCTTCCAATCTGCATCAAAAATTGTGAATGTTTGCAATCAGATTTAAGATAACGCTATTTTTCATGAATAGTTTTCATATTTTTTATTTTATTTCCATACAAAAACTTTCAAAATTCAAATAACTTCATTATTTTTATATTTCTTTTTTAATTTCTTACGATATTTTTTTCAGTAGGTGTTTATTTTATAATTAATATTTTACTTTTAATATATATCAAATTAAGCAATTCTGACTAGGAATCAATGCGAGCACTCAAAACCTTTCCAACATAATCTTGAAAGGGAGGAAATTAGAAATAATTAAGTTTTTTTAATTTAAGTAAAAATAAATTTGAAAAAAATGCGTGAAAAAATCATTATTTTTAATCCGAATGCAAAAATTTAAATTTTTGATGCAGATTGGAAGGCCCTTTTTCCGGCTATAATTTCTGACAATTTATTTTTTACCTTAATTAAACAAGCCAATATGTTTACAAAATAACTCGATTTTTAGAGGTTATTTCAAATCATTCCAGCTCACGGATGGCTATCGCTAGAGTCGAAATATTTGGGGAATCATTTTAAGATAAACCATGGATTGTATTGAGCATTTGTGCCGAACAACTTTTTTCGTGAGGCGCCTTACCCAGTGTGTCCAGAGTAGCATGCATACAGGAAACCTGCATGCTGTATACAGGCAGAAGCATGAACAAGGCATGTATGGTCATTAAAAAAAACCAACAGTTATCCAAATTCGCTGAGTATGCGTGTTGTTTGTACACAGTATGCATGCTGTATTAGTACTAAGGCATGAACCTTGCATGAATAAAAGTCTTGCTTAAAAAATATGAACTAGCATTGTGCATTTAAACTTTAAGGAGTGCAGTTGTACATAATTTATTAACAAAATATAAATAATATAACAGAATATAACAACTTTAAAAACTGAAATAAATAAGATGATTAATTATGACAACAGCAATTTTTTTTTACAATATTAATGCAAATGTATGCATGCAGTATTAATGACAATGAATGCATAGAGTACTACTAATTCCCCATGCATACAGCAATAGTAATTGTGCGGGTACACAGTACACATGCTCTTGTTTGACATCGAACTAAACATTTACGGACTTAAACACAGGAAGTAGAGACTTGCTCATGCGTCGCTGTCACAAGTCGCAGCGCTAGTCGAATCGCGTGTTCAGCTAGCCGGTGGGAAAACAATCGACGAACTACTACGCTACTTTGTTGCACTCGCATAATTGCGAAAAATATTATTGTGTAAAATTTAGTCATATTTTAGTAGAGAAACTCGTTTTACTCAATTTAACAAGTTACCTCATAATTCTACACTATTTCTTGCTGATAAAAAAGTACGTCATTTTTGCGAGAACCCCCCTCTCCCCCACGTGAGATATAGTGAGATTCTGCTTAACCCCCCACACCCCTAAATGCCTCACGTAATTAATGGACGCCCCCTTAGTTGGTCTGCTTTCTAAGGAGACTACGATTTCCGGGGCACCGCGATTTGAAAATGGATTCGTGAAGTACTTTCAACAAAAATAAGAATTTATTTAAGAAAACTGACTACATTTTTGTAAGTGTATAACCGATATTAAAAGATAACGAATTTTCAAAAGGTAATGTATGAAGTTTTCACATAAATTATAAATAAATAAAGTTCGTTGAGTATTCCATATTTTATAAATAAAATATTTGCTTGCATAAAATCGTAATTTTCTCAAAAACTACCGTCACTACTATGTATTATGGGAAGTAAATTATTGGAGCTTAAAAACTTATCTCTTATTTGGTATATATGATTTATTTGATCTTATGATTTATTTGATTTTTTATGGTGTTTTTTATGATGAGATTTGCCCTTGTACGGAAAGTTGTTATTTCAAGCATATTTACCTTAGTTGTTTTGCTTATAAAGAAATTTTTTATTTAGTACATAAAACGAAAGGTTTAAAATTAAGCTTTAAATATACAATATATTTTTAGTACCTTTTAGTACATAACGCAAATTTATTAGAAAATGGCGGTTATTTTTATTAAAAATTCAGATATGATGTAAATTTGTTTTTAAAAATATTGTTGCAATGATATTTGTATTGCATATCATTGAAAAGACCATTTAATTAGCTTTCAAATTACACGTTAATTTTTAAGATCCATTGGTCATTAATTATTTTTTCGATCAGAAATAAAAGTTTTTTTTTGACACTTATTTTTTTCGATCAGAAATAAAAGTTATTTTTTAATCGATTTTTTCAATTAGACTCATGGCTTAATATATTTATTTTATTATTGATATGTGCTTTTTTAAAATATATTTATTTCTTACAGCCTTATTCTGGCAAGGTAACAATAGTTACCCAGTATTTTTAATATTTCTATGTGTTTGTATATTTTTGATTTTCGAACAACACTTGCAGCTCAAAAATAATAAATTTTGATAAAAATTGTCACCTGCTTTTCAGATAGTGACAATTTCATTAAAAATTGGTTTTTTGAGCTACAAGTTTTGTTTGAAAATCTAAAAATTACAACAAACTTATAGAAATATTAACAATATTAGGCAACCAACATGTAAAAATATTAAATTGTTACTTTACCAAAATAAGGCTGTTAGCAAGCAACCATGTTTGCATAAAAAAATTACGAATTTTTGAAATCTTTACGCCCTATATATTTATTTATAAATAAATTGTGACTCCTTTTTTATCACCAAGTGTATTTACTACATTTGTTGAGTCCTGATAACTTGCTAAACTTAAAAAATTGGCTAAGTAATGTCAACATTTTGTATGGTAAAAGACTTAGCAGCTTGTTAGCAAGTTAAGATGCTCAACACTGTGTTTTTGTTGAGCAAATACCATTTGTTAAGTCGGCAACGTCAAACTTATTGAATGTAATGATGAATCATTTTAGGAATGTGTTCTAACAAGTACCAAAAGTCTAAAAGCTGGTCTTTATTAATAAAAAACTAAAACTGTTGTTGGGTTGGTAGAGATTTAAAACATTTTAAAGTTTCTGAGTAGCCAATCAAAAGTGTTAACGAACCGTAATATAAAAATTACAATACATTTTTGGATACTGAGTATTGGCTACACGAGTTATTAAAAGCACAGATCTATGCTATTCTATGATTTTGACATATCAGTTTAGCACTTTGATTGCTGCTAACTTTAACAATTTAACAAAAAAGCAGGACTTAACAAATTTAAAGGCAGAGAGGTGACGACCGAACAGAAAAATTAATTCAATTGAAAAAACTTTCTGTCTTTTTGGAACAGAGCTGGAATTAAACACGGGCTACCGCGGATCTTTAGCTTAGGGGCTACGCACTCTACCCACTAGGCTACGGTCGCCACTGCTAAATTGACATAGTTACAAAAAATGACAGCTCTATTGCCAACTCCATGTTTTCAATAAATGGCATGCAATATTGCAAGCCATAAATTTCCAACATGGAGTTGGCAAAGGAGCTGTCAGTTTTTTTTTATTGACAGCCATTTTAAATTCTTATAAATTTTAAGTGTGTATATCTTAAAAATGGAATAGCGCGGAAACAATTTTATAAAACAAATTTATACAATAAATAATAAAATTTTATGTTGATAACCTAACACAAAAAACCTACCCTTGCAATATTACCATTGCTTGCAATAAAATTTAGCAGATGGTAAGCCGGCGTCTCGACAGGCAATAATCCATTGCTTACCATGTGGTCGCTTGTCCTCTTTTTATTTAATATCCTATGTTTGTAGGCGTTTTTAAGATTTTATTTTAGAACTAGCTGATATACCCGGTGTTACTCGAGAGTCAATTTATATAAACATTTTAACATACACTTCTCGATTAAATGTTTTTTAAATTCTGGAATAATGAAAAATATGTTGAATTTTATTTTTAAGCTACCGTTAGAAAAGTAATTGAACGAACTTAAATCCAAAAAAGTTTTGGAAAATTTTTGTTGCTGGTGGTTCCATTTCTTGCGGTGAGCTAAAGTATGGACACGAAAAATTTTGGTCAACCGGAAATGGTTATAACAAAAAACTATATAAGCAATCTATAAATTTTTTTTTTTATTTGGTTCCTTATTAAAAGGTGTTCATTTAAGTATTAAACATATATCAATTGTCTTTATTATAATCAAATTGGCGTAATTTAGAATTTATTCCTTTCATAAGGCGATGGACATCAGTTTTTGTAATGGTATCTGCTGCTTTCTGCCAATTATTTTTAAACTGTCGCTCATTTTTAATGTCTTTTTTCATTTTCAACAATTTTCTTTTAACATTTCCCCAGTATTTTTCAATCGGCCGCAATTGTGGACAGTTTGGTGGGTTGTGTGGTCCCTCTGAACAAAATGTACCCCGTGATTTTCATACCAGTTCTTGGCAAGACGGCTGTAATGACATGATGCCAAATCCGGCCAAAACAGGACTGAGTCTTTATGTTGCTTTATCAATGGCAGTAAGCGCTTTTGCAAACACTCCTTGACATAAATTTCTTGATTCATAGTGCCCGTAGTTATAAATAATTTGCTTTTCATTCCGCACTGGCAGATAGCTTGCCAAACCAAATATTTCTTTGGAAACTTGCTCAACATTTTAAACTTAAATGCACCTGCGACTCCTCCTCTCTTCGATGCAGTATAATACTCAGCGCCTTCTAAAGGCGCTTCATTTGCCTAAAGTCCGCTTTTACGTACGTCTCGTCGTCCATAACCACACAATCAAATTGATGAATGACTTCACTGTATAACTTTCGCGCACGTGTTTTAGCAATTTTATTTTGCTTGTCGTTTCGATTCGGTGCTACGATTTTTTTAATATGATCGTAAACCAACACTTTTGCGTACTTTTTGAACATAAGCCTTCGACATATGAACCTTTTTTGCTGCATCGCGTAATGAAAGGCCAGGATTTCTTTTGAATAAAGATACTACTTCCTTCACCTTTGACTGCGACACAAATCCTTTTTTTTCATTCAAAGAAAGGGTAAGAAAGGGAAAATTGAATTCAAAGAAAGGGTACGAAAAACATTTTAAAAATTAAAAATAATTTTTATATTTACTTAATCTTAAAGCTAGCAAAATCACCTTTGTCAACAATATAACACACCTTTTCAATGGTGGGACTCAATGCGTCCTTGAGATATGGACATTTTAACATCTAAACTTAATATTGAACTTTTTAACAAAAAAAATTTTAATGAAATATATTAAAAACAGCGGAGATATTGGCATTAAAAGTAAAATCCAGAATATTTGGTTGCAATCCATTACTACATAAAATATTTTCATTTACGTCAAATCTGACAAAACAGTTGTAAAAAATTGATAAATATCTAATAGAATGTTGTGAACATATGTATAAATCTTGTAGTCAAAACTTTGGCAAATTTTTGGAACAACGATAAAGAAGCATATAATAAATTTAATAAAACTGAGATATGCTTATATTATCTTGGAATGGAAATAAGTAAGCTTCGTTTATCAAGATGCAATGTAACGGTAGAAATAGCAGAGGATTTTTATTGAATTAAGCTTTTCATTCCTTTCGTATATCAGTTAGTTAATCAAATTTCAAGGCATTTGCAAATTTTGAAAACATAATGTTGGGAACCGAACTTGAGTTAAAGAAAACTAAATGGACCAACAAACGAAATGAGGAATGCAGAACAGCTCTTGAAACACTTAAATTACTTTGCGGCGATGATGTAGCTGTCAGAAATGGAAGTTTCCTAAATTTAACAAAATTCTGGAAATAATTGTTGCTTTGCCCTGTAGAACAGCTTCCAGTGAACGTTCGTTTTGTTTGTGAATTGTGAATCAAGTGTTTGATGAATTGACTTCGAAACTGACGCTACTCTAACGGAACGCCTTACTGCTTTAGCGCTATTAAATACTCAAGTATATTTCTGTGAACGAGGAAACTGTTCTCGACAATTGACTTCGCGCTCTACACAATTGGCTTCGTATCTACAACTACACAGAGAATAAAAACATACTTACTTTAAAATTAAACAAAAAATTTTATTTCATGTAAACATTCAAAGAATAGATCACAATTAATTAACTTTCTATGGTAGAGCCAGACCAAATAAGTTTTATTAATGCCATATTTATTAAATAATCTAAAATAATTATCGATTTCGGTCAAAGTCATAAATAATTGAACATTTAGTTGTGCGAATAGTCACCTTTCAGTTAAACACTAGCTTTTAGCGAAGCGAAATTCGTTTCAATTCTATAGTGCTTGATATAAGGCTTGATCTAAAAATAGCTACTGTTTTAATGTCATAGATTAAATGATAGATGAGAACGTTAAAGTTCATACGAATTTGTTCGAATTGTTAAATAGAAGATTTTAACAGTGGGTTGGTCACAGCTAAATCACTCAAGACTACTGAAGAGGAAATGTAGCAATTTCCAAAACAGGCTGTCTAGTCTGCTCTGATCCCGAGTAAAAATATGAGCGGGCAAACAGCGGCCGATCAGCGGTCGATCATGGGCCGTACGACTGTACTAAGGTCAAAGATGGCCTAAAAACAATCCAAAAAGCCCAGCGGCCGAAGGTTGGGTCAAGCAATAACCGTACAAGGCCTAAATTAAGCTAACACTAAAAAAAACAAGATTTGTAGGCCATTTTTCCATTTTTGGAGGCCTATAACTTCTAAACCAATTGCGAGCGGCCTGAAATTTTTCCAGATTTGGATTTAAGAGATTTTAATCCGTATAATTCATAAAAAAAAAAATATTAAAAAAGAGAGTTGTCGCTATTCTTGAATTTTACCAAAATGTTATACATTACGTAAAATAAAAACTAGTAAATTATTCTAATATTTTAAATATTTTAAGCCGTAATAAAACGCAAACTTCATCGAATGGAGTTAAAATGTGGTATTCAAGGTCCCAGGGGTCGCTAATCACGAATCTGACGTCGAAAACTCGAAAAAAATTAAATAATGGCATCGAAAAAACAGATGTTTAATTTAATGTTTTTAATTAAAGAACACTATATTATATTATGTTTTAAAATATTTGTTTTCAATATTAAAGTTTTTGTTTTAAATTTAATTTTTTAAATAAATGTTTTTAACATTTAAATTTTTACTGTAAAAGTATGTATATTTAAAAATATTGTTTTGAAAACCAAAACTTTTGTTTTCAATTTAACTTTAATAAATATTTGTTTTTAAATAAAATGAAATTGCTCCAAGCTCTATTTCAAAAACAAACTCGTTTAATATGAACACAATTTCATTTAATTTTAACACATATTTCCCTCAGTGTATGTACAAATATGTTAATCTTTTTAAATATCTGTTTTCGTTGTTTTACTTAAATAAATACTTGTTGCTAATGAATCAAGTTTGTATGTTTTGAATTAAAATAAATAACATTTTATTAACTCTTTTCACTTCGACAGTTGAAATCGGTTAAGAAATTTGGATTCAGAAATTGAATTCTTAGGCCTTCAGAAATCCCTATGGAAATAAAAAAAACAAACCCCTCTTCAAACGAAATACAAACAAAGAAACAGTCAAACTGCTCTCAAAATGCAACACAGCTGCTTTTTTGTATGAAGGGGTCAACAAGGAAGTTAACACCTCTACGAGATATAAAATTTTTATCAAAGATAGTAATGAAAAATATTTCTATTTTTATTGGACAAGCGTTGTTTTTTTTTAATTAAAATAATAAATTAAAAAATATAAATTAATTAATAAAAAAACTAAGATTTCATAAGAAAATGAGATTGTGAAATCGAATGCCCCTATAAAAATTTTTTTTTGTCTTTTTTCAGTCAGTTTGACTCTCTTCTTTTTAAAACTGACGTCACATTTTCGTGCTCACAAAGATGGCGGACATGCGCAAGGCGGAATCTGTTATATAATAGCCGCGTTTTTTTCAACATCCAAATCCGATTTCCATACAAACAAAATCCTGCTATGGATTTAGATCTTGTTAAATTGTAGTTTGAAACATCACAACCAGATAGCGTATAATGAAGGGATTAGAAAAAGCATTGCTATCATTGTTTGTCATGTTTGCATTCAACGCCATCTAGTCGTCAAATACTTTTCATGAGCCCCAAATTCAAATCTAAATTTGGCGTTATAAGAGGTAGTGTTCGGTTATAATTTTGCAACAGCGGTATTTTTTCGTATGCATTTATTTTCTCTTTTCAAACTTACTTATTACAGAATATGTTTGCCTCGGTGTATATTATGTATATTATGTGTGTAGTACAAAATTTTTCCGAGAGTTTCGCGGTCCCCGAGTAAAAATAAAAACTTTTTAGCTAATGCCAAACAGCGGCCGTACAAGGCCTAATTTTAAGTATTTTTCTCGGCCGTACGAGGGTCGTACAAGGATCTTTTCCAGGACATTTTGGCCAAACAGTGGCCGTACAAAGGCCGTTTTTAAATAATCTCGGCTGTACAACGGCCGTATATCGGCCGTGCAGTGATTATTCTACAATAAAAAGTAGCTTTTCAATTGGAACTTCATGCGGAAAGTAATTAATGTAAAACTAACTAAAAATATTTGGTGAATACATTTTTTTGTATTTAATTAATCTTTTTTCATTGCCATTACTTGTTAAAATTAGTTAAAAAAATTATACTGTTTTAATTGAAAATTTAATGGGGCATTGTATTCAAACAACTAACTTCATATACAAAAAATGTTTTGCGCCACACACAAATGGTGATAATATTAACATCGCCTGCTTTTGTTGTTGCGCATACGTTTGTTGAATAACAGCATTGAAAAATTTGGTGGCATACAACGGGCGAACAGCGGCCGTACTGCGGCCGTTTTGCGATTATACTGCGGTTATACAACTCAATTTAGGCCTTGTACGGCCGTTCTTTGACCCAACTTTTGGCCACTGGGCTTTTTGGATTACTTTTAGACCATCTTTGACCCTTGTACGGCCGTGCGGCCCATGATCGACCGCTCATATTTTTACTCGGGTCAACATCGAAAGTTAACAAAACTCTATTACTTACTTACTTACTTACTTACTTAGTTGGCCCTACAACCGTATGTCGGTCTTGGCCTCATCTAAGAATTTGGAAATGCCAAGCTTCGTCAGGTTGTCCTCTACTTGGTCTTTCCAACGAAGATGCGGTCGTCTTCTTCTGCGTTGACCGCCGCTGGGTACCGAATCGAATGTTTTCTTCACTGGAGCATCGTCTTTCATGCGCTAAACATGACCAAGCCAGCGAGGCCGCTCGATTTTAATGCGCCTGACTATGTCGATGTCAGCGTACAGATCATACAGTTCATCATTCCACCGTATTCGGTACTCGCAATTCACGCAGATTGGTCCGTAGATCTTACGAAGAATCTTTCTCTCGAATGCTCCTAAAGTCTTTTCATCTAAACTGCTCAGCGTCCAAGCCAGCGAGGCCGCTCGATTTTAATGCGCCTGACTATGTCGATGTCAGCGTACAGATCATACAGTTCATCATTCCACCGTATTCGGTACTCGCAATTCACGCAGATTGGTCCGTAGATCTTACGAAGAATCTTTCTCTCGAATGCTCCTAAAGTCTTTTCATCTAAACTGCTCAGCGTCCAGGTTTGTGATGCATAAAGTAGGACGGGCATGATGAGCGATTTATAAAGCGTGATTTTCGTTCGTCGAGAGAGGGCTGTGCTTCTCAATTGCCTACTGAGCCCAAAGTAACACCTGTTGGCAAGAGTTATTCTTCGTTTGATCTCAATGCTGATGTCGTTGGTTGAGTTAATGCTGGATCCCAGATAAACGAAGTCCTTCACAACCTCGAAGGAGGTATTGTCGACGGTAACGTGGGTTCCAAGACGCTGGGACTGTTTGTTGACACCAAGTATTTCGTCTTATCTGCAATCACTGCCAGACCCATTCGACTTGACTCTCTTTCTAATCTGGAAAATGCTGCACTGACTTCGCGCGTATTATGGCCAATGTTATCGATAACAAAACAAAAAAACAAAACTCTATTACCTACTTGGCATAAATCAAAGCTAGGGTCTTAAAATTTAAATTGAAAATTTCTATTAAGAAACCATATTCCTAAATATGAGTAACATTAGATAACGGGGCGTGGCATATAGAATACAAATTCAACCCCTTAAACGCAAAACCTTGCCATTTATAAATGCTTGAGCCTTCAAATTGGAAGAGCGTGAAGATAAATTCGTCAATCCGACGCTAACTTAGCGAAGACTCAAACCAATACTTTTGATACGCAAAAAGTTAAATTCGTACTTTTTGCTAAGTACGAATTTAACTTTTGGGAGGAAATTAAATTCGTTCTTTTTGCAAACACCTCCCAAAAATTAAATTCATTCTACTTGCAAAGTACGAGTTTAACTTTTGAATCAAATTTAGCTTTTGGTACAATTTTGAGTGCACGATTAAGAATTTTGCCATAAATATTTTTTAAAAGGTAGTGAAATTGCCGTTATGGTACTAAGTTTTAATGAAAAAACTCTCAAAATCTGATCGAGGAATGTTTTTGAAATGCATATCATTGGACAGGTGATTACCCCACCTTTATAACGATATATAGCCTATAAGCGCACGATTAAGACTTTTGCCATAAATATTTTTTAAAAAGTAGTGAAACTGGAGTTCATGGTACTAAGTTAGCAAAAAGTACGAATTTAACTTTTTGCGTATCAAAAGTATTGGTTTGTGTCTTCGCTAAGTTAGCGTCGGATTGACGAATTTATCTTCACGCACTTTCAAATTGGGACGAAAGACAATTTTTATTTAAACTAATCACAAAAAAAAAAAAATATGTGCGAGCGTGACACCACCCATATAATTCAATAACCTAAGACTCGATTACCAACAAATCACTACACGGATAAAAACCTTGGACTAAATTTTTTTACCCGACTACGGCAAAGCAAAAGGAGCGGCAGTGTTTGACTTGTATGTATGTATGTTTGTATGTACGTATGATTGTATGTGCGTATGTTTGTATGTACGTATGTTTGTATGCTCATCTGTTCCATTTCACTTCTAAACTACTTATCATAATTTGACAAATGAGGTATAGTTGGAAGCGTTTTGATGGTCTTCTGATTATTGGATATGTGACGTCACATTAAATTTAATAAAGTGCCCTTTACAGGGCATAAAATCATGGAAATTTTTTTTTAGTGACAAGCAAATGAGGTATCGTTAGAAGCGTTTAGATCGTCTGGTGAAGAAAAGTTATGTGACGTAACATTAAGTTGAATATGGCGCCCTCTAGAGGACAAAAAGTTAACTAAACTTCTAACTTCTAAACTACTAGTCATAATTTCACAAATGAGGTGTCTCTGGAAGCGTTTTGATCGTCCGCTGGTGATAGGTTATGTGACGTCACAAAAATTGAATATGGCGCCCTCTAGAGGACAGAAAATCAAAGAAACTCCTAACTTCAAACTATTTCTCATAATTTGACAAAAGAGGTATCGTTGGAAGCGTTTCCTCGCCCGCTGATTATTGGATATGTGACGTCATATTTATTTGAATGTGGCGGCTTCAATAGGACATAAAGTCATGAATTACAAATTTTATTGAGTGACATATTAAACATTTCTGTTATAATTTGACCATCAAACAGTTGATAAGTAGTTAATACTTTCGATTATAAAAAAATTGTATCCCCAAAATAATTTAAATAAAAAATAAGTTCAGAAAACTAAACCCGACTACTACTAAAAAGTGCTCTCTAAAAACTAAACCCGACTACTACTAAAAAGTGCTCTCTAAAAAGTATAAAACAAGAAAATATTCTCACCTGAAATTGTTATGTACAAACTATTAAATTTTTTTGTCTATTAAATAAACAACTTACACATAATATATTGTACACATAATTTAAAGCTTCTGAACATCACTATAAATTTGTATTATTTACAATAAAATATATTATGTGTAAGTTGTTTATTTAATAGTCAAACATATTGAATAGTTTGTTCATAACAATTTAAGATGAGAATTTTTCTTAATTCACACTTTAGTAGTCTGGTTTTATTTTTTGAACTTGCTTTTTCTAAACCTTGCAGTTTAAAATTTAAACTTTTCAAATACTAACTAATATTTAAAACTCTACTGTACTAAAATTTAAACCAAAGAAATTTTACAGCTTCCCTTTTAGCTTTTTGGTTTAAATTTAAGTACAAAAGAAATATTACAGTGATCTTTTTAGCTTTTGTGGTTTAAATTTGAGAACAATTCTGTATTACTCTTTGTTTCTTATACAATTTACACTAAGTTCTAGTACACTCTGATACTAAATTTGAGTTTGGACACGTAAAAAGTAAGCTTGGCAGTGCTGAGACTCAATGCTGAATCAGGCGATTCGGTTCATATGTGTGTTTATTCCTTCTACTACGCATAGCGCAATAGCCCAGTGGTTAGACTATAGAACTTACGAACTGGATGTTGTGGGTTCGAATCTCGCGGTGTTTGCACGGAGAATATTCGGTGTAGATATTATTCCCTATGCTTATAGCTTATGCGGTAATAGTAAATATGAGCAACTGAGTATAAATATAGTGTTTTTACTTAATATAGTTCTGCTTAATTACTACGCAAATATAAAAAACCATTTTACAAATTATACTTTTTCATTATTTTTTTTAATATTTCTTCGTACAAATCGTACGTAACGCCAGTTTTGGCTTTTGTTACAGTCAAAATATTTTGGGAATCATTATAAAATAGAAATAGAAAAAATTTTTAGACGGGTTCAAATGGAACTTTTTTCTCCATACAAGTCGAGGCACCTTAATGTATTCGCATAATTTTTATTATGGTATAAGTTTCTTTGTGCTCATAAATGTGCTTTGTGCTCATAAATGTGGAGCAAGAGCAAATAATTATATATGAGCAACTTGTGTAAGATGCTGTGTTGTGATTTGGAGGGATTTCTCCCTTTTTGTGAGATTTTTGAACCATAAAAGGGCGGGAGGACGTTTGAGTTTTTGGAGGGATTTTTTTGTTGTTAAAATTTTTTAAAGATTGAAACTATTTTAAAGAGCTGATTGGCATGCAATCTTGTACAATAGCCGATTCAATTTTGGGTTCGTTGAGTTTTCATTGTATTTGATTAAAAAAATGTTCAATAAATTTAAATTAAATCAATTTGATAAATAATTTTTACCTCTTTTTTGGATTCTAACTTTATTCAGTTTCATTCATAACTAAGCTTAAATAAAGACAATAACGGTATTCAGTAAACGGCGTATATATACTGAAAGCGTAAAGCTATAAGTTTACGCTAAGCGCTTCCGCGAACCCACCCTGAATAAAAACTGAGAAAATTGCGTAATTGTTTTAAAAAGAAATTGCCAGCACAAAATTATTTTAAACTTAACAGAAATTTTAGATCCATTATTGGTAAGAGCATTTTAAATTTTTTAAATTTAATTGAAACACTGCTTGTAAAAAACAACATTAAACGACGGTCGCATAATACGCATTATACGTGTACTGTGCATACGCCACGTTTTTCTGCCGTAAGCTGCTTTAGTTTAATCCTTCACAATTTTGTTATTGCAAATTACGCTGCTGTAAACTTATCGAACATACGCTGTTTACATCGCCAATACGGCGTTAATTGAAAAACACTAATACTATTAAATGGGCATTTCCACAGAAAAGTCTACCGTGACCAAAAAATTAAAATTTATTAAAAACATGAAAAGTTAATGATGGCATATTTTAATTACAATATTGTTTTTAATAATTCTAAAAAAATAATATTTTTTAGAATTATGTACAAGCTTAATGCCAATTAAGTTCATGAAGCAACAGGTTGCAACAACAATAAGTTCTTTGCAGAACAAACCACCAAGCAGACTAGACAGCTGTTTCGTTGATAGCTACATGAACTTAATTGGCATTAAGCTTGTACATAATTCTAAAAAATATTATTTTTTTAGAATTATTAAAAACAATATTGTAATTAAAATATGCCATCATTAACTTTTCATGTAAACACTGGTGCGAGCCCGACCTATGAAAACAAGTATGTTATTATGTCTCTACACATAAAACAACTTTTTTCAAAAAACCTTCTTCACGCCTTCTATGGTTTATACCAGCGAACTGTTGGAGCCTAGATTGATTCGTGATAAAGAAGTAAACAAAGAGCACAACAAACAAGTCTTTACAGAATCAATGCAGTCGCTTTTTTGAACCTTTGCTTTTGCAAAGTAGTAGAAAAACATTGCTTTGAAAGGCGACATACAGCACATAATTCTGTTTTAATTAAACAGAAGGTGTTAGTATAAGCTTATCAAAGTGGATGGTACTGCAGAAGCCACAGAAGACTACTGATGAGTTGATGTAGCTATCAACGAAACAGCTGTCTAGTCTGCTTGGTGGTTTGTTCTGCAAAGAACTTATTGTTGTTGCAACCTGTTGCTTCATGAACTTAATTGGCATTAAGCTTGTACATAATTCTAAAAAATATTATTTTTTTAGAATTATTAAAAACAATATTTATTAAAAACTTATTATTTTATGATATTTTCTAAGGGAAACATTTTAATTTTATTAATTTAAGCAATTTATACATAAATTCATTTACCATTTTTTAGTTTTTATTTTTCGTAAATGTTTCGTAAATTGTAAGATAATGATTTTTCGTAAATTATAAGATAAAGATAACGAAAAAATGGTGAAGGCAACGAAAGAAAAATATAATAAATTTGTTTTTCAATTACTAAACTACCTAACTACTTAATTACCCAATTAAACTAAAATGAAAATTTAAGAAACGTAACGTCACGCCAGATCAAAAGCGTAATAAAAAACAGGCAAGAGAAGATTTTTTAATTTGATCACTTGGAAAATAAACTTATGCTACTTCAAATCCTTCTAAAAATATTTTTATACAAAAAGTCTTGCCCAATTCAGAGAGTTTTGCAAATTTTGTAATTCAAGTCAAAAATCACTTGTGTTTTTTGTAACGTAACTCCATCACATATTTTAGCCTATATCTCTAAATTCTTAAGGGGCTTCTACACAATACAACGATTGTACCAATATCGGCTGCTATTTTACGGTTGCGTGCGATTATTGTATTGTGTAGATGCAAGCATGCGACGAGTTGGTTGCAATATTGCACGGTCGAATGGTTAAAACTGCCAACTGCTGTACAAGAAACGATTGTACTTAATATAGTGTTTTTACTTAATATAGTTCTGCTTAATTACTACGCAAATATAAAAAACCATTTTACAAATTATACTTTTTTAATATTTAATATTTTAATATTAAATATGGGTTCAAATGGAACTTTTTTCTCCCCATACAAGTCGAGGCACCTTAATGTATTCGCATAATTTTTATTATGGTATAAGTTTCTTTTTTGATCTCAATGAATTTTTAAGAAATAATTAAGATTTTTATTTCACTGCATGTTTATTAAAAAATCATACATATTAAGAAACAAAAATTATTTATTTTTCTTATTTTGATAAAGTGAGCCAAAGCGGGATTTTTACACATGCATTCGGGATTTTTAGCAATATGAAAATCACATCACTGGTAAGATGTATTAAAGTGTTCATAATGTATGAGCAACTGTCGTAAGATGTGTTGCTAAAGTGTTCATGGATCATGTGCAATTGAAAGTAAATGGAATAAACCTTTTTAGGAAAAATTAATGATATTTGCTATTTTATTACAAAAGCTATTTATTTTTATACATATAATAACAGTTTCTTATAAACTATAACCTTAATATATTCACTATTATTCACTTTATCAACTTTATTTTTTTGTATATACTTAAACCAGGCTGTACCCAAAATTTTTCACATGTTTTCTTTTCTGTACCGCTTCATATTCTAACAAAGCTTCTGTATTGTTTTCCTTGTGCTTTTCGTTATAAGCACTTGATACCAATTTATGATCAGCGCTTATAAATTGTTAACTCTCTTAAGAGCAATTTGTTCATAGTAAATGCAATTTCTTTAATCATAAGAATGATGAAAATTAAAAATTGATCATAATACATGATCAGTATTTTATACATGTTTTATACAGAGTTATATCAAAAATTGTGAGCATAGTCCATAGTACATGATCAAAACATATTCAGCCCTGTCGGAAATAATTTTTCACGCGGAATCGAAAAAGGGAGTTTTTATTTTTACGATTAGACTCAAGAACATTTGGAAAATTTTTAATGCAAATTTGTTGATAAACCGTTGATAAACATATTTGCATTAAACATTTTCAAAATGTTCTTGAGCTTTATCTTAAAAATGAAGACTCCCTTTTTTTATTCCGCGTGAAAAAATATTCCCGATAGTTCGATTTTGTATTTTATGAACAGCTTGATCATGACTTGTGCGCAAAGAATTTTATCCGTGTGTTTTTGTTTTCTTTTTGTAATATTTTAATCCATGCGTATACTAACTAAATTTTAAACTAAAGCTGTATTAAAACCATATTTTAGTAGTTTGCTAATACTAGATTTGAAACCAAAGCTGGTGTGGACTTACATGTAGTACAGAAAATTTTCAATTTTAGTACAAGATTTCTTACCGTGTAGGATACGTTCAGCACCCAGTAAAAAATTTAACCCTGGATATCCAATGTTAGTCGTTTCGACTAACACCGCTCACTTTTTTGCTTACAACCTTTTTTCTCTCATCTGATCGTGTTCTCTATCCATATCGTAGTAACCACATCAGTTGTTAAGCTGCCCTCGTTGCGTTCGGATGTGTTTGGCTTTTTAATTGGATGGGGTGAATCTTTTTATAAATGTAGTGTACGTCGAAGCGACTAACATTGGCTTTAACGTAACTTTTTATACCCCCACGCGTATTGCGTAAGGGGTATATTAACTCTGTCACTTCGTTCGTAACGCTAATAAGGAGACGTGGTTGGTATAGAAAAGTATATATATTTTTGATCAGCATCACCTCTTAAGTCGATTAAGCTATGTCCGACTATCCATCTGTCTGTCTGTCGACACGATTACAGCCACAATTTTTAAGCTATCGTTATAAAATACAAAATATATGCTTATATTAAAAAAAATGAAGATACAATTCGGGAATGAGCAAAATCGGATGAACACCACGCCTACTTCCCATAAGAAGTGACTTAATCAAAACGGTATCTCTTAAAATACCACAAAATTTAATATATGAATTTGGAATTTTGCACATTAGCTTTGGAGTAAAATAGTCACCACGTATTTGAAATTTGTCAAAATTGGATGAAAACCATGCCCACCTCACACACAAAGTGTCGTCATTATAATACAAATCCTTCATAAATTCAAAAAATTATGGTTTAAACTAAATATATTACACATAAGCTTTGATAATTAGGATGAACTCTGAGTTTAAAATTTTGTATATTTGGATAAAAACCACGCCCCCTAAAAGTGGCTTCATCAACATTATACAACATTGACAACTTCGTATATACTAAAATATGGATGTGGTGGTATTTAAACTTCGGTTCAGTCGAAGTTAATTCCTTTGTTGTAGGAATATAGTGTTTTGGTTATAAGTTTCTTATAGTGGTGCAGCGACTTGTGTCTTCTCTTGTGCTAAACAATTAATTTAAACGTTTTTATTTTAATAATAATAAATAATGCTTTATTCGTATAATGTTAGAAGGAGCCTTTTGTATTGTTTCTGTATTGTTATGGCTCCTATATAAAATAAAACACTGACGCAAGAATTAAAATGTCGGTTATTTTCCTTTAATTTACTTTAAAAAAGGGGAAAAACGGGAAAATGTTAAGGGAAGCACGGGAAAACTTATTGAAATGCATGAAAAAAACGGGAATGATCTTTCCCAAATTATGGCAACACTGCGTGGAGCTATACTAGTCACGTGGAAGCATGGATTTCCCAAATTAAAAACCATTTTTCAGAATAGTATTTTTCGCAAATTATTCTATTCGAAAGTAGTAAATTTCAGCAATTTTTTTGGTTTTTTAATCCTGGATAACCAATCATATTTCTAATACGTTATAATCAATGTTAGTCGATTCGACTAACACGCTCCAAAACTCGTTTTAGAGGTGCTGTGGTACATAAAATACATTAAAATCTGTTGAAAAAGGAAAAACTATGTATATTCTAAAAAAAAACACATTAAAATTGGTCTTTGTTTTTTTTTTATTTTTTACATATTTTTATGGGCTACTTATTTCATCAGTTCAAGATATATCATATAAGATTATTGAAAAAAAAAAAATAAAAAATGAACAGAAAAAGCTCCCCCGAACTAATTAGACGCTTAACGTCTACCTCCTCAAGATCTCTGATATCATCAAAAAAGAGGCCGTCTCGATATGTCATTCGCAAGAAGCCCATTCTAAGGGCATGCCTACCTAGCCGACAGTGTCCTGTTATAACGCTTATCAGAATGAAGAGATCTTTTCTCTCCAATTTAGTGAGCTTCGCCGTTCTTTTTTCTGTAAAACTAGGCCACATATGCCTAACTGTGTTAGAGGTGGTTCCACCTGAAATTAGCCATTTCTGTGGCATGTTGCCTTAGAGCCAGCTTGCAAGAAGCAAGTGACATGCCTAATGTTTCCATGTCAGGCAGCAGCGTTGCCGCTGTACCTTTCCTAGCAAGCTCATCCGCTCTACAGTTTCCAGGAATGTCCCTATGCCCTGGTACCTAGACCAAAATAATGTCCTATATTCTAATTTGCGATAGATTAAAACGATAGGTTAGGACTAATGCTAAAAGTCTAAATGCTCGGCCATCGTCGAAGAACTTAAATCTATTAAAATATCTCAGTTTTACTTACCCATTCTTCATAGTTTTCCAAGCGAATAAATCAAATGACTCTGGGCAGAGAACAAACTACGTTTGAGTTTACAGCTGATGACAATCCAAATGAATTTAAATGAAATTCATATGCTAATTTAAATAGTAATTAAATTAAAATAAAACTCAAGAGGACTCAGATAATTTTAAAATGTATTTAAATACAAGATGTAAAAAATTTATAACATAATTTGTTGATTTTGTAACAAAATTACTCTTTTTGACAAAAACGCGGTCATCCTCATTTTCGCCGTTTTTAAGAGTGTTATTCCCGTTTTCCCTTTTGTGTTGAAAATTCCCGCAAAACGTGGAAAATTCTTTTTTCTAGCAACACTGCCTCCACGTCACTTGATCAAGAGAGTGAAAACTAGCAAATTTATTCATTTTTGAACCAAATATATATTATGTGAAAAATATTCTATATCATTAGATACAATAAAAATATTACACTTTGTACTAACTTATGTGTTCACGAAAAAGAAAAAACACGTACAAATTTTATTCATATTGAGAGACGTAGCAACGCTGGCAGGGTACAGTTAGTTTACTTTGAAACTGCAAAAAACTTCTGTCGAGCTTGTATTTTCTTGTTACTAACGCATTTTAGTGGCATCGCTTCGCTACTCATTGATTTAAATTTATTACAATTTTAGCCCACGTTCGCAATAAAATTTTACATTGGTTTCGAGCAGATGCAGCATTTTTTGGCTATACATATAAAAATTATCTCTAAATGAATAATACTCGAGCTTGTAAGGATCTTTTTCTATTTGAGAGAGAATATTAAAATACATGCATATACAACAATTTTGTTGTCTACCTAAGTTCCAGTATCACAGATATATTCTTTGCTTAGTCAACGATTATAAAGCAACACCAGGCTGCCGCCTATTCCTTGTTCTTCTATTCTTCAGCTTATTGATAGGCAACAACATTTCCTTAATGTCATTCGCAGTACTTTCAAAAGGGCAGCTGTAACTCCTGCTGACATCTGGTCGATTGTTTTAAAGGACGATTGAACTCAAAAGTATATTCCGCTAAGGTGCGTCGTGCGACGTTTTAGGTAGCTGGTAGGTGCTTAGCCAAGTCTGTTCTATTCTATTTAAGAATACACATTGAGTTGGTTTTGTTGTTGTATGCAACCATCAGCTGCTTTATTCTTTTAAGCAGGTGGTGGATGTTTAGAATACGTCGGTTTGGTTAGTTCCTGCAAGCGGCGAAAAATTGGCCTGGTGGTTGGTTGTTGATTGTTGTTGAAGTTTTCTAAGACGGCAGAATGCCAAAAACACATGGCCTGCTTGCTGCGTTGGTGGCACTGACCCGAAATCAGCTGATTTTTGATTACATTTATTGTTTGTTGATGTCTTCATAGGTGGTTAATTTTCGAACAACCCTCACAAGTATCGTCGAACCGACTGCGACCTATTAGCTAAAATATATTAAAGGGTGGAAATTCATTGCATAACGCATACTTTAGGTGCAAGGACGAATCATTTTTGTTTTGTAAACATTGTAAGGATATACACTTCCAAGGATTTCCCCAAAAAAGTTATTCTTGTTAAATACAAGTGTGTGTTTAATAATTTCACCACCTCTTTTTTTATGTATTTCTCTATGGATTTCGTAATTTTTCGGAACTTTTCGTCGTATCCGAATTTATGGTGGTAGCAAGTTTTCATTCATAAAAATTTGCAGATTTTATAACCTTTAGGGATGATATTTATGTTAAAAACAATTGCATTGCTATTCAAGTGTTCAAGTGGTAACATTTTGATATCACTTGACATTGCGTCAAGTGTCTGCCTTATGTCTGGATGCAATAACAAACAAAACTATTAAAAAATTATCTTCGACTGGGGGCCGAAGTTAAAAAATACCCCCACAGCCGTATGTAAGTATATTCGAGTTGTATTATTTTGTAGTATACCTATACATATTATTTAAACATTTAATTTACATCAATGTATTTCATTATAAAACAAGCTATAAATACTTTTCATAAAATAAGTAATAATATAAAAACCTCTACTGTCAGAATTTTCGAGAACATGCACAATAATATTCAAACAATAAGAACATATGTTCATTCTAAGCACTACTATCTATCTCATTCGCACACATGTACCCATATGGCTGAATACAAAACATATGATATTATATTATACTTTTTACTCCTACACAAATATGTTAACATATGATTATGTTTACGTTTTCTATTAATATAAGTCTACTCACTCACACATATTAAACTATTTATACTAAATTACAAATATGCATTACAATATTCTACTATTACTTTTACACTAATTAAAGAACATATGATTCTATTTACATTCTAAACTACACAAACAATTGTTAACTAGTTTTAAGACAAAATACCGTTATGCTTACTATAAAAGGATGAACAAATTTGAAAATAAATCAACTAAGTTTTTGAGCTTAAAACAAAGCTGTCAACTGGATTCATTTTTAGCCTCTGCACTTTTTTTGAAAGTGAACGGCATTAAAAATCATAAAAATAAATTAGAAGCCAGTGGCGAATGTACGCCGGCTACAAGCATTAGGCAGGTCCTGATTTAAAAAAGAAAAAGTTATAATTTAAAGAATCGCGAGTCCTTTTAAATATTATTACATGGCGATCCTGCCAAACCATGCGCAAACAAAATTGCCGAACATAGAAGAAAGCGAACCGGAGTACGTTCCTGAAGGCGCACCAAAAAAAGTACACAGCTACATACCAACAAAGATTCCAGCTAACCAAGGACCGAAAAGGATTACACTCGAAGAGTATGCGAGACGCCAAAATCGCATCAAGGAGGCCAACAGGACAGCTATCCCTCTAACTGATAAGCCCAATCGAAAACGCGGAGGACGTCTAGTGCGAGACCGACGGCGACTGGCAAGCTTACGGAGGATAATAAACAGTGACCCTCCACCACATTGGAAAATAGCCAGCGAAATAAAAAACCGACAAAAAGAATAGGTCACACAACTAAGTATTCATTTTTTTTTTTTTTTTTTTTTTTTTAAATGCAATAACAATAGAGTTCAGCTACTACAGCTTTTTCGCACTTTCTCCGCATTGGATCATCTTAAGAACCAGCCCAAATAACATCAAAACATCTCAATAAGGCCATTCACAGTTCGAATACGCTGGTCTGCCATTTGTTCGATCCGCTATTTGTACGCCAATTTACGAAAGCGCATTTTGCTTTGCTGTTGTTTTGCATACAAATGCAAATACGCAGGCACTCGTAAATAAAAGCAGCCCTTGGACGTGTTTTTTGTACCTCGTATTTTATGCTCTGTCTACAGCCGCATAATCACATACGTCATAGAGTTGCACAGTCTTTTTATACGACAGTCACATGGCGAGGTGCTCACAATTCGAACAATAACAAATGCTATAAATACGATTTGTTAAAAGTACGCTCAAACCGTGAATAGCCCCAATGATATCGATAAGAGCGGTCCGAAAACAATCCAAAGTGAGAAAAATTTACCCACCATAATATGGGTTGGGCTCAGGGACAACACAAGACATAACAACTAACCATGCGTTTACATAGATCTAATCATACATTAGTTTTCAATCTACTTTTGAGTTGACCTTTCGATAAGTTAACATCAAAAAAGCTACAGTTGTTAACAAAGGTACTCATGCGATGTAAAGGAGCAGTAGCCATATAATTTGTTCTACTAAAAGGTAAGTAAATTAAATTGTTAGCATTTCTACTGCTTCTACGGTTAGTGTTAAAATTTATAAGAGTTAGAAGTTCTGGTGAATCGAATACACCAGTTATGAGTTGGTGTAAATAGACGATATCTGCAGACTTCCTTCTCTCATTCAAAGATTGCATTTTTAAAAGTTTTAAACGATCCTCATAAGGAGGAAGGTTTAAAGTATCAGTTGCACTTAAGCCCCTTAGAGCAAACCGAACAAAACGTTTTTGGATTCTCTCTATACGTTCAACATGTACATTGTAACTTGGGGACCAAACTTGACTTGCATACTCTAAGTGAGGTCGCACAATTGCATAATACAGCGTTGTAGTTGTGATCATACTATTAAATTCTTTGGCCCAGCGTTTCATAAACCCGAGCATAGAAGATGCTTTTTTATAAATGTAATCAATATGAACGTTAAACGATAGCTTAGAATCCATGCATATACCAAGATCTTTGACAGAATCTACACGATTTAAAGCCGTATCTTTTATCGTATAATCAAAAATTAAATTATTCCTTTTTCGCGAAAAGGTCATAGTTTGGCATTTATCTGGATTTAGAAACATATTGTTTTTAGAACACCAATTTTCAAAGGATTTCAAATCAGACTGGAGCAGATCTGAATTGTCTTTAGCATCTATTGTTCTGTATATTTTCATGTCATCTGCATAGATAAGTAGATGAGAGTGTTTGATGATGTGGGTTACATCATTAATGGCTAAAATAAACAGAAGTGGACCAAGGTGGCTACCTTGAGGAACACCTGATTCAGCAATAAATTCAGCTGACAATACGCCTCGAAATCGTATTTGATAAGATCGCTCCGTCAGATACGATTGAATCCAGCTTACAAAAAATTGTGGAAAACCCATTAACTTTAGTTTAAATAGAATTAAGTTATGTGGCAGTTTATCAAATGCTTTACTAAAATCAGTGTAAATACAGTCGACCTGGTTACCTGAATAAAATGAATTTAAGCAAAACGTTGTAAAATCGAGGAGATTAGACACAGTGGATCTGCCAGTAACAAATCCATGCTGACGAGTTGTCATGACCTTCCCACAGTGAATTTTCACACGATCATACACGAGGCGCTCAAAAAGTTTTGGAATTGACGAGAGTTTCGCGATAGGCCTGTAGTTGTTTATATCGTTCTTACAACCTTTTTTATAGATAGGACCTATAAAAGATTTTTTCCAAAAAAGTGGAAAAATACTTTCGCTAATTGATTTATTGAATAACATGGACAGTGGTTGACTTAGAACGGAACCACATCGTGTTAACACTACGGCAGGAATTCCGTCAGGTCCAGCATTAAAATCCTCATCGATCAACCCAATATACTTTAAAATATCCTCTGAAGTAAAGGATATAGAATCCAACGAAACCCTGGGTGTAGAGTTCATATATTCAAAGTACTCTTCATCAGGATTAAAAGAGTCTGAGCAAAATGACTCTTTAAAGAGATTAGCAAATAGACCACAAATTACGACAGGATCGTCAGTAAATCTGTCAGAGGTCTTAAATGATTCAGATCTTTTTTTTGGTGTTTATGAAACCCCAGAATTTCTTCGGATCAGACAATATTCTCAGCTTAGTACTGTCTAAATAATTTTGATATAAGGTAGCTGAGCAATTTTCAAAATCCAGAAACAAACGCTTGTAGATTTCTAGGTCATTCAAGTCTAAGCTACAGACATATTTTTTCCATGCCCTATTCCTGCTGTTGCGAAGAATCTTTAACTCCTTTGTGTACCAGGGGTAAGCACAATTTTTCGTAAATTTGAGGCTATATGGCACGGACAGAGAAAACATAGCAAAGATTTCCATATAAAAAAAAATTAATTGAATCATCAAGAGTGTTATTATTAACATATTCTAAAATAACATGAAGTTTACTTTGAAGTAAATGATTCAACTTCAAAAAGTCAGCTTTTTTAAAATTGAATTCATAAACTTTATCTATTGAGTTAGACTTTACTATATTATCCCTGTCTGATTTGTACCATATGCTCAATGGTGGATGGTATTCATCAACAGCAGTCAAAACATGAGGGGCCCTCTCAACAATCACATTGTTACTATCTGTAGTTAAGACCAGGTCAAGAAGTCTTTCACGACTATTATAAATACAACTCACTTGTTGTAAGTCAGAACATATATTATCAACAAATATATGCTCTTGGCGAGTCTTCGAATTAGATGCACAAAAATATGTATCATCGTCAGAAGATTCCCATTTCAAGTCAGGCAGATTAAAATCACCTAACAATAAAATGTCGTCATTAACGTCAATTATGCTTATAACGTATTCTATGCAATCCGCAAGGCTTGCATAAACTTCTACACTGCTCTTAGGAGGAACGTATGCATTAATAAGATATACATTAGAATTGGAATGTACAACCTTGACGCATATAAGTTCGATGTTAGCAGAGCAGGGAATAACAATAATGGAACTAACGAAGGAGTTCCTTACAGCTAATAAGACACCTCCACCGACAGCAGAAGATTTGTCAGCATGTCTATCTCTTCTATAAACTTCAAAACTGTTATCAAACAATTCTAAGTCAGTAATGCTTCCGTTTAACCAAGTTTCAGTCAGTGCGATAATATCCTCAGAGAAATTCTGAGACATTAAAAATATGTCTCGCGTCTTAGAGCGTAATCCCTTTACATTTTGATAGTAAAGGGATAACCTATTCAGTTTTTTTTGGGATTGACGAGCGGCTTGAGTCGTCCCTCTAGGCTTATTCTTAGGCTGCAACTCTGTAACGAGTATATTATCAGTCCACAAATTAGAGTTTAGAACAGTTGCAAACTCTTCAGCTGGAACTGTGAGAATAAAGGAAGCATGGGAAGGTTTATTACCTATTTTTTTGCATGAATAAAATGCATTTTGACTCAACAATTTATTATGTTTGATAAAAGTCAATACATTTTCAACAGTTGTGTCGGGCTGAAGACGTGAAATAAATACATTTTTTTTCCTCGACACTGCCCTTAAGCTTGATAGATTTCTAGGCTCAATAGGAGTCAAAACTGAACTATTAGTCAAAGAAGGAATGTGACGAGGAAGTAACTGGAGTGTTCCTGTTAAAAAGCGGTGCTGAGGGCTGCTTGGCCTGAGAAGTAGATCTAAATGATTTTCGCTTCTTATTATTTTTTTTATTTTTTCTCTTTTTTTTTGCGATAATGTGGTCTTCTGATGATAGGATTGTTTGTGTCCCTGAAAAAACAGTCTGTGACAAAGAAAGCGGGATATTTTCCGAAATGGAATTTTCATCATAGACGCTGGTACTGGGTTCGGCCCTAACTTCACTAAAAAATGTTACAATTTCTCGAAAATTGTTGTTTAATGAGTTAAGACTTTCCCCAAAAAGCTTAATTTTTGAATAAAGTTCATCTGGGGAAAGTGCCCTACACGAAGCACAGTACCAGCGAAGGCCTGATTTTGGCAAAATTTTTTTATACAATTTAATTATTTACTGAATTTTTTAACCACGATCTTAAGATGTAAATATTATTTTAAACAAAACTATAAAATGAATTTTAATTTCAATATAAATATTTTCATGAACTTATTTTGCCTATTCATTCTTTTTATTGTTGTTACTCGTTCACATATTTCTTTAACCAAACACCACTACATTTACATATGGTGCAAATTTTCGCAACATTATAGATTGCTAATTCTAAATAATAACTTACACTAAAAAAAAAACAAAAAAAGAAATACAGAACAAAATTATTGCAATATTTTAACACTTTCGCACTAAATATACATAATTAAACTATCAATTTTTTTACACACGACTTAGTAACCGGACGTAAACAACCGACCGACATTTTACTTTAGCTATGTATATTGTTTTCTTTTTCTGACGTTTCTTCTTTCGTTAAAACTTGACGAACACTTGTTGCGCCACCTGCACGTTCAACTTGTAACGAAAAGCTGAATGTAGCACAGGGTGTTCAGAGATATTAAAAATTTTAGGTATAAAGTACTAAACAATACGGGTATTCAGGATTAAATGGAAAATCTCCAAGAAAGCATTAAATTTTTAGAAAAATTAAAATTAAATATAAACAAAAGTAAAAATAGAGAATATACTGAACAGTATATTGAAGAAAAATTAAAAACTTTAGACTGTCTAAAAAACAAAGTAAATATTGAACAGTCGATAGATGAAAATCATGAGATTTTAAAAGAAACATTTAATAACCTCTATCACGATTTAAATACAATTTTGAAAAATTTACCAATTAAACAAAAACCAGAAATAAAGGAAGAAAACAATATGGCTAGTTTTGATATCAATGTTGTGGGAAAAAACCTACAAACTTTCAAAGGACAGTTTATCAATTTGGAAGATTTTATATCGCAAGCAGAATTGCTTCACGATATTTTAAAAGATGTAGATAAAGCTCTTTTCATTAAATATGTATATAATTTCAAACTTACTGCTCAAGTGCGTAGTATAATAGGTAGAACTAATAGACCTTCGACATTTACTGATTTAAAAAATTCATTGGAAAATGCTTACCCCAATCCGAAAACGTTACAACAAGTTTTATGTGAAATCGGTACAATTAAACAAAACAATAAAAGTATTTCTGAATTCAGAGAAAAAATTTCAGAACTTTCTGAACAGTTAATAACCTTCGAATTTAAATCTTTAACTAATCCCACGCAAGCCGCAAAAGATGCAATTTACAAGGTTAACGAAAGCATGGCATTGAATGTTTTCATGAAAAGTGTTAATTTAGAATACCAAACTATTTTGTTAGCAAATGCACCTAAAACATACAATGAAGCGGTAGAGCGATGCATCACTGCAGAACAAAGTTTAAAGACAAATAAATCAAATATTTTCCAAATTAGAAACAGAAATACTTACAGAGAAAATTACAATAGATTCAACGACGTTAGAAATAGCTACATTCCACAAAACAATAATAGAAATAATAACAATTTTATGAATACAAGATACAATACAAACTATACAAATAATACAAATAGAAACTTTAACAGAAACAACAATTTTGCACACAATAATAATAATAATAATAGAAATATTAATGGAAACCATAACTTCGTAAATAAAAATAATAATTCCAACAGAAATTTTAATAGAAATTCCAATAATATCAATAGAACTTTTAATAATAATAATTTCAGAAGCAACAACTCGCAGGGAAACCGCTATGGCCGGGTAGCAGAGATTGTTACCCGCACGGGCCAAAATTAATTTGCAAACTTAATAAAAATCTTTCATTTTACATCACATTAGAATGCGAAAATACAAACGACGATTTGAAATTTCTCATTGACACTGGAGCGGATATCTCCATATGTAAAATTATAAATATAGATCACATAAACACACAGAATATTTCGACAATAACGGGTATTACAAATGAAGAAATTGAATGCATTGGTACAAAAAATTTAAATTTAATAATGGACGATGAAGATATCCAACATAAATTTTATATCGTAGAAAACAATTTTCCAATTGCCACGGATGGCATTATAGGACGCGATTTTTTAGAGAAGTATATGGCAAAAATTGACTTTGAAACATATACTTTAACATTAATAATAAATGATAAAGAAATAATTTTACCAATAATTTTAAATTGTAATAGTAGAACAAATATCGTGATTCCTGCTCGTTCAGAATCTATAGTTCCAATAAATATTAAAGTCAATGAAGATAGTATTATTTTAAATAAAGAGATAGAAAACGGAGTATTTTTAGGTAATAGCTTGATACCAGCAAATGGCAATGATCACGTTTAAATTCTAAATACGAATAGTAACAATGTTGTATTAAAAAATATTGATTTTGAAACTCAACCACTAAAAAACTATAATATATTTGCCTGTAAAATCAATAATAAGACTGACAAAAATAGACTAGATACGTTACTAAAAACTTTAGACATTGGTTGTAACGACCCAGATGCCAAGACATCAATAATAAACATTATACAAAAATACAGTGACATTTTTCATCTCCCTGGAGAACACTTAAGTACAAATAATTTTTACACGCATACAATACAAACAACAGATTCGACCCCGGTATACATTAAAAATTATAGACTTCCACAAACACAATTAACAGAGATAAATGAACAGGTTGACCAACTTTTATCAGACAACATAATCGAACATTCAGTAAGCCCCTACAACTCACCATCACTAGTAGTTCCCAAAAAGTCAACAGATGACAGCAAAAAATGGCGACTTGTAGTAGAATTTCGCAAATTATATGAAAAAATTGTGAACGATAAATTCCCACTTACAAAAATAGAAGACGTTCTCGACCGACTGGGAAGAGCTAAATACTTTTCGACTTTGGACATGACCAGCTCTTTCCACCAAATTAACTTAGACAAAGACTCAAGACCGTTAACTTCTTTTTCAACTGGAAATGGACATTTCCAATTTAAGCGTCTACCATTTGGATTGAAGATATCATCCAACAGCTTCCAAAGAATGCTGACTATCGCATTAAGTGGCTTAGATACAGAAGCTTTTATTTATGTAGACGATATAATTGTTTTCGGTTGTAGTTTAGCACATCATAACGACAATTTAATCAAAGTTTTTGACAGATTTAGAAAATATAATATAAAATTAAATTCACATAAATGTTGTTATTTAAAGCCAGAAGTTATTTACCTTGGGCATCTTATAGCGGCCAATGGTATAAAAACTGACCCGTCTAAAAATAAGATTATAAAAGAATATCCAATACCAAAAAACGCGGACGGAGTACGAAGATTTGTTGCTTTCTGCAACTACTACCGTCGATTTATTTCAAGATTTGCAGATATTGCTAAAAATTTAAACTCATTGTTAAAGAAGAACACAAAATTTGACTGGAATGAAAATTGCCAGAACTCTTTTGAAGAACTAAAAACAAAACTTTTAAACCCACCGATACTGCAATATCCTGATTTCAATAAACCCTTTATACTCACCACAGATGCTTCTAATTACGCTCTTGGTGCAGTCCTATCGCAAGGCGAAGTAGGCTCAGACTTTCCAATTTCGTACGCAAGCAAATCTCTTGCAAAACATGACCTAAACAAGCCAATTATTGAGAAAGAGCTCTTAGCTATACATTGGGCAATCAATTTTTTCAGACCCTACCTCTACGGTAGAAAATTTTCGGTTCTAACAGACCACCGCCCGCTAGTGTCTCTTTTCTCTCATAAAAATCCTTCTTCTAAAATGACACGCATAAGATTAGATCTTAGCGATTATGATTTCAATATTATTTATAAAAAGGGTAAAATGAATACCAATGCAGACGCATTGTCAAGAATAATTTTAAATAGTGATTCCCTAAAAGCTATGATTCCAACCGGAAGGGAAGATAGCAAACAAAATATACTAGCAATTACAAGAAGTATGAACACAGATAAACATACAAAAAACACTGATTTAAACAAAAGAGAATGTCCTGTCAGCGAAAAGCCCGAAAAACTTTTTGTTTGGGATTGTAATTCCATAACAGATATAAAAAAAAAATTAAAAAATTAAAGTTCATTACAGAAAGAAAGTTTAAGGATACCAAAATTGAAATACATGATGAGGAAGTAATTATACGATGTAGTGATAATCCACTGTTCACACCGCTGACTTTGGAGAAGCTTTCATCAAAAATGTACAATGTAGGAATAGAAGAATTAGCGCTAAAGAGAAATGATGATATATTTAAAACCATTTAAATGGATAAGTTCAAAGATATTTTTAATAAAATAAAAAGAACAAACGAAAACTTAAAAATTTTAATTTATAATGAACCACAAAGAATAGTCGACAAAATAAAACAAAACAAAATAATCGAAGAATACCACAATTCGGCACATGGAGGTCACCTCGGTATAAGAAAAACAATAATGAAACTAAAACAAAAATACATATGGAAAAATATGAGCAAAATGATAAAAAAGTTCATTCTCAATTGTAACAATTGCAAAATTAATAAACAAACTAAACATACAAAAGAAAATTTAACAATGACAGACACACCAAGTACCAGCTTTGAAGTAGTTTCTATCGACACAGTAGGTCCCCTACGCTTATCCAACAATTACAGATATATATTAACGATGCAGTGCGACTTAACAAAGTATGTAATAGCATGTCCAATGGAGACAAAAGACGCGAAAACTGTTGCTAAAACACTTGTTGAAAACGTAATTTTAATATACGGTCACTTTAAAATTTTAAAATCGGATAGAGTTACAGAATTCCTCAATGAATTAATGTCAGAAATATGCAATTTATTAGATATTAAACAAATTTTTAGCACTCCATATCACCATGAGACTCTACGCTCGATTGAAAAAAACCATCGAGTATTAAATGAATATTTGTTAAACTTTTGTAAAAATGAAGAATGGGACCAATGGATCCCATACTTCACTTTTTCATATAACACAACACCTCATGTTGATACAAATCATACACCATTTGAGCTAATTTTTGGAAAACTTGCAAATCTTCCAAATGATAATCGTTTCGAATCAATTGTATATAATACAGACAATTACGCACAAGAACTGAAACACAGATTAAAATATTCTTTACAAAAAGCAAACGAATTAATAAATATTGCAAAAATGAATAGAATAAAAAAAGATAGAAATATAAATCCGTTAAATTTAAATATTGGAGATAAAGTTTTGATAAAAAGGATGAATAGAAGAAAAAATCAATCTCCTTATATTGGTCCATACATAATTGTAAATAAAAAAGGAGTAAATTCAATAGTAAATTTAAATGGAACACTTAAAGAATATCATAACAATATGTTAAAGAAATATTTGTAAAAATTATATCTTTTTATTTAAAAATTTAAATCTTGTAAATATATGAATTATATTAAAATATTGTATAAGTTTTAAACACAAAAAATTTTAATTTTTCATAAATTTCAAAATAAAATTTTTTTTTCTTAAGGGTAAGGGTGTAGTATACCTATACATATTATTTAAACATTTAATTTACATCAATGTATTTCATTATAAAACAAGCTATAAATACTTTTCATAAAATAAGTAATAATATAAAAACCTCTACGGTAAGAATTTTCGAGAACATGCACAATAATATTAAAACAATAAGAACATATGTTCATTCTAAGCACTACTATCTATCTCATTCGCACACATGTACCCATATGGCTGAATACAAAACATATGATATTATCCCGCCAGTATCAAAAGTATCAATTGGCCCATTCACGCTAGCTACTTCAATAGTTCTATACGCACTAGCTACTTTTTTGACCCAAGGTAATGCATAAAAGGGTCAGTTCAATCAACTTCCATCTCGATTGACTCATAAAATTTATTCTGACGAGCTCATACTTCGAAGTGACTTATTCGAGAAAACATGACATATAAAGCTTTTCAGTTTCGTTGAGCAACATAAATAAAATATCGTTATGAAAAGGTATAAATATATTGAATAATGACTATCAGTCACTCTGCTTTGTTTTTTTTTGTTGTGTCAATATCAACTAGCGAAAAAGCTAGCTCTTCATGTCTAGTGAAATAACTAGGGAATAGGTGTGTAAAAGGTAGCAATTGATCCCTTCCTATGACATGCTCGTGTAAAATTCGCCAGTTGAATACAAAGAAGGTAGATTGAAGTGGAACTGGTACTGGCTACCAAGGGCTAGTGAAATCACTAGTTTTGTACTAGTGTCATTAACTGCAGGGATATTATACTTTTTACTCCTACACAAATATGTTAACATATGATTATGTTTACGTTTTCTATTAATATAAGTCTACTCACTCACACATATTAAACTATTTATACTAAATTACAAATATGCATTACAATATTCTACTATTACTTTTACACTAATTAAAGAACATATGATTCTATTTACATTCTAAACTACACAAACAATTGTTAACTAGTTTTAAGACAAAATACCGTTATGCTTACTATAAAAGGATGAACAAATTTGAAAATAAATCAATCAAGTTTTTGAGCTTAAAACAAAGCTGCCAACTGGATTCATTTTTAGCCTCTGCACTTTTTTTGAAAGTGAACGGCATTAAAAATCATAAAAATAAATTAGAAGCCAGTGGCGAATATACGCCGGCTACAAGCATTAGGCAGGTCCTGATTTAAAAAAGAAAAAGTTATAATTTAAAGAATCGCGAGTCCTTTTAAATATTATTACATTTTGATGACGTCACTTTAGCATGGTTTTTATTCAAATATTTCAAATTTGTAACTTACGAGTACAATTTTCATATCAACGTTTATGTGTAAAATATCAAGTTTAAACATTAATATTTTTGGAATTTATGAAGGTTTTGCTATTACGATTATGAATCCCTTTTTATGCGAGGTAGGCGTGGTTTTCATTCTATTTTTACAGATTTCATTCTCAGAGTGCATATTTGCGGTATAAGCTTAGGTGCAAAATTTAGGATCATTAGGTGATCAATTTATTTGGAATTTAAAGAGATTTTATCGTTTTGTTAAAATGATTTTGTATGGGAGGTAGGCGTTGTTTTAAACCGATTTGTCTCATATTTAAATTTGATATTTATTGAATAAGAAGCCTATATTCTGAATTTCCTTACGATTGCTTTAAATTTACGGCTGTTATCGTGATCACAGTCAGACGGATATGACTAAATCGACTCAGGAGGTGATGCTGATCAAGGATATATACTTTTCTATACACATTCCACGTCTTCCTTTCGGCATTGCAAACGTTATATACCCCTTATGCAATATGCGTGGGGGTATAAAAATTAGAAAAGAACATTAATGTAAATAAAAAACTGAAATATTCCACACAGTCGCAACACACGCGACAACAGAGACTAGGTATTGTTAAAATGTTGAGTTGCTGAATTGTGAAAGACGTGTATTTTGTTGTGTAGTTGAAATATTATGAAATTAACATCGTAACAAGTCTACCTCCGAATACACTTATTATTATTTCCGTACTTTTGTAGAGAAATAGGAATGCTTAATAACGAATTCTCAATCGTTTGAAATAAACTATATTAGCTGCGTTCCTTTCATCTTAATATAATCGCGATAACAAATTCTCTGAAAGGACCGGCAAAAAAAAGTCTCGTAGAGGGCACTATCGTCGCAGTCAAAATTCAATTCAAACAAACAATCATGATACAATAACTATTAGATGTCATGAGAACGTGTGTTGTTCGCAACTGTTGTGAACTTTTATGGTAGCGATACCTTAGTGAACGATGTTTTTCTCTGAATGTGTTTAACTTTAAACGTCAGAAAAATTGTAATTTATTTAATTTAATTATTATTATGCAATTATATCAATAATTTAAGTGCAATTGTTGGCTCCGCTGAATGTGGCCAATGTGTGTGACACGCTGATACGTGATTGTATCATGCAAACAATTAATTCAAAAAATGAAACGACAACTCATAAAAATATACATGTGCGCCACCTGTGTTTCAAATGTTTTAAAGGCTATATCGAAATTTTATATGGATAGGAAAAATAATCCTATTCGTTATAGGATTATTTTTTTTTTTTTACTTTGCATGTAAAAAAATAATCTGGACTATTTTGAAGCGATTGGAACGCATCTATTGTTTTAGAATAGGAGTACTTAATACTTTTGAATTTTTTAGATATAAAAGTACATAGATGCAAAACATTTGTTCACAAATTGCTATCAAAGTGAAAAAAAAACTCGAGAAAATATTAAAACATTTCTGATTGTTACACCTTAAACTTTGACATTATGCTAAAGATATATATAAACTATACATTGTTGTCAATTCTTCATAAATGCATAACTTCATTTTGGAGAGGTCAGCCAGTCATAGAAGAGACATTAAATTATATATACGTCCAGTTGAGTAATTTTTTTAAAATTTTTAAATAAAAACAATAAAAAATGTTTTAATTGCAGTTTTTTAGATGTTTTAATGACCAACCAAATCTCATGAACTCATTGAGTTTCATTTTAAATTATTATTTATTATTTTAAATTTTTCTTCTTTTTCGAAATTAATTACCTTGGTACAAATCAATTACCGCAAGGTAGGGTAAAATTTTTCCCAAAATTATTTTAAAATTAAAGTTCGTTCAATCTTTCCAACGTTAGTTTAAACTTAACATTCGTCTAAGAAGTGTTTGAGATATAAATTTTCGTAAAAAAAATTTAAAAAAAACAAAAAAAACTAAAAAAAAAAATAAAAAAATAAAAAAATAAAAAAAAACTAAAAAAAAACAAAAAAATAAAAAAAACTAAAAAAAATTAATAAACAAAACAAATTAAAAAAATGAGAAAACAATTAAAAAATTTTTTTAGAAAAAGCAAAGAAGTAAAAATATAGAGAACTATATATATACAAGTGTTCGCCATTGGTCGAAATTCGACCTTTTTATATATTCTATGTTAATTTGATACAAAATTGATGTCAAAAACTTCTGTTTTTCATAAAAAGTTGGCATCATATTTACTTTTCTAATGAAAGCAAATAGTAGGATAAATAAATGAGGGTATTCGTAATAGATAGCAAAAAATGTTGCAATGTTTTTTGTACATTTAAGCAACTTCTAAAATTACCTCATACACCATTATCTTCCTCCCTTATAGTTGAAGTTTTATACGTACGCAAGGGGGTTTTGGAGGTTAAACTCCCCTCCCCCCGAAATGAACAAATATTAACGAGCTTCGAGAGAAACACTCAGCACAACATGGCAGCCGTTGTGTGTTTATGGTCACGACAAAGATCTTGATCAAAGTATATAAAAAATAAAAAGACTCAATTTAAAACATATGTTGTGAAAAGGCTATAATATATTTATAATATCACTCAATAATATCAATTTACTTCCAATCAAATTTTGTTTTAGATAATATTCCTATACATCAAGATCGATCGCTATATAATGGAGAGCGAATCACTGATTTGGGCAGTTTAGTTCTTTCGGTAGAAGATGTTTTTAACGAGTTGTTGTCACTCGATATTAATAAGGGTGCTGGCCCCGATAATATCCCACCAATCGTCCTTCAAAAATGTGCTGCTGTACTAGCTCGGCCTCTTTCACTAATTTTTAAATTGTCCCTTGAGAAAGGTATATTTTTAGATATATGGAAGGTTTCAATTATAGTCCCTATTCATAAATCTGGATCAAGACAAGACATAGGAAACTATAGACCTATATCTAAGTTACCATTAATTCCCAAATTGTTTGAAGCCTTGGTGAAAAAGCAGATCTATCAATGCATTAAAAATTCGATATCTGAAAGTCAGCATGGTTTTGTCTCTGGAAAATCACCCTCTAAAAACCTGGTTCTATTTACTCACTTTATAAAAAATTAATTGGAGAATGGTAAGAATTCTCAAAGGAAATAGAAGTTATTTTCACAGATTTCGCTAAAGCATTTGATAGAGTTCAGCACTCTATTCTAATTAATAAGCTCAGTCTAATGGGTTTTCATTTTTCACTCTTTTTTTTAGCTTAGTGAGTACCTCTTAGGTCGTAGCCAAAATGTATGCATCGGAAAGACGATCTCAAAAGCAATAATTAATCATTCAGGTGTGCCACAGGGTAGCTACCTTGGGCCGTTGTTATTTATTCTTTTCATCAATGATCTTCCTAATTTTATACAGTACTTAGAATGCCTTATGTATGCTGACGATGTTAAGATTTTTAAATCTGTAAGTTTAAGTAAGATCAATGGAGTTTACAAAGTTATTTAAATAGTCTGCACTCATGGTGTATGCTAAATAAACTGAATTTAAATTTGCCAAAATGCAACATAATGTCATTTTATATGGTAAGATCTCCAACGTTTTTTGATTACTCAATTTTATGCAACGCCTTGATAACAGTAGATTCTAAATCTGACTTGGTGTACTCTGTGATAAAAAGATGTCATTTTCAGTTCATTATGACAACGTAATCAGCATGGCTAATGCTATGATGGGATTCGTTAGTCGCAACACTAGAGAGTTTGCTGACCCGTATACCTTAAAGACTCTTTTCATTTCCATTAAAAAATCAATACCTGAGTATGGGTGTGTAATATGGGACCCATTTTATGAGTCGTATAGTACAAGATTCGAAAAAGTCCAAAAACGTTTTACTCGTTTTGTTGTGAAAAAACTTAATTGGAATTTTATGCCAGAGTATAGCTCCCGATGTGCACTTATTGGGCTTAAATCATTGAGTTCGAGAAGAAAATATTTTCTAATAACTTTTGTTCGAGATCTTTTAATGAGTAATATTAACTGTGCGCCAATCCTCGCACGTCTCAATATTAATGCTCCGGAAAGACACTTTAGGCAAAGAGATTTTTTTTTTACATTCCGCACCATAGAACTAACTATGGCCGGAGTGATCCGATTTTTAACATGTGCACTGTCTATAACAGTGTAAGTGCTCGTATAGATTTCACTCAAAATAGAGAGGCATTTAAGCAAACTGTATTGAGTATTGTATAAATCTTTGATTTTATATTCCTATAATAATTCCATTATAATTATTGTTTAAGTGTAATTTGTGAAGTAATAAATAGACTGTTAAAAATTATTGTCGATAGTTTATAAATAAATAAATAAATATATTCTATTAGTCGGTGTCGGTTGTGTTTTATCTTGTTATGTAAAAGCCTTTGTTGTATTCGTGAGTGAAACATACTGTTCCAGTAAATAAAAACTGTGCACTTAAGTTGTATAAGTTTAATTCTTGCATTTTAACTTTGTTTAACTTATTTAGTTAATACAGTGTTGTTCTTGTTTTTTCATGCTTGCTGTGTTTTAGTTTCTTCTTTGTGCGGTGATTTGTTTATTTTCAGCTCAGTGAGTGTTGTTGTTGGTTTTTGTTTTCTACTAAACTGTGCACACATTGCCTGAATATAAAAACCCTAAAAGCACATTGTGCATTTGCTCATTTTTTAAAAATTAAAAATAGATAATTTTTCTGCAGAAAAGATCGTTGCTTGTTTTTTAGATGAACTTTGCAAAAGCCAAAACATTCTGAACCCCATATTCAGCTGCTCTGGTCCATGTAAGCAAATGTTTCATGCATCTTGTGCCGGTATTTCCAAGTCGTGCCTTAACGACTTAAAATCTTTACAATAAGGTCTTCGCTGGTGCTGTGCTGCGTGTAGGGCACTTTCCCGAGATGAACTTTATTCAAAAAATAAGCTTTTTGTAACATTTTTTAGTGAAGTTAGAGCCGCACCCAGTACCAGCGTCTATGATGAAAATTAAATTTCGGAAAATATCCCGCTTTCTTTGTCACAGACTGTTTCTTCCGGGACACAAACAATCCTTTCATGAGAAGAAGACCACATTATCTGAAAAGAGTTAAGTTTTTTGGAGAAAGTCTTAACGCGTTAAACAACAACTTTCGAGAAATTGTAACATTTTCTAGCGAAGTTAGGGCCGCACCCATTACCAACGTCTATGATGAAAATTAAATTTCGGAAAATATTCCGCTTTCTTTGTCACAAACTGTTTCTTCCGGGACAGAAGAAGACCATATTATCTCAAAAAGAAAGAGAAAAAATAAAAAAATACAAAGCGAAAATCCTCTGGATCTACTTACTTCTCAGGCCAAGCAGCACTCAGCACCGCTTTTGAACAGGAACACTCCATATACTTCCTCGTATTCTTCTTACATTTCTTCTTTGACTAATAGTTCAGTTTTGACTCCTGTTGAGCCTAGAAATCTATCAAGCTTAAGGGCAGTGTCGATGAGGAAAAATTTATTTATTTCACGTCTTCAGTCCGACACAACTGTTGAAAATGTATTGATCTTTGTCAAACATTATAACTTTTTGAGTCAAAATGCATTTTGTTTATGCAAAAACATAGGCAATAAGCCTTCCCACGCTTCCTTTCTTCTCACAGTTCCAGCTGAAGAGTTTGCAACTGTTCTAAATTCTAATTTGTGGACTGATAATATACTCGTTACAGAGTTTCAGCCTAAGAATAAGTCTAGAGGGACGACTCAAGCCGCTAGTCTATCCCAAAAAAACTGAATAGGCGGTCCCTTTACTATCAATATGTAAGGGGATTACGCTCTAAGACGCGAGACATATTTTTAATGTCTCAGAATTTCTCTGAGAATATTATCGCATTGACTGAAGCTTGGTTAAACGGAAGCATTACTGACTAAGAATTGTTTTATAACAGTTTTGAAGTTTATAGAAGAGATCGACACGCTGACAATACTTCTGCTGTTGGTGGAGGTGTCTTATTAGCTGTAAGGGACTTCTTCGTTAGTTCCATTGTTGTTATTCCCTGCTCTGCTAATATCGAACTTATATGCGTTAAGGTTGTACATTGCAATTCTTATGTATATCTTATTAATGCTTACGTTCTTCCTAAGAGCAGTGTAGAAGTTTATGCAAGCTTTGCATATTTCATAGAATACTTTATAAGCATAATTGACGTTAATGACGACATTTTATTGTAAAGTGATTTTAATCTGCCTGACTTAAAATGGGAAACTTCTGACGATGATACATATTTTTGTGCATCTAATTCGAAGACACTCCAAGAGCATATATTTGTTGATAATATATCTTCTGGTTTACAACAAGTGAGTTCTTAACTGAGGTCTTAACTACAGACTGTAACAACGTGATTGTTAAGAGGGCCCACCACTGAGCATATGGTACAAGTCCGACAGAGAAAATATAGTGAATTCCAATTCAACAGATAAAGTTTATGAATTCAATTTTAAAAAACCTGACTTTGAAGTTGAATCATTTATTTCTAAGTAAACTTCATGTAATTTTAGAATATATTATTAATAACACTCTTGATGATAAAATTACTTTTTATATATGGAAATCTTTGCTATGTTTTCTCTGTCCTTGCCGTATAGCCTCAAATTTACGAAAAATTGTGCTTACACCTGGTACACAAATCAGTTGAAAGATTCTTCGCAACAACAGGAATAGGGCATGGAAAAAATCTGTCTGTAGCTTAGACTTGTTTCTGGACTTTACCTTATATCAAAATTATTTAGACAGTATTAAGTTGAGAATATTGTCTGATCCAAAGAAATTCTGGGGTTTCATAAACGCCAAAAAAAAGTCTGATGGATTGATTCCCTTCATCATTTAAAACTTCTGACGGATTTACAAACGATCCCGTCATAATTTGTGGTCTATTTGCCAATCTCTTTAAGGATTCATTTTGTTCAGACTCTTTTAAACCTGATGAAGAGTACTTTGAATATATGAATTCTACACTCATGATTTCGTTGGATTCTATATCCTTTACTTCAGAGGATATTTTAAAGTATATTGGATCGATCGATGATAAATCAATTGTCGAAAGTAATTTTCCACTTTTTTGAAAAAAATCTTTTATAAGTCCTATTTATAAAAAAGGTTTTAAGAACGATATAAACAACTACAGGCCTATCGTGAAACTCTCATCGATTCCAAAACTTTTTGAGCGGTTCGTGTATGACCGTGTGAAAATTCACTGTGGGAAGGTCATAACAACTCGTCAGCATGGATTTGTTACTGGTAGATCCACTGTGTCTAATCTCCTCGATTTTACAAGGATTTTAAAGTTAATGGGTATTTCACAATTTTTTGTAAGCTGAATCTTGTCAAATACGATTTCGAGGTGTATTGTCTGCTGAATTTATTGCTGAATCAGGTGTTCCTCAAGGTAGCCACTTTGCTCCACTTCTGTTTTTTAGCCATTAAAAATGTAACCCACATCATCAAACACTCTCATCTACTTATCTATGCAGATGATATGAAAATATACAGAACAATAGATGCTATAGACGATTCAGATCTCCTCCAGTCTGATTTAAAATCCTTTGAAGTTTGGTTTTCTAAAAATAATATGTTTCTAAATCCATATAAATGCCAAACTATGACCTTTTCGCGAAAAAGGAATAATTTAATTTTTGATTATAAGTTGTAGGCTTGTGCTTAACAGTTCCAGAGACGGAACGGACATGGAACGATTCTTTTGAAGAAAAAAACTAGTTCACGGAAACATGTCCGCGGAACTATCTAGTTCCTTTGCTTATTTGAACTGTATAGAATATTTCGACTGTCTGCTTGTTGAACTACAGTTCCTTTGTTTATTTGAACTGCAGAACTATTTGAAGCATTTATTTGAATTAAGTGCTTGTTGAACTGCAAAGAAAATGTGTAAAGGTCCATGTAGATTTTCAACATATCACTCTGACTAGTCTTAAATCAATTGAACAGAATTTTTTGCTTTTTCATTCTTTTATTTCAATATTTTCAAATTAAAGAAAAACATTTCTTTAGTTTATCGCCCATTTCAGATTGAGGTGACCTATCAGTCGCACTGACCGTCTCCGATTTGGCTCAAATTTTGTTTTTAGGTTGGTTTTTTATTAAGACAACCAATTCCGGAATTTAAAGTTTCAATAATTTTTTTGTAGAGCCACAGCCATTCGAATGCCAAAATAGGGCCTATTTTTGGACAACGTAGCTCAGTCAATTTAAATCACATTTTATTAACTAAGGTATCATTAGAACAGTTTTCTCCTCTTTTTTAAGGATAATATATATAATACTTTTAAAAAAATTGCTGTAAATTAATTGACACATTGTACATTTCAAAGTTTTATGCCATGCCAACAACAGGCGCTATAATTTTTTTTCAGTTTCTTTATTTTGGTTTTTTGTACGTTTCAATACCTTTTCAACGATATAAAATTAAGGTGTGCTCTAGAAGGTTTTAGAAGTTATGGCGTAAAACGTGCAGTGTTAAAGAATTTTCAATACAAATTCAACTAGCTATCAAAGCCTTACAGCATATCTTTTTTTTACCTTTTGTTGAATTTGAAAAAAAGTTAAATTTGTTCAAAATTAGGCGATCGCTCACAGCAGCTTGTGTTTTTGTGTGTACGCGTTTTAGTTTTTGCAAAACACAAGTTTATAATAGAAAACAATTTGTATGGTGGGAAAAGCGGGCGAAATAGACTACTTGCTGAGCATGTATGTTGTAAAGCTTTGATAGCTAGTTGAATTTGTATTTAAAATTCTTTAACACTGCACTTCTGAACCCTTCAAGAGCACACCTTAATTTTATATAGTTCGAAAGGTATTGAAACGTACAAAAAACCAAAATAAATAAACTGAAAAAAAATTATAGCGTCTGTTGTTGGCATGGAATTCAACTTTGAAATTAAGAATGGGCCAACTTACTGCAATTTTTCCAAAAGTTTTATATTTTTCCCTTTAAATAGACGAAATAACCTTTCCAATGATACTTTATTTACGAAAATTGGATTTAAATTGACTGATCTACGTCGTTTCAAAATACACCCTATTTTGGCCTTGAAAAATGGTTCTAAAAATTTATAACTTCGGACTAAGCAATAAACCAATCTAGTTTTGCAATAAACCAAAGTTGTTGAAAAGCGAGCAAAAATAATTTCCAATCAGTTCCTCATAAGGGGTCGTCCATAAACTACGTTACCAATTTAGGGGGGGGGAGGGGTTTTGAAATGCACTACGATAAGTAACGGTAGGGGGGAGGTGTTTAGATATTGTAACGTTACCAAAAATTAAAAAATCGACGAAAAACCTCTAATTAATAACACAATCATTTCAAAAATTTTTAGCCCAACATGTTTATGTTTGATCGTCTTAATTGATGGTTAACTTTTGTTTCAACGATTTCTTCCACCGCCTTTTCCCTCGACACAGGAACTTTTTGGTATTCCTTCACCATCTCAGCACACGTCTGAAAAATTCGGGTCTTTGCTTTTACGACAGGCTTTGACGTTAAGGCCTGAATGTTCTTGATCAAAGGAGATACCGTATGACATGTACTGTCCTTCTCAGAAAGAAGAAATCGGTTCAAGGTCGTGTCCTACCTGCGGCTTGTATTTCGTTTTTAAAACTTCTATGAATTGTCATAAGTTTGTATTATATCGTTTACAATAAATCGGAATAAAACATACTATTTAAATAAATCAATTTTCAGAAAGCATTTACACAAAAACACAGAACTTGGTGCAGCTCAGGTGCAGCCTTTAAGGCATAGAATCCGATGAAAAATTCTATTTTGAAGAATCTTCAACAAAGCTACCAGCTTCTTCTATCCCAGTGATTGAGATCATCGAATCTTGGATCGCAGATGGAATAGCTTTTACAGATGATATTAATTATTGATTTTTTTTCCAATTGTTCCTTTAATGTATCTAGTCATACTAGTCACTAATACTAGTGAAAATTGTCAGAGCTAGTCAAAATATATAATCATTCGAATGAATTAATTTCATATGTCACGTTACTTTAGGGGGGGGGGGAGAGAGGGGTTTTGAAAAGCACTACGAAAAATAACGCAGGGGGAGGGGGGTAAAAAAACCGGAAAATCAGTAACGTAGTTTATGGACGACCCCTAAGCTCGAAACTCAGTTGAATCTTATAGTTCATCAGCTTTAAGCATGTTCGCGGAACTATATAGTTCATTAGCTTTAAGCATGTTCGCGGAACTATATAGTTCCAGCAGTTCTATTTATAAGAATGAATAACATGAAGAGCACACAACTGGAATGACGATATATCATTTTTTATTTTATCTATTATTTCTTTCACTCTCTTTCACATGCATAATTGGCATACTTCTCGTCGCTCAAACAATTCGATTAAGTTATGTATGTGCGAAAGAGATGTCAGCTTATGTAGCTCAATTAAAAAAATTGTATTGCAGTCGGAACTGTTTGGACATGCTTAAATCGTACAGATGGAATGATTGGAACTATGTCCGAGAGTGAACATAGTTCCATGAACTATGCAGGTCCGGAACGACCCAACTCTAATAAGATGAAAGATACTGCTTTAAATTTTGTAGATTCTGTCAAAGATCTTGGTATATGCATGGATTAAGCTATCGTTTAACGTTCATATTGATTACATTTGTAAAAAAGCATCTTCTATGCTCGGGTTTATAAAACGCTGGGCCATGGAATTTAATAGTATGATTACAACTACAACGCTGTATTCAAGGCTCATTTATAAGGTTGTGGCACTTGAGAGCGAGCTCGGTGGAACTGTCAGAATGGATGAAAAGAAATGAAGAAAACGAATGCTTAGAACAAAGAAAGCACAGTGACAGTTCGAGCAAAGGCGCAAAAAGAGTGCATTTCTCTCAAGTGCCACAACCTTATAAATGAACCTTGGCTGTATTATTCTATTGTGCGTTCTCATTTGGAGTATGCAAGTCAAGTTTGGTCCCCAAGTTACAATGTACAAGTTGAACGTATAGAAGAAGAGGCTTAAGTGAAACTGACACTTTAAACCTTAATCCGTATGAGGATCCTTTAAAACTATTAAAAATGCAATCTTTAAATGATAGAAGGAAGTCTGCAGATATCGTCTATTTACACCAACTCATAGCTGGTGTGTTCGATTCACCAGAACTCCTAACTCTTATAAATTTGAACACTTACCGTAGAAGCAGTAGAAACGCTAATTTACTTACCTTTTAGTAGAACAAATTATATGGCTACTGCTCCTTTAAATCGCATGAGTACATTCTTTAACAACAGTAGCTTTTTTGATGTCAACTTGTTGAAAGGTCAACTCAAAAGTAGATTGAAAACTAATGTATGATTAGATCTATGTAAACGCATGGTTAACTAACATGGTTATGTCTTGTGTTGTTCCTGAGCCCAACCCTTATTATGGTATGTAAATTTTTCCCACTTTAGATTGTTTTGGATCACTCTTATCTATATTTATGAGATATTTTAATGTTATTTGGGCTGGTTCTGAAGATGATAATGCGGAGAAAGTGCGAAAAAGCTGTAGTAGCTGAACTCTATTGTTATTGAATGTATTATAAATATACTTTTATAGTAAACATTTACAGTTATAAAACCTTTGTTTAAAAAAAACTTCAAAACAATATCTTTAGTATTGAAAACAAATATTTAAAACATAATTTTTAAATATTGTTCTTAAATTAAAAACAAAAAAGTTAAGCCGCCTTTTTTCGGTGCCATTTTTTTATTTTTTCGATGTTTCGACGTCAAATTCTTAATTAGCGACCCCTGGAACACCTCGAATACCATATTTTAACTCTATTCGATGAAGTTTGCTTTTTATTGCGGCTTAAAATATTGAAATATATTAAATATTAAAGTAATAAATTAGTTGTTTTCATCTAATGTTCATTATTTGTAAAAACAATTTAAAAAATATTTTCACACAATCAAATGTAAAATCGGGGTTTTCCTCAGCTTGGTCTCAACCATGATTCAATTATTATAAGGTTATTTGTATTTTTGACGTTTTCTCAAATTGATATGCTTATTTGAAAATGAGAGCAGAAAAAAATCATGAGAGCAATGTCATTAGAGCTAAAAATGCACACGGTTGTCCAAATATCATACTAATTGGTACTATATTGACTACTATTAATTTTGTTCTATTACTTTTATTGCTCCAAATTCTTAGTGCATTAATAACTTTTTAAATTATTTTTATTTACTAACTTCAATGAAAATTATGTTAATAAATATATAAGTAATATAAATACAAAATATATAATTTGTTCGTTTATTTTAATAAACACATTAAACCTAACTATGAAACCTAAACAAGAGCGTTTAGTGGCGTGTTCTAAATAAGTTTATTAACTGAGTTAATTGCGTAATTGTATTAAAAAGAAATTGCCATCACAAAATCATTAGGAACTTAACAGAAATTTTAGATCCATTAATGGAAAGTGCATTTATAATTTTTTAAACTGTTAAGAAAGAAAAAAGAAACAAAAATTCGTCAAAACAAAAATGAAACCACGGTCGCATAATACGCATTATATGTACTGTATACATAATGTGATCAACTCCTTTTGGGAGTTTTTTACTTCTTTTTTTCTCGCTGTACATCTTGTACCTAAGTGCGCTAAAAGTACTTTTTTTTACTTGTTGTACTTCTTTTTGACATCATTTTGACAATTTTTTCATAAATCTATTTACTGTCAATTTTATCAATTCTAACTACTGCAAATAATTATTTCATTTTTGTTTCTGTACTCGATTCAAGTTATTTTATTTATTTTAAGGTAGTAGCCCAGTGTGACGACCGAAATGTTGACTTTTTACATAAATATTTTAAATAAGAATATAAAATGCGATCGTTTTGAAATTTTAACATGTTTTTATTGATGTCGTGTGCAAAAGAAATATTTTTGACTTGATTGTACATTAATTTGCTTATAGTTATCTATATTAAAGAAGATTACTCGAAAGAAGGTGTGTTTTTTGGGGGAAGCACTCAGCCTTACGTGTTCATCTGAAATAAAAAAAAATCAAAGAGAATATCGTTCTGCAGGCTTTATTGTAGTGCACTACCCTATAATATGTATATTTAAAAAAACAAATAAAAAATGGCGAACTTGTGAAAAAAATTTGTAAAGCGAACTTTTTTTAATTTGTTTAAAAAAATTAACTTATTGAAAAATTGATTGTTTTAAAGCTCCGGAACTAGCTAAGTCATACATAGCTAGTTCCGGAAATTTTTACAGATGAAATTTTTAGCCAAATCGGTCGAATAGTTTTTAGTTAGTGCTTCCCCGAAGTTTCGAAAAAAATCGTGTTTTAAGTTTTTACAGTAATTTACAGGGTTGGCCCTTATAGGTGTCGCAGCTTTTTTTTTGCTATAAGTTAAAGAAAATACACAATATTCATACCAAACAATTTTAATTTTATTTATTATGGTTTTCTTTAGCATATCTAATCAATCAATTCGAATCTTTCACCTTTATTCTTTTTTTATAATTTTAAACGTGTTTCGAAACTTTCGCATGCGGCACGCACCTCTGTTTGTGGAATATCAGCCCATATCTTTGACAACCGGCATTTGAAATTTGTTACTGTCATGTTTTTTACGTTCTGCAATTTACTCATCATCAAACCCCAAATACAGAAATCCAAGGGATTTAAGTCGGGGGAAGACGGGGCCCATTCATCCGCCGATATAAAACATGGTAAATTTCTTCGGCACCATTCTTGTACGATTTTGGCCTTGTGGGCTGGAGCAGAGTCTTGTTGAAAACAGAAACCCTCTTTTCCATACATTTTCTTAGCAAACGGCAACATATGCTGCATGAGTACCTCTTCCAAATAATATTTGGAGTTTATTTTGACCCCTTTTTCGATGAAAAGCAGTGGAAGCTTACCCTTTTTGGAAACTGCACCCCAAACCATAACTGACGTTACGTTCTGGAATCTTTCAACAGCTTTTTTATCTGCTGGGATATCCTGCATGCTCGCTGCGTAGACCCTGTCATTTTGAGCGTTGTGACTTGCTTGCAATAAGAAAAGTTTTTCATCAGAAAACAACAAATTGCAACCTCCGTGCCGCCTTAGCATTTCTGCACTTCTTTCACTTCGCATTCTGCGCTGGCGCTCCGTTAGGCCATGAATTCTTTTCTTCTTGTACGCCTTGAGTCCCAAATCATTTTTTATTATATTTCGGATCGAATGGCGGCTGACTTTTAGCTCCTGAGCCATTTTATTCGCTGAAATCGCGCAATTTCTTCGGATTCTCTCTCGGACTTTTTTGATTAACCTTGGAGTTGTAACAGTACGCTTTCCTGTTGTTTTTGATTTTGGATGAACGCTTCCAGTTCTCTTATACCGGGCCACTGTACGTTGCACAAATCGCCTGTTCACTTTGAGCGTTTTTAAATTTTTAACAATCTCACATGTTGGCTTGCCTTCCAAATGAAAATTTAGTACAAGTTGTCGTATTGCTTCCATCTTGGTTACACTTCATAAACAACTGCTTTGATAAGTTCACAATAAATGCTTGTGTTGTTAAAAAAAGAACAACGAGTTCTAGTACTAAGTGGTACCGAGTAATCGGTATTTTTATAAGTGCGACATCTATAAGGGCCAACCCTGTAATATATGTGGCTGTAACTTTAAAAATATTTTCAATTTAGGTCTAAGATTTTTAGAGTATATTTGTAAGATTTCATTTTTACATTCTATTGAGAAAAATTTAAAAAAAAAATTGATATTTTGAATTCGTCAAACTGGTGGACTACTACTTTAATAAGCAATGAATTGTAAGCTTGATCTAATTTTGAATCTCTTATAAATTAAACTGTTTGTTTAATGGATTTATTCATGCATCATTTAATATCTTCATTATTTTCTGTGGATGCACTTCTATTTAGTAATTCTATATTTATTCTATGTACTTCTTTTGTGTCTCTTTTTAAAGTCTGTGCGTGTACTTCTTTTTGCTTTAAAAATGTTGGGCACATTATGTATACACCACGTTTTTGTGCCGCAAGCTACGTATGTTTAATCCCTTACAATTTTATTATTGCAAATTACGTTGCTGTAAACTTACCAAACATACGCAGCTTACATCAACAACACGGCGTTCATTGAATACCACTAGTATTTCTTTATAATTTGTTTTTTGCCTTAACTATCTTTCTTCTAAATTACACTTTCAATTAATAAAATTCAAAAATAACTTTTTATTTTTAATTTGCAAAGGAACTTTCTAAATTCCTAGAATATACTTACAATATAGCATGCACTTACGACGCAACACCTACATAGTTTCTTTTTCATATTAACTTGGCAAGAAATCATTGAAAAACTTCTACACAAAAAACTACACAACGAAACACTGAAACATACCTTTTTTTTCCAACAGCACAAAACACTGTTAGCAGATTGTCAAAATATGTTTGTTTATAAAAAATAAGCATACGTCAAAAAATACGAATAACCTTATAATAATTGAATCATGGTCTCAACCAACTGTCTGAATTTTTCAATTCAATCTCCGATAGAGCCGTATTTTTTGTTATTGCAAAGAAATAAAAAGAGAACATTATAAAAAAAATAAATGAGTTTATAATTGAAAATTCAATACGCTTTTTTATTTTTATTTTTTTTTTTTTGTAGAAACGCAAAAGAGTTAAATTTCTATTTTAAAATTTTTTTGTTTAATCGAGAATGAAAAATATTTTTTTTTCTGAACAAATATCAAATACATAAGTCAATGAAACATATTTAACAAACAATTCGTTATTAACAAGTGTTTTAAAACAAAGTATGTGAAACCAACACCACCTCTCACATGAATTGTATTTATGTACTCATATATTAAATTTACTATGTCATGGTGAAACGTTCGTAGTTGTTTTAAAAACGTTTCGGTTCACTTTTCTCTTTAAAAATTTGCGTTTTTATTTTTGTATGGCGTAAAATGTTTTTAAAAATATTAATTTTATCCTACTTTATCATAGTTAAACATTCGTAGTTGTTTTAAAAACGTTCCGTTTTATTTTTGAAAATGTGCGTTTTTAGTAAACGTTTTTAAAATGTGCGTTTTTGATCTTTTGTTTTCTCAGTGGCTATCGATATCACAGACGAACATTGCTAAATCGTGAGGAGGTAATGCTGATCAAGAATATATGGGTTAATCCAAGCGTTTGGACTTTACATTCGGATTATAAAATCCTGCATCTTTACCAAAAATTTTTAATTTTTTTCGTCCACTCGGACGTTACTAAAAAAATAAGATCTTGTGAGACTAACACTTGAACTTAGAATATTTCTGCGAAATGGTCAATCGCACATCGAAAGTCTAAAGGAATAAAACATTGCAAATTAAATAAGTTTAAAAAGAGGTCAAGCTCATCACAAAAAGTCACAGTTAACGATTTTATTTGTTCGGACGTTACGTGTCAGACGTCATACATTTTTCCATTGTACAATAGTTCAATTGGGTAATTTAGTAATTAGGTAGTTAGGTAATTATGTAATTTAGTAATTAAACATAAATTTAATTTATATATCTTCAACCATTTTTTCATTATCTTTATCCATTTTTACTAAAACAAAAAAGTTTACGACCGACAATAAATTCAAGGCAAAAAAAATCATATATGAGTTCATTTAAAGACTGAGGTGATTGACTGCATTAAAGTGTCGAGATGCAAGTAATGCTCAAATTCTTTTGAATAAATTGAAGCACGTAACAGTTTGCAAAAAATATTTGCTGTCTAATTTGTTTTTTTAAAAACAATTTAAATGTGCCGCATATTTGTAAAATATAAATTAAAAAAAAATATATATGAAACTGTGCAGGCGATTTGATCATCATGGTAAATAAATTTATGTTCAAATTGCTTACATTAATAAAAATAAAATAAGTTTTAACTTTTTTTGTCACTTTTCTGTGGATTTGCCCATATATACTTTTCTATACCTGTAACGTTTCCTTATCGGCGTTACAGACGGAGTGACAACGTTAATATATCCCTTATGCATTTTTATATGCGTGGGGCATATAAAAAGCGGATTTAAAAAAAGTGAAGTAGGGAACTGGAAACACAACAGCAAAACCTATTTGTTCTCTGCAATTATTTTGTACTTTTTATTTTTTTTTTATAGATTTTTGACATGTTAGTTATAGTCCTTTTTTTATAGATTTTTTTACAGAATGTAACTAGAATGTCCATAATTTACGAAAATCAAAACAGACTTTCGAAGTGAATTGCGGGTAAACTGTTCAATATTTTTCAACAATTCTTTCAAAAATAGGGTACCAAACATCACAGTATTTTCACTTTTGCCATAACTTACTCCATTGTGCGGCGGTAGAGAGCGTCTTGTAAAAGTCACTTTTTACTTGGTTCAAAACTTTGTGGACACACTATAAAAGAAAAAATATCAATTCGAGTTAATTTTAATTTTGTATGCTTTTTGCTGGTTTTTTAATATTTTTAAATGTCAAATAAAATATTGCAAAGTGAAACAAAATAAATTCATATACAGTGATGTGCAAAGAAAGAGGGACACCTGTATTTTATATTTAAAACTGCATGAATTATATACAAGGTGCCACAGATCTAATCTTACCACACTAAAAGCTAACTTTCTTACGTGTGGTAATTTGAAATGAAAATGTAGTTGTGTTTGCATTGAGTACTCAAGTACAATGGCATGATCAAAAACCACGTCAATAGAAAACTTTATCATACAAAAAAATTACATCCATCCATCTTATAAAATATCCATCTTACAAAAAATTGTTCATACAAAAACAAAAACTTTTTAAAGTTTTACCTCACAGCTTATTTCGTGTGCTGCTTTTTGTGCTTGCTATTTACACATCTAATGGTACTCAAAACTAACTGCACATAAATAATTAAAAATACTCTAACTTGTTCAACAAATTTTGCTCGTGCTGAGATTTTAAAATCAGTTAGAATCGAACTGTTTTCAAGATGGGACGTCGAACGTCATTTGAGAAACGTTAGTTAGTAATTAAACAATTTCAGTCATGAAAAACCCAGAAACAAATTTCAGAAGTAGTTGATTTGAACGCATTCACAGTTCAATATATAATTCTGCGTTTTGTTCGCATAATAAAGGCAGAGAGGCTCCAAACAAAATTTTTATGCAAGCTGACGAAAGATGGATCTTAAGAAAAATTAAAGATAGTCCGAAATTGAGTACACCAGCTTTAGCTAAGAATGCTGAATTGTATCTTGGCAAGAAATGCGACCCAGAGACAATACGTAGAATCCTAAGAGAAGATGATTATTATGGCCAAACAGCTAGAAATAAGCCATATATAAGCCCAAAAAACCATATGAACCGATTACAGTTTGCAATAGACCATGTAAACAAGGATGAAACATTCTGGAATTTGGTTATTTTTTCCGATGAGAGTAAAATCAATATATTTGTGTCAGACGGAAAGGCATTTTTTTGGCGTAAGCCAAATACTGAATTGGAAAAAAAAACTTGCGCGGCACAGTAAAACATGGTGGCGGGCATGTTATAATTTGGGAGTGCATGTCATCGGCTGGAGTTGGTACTCTAGAATTTATAAATTCTACGATGGATAAAGCAATGTACCTGCAAATTTTAAAGGACAATTTTCACACTAGTGCGGCAAATTTGGGAAAGCTTCAGGTTCTACCAACACAACGACCCGAAGCATAAGTCACGAAGCATAAGTCACATAAGTAAGCTTAATAAACTGCATTAAATGTCGTCATTCATGAACTCAACATTCTTGAACTCAACGTTAGAAAACACCACATTAGCAGCGCAGAGAGCTTAAAAACTGCACTTAAGTCTGAATGCAAAAGAGATCGCCGGAACATACAAAAAAGTTAGTTTCTTCAATGCAGTCACGTTTGAAGTATGTCATAAAACAAAAGGGAAACCCTACGAAATATTGATAGTATTTTATTTTTAAACGATAAATATTATAGTTCGTGAGCTGTGAACGAAGTAAGCTGTGAGGTAAAAATTTTAAAAGTTTTTGTTTCTGCATGAACATTTTTTGTAAGTTGAATATTTTCACCACTACTTTTTTCGTATTTAATAAAAAATCAATTAAACTTCAATATTGCATTGCTAATTTTTTAAAATTTCAATAAATATGCCTGGAAGTTTTAGTTCTTTTTGAAAATGTTGCTTACACGAAATAAGCTGTGAGTCACTGTATTTATTATCAAAGTTTAATTCAAAATTTTTTTTAATTTAGTTGCTCATAAAATTCTTAATTGTGACTTTATGCAAAATGATCAACTTACATGAAAATAAACAACTTAATGTCAATTTAATTTTTTTCTCAACAAGTTAGGAAATAAGCTAAGAGATACATTAAATATGGAGTTAAATGTAATGACCAGTGTGACCAGAAGATTTTTGAAAAAATATGCTTTTTGTTAAAAAAAAATATGCTAAATATTCCACTTTCAATTTTTATATTCCACAAAAATATTCCACTTTCAATTTCAAAGATATATATCTAAATAAGTCTAAATATGCATATAAAAAAAAACACAGAAGCAAGTTTAAAAACATTTATTTATTTGATTACTATCGCACTTAAATTTATTTTCTTCTCCTATAAAAAATTATAAACATTGTTATGGTTTTTTAAATTTTAAGTAACGATATACAATATACAAAACTAAAATTCAGTCACATCTTCGAGGTCAATTCTTAAATTGTTGCTTGTATTATTATCATAGAAATTAGCATTTCTAAATTTTTTTATTAAGCTATCTGGTATTTGATAGGTATTGCAACACTTTTTTTTAAACATGCAACCATGTTTTTACATTCAACAAATTATTTAAGAGTTTTTCTTGCATTCTATTTCGAATTTTCGATTAAATAAGAAAGATTCATATAACTTAAAATTTTCTCAACCTCAGCATTGCTAAATGGTAAGCTAAGCGAGAAAAGCACAAATTTTGATAAATCTTCAGATTCCGAACTTTGATCAATAACTTTTTTCTGCTTTATTGTTTTGAATCCACATTTTAAAAAATTAAAAGAAATAGCTATTGTTAGCAATAACAGTGGTATTCACGATGTGGTGCATTTGTGATAAATTTTTGCAAAATTTACAATACTTACAACTTATTGTGATCGAACCTTCAGTAAAGTATATATTATATTTTTAAAATCAGCTGATTTTTGTATGTACTTCTGTTTGGAAATATTAATTTAAATCATCATTTAACTAAAGGAAATCATACAAAAATTGAAATGAAAGAATAACTTATATTAATTTTTATTAAATAAACTCACAGCGTAGCCTTTAGCTTGCTCCATGCTGAGTAGAAATGCTTGTACAATCAGCTGATCCAATACACAACGAAATTTACACAAAATACAATAGTGTTCCATCGTTGTATATTTTCCACAGGGTTGTATTTTGAAAACTGTGCATTTTGTTTTTGTTATATTACAAAATTTACTACAAATATCAAATTTATCAAAAATACACAATACAAGGGAAAATACAACACATCGTGAATACCCCTAATTTTTCTGAAGTAAATTACTTACTGCTTTAACATAATCCATAAAAAAATCTAACCAAACAAACATATAAGCAAATTTACTTCACTTTTTAAGCTGCGTGAAGTTATTAAATGAATTGCAATAAAATTGACAACGAAGAAGTTAACCACAAAATGAATTCCTTATATTGCGTTTTACAAGGTGGTTCAGAGATGAAAAAATATAAAGTGTCGATAGCCAAAAAATAACCATTTAGTAACCAAATAGACATTTTTTATTGCAATTTTTGTGAATTTTGAAAAATATAATCATACGAAAAATATTCCACTTTTTATGCTCCATATTTTTATAAAAAAAAATACGCTTCCCTAAGTTTAAATATGCCAAAGTGGAATATAATATTCCACTCTGGTCACACTGGTAATAACACATTTTTTAAATTTTTCCTCTCTAGCTCCCAAAGAAAAGAGGGTTTACCCTCATCCTAGCATTTTTGTACTCAATTAATCATGGTGAATCACCAACTGAGTGTCATAATCCTATATCTGCTTTATATATAAAAAGACAAGTGTCCCTACTTTGCACATCACTGTAAATATAGGTAGAACAAAAAAAAAAATCTAGCTGAAAGCCAGAAGAATTAATGTTAATTTGCATTTCAACAAAGTGGCTTCTTCATTTATTGAATAAGAATGCACAACAAAATTTATAAACATGTGTGTTTTGTTTCAATTCGGAATGTGAGAATACCTCTTTATAACTAATAAATTCAAGTTTGTTTTTAGAAGAATAGACCTACTTAAATTATTTAACTTGAGTGCTATAATCAATTTACTCAATTTACAGTTTATCGACCACAGTCATAACTTAAAAAAAAATCTTATAACAGTATAAATAATTTAAAATCTACATAAATTTATTCTACAGTTCATCTATTTTATGTTTTTATATTTGAGTTAGTCAAATAAGGTTTATTCACAATAACATCAAGTTTATCCGAGTGCTGCAGTTTATTCAGGAACATTTGTTTGTGTATATGGAAACAAATGTATGTGAACATGTCTGGAAAAAGTAAAAAAAAAATTAATAATAAAGTTTTAGAGCGTGCGCAAACTAACAAAAGAAATGACAATGCCGACAAAAACAACAGCAATAACAAAAACTCTAAAAGACATACAGACAAACAAGCGTAAGGATACGAAATAACAAGGGGACGCACGATCCTTTTGAACAGGATATTTTATTTATTTACACTACATTGACAGATACACACTTAAGTCTACAAGCGAGAACGTCAAAAACGAAAAGAGAACTGAAAGAATCGAATAACTAACAAAAAACATGCCTCTCTTTGTAAACAAAGAATTTCAAAACAGGACTAAAACAAGTAATAAATAAAGTCGTGACGAAGAATTTTCTGTGTAAAATATTTTAATGGAACCAGTTGTGATACTTAATGCTGTTTATGAAGTAAGAATGTAGTGTATACAAACAAAACCGTTGCCTAGTGCGTCGAAGCATAAGTGACTGACAGCGTTAGCTTTCAGATCCTTGTCAAGGCGGAAGTGTATATATATATATATTAGATGAATTAAGGCCCCTATTATGTATTACAACTCAACTTAAGTTGACTAGATTCAACTAATTTTTTTTCTCATAATTTATTACATACATTCCAGTTGAACTATGTTGTTTGAAAATTCTTAAAAGATTAAGGCAAACTACATGGTTCAACTAAAATAAATGTAATACGTTATATGAAAAAAATTTAGTTGAATCTAGTCAACTTAAGTTGAGTTATTTTACATAATAGGGGCCTAAATTTTGTACTAAATTGCAAAAGTTTTTCTGATCCGTGAAGTCGGTAGCAAATTTGTGGGAGGAACTAGGAAATCCGAAATAATTCAAACACCCTAAAAACTGAGACCGCTCAAAGCGAAAACCCTTATTTTGTGCAAGTCGTTTTTTTTTTGAGGATATTCAAAATTGACAAAAATAAACCTTACCAACCATTTCCTATGCAGAATTTACCGGTGCATTGAATTTGTTTATCAGAAATTGCAAAAATTGCATACCATTTCAATTCGCAGAATTGATTTTTTTTTAGCAATTTTGATTCTAAGTGTTGCCAACGAACAAGACGCCGTTGAATAAGAAAAAAAATTTGTCGTTTTTTGATTAAGAAAATTCAGTTAAATTAAAACACAAATGTTGACTTTATATGATTTAAATACAAATTCTAAATGTTTGATAGTTTAAATCATACTTGATTTTAAATACAAATTCTAGTTGTTTGATAGTTTAAAATCGTTTATTGAGCTTAAGGTCAAAGTTAGAACAATTAATTGTTCTAACGAATTTTTCCAAAGAAACAACAACAACAACAAAGTTTTTTCAATATGAAAAGGAAAAAATCACTAGCCGATTTTATTGTACAATTTCTGCTCTGCTAAAAGCGTCATCAGAAATCTTTGTGATACCCACACAAATTTTACGTGCTTTGCGACAACAAGAAAAAATTTATTTCTCTTCAATTTATTTTAAAAAGATCAATTTTAATAAAATTTTTTTGTTGTTTTAAGGTAGGGGAAAATTTTTTGGTGCAGTTCTACTACTTGCAGCACCATTTGCTTCTCGATCTCTACGTTTGTTATTTTTCGAATTTCCTAGTTTCTTAACTTCCTCCTTCTAATGTGCTACCGACTCCACGGATCAGAAAAACTTTTGCAAAATAACTCATCTAGTATGTATGGGCATTTCCATCGTAACTCACGCAGCATGCGTATGACTTAAAGCTTCGTTTTCTCGGAAGTTTATGTTATTATTAATGTAAAAAAATTTCTTATGTACATATGTCGGACAAGAAATAGTAATCGTATAGTAATATAATGGTACCAAAATTATCGTTCCTGTAACTAATTAAGAATGGCAGTGGTAAATATGGGCGTAACTCAAGCGACAAAAAAAGGAAGTGTGTTTTAACAAGCAAGTTAAGATTCTAAAAACTCAGCGAATTTTTCCATATAATTTGTTTTTGTTTTGAATTTTAAAATAATGAGAAAACAGTAATGTTTCAGAATAAACCCGCTTTACCAATGGACTTTGCTTATTTAAAAATATTTTGAGTTTCCAAAAAATATTTGCCGTAACTCACGCGACATAACCCACGCGACAAAATTTCTTTAAATTTCAATTGGGTAATACGGCGTGGCGGCCGTAGCCTAGTGGGTAGAATTAATTTTTCTGTTCGGTCGTCACCTCTCTGTAGACAATGGCAAACCTCAGAGAGTAAAAATTTCCATGTAAAGCTTTTTGAGAACATAAGCGTGTTATTAAATGTTTGATCATTTAATATGTTTGATCACTCACAACACAATTGATCAATAGAAGCTAGGTCAAAGCCCTTCCAAGGGCTGAAATGGCCAGTTTATTTTTTTTTAATTAAGTAATTAGGTAGCAAAGTAATTATATAATTAAGTAATTAACAAACAATTTAATATATTGTACTCAACCATTTTTCTATTATCTTTAGCCAATGCCTTCCATTTTTACTAAAACAAAAAAGTTCACGAAACATTTACTAAACATTTACGAAAAAGGAAACTACGTTTGTGAAACAGTGCAGACGATTTGATCATCATGGTTAATGAATTTATAAAGAAATTTCTTAAATTAATAAAATGAAAATGTTCTCATAGATATTATCATAAAATAAAAAGTGTTTAATAAATTTTAATTTTTTGGTCGCGGTAGACTTTTCTGTGGAAATTCCCATATATACCCTGCAGGACTTTCACCCAACTTTAAAGACAAAGTGTCTGCCCTCTGTCGACGCACGGGCAAGAATTTTGCACGGCCCTATTCTAGAGCAATTATACATGGCAAGTGCCAGAAACGTAAAACAACCTGTATCTTGAAAATTTTACGATATAGGAGGAAACTGAGTACAGATTTGGAACCAGTGTTGAAAGTACATATAGGAATGCTAATGGGTTTACTGGATCCGAAATTTGTAGTCTAGTAATATTTATCCAAACATGTCTGAATATCAGAGTACTATTATTATTTTGCACACAGATGAAATTTGAGGGTGGACTCAAAAAACCAATTATACAGTTATCTTATATTCCACCAGGTCTACAACCTCCGCTATGTCGTATGCCAAGTTTTTTTTCACTGTTACACCGTGTTATCGGTCATATTTTTTTCATTCAAAGATCTAAGATTATATTTCGAACTTAAGTTCAGAGTATGAACTACTACTTTCCTGCTTTATATTGGTTATAGAAAAATGATAAATCAAAACTTATAAAGAATGAAATTCGAACATATTAGAACTTGAAAAAAAGGAAACAATTATATTTTTTTTCACCAAGCTGCCGTACTTGTTTCGCACGTAACATAATATGCTCTTGCGTATCACAAAAATACAATAACCAGATGTGCTTGCTTACATATGTACACATATTATACATATATTTCACTTCCATCATAACGCGAATCGGATAAAATCAGGTATGGAATTGAAAGGAAAATCCTTCCAAGCATAAAAAATCCACTGCTTTAATTTAACGAAACGCGATACAAATATTTTCACGAATGAGCAAATAAAACATTTTGAATACGTAGAGAGTTTCTCATGGAACACGAAGGTTACTTTAATTTTACTCCGGTGATGCTGCTCTTCCTTTTTCGTTTCGAATTGCGCATGGCTTGAATCCTGTATAATGCATTATTCCATGGGAAGCATTACTCCGAGAATTAAATCTTTCATTTGTGACCTATTCACAGTTGCTAAATTTTCTTTATTGTGACGCACTGGTGTGGTGTTGTCCTCTATATTATCGTAACATATTTTTAATTCATGCAGCACTACAACAAATAACCAGAATCTACAGTGAAAAGATATTCAGCAAGCAGCTCGACGAATCTCTTTGATTTCAACAGTAGTTGTTTCCAATTTTTTTTTTTTTTTTTTTTGTAAGGACATCGTTCAGTTGCAGTTCAAGCTTCATATGCGCCATTGAGATCATGTATAAAAGTATGTACTGTTTGTGTGAGTATAATATTATTTTTCTTTTTCTCTTCATGTCCTTTCGCTGTTTCATATATTCGCTGTTTGGCTGTTTTCGTCTACTGCTTTGTTCGGATTTCGTAGTTGGGATTTTGTGTATTTTAATATCCTTTTTAATAACGAAGCCTTTTTGGAAACGGCTTCGGCTATTCATTTAGGCGTTTCGTATGTTAGTCAACTCTAATCTCTCGTGGTCGAAGGAACATCTTGAACGTTGTGTCGGAGTGTTTCGTGCTCATTTCGTTTGGAAAAATCTGCACATAAAAATAATGTTGCAGGACAACATTTTCAGAACCCTACCAGATGGATATAAACTAAAGCTAAACTAAGGATTAAACAAAGCTATCAAGTGTCGTTTAAGTTAAAAATAAAACTCGCATATTTATCCACTATTACTTTGTAGATAATGAGTTATTTATACTGAAAAATTGTTTTATAAAAGTTTGCAAAATATTAAAAACTTTAATAACTTTAATTAAATTTGAGACTGCAATATTTTTTATAATGTCTGTTTCAAATTCATACATAAAAACTTATTTCATTAAACAAAGCGAAATCTTACGAAATCCAATTATTTCAACAATGGCGACATATTGCTAAATTTCGGTGCAATATATGCTAGAAAATCAGCAGCAGAGGAGCAGCTGCACCAAAGAGAACGGAAGAGAGAGAGTTCAAAACCAGTGAGTTTAAGTTCGTACTTTTGTCCTGTCGTCGTGTTCCGTTCTTTGTTTCTATCGTTTTCTGCTGAGGTCATGTTCGTGTGGTACAGTTTTCGCATACATTACGAACAATGTTTAAATTTGTATATTTTGAAGGTGAAAATATAAAATAAAGATGAAGGAGGTCTTTAATCGAGGCTATGCTAAAAATTATTTTCAACCACAAATAATACTTACAGAATTTATTTCAATATTGTCCTGTTGTTTTCGGAGTCTGATAGACCGAAGAAAACTGATAGATTTTTTTTTAACTCATTTTAATATGATCATATTTTGATTTATCAGAAAAGCATTATAACTAAAAACTTAAACGAATCTTTTCAAAAACATAAAAACTTAATTGTAACATAAATTTTTACATTTATTTCTTATTAAAACTTGCGAAAAGGGCATATTTTCTAGCACATTAATTGTCCATTGCTCCCGTGCAACGACAAAAAATAGTACGTAACAGTTTTTTTATGAATTTTTGTTCGTAAAAAAACTCCAAAAATGCCACACTCGTACTCACAAATTTTAGTATTGATTTTTCAGAACGAGTACGTGAAATATTTTTAGTCCTTGCAGTGTACAGCGGCGTAGCCTACTGGGTAGAGTGCATGGCCCGTATGCCTTAGGTCCGCGGTAGTTCGGGTTCTAAGCGCCAGCTCAGACAGAATATTTTTTTCAATTCAATTAATATTTCTCTCGCAGTCAATGGCAAACCTCAGAGAGTAGAAACGATCATGTAAAGTTTCTTGATAACATCAGCCGTCCAAAGTCGGCACAAAACTTGTGGGTCCAGTTATCGCTCATTTCTGTTCAAACATTTAATAACACACACAACACAATTGATCAATAGAAGCTAGGTCAAGGTCCTTTCAAGGGAATAAATATGCACTAAAGACATGAGTTTTATAAAATAAAGGATACGTCTTATTTAAAGTTAGAAAAACACATTTTCCTTAAAATCAGTTTAAATAAATTGTTTTAACTTATTTTAAGGACATGATATTACAATTATTTTCACCAGTTTAAAGAAGTTTGTATTTTAAAAAAAAGTAAATTATCTTAATTTTTAATTCGCACTATAAATATATATTATATACTTTAGGGTGGTCCTTATTTTAGAAATTGTTGAGCACCCGAATTTTTGTTCTCTAAAAATAAGTCTATATTTTTTTTACAACAACAATAACACGTTCCGCTCGGAGCTTGAAGTTTACACAGAGGCAATGCAACTGAATGAGCATTGGGCGTATCAAATCACAATTTTTTTCGAATTTCACATTCTAAGGGGTCTCAAAAGTTGCATAGGGTGGTCAAGATCTCCCAAAAAAACGTTTAAAAAAAGGATGTCTTTCCCTCCCGCAATAATAAATTTGTTTTTGAGAAAACAGTAAAAAATAACGATATCAAAATGCTTTGTTTTTTTAAGAAAAACTACATATGTCTTAAAGCAAAAGTAAATATAGACTTTCACTAACAATATCTTGTCAAACAAGATGCCACTCTGGAATTTTATCCACAGTGTCCTGTGGGAAGGAAATTCGAATCTAAACTCGAGATAGCACAGAATTGTTGATTTTTATCTGGTTTTGGTGGTATCGATTAAAGTGTTAACGTTTTTCTTAAATTTGGCGAATTAATAATATGCATATTTTTCGCGTAAATGCAATTTTTTAACTTTTTCAAATAAATAAATGTCAGGTTTTTTATATCTCGGGCATCAGAAGTGATATCACCAAAAACCACCAAAATTTTTTGATTAAAGTTAAATTAAGTACCTTTCAAACGGTAGTTCAAACTTAAGATTCGGCGAAGAAGTGTTTGAGATATGAATCTTAGTAGAAATCGATTTTCGACATTTTTGCCGATTTTTGTCAATTTTGTGTGACTCCGCCAAAAATAGCTCCAGCAATTTTTCCTTTAAATGAAAATGAAATGTTGGTAATAAGCTTTAGGGGTCTTTTCATTAGTATTACGACTGGTTTGAATAACTTTTCGTTGAACTCATTTTAAGAGTCTAGAATGTGATTTCTTGTCAACAATTTAATATTAGTAACTTCATGAATTAGTGTAAAATTCACCTCATATTGAAATTTGATAGTGATAACACTTTAACCCATTGTACAGCCTTGCTAGAGATCTGTAACTGGCCGAATAAGTTGTAAGCAACACCTACATCATAATATAATTACACAGGTATTATAAATCGAAAGGGTTGAACTGTCTTTGTAGGGAATGAATGTCAATAGACCGTGATGACAATCAAAATAATGATGCTTCTTGTATGTTAATAATTGAAACAGGGACTTTTTTTGTTAATGGATTTTGAATTTTATGAATTTATAAATTTTTCCTATGGTTTTTTATTTGAAAATTTCACAGTTAATTGCCAAGTGTCTACCTTCATAAGAAACAACAACAAAAAATAAGTTTTTACTCTTATGAAAATTTATTCATCAAACGCTGAAGTAAACACAGAAAAAATCCTTTAATGTTTTTATGTGATTACACTACTTGTATTTGACACTTTATCCCTACAGCTCGGCAGCGCAGTCGCTATTAAGAATTCTATCATGAACTACATTACTTAATTCAGGGCTTGCTAAGACTACTTCTGATCAATATTATTCATTTGACGTTAGATCCACTTTGATATTTTCCCACACGTGAAGATAAAAAACATGAGCGATTCTTAGCGATCAAATGTTTTACACCCCTTTGACTAGTTTTTTCTTAAGGATTGCGCTCTTCAAATAAACTAAGTTCAACAATGCTTTCTGTACTTTTTAACCAATTTAATTTTTCTCTTTACAAAGTTTTTGTAATAATATAAACTCATTCCCTTATTCCGATACAGTTTTTGCACTCGCTGATAAAGGCCCCAAATGGGTCTAATTTCACATGGCTTTTCGGGGTAATTCCTAGAGGTACCAAATATAAAACCAGGTTTTTTTAATTTTTTACCCCTAACAACTCTTTTCAAAATACCCATTCATATTTGTCACTCTTCTAAACATTCCCCAACAAAAACATAAAAAAGAATAATAAGGGTTTTCATGCAAAGTGGCAGGCTTCTAATTTGGGCAATTAGTTATTTTTGTCAGACAGGTTGTATGAACAGCCCTTAAAGTCGATTGTGCATTTGCAGCATATAAGTCAGCTGTGCGATCTGCCAGCGATGCGTTCCATTTAAACGGGGACGCTTTGCGGATTGTTTGCTTGTTTTCTGAAATTTTTAGAATTAAATCTTTATTAGTTTTGCTCAAATTATAACTTTTCCTTCAAAAAAGAAAACAGCTGATTGATCATATAAGTTTGCCACCTCGTTTGCTCACCTAAATCGAAGAGCAAATTTATCTGGTTTGTGCAAAAGCTTTTTCATACGAATTTTGACAGTTCATTTATAAGGCTGATAAACTTATAAGGTTTATACCATTTATAAGGGTATTGCCCATTTGCATGAAAACCCTTAATGTGAAAATAGTTCATGTCTGGGAGGAGTCAAATGTATTAGCTGGTCCTATTATTTTTGTATTTCAAACATTTCAACTACGTACACCCACCCTTATCTTACACTACTCTTCTAGGAGTCCCAATAAAAAAAAACAATAACAAAAACTTGAGATAAATAGTTCATATTTTGCAAATAACATCTCGATAGATCAAATGTAGCACGGATCCTATTCCTTTTTCACAGCCTACATTTCATTTAAGAGCACCCATCATCCATCTGCAGATACACAGATGCAGAGTAACATGTCACTCAAGCAACTAATTTTTAGCTCAAAGCTTATGTCCAAAATATGTTCCTTCTTTTTTCAAATAAAAACTGAATACGTTTAAATATAAATTTTTGCTATATAAAAAGTAAAAAAACAGGTGTACAAAGTAAATTTTATTTCTGTACACGCAGAGAAAAAACATAGTTGCAACAACCATGTTTTAAGAGGTATGATTCGGATTATGATTGCTGCTAACATGTTCTTAAACATATAATATTTTCTTTGATCATGATAAAATGATTACAACAACTATATTTAGAAAAGGAACTTTTTTGTAGGAACCAAAATATTATTAACACAATCATTAAGGGTTTTCATCTAAGCATGTAACTGGCCTGTAAACATTGTAAACCTGTGAACTTACATGCGCGTAAACTATCTGTCAAAATTTGTATGGGCGTGAGTTCACATCATTTCCGAGCCTATTTTGTAGTGTAAACTAGCATGTAAATCTACGTGTGTAAATGACGGTTGCCTTTAGCGCTAATTATTACATATTTAAAGTAGTTGAAGTAAACTTGAACACGTTTTATTTATTTTTCTATGTTAATGAAGGTTTTTAAAAGGTTTAAAATTTAAAAAAGTCATGATGTTGTCGCAGCCGCCATTTTGTCGACATTTACGCTATTTACACTTTGTCCCTCATCAAAAGTTTAAATGCTATACATGTTTACATGCTTAGATGAGAACCCTTATTATTCTCTTATTGGGTCGAAAATAGAATAATTGCAACAACTATATTGAGAATTTATTTTTAGGATCCAGAATATTATTGAAACAATAATTTTATTTTTTTTATTTTAATGCACTCCAATTACCAGAGCTATTAATTAAGATATCTCCAGAGGTTTGCAACTGACTAGGCTGAACAGAAATATTAATTCAATTGAAAAATCGTTTTGATAAAATTTTCTGTTCGAGCTGGGGTTTGAACCGCGGCTTTTTCGCTTACGAGCCACGAACACCACCAGTAGGACACAGCCGCTACTACCGCTCGCCTGACTAATGGCATTCATAAACATAATACATTAAGTGTATTGTTACAAAAATAGCAATATGTGTGATAAACAAAATATGTTCAGAATTGCGAAATATATTTACGGTAAATAGAAATATGTTTGCTGCAATTAAAGTCGAAAATGTCACTTTTTTGCGTGCTGCTTTTAGGATAAGGCGATTTAAAACAAAACACAATAATTGAACAGTTGACAAACGAAGCGGCACATAGTCAGGAATCGATAAATCTTATTGTGTCTGAATAAAGTTAAAGGTTTTCCTGCAAATTGTTCAGACACAATAAGTTCTTTCGATTTTTGGTTATGTTCTGCTTCGTTTGCCCACAATCAAAGAATAGTTCAGACAAGCATTCAAAATTCTAATATGTTTGTCTCTATAATAATATTCACATTTATCACGATTGGCAGAACCACAACATTTTTGTTGCAACTAATAGTTGAGGCAATTATAGTATGTTGACGATTTCAATGATGTTATAATTTCAACTTTAATGCTATTTTTGGTACCACCATTAGTTAATAATGACTTTATTAAGGCAAAAATTGGTGTTTGCAGAAATAGTACAATAATTTTAGTAAAAAAAATATTATTGCAGTAATCATGTCTCAACCATGTCTTTTCTCTGCGTGTATTTAATACACGTTCAAAAATCTTATAATAAATTGTAGTTAATCCTGTATTGTAATATGACGACACCGAAACTATATTAACCCTGGAGAAGGCTCGCCTCGCAGAGTATCGTGGATTGTCGCGCGTGAGCATTGGGCTTATTGAGGAATTACTGTAATTTTTAAACCGCATACCTAAAGCTTCAACCGTGCACTGACCTCAGCAAAAGCTTGCCAATGCGCGGAGAACAACCGTTACCAAAGATGTTCAACATAATGCGTGCAAAAATATTAATAAAAAAAAAGAATTTTAACCATTTAAAAATTGCGTGAGCAAAATGCTCATAGCGCGCATTCTCGAGGGTTAAAATTTAATCGACGCCAAATATTTAAATTGAGTTTTATTTCCTCATGAAGCTAAATCTTAATACATGCACGTATTGAAACATTTTCGGCAAAAATAAAAAATAAAGAAACCTGTGAGGGTTCGAACCCATTATAGTATAAGTTTAGGTTATGAGTTTATGGCTCTACCAACTGTTCTATAGAGACACGTATAAAAAATTATAGAAATACATAAGAACCAAACTAAGTCGGACGCTGCTTTCTTAGAGTATTTCAACATGTATTAAATATTATTCCAGGATTTATAAAAAATTTTCTAATCTTTTGATGACTTTAAATTCTGAAACAACAAGTACTCAAAAAAAACGTGATTCTAAAGCAGTGGTTCTCAACCGTTTTTGGTAGCGACCCCTTTCCACGTTCACGTCAAACTCGCGCCCTCTCCAAACTTTTTTTGATTTTGACATGAAGATTTTTTATGTTTAATATAAGTTTCAATTTAAAAAAAATTTATATAATACCTACAACTTCAAATGAAAAAAAATATAAAAAATAAGATCATTGGTTTTAACAAACCAATATTTAACATAAAAAAAAATAATTTAAAAAACAAACTTTATATAAAAATGTGTTGGTTAATCTGATTGTTAACAAATCTTTTGATCAAGTAGTTTTTTATTTTTTATTTTAATATGTTCTGGAGATATTGACTATTACTGTTGAATTGCTATTTTTAAATGTAAACTAATTGTTAATTGTTTTAACTTTTAATTATTTTAATAAATTTTTAATTATTGTGTTTTTAGGAAAAAATAAAAAATCTCCCCTGAAGATGTCGCGTAACAAGTGACGAAACGTCGGAAAAAATTGCATTTTTAGTTTACATTTAAAAATTGCAATCGAACAGTAATGGTCAAAAACATCCACAACATATTAAAATAAAATATATATATTGAAATGGACTTTTAAAAATCACATAGTTTTGTATATGTGGACAAGGTTGACATAGTCTTGACCATTTTTTTTTTTTATATAGAATAAATCTGAGAAGCTTGACTCAAGCAAATACACCCAGCGTCAAAAAAAAAAAACATTCCAAAGAAGAGGTTTCATTGTTCGGTCACTGATTTTTAATCCGGTTTGCGAATTGAATGTTTTATTGATGTTACCGGCATGAAGAAAGCGATCACGTAGATAAATTATTTTTGTAAGGCGTTCCTCTCGTTGTGTTATTTTCTTAGGTCCTTCCACTACCACTTTTCGAAAAATGGAGCACTCCGTATTGTAATTTTTTATTACATGTCGAACACTCCATTCGTTTGTATTTACACGGTGTGCTATTTTCATGTTACCCTTTGTTTTACCCATTTTACCCTTTAATTCCAAAAATAAAACTATAGCGTTTAAAATGAATTTCTGTAAATCTTCTGTAAATTTATAAAAAAAAATAAATAAAAACAGTAAAAAAATATATATAAAAAGAGAGAAATAAAATGTTAGACGACTTTAAATAGCTTAAAGCGTTTGTGTCGGTTCAGACTAGCCTCACTCAACTGACTCTCTTTGACGTCTACAGAAGAGATGAGGAAGTGGGAAGGTGAATGAAGTGAGGCAAGAGTATTAAAAATTTTTGCGCCTCACTTTTATTTGAAATTAGACTATCGGAACCGGTTAAGTGAGGCCAGTCTGAATCGACACTTTCTGTAAAAGTTAAAAAACTTGCGAAAATAACGTGGCTAAGTCGACCCAGAAGGTGATGCTGGTCAAGAAAATATTCCAATATTTTTAATACTTGAACGCCTCATTCTAGGCGTTACAAAGAGAGTGATCGAGTTAATATGCCCCCTTACGTAGTTAACCCATTAATGACAATTTATGATAATATCATACGCGATAAAAGCATTTTTCAAAAATTAATCAAAAATCCTCAGCCACTGTTAAACTTTTGCTTCCAACAGTGTGAGAAAGCCAAAAGTATGCTTTTTCCAAAAAAACAAATTCACATTTTAATCCTTTTTGTTTACTTGTTCGCGCCTGTTAATGCAGTATTAAAAAAAATTGAAAAATGTTACTCAGCTTTTATAAACATCAAGAAAAAACAAAACATATTTAAAAAAGTGCATTACATTAAAGTTGAACGCCTACACTACGAAATGAAAATTTTCCAATTTATCATTTTTCTAATTTTTTTTTGTTTTTGTTTATTTCTCTACTTAAGGATGCCTTATGCGTTTGTGATCATATGCTTCGCCACACCCAAATCCTTTAAATTTTTTTTTAAAAAACTTCAGAGTTTTCCGTCTTATAATAATACAAATTTATGCTGAAAATTTTAAAAGCTAAACTCAACGGATTCTGGTAGTGAGCATTAATGGGTTAACGTGGGAGTATAAGAATGTGCTACCAACTGCCAATCTTACGCTTGAGTCTTACTGCATGTTTATGTAAAGCGAAACGAACTCTGAACGTCGTGAAAGAAATGAGCAACAATATTTTTTGATATGGAAAAATGTATTGTTTACCGTGTCTCGCGCCACGTTCAACCTCCGTTTCGTTATAGATAAAGATGCAGTAATGCTCTTAAAATTTCTCAGTTCTAAACCTATACATTAGGGGTATTCACGATTCAGTGCACTTGCCTGTGCAGTTGAGGACTTGACTTGTGCAGTTGTGCAGTTAGGTTTTCGTGAACACACCACTATAACCATTTCAAAGCTGTCAACATTTTTCAATGCACACAAGTGCACAACTGCTCAAGTCCTCAAGTTGAAGGTAATAGTAGAAAAGCACTTGTGCAGATTTTTGACGTACGTACAATTTGTTTTTGTAAAGTGCACAAGTCCTCAAGTCCTCAACTGCACAGGCAAGTGCACTGAATCGTGAATACCCCTGTTATGTTAAAGTTGCAGAAAATCAAAAAATTACAGTTGCGAACAAAATAATAGCAGTATTCTTATATTCAGACCATGATTCAATTACTATAGGTTGTCCATTCATTTGACGTTTACTTACAAGAATAAAGATATACACCCGTAAAATTGAAGAGGAGAGCAAAAGAGTAATTTTTTAATGCCATCAAAGTAATCAGTTGCAGGAATATCATACTTTTTCGCAGTACTAAATACCCAAGGATACATTTCACTGCTGCTTTTTCTACTACGTTCTGCACTGTTTGTTTGTTTTGATAGAAAATTTAAGCGAGTTTTTAAAAAACCAATTTCAATATTTTGTGTGCAAATCTATTCACACCGCTGACGGCTTATTGGATCCACTGGCACATTATATTTTTTAATTTCATCACCAAAATAAACTGTTTTGTCAATACCGCACGTTAAAGTTTATTTCAATAATAACAACTTAACAGTTCGCGGTTTATATATCAATTGAAAAAAAAAAACGGCTCGCAACAAAATTTGAAAACAATTTTCAATAATAATTATCAAAGCAATAATTATTATAAACGCAATGCACACTATTTTTTTCCTGCTAACAGCAAAATATAGAATAACTACTTTTTTTAAAAAAAATACACAACAAAACACTGAAACATAACTTTTTTTATAGAAGACCACAAAACCCTGGTTGTCATTTATATTTGAGAGAGAATATATTTTTTTTACAAATTTGCGGGTGTTGTCAAACGAATGGACAACCTGTAATAATTGAATCATGATTCAGACATTCAAATTTCGGATCCGGTAAACCCATTATCATTCCTATATGTTCTTTTAACCCTGGTTTCAAATCTGTACTCAGTTTCCTCCTATATTGTAACATTTTCAATATACAGGGTGTTTTATGTTTATATTGTAACATTTTTAATATACAGGGTGTTTTATGTTTTTGGCACGCGTTTAGTTTTATTGATCTAGAATCTTAACTTAAAAAAAAAAAATTATAATTTTGTATTTTAGAAAAAATATCAGTTTTTCAATCAATATATAAACCCCTATCGTGTCATGTGCGGTAGTGGAGCAAAAATTTTGAGATTATCCAACGAAATATCAAAAAATTTTGTATCTTTTGTTTTAGTGGAGATCTTTGTTGGTTTTTAACACTGAATTAAATATAGACGCGGGTGTCGCTTAAAAATTTGTGCTTTTTTGTGTTATTGCGCTTTTCCACATCACTGTTACCATACTTTTACAACTAATTTTAATGTTATATGAATTCCACTATTCTTTATTTAAAATATACAGTATGTACTCAAGTGCATACTGTCCCACTGTGCACTCACTGTGAATTTAAAAAAATAATTAAGTCCTTCGATAGTTGGAGTTATATTTTAAAACTCTGTACTGCATAATGTTGGTTATCACATTGCCTTGCTAACGAGATAAAGATGAGCAAAATCGACTAATGTTTGACGAAATGAGAGCACCTTGTATTGTAGCAGAAATATATTTGGGAAAATATTTCATCAGTTTTTACGATAAAAAAAAAACGTTAAATTTGCCGCCATTAAGCGAATTCTCAACCGATGTCTCTATATTCTTGGATTCATTGGAAAGGTATTTTTAAGTGGAATTTAGTTTCGTGAAAAAATAAATGTTGTCTATGGCACATTATTAAAATAAAATTGATAGAAACACAAATATTTTTCAGAAGTTTTCAAAAAATACAAGAAAAAAATTGCCTCGCTACACGCCACATTTGGTTTTTTCGGATTTCTTTTTACACATTTTACGTTTAATTCAACTGAGTATAAGTAGATTTTGTTTTCCATTTCTAATAGTACAAATGGCTGTAAAACATTAATGAACCTCGGCGCAACAAAATTCGAACACATAAACTTAAAAAATCAGTTAAAAAAATTGTGACGACATTGATAGGTCAGACCAGGTGCGATGGACTCGCAAAATCTCTCGCAAAATCTCTCTCAGAAAGTACTGCTAAATGTGGTGTCAGGAAAAATTCATTAGCAAAATCTTTAAACTTAAATTATTTAAACAATGTGTAACCTAAAACTGCTTATTTTAAATCATGATTTTAGAAAATTATAAATCCTTCAAAAACTTTTTATTCGTGTTAAATAAAACATAATGAAACTTTTGTTTTTTATATGATACGAAAATAGGTTCCTGAGGGAAAATATTATCGGAACATAGTATATCTATATCTATACTATTATATAAAAGGAGACTCACGAGATTTTCCGCCAGACAAGCTCGGTAACTGCTGCACTAATTATTTTTTGATAATTCTTTACATTAGTGTCATAACTTACTAAGTTTTTCGAAAAGTCTATTCTTTAATTATTACAAAATTCATGTATTTTGTTTGATGCTTACATTCAACAAGCAGCACAATACAACAGCAAACAAAGGTTTCCTCTCTTTGTAGCGATAACTTCTCACAATATAACACGACCGCCATGTTGTGTAGTTGCTTTCAGAATTCAGTTATAAGCTTAAATTTCAACGAAATCGAGATAGGCTATTAATATTTTGCCACTCCCACTTTTCACGTCTACAGTATGCTAAAAATGCTATATTTCAGACGGTTTTGGTCATACAAGACTAAAATTTGGTAATTTTATTTGTGTGGTTACTTTCGACAGCTGTACTAAAAATGGTTTCCACGCCCCCTGTAATCGCCAAAAAATCAATGAAAATGCTATATTTCAAACGGTTTTGGTCGTATAATACTACGTTTAAATTGGGCCAAATGACTTATTTGGAATCAGTCATTCAAAAGTGCTTACATTGGTTTTTTTTTTTAAAGTATCTCATTACGTTTGACAACTGGCTCTTTGTTTTGTTTTAACTGGTTGATATTGATGATGTACACGTGTATAAAATGATTTATTGTTTTACGTTTTCCTCTGTTTTTAGTGTATTCGGTGTTTTTTATAGTCTCCATTGAAAATTTTTTCACAGAAATTATTTTTTAAGCTGTAGAACATTATACAATAAAAATAATAATACAATAATAATACAAAAAAACAAAAAATAATAGGGGGTGGTGGGTGGTAGCCCGTGAATTTTAATGATAGAAACTGTTTATTGAATTTTGTGTCAAAATTAAGCAATTTTTTTCAGATAAATGATATGTACTATGAAAGAGTGGGGAAAATGGAAATTGAAAAAAAAATTGCAACAAAAATAATTTTTGGCCTATTTTTTTAGCTCAAATTGAATATTTTAAAGGTTTTGTATAAAACATTGAATTGGTGAAGTAACGGTGAATCTTTTCTCATTTCTCCAAATTCACTTAATTGACCTTTCAGACAAAGGAAATTTTATGTACATCGATTTGAAAATGGTCGAGATGTTTGCTTGCAAATAAAAAAATTTAAATTTCAATCGGTTTTTTCTCATTCTAATTCTCAAGAAAATGTGTTATATTGAAAAAATCTGTAGTTTTCAAGATATCGCCATAATTTTGATGTCATAATAACGGAAATTTCTTTAATATACTAGATATATGTACAAAATATTTTCTAAACTTCTTTCGTTTACCGTTTTTTTTAATTAACTAACGACTTTTAATAAAAAAATGCGTTGTACTGAGGAAATCTATATTTTTCGAGATATAGCGAAAAGTTTGATGTCATAATAATGGAAATTTTTTTAAACTTAAGAAGCATATATTCATATAATCTAAGTTAAAAAATTAAATTTTTGAATTGCAAATTTAAAAAATTGTTTACAAAAATTTATTAAAATCCTGTTTTACAGGACTTATTAAAAATCAAAATACAGAAAAAGCAGCCATAAGAATTACTGCAAGAAGGTAATTCAAATTAAATAAAGTAATTTCTCAATATTTATACCTTTTTTTAATTATTAAACACACACAAATATTTTTATATTTTGCATTTGAAGATAAAACAAAAAACTTTAATTTTAAGATTTCAAAATTTTACATGGTATTTAACATTTTTATCGCAGGCGAAGCAGCGGGTATTTGCTAGTGTAATATATAAGTTTTTTGAGTTTTTGTTTATTTTATAACACGGCGAAAAACTTTTATTGAAAGAGTACTAACATTAGTGATGACATTTTCCACATAAACAACAAACGTAAAACTAAAAATATATTAATTAGCTAGCAACCCTCCGCGGCTTTGCTCACGATACGGAAACAACTTTTTTTTAAATTTTGTTGTAACAGTGAGTAACGCAAATAACAGCTTTAATTGTTTTTGAAAAATTTCAGATATTATTACAATTCCATTCTCATTAAAATAAAAGTGAAATTAAAGCTGCAACAACCAAAACTATAAAAACTATGACACGAAGGAAATGTCAAAAGAATAGCCCACCCTAGATTAACCCATTTCCAGCTGTTGGTGCATTTTTGCACCAGTAACTTTAAAATTTTCTTCAAGTGAGCGCGAAAGTGCTATTACCTGGTACTGTAGGTACCTTTGACAATATACATTATTTTTGGTTTGAGTCGATTCGGTCGTTTACTTGGATTTTACGCCCACGGCGAGTCGCAATATTTGGAATTTTTTTTTTTTGATTTTTTATATCGAAAATGGCTTTTCAATAGTAACTATTATAAGTTTTAAATCTTATGTTAAATTAAATTTAGAGCCTGTTTGCTGTTTTAAAATGGGCAGGTACGGCTGTGACCACATAGCTATGACAGCTGCATCATATAGCAGCTAGTGGTTCGCATCAGTCCGTCCAGTCCTTACCTGAGGAGGTAAAAATTTTAAATTTTGTCAGATAAAGTTTAGGGCCATATATAGACTCTGGACGAAGTTTCATCGATTTTGGCCCAGTAGTTAAGGAGCCGCCGGAAATGGGTTAAACAATATATTTGTGTCGATAAGCAATAATCGCTTAAGTCGACTTAAGACAGAACTGAGTTATTAATGTAGCTATATTCGACACAAGAACTATAAACAAACACAATCTGGAGCTTCTAGCAAAAACACAAAAACAAAACAAGCTTTCATAGAACTCATATGGCATTAAAATAATTTTTTAGGATTCTGACTATCTTTTCTTAAGATAACCCACAATAAATAACATTGTGGGAATTTGTGAAGAAGATTTTAATAAACTTGAATTGGTTAAGGCAGGCCCATATCACTGGCCTATTATTAATAAAGAATGCAACGAATTTCAAAAATGAAATGTAAACCCTACTCACACTTAAGTAACTCGTGGCGTATAAATCCTTGGGCTCACAGCGATTGAAAAAAAAGTTTAACGTCTAGAAAATGTTCAACGGGATTGCGATTAAAAAATTTTCTACATTTCTCAGTGCAAATAAAACTAAAATAATCTTTTTTTTTTTTGCACATGCCTTCCATCGTATCCGCATTTCAATTGTTTTTTTATTATTTCAGAAAAGAAGCTTGGTCATGAATAAATGGTTTTTGAATAATCGCAGGATATGGCTATTCTGTATTGGCTTGGTCGTGCTAATAAAAAAACTAATCTAAGGTAAAATTAATAATATAATAGTTGTATTGTGATGATTTAAATAAACTGGAATTGGCTAAGGCAAGGCCATAACTCGGGCCTATAATTAGTGTAGAATATAATACAACGAATATCACAACATGAATGTAAATCCAACTCAAACCTAAGTAACTTGTAGCATTTAAGTCCTTTGGTTCACAACGATTGGAAAAAAAGTTTGATGACAGGAAAATTATCGCGTTGACTCGAATTTAAAATCTTTTTAATTTTGCAGTATACGGAAAAAAAAAACTAAAAACATATAATACTAAAGTACTTGGCATGATTTTTTTTTTTTTGGCCAAAATGTCTTTCATCGTATCTTCATTTCAGTACTTTTTTTTACAGAAAAGGGTACACACACAAAATACAATTGATCATAAGAAGCTCGGGTCCTTCAAGATAAATTGTAGTTGTTTTGCGTATAACTTGATTGAATTTACTATGATTTTTTAAAGTTATTAAATTCTATTGATAGTTCTGATTCAAAAAAGTATTTTTTATTGAACGAAGAAAATATCTATATGTATAAAAATGGATAGTGATTTGTTCGGATGCTTAAAACTTGAAAACGACTGAACTGAATTGAAAAAGAAGGTTAAGAAAAAGAAACTGCTGCCACACCCCCTTTTTCCGCCCATAAATCAATAAAAATACTATATTTAAGATGATTTTTGTCGTATTAAACTAAAATTTGGTAATTAAGTTCGTATGATAACTAACGGTTACAATACTAAAAATGAGCGTGGTCCCACTGTAGCTACGCCTACTGATTTCAAAATTACACAAGCAGTTTTAATGATAACATTTTATGGCGTCTGTTAAGGGGGCGTGGCATCTCCCATAAAACCCAAATTTGCAATATCTAATAGCTTTGGAGTTATAGATCGCACAGTTTTGGAATTCAGTATTGGACTTCAATGTACACATGCAGTTTCATTGATTACATTTTATGGACGTTGAAAAAAGGGACGTGTCACCTCCCATACAGCCCAAATTTGTGCTATCGATTCGTCGGAATTTAGTAATCGACCTAAATTTACCAATGCAGCTTCATTGGTAACATTTTATGGGCTTTGTACAAGGGGGCGTTGCTCCTCCCATACAACCCAAATTTCCGATATCGAATAGCTTTGGAATTGTAGGCCGTACAGCTTTGGAATTCAGAGTTCGACCTCACTTTACACATGCAGTTTCATTGGTTACATTTTATGGGGACGTGACACCTCCCATACAACCCAAATTTTTGCTGTCGAATTTTATTGAGAACATTTTATGGGCGTAAGATAAGGGGCCGTGGGACCTCCCATACGACCCAAATTTGCTATATCGAATTATAGGTTTTGGAGTTATAGGTCGCACAGCGTCGGAATTCCGTATTCGACCTCAATTTACATATTCAGTTTCATTAATCACATTTTATGTGCGTTTTAAAAGGGGGCGTGGCACCTCACATACAACCAAAAATTGTGCTATCGAACTGCTTTGGATTTATAGGTCGCACAGCATCGGAATTTAGTATTAGACCTCAATTTACACATGCAAGTGAGCGTGTTAGCAGCGCGCCGGGTTTCAGCTAGTTTTTCATAAAAACAATATAACCAAAACATATTTAGATAATAATGAAACATAAGAAATAAAGTAATTTCAAACAAGTACAAATTGATAATTCAACACGCCTCCTCAAGATGATACAGTTTGAAATTGCAATCCAAAATGTTTACAACAAAAGTAATGTTTGTCTTTAGGAACAGGTTTAGTTAAATTGTCCGCAGGCATTTCATTTGTTGGGACATATTTTAATTCTATTATGTTTTTCTCAACAACATCTCTAATAAAATGATATTTTTAATCAATATGTTTTGTTCTAGAATGTTGTCCTCAAAATGATGTCCTCCAAATTGTAATCGGACCTTGCGACTTAAATTCTAACTCCTTCAGCAAATATCCGAAGTATATAGCTTCTTTTGCGGTATCTGTTAAAGCTACGTATTCCGATACGGCACTTGAAGTTGCAATAAGTTTCTGCTTTCGAGACTCCCACGTGATAGCAGCACCTGCAAGAATGAAACAAAGCCCAGATTGAGGCTTTCGGTCATAAACATCCTGTGCCCAATTGGCATCCACAAAGCCAATAAGTGGTAAACCCGTTTTCTGATATGTTAATACAGCCTTCTTAGTAGTATTAAGGTATTTTACTATTTACAGAGCAGCGTTCCAATGCTGCTTCCTCGGATCTTGTGCAAATTGTGATATTCTATTGACACTGTATATAATATCTGGTCGACTATAAAGAGCAATGTGTAATAAAGAACCTATAAGTTCTTGATAGTTAACTTGTTCGATTTTATCTGCTTCTCCTGGAATTTTGGCACTTTTTCTAAAATAAGTTTTGCTTTCATTGGTAGCTGTGTAGGTTTTGAATTTTCTAATCCATATTTTTTGACTAAATTTACTATATATCCTGGTTGTGAAATAGATAATTGTTCCTATTTTAAATCAATTTTCAATCCAATGCTTAAGATCTTTCATGTCCCAAATATCATAATTGTTTTTGAATGCTTTACAATATCATCTACATATAAAGCAACAATAATTATATTCGTTTCATTTCGCATAAAATAAATGCACTGATCGTATTTTGATTGTTGTAATCCAAAATGTTTTAATGATTGAATCAATTTTCTTAAACCACTGTCTCCCAGCCTGTTTTAATCCGTAAATAGCTTTTTCAAGTTGACAAACTTTTTTCCGTGTTGCTTCCTCAATGAAACCTTCTGGTTGATCCATGTAGATTTCTTCGTCAACATCACCATATAAAGAGTCCGTTGATACATCTAAGGGCGCGTTTATAGTGGCGACTTGTTGCTGGACCTAACCGAACCGAGGACAGCTGGAAAACGCTGCACATACACTCATATGAAACAAGCTCAAAGTGCGTATAGTGCCAGCCGAGCTGGCAACTTCAAGTGGCTTGTTGTGCGCTGGTTTCCATCTTCCCGATTGTTGTTCTCTCGCTCGCTCGCACGGTTTGCATGTGTTTTGATTCATTTTACACGTTGCTTGCTTATTACTTTCGTTAAATAACATGAAAGTACACGCTAAAACAATGTATAAATCACACTTTAGCTGCAAGCGGTCGCGATTAATTAAGTGCGGAAAAGAACAGCAATATAATATGATGCAAATGTGCGGCAGCAAACTAAATTCCGCGGAAAAATATTGATATACACAAAAAACAACAAATTGCAGCACACTTGACTGCCAGCGTCGCGATCGATTCTATATTTCCTTGAATTCATTCATTCAAGAAAACAAAGAACACACGATAGCAACAAAGAAGACCAACAAGAAAAGAAATAAGCACACAAAAACGTGAAATTGCGCTCAGTGGTTATGCTGTATTTTCTTGCCAGCAAAAAACACGCACAGAAACAGCATTATAAAGAAGCAACGAAGATAAATTTGTATCAACTGTTGCACACAGAAAACAAAAAGAGGAATAGTGAAAAAATATAAACCAGCCGGTGAAGCAATTCGTCGATTAGCGGCTGCAAGTGCGTTTCATCTAAAACAGAGAATCGAAGATTATCAAATTTTCTTATGTGCGTTCTTCCTTTCCATTTGATTTTGTGCACAAAAGTTAACAAACAAAAATAACAGCAACAAGATTACAACTTTGTATTTCTTTGTTGTAAAATCAAAAATAATACAACAAAAACAAAACCTAAAGAAAAAGTTTAAACCAGTTGGATTATCAAGTGGCTTCATGCGGCTTGAAGTGCGTTTAAGCTGAGTCATCGCATCAAAAAATCTTGGGCCAGGCGCTGATGTACGTTTTTTAATGTGCGTTCTTTGTACGATCTTCTTTTTTGTGTAAAAAAATTTTAAATAAAAACACAACAAGAAGGCAACAAAAACCAGCAGAAAACATTTGCGAAAAAAGTCGAAACAAGGTGGTACCTCAAGTGACTTGAAACGACTTGCAGTTGCAGGAAGTGAGTTTCAGCAGCGTTTTTCGCATTTTCGTCTCTGCACTTGTTGTCCGCTAGTTTGAGGAAAGCAAAATTAATGAACGAAATCATGTCGCTTTTAATGCTTCGGTTGCAAAAATAAACAAAAAAAAAACTAATATAAACAAACGAACCCAAAATAGTCAAAAACCAGCTGAAACAAGTCACCAGCGACAAGCGCGCACTATACGCACTTTCAGCTGCTTTTAGCAGGACGCGTTTCCAGCTCGGTCCGGCCCAGCAACCAGCTGGCGCTATAAACGCGCCCTAACTGTCTAAGCTTCAGATTATGTTCAACAGTGAGACCATAAACAAGTCGAAGAGTTTTTGACGTACAACAGGTGCAAATGTGTCCATGTAATCAACACCATATTGCTGTGAAAGTCCTTTTGCTACTAACCTAGCTTTTCTTTTATCTATGGTTCCATCAGATTTATACTTAGTAGTAAATATAAATTTACAACATACAGTATTCCTTCCTTTTGGTAAATCTACTAATTTCCACGCGCGTTTTTAATTAATGAATTATATTCACTCACTATTCATTGCTTCTAACCATTAGTTTTTATATTCTGACTGATTTGTTTAAATGTTTTTAGATCATCCTCCATAGAGATTTGAGCATTATCTTTAAAAGCCCACGATCTTAGTCGTGATTTAATTGAATCCAATGGATTTGATTGTTGTACTTCTTTTTTTTGGTCATCATTAATTGGTATTTGATAATATGCCTCAGAATCTTCAAAATAATCATCATCTTCTCGTTCAATATCATGATTTATCCCAAAATTTAATTTAAATTCAATAAATTCTTCTTCATTAAAATTTAATTTTGCTAAATCAACTGAACTGAAATATTCTTCTATAATTTTAACGTCACGACTTTTGACTATTTTTCGTGTGCCTTTGCTTCCATAGTCTATACGGCTTTGATTCTTTAGAGAGTATCCCACTAAAACATATTCTTCACTTCTAGCTTGCCATTTGTTTTTATTAGGAGTTTTATCCAAAACAAATGATTTGCCACCAATTTGACGCAAGTGAGAAATATTGGTATTTCCCCAGACCATACTGTTTCAGGTGTTTTATCAAAATTTAAGTTTGTAGGACATCTATTCCGTAAATATGCTGCGATGTTAATCAATTCAGCCCACAACATTTCAGGTAAATTTGCTTTAAGCATAATGCATCTTCCCATTTCAATAAGAGTTCGGTTCTTCCTTTCTGCGACAACATTTTGTTGAGGTGTGTATTCAACAGTTAACTGATGCTTAATTCCATATTTTTTTAGATATTGTGAAAACTCCCTACTTATCATTTCTCTTGCATTATCACTACGTATAGCTTTAATTGTTCTACCTGTTTCCTATTCAACTGCTGTTTTTAAAGATTTGAAGGCTTCGAAAAAATCTGATTTCTGCTTTAAAAATTAAACAAATACTTTACGGGAATAATCATCGATAAATGTGACTAAATATAATTTATTGCTCAAAGATTCTGTTCTCATAGGTCCACATATATCCCTGTGCACAAGTTCTAACAATTCCTTTGAAGATTTTTCATTCTTCTTCGGAAAGAGATCACGTGTTTGTTTTCCTCTAAAGCATGTGACACATTTAATTTTATCTACCTTAAATACTGGTAATCCTTTAACCATATTCTGATTTTGTAATTTTTGTAATGACTGAATATTAAGGTGTCCATATCTTTTATGCCACACTTCAATTTGATCTTTGGTTTTTCCAATTTGTTAATCAACTCCATTATAGACAAAGTTACTTAAAACATTAACTTCATAAAGACCATTTTTTTTAAATGCCTCAAGTAAAATTTCGTTATCCTTTATAATTTAACTATTTGTGTCTTTCATTTTTACTTTGCATCCACTGTCTGTTGCTTTACTAGTTGATATTAAACTATTTTTAGACCTGGAACTAGCTGGATTTGTTTTTGGACTTTAACATGTAATAAAACCGCGCCAATTCCTGTAACTGAAAGCTCTTTTTCATCTGCTAACTTTACTACGCCCGTGTAACTTTTATCTATATTTTCAAAGAATTTTGCGTTGAATATCATATACGATGTTGCACCACTGCCAATGACCCAAGATATGTAGCAATGGTTTGTCCTTCAAACGTGCAGCGGATATAGTTCCACTTTCTGTCTAACAGATTTCCGGTCGTATGTCTGTTCTAAGAAATCCCAAATTAATTTAGAAGTCTATGACTAATGTTATTATTGGTGCCAATGCCATAAGAATATCTGCTCGTGCATCCTGATCTTTTTCCTTCTACTCTTTAAGGTCTCGTGGTTGTGCTGGTGCAACTGTCTGTCCATTTACGATTTTTAAAATTCTGCTTTTGTGCAGCAATGCTTCCATCTGTGTCTTCCAAATGAAATAATTTGTTCCATTTAAAACTGGGATATTTCCCGCAAATGATGCGTAGCCATTTCGTTATTTTATTAAAGAAAAACTTATATGCAGGATCTCTCGACTTGGAGTCCTGGGCCCATAACATATTGATAGTTCTGATTCAAAAAAGTATTTATTATTGAATGAAGAAAATATTTTTCATAAAAACAATATAACCAAAACATATCTAGATAATAATCAAACATTAGATATAAAGTAATTTCAAACAAATACAAATTGATAATTCAACAAATTCTTTTCTTTTAGTTATCCAGCTTTATGCAAATTCACCCACTTTTGCGTTATGTAAAAAAGTGAATGTAATAGGTTCAATATTCAAATACGTTAAAAATATTTTAAAATTTGAATATGAAAAATGTATGGAAATTTAAATTTTGTATTAACAATACATAAAATAACAATGTTGGTTCCTATTTACAACTCTTTGGTATTAGTATTTTTATATTTACTGAGGTTGGGCTTATTAAATATTTGTATAAACAATCATAAAGCTAAAGCAACACTAAATTTATGTTTCAACAAACGTATTTTTTAACATTTTTAATTACTAAAAATTTTATTATAAAAGAATTACATTCAAACAGTATGAAATCATTAAACAACACTAATGAAATGTGTCACTTATTATTTTGCTCAATAATTGGTTTATTTCGTGGTTTGTTAAGTTAATGCAATAAAAACTACACACGTTGTTCTCTTTTCATCCCAACGCACAGCTGTTGTTGTAGTCACAAAGAAACACGCAACAACAACGAAACCAAAGCTGCAAGCAGTAACAACATTAAAGTCAATCAACAGACGAACTGCTTGCAAAAAAATTATTTAATTTTTTATTAAAATGTTTATTTTACGACAAAAACATTGATCGTAGATGCAATCAGGAAGATTTTTCTTAGGTTCTTATTTACTGTACAAAAATTGAGATTTAAGCAAGTTTCTCAGTCAATAACTTTTTCGCTATTATATACATCAAAATTTTGAGTATATAATATACATCAAAATCATCTATAATCAATTCTGATTCGAATAGTGAAAATTTCAAATAAATCAGTTCGGCGGTTCTTGAGTTTACCGGCAGCCACAAACATGCTAACTTTTTAAAAGTTTAATTTTTATATAATAGTAAAGATATAGATAATGATTTTCCAATATCGACGATAATCCGTTTGCTTAAAGAAAGCAACGCTAAAAATAATAACAACTAGCTAGTGATTGTCCACCGAAAATCAGGTAGACTGGATTATAAGCTTTAGATATCTTATTGTTAGTATTATGACTGGTTTGAATAAAAGCTAGAGCGTGGTTTCTGTTCAACAATTTAATTTAAGTAACTTTTCATGAATTAATTAATATAAAATTAACCTCATATTGCATCCTTGACCGAATAAGTTGTAAGCAACAACTACATGACTTAATAAAGGGTTTGCTAAAACTACTTCGGATCAATATTTTTAATTTGATGTACGATTCACCTTAATTTTCCCATTTCTGAAGATAAAAAACATGAGCACACTTTTGTTAAATATTTGTAGCGATCAAATGTTTTTCATCCCTCTTAAATAGTTATCGCTTTAAGATTGAGCTCCTCAAATAAACTAAGTTGAACAAAACTTTCTGTATTTCTGTTTTTCACTCATATAATTTTTCATAATAAGTAAGTTCTAGGATGTATATCTATTTATACCTTTCAAAGTATTTTTGTATACTTTTTATGTATTACATTTATACTTTTATATAATAGATATTGATCGATTATCAAAATGTATTTTTCATTATATAATGGTCCTAAAAATGCCTGTAAAAACCAGGCTCTGGCCGTTTTGTATGAAAGGTATTGAATTTGAAGTCGATGAGGCTGTATGCGGGCTTTGAATATTCTCAACACGACACACAATATTTTTACACAAAAAAAAAAAATTTCAATACATAATACATATAAAAAAAAACTTATGTTAGTGGAGGTTTTTTGAAAAAAGTGGAGGTAAAACATTTGAAAAAACTAAAAATATGTGGACACCTCAAATTTTCACCATACTTTTTTTATTTAATCACTACACGGATAAAACTGTTTGCTAAATTTGTATTGTGGTTAAGCAAAACCTGCACTTGGTTCTCAGCCACTTCAAAATTATGCTAGATTTCAGCAAAAACTAATCAAAATTTGCTATTCCAGTTCATAATAACTAAGCAAATTTTTGATTAAATTCAAGCAAAATTTTGCTATGTTATAAACTGCAAAAGCAAATTTCTACTTAATTCAAGCAAATTTTGATTACATTTTGCTGAAATCTAGCATATTTTTGAAGTGAAATAATTTTTAACATTAAATTAAATTGAAAAAATACCACCATGTGGAGATTTGAACCTCGGCAGCGTGAGTGTAAGTACATGAGCTTATTTATTCGACCAACGCAGTTGTTAAGCAATCGTTGTCTAATTTTCTTCATTAAGAATTATCGTGTGCTCGTGTGTTTAGAAAAAATTTGCTTGATTTGAGTAAAAATTTGCTATTCGAGTTTATAATAACTTTGCAAATATTTGCTTGAATTAAGTAGAAATTTGCTATTCCAATTTATAATAACTAAGCAAATATTTGCTTGAATTGAGCAGAAATTTGTTTTGCGTTTTATAATAACTTAGCAAAATTTTGCTTGAACTAAATCAAAATTTTGCTTTTTCCTTAATACATGAGGAGTGATTTCAATTTAGCAAACTTTTTCTAAAATCACACCGTGAGTGAGCAAAGTGATTGAGCTTTTAAGCAAAGCATTTGCTTGATTCAATCAAATTAATTTTCTCCGTGTCTTATGTATACTTAAACCTTAATTGGTTCTTTGTGTAAATTTACGCACTTTTCAACTTCAAGCTGATATTTAGGGTATACACTTCACTTCGTAATTTTCCGAAATCGCAAATTTACGAAAATTTCAGTGCAATTGTTGTTCTGGTTTTCCGAAGATTGCTTAAATTTAATCATCTATTGAGTTGATGAAAAATAATCGTCGGAAATTTGCGAAAAAAAGATGTGCTCAATGCGCACAAGCAACTGTGTTTCATGAGAAAAAAACAACATCCTGAAAGGTCTTTGGGAAGGAAATATTTCATATAATTTAGTTTTTCACTTATTTTCTTAATTTTTCACAATTCAACGGCAACAACAAATGTTTCAATAAATTAACAGTTTGCGCGTTGTCAGTTTGACAAATATTTTGGAAAAAAATTTAAAAGCAGTCGCTCACTTCAACTCGTCGTAAATTTGCGATTTCGGAAAATTACGAAGTGAAGTGTATACCCTAATTATTTTAACATAAGTTCATCAAATCGAGCTAGGATTTTGGCTGAAGTTCTAACGAAATAAAACGAAATTTTATTAACTACGATTTGCTTAAAAGTAAATTGCAAAAAATTTAAAAAAAAAGGTTATGACTACGACGGAATTATGGTTCGATGATTCGTCAAAAGAGGATTAAAGCTTGACTGAATTGGTTAGAAGTAGAAAACGCTTGAGGGAAATTTCCTTTAGCTAACCTTAAGCCACTTTGCTGTTGTTCTAACTGGTGGTCCTAAACAATTTCATTCCAGCGCGAATTCTTCCCATTTCTTTGTCGCCTGGACTTTGAAACAAATACCCTTTGCACTTAGAGATTTGACTCCATCAATGAGACTAGTTTTTCTAACTACCATTTTTTTTTTAATAAGATCAGATAACCAAGAAATGCGCCTAATACAAACAACGTTTGGTCTTTGACCTAAAAGGAAAGTGAAAATACTAACATTTTTAACAATTATTGCTCAGCACGCACCGCATCGAAAGCAAAATTCTATTCGACTGAAAATTCGATGACATTTCGACAGGGTTGCACTACTCATTTTAAGAATTCGACGTTCGAAACTCGTTGTTCGATAACCAGCGAAGATAGAACGTAGAAAGCAACTCATAGTAAGGGCCTTTGTTTTTTGAAACAACGGATTTTTTTTAAACCTACTTCTTTCATTTACTCTGGTTAGGCAATCCGAAAAATACGCACTTTTCATGAAAGTTTTTTGGAAAAAGTAAAAAATATAGGTGTTCAATCAAAACTTTTCAAGTAGATTTATAGTACTTCGTAGAAGATTGTATAACATTTTCAGAAACGCGTTTAAAGTTTTAAGTTAAGTCGCTACCTGTTTTGAAGCTTATCACTTTTGAACCATTACGAAATTTTTTTAGATTTTTCCGACCTAACTAAAAACATTTTTTAGTTTTATTAATTATTTTATTGTTTTATTAATTTAACCCGATTATTTAGAATAACGAAAAACCCTTCGTTAAGACCATATCAATACCGGGATATTTTTTTAGGGTCTAGTTTTGTTGAAACGTGATGTTAAATAAGAGAGCGGGTCAGTTTTCTGCTTGTCAAAAGTCTGTATTGTCAAAATGCTGTATGTTTTACAGTATTTTTGAAATACTGTTTGTCTAAAAACCTGCATTTCAATATACTGCTTTTTAAAAATTTTGCTTTCAAAAAGTCTGCTCTCCATTTCTTAACTGTATTTGTGATACAAAATTGTGTTTTTTAGATTAAATTATTTGCACTTGTACGGAAAGTTGTTCTTTTAAGCTTATTTACTTTAGTTGTTCTTAGTCAAAATTTTGCAGAATTTTGGCATACAGAATTTTTAACACAGTTTTATGGTGATACAGAATTTTGTAATGCAAACTGCACCGAACCCGTTAAATAAATCTGTATTTTTTTTCTTTCTTTCAGACTGCCAGATATAAAAAAAATTAAAAAATATGTCTTCAAATATGGATATACCAAGAATAATGGTCTTTCGACCCACCTGGGAAGAGTTTAAGAACTTTCCAAAATATGTCGCTTATATGGAATCACAAGGAGCACATAAAGCTGGTTTAGCAAAAGTTGTGCCGCCACCAGAATGGGTACCTCGCAAAACTGGCTACAGCGACTTGGATTCATTAAACATAACAATTCCAGCGCCTATCTGCCAAGTGGTCACTGGAAAGCAAGGACTATACCAACAGATCAATATTCAAAAGAAACCATTGACAGTTAAACAATTTAGTGAGTTGGCAAGTACGGAACGCTATCAAACACCAAAACATTTCGACTATGAGGACTTGGAGCGAAAGTATTGGAAAAATATCACATATGTTGCTCCTATATATGGAGCAGATGTAAGCGGGAGCGTTACAGATCCTGAACAGGACGTAAGTTTTTGTAAATATTTGGTACGTGGAGACTAATTTTTCATATTGCAGAGTTGGAACATAAACCGTCTTGGCACCATTCTAGATTTCGTTAATGAGGATTACGGCATACAGATTGACGGTGTGAACACTGCTTATCTCTACTTCGGCATGTGGAAAACTACCTTCGCTTGGCACACTGAAGACATGGATCTTTACTCGATTAATTATTTACATTTTGGTGAGCCGAAAACTTGGTATGTGGTGCCGCCAGCATATGGACGAAAACTTGAAAAAGTTGCGAACCAGTATTTTCCAGCAAGTTATCAAAATTGCAACGCTTATCTGCGTCATAAAATGACCCTTATTAGTCCACAAATTTTGAAACAACACGATGTCCCAGTTAGCAAGGTATTGATATATTCTTAAATGTAGTATATTAGTTTAGCTACCAACATCACATCATATTTAATTTCACATAAATTTGGATCCATTGAATTAGAGAATAAAAATTTGGCTTTCGATAAAGTTTGCTCTTTCCAAAAATTACATTAAGGATGTAGTCTGGTATTTCGGCCTAGTTTTCGAAATTTATTTTAGGAATTTTTCAGCCTAACCAAAAAACATTTTAATGTCAGCTCTAAATTTAAAGTAAGCTTTTTGACAACAAATTCTATAGAAATAATGTCAGAAAAGCTCACACTAAATTTAGAGTCGACATTAAAATGTTTTTTGGTGGGCTGTTTCTAACAAAATAAAATACAATCATTTCGATTTTTTGTATAAGTTATTATTGACATATTTAACTGTAAAAAAAAATTGTTTGAAGTTTATTTTAATTTTTTATAAGATTATTTTTTTCAATATTAAAAAATCGCATTTTGTTTATTAAAAATCGGAGTAAAAAATAAACAATTCTACTACCTGCAAAAACCATTGACTCGATAGAATTTTTTTCAACACCCGCTCCGATTAAAAAATCGTTGTTTCGAGAAAAACGCTTTTAAAGTTTTAACAACATACTGCGCGCGGTTCTGAGGCGCTCTGGACTATGTGCCATAACTTCGTTAATATGTTGAATTTTGGTCTAAAATTATAAATGCATTCTCTCAATATATTTTACTTTCGAAATACATCAAAAAAAATCGAAACTCGAACAACACCAGACTAAATCCTTAAGATTTTTTTGAAAAAATTATTTAAATGGAAATGGCTAGGTAACTGTAAATTTATTCTCATTTTTCTATAATCATTCAATTGAACTCTTAGGCAAAGAAGATTTGAGAAATTCTTTAGAAAATTACGGCAATTTTACACTTGCAGGACTTTTAATTTGTTTTATTAAATTTGCAGAATAAGGACCTGCTTATAGTTTTGCTAGGAAAAAGCATACATAGTTTTGTAATGCGGTTCATACGCTGCAACCAAAACATTAGTGGAACTGCAACCAGATTTCTTATTTTTTAATACGCTTGACACGCTGCGAGTGTGGCAGGAATTTTGCCATACACGCAACAAAAAACAGCAACTGCGATCAAAATATTAAACGATTTTAATTTTACTGCAACCTGAGTTGCAACCGTCACTGAGTTGCGTTTCTTCGACACACCATGAAATGTTTTTCCATTGAATTGATATTTATATTCCGTTGTCGCACAGTGTGGTATTGTGGTATCCTTAAAAATGGGTATCAATTCACGTAGAAGACGCAGGGATTTTTTGACTTTTTTATGGAGGATACAAATAAAAAAACCTCTGTGCGTCCGTCCGTCTGTCTGTCGACATGATTACAGTAATTTGGAAGCTATCGTAATAAATAATTCGGTATTTATTCGGCTTGTATATACAAAATAAAGATCCTGTTCAAAAATGAACCAAATCGGATAAAAGCTACACCTACCTCCCATAAAAAGCTACTATCAAAACATATCTTAAAAAATATCTTTAAATTCCACAAAACTTAATGTATGTACTTGGAATTTTGCAAATGGGCATTTCCATGGTCGCGCACGTAACGTTCGTACGCCTTTTTTGCTGCGAAAAATTAAAAAAAGCAAAGAAAAATTTCAAATTTTTTGTCCTGTTTTCAATTTTGGACAGTACTCTAGTAGTACAATACTATATCTATACTATTATATTAAATTGGAGTTCAAGTTTAATGTTACCAGCTTACTCCAGAAGTAGTGGGCCGAGTTTTATGAATAAACTAGCTGATATACCCGGTGTTACTCGGAGGATAAAACGTAAAATTTTTATGTTTAGATTTTATTCGTTCAGAAGATAACGATTTTTAGCCAGAAAAAATTAGCTTTTGACGTAAAGCGTATAGAAATATGCAAAATGTTTTTTTGTCATTCTAAGAAAACGGCGTTATTATAAAATGACATTGTACTAAAAATTTGTGCAATCTTGAAGATATGTGAATTTTTTTGGTGTCAAGATTACAGAATTTTTTAAAATTAATTAAACGAAGCCTTTAACTAAAAAAAGTATGCTAGTTGGTTGATTTCCCTTACTTGTAAAAGTGTTTAAGAGGCGTAGTCAGAACTAATTATGCCAAAGCATAATCTAAGAATCAAGTAAAATGTCGTTAAGATTTGTATTCTGGTCGAACAAACAGAAAATGACTTTTATTAATGTAGATAATTAACTTTCATATAATTTTTTTCCGTGAATTTTTCCGATATTTTAAAAGCTATTTTGCTATTTGGGGCAAAGACAAACTAATAAATAAGAGATTATTTAAATCGGTCCAGCCGATCTTTATATGTTATATGTAAATAGTATAACTAACCCGACTTTATTTTATTAATTTAGATTAATGTGATAAAATTAATACAAAAAATTTATTAATTAATAGTTTATTAAGTACAAAAATTAAGTATTTCAATAGCGTATCAGCAAGACATTTACTTTATTGAAGCTATGTATTTTGCTGCATGAAGTGCACTCGGGTTGTGATATACGACCTTGTGATATACGACATTTTTCGTTTTGTTATCAGGTGCAAGAACAAATAAAGCGGATGGTTTGCCGTTATTTTTTATTTTTTTTTTATTTTAGGGAAAATGCAACAAAACTAACTTTACCAAAAAGGAATGAAGATAGAAATCTCTTTCAGTTGCAAAAGTTGCGGTTTTAAAATTAAAAATGAAGAAATTTTTATTCGCTTAGAAGATTTGATTTTGATTATTAAATGCCAGAAAAAAGTTAGTATTTGCAGTAAAGCATATTGAATTGAATTTAGCTTGTGTTGGCGAAGCCACGCCAAGTTTCCAATGCCCGTGGCAGTTTTCCAGTAGAAATGCCTGACCAATAAGCAACTCCATACTGAATTTCATTGTTATATGATATTTATTTCCAAAGCTATTCGATATCAAAAATTTGGCTAGTATAGGCGGAGCCACACCCCCTTGTTCAATGACCGTCTAAATTTTCTAGTAGAAGGATAACACCCAATAGTAATTCCATACTGAATTTCGTTGTTATACGACATTTAGTTCCAAAGCTATCTGATATAAAAAATTTAAAGTATGGGCTGAGCCACACCCCCTTTTCCAAAGCCTATCCCAGTTTTCCAGTAGAAGGATATCACCAAGTGGCAACTCCATACAGAATTTCATTATTATACGGCATTTAGTTTCCAAAGCTATTCGATATCATAAATTTGAATTGTATGGGCGGTCTATACTTGATCAATTTTGCCAGTCGAAAGACACGACTAAATAGTACGTTCTAACCAAATTTCCTTAATGTGTGACTTATAGCTTGAAAGTTATTCTGAAAATTTGGGCTGCTGAAAAAGTGCCACGCCCTACGTCCAACGCAAATAAAATTTTACCAGTAGAACGGCAAGTAAAAATTAAGGTCGAATACCGAATTCCGTTGCTGTGCGACCTATAATTCCAAAGCTATTCGATATAGAAGATTTTATTTGTATGGGCGGTGCCACGCCCCCTGAGTTTTTCCTATATTTTAATAGTTATTCTGCTATTCGGGATGAACACAAATCCAAAAATAAAAGATCATTAAAATCGGTCTCAAAACAGTTTGAACAAAACGCTCCCAAACTCCACGAGCACTCGGATTTGAAGGAGTATTGAACTTCCATTTAATTCCTAATGGCGATAATCCGGCGGTGATTTTGTCGTGATCCAAAAAATCCGTTCTTCGCGTAGTTCCTTTGTAATTCCTACAAAATGTCTACCGTTATCACTCCGTATTTGCACTGGTACTCCTCTTCTGTTAACAAAATTTCGGATACATATTAAACAAGCATCACCAGTAAGGTCAGTGGCAATTTAGATATGAACGGCTCTTACCGTCATACATGTAATCAACGCTACCTAGCGTTTTTCTCGACGACGATTTATGGCTACTTCAAACAGACCAAAAAAATCTAGACCACTATATATATGTAAATGGTCGAATAAATGGAGTGACTCTATCTTTCGGTAACCGACCCATTTGTGGTTGGCTAGGCTTTGCTTTTAGAACCTTTAAAAAGGTACAATGCGCTTCAACACTACGCACTAACGAACGAATTGATGGTATCCAAATCCGTTGTGTAATCTCGTTGATGACAGTAGAAGTGTTCATATGGTAGAACTTTTTATGGTATGAAATAACAATTAAACGCGTCATTTGATGATGTTTTCGCAAAATAATAGGCCTTTTCGAACAATTCGGTAAAATCGTGGCATTGTCTATTATACCACTTAGATGTATGACACCTTCCTCATCTAAATAGGGATTAAGCGTTATAAGGCTACTGCTTTTATAAATGTTTGTCTTCTTGGTCAAAGATGTGTATTCACATGCAAATGCTTCTTGTTGCACCCAGCGACATAAAAGCACTTCATCCTTTGCCTCCTCTTCGGCAGTGAGTTCACCAACACATTTCTCAACATTGCCAAGTCTATGTTTCAAATTGAATATGTAGCGTAGAACCCATGCTATAGCACGCTTCATTCTGTCGAAATTAGAAAAAAGCTTAACATTCATTCAATGCTAATACACTTGCCTTCTGCAAAACGCACATACGATTTTTAGATTTAAGTTCGTCAGCGCTCAAGTCCTTATTTAACGTCATACGTGACTCGTCAGGCCACTCATCCTCTCCGCGCAATAAAAAACTGAGTCAAGACGTCTATCTGCTTTCTGGATTATAGCGTACCGGAAATTTTGCCCTTGTCGCATCATCTGCTGTATTAAGTTCACCAAGACACCAAGGCCAGTTTTCTATGTTAGAAGATTTAAAAATTTCGGCAACTCTATTGGCCACGTACTGTTTATAATCACAATGATCTGATCGCGTTGATGCTGTTTTGCCTGCGATAAATGCTAAACTGATACCTTTGGATCCAACAACTCTCCAATAAGCCACAGTAGCTAAAGCTTCCTCGCTAGCATCGCAAAATATATGCAGTTCTACATCATCCCTCTCAAAATTCAATGAATAACATTTCGGTACCGTGAATTTTTTAACTTTTTGTAACTCTTCTAACCAACATTTTAATTTGGTATACAAAAAAATCAGGTAACTCTTCGTCCCATCCGATACCAGACTTCCATGTGCTCTGCATCAACTGTTTGGCATATATAGAAAAGTTTGCTAGGAGGCCGAAGGGATCGAAAACTGACATCGTGACGTTTCGCCACAGGAATCGTTGAGCGTCTTGATCTTTTTTGGCGATACCGACATGGTGAAACATTTCTTTGAGATAACCACAAACTGCAATTGGTGCTTGTATGAATTTAAAAAGAAGAGACAAAAAAGGTTGATTGATGTCAGGATCTGATAATAGAGCTTTGTTCAGCGACATGCCTCTTCAGCTGCAGCATCAAACACTAACCGAATCTTTTTTCTTATTTGGATTTTTTACCGCAAAACGTGGAAGATAAAAGGTTTTTGCAGTTCTTTGTGTTGCTTCTTCTGACGCTTAGTAATTCATGTTTTGTTGGCCTGCGTGTAAAATCAAAATTTCAGACGGCACTTTGTTAAACATTGTTAAACTGCACACACCCCCTGGAACCCTCCTGGGGGAAAACAAATGTTTGTATGGGGAACTTTGTTTGTATGGTGGACACCCCAGGGGCTCCAGGGGGTGTGCCACTGGCATGGGTGGATCAGCCCTCCAAAGTTAGAAGGGGTCGGTCATACATTTGGACTCGATTGGGGCACTCTAAATGGGTCAAAGAGGAATTTTTCAAAATTTGACCCTACGGAAAAGTTGGGGCATTAGAATTCGTTTTAGAGGTATAGTTCCTCGGGCAAAGTTTCTTATTTTGATCCCTAGAATACGATTTTCACTGAGCAATGGGCGATTTTTAAATCGACCCGCCCTAGTACACAGTGTTTAAAAGTTTTTTGGAGTTTGACAAGATATTGTGCATTTCGAAGCCACCAGCCTTTTGAATTTTTATGACATCTTTAATCACTTGAATGGCTTCATCTTCCGATTGAAAACAATCGACTAGTCATCAACATAGTGTTTTCTACTATACCTTTTACTGCTCTAGGATTAGTGGTTGCAAAATCCTGCGCGTTTCTGTTTTTAACGAACTGCGCTATCGTCGGTGAACATGTAGCCCCAAAAATCATCCTTTCCATGACGTACGTGTCCACTGGTTTTGTTTGATACCCGTTTCGCCACAGGAATCGTTGAGCGTCTTGATCTTCTTTGGCGATACCGACCTGGTGAAACATTTCTTTGAGGTCACCACAAACTGCAATTGGTGCTTGTCTGAATTTAAAAAGAAGAGACAACAAAGGTTGATTGATGTCAGGATCTGATAATAGAGCTTTGTTCAGCGACATGCCTCTTCACCTGCAGCATCAAACACTAACCGAATCTTTTTTCTTATTTGGATTTTTTACCGCAAAATGTGGAAGATAAAAGGTTTTTGCAGTTCTTTTTGTTGCTTCTTCTTGTGTCAAGCGGCGTGCGTATCCTTTTGCAATATATTCCTTAATTTTATCGCAGTACTCTTTAGCTAAATCTAGATCTCTAGCTATTTGTTATAGTCTAACAAAATACTCACGCCCTAACAGACCAGCTTCAAATCGTTCTCCTTCGCGTTTTGTTGTAGACTTTAGAAGAGAGAGTGCTCTTTCTTCATCTCTTGATCGTAGTGGTTCCAGATTTGGCTTTACTCCAAAAGTTTCGACGTCAAAATAGTTCTTCATCATTGTATCTAGGCTATCTAACAGTTTCGGATTCCCTGAAACTTTTCTTACATGGCACAATGTTCGTCTATGATTCTGATAATAATCTTCTACTGGACCATAGAGCAATCCCAATCTTGTTTTTGATGCTATTGGTCCTGGACTAATGGATGTTTGTGGAGTTTCAATTGGAACAGTTAAAAAAGCATGAGTTAAACTAATAATCAATTAAGGTTGAACTTTATTATAACTTTTTATTTTAGATACATCAACAATATTATTGAGTTTTTTTATTGAAAATTCTCATATTTCAGCCGGCTCCCGCGTTGTTTGCCTATTTATCCACTGCAATTCAAGGACATCACTTGCATCAAGCATTGTCATGTTAGCTCCATCATCTACAAATGCGTAAGCAGTCAAGATTTTGCTCTTGCTGTACAATTTTACTGGAATGATTTGAAAAAGAACCGAGTCGTCCTCTCTGTTTGATTCAGCAAGACAACTTCTACGCTCTTGTGAACCGACGGAGTTCGATGTTAAAGATTTCTCTGAAGAGTCGGAAATTTTTTCAGAGTGTAGGAGTGAATGGTGAAAATGTGAACAACCATTTTTTCCACATCTGCGCTTAGAGAAGCATTTTGTTACTTGGTGACCAAATGTTAACCAGGAAAAGCAAACGCGAATCGATTTTGCTTTATCCCAGCGTTCTTCGAGGGTTAAATTTAAGAACCGGGAGCAATTAGCTAGTGACGAACACTCACCATCGCAAATATAGCACTTCTTTTGTACGCTAGTACATGCAAACTTTCCCTTGAACTTGATTTCCGATATTTGGCACCGAATTCGCAGGCATAGAATCTGTGACCAAGTTTACGAGTTTCCTTATATTACATAACCATAAACTAAAAACAAGGATAGTAGGTGCTTTCCCTAGCATTATGCATCTCTCACCCCACTGAAGTTTTGAAATGGGGAGTTTTTTAACAAGCTCGCTTAACAATGTTGGGTTTGTTGGGTTTGCCACGTGCTGTTTGTAAAAACGTAGCCATGTTCGTAATTTTATTTGCGAAACTAACTAATGATACGAGATCACCTTCAACTACTGCAGAAATTGCGCGTACCTTTTGAATCTGGGACCTAATGAGTTGATCTGGGAGCCCATACGTTTCCTTCCGTGCGTTTCCTTGTAGAGCTTCTCTAAGGCGCATTATATTATGTAGAGGGGAATATCCGAACTCTCTAGTTGTACTCTCGAAGGCTTCAATAAAGGTTTGCCATTCTTCTGGAATACCCGCAAATTTAGGCAAAGGATTGATCTTTGTATGGCGTTGATACTGTTGAGCGTACGGAATGGAATTTAAAGAATGTTGCTGACATAGTTCAACGGGTGTTGCTATAGGTGCCGTGTTAGACGTTACATTATACATTGGCAAAGATTTTGCTTGAGACGTAGATAAAGACGTAGACGGTGGCAAATGCGTCGGCTGGAAGGAATATAAAGACGCAGACGGTGGTAGAATCGTCGACTGAGAAGTTCCCTGTGCTATATACGCTGAATTCGTTTTTCCATAGTCGTTGCCGTTGGCATAGAGGTTGACATAGACGTTGACATTGGTATATATGGAGATGAGGACTAGGGCGTGTGTGCAAAGATATTCAAAGGAGCTGACCGAGTTGTAGACGTAGTTTTCATGTAGGCCGAAGTTCTAGGCTGACACTCAGATATAAACATATTTGACGTTGAGTAAGGCATTGATAAAGACGACGGTGTAATCAATTGCTGAGATTCATGAATAGATTGAGCTGTAAGCAGTGGCTGGGGGTAAGGCAAACACTGAGGTAAAGTCTGAGGCGCCTGGTATAGTATATTGACGTCCGGTTGGGAAGGCATGGAATGAAGCGTCGGTAGAGACAAAGGATGATACTGAGGCGGGACATTCGATGACGGCTGCATTGATTGAGCCGAAGTGTGACGTTGGATAAACATATCCAAATGAGATTGCATCGATTGCATGGACTGCATGAATGCATTTAGCATATCCAGTCATTTATTATTAAATATATTTGTTACCTTGTCAAATTCTATCTCACTAGTGGCATTAGAAGTAGATGCAATACCGGTAAAATCAGCAGTAGACGCAGCAGCGGTGGAAGCATTGCTGGATGCAGTAGTGGTGGCAACATTGGTGGTTGCAGTAGCGGCGATAGCTAAAGTCTCGGTGGCGAAAGGCATTAGAGGTGGAGACGGCGGTGAATTGGTTCACAGGCATCGTAGGCGGTAGTCCCTTGAGTCTCTGACTAGTCCGCTTCTGGTCCATAAAATGTATTTGGTGGAACAAAGTATCCAAGAAGTTCCGACTCCAAATAAAAAAGACAATTAATAAAAATGTTGCAGTTCAAGCCCACCGAACTATCAAACATTTAGAATTTGTATTTAAATCATATAAAATCAACATAATAAATAACAAGGTCATTTAGAAAAAACTTTAATCAAATGGTAGAGCACGACCAAACAGAAACAGGCTAAAAATATATCAGCAAAATCTAAAAACAACTTCAGTAATCATTGTTTGTTAGTTAGACATTGAACACGGAGGTGCCCGTCAAGGGGGCGATGTTCGACAGAGGGGCGTGGAAATATTAAAAAAAACACTACCTCGATAAATATTGTCGCTAGGGTACTGAAATTTAGAACAGTGGTGGGAACAATTATTACAAATTACGGTCAAGAAAGTGGGCTTTATTGAAAAAATGGGCGTAGCAATGTAAGAAAAACACTCGAATAATATTGTCACCAGGATAGTAACACTCGTTACAAGAATAGGTAGAATTATTACAAAACACGATTAAAAAGTGGGCGGAATTCGACAAAGGGGTGTGGCAATATTAGAAAAACACTACATCTCGAAAAATATTGACACTAGGGTACTGAAATTTAGTACAGTGGTGGGAACAATTATTGCTAAATACGGTCGAGAAAGTGGGCGTTATTGAACAAATGGGCGTGACAATATTTTAAAAATTATAAAACTAACTACCTGTTATAGAAAAACAAACACAAAGGCGGACGTTAAGCTACTGACTTTTATTGAACAAAGGAAAGAATCAAAGAGCTTAAAACTAGACTGCTTTTTGGTGTTGCCATATTTTAATTAATGTGATGCTTTTGTTTTAAGCTTAGCGCTATGTAAAATTTTAAGAGTAGTTAAGCATATAACAATTTTCCCCCCACAATAATTAGCGACACCCTGCTTGATAGCGTTGTGGTTGTGCACGAGGCCTGGCGCTGCGGCGTGGTAGGTTTTCTTCTTCAAGAACGTCTTCAGAACGATGGACCTCCTCAAGAGTTGGTGATTCGCTTAGGTCTTCATCATTTATAGAATTAGAAGAAACGTTAGGTTAGACTCATGTAATCTGGCTTTGATTTGATTTTAATGTCATTTATAATTCTGAGATGCTGACCTAACGTCATAAACCATTTTACTAAGATTTCGTGCTATAATTGCCGGTATACAATTAGGACCTCGAGCGTAGTTTCGAATGAAAACTTTTTCACCCGGTTGGAGTTTGCAAACTTTTTGGTGAACTGAATGGCGTACTTCCGGTGTTGACAGTTGCGAAAGAATGGTACGATGACTGCGACCATGAAAAAGTTCAGCTGGCGTTTTCCCTATAGCATTAGGTAAAGAACGATAGGTGGCTAAGTATTTAATCAGGGATTGGTTGACAGTCAGTCCTGTTTTATCAAGTCCGTCGCTGTTTTATCAAGCTTTACCACACAGGGAAATTGAGAGAATGCATCGACCAGAATTAGAATTCCTCTGTATTATCAAAAACTTTGTCTGGCCACAAGGAAGGCTCGAAAGCGCATCGGCATTTGAATGATCCGACGTATTACGATATTGAATCGCATATTGATAAGCCATGTATTATGGCCCAGCGTTGAAGGCGGTATGTAGTCATAGTTGGTCGACTTTTATCAGGGCTAAAGATAGTTACCAGTGGCTTATGGTCTGTCGAACACCAAAAATGATTGCAAGGGCTTCTTTCTCGATTTGGCTGTACTTAGCCTGATGAACATTTTATGTTTTTGATGCAAATCGATAGGGCTTTCACAATATGGCTTTTCAGTATCTCGAAAGATTTTTCTTGTTTCGGACCCCACATGAATTTTACATTTTTACGACGTAATTTATTTATTGGTGCTACGAGCTGCGAGAAATTCGGTATGAAATTATGATAATAATTTACTTTGCCCAGAAACGCCTCAGCTTCTTTGAGATTTCGCGGACTAGGCATTTATTTGATTGCCTTAACACTTTTGTCGTCTGGTAAGACGCAGGCTGCACTGATTTGTCTACCCAAGAATAATACTAACGCTAATACTATCGTAGACGCACTTCAAAGAGAATACGTATCACGTTTTGGAATTCCTCTGTAAGTTACTTCCAATCGAGGAATTGAATTCACATCGAGAGCATTCAAAATTTTTGTAAATAGTCTAGGAAGCAAACACATAACAACTACTGCTTATCATCCACAAGCTAACGGAATTGTAGAACGTTTTGATCGTCAGCTGAAAACTTCTATAATAGCGAACAATAATCAAACAAACTGGTTCACAGAGTTACCACTTATTCTTCTGGGGCTCAGATCTACAGTCAAAGCATTGGCGTCGGAAGCGGGGGAAGGGGGCAGTTACCTCCACTTTTTTAGCTAGAAAAACAGTTTAAAAAGTTATTCAAAATATCAGTTTTTTTTACAACGATAAAATTTTTGTATTATATATTTTCCTCTTCTTTCTCTCTTCTTTATAAGCATGCTTGCGGATAACCATTTTCTTTCTCTGTGTTTGCAAAAAGATAGAACAAAATGTAGAGTTTCTACTGCAAACCCACCACTTCAGTTTAAAAGCAACCTTAAGTATTTAGCTTAATACTGTAATATTGTAATCGAAGCCTTCAACGGAAAAGTGCCTTCTGAACAAAATCTAAAAACAAAACTAGATCTTTATGCAGATGACCTTGATGTGAGCGACCTCCACGCGCAACTTAAATTGCTGAAGTAATTGCCTGGCATTGTATCCCAATTTGCAAAAAATTCGGATGCTGTAAAAAACTATTAAATGAAGTTGAAAAACTTATTGCTTTGCTTTTGACTGCGCCTGCATCAGCAGCTTCATCTGAGCGTTTTTTTAGTGCACTAAGACGACTTAAAACGTATCTTCGAAAAACTATGACACAGAAACGACTCACTCATGCGGCACTTATACACATTCACAAAGATAAAACCGAAGAATTGAATTCGGTGGAGGTGGTGAAAGAGTTTGTTTCTCGCAAGGACAGAAAGAAACATTTTGGAATTGTAGAATATTGCATTTAAACCATGTAAAGATATACCTAGTCTTGCTTTATAAAAGCAACCATTATTTCTTATATTTTCATATTACCATATGAAGGATCCTTTAAAGAATGATCTCTAATATTAAAATTGGAAGAACTTTTAAAAATAATGAAATTTTGATATTTTTTATATATTTTTATATTTTTTATTTTAAACTAAAATAAAAAATTTGTTTATTCACATTCATGTTTCTTTGAAGAAATTTTGGTGAACTTTTTTTGCACCACCATTTGTACTGCCCCCCAGATGAAATTCGCTTCCGACGCGCTTGAGTCAAAGAAAACATTAAGGCTTCACCAGCAGTAATGGTAGCTCAGATTAACAAAACAACTTGTAATAGAAAATAATCAGATTTTTTAATTCGTCAGACACCTTGTCCAAACTTAAAGAAGTTGTCAAAAAAAGTCAATCAAACATCGCGCAAACATCATAACACCAAGTTTCAACAATATATGCCTTATATACAGGGTTGCCCATATTCGACGGACCCATGTTTTTTTTAAAAAAATCAAAGAAAAAAATAAAAATTTGGCGGTTGGCAATCTTAATCATTTAAATTGTTCCAAGTAGATTTGTTTACATCAATTTTTGAATATGATATCTCTCAAATGGCCGCCTCTGGCGTTGATGGCGTATTGTGCCCTTTTTGCAGCATTTTCCATCGTTTTCGCCAACATTTCGGCCGGAATAGCGGCTATTTCTTCACGAATGTTGTCCTTGAGCTCTTCTACGGTCCTTGGCTTGTTAACGTAAACCTTTGACTTCAAATATCCCCACAAGAAGAAGTCAGGCGGCGTCAAATCGGGCGAACGCGGTGGCCAGTCCAAATCACCACTTTTCGACATCAAACGGCCCGGAAACAAATTCTTCAGAAAATCGATTGTTATGCGACTTGTGTGCGGTGGAGCGCCGTCTTGTTGAAACCAGAACTGCCTTATACGCTTTCGACGAATAATTGGCATCACAAAATTGGTCATCATGTCGCGATAACGCTCCTGGTTGATGGTAACAGCATGGCCATTTTCATTTTGGAAGAAAAACGGCCCAATGACCGTTTTCGCACTAACGCCGCACCAAACTGTGACTTTTTCGTCATGAAGAGGCACTTCTTGAATCTCCTGAGGATTTTCAGTGGCGTAAATACGGCAATTTTGCTTATTTACGGTCCCATTCAATGTGCACTTCTCACATTTTTTAATCTTTTAAAAGCACGTTGAGTTTTCACAATTGACTTCTTCTGTTGAATGTAAATTTCAACTATTTCAGGGCGCTCGCGTGGCGTGTATTGTTCCATGGTAAAAATCTGCTTGGACTGACGCTGCAAACGCGGTATGTCATTAAGCGATCTGACATCTCTGTCAAAAGTTATGGCGTTGCCAGATGGGTCCGTCGAATATGGGCAACCCTGTATGTTGCAAGCCACTCCAATTTTAAACTTAATTGCAACCTATGCTTTCAGATGAGCAATTCACGTCGCAACGCAACATTGAAAAATTCATAACAACACAAATACTTTTAAGTTGAAGCTATGTTAAATAGAAACAGAAAATTAAAGTAGTTAAAGCGATTCAAGTTATGAAGATGTTATTTTATATTTTTATACAAGAAGATCTCAACGCCAGAATAGGGTGCATCCATACTAGGAATGTCAATTCTTTTTTTTGAGTCTTTTTTAAGACCCGAATATCCCGGGATTATTCGATTCAAATCCCGGGATTGTTGTTAATAGCTAATAAAATTTTTCAAACTACCATCACAAATATCCCCCTTTCAACGATCGAACTAAACAGCCTTGATATGATCGGTGCTTCTACTCTGTAGGTCTTATATGCAATAAATTTAGGTCTAAGTATGGGGATAACACCATTACTGCTTTAATTTCTGAAAGATCGTATTTTGATCAAAAGAAGGAATAATTTTGCTGAGCTCTAAATTGAAAGGGTGTTGTATATATTTTTTACTTAAATGTATTAACTTTTTATTTTAATTTAAATGTACTAAAGCATATAATTAAAAGGAGGTCTTAGGCCAAAGCGGTTAAAATGAAAGCATATTTTAGAAGATATTTTCTAAAAATTTTTATTACATGCACAAAAATTTAATTTGCATGTTAATTTTACATCATCAGCGTCTTCAGATCGCCTGAAGATAAAATGTTTTCGAAAAAAGACTCTTGAATGCACATCTTTTACCAAAATGAAAAATTAAGAAAATTACGAAGCGTGGAAAAAAGTGGAAAAAATTGACATTATTTTTGACCATATTGTTATATGTAAAACCTAGACAAATTTTCCAAGACACTCATTTTGGTAAAAGATGTGTAGAATTACAATACAAAGAGTAGTGTAGCCAGTTTTGAGTTACTCTGTTACTCAGTTACTCTGATCAGTTAAATTTACTCTGGCGCACCAGGTTTTAAGTGCTGTAGAATCTATATTATAAGAGGAATTAATTTATTGAAGCATAAATGGACAATATTCAATCTAAAAAATTACATTTTCAAAAATTGTTGTTTTTTATTGCTATTTTTTAGTTATTGCTAAACCTACAACTCCTCCTAAAACTACAAAAATTATATTATAAATTACTGAGGATATATGATGTCAAATTTTATATTTGGTTTTTTTGTTGTTGAATTGAATATATATATATATATATATATATATATATATATATATATATTAGACCACCCATATGTGCAAAAGTGTTATTTTCTTCGCTCCCCGCGCATTTTCGTAGAGAACTCGACTAAAAAATAATATCTGCAAAAAAAACTGGGTGCGTCTAGTGGTAAAATGGCAGTCGCATTTGACTTAAAGCCTCAAAAACACACTTTAAAAAAGTTCAAAATATTTTTGATCTGTAACTCTTTTAAAAAGTGTTTAAAGTAGTTCGTTATTGGGACTTTAAATTTATGAATAACCTAGCCAATAACAACAGTGTATAAACTTTTGACCAACTTGTATTATTTATGGTAAAATCAACGTTTAAAGACAATATTTTTGAAATTTTTTGAGCACCTTTTTTGAAAAAACGGTTGCCATTATGGTTTTCGTACGGATAAAATGATGTGCTTTATTTCATTATAGAGATAATTAAGTAAAGTTTAAATGAAATTCTTTTTTAGTAAAAAGTGGCGCCAATAACGCGGTTCAAAGTAAGAATATACAAAACAATAATTAAAAACATTAATACAAAAAAAAATTATCTTCATTTTCCTCCCAAGTGGCTGTTTTCCATTTTCAAAATTTATTTGATATAGTTGCGAACGCCAAACACTATAACTACATGATACAAAGAACTACAGATAATGTTTTCCCGGCGCAACGCAAAAAAATTTACTGCGCACCTCGTAATTGATGCTCGTCAAATGTGACACTTGAAGAATACATTAAAAAAAATGTCAAAAAGAAACGAAGATAGCAAAATGAAAATAAACAGTCAAAATTCTGTCGAGCACATCAAGCAATGTAGCCGCTTTTTGCGCTAAAAATGGGAAAAACACCCCTACAAAATATGCAAATTTTTTTCACAAACAGTACTAAAAAGTATATTTACTTTATTTTTTACATGTGCTTTATTTAACAATATATATTTCATTTCAGTAAAACAAGTTTTTTTAAGAACATTTCGACCTTTTAAAATCTTCACACCCTATGAATAAATTGTGGCTACGTTGCTACCAATGAGCACCTTCTACGTCACAGCAAAGATGGCAGACATGCGCAATACTTCATCTGCAGTTCTCTATATCATGCTGTTACTATATAAATTGTTAAAATGTTATTTAGGTTCAAAATGTTTAAAAAAACGGTAAGACTAGAAATACTGAAGGTCTTTGGATAAGTTGAGCATGCAGTTATTCTTTACTTGGCTTGAGAATGAATTTATTTAGATGTTCACATTATTTCAAAATTTTGTCGCAAATTTTTTTAATTAATGTTTATATATTCTTACTTTGAACCGAGTTATCGGCGCTAAAAATAAATATTTTTTATAAAAAAAAATTTTCATTTAAACTTTACTTAATTATCTCTTTTATGAAATAGAGCACATAATTTTATCCGTACGAAAACCATAATGGCAACCATTTTTGCAAAAAAAGTGCTCAAAAAATTTCAAAAATCTTGTCTTTAAACGTTGATGTTACCATAAATAATACAAGTTGGTCAAAAGTTTATACACTGTTGTTATTGGCTAGATTATTCTTAAATTTAAAGTCCCAATAACGAACTACTTTAAACACTTTTTAAAAGAGTTACAGATCAAAAATATTTTGAACTTTTTTAAAGTGTGTTTTTGAGGCTTTAAGTCAAATGCGACTGTCATTTTACCACTAGACGCACCCGGTTTTTTTTGCAGATTTTTTTGCGGTTTTATTTTTTAGTCGAGTTCTCTACGAAAATGCGCGGGGAGCGAAGAAAATAACACTTTTGCACATTCCATATATTTCATGGGTGCTCTAATATATACATCGACCCGCCCTAATGTATATATGTATATATACATTAGGGCGGGTCGATTTGTAGGGAGTGAAAAAATTGACCAATTTCCCTATGATTTCCGTATTCTATGGGTTATTCCATGAAAATTTGCCGAAGGAACCATACCTCTATCGTTAAAATCGAGTCCCCTACTTTTTGTTGGTAAAAACTTCAAAAGTTACGGGCATTTTTGTCCAAATTTTGGACCATTTTTCCATTTTTTTCATGATTTTGTCCAAGAATATTACTTTCATAGCCATTTTTTGGCTCAATCCATTATTTAATTCAATTCAAAACGAAGAGTTTAAGCCCAAATTTATCGAATTCGGTTGATTAATTCATGCGATATTGCTAAAACAAAATAACACATAAAACCAACTTTTTGATTTTTTTTCCCTTTTTATTTTTTTTCTACAAAAATTCAAATTAAGAGATAATAAAATATCTATCAACCTATTATCAAAAAAAAAATATACAATTTGAGTGTAGTAAAAGACAAAATGTGAAAAAAACATTATTTTTTCTGAAAGTCTTGTTTGCTTTCATGCCAATAATGTAAAATATGCCAATAATGCCAATGTAAAGCGCAAATCAGTCCAGTCGTAACGTAAGGTTCGTAAGCTTCTTAAGTCAAAAAAATTGAGCCAAAAAATGGCCATGAAAGTAATATTCTTGGACAAAATCATGAAAAAATGGAAAAATGCTCCAAAATTTGGACAAAAATGCCCGTAACTTTTGAACCGTTGAACCAATGTTGGAGATTTTTTTTTTGTAAATTGATCAAAATGAGCTCACCTTTCCAACGCGCCTGGCGATTAAACCCGATCGATAGTTTTCGAGTTATGGATGTGAACGTGTAGGTAATATTTCATACGAACGTCAATTTGGGAAAAAATCTACCAACAAAAAGTAGGGGACTCGATTTTAACGATAGAGGTATGGTTCCTTTGGCAAATTTTCATGGAATAACCCATAGAATACGGAAATCATAGGGAAATTGTCGAAAAATAAATCGACCCGCCCTAATATATATATATATAAATATATAAAAAAAAATATATAAAAATATATAAAAAAAATAAATATATATATAAATATATATAAATCAATTCAACAACAAAAAAACCAAATATAAAATTTGACATCATATACAGTAGCGAGCAATACCGTTCGGATGTTTGTCAATGTTAATTTGTTATTGCTGTAAAGAGAGAAATAATACTCCGATCGTTTTGAAATTTTGAGCGCTTGTTCTTTATTTGTACTCTTTTCTCCCAAGTATAACATTTTAAAACAAAAACAAAAAGAAACTAATAATATTCTATTAATATGCAAATATGTCAATGCGAACGGTTTTGCACGTTCACTTTAATTTTGAAATAACATTATACTCCTTCCAATAATCCCGTTAGTTTACTCCCAAAAATTATGTTTATTGCATTTGATGTGTTATATTTAATCATTCTCATTTGGTATTACGTAAAGTTAAGTTCTAATATTTAAATTTTTTCAATTCGACTCAAGATAAGAAAAACAATGAAAAAAATTCCGGCAGATCTTGAAAACCGTGTTGTTGTTTTATTACGAAATAATAATAGCATAGGAAAAGTTGCGAAAATTACCGGCCTTAGCAAATCAACAGTTTTTTCAGTGCGAAAAAGAAATAATTTGGAGAGTTCTGACAATTGTGGTGGACAACCCCGAGTTTTAAATGACACTGATGCTCGGCATATGGAACGCTTGATACGAAATTCATCAAAAATTACACCTAAGGAGGCTTCACAAATGATTAATAAACCAACTAGTGAGTGGACAGCCAGAAGAGCTTTAAAAAAAATTGGTATGGTCGCGTCAGTAAAGAAAAAAAAACCAGCCCTTTCAAAAAAAAAACATTGCTGCACGTTTGAAATTTTGTCGTGAACATGCAGAGTGGACTGTGGAAGACTGGAAAAGAGTGATATGGTCAGACGAAACAAAAATAAACCGTTATCTGTCCGATGGTAAATCATACTACTGGCACCGTCCTAATGAGTCTCTTCAACAACACCAAGTTAAGCAAACTTTAAAGCATGGAGGTGGTGGCATAATGGTGTGGGCTTGTTTCACTTGGTGGCATGCTGGACCAATTGTAAAAATCAATGGTATAATGAATAAAGAATATTATTTAAACCTTTTGAAAACTAATTTGCCAGACTTCGTCGATGAATGTGCATACCCCATTGATGAAATCATTTTTCAACAAGATGGGGATCCCAAGCATACTGCAAAAATCGTAAAGGAGTGGCTAGAAAATCAACAGTTTAAGACTTTAAAGTGGCCAGCGCAAAGCCCAGACCTCAACCCGATCGAGAACCTATGGGCTATTGTAAAAAGAACGCTTACGCGGCACGATAGTCCTCCAAAAAATTTGGATGAGCTATGGGAGCGAGTTCAAGCAGCTTGGAACGAGATTCCCCATTGCACGTTGGAAAAACTGGTAGAAAGTATGCCAAATAGGATTAAAATGATAAAAACAAGAAAAGGACTTTGGTCCAAATACTAAAAAAATTGAAAAATTAATTGTTATTTCAAAATTAAAGTGAACGTGCAAAACCGTTCGCATTGACATATTTGCATATTAATAGAATATTATTAGTTTCTTTTTGTTTTTGTTTTAAAATGTTATACTTGGGAGAAAAGAGTACAAATAAAGAACAAGCGCTCAAAATTTCAAAACGATCGGAGTATTATTTCTCTCTTTACAGCAATAACAAATTAACATTGACAAACATCCGAACGGTATTGCTCGCTACTGTATATATATTGTCTGTAACCAGCCACCAGCCATGCAAACAGCAACGTAAAAACTATGGTGTCATATTTTCCAAACACCAGCGTCACTTAAAACAGCAACATTGCTTTTTTTGTGTTCATTGACTTGGCCTTGAATCGCTGACTGCGGAAAACTGCAAGCTGTAATTTTGTGGAGTCAACGATCTGGCCTTGAAAATGTGAAAATAATGATTTTGTAGTTTTTTAATTCTACTTCTTTTTGTTTTGCTTTTGTTGTATATTATATTATGTATGTAATTGTATTTTTTTTATATCATTCAGATTTTTTAATTGAATTGATATTTTGTTATAAAAACCCAAATGTTAATAAAATTGGGACAGTTGTCTTTTAAAGGTGATTATCGAAGTTTTATTAAAAAGGTTGTGCACAAGTACCAAGAGCTTCGGCACAAAATACAAAAATCGTAGTTTTAACATAAATAAATATAAAAGAAATTGTGCACAAGTACCAAGAGCTTGAGCACAAAAAACAAAATCATAACTTTTGTAAACAAATTCAATACAAAAGTGTGTATATGTTTATGCGCCTAGACACACAGCGGGAAATAAAATAATTTCTCGCTTTAACAAAAACATTTGGTGACCCCGACGTGATCACGCCAAAGTGATTCAAGAAACGCACAGTGACTACTCAAATAGTTGAATACATATCAGCAAGTACCAAGAGCTTGAGCACAAAAAACAAAATCATAAGTTTTGTAAACAAATTCAATACAAAAGTGTGTATAGGCTTATGCGCCTAGACACACAGCGGGAAATAAAATAATTTCTCGCTTTAACAAAAACATATATATATATTCAAATTTTTGAGCATATATATGATTATATATATAATATATATATATATATGCTCAACAATTTAACGCGCAATGGGGCACAAGATGGCTATAACTTTATCGAAACCCTAACTGGTTTCTAATGGATGGGTAATCGTGCCGTTGAACTGACAAAGTCAAGGAAAAAAGTACTATTTGCTTTTGAAGAATCCATTGGTTTTATGTTCTCCGACGCTGTTGTTGATAAAGATGGTGTAAGTGCAGCCTGTCATTTGGCAACAATGGCCTGTCATCTACAAGCAACTGAAGGCATTAACTTAACAGAACAGTTGCGTAGAATTTACGACAAGTATGGGTATCATTGCACAAACTGTTCATATCTATTCTGCTATGAAGCGCCAGTTATAAAGAGCGCTTACGCAATGCTTAGAATGGCCAGCCAAATACATATCCTACCTCAATATTGAATGGTAAATTTTAAATAAAATATGTGCGAGATTTTACCACTGGAGTGGATATATCACAGCCTAATGGCAAGGCTACACTCCCGATCAGCTGCAGTACGCAAATGACGTTCAGTTTTGAAAACGGTTTAGTTGTAACATTGCGTACCAGCGGTACAGAACCAAAGATCATATACTTTGCCGAACTGTGTGCAAAGCCAGAAGAGAAGGATTTTTTAAAATCATTTATTTTAATTACCAAGGTCAAATGAGCTTCAGTCTTTTAGCGCACGTATTATATACAACCAGATTCTTAATAATTTTTCCCGGGGAATCGGAAAAAGTTGATTTAATTTTTAAGACATCAGATAAAGACATCATCTTGTTTTGCATACACTCATAAATGTTGACGGTTGATGAACAAATTTGCATTAAAAATGTCCAAACTTTTCTTTAACTCTCTTAAAAATGAAATCTTTCTTTTCCGATTCCCCGGGAAAAATTATTCAGAATCGGGATGATAGTGACCAGAGCATTTTTTTTACAGTAAAAGGCCAACTCATTTATTTTTTGCATGACACTGTATTGATATGACAACATTTTTTTGATGCCAATAAAATCTATTGCCTTTGTTACTCAAAATGCAAATAATTAAAAGTATTGTATTTTTATTTATAGACAACATAAACAAATTTTTCAATTAGTTAGATTGGCAAATTACAATAATCAAAATCCAACGATAAGAAGGATGTAAAAATCATGAGGATAAGAGAGTATCTAAGAGAGAAATATTAAAATAAAATAATATAAAAATATTGAAAATCTACCCAGAAACATGGTTTAATTATTATAAAGTTGAGTAAGCTGAGAGCGCAAATATGTCGGCGGATGTCAAAAACAGCTGTTTGGTGTAGTTTTATTTTACTTTGACATTCTGCAACCCACAAGTGAAAAACTTCAGTTCTCTAAAGTATTGTTTATTTTTCATTTTTATTTCAAATTAGAAATAATTGATTGAAGTTTAAAATAAAAAGAAAGATTTTCTGTTTCAATTTGATTTAATAATCGAACACTCAGCTTTGTGGCAGCTCAGCTAAGAACATCGAAACCATTGGCCAGTCCGACCTGAGTGACTACATTAAAAACCATTACAAAGCATCATGCATTATGTTAACTGGCGCTGCTGGCGTTAACCATGACGATCTTGCCATGATGGCAGAACAAGACTGGGTAAAATTAAGGACATTTATGATGGCAAGCCACCAGTTGTTTCACGTTGCCTGTTTACCAGCGAAGTTCGCGAGAATGATGACACTCTTCCATGTGTCTTACGTTGCCATTGCTGTGAAGAGCTGCTGCTGGACCGACCAAGATAACATCCCCTTGATGGTGGTAAATACCTTGATTTGTACCTGGGATCGTTAACAGACCGATGGTGTCAACAATACCATCATCTGGCCCACGCCAGTGCCGAAAACAATTTGTGACACAGCCTCCAATCGTTCAACACTTGCTACATGATACCGATTTGTGGGGCATCTACTTTGTCTGTGATTCGTTGCAATGCGAAGACATGCTGTATGTAAAAAGGAATGGATGCGTTTGTGCACTATGGTCACCGAGGGTGAGCTAGAACGAGCAAAGAACTTGTTGAAGACCAACACGCTTCTTAAAATATAGTGTTATAATCGCCGCGACCCACTCCGCGAACTGGAGAAACACATCGATGCTGTCTCTGTGCAAAATGTGCATGACCCCTATATGAAGTACATTTACAATAGATGCATAGCTGTTGCTGTCTTTGGTCCAGTTTAAAACTTACCCGAGTACAGCACAATTCGCTCCTCCATGTTGCTGGCTTTGGATCTAAACGCAAGCGCTTGACTAATTTAGGAAACGGCAAAGTTGCTAAAAAAGCATCTTCTTTCGAATTAATATTAAACTCAAAACATTTTAAAATAGAAAATTGGATTTCAAGTTTAAAGGATACAAGTTAGCATTTATCATGCCACTCTGTTAACACGTGCATCCGTTGAAGTCTGGAAATTGTAACACGAGCCAATTCGTGACAATTTTACAGTTCTAGCGGATGCAGCAAACGCAACGTCAGCAAGCAGCAATCACCTCTACAACAACATCAACAACAACATAATGCCAGCAAGCAGCAATCGCCTCTACAACAATATTAACAACAACATAATGCCAGCAAGAAGTGATCGCCTCCACACTAACAGCAATAGCAACAATAGCAACAACAACATAGCAACCAGAATAATAGCAGCGTAGCTTAAGTTACTCTTACTCTTGACTTTAAGTTTTAGTTCTAAACTCCGCTTTAATCCAATCGGTTATGATAACATTGGCACATAGTGCCTACTAATAAATAAACACTTTATCTGGCACATAGTGTCAGCCAATAAATTAATAAGCTGTTTTAATTGGAAATATAACTGGCGCCCAACGTGGGGCCACTGATAAAATTCTTAATAGAAAGAAAAAGTATAGTGGCCGTGAGCTCGGACTCACCAAGGACAAAGCTTTAATTTGTTTTTAAATCTTTCATAGAAAGAAGAATAAATTAAAAAAAAAACAGTTGAAACACGAGTGAAAATAAAAACTAAACAAGTTTTAAAAACAGTGAAAATTTGAACAAGTCTTCATAGAAGAAAAATTAAACAAGTTTTAAAAGAAAAAAGTTGAAACCCGAGTGAAGATAAAAGCTAAACAAGTTTTAAAAACAGTGAAAATTTGAACAAGTCTTCATAGAAGAAAAATTAAACAAGTTTTAAAAGAAAAAAAGTTGAAACCCGAGTGAAGATAAAAGCTAAACAAGTTTTAAAAACAGTGAAAATTTGAACAAGTCTTCATAGAAGAAAAATTAAACAAGTTTTAAAAGAAAAAAAGTTGAAACCCGAGTGAAGATAAAAGCTAAACAAGTTTTAAAAACAGTGAAAATTTGAACAAGTCTTCATAGAAGAAAAATTAAACAAGTTTTAAAAGAAAAACAGTTGAAACCCGAGTAAAGATAGAAACTAAACAAGTTTTAAAAACAGTAGAAATTTAAAAAAATTCTTCATAGAAGAGAGCATTGAAAATTTAGAAATTGTTCGTGGAAGAAAAATTAAACAAGTCTTCATAGAAGAAAAATTAAAAAAGTTTTAAAAGAAAAACAGTTGAAACCCGAGTAAAGATAAAAACTAAACAAGTTTTAAAAACAGTGGAAATTTAAAAAATTCTTCATAGAAGAAGCATTGAAAATTTAGATATTGTTCGTGAAAGAGAAATTAAACACAGAAATATCAAAAGGGTATAAGTGACTGTTATGGAAAACGGTGCTAAAATTAAACAACTAAAAAATTAATTGTAAAAAACAATAAACAAACAAAAAAAGAGGAAAAAATCAATCAACTGAGGGTAGCACGCTAATCCGAGGCGTTGCCAACGAGGGAGCACTCCAAACAAGAAAAACATCATGAAGCTGCTCGTATTGTAAGATTAGTTATAATTATTCTTTCTTTTTATTAAAACTATAAATATTAAAATTATTTTGTTATAACAATTTAAAATAAAACGTAGATTTATACCGCTCTCAAGTTAAATTTATAAACGCTAGAATGGACGCACAAACACTACAGGCACTTTTAAACACTGCTATTGCAGCTGCAACTAGACAGGTAAAACAGGACTTCCAGGCTACAGTCGACGAACTGACATCTAGACTTGCCGCAATAGAGACCCCCGCTCAAGTTGAGGAATATAAAGAGATAACCATTACTCCGGACGCTCCACCCTGTGGGGAAACTTTAGACTTAATTAAATCACTGCCTGAGTTCAGCGGTGAACAGGTTCGGTATATTTCGTGGCGACAAGCCGTGTTCGCAGCATATAGGTTGTTCGAACCATTTGTTGGTACCTCGAGACATTACCAGGCTGTGGCTATTATTCGTAATAAAATCACCGGATCCGCCGACCTGGTACTTTCGTCTTTTAATACGGTGCTAAATTTTAAGGCCATTATTGCTCGCTTAGATTTTACTTATGCTGATAAAAAACCCATTTACATTCTAGAGCAGGAAATGTCCACATTAAGACAGGGTGGGCAGACCATTTGTCAATTCTATGACGAAATTGAACGCAAGCTCACGCTTATAATCAATAAGGTGATTATGACTCACGAAAATGACAATGGTCTCATTAGATCTCTTTGTGGAAAGTATAGACAAGATGCGCTAAGAACATTTATTTCAGGGCTTCGCAAGCCAATGGGTGATATCTTGTTTTCATCCAGACCTGCTGACATGCCATCTGCACTGGCTTTGGCACAGGAACTTGAATCCAACCAAGCTCGGTATGTGTTTGCTACCTCATTTAATAGAAATAAGGATTCCTTTGCCGAACACTATCACGGGTTTTCTAATTCTCCCCACTACCGCCGCTATCAATCACAACCACTACCGGTACGTCAACCAATCCAACCCAAGCCTACTCCAATGGAAATAGATTCCTCTTCTCGCTTCCGTTATAATAAGCCTAATATCCCAATTGGTCAGCAGCAGCAGGTCAACAGATATCCACCACCTGGAAACGTTAATAACCGAGGACAGAACTGGACTAACCAAACCCGACCACCTTTATTCACAAACCACCCCAACAATCTGGCAAGTTTTACACAAGCTCATAAAAGGCCATATGAGTCCGACCGGCATCATATCGCAAAGCAACAACGAATAAATAACCTAGGTCAGCATCCAATTTCACCACAGGAACCCAATTTGACAGAAATTTCAGGACGTTTTGATTATGAATCTCAGTGTGAGTTTGATTACGACGCCATAAGTGAAACGCCCGATGATCATGACGAACAGGAACCTGCAGATCAGATTAATTTTTTAGGGGTAGGTCCCTCCTCCCATATGTAAGTAGGACATTAAATGGGAAGGAATTAAAATTCCTGGTAGACACTGGAGCTGCCAAAAATTATATAAAAAATATTTATGGTCTTAAGGCCATTAAATCAGTAGAAAATAAGTTTATTGTTAAGTCAATTCATGGATCCAATGAAATAGAATTCAAATGTGTAATAAACATGTTCGGAAAAAATGCACAGTTTTTTATACTACCTCAATTAGAAACTTTTGATGGAATTATTGGTCTTGATTTTTTACGTGAAATAAGGGCACAATTAGATCTTAAGAAAGGCACAATAGAATACAATGGGGGTAAGGAAAAGCTTTTGTTTCGCTATTGTAGAGACGTAAATCATTACCAGGCAATTCCTGTGGGCCTCAAGAGCAAGTTTGATTACATGATAAAAAGGCATTCGAAGGTGTTTGCAGATCCAAATGAGTGCCTACCTTTTACAACAAAAATTATCGCGACAATAAGAACAACAGATCAAGAGCCTGTCTACTCTAAAAGCTACCCATATCCCATGTCAGCAGCAAATTTCGTGAACAAAGAAATCAATGAACTCCTTGCAAATGGAATTATAAGACCTTCACGGTCTCCTTATAACAACCCTGTATGGGTAGTGGACAAAAAGGGAACTGATAGCGAAGGCAATCGGAAAATGCGTATGGTTATAGATTTTAGAAAGCTCAACGAAAAGACTACCAGTGATAAATATCCAATACCCGACATGTCCATAATTCTATCTAACTTAGGCAACTCGTCATTTTATTCGACAATTGATCTTAAATCCGGTTTCCACCAAATAAAATTGGCTGAGTGTGATCGTGAAAAGACTGCGTTTTCCATAAACAATGGGAAATACGAATTTTGTCGACTACCGTTTGGTTTAAAAAATGCCCCGGGAATATTTCAGAGGGCTATTGATGATGTGCTTAGGGAAGAAATTGGGAAAAGTTGCCATGTCTATATTGATGACGTTATTATTTTTTCTAAAACAGCTGGACAACACCTTGAAGATATAGAGCGAATTTTGGGAAAACTTTATAACGCCAATATGCGAGTCTCACCTGAAAAATCCAAGTTCTTTCAGGAAGAAGTGGAATTTCTTGGATTTATGGTGTCTAAAATGGGTATTAAAACCTGTCCCGATAAAATAAAGGATATTGTAAATTATGAAATCCCTAAAACCCTTCGTAGCTTGCGATCATTCCTAGGACTTGCAGGATACTATCGGCGATTTATAAGGGACTACGCCATGATTGCAAAACCTTTAACAAAATATTTACGTGGTGAAAATGGCACAATCGGAGCAAACAAATCAAAAAATGTTACAATAGAATTCGATGAAGAGGCACTAGTTGCTTTTGATAAAATTAAAAGAACCCTAGCGTCGGAAGATGTTCTGCTTTTGTATCCAGATTTCGAGAAACCTTTTGACCTTACCACAGATGCCTCTTCTCACGCACTGGGGGCTGTGTTATCTCAAAACGGTAGGCCGATAACCATGATTTCGCGAACACTCTCTCCCACTGAAGAACATTATGCGGCAAATGAAAGGGAACTCTTAGCCATTGTCTGGTCTTTGCAAAAACTACGAAACTACTTATATGGTGTGAAACAATTAAATATTTTTACTGACCACCAACCTCTAACTTTTGCAATATCCAACAAAAATCCAAACTCGAAAATCAAAAGATGGAGAGCCTTTGTAGAAGAATTTGCTCCAAAATTTTTCTACAAACCAGGGAAAGGAAACTTTGTCGCAGATGCTTTATCTAGACAACACGTCAACATGTTAGAAGAGCCCTCTGTCACAAGCGGAGGTACCATGCATAGTGAAAAGTCACTAACTAAAATCATAGTTTCTGTACAAAATCCTCTTAACTGCTTTCGAAACCAAATTGTCATTCGCAAGGGCAATGAAACTGAAAAGATAACTAAAATTATATTTAGATCAAGACTTAGGCACACAATAACGTATGTAAATATGGACGACCTCTTTGTAACACTTAAAGAGGTAATCAACCCAAATGTAACCAACGCAATACATTGCGAACTGCCAATTCTAGCACAAATACAGAATAAATTATTAACAGCCTTTCCTTCCGTCAAGATATGTTATGCAGGAAAATTAGTCTTAGATATTCCTAACCAAAACGATAAAATAGAGATAGTAATAACTGAACACAATAGAGCTCACCGCGGTGCGCGAGAAAATATGCAGCAAATCCTGAAAGATTATTATTTCCCTGAACTCAGAAAAACAATAAAAGAAGCAATATCAACATGCAAAATCTGCCAGGAGGCAAAATATCAAAGACATCCAAATAGAATTAAGATAGCAGAAACACCCATACCCTCCCACCCAGGCGAAATATTGCATATTGACATCTATTCAACAGACAAACAACATTTTCTCACCCTTTTAGACAAATTTTCTAAGTATGCAATAGTCAGTCCTATAAAATCTCGAGCAATACTAGATATTAAACAACCACTAATTAATATGGTAAGTTTTTTCAAAGATACAAAAACAATAGTTTGCGATAATGAACGATCCTTAAACTCTGAAACCATCAAAACCACGCTTAAAAATAACTTTAAAATCACCGTATTCACTACACCCCCCTTTCATTCTACGACTAATGGCCAGGTAGAAAGGTTTCACAGTACTCTTACTGAAATAGCTAGATGCACTAAGCTTGAAGAGAATATTTCTGATACACCCGAACTTATTGCATTAGCAACTGCAAAATACAATAGAACAATTCACTCAGTTACAGGGTACAGACCAATAGACATCATACATTCGACACCAAAGACATTAATGAACGAAATAAGCAAGAAAATTGCTACAACACAGAATGAAAATTTGAAATACCACAATAAGAATCGGAATAAACAAACTTATAAACCAGGTGAAAAGGTACATGTCAAAACAAACAAGCGTATTGGAAACAAATTCAGTAAATTATTTGTCGAGAAACAGATTCAGAAGGACTTAGGGACTACTGTTCTTATTGACGGCAGAATAGTGCATAAAGATAACTTACGATAAACTATTTCATTGCAGAATCTCACTGATATTCATTGGTCCATCCTTTGAAAAGCTACTGGACTACTCAGACTCATTCTACATTCCAATTTCCAGTGGAAAAATAGCAGTCTATACCAAATTCAAATCCATGGTACATCGAACAAATCTTACAGCATACAAGGCAGTTGTGGACGAGAATGAAAAACTTTTAAATCTATTTCCGATATCTCCAGTTAAAAAACTTTTGCAAGCTGATAACGATCAGATCTCTCGTCTCCTCGAGTCACTACAAACCCATCATAGACATGCGAGAAGCTTAAATTTTATAGGAACAACATTGAAAGTAATAGCAGGCACTCCAGATTTTGACGACTTTAACGAACTAAAAAATAAACAGAAGAACTTAATAGAATCACATGAAAGACAAATAAACATAAACACGAACATACAAAATCAAATAAACAAGATAACTGACACAATTAATAAAGTACTTAATAACACAAAAACACAGACACTTACCACAGGACACCTTGATGAGCTAATACTAAGTAGAAATAGAGCCATAATAATTGACTTAAATAATATAATGTACGCAATAATGTTGGGAAAAATAAAATTAATAAATCCCACGTTATTAGATAGCAAAGAAATTGAACAAATAATTATGTCTGAAAAATTTGTGGATATCTCTGTTAATGACATTGTAAGTAACTCTAAGTTAAAAATCTTTCAAAATGATGAAGAAATATTGTTTTTAATCCGATATCCATTAATTGAAAAAATTTGTAAGAAATTAATGTTATACCCTGTAGTTCATAATAAGTCAGTTTTATTGTTAGAAACAAACATAATAGCTAAATGTACGAACCAAATGATTCCGATGAAGAACTGCAAGAGCGCTGCAATAACAACATTCTGCGAACCTACGACGGAAAGTCCTTGTGTAGAACAACTAATGAATAACTATACTGCAACTTGTCAATCAGCATCAGGACACGATATACCTCCCATAATTCAAGTCGATGATGGAATCATCGTCATTAATGACCAAGTCACTAAAATAAAGGAATACAATAAACCACCTATCACGGTTCAGGGAACCTATCTCATAACATTTGAAAAAGAAGTTAGCATAAACGAAACAATTTACACCAACGCAAAACAAGCAATTTTTTCGAGTCCCGAAGTTCCAGCAGCTCACAAAGTTAATTTAAGTGAGCATCTTTCTATTCTTTCACTACCATATTTGCACGAGGCGAGTATCAAAAATTTAGAGCATATTACTGCCTTAAGGGATGAAGTACGAGAAGGAACAAAACAATGGTACTACCTTATATTTGGAGTAAGCGCTGCAGGGGTTTTAATTATTGGTGTACGTAAGTGGAGAGAAAGACAACAAAAATTGAAGGACAAAAACAAAGTCGCTAATGTCATCCAATCACTAAATCAAGAAGCAAGTACGTAAAGGTCCTGAAACAGCCAGGGACTGCTGTTTTTAAGAAGGGGGGCAGTTAGCATTTATCATGCCACTCTGTTAACACGTGCATCCGTTGAAGTCTGGAAATTGTAACACGAGCCAATTCGTGACAATTTTACAGTTCTAGCGGATGCAGCAAACGCAACGTCAGCAAGCAGCAATCACCTCTACAACAACATCAACAACAACATAATGCCAGCAAGCAGCAATCGCCTCTACAACAATATTAACAACAACATAATGCCAGCAAGAAGTGATCGCCTCCACACTAACAGCAATAGCAACAATAGCAACAACAACATAGCAACCAGAATAATAGCAGCGTAGCTTAAGTTACTCTTACTCTTGACTTTAAGTTTTAGTTCTAAACTCCGCTTTAATCCAATCGGTTATGATAACATTGGCACATAGTGCCTACTAATAAATAAACACTTTATCTGGCACATAGTGTCAGCCAATAAATTAATAAGCTGTTTTAATTGGAAATATAACTTACATGTTAAGATTTATGGAAAAGCTAAAACAAAGTTTTTACCAATATACTTGAACGATGCAAATATGTTATTTAATTCCAGACCAGAGCTGTAAAAGAATGCATTCAATTTGATTAAATCACAAAAAAATGAATTAGTGAATAACGAAATAAGAATGCATTCAATGAATGCAAAATTGATTTATAAATAAAATTTTTAATTCACATTCAGATTTAAAAAAATGATTAATTATTTATTTCAATTATTCATTTTCGTTATTCAGAATAATGAATCAATTTTTTTTTATTCATTTGAATGCTATTCACAAAGAATACAATTCACTAAGAATTTCAGAATTTTCAATTAATCTTTTTTTATTCATTATTCACTCTTCTAATTTGTTTAGTAAAAATGTAGTGTTTTATTGAATAAAACATGAGTATTTAAATAACTTTGTATACTCTTTGTTGATGTAATTTGGTGTTCCTAAATATAACCGATTTTTCTTCTACCAGTTCACGGAAAATTACAGCAAAATTTTCAGTAATTTTTTATTACCAACCAATCGTTGTTTCATTTCTTGAATTTTAAGCCTCTTGTTCAAGTTTTTTTATGCGGAAATGCATCCTGCACTTAAAAAAAAGTTTTTTAACAGAAAAGGATAAACCAACGTTTTCGCTCAAGTCTATTAATTGTTTGGAAAAATTATTGCATTGCGAAACGTTATCCTTGTTTAACTCGTTTAAAATATTTTCCAAAGCTTTGATTTTTTCCAGAAACTCTTGTGACGGCTTACGCAAAGCACCTTTTGACACTTGATCCACCCAAGTCCATGAAGATACGTTACTGCAAACATTATCCAGCTGCAATCTTTTAATAATAAAGCCGGTGACATATTCCAAACCATCCTCATGCAGACTGTCGATTTCGTCACATCCTGTGTCGTTATTATCTTGCTGATCCTCAACAAAATTAAACTCTGTGGTCAAAAAGCTTTCTGAAATCGGAATCAACTCATTGCAATCTTCGGACATGATGCTATTGGGACAAGCAATTCAAGTTGTATCGTCGGGTTGAACATTTCCGGTTGAATTCAACAACTCAGTGTTTCTGGCTATATTAAAAGGAAAGGATAAAATTAATTTGGAATTTCCAAATAAAATTGTGTAATTTTGCTTTGAGCACGTGGAAATGAATCTATTTAGCTCTGTTTTCTGCATTTTATTTGATTTTTACTTCTGTGCAAAAGTTAGAGAAATCGCAAATTGAACAAATAGAACAAATAGTTTTTCCACAGGGTAAAAACGTTAAAATAAATTTACTAGCATTTAAATAGAATACATACCTAGCAGGTATCTTCGCAACCGGTATTTGACCGGTATTGGACTGGGGTGGTCATGCAAAACGCCTTTGCTGCCTACAGCTCCAAAAATATGTTCCAAAATGTCCTGATTTAGGCGGTATGTGGGGATATACGACATATCGTACTTTTCAGCAACGTAGTTCAGCAGCAACGGGAGGGAGGTGTTGCACATTAAAATTCCTCGTTGATATGGTGCCAACGATTTTTTGTTGGGAATTATTGGCTTCTCCATCATTTTTGTCATTTTGTGCAAAACCTCCCACAAAATTTTGACTTAAGAGCTCCCTGCCATACGGTTGCTTGCTTGGTATACTGTTTGCGGTGGATAGTTTGGAGTTGAAGACATCAAACCAATCGTTGACTTCTTCGATGAAGTCTGCCGTCTCCGTTGGGTTATAAATATCTTTTCCAATACACTAGCAACGCCTTATAGCATTGGAAGTTGTCTTGGAAAGAAGTTGAGCAGCGAGTTTGACCTTTTGTCTTCCTATGGAGTGTAAATTTTGTAAAAAAATTAATTTGGGTAAAATTTTAAAAAGTTACCGGCGTTATTAACGGTTAAGTGATTTTCCGTCAATTTAAAAACAATGGAAACATCTGAAACAGATGTATGCTGCATTACGTCCTTGATGGTTTTTGGTGTGACTACTGTCTTATTCCTTACGAGGCCAGAATCCAAAAAGTGATTTCTGATAAGCTTCAAGAGGTAGGGGGCATCCGCGAACACAAAAACTTTTTCCTGGACATTCGCCAGATTTTCAAACCAAGTCTTATCTATTAAAAATTAATTTATTTTTTAATGTTTACTTTGTCCGACGAAGGGTCATATTCGTTTGTAGACGCAATCTTTATTTCGTCAAACGAAAGAACACATGTTTTTTGATCGGCGGAAAGCTCGCATGTATTCTTTAACGGCGCGATTGAAAAATGAAGTATGCCCTCGTCAAAGTCAACTTTAGCCGTCCATTTAGAAAGAGTCGAGACGCATGGCATTGGGAAACCTTTGTTGTACATATGTTTGTACGCGCAAGGACCTGAGGCATGAAAGCAGATTGCACTGGAAATATCTTCCCAGGACCAGTGAATATTTTTTTTTTTTGGGAATTTCAACTTCCTTATTTGGCCTTCAGTGAAAATAGCATCGATTGAGGCGTTTAGTTTATTTGATGCTTGCAGTTCTTGTTCCAGCTTTTTTACTTGGGTATTCAATTTTTTAACTTGCGCTTTCAAGTCCATTACCTCAAGAATGTAACGGCTTTCTAAGAAACTATAAAAATAAGGAAATATAAAAATCCAAATTTTGAAAAATCTGACAAGAAATGGATTAAGAATAGTTTTAAGCTATTTTGTGCTAAAATTAAAAAAAAAACACAATTCAGATTCTAAAGATACAGTTATATAAACTTCACTTTTTTCCCATAATGCTTAAAGTACGCTTTTCTGCCATATCGAACTCACAAAAAAATCATGAAAAACAAAACATATTTTTATTTCTCATTTTTAATGACTTAAATAATTACAAAAAAAAATGTTTTTAATTTTAGTTAGAAAAAAATTTGGAATTCCAATTAGTATTTAGAGTAAATTTTGTTTGCACAAATACCAGGGTTTTTACATCCCTGAAATTCGAAATTTTGTTTTTACTAAAATCATTATTTTTTTAAATTATTGAAGTCATTTTAAACGAGAAACATTTTTTTCGATTTTTTATGAATTTTTGTTTTGTGCTAAGAAACAGCCACTTTGAGAATTTTATGGAAAAAGTCAAGTCTCAACAGCTATAAATTTTTACCCGAATTTCGTATAAAACAATTGCACAAAATAGCTGAAGACTATACCATAGCCACTCGTAATGTCGTTTTCGTAAATTTAAGAATTTTTGGAATTTTGCAAATTTACTTCGTAAAAATTATCAAACTTGAAATTTTCAAAAAGCTTCACTTCTAGCAAAAAATTTATTAATTACTAGGTTATTCAATGTAGTAATTGCAAATTTTTTTTGTATTTGTTTTATGTATAGCTTAAGAAAATATTAATTTATTAAATTTTTGACCTTTTTTATATTAGATTATTAGTAGTTAAACGAGCTATAGGTCAGATTTTTTTTCTTAATTTATTTTTGACAAAACAAAAGTTCTGCAGCAAGAGAAAAATTATAGGAGACGATACATGCTTGAAATGCTACACATTATTAACGTCCCTAAACAATTGAGATTGAATTTTAAGACTGACACGGACAATTGCGCTCACATCTACAGACACCTAATAAATAAAGAGCAAACAAATAAACAAAACATTATAAGACAAAACTAACAATAATTAGTCATCAAAGTCCGTCGTCAAGTGTTGTTTACTTATGCTAGATGTTCTTATGTTTTTTGTCATATCGTTTCTCAAATGTTTTTTTAAAAAATCAATGTAAATTCAGTATATTTATTTAATTTTTGTAAGTTCATGTATTTTAAATATTATGTTATGTGATTATATTGTAATTTGTAATTATTGTATATATTTTAGTGTTTTCCCTGATGATGTTTTTCAACGAAAAACGAAATATTGGAATTTAAATTTATATTAAATAAATTAAGAAAAAAATCTGACCTATAGCTCGTTTAACTACCAATAATTTAAGAAAATATTTTCATATTCTAAAAAATTGCTTTAAATTCAAATTTTTGCGATATTTTAATACAACAACGGTAAAAAATTATATTTTTTTGCAAAGTAAAAAAATCACAACTCTGAAAATTTTAATCAAATTTTCATGTTAGGTAGCTTTTTTTGAAGACAAATTAAATATCAAACAAGACGCGTAGCAGTTTTTTAAAAAATTTGCACTCAAAACAAGTAATTGCAAATTTGTTTGAAAAATATGACTTTTTCACATATCAATCACATTTTCAACTTAAAGTCGTATGCGGCACAAATATAAGGACCACTCAATGCATAGCTTACTCAGTTTCAGTAGAGGAGTCAACATCGATAACTGCAGGTACTGCGTTCATCCACCTTTCAACAATTTCGTCGACTCCTTCATCCAATATCTCAATAACAGGCTCCTCTATCAGCGCGCCCATCCTGGGTGACTCCCATTGTGTTTGGGGCATTGTATATCCCACGTCGAAAAGTGACTCCTGATCGACCGACTTGACAGTTTATTTGCAACCTAAAAAAAATATGTGAATTCGTTTTTGTTTCAAAATATTTAAAATTATCAAAAAAATAAAAGTAAGCCATTTAACATCGAACTTAAAGAATCGTCAAACAAATATGACAAAAGAAAAACATCAGAAATACATATGTTTCACATGTAGCTACTTTTTCTCTCTTTTTTTTACGCTCTCGTTGTACTCTCGTTGCAAGTTTCTCGAGTACGTGAAAGCTTTACTACTAAAAACTTGTAATAGTTTGTAACAAACCTATTAACAAAACACAATATGCAAAAAAATCGCCGATTAAAATTGCAACAAGCTGTGTTGCATTGAACTGGTCGCAAACGTGTTGTCAACTTGTTGTGCACATGTTGCTTCATATGAAGGTTTCGGTATTAATACATTGGTTACCAACTTTTGTTGCAGTTGCATTACTTTTCATTTGCTCCATGTGTAAAAGGCCTAACATAACAGTTAACATAGACAGACTTAAACCCGCTTCCCTAGACACAGAAACAACACAGACATTCTTGAGTGCGCTAGACTATCAACCCAGAGGTCCCTGGTTCGAATCAAGGCTCGGGCATGGTTCTTTTTACTTTCTTTATTCTTTCCTACATTTAAGAATTATGGAAAACTAAAAAAATATACAAATAAATTGTGGAAAATGTGAAATTAAAGGACCAGAAACATAACCAAGGACTGGAAATGCTTGCCGAGGTTAAGGCATAACACTAGCCTCGGTTAAAAGCAATTCATATTGTCTTTCACGGTTTCGCCAAATCAATAATTCACGTAAAAAAAATAATAAAAAAAAAATATAAAAAAGAAGTACACTTTAACCTTTTAGCTAACAAAACACTTTTTTTTCGTAGGGGGTAATGTGGTGTCTTACCACCACATAAATCAAGCACATAATTAACACAAACAATCACACACACACACTAGAAAACGTACTTTAATTTAAAAATTGATTAAAAAAATTATTTTCAAATTTTTTATAATAAAAAATTGTTCAATAATTTTCATTCCAAATATTTTCGTTCAAAACGTTCAATGTTTAATTTTAAAATGGCTTAAAAAGTTTTTATAAAAATAAATATGATATAAAATTAAAAGCAACAGACCATCCTTCCCCTTCATCAATAATCAAATTCGACCAATAAACTAATAGGAAAAGTATTTTAAAATATTTTTTTTTACTTTGAGTGATTTTGAAGTCGGTTTTTTTTTTAAGTTTTTACTCAACATTTGTTGCCATTCATCATGTTTATTTCCATTGTTTAAAAAATTCAAATTGCGATCAGCTCTCAGTACTCTCACAATATTAATTTATAAATTTTTTCTCTATTATGTTGATTTTATATGATTTAAATACAAATTCTAAATGTCTTAAAAAATTCCAGAAAAATTAATATATTAACTTGAAACTCTGCACATATGTTTAATTTTTAATATCATTTTTATAATTATCTATATAATTATTTATATATCATATGAGTAAAATATCAATAATTTTAGAAAACATTAACAATTTTGACATACCACACAACACTCATAACTCTATGTCAACTAAACTTAATTATCTAAACTTATTGTTTTAAAAATACCTGAGCGTGTAGGCTTCATTTAATTTTATTTTAAACTTTGGCTTTAAATATATTTAAAAGCTGAACTGAATGCATACAAAAAAAAATCACTTTTATTACAGCGATCACGTAATAATAAGAAACGTCAACTTTCAAAGTGCATTGTGGGTAAACGGCACAATATGTTGCAACCAGGGCCGGATTAACCATGTCGGGGCCGCATAAATTAAATTATTCTACCACAATTCAATTATATTTATAATTACGCTATTAATGACCCTACGCGAACTGTGTAAGGGGTATATTAATTTTGTTACTCCGCTTGTAACGCTGATAAAGAGCCGTGGCACGTATAGAAAAGGAAATATATTCTTGATCAGCATCACCTCCTCAATCGATATTGCAATGTCGACACGATTATATAGTAAACCTCTGCACAAATGCACTCGTTTTTTCTACAACAGTAGAGTCAACAGTGCCGAGTTCAGAGCATAACAGAACTCTGTTAGTCAAGCAGAACTTAACCAAGAACCGAGCACTGTAGAGCACTCGTTGGCTTCAAAGCAGAACTTGTGCGCCGCTTGCTTTACCAAAACACGATGTTATTCGTTTTATAAAAAAAAATTCATTGATAACAGCGAGAAAAGCATCGATCACACCTAAGGCTGCCCGCATAGTAAACGCCGAAGCAGGCAGGCAGGCAGGCAGGCCCTGCGAAGAAACGGGATAGAAATAACTTTTTTCTCTCTTGTTCACATAGTTTTCCTGTGCCTGTCTGCCTGCCTGTCTGCTTCGGCTCTTACTCTGCGGGCTACCTAACGCAGCAGAACATTGGCAAAGTGATTAAGGGCAAGTAATTTCATGCAAATGCAAGTTTTTACTGGGCATCTTAGAGCGCAAATAGTTAAGTTATCTTTACGAATCATGAAAATTCCTTCTAAATGGCATTCAATAGTTAGTACATATTATGAAATATTTTGCAATAAATGCATGGTTTTGTATACTGTACAAAAATTGCCTATTTTTCAATTTTTATTGCGTATATTTTTAATATAATAAATGCATGTGGTTTTTGCATATTTTGCTTTTTTTGATTTGCAACCATTTTAATTAAATACGACATATTTTGGAATAAGATTACTTAGAATTATTAGGTACTTTTAAGTTCACCTTATTTTTGTTGTTTTTGATAAATGAATTTTATATGTATTTAAAATTGAATTGTTTTATTTTTTGTTAATTAAATTCAATATTTATTTTTTAACCGATAATAAAATGTAAGTAAAATATTTAATTGCATATTTTACCTGTTAGTAATTCACATTCAAATTGAATTATAGTTGAGCTTATACTTTACTCGGGGGTTCCTTAATTCAGTAAATAAAACTAAGACAACTCAGGTTAAGAATACTGACTGTATTGATTCTAGTTTATTGTTAAATTCAATAGGGGTTTATTAAAAGATGATTTATTTTTATGATGGAACCAATTGTTGCTGTAGCGCGGATGAATAGAAAGATATGACACGACTGCCGATCAAAATGCGTCGCGACTCCGTTGAAGATGTACGATGCCCTATCTCTGCCGAGTGGATGAGAATAAATCGTACCGTTGTTAAGCTCTTTGCGTCTACGCATCTCTCGTTAAATAAATAAGTTGCGTTCCAGAGATTAAAACAGGGTGATGCAAGTATAAAACCGTACATTACCTTTTTTTAGAGTATATTTTAAAGTTTTAAAAGTTTTACTTTCGATTTTTCTGTTCAAATCGTGATATTTTGCAAATGTAAGTCTTATTTATGTGATTTCGGAGGGTATTTTTTCAATAATTTTAAATCGAATTTTTTAGAAATATTTAAAGTACTTGAAAAATAACGCCAGTATTTTATGCCAGGGCCGTAGTCATGGGAGGGAGGTTTTGATGAAATTCTTTTTTAATAAAAATATAGGTACAATTATTTGTTTCATTTAATTTTTAATTTAAGTTTGCAAAAACTATTACACCAGTAGGGTATGCAAATATTCGACATTATTCAAAAACCGGTCTCGAATAGTGCAATTATATACAAAATCGGTTTTTGAATTATTCGGTCAGAAAAAACCGGTTTTTTTAATTAAACAAATGTTTTACTTTTTTACATACATTTGATGTATATGAGTTTTTATTTAACAAAAACAACAATAACAATTCATTTTTAAAAAATAAATAAAGGTACTCATGTTATTAAAATTAGTGCGATAATTTGTACTTAATGATTTGTTTTAAAATAATACCTTAAATATAAAATACAATTTAAGTGTTTAGCTTTTAAGCGGTTTTTGGCTTTATTTTTTATAAAATGAGAGGCGGAAAAAACTTGTTCACTTATAGTGGATGTGGGACATATTGTCAACAATGCGCTAAACAAATTATCTAATTTTTCAGTTCTTTTATTAAATTTTTCTTAAAGTCTTCAATTAAGGAATTTAGATTACTTCTTTTTAAAAATTTCTTGGCAGCTTGAATTGTTTTTAACGTAGCAGAAAGTTCCGCAACCAAATTTTATTCATTGTTCTCTTCGCCATAGTCGAATATTTATTTATTAAAAATTTGAAAACACCTTTCGCTTCAATTAAATTAATAGTGTCTTTTGATAGTTCATTCACAGCAACTTCGAGAGGTTTTAGTAAGTTATTTAAGTCACATAAAGCGCTAATTTCGTTTTCTGAAAATGTTTCAAGTCCTAAGTCAATTATGGTGTGATTAATGCAGTTATAAATTTTAAAAAACTTTGAAATCATCTGTGTCATGGAGTTCCACCTGTGTTTAACATCGAGAAAAAGACGTAACTCCTTTTTTCTTGTTTTTTTACATAAACTTGAAGAGGTTTCTGCTTTTCGTTTGACCGATCAAAGGTCTTTATGCATTTGCGTAACTTAGAAATAATGTCATTAATATCAGGATTTCAAATTGTGTTTGCATTTTCTTCTAAGAAATATATAGTCATAGTCATTTTCGTCAGAATCTGAACTGTTATCTTCACTTTCTTCCTCATAATGTGGATTATGATTTTTTTCATAAAGATTCTCAATAACACACAAATGTACTGCGTGGTTTAAACACAATTGAGAAACAGCGTTGATATTGGTGCCATATTTTTTCATTACAGCGGCACCATCATGAGTGAACGCAACAACATCAGAGTCGAAGTTTATATTAAACTTCGATAGCTTTTTTCAACATATAATTCTACGTAAGTTGCCGTTCCTCGTAGCTTCATCTCCTCTAACCCGAGATTGTAAAATTCATAAATTTTTTTTACTGGGTCATACGCTCTCACGGACACGTTTAAATATTTAATATTGGAAATATCGGTCCATTCATCTACAATAATAGAAAATCTTCCGTTTTTTTTCTTTAAGTTTATATAACTTAGCTATTGTTTCCATTTTTTTATCGGTGTAAGCTTCAAATATAAGTGTCCATATCGTATTTTCGCTCGCTGCCATTTTGAATCCTTTTGATTGGACATAGTGAATTCCTACTCTCGAGGTTCGCAAAGCATGAACTGAAAGACCATCCTCGGCCACACATCTTGCCAGGATCATGCTTATTGATTCTGACTGCGCAACGAAATTTGAAATTGCGCTTTGGCCAGCATTTGCAGATTTCTTTGAAGTGGACGGCTCTTCATTGTTGTCATTCAATTTATGTTTTGTTGATATTATTAGATTGTGCACTTTTCGTAGATGGTTTATAAGCGCCGAAGTCGAGGACCCCCTGCAGCTAAGAGTTTTTGGGCATTTCTTGCAGAAAGCCTTGACAGACTTATCCTTTTGGAAATACTTCCAAACTTCGGAGTTCATGTCGAGCTGTTGATAATTTAACATATTTTTTTAAAAAGAATGCATTATTAAATAAAAATCATGTTTAACTTACATTAAATACGCCAGCCGCTTGTAAATGTTGTTTTAACAAAATGAAACAAGACCAGAGACAAGAAATGTTAGCAACTTTGGTGAAATGTCAAAACGCAAGTAGAAAGTAAACAGGGTCGCTCAAATGCAATAAAAAAGTGGTTTAAAGACAATTTTATATTGCGGATTTATACAATTTTTTACTATTCGAGCAGTCGAATAATTCGAGCTAAAAAACCGAAACGCCGAATAATTTGAACCGGTTTTGCATACCCTATACACCAGCCAATATATTTACGAAAATTATGATTTCTGGAGGTTTTTACAAAATGGCTTAGCTCATTGGCGATTATCGTAACAGGTAAAATATTTTGGGAATCGTTATAAAATAGACTTAGGTTAATTTTTAGAGGGGTAAAAATATAACTTTTTTTCCTCAAACAAGTCGAGGCACCTTCATATACATACAGCTTCTAGCGAAATAATAGCAGTCTCCTTATATTCAGATATGTTTGGATACATAATACTAGTCTACAAATTTCGTATCCGGTAAACCCATTATCATTCCTGATATTCCATGAAATTTTTTCAAAATTAAAATATAGGTACAATTTTTTGTTTCATTTTCATTTTACGTTAAGTTTTTTATGTATTATATACAGTTGCGATCAAAATAATAGCAGTCGTCTTAAATTCAGATATGTTTGGATAATAATACTAGTCTACAAATTTCGTATTCGGTAAACGCATTATCATTCCTATATGCACGTTTAACCTTGGTTTCAAATCTGTACTCAGCTTCCTCCTATATTGTAACATTTTCAACATTTCAATTGTAACATTGAGTGTTTAACGTTTTTGGAACGTGTCTAGTATTATTGATCTAGAATCTGAACTACTCACCATAAAATAAAAAATATTATTTTGTATTTTAGAACAAATATCAGCTTTTCAATCAATATATTTCGTATCTTTTGTTTTAGCGGAGTTATAATCGTCCAAATTTAAAATGTCTGTTTTTCATGTAAAAATACAAATAATCAACAGTTTTTTCCCAAACTCTAACTTTGGACGATTGCAGCTCCGCTAAAACAAAAGATACAAAATTTGTTGATATTTCGTTGGATAATCTCAAATTTTTGGTTCGCTACCGCACATGACACGATAGTGTTGATATATTGATTGAAAAGCTGATATTTGTTCTAAAAAACAAAATAATATTTTTTATTTTATGGTGGTGAACACTCAAATTGAAAATGCTACAATATAGGAGGAAGCTGAGTACAGATTTGAAACCAAGGTTAAACGTGCATATAGGAATGATAATGCGTTTACCGGATACGAAATTTGTAGACTAGTATTATTTATCCAAACATATCTGAATTTAAGACGACTGCTATTATTTTGTTAGCAACTGTATATAATATATAAAAACCAACGTAAAATTAAAATTAAACAAATAATTGTGGGATTGATGCTCTTTAAATAACCCTAGATCCGTCACAGCATCAATCACATTACTAACTGCAAAACTACCGCTTACCCAAATTTACAAGAATAAGAAAGTCATTTAGTCAGAGAGTTAGTCTTGATCGGTCAATTAGAAGTCACGTAACGCGCAACGAAAGAAACGAAAGAAACACGCAACGAAAGAAACGAAACGCAACTACACGAGATCTGCTTACTTTTTATTAATTCTTTTTATATTACATAATTGTTTAATTTTATGTTTTGATTTTTTTTTAACTTTCCTTCTAACTAAAAACAAAAGTAAAAAAAACCCAATCGTTATCTAATGAATTAAAATAAATAGTTAAACTTAATTAAACGGAATGCGTTTAATTTCATAAAGTTAAAAGATTATACCCCCCACATAATTGTACCTATATTTTAATTTTGAAAAAAATTTCAACAAAACCTCCATGGTTAAATCCTGACTAACTGATTTGAAATGATTAAAAAAATACCCTCTGAAATCACATTTTTCTAGTAGATCATTCAATTGTACTAAGATCTATCACAAAATAATAACAATGCAAAACATAAACATCATCGCAATAGTCCAACAACACCACCAACACCAATACTACCATAAACAACAACGCCAACAACAAACGTAATCACGTCATTACTAGTAATCATATTTACAAATTAATCATCATTGTAATCATCAACAGCAAAAACAACAATAACAACAATCCAACATCATAAGAATCCAAGAAACAATAATCAACAAAACCACCACCACCAATAGTAAAAGTAAAAACAACAAGAAAATATCCTCATAAACAACACAATAAAATTTAATTAATTTTTTTGTAACTAATTTTTTTTTGTAATGTAAAAACATATATTTATTTTTAATTCTTTAATAACTTTTATTGAATTAAACATTGTGAAAAATGAAAAAAAAATAAATTAATTTAAATAATAAAAAATCTCTTATTATAATTTCAATAAATAATAAGAAAATCCCCTTTTTTTAATTGATGATTTTTATTTCAGAAAGAAATGCAGAAACTATGAAACCTAAACAACACATCATAACTCCAAGCGTTCTGCTGTTGATCACATAACTTTCAAGTCATTTCATTCTGCTGCGCTCTTCTCTGTCGACTCAAGCATAACATTGCTTCGGTTTTCGTTTGTTTTTGTTCTGCTCAAGCGACGAGTGCTCTCTGTAGTGTTACGTTTGATTTAATTAATGAAAGCAGCACTTAACCAACGCTTGCTCCACAAATCAGTGTTCTGAAATGCATTTCAAGCGCACTCGTGCAGAGGTTTATTATTTAGCCACAATTTTAAAGCTATCGTATTGAAATTTGGTATGTGTGCTTATATGCAAAAAACGAAGTTCAAGTTCGAGATTGAGCAAATTCGGATAAAAACTAGAGCTCCTAACGTTTTAGCTCCTAGAGCTAAAAACGTGAACATGGAAGTTCGAACTCCGTAAAGTTCGTTTTTGAAAACACGTACTCGAACTTCACGTGAATGCTAAACACGTACAACACGTGCAGTAGCAAAAGTACGTGTTCACGTGTTTAGTTCACGTGCAAACGTGTACACGAGTTTACGGGTTCACCAGTTCACGTTTTTAGGTATTCCCGTTTTCACGATTTAAACGCATCCAAGCCAATTCCCATAGGTTTTGATTGTCTTTGCACAAGAGATTATATTACAATAAGTTTGGCCAGCTTTTTATAGTTTACTGGAGCTTATTTGCGCTTCATAAGCTTCAATGTCTGGCTAATATCTGACCTTTTGTGGTTTCTATGGAATCTTTTATATGATATTTATAAGTGAATGATATTATGGCCAATCGGTTGTACTGGGACTACTCACATACAGGATGAGTTATTGTACTAATTATGGCTTAAATGGAAATCTTGGACAAGAAATCTGTACTTTTATGGTCTTAGTTCTTATTTTTGTTATAGTGCCGGAATGAATGATACGATTGTCTATCGAATGAAATATTTTTGACGAAAGCGTCCACGAAACCCATAAAAGAAACGTGAAAACGTACTTTTGCAATTACTCGTGCAGTACGTGTTTAACATTCACGTGTATTTCGAGTTCGTGAATTTATAAAATATTCTTAAATACACATGTACTCGTACTACACGTGTTCACGTGAAAATGGGAGCTCTAATAAAAACCACGCCGAGGAATGTAACTTTATCAAAAAAATTAAATCTCTACGAATGCCATTACAATTTATGCAGCGACTTAAAATGTCGTACATAAGCTTTGAAATAAAATTTACACCATATATTTGAAATTTTTTGAAATTTTTTGAAATCGGATAAAAACCACGCCTACCTCCAATATAACGTGACTTGATCTGATTGGTAAAATCTCTGAAAATACCACAATTATTAATGTAATGACTTGAAATTTTGCACATAAAGCATACTACTCTGTTCAGTATCATGTGAAATTCCACTCAAATCTCGTGGAAATTTTCACATTTTCGTCAGAGCATTACTCTGTTCCGCTGCTTGAAATTATCGCAACATGTTTCTGTGCAACATTTTTTCACGACAATTTAATTGTACTGCCTATTTATTTTGGAGTCAAATAAGAGAGATCATATGAAATTTCCCAACTCACTCTTTGAGTTTCTCTGAGAAACGTTGCAAATTTAACTCCTTGCAACAAAATATATGTCAGATTTTTCAGCGTAATTTCACGCAAACAAACATAGTACTATGCTTAAGCTTTGCTCTCAAATATGCACCATATAATTTAAATATGTCAAAATAAAACTACGCCTACCTCCCATACAAAGTAACTACATATACTAAAATAACTACACTCAGGGAAAAATACTCTTACCTAACCGAGATTATTTTTACCTTACGAATTTGGTTAAGAGAGTCAACCACATCGTATTAATCTGATCCACGTTACTTTCACCTGACGGATCTGGTTTACAGAAATACAAGAAGAAAATAGGGGCAAAAACATGGAAGGCTTATAGCGATAAAACAACCTTCCAGCAGTCAAATTCTGCTCTACTGGTAAGGTAGGTGAAATGAACCTGTCTTAAAGTTTTCAATTTTACCTTATTCTGTGATCATTGGGAAACTCCGCAAAAAAAAGGTCCACATGGGCGTTTTTTGTGTTAATTTTTTTTTCTCGTGAATCAAAATCCAAATTTGCATCAAGGTGAATGAGATAAGAACATGTAAGCCTAGTATTTGGTTAAATAAACTTTATTCAATTTGATTTAACCATTAATGCTGGCTAAAATCATTGTCAGTTTCATTAAACCACAAAAACAGGTTAAATTGACCTGAATGACATGTGATAATCTTAACCTAACGGTTCAAGTTGAAAATTTTAACCTGAAATTTAGTAAAAATTATTTAAATTAACCAGATTTTTTTTCTGTGTATAAATATATATGAACGAAGACAGTTTCTTATTATTTTTAATTTCGAAAAGTTACGTTCGCATATAGCGTTTCATGTCATCAGACTTCTTTATTTTTCCAATGCTATCACTACATTCGGAAAAGTTTATTGTGCCATATAATCAAGAATCAATTTATACGATTCCTTGTCAGTTACAATTTTATCTCTCCCCGCATTCATTAATTGTAGGAAGAAGAACTTGAACTGTACCATCTCGTCAATAAACTCAGACTCAATGTCCGCGGAACTAAACCTTGTACAAACCTCTTTAATTTCATCTTGGGACTTTTTCAAGAAATCTGTTAGAAATCCAAACAGAATTAATTCCCCGAAAAATTTCTAGTCTAGTAGTATAGGCAATTAAGTTTAAATTTTTTACTTTGAGCACAACTGTTTACACACAACTGTTAAAAATCTATGCAGGGCTGCCACATACACATAAAGTTTGTAGGTAAATCTTAAATTTTTGTCAGCTTAGTGTAAAACGAGTAAGCCGTATTTTTGTTGATTTATTTTCAGTGCGCAATAAAAAGCACAATTCGTGTGAAAAAGATTAAATATGTTAAGCAAATGTGAAGAAAAGAATTCACTTACACTAAAATATATTTTATTCTTTTTTTGAAGAAGTTTAACATCTATACTATATACACACCATGCTATTTTTTGAGAATTAACAATCTAGCTCATTGCCACAACACCTCTGGAGTAGTATATTCATACGTAGTACCAGTACTTTTGCATTCACAATGTAGAATTTTTGAAACGCTTTGTGTTAAAAAAACTGCTCTTGCTTTTGTTTGCCATACCGTAATAGGCGTTAAAATAGCCTCGAAAACATCGATAACAATTACATAATAATTTTAATCGTAAAGCTTCTTGAGAACATAAGCCGTTCGGTGTCGGCATAAAACACGTCATTTGTGATCAAACATTTAATAACACGCACAACACAATTGATCAATAGAAGCTAGGTCAAAGTCCTTCCAAGGGCTGAAATGGCCAGTCTATTTTTATTTTTTTAAGTTAATTGCTCATTTTCCACTAACATTTTAAAATAATATCTAACCTTTAATATATTTCATGCAAATGATTTGCAATATATTTAAATGATTTCATGCAAAATAAAACTTTTAAATTAACTTAAATGCGTATTTTTGAACACAGATTACACAAGAGCAAGGCGAAATTATGATCACATTTCCATTCGGTTATCATGCTGGGTTCAACCATGGCTTCAATTGCGCGGAATCTACAAATTTTGCCATGGAACGATGGATTGAATATGGCAAACGCGCTACACAATGTACCTGCAGGTAATACTGAAAAATGTGAAATATTTGTTTGTTTGGAATATTTGCTCATACTTGTTGTGTTGCATTACAGCAATGATATGGTTAAGATATCAATGGATACATTTGTGAAGCGATTTCAGCCCGATCGGTACCAGGCATGGCTTGAAGGCAACGATATTGGTCAACATCCTGAGGATCCACCAAATGCTGTTGCAGCCGCTCCCTTGCCGACACATTTGGACGTAATGTGTAATAAAAAGTAAGAATTATTTGTCAAGCCTTATTAAGCGCAATTTAACTTTTTATTCCTACTATTCCCAAATGGCCACACATACCCCATAGCAATTGGGGTCACGATTCCAAATTACATTTAAAACATAGAATGAAGAAACAGTGTAATCCCACAAAGAAGAAGTCCTTTAAGGAACGCAATCCAGATTTAGACTTGGATGAGATACAACAAAACCCAAATATACCCGACGATGTAAAGGCAGTACTTAAGGAGAGTGTACTAACTTTAGATGTAGAGGAGATTGATGAACATGCTATTATTAGAGAGGAAGATTTGATGAGTCAGCAGTGTCCGGCCGATTTAAAGACTAAGAAAGAACTTTTGGACTACATTGATGACGGTTCAGGTATGTGTTGATTGTGATAAAAAATCAACTATGCGTTAGATTATTGGCAATATCTGTGAATAAGTTGTTCTGTTAAAATTTTCAGAAAAAGAATAGTTATCGATATACTTTTTTTTTTGTTAGAATATATCTTTTGCAAGTAATATTCCATTGCCAACAACCACATTCCGATTACTTTTAAATTCTTTCTCACTTAGAAATTGACGACGATGATGAGTTCAAAAAACGTAAACAAAAGCGTAAATCTGATGCCGATTACGATGATGATTGGTTTGCTAGTAAACGTCGTGCTAATTCACGCAATAGCAGCAAAGGACGTAGTCCTAGAGGCAAAGAAGATCGTTCCGCTTCGCCAGCATCATCGACGTCATCAACATCTAAAGCGCGAAAAACTCCGGCGAAAACGCCTCGCAAGACACCAACGAGAAAAAAGAAAGAGAACGGAGGTGGGGGTACAAGTGGAGGTGGAGGTGAGCGCACTTAGGAGAAAACGCAAGCGAAAACAAACAAACAAACAAACAAAAACACGAATTAATTCCATTTAAGACTTAAATTTTAATTCATTATGTCATCTCTTTATAACAACCACATGGTTATGTTTATACTCGTTTTTGTGTGTCCCCTCTTTCTACTCCTTCACTTACACTTTCATGCGCTAAACTAAACCTTAAATTTACTTCTAACACAATTTATACCTTTCATTTAGTAACATTTAAATTTCATCCTCATCCCAGTCATTCGACGCTTGCTAACAATACATTTTAGTTTCAATTAACCAAACATTTTCATTCGTGCTCGTTAAAGCCACATTTAAATGTTCTCTAACACCTCCTAATATCTTGTTTTAAATTCATCGTTTCTTGTGAAGTTTCTATTGTGTCAGTACCTAACAATAATCCTCCCACAAATCACAAACAATCTTTCACAAGCTTACATGCTTTTAAAAATTTTCTAAATCTCATACATGTGAGTGAGTTTTAAAAGTGCTTTACTATGTTTTTCTTTTTGCTAAAGCAAATCCATAACAACTAATAATTCTTGCAGAAACTTCATTGAATATGCCTGCAAAAACACAAACACAACAAAATCAACAACAACGTCAACAGCAACTAACACATGCTGCAGTTGTACGTAAACTTAATGAACAAATGGTGCAAGAACATCCATCGCTACATTTCATTAGCCAACAACGAAAATTCGAAGGCAAAATTCCAAAAATTCAAGACAACCAGCAATTGCAACAACAGCAACAGCAACATCTTATTACCACCAACAGTTTATCACCTATGCTGTGCTCAACATCGACTGCATTTTCAAGCAGTACGCAACCATCATCATCGTCAGAGCCATCAACATCTACATCAACAATAACGTCTAGTCAAAATCAACAACAACAAGCAATAATTTATACCACTATGTTGCCAGCAGCAACAACACTCAATCGTATTCCTAACCATCAACTTCAGGCAACGCAGCAACAACAACATCAGCAAATTCAGTACATCAATGTTCCGCGATCATCTAGCACTGACGGTGGAGTCTATCAGATTCAAAGTGAGGTCGCATGTGATTCATCGACCTACCAGCAACAACAGCAGCAGCAAAATCCTAGTCAAAATTCATCAACAGCTGGTACAAGCTCAGAAGGTAAGCTCATTAGTTCGATTTGGGTAAATAGTCATAAAAAGATATATTCAAATATCCTTATATTCATAATAATGTTTTAATTTAACTATTTAATTGTTTCCTTTGGAATACTATTTGGTTTTTTATTTGTTAAAGATATTTATTTCAAATATTTGTTTTTTATCTAGAATATAATCTGTAGATGACTTGTTATTTATGCTAATAATGGCAAATATAACGCTTGACCATTCGAACATTAAAACATATGTTTTAAACATATTTATATAAAACTATTCTATCACTCTCATTAATCGTTACTATTTAATTTTTACATGGTTGCAATAGAGTGAATCTTAAGATTAAATTTGCACAATAGAACAAACCATTTTTCATTAAAAAACAAGTCTTCTACAAAAATGTTGACCCTCTTAATTTAGCCTAAAAATATGCACATAATTTCAAAAATTTGCCTTATTAACCTTTTTTTTTTTTTGCTTTGTAACTTTTTTCCTAATATTTTTCAATTAATTGTTTGTGTATAATTTTGTAAACTTTTTCTTGGAGTATGAAATTTAAATTTTTTTATTATTTTCATTAAATAATGGTGGCTTTGATAATACCTAATGTTTTTTCTAATACTAAATTTCGATTTCTTTGAGCTAAAACGTTAGAATAAACTTAATTGACTTTTTTGTTAGTTTAGAAAAAGCAGAGCATAGTAAAAACAATTATCCAAAAGCGAATATACTGAGCCTATCAATAGTAAAACTTACTCTTGTTAGCACATATTAAAGAAAAATCAAAAAACTTGTTATAGTTAAAAAATTTAATTACGTTTGTTATGTGTGATGAAATTCAAAGTGAACTCTGATTTCACCAAACCATCAACACTCAAAAAATGGCACTATAGAATAACCGTTACTAAGTTAAATCCCTTAACAAAGCTCAAAAAAATACTTCGTTTAAGCCTGTCTGCAGTTTAAAGAGCGAAATGGCCATTTCAGTCCTTAAAAGGACTTTTAGGGGTAAAGTTAATTCGTTCAAAAACATCATATTTTTATGAATTTTTTCCAGGAATATGGTTAATATAAATTTTGTATTAACAAAAGATATACTGCATCTTTATGTAAAACGAAATGAGCAGCAACATTTTTTGATATGGTAAAATGTATTGCTTACCGTGTCTCGCACCATTTTCAGCCTAGGCTTCATTATACATAAAGATGCTGATAATTAAATCTCATTCTTAGAATATTCTGCAATATTTTTTTTAAAAAATATGAACGAATTAGGTGGGGACAGCAATCCTTAGTGGGCGCCTCAAAAAAATGTGCTTTGCGGTGGACACGAGAACTCATTACTTGATCATCGGAAATGAAAAAAATCAAATAATTTTATTAGATAAGTTTTTGAAGCTAACGCTTTGGAGTTTTTACTTTTTTTTTAATTTTTGTATTTTTAGTATTGCTTAGAATTCAAAACACCGATCTTAGACCAAAAAGTCAACAGTTCAGATATTATAAAAACTACTTAAAATTTAAAAAAAAAACTCGAAAGCGTTACCTCGCAGGTAATGTGTCCACTGACTTTGAAAACGCAAGTTGGGGGAAAATCGACTTAAGGAGTTATTTCCTTGCCCACCCTATGGGAGGGACGGAGACTCAAAACGCTCTATCTCCGTAATTTTTTGTCTGATTGACTTGAAATTTGAACACAACAATCTTTAAATCATTGCTTGAGAAAACGAATGTCGTATGTGAAAATTGAAATTTTTTAAAATTTTTAATTTTTTTTTACAATTTTTCACATACGACATTCTTTTTCTCAAGCGACTTGGTTGGTTGGTTTGAATGGTGATGCTACAACTGGTGGAATCCAAGAAGCTCTAGTGACCCGTTTTGATACCAAAACCTCTTGTTCCTGTATGTAAAGTGAGTATCGGACTGTTAGTTTGTAGCCATCCAGTGCGATTGATGAATGTTAGAAGGTTATTGATATTTATTGTTGAGATTTTCTCTAGATTGTCAAAGAAAGGCTTGCTTAGCGCTCTTAATCTAGACCTGCAGCTCGTAATAATAATAAACTGGCCATTTCAGCCCTTGGAAGGACTTTGACCTAGCTTATATTGATCAATTGTGTTGTGCGTGTTATTATATGTTTGATCACAAATGACCGAGAACTGGACCTACGTGTTTTATGCCGACTCCGAACGGCTTATGTTCTCAAGAAGCTTTACATGGCAATTTTTACTCTCTGAGGTTTGCCATTGTCTGCAGAGAGGTGACGACCGAACAGAAAAATTAATTCAATCGAAAAAACTTTTTGTCTGAGCTGGAATTGAACCCGGGCTACCGCAGTTCTTTAGCTTAGGGGCCACGCACTCTACCCACTAGGCTACGGTCGCCACCTGCAGCTCGTTCCTGTAACAAAATCGGCAAGTTGCCGATTTGTGTGACGTCAGCCGTTATCGATCCCTAGTTACCGATTTCGTGACAACTAATGTCTCTGTACGTTTAAATCGGTAAAAACTTGGACCGTGATGAAAAAGAACACAAATAGAGAAGTAAAGTTGCGTCAAATGACAAGCAGCTGTTTACTCGAATATATTATTTTAGTTGCGCTAAAAATTCATAATAAATTGGTGCTTGTCTTGTTAATAAAAAGTGAATATTTGCAGTTTAAAAAAATTAATTATGTTATAATGATGTGTAGTAATGGTAGCGGAAATAATCAACGAGTATGAATGTAAATAATTTTACACTTAGTGCTGTGCTGCAAAAACTTAGCAAATATATGGAAGGGGGTATTGTTCATAGCTCAAACATATACTGTTTTGCTAAAATTTTTAACTTTTATGTAAATAGGCATTATTTATAAATTGCATTACCTTTAAAACTAAAACTTTTTTAAGAATAACAAAATATTTCAATCAGAAAAAAATTCGACTTATGAAAGTAACCATTTTTAAAGGTATATTTGGAGTACTTATAACTTATAATGCACAACATTACTGACATTAGATAAATCGGTAGAATTCTCACTTGCCGCAAAGCCAGTGACACATTCTTATCGATTCACTTTATCTACAGAAACACTTTTTTAAAAGGTTCCATTGAAATGAAATCGGAACATGTCATAGCTTATCGATTTGGAACGAACGAATCGAACAGAAATAGATTCAGATACGTACAGAAACATTGCAGGTGAGAGTGACGTCAAATCGGTAATATGAGTCGATAACTACGATCGCTACGAGTTACAGGAACGAGCTACTGGTCAGGGCTGGGCAGGTGCACAGGAAGTGAGTTAGTGCTTCTTTTTCATTTGGGTCGTTTCAGCTGCGACAGTGGATATTGTAGGGTAGTCCGATATAGCCCTGAATATGGCTATTTCGCTCCGGGATCTTGATAGCATCTTCTGAGTTTGGCCTAGGTTGTAAAGGGGCCATAATTTTCTTGATGTGTTGCAAGTGGGCAAGCCTCTCCACCTACGACCTGCTAAGCCCAAGTAGTAAGAGTGAATTCCTCCCTTAACGGTGTTCAGTGGAATTGCGACTGATTCCGCTCTTGAAACGTTAAGGGAGGAACCCCGGCTATCCAGTTCATCCGCTTTTTCATTGCCACAAATGTTCCTATGGTCGGGAAATTATGGTAATGTTTAATTGGTGGCTAAGCCGGGCTAGTTCATCCTTACACTGCCTTACCAGTTTGGAGTTGCTGTTGATCCCAGCTGAAGCTTTGATGGCAGCTTGGCTATCTATTAAAATAGCTGCACTGAGGTGGTTGGTGCTGGCTCTACTTAAAGCGCGACAAGCTTCTCTTATCGCTAAAAGCTCGGCCTGGAAAACGCTGGCTGAGTCCGGTAGAAGAAAAGCTTCCGCCATTCCCAGCTTCTCTGAGTATATACCAGTTTTCACTCCGCACTCCATCTTGGAGCCGTCAGTGCAGAAGAAAACATTGAAGACTAATTAAGGTGGGGAACTTGATCGCAAAGGATTTTGTGAAGTCGAGTTTAGGAGTGTCATAGTCCGTGTTATTCGGAACCAGTTCCTGAGGTAACGGATTTAGAATGTTGCTGTGTCCATATGGTCTGCTTCGCCAGTTGTAGGACTCTTTGAGTCTAACTATACTGTTGGTTGCGGTAAGCTTGATGTGTATATCTATAGGAAGTACACTCTCGCTCAAAAAAAAAAGCCTAGTTAATAATTTCATAAATATTATTTTTCTTGAATTAAAACAGTGTGCCAAAACCATAAATAAACAAGCACATCCAAACTTTATAAAAATTCTTAAAGAAGGACATGTTGAAAGTCCATCGCACCTGATATAACCTCTCAAGGTCATCACAATTTTTTAAACTTATTTTTAAAGTTGAAGTGTTCGAATTTTGTTGTGCCGACATAAATTGCATTTTGACAGCCATTTGATAAAAACGCATGAAAAATAAAATTAACTTTTTTTCAATAGAATTCGACGAAAAATAAGGCTATGTAAAGAGATATTCGATAAAATACAAAATGAAGCGTGTAACAAAGCAATTTCTTGTATTTTTTTTAATTTTAAAAAAATGGTGTTTCTATAAATTTTAATTTAATAATATTCCATAAATGCCATTTGCATTTCCACAAAAATTAATTGCACGTAAAATTTAGTTCCTCCGTAGTAGAGATTTGTTTATAGGTTAAGGAATAAATTTTCGGGTGAGCCACCCTGGCAAATTTAGCCCAGTCAGTTCGTTTAGGATTACGAAATGGAGGAGGAGCCTCTAATGTTGCGACTTAATGTTGTATTTTCATCTGACAAATTGATAAAAACACTTTACCCCTCCCATAAATGAGCATTCTAATCAATGAAGTTGTGCGCGTTATGAAAACGTTTAAACAAATATGATTGAGAACTGAACAAGTTTATGCCGACTCCGAAGGGCCAAGTTCTCAATAAGCTTGACATGGCATTTTTACCCTTTGATGCTTACCATTGTTATAGAGAGCTGACGACCGATCAGAAATATTAATTTTATTGCAAAATCATTTCGTTTCAAATGTGATATGAACCGCGGTTCTTTGGCATACAATGTTTTAAAAAATGGCATTAATTTTTTTTTAAATAAGCCTTTAATCAGGGATTGAAAGAAAGTTTGGCCATACTCTTATTTAGTTATACAGAACGACGACAAAAAAATCTTATAGTTGCTTTTACATAAATCAAGCATGCTTATTTATATAACGTTAAGCGTTATCTGATGTACATTTTTTTAACTATCAAAAACTTTTATTTCCAATTATATATTATTGATATGTTTAGACATTACAAAGGTTCGAAGATACTCTATATATATAGTCTATGGGAACGATTTTTAACCTCACCGGCTTCATATATTTTTAAATACTCCTCGTCAAAATAAATTTTTCTGCATCCTTAGTTTTTTTTTTGCGACATGGCAATTTTGACTTTGCAAGAGGGTTTTAGTATTTCATTGCCATATGTTTTTTCAAAGTTAATCTGAAATCGAAAAATATACGTCCAAATTTTTTTGATGCAAACCTCTTAATAAAGTCTTAATCAACGACCTGTCAATCATACCTGTCAATCGTACCCGCAGCGGCCTCGATAGTCTAGTGGTAGCGCGCTTGACTGTCACTCCATGGTCCCGAGCTCGAATCCTGGTCAGGTCCTACGCTATAACCTTTCTTTCCTCATTTCTAATCAAAGAAACTTTAAAACACATCAATTTATGACGAATAGCTGCATTTGGTGGTGGTAAGAAAAGTTTGTGGAGAGGAACTCTTAGTAACTGATTTGACTAAGGTCAAGGCATAGCACTTGCTTCAGAAATATCACATGTTTCTATAGCTTCTGTCACATTAAGAACATCCTACACAAACACTACACAGAACATCCTACACTTGATTGATTACCCCTTCTTCCATTCTATTAGGAATCAGTAATATGGTCTAAGTGGGCTGGTCTAAAGACGTGCCGCCACCCTAACCTAACCATGTACCCCTTAAAAGTTTCCCGACATCGGTCATTCGCCGATATCTCCGCTCCTTTATGTCGAACATAAAATAGGCTTACAACAAAATTAAAGATCAGATAATTATCTTCAGAAATTACCTTAACAGTTTTAAAGTAAAAATCACGGTTCTTTCGCTATGAGACTGTTAATGTCTAAACAGTGCAAAGTAGAAATTTCTTACTTTGAGGAGATTTTTAACTTGAATTATAAGTAGGTTATTGGCAGAATTTTAATATTTGTTTGTTATTTTCTCACTTCGGACATTGTTTTCCAAACAAACACATAATCTAATAAATGTAGGTATATATTTAATATAAGTACTGTTATAATAGAAGTAGTATCTGTTAAGGTAAGAAATTTCTACTTTATACTGTTAAAACATAAATAGTCTCATAGCGTACAAAATGTTAGTTTTACGTCAAAACTGTTATTAAAACTGGCGAATGACCGATTTCAGTGAGCTTTGAACCCGAATATCTTAGAGCGGGTTTATGTTATCATGGGGAACTATGGACAGATTGTTAATTATGACAAAATTCAAAGGTTTGCATAAAAAAAATTTGGATGTTCATTCAAATGATCATATGGCAATGAATATGGCAAAACCCTCAGGCAAAGTCAAAAGTTATGTCGCAGAAAAAAACTGAGGTTGCAGAAAAATTTATTTTGTCGAGGAGTATTTAAAAAATTAACCCATGAAAATGTTTTGCTTCCATACATTTCGCTCCGCTCTAATAGACAAAGTGACAAATCTTGTTCACCGTCATTTAAATTTCGCTGACAACATTCATTTATTTGTTGCGTGAAATTTCTGACTTAAAGTTTGTTGCGAGGAATTCCTATGGCAAAGTTTCTCAGAGAGACTCGGAGAATAAGTTGGGAGAATTCATATGATCTCTCTCTTTTCAGTTCAAAATAAATAGGCAGTACAATTAAATTGTCGTGAAGAAATGTTGCTCAGACACATGTTGCGATAATTTCACGCAGAGGAACAGAGTATTGCTCTGAAGAACATGTTGTGAAAATTTCCAAGCTTGTTTCGCAGCTGTCACTTTTTGTATGGAGATTTGAGTGGAATTTCACATGAAACTGAACAAAGTCAAGCCTAGTACTCTGTTCGCTTATGTGAAATTTCGCTGGCAACATCTATTTAGTTGTTGCGTGAAATTTCTGACTTAAAGTTTGTTGAGAGGAATTCCTATGGCAAAGTTTCTCAGAGAGACTCAGAGAATAAGTTGAGAGATTTCATATGATCTCTCTCTTTTCACTAAAAAATAAATTGGCAGTACAATTAAATTGTCGTGAAAAAATGTTGCTCAGAAACAAGTTGCGATAATTTCACGCAGAGGAACAGAGTACTGCTCTGACGATCAGGTTGTGAAAATGTCCAAACTTATTTCGCAGCTGTCACTTTTTGTATGGAGATTTAAGTAGAATTTCACATGAAACTGAACAGAGTACTATGCTTAAGAATAAAACCTTTTCCATACTCAAAAAGTATTTAATTAATTTATGATTAAATTCAGTAGTGATAGAAAATCAGCTTCCTCGATTTATGAAGGTTGACAATCAGACCACTTAATTTTATTTAATCCTGATTCAATTGGTCGGTGTTTTTTTTTTATTCAAATTTTTAAATGTTATATGTACATTCAATTTTGAATTTCTTATTTCGAACTATACTATCAAGTGCGAAATAATTTAATTGGTGCAAGATTCCGTTTTGCACTGATAGACACATATATCCAAACCTATTTAAATTATAAGTACTTAAATCTTAAAGTATTTTCCCATCCTAAGCTCAAACCTGAGATTAAAATATCTTATCAGTTCACAAAGCCCATTAAAGAATAAACAAATCAAAATAGTTAAAGAAGAAATGACCACTATTTTTAAATTTAATTTTGGCAAAAAAGTTTTTTAATTGTCAAAAATAGGGTTCATTAAATTCAAAAAGTGTTTTCTAGATACGTTTCAGACATATTGACAGGCAAAGAAGAGAATATAGCATCAAAACCATAAGGGCGCGTTTATAGTGCCAGCTGGTTGCTGGGCCGGACCGAGCTGGAAACGCGTCTTGCTAAAAGCAGCTGGAAGTGCGTATAGTGCGCGCTTGTCGCTGGTGACTTGTTTCAGCTGGTTTTTGACTATTTTGGGTTTGTTTTTATCTATTAGTTTTTTTTTTGTTTTTTTTTGCAACCCAAGCATCAAAAAAGCCATATGATTATGTTCATACAATTTGCTTTCCTCAAACCAGCGGACAACAAGTGCAGAGACGAAAATGCGAAAAACATTGCTGAAACGCACTTCCTGCAACTGCAAGTCGTTTCAAGTCACTTGAGGTGTTTCAAGTGTTTTCTACTGGTTTTTGTTGCCTTCTTGTTGTGTTTTTATTTCAAATTTTTTTTAGACAAAAAAGAAGATCGTAGAAAGACGCACATTAAAAAAACGTACATCAGCTGCTGGCCCAAGATTTTTTGACGCTATGACTCAGCTAAAACGCACTTCTAGTCGCATGAAGCCACTTGATCATCCAATTGGTTTAAACTTTTTTTAACTTTTTTCTTTAGGTTTTGTTTTTGTTGTATTATTTTTGATTTTTCAACAAAGCAATACAAAACTAATCTAAACAAAGTTGTTATCTTGTTGCTGCTATTTTTGTTTGTTTACTTTTGTGCACAAAATCAAATGGAAAGGAAGAGCGCACATAAGAAAATTGGATAATCTTCGATTCTGTTTTAGATGAAACGCACTTGCAGCCGCTAATCGACGAATTGCTTCACCGGCTGGTTTATATTTTTTCACTATTCCTCTTTTTGTTTTCTGTGTGCAACAGTTGATACAAATTTATCTTCGTTGCTTATTTATAATGCTGTTTCTGTGCGTATTTTTTGCGGACAAGAAAATACATCATAATAACTGAGCGCAATTTCGTGTTCTTGTGTGCTCATTACTTTTCTTGTTGGTCTTCCTTGTTGCTATCGTGTGTTCTTTGTTTCCTTGAATGAATGAATTCAAGGAAATACAGAGTCGATCGCGACGCTGGCACTAAGTGTGCTCACGGTTGCAAATTGTTTTCCTTGTCTCTTTTTCCATTTCATGTTATTTAACGAAAGTAATAAGCAAGCAACGTGTATTAATCAAAACACAGGCAAACCGTGTGAGCAAGCGAGAAAGCAACATTCGGGAAGATGGAAACCAGCGCACAAGTCACTTGAAGTTACCAGCTCGGCTGGCACTATACGCACTTTGAGCTTGTTTCATATGATTGTATGTGCAGCGTTTTCCAGCTTTCCTTCTCCGTTCGGTTCGGTCTAATAACAAGTCGCCACTATAAACGCGCCCTAAGAAGCGTACCTCTTTTTAGCTGAGTTAAAACAAATTTTTTTTGTAATTTTTTTTTTGGAACAGTTAAAAAATATACTTAAAAGATAAAGTTTTAATGCTGTGAAGAAAAGAACTAAACTACCATACACATGACTGCATGTCTTGTTAAAGTACAACTAAAGGCAATGGTTGGATAAAAACTAAGTTAACTAAAAAAAAAAATATTTAAATGGCTTTACTATATTAAAAAATGTTTTAAGATACTTACCAAAGCAAAAGAAAAAGAAATACAAACAAAAATTAAAAAACACAGTCAGTCTCTAAAGTGTAATGAATACATTCATAAGTGAAGTGTTCAGTGCCACTCAGTTCAAATGATGGAAACATATCGAAAATTTATATCACTGAAAAATAGTGATTCTAGTAGTATTCTAAGAGAGTATAATCACCTTTTTTAAATTAAAAGATACATCAACCATAAGTTGAACTTTGATGAGCGTGTCTACTCGAAGAAAGCATTATATTACACATGCTCTCTAGCGATTAGTAATTAATCAATAAAATGCACAGAGTAATCGATAACTTTGTGATTACAGAATATAATGTGACACCGGCAAGTTGTAGAAATGACAGTCTGCGGGCAGAGTAAACGCTGAAGCAGGCAGGCAGGCCTTGGACGTTTTCTATACGTGTACGAATTTTTTGGCCATTCAGACATTATTCTTAAAATTTTTCCTTAGACTTAACAGTAAATATTTAATTTGATTTTTAGCAGAGGTAAATATTTTATGCCATTTGGCCAAAAAATTTATCAAATTCAACAGGCTTTATAAGATCATGCTAAATTATTCAATTTTAAAATTGGCCAAGTCCATGTTTTAGTCCATGTTTTAAAAAATATACAAGTCCAACTCAAGTTAAGTTCAAAAGTAGCCAAGTCCAACTCATGTAAATTTTAAATGGGGCAAGTCGCGGCAATAATGAGTTTTAAACCCAATTATTTTTTTAAATAACTTATTTACCAAAGAATTTTCCTACAATTTATTTTACAAATGTATTAAAATCTATTAAAATCTCACTATTTTGTTTTATATACTTGTGTTTAAAATATACCTGTGTATCCGTTTTTTCCTGATTCTCTAAAAACAGTATAAAGTAAACTTGGTCATTTATTGAAGTAATCTAAGAACTCTCTGTTCTGTCTCTGTAAGACATAGCTTAAAACAGTTAATATTTGAGTTGTCCAGTTGCAGACAATGCCCTCATCAAATATTTGGATTTTAAGGTTTTCACTGTATTTCACTTGACATTCAGCTACAAAAATGTTAATGAAAATTCCCGAACTTATTTTAACCTCATTTCATTTGCATCAAAATGTTCCTATTTTTTTGAAACTAACATTTGCATTTATAAATAACTGGGACTGTTTATTTGCTGACACCAAATATTTCGTCTTATCTGCATTCACTGCCAGACCCATTTGACTTGACTCTCTTTCTAATCTGGAGAATGCTGCACTGACTTCGCGCATATTATGGATATCGATGTCATCAGCACACGCAAGAAGCATAACACTCATGTAGAATATTGTGCCTCTACGTCTCAGATTAGCAGCTCGGATGATCTTTTCCATCATTTGGTTGAAGAAGTCGTACGATAAGGAATCACCTTGTCTGATACCTTGTTTGGTAACAAATGGTGGTGGGTCCTTCCCGATTTTAACTGCGCTGCTGGTGTTGCTCAGTGTCATCCTGCAAAGTCGTATTAGTTTTGCAGGAATACCAAACTCAGACGTGGTGGAGTACAGGTGCTTCCTTATTGGGCTCCAATCAGTTCGTTTACAATGGGCTTCAATCTTTCACATAAAACGCTCGACAGGACCTTATATGCTATATTAAGAAGGCTTAACCCACGGTAATTGGCACAAATAGTGGGATCGTCTTTCTTGTGGATTTTGCAGAGCACACTGAGATTCCAATCATTCGTAATGCATTCTTCCGACCATATTCTGCATAGAACCTCGTGAATGAATTTAAATAGAGCTTCGCCTCCGTTCTTAAACAGCTCAGCAGGTAAGCCATCAGCTCCCGCGGCTTTGTTATTTTTAAGCCGAGCTATAGCTGTCAGAACTTCATCATAGTCGGACAACGGAACCTTCACGCTGTCATCCGTAATTGGGGTATCCGGAATATCATCTTTATTGGCGGGATTCTTGTCAGCGTCGTCATTTACTCTGAACATCTGCCACTAGATTCCCGTTTTCATCCTTGCAGGAAGAGTCTCAGGTTTTAAAACCATTGGCAAGGCGTCTTATTTTTCGGAAAATTTTCTGGCTTCATTCCCGTAACCATACATCTCAATCTTCTCCTGCTCGCGCTTTTCTGCCTCTATTTTTTCAGCCTGAAAATACGTCTCTCTTCCCTCCTCTTCTCTTCCCTCCTCTTCTCTTTGTATCGCTCCTTAGCAGCGCACGTTACAACCGACTGCAGGGTGGCTTTGTAGGCGGCGTCTTTCTCTGTAGTGGCGTCGCGACACTCCTAGTCGTACCACTGGTTTCGGCGAGGGCGGTGGTAGTCAATCACCTCTTCAGCAGCCGCACACATAGAGTTGTAAATGTGTGTCCACTGCGCGCATATATCATCGACTGGAGGAGTGCTTTGAAGCAGGAGTGAGTCGAGTGGCGAAATCTTCGGCTGTCTGTTTCGATTGCAGCTTGTCGACGTCTAGCTTTCTCTGTGTAGGGTTGCGTGTATTCTTAGCTGCGCACAGACGTGTACGGATCTTGACTGCAACAAGATAGTGATCCGAGTCAATGTTTGCACCACGGATCGTGCGTACATCCAATACACTGGAAGAGTGCCTTCCGTCGATCAAAACGTGATCAATTTGATTTTTTGTTTTTTGATCAGGGGACATCCAGGTGGCTTTATGAATATTGAGATGCTTGAACTAGTGCCACTTACGACCATGTTTTGTGCTGCGGCTGTCGTGGAGGCTGAACTTTCCGACTATTGGACCACAAATATTTTCCTTGCCCACCTTAGCGTTGAAGTCACCAAGCACGATTTTTACGTCGTGACGAGGGCAGCGCTCCTAAGCATTTTCAAGGCGCTCGTAGAAAATTTCCTTGATCTCATCGTCTTTGTCTTCTGTCGGAGCGTGCGCAAATATTAGGCTTATATTAAAAAATTTAACCTTGATGCGGATTATGGCAAGTCGTTCGTTCACAGGTGTGAATCGCAGGACGTGGGGCCGTTGTCTCTTGTCAACTACATATCCGCAACCAATATCCGCAACCAAACTCGTGCTTCTCCGCATGGCCGCTGTAGTATATATCACAGGGTGCATGCCGAATGCAACCCTGCCGCTTCCATCGCATTTCTTGAATAGCAGTGATATCAGCTTTATATCTTTCCAAGACATCAGTCAGTTGGATAGAGACACCTTCCCAATTAAGGGCTCGGACATTCCAGGTGCATATCCGTAAATCATTATCAGTATTTCGTTTGCGGTAGTCGTCATCAGATTTGGGGATCAGGTTTCTTCTATTTTTGTTTTCATTGAAATTGGTTTTTACGGGTGGGCTTCAAATCCGACGCACAACCTGTTTTAAGCCTAGGAGACCCCGCCGCTCAGATTAGCCGCCAAACTTACGGTTGTCAGTTTTGACGTTGCCCAGGAAACACCACGTGGCCAAACTTACGGTTGTCAGTTTTGACGTTGCCCAGGAAACACCACCAGTCGACTTGAGGCGATTTCACAATAATTATGCTGGCCTCGCCAGGTTGAGACAGTCTGACATGTTACCCTGTAAAGGTTCACCTCCGGGAATTTTCTTGTCGCTGTTGCTAAATACAGCGCGTGCTTGTTGTTGGTGTTGTTTTTACTTGTTGGTAAAATCAGTGCATGCGACCGCGCAAAATTCTTGCTATACTGAAGGTTTCTTGTTGGTAGTTTCGCGTAGTGTTTCATCACTACCGCCATGCGTGTTTTTGCTTTTATGTGTTTTTTTTATGTTAAAGTTCTTATTGAACAATGTAGCCAACTATTTGTTGGTTTTTGTTGTAACTGTTGTTGCACTCTTCAAAAATATTTTTTGGCGATCCCTGATTTAAAGCTATGTTTTCTGATCTTATTCCAAGGATAAATATGATCTATGAAATATATTTATTTCAGAAATTATGCTTGAAAGTCCTCCAGTGGCATGTGTGCTGGTTGGTAGATAAAAATGTTGAGTTTTAACCATTTCTGAATTATTGAATATCTATCAACGTGTGGGCATCTTCAATCTTTTTTTTTAGTAAAGCGGGCTTCACTGATCAGTTTTAGCACGTTTCTGCAAAAATTAAATTTTTTTTTAATAAAGCCAAAGAGCGTGCATTTTTAGCTTCTTGTTACTCTCTTATTGAGAGCGAATAGAACGAAAAAAGTCCATATAAAAATCAATGAATATAGCTTGTCTGTCCCGCGTGGCTCTTCATGCATATTTGTTTGTCCATTAACAACGTTGTGTTTGCACAAGCCACACGTCCAGTGCACCAAATTTTGACTTGCAACAAATGCACTCAAATACAACAAAAAAACGCCTCACTTGACGCGGCCCTGATGTTAAATCTGATTTTGTTAGTTTTTTTTTTATATGTATAACACAATATTGAATATTTGGTGTTTGTATTTTTTTAGCATTTTTCTTCATTTAAATTTTCATGAGCGCCACTTGTTTACAAGATATTTTTAACTTAAGTATCGTGTGAACAATCAAAGTTTCACAGTTTTACCACACTTGTTCTTCATCGGAAAATACCTTTTGGATAGACATCTAGACAGTAATTGGTTCCCAAAGTTTATAAAATCAGATCAGAAAGTTTTGATCTGCATCTCAAAAGTGTTGAAATGTGAAAAAAAATTTTAGGCAGCCATAAAAACCTAAGACAAAGTAAATAATTTGGAGTTTTCAGTCAGGTGCAAACAATTTTTATACCGCCATGCGTACTACTCTGTTCAGTTTCATGTGAAATTCCATTCAAATCTTCATACAAAAAGTGACAGCTGCGAAACAGGCGTGCAAATTTTCACAACATGTTCGTCAGAGCAGTACTCTGTTCCGCTGCGTGAAATGATTGCAACATGTTTCTTAGCAACATTTTTTCACGACAATTTAATTGCACTGCCTATTTATTTTAAAGTGAAAAGAGAGAGATCATATGAATTTTCCCAACTCACTCTCTGAGTCTCTCTGAGAAAAGTTGCCATAGGAACTCCTCGCAACAAACTTTAAGACAGAAATTTCACGCAACAAATAAATTAATGTTATCAGCGAAGTTTCACGCAAGCAAACATAGTACAATGCTTAAGGGGTAAATTTACTTTGGCACTCCGTTTGTATTTTTGATAAGGAGGCGTGGCAGGTATTGAAACTTATATAAGCATATTCCTAATCGGCATCACCTCCTCAGTCGATTTCGCTATGTCCGTCTCTGATTACGATAACAGCCGTAATTTTAGAACTATCTATTGGCCATATATCCTTTTGATTTAAAAATAGAGATCTAAATCCTACAGCTTAAATACAAAGTTCATATTCTACGAAATGAGAAAAAAGACTTAAAATATTGCAAATAAGTCTTAACTATGCACTCGATGTTTGGAATTTTGTAAAAAACCGAAAATACCGCCCACCTCCCATACAAAGTGCCGTCAACATAAAAGTAAAACCCTCACAAATTTAAAGTTTCAACTTGATACTTTACACATAAGCTTTGATAATTAAAGTGAACTCTGAGTTTCAAATATGAAATATTTGGGTTAAAGCCACGCCCTTTAAAAGTGACAACATCAAAATAATACTACATTCAAAACTTCGAATATGCTAAAATACGACTGGGGGTATTTTAACTTCGGTCCAGGCGAAGATAATTCCTTACTCGTTTATTAAAAAGTTTTTTATTTGCTTCAATTAGTTGTGGTCTATCTAAACTACTGTACTATCAATCTTAGGCGTGTTTTTCAAAATTCTGTTTTTAAAACCATTAACCTCGGCTCCCAAACGCTTCGTACGATTTTTTTAAAGTTTCATGTGCTTTCTTATATAAACCACATCAAATTTCAACTTGTATCTTTTAACGTAGTCGAGATATGAGTTGGGTATAAAAATACCCAACTTAATGTGTTCTAAATGGGAACAAATTCCTTCTGCAATGGCAGCACAGTTTTATATCAGGAATTTTCTATCAATAGCAGGCATAGTTGGTAAATTACAAATTAAAAATGCACAAATTAGATAGTCCTAATTTCCAAACGGCGAAATTACGGCGTTTTTAACCGGTTTTCTGTTTGTTGGAGATGTAGACGTAATCGACGAAAGACGGAAGCAAATCAACCGTCGAAAGTCGGTGAGAAAAATCACCGCAATCTCACCGTTAGTAAATTAGGACTAACAATTCTTGCCTTCAACTCATACTTGTGCAATCTTTTGCAACCCATAAACTCACAATTGCGTAGAAATGGGGAATTTGTATTTATTGAGCTTATTGTGGACAAAAAGGATTCAATCTTTTAAATTCCACATTGACAATAGAAATAACATAACCCGTTATTTATTATAATTATTTATCTGGACAAATTGTTGACATTTAAGACTTAAATCTTTTCATGCCGCATATACAAAATAGATAACAACTTATAATTTGCATATGATTAATCAGAAATATACATGGCTTCCTACTTTATATGTACTACAATAATAAGATTAATAATTTTGTCTTTATCTCTTTTGTCCGATTAAAATATTAATCAATCGGATATATAATGAAAATACTAATATTAAACAAACGAAGGAAATTATTTTTCCCACAAAATCATTAAACTTAAAAGGTGGCATTATTGACGCTAAATTTGACAGCATATAGATATCTATTTCTAAGAACTCGACTCTATTAACAGCCCTATTCTGGCAAATAAACAAATTGTTAACCAGTATTTTGAATATTTCTATGTGTTTTTTGTAATTTTTTTATTTCAAAACAAAATTTGAAGCTCAAAAATAACAAATTTTGATAAAAATTGTCAACTGCTTTTCAGTTATTGGCAATTTCATTAAAAAATTTCGTTTTTTGAGCTTGAAATTTTGTATTGAAAACAACAAACACGTAGAAATATTTAAAATACTGGTTAACAATTTGTTAATTTGAATGAATAGGGCGGTAAGTCTCAACTACAAGGGCCGATTTTTCTGTGCAAGTTGATCTCAGTTTCTTTGTTTAACCCTGACCCTCCTGACACGAGTACCTAGGTACCCGAACGAATTTGAACACAAATATCTTTCAAGCCAAAAAAGTTACGAACTTGAGGTTCCATGACATCTTATAAATAGTCGTTTTCTATCGTTTTTCGCATTTTTAGCACGATCCAAAGTGAAATATTCCTTCAATCGAGCTGAAATTTTGGCAGTCTATTTATTTCAAGTATGAGATGGCTTAGGAAGTTTTGCCACACCCACCTTTTACCGCCCACAAATCAATAAAAACGCTATACTTTAGACGGTTTGGGTAGTATTAGACTAAAATTTGTAAATTCAGTTCGTTTGGTTACTGTCGGCAATTGTATTCAAAATGGACTTATAGTTATTGCCTGATTTGGGATCAATAGCCACGCAAACGACCCTTCGATGGCAACCGACCAGTTTTCTCTTAGTTGAACCGGATGGAATTGCAGGGCCAGGACGTTGGTGTATCCGGTTGTTCGATTATAAGTGGCCCTTTCATGTTTTACGTAGCCAACTCAAAGCCAAATGATGCAGAAAAGCCTCAACGAGAGATTCGTCTTTTTTTCGCATTTGGATGAATGCTAGAATAGACACAAAATGCAACCAACGCAGCCACGTCGATCATGTTGCAAAAAATGGCTAATGGCCATCTATTTGCTTTAAGTTTGGTGCTATATTTAGACAACATCTGGTCCATTACGTATAAAATCAGCCTTTGTATCTATTTAGGCGCTGGGGGAATGAGCAGATTGTAGAGAGCAGGCGATTAAAAGATGTTGATGGCTTCCCAGCTGAACACACAAGAGACGGAAGTCTCGGTGGTTAAAATGCATGATGGCACGTAAAGGTCGGACCGTACCGTGGTGGGTTTGTTTAATAAGCTGTTGTTCATCCAGGGGTGAAACGAGCACAGGTTTGACGACGTCAACATAGCGCCCGCCTTGCACTAGTGCAATTTTACAATAAGCTCTGCAAAAGTTGTAAGGCCTTGATAGCCGCTCCGACATGTTCACGAGGATCGCTACTCAGATGAGCGTTCACGACGTTTCGAGGAGTAATCTTTAAGCCACGTGGATGTTCTGATTGAGGTCGTGTATGGCGCATTTGCGCACGATGGCGTCCTTTGGGCGGGGTTGCCTTTCTGTTGCGACGAACTGGCGGCTGATTTTTGGTCGGCCTGGCAGGTTCTGGTAATGATGCGGATTCGCTTGAAGATGCGGAGTCACGCCGCTGACACACGGTCTTTTTGGATTGCAGCGACAATCGTTCTGGCCTGAATTGATGTAGCAATGAGTGATGGACGTCGCCACAGATCTTACATACAGCCTTAGAGGTGCACTTTCCAAGCATGTGGGACCTGGCAAGACAATTGGAGCAATGTTCATACTTCCGAACCGTCTGACGCCGCTGAAGAGTAGACATGCTCAGAAATTGTTCACAGAATCGTATCGAATGCCTTCCTTTGCAGAGTCGACATTGGTACAAACTAAGAAGAGATTAAAGAAATAATTAGAAATAAATGCAGCTATACACATGGGTAGAGTAATAAATCAGATGTTAAAGTTGAACTGTTGTGTATGTGGGGAATATTTGAGAATGACTGAGATGGGAGTTTATTGAGAGGGAAGGACGCAGAGTTTAATGACTGGTCGAGTGACGATACCAGTTTGAGTACGAACGTCAGCGACCCGTACCCGATGGTCTGGTCCTTGATAAGTCTTTACGATACGACCAAGTCTCCACTCAGTCGGGGGTAACAGCTCATCTTTTATGACTACAAGGTCCTCTTCGCTAATGTTTCGTTCTGGATATTTCCATTTGTACCGCTTGTGCAACTCGCTCAAATATTCCTCCTTCCAGCGGCGACTGAATTGGTGGTGGAGAATTTTGACCTTTTCCCATCGGTTAATGAGAGACCAACGATCATCATTAAATTCTGGGATCGCCAGTAAGGGAGCGCCTCGAAGGAAATGTGCCGGGGTCAATGGCAATAATTGTGAAGGGTCTTCACTGATTGGAGAGAGTGGCCGCGAATTGAGAACGGCTTCGATGCGGGCCAGGAGTGTCGAGAACTCTTCAAAGGTAAATTTATGGCCTTGAGATACCTTTTTGAAATGAACTTTGAAGCTTTTGACTGCCGCTTCCCACAGGCCGCCCATGTGAGGGGCGCTCGGGGGTATGAACGACCATGTGAAGCCATGCATACAGTATTTATGGGATATATCTGCAGCTGAGTGTTTGAGAAACAATTCAAATTCTTTGGTCAGGGTACGGTTCGCACCAACAAAGTTGCGGCCATTGTCTGAGACAATTTTTTTTGGTAAGCCGCGTCGACCAACGAATCGTGCGAAAGCTGCATTAAATGCCTCAGAAGTGAGATCCGACACCAATTCGAGGTGAATTGCTTTTGTTGAGAAACAAATGAACACACTTACGTAACCTTTCACAATTGGGGCCTTTCGAAGTGTAGAGGATTTTACTTCAAATGGGCCGGCAAAATCAACTCCGGTTACCGTAAATGGAGGTGTAAAATTTACTCGATCGGGAGGTAGTGCAGCCATTAGTTGCGTGTGCACTTTTTGTTTATGTATTGTACACACTTTACACTGGCGTATACAGTACTTTACTTTATTTTTTAGCTTTGGAATATAAAATTCCTGCCGCACCATACGAAGCATGAGTCTATGTTCGGCGTGTAGTAAAGTGTTATGGAGAAAGTTGAGTAAGAGGTGACAAAGGCGTGATTTGTCGGACAAGATGACTGGATGTCTTTCATTGTAATTGAGAATTAAATCCGCATTTGCCAAACGTCCGTTTACTCGCAATACTCCCTCTTTATCTATGAATGGACATAAAGTCAGGAGCGAACTTTTGTTTGGGATGGGAACTGAACTCTTTAACTTACTATATTCTTCAGAAAAATACAAAATTTGTGATTGCACAATTAAATGCAACTTTACGAACTTAATTTCATCTTGGGATACTTCTCCCGAGTTTTTTGTGACTTGAGCTCTTTGTTTTGCTAAACATTTGTGTGCAAATCGAAACATGTAGGCAATTACTCGGAGGGCACGAGGGTATGTTGAGAAGCGATTCAGTATATCATCGTCAGGGGTATATGTATACAAAACTTCCACTTTTCTAGTCTCGGGAACGACTATAGGAGTTATCTGGAATTTGGGCCAATGATCAGCAGCTTTACGAAGCCAATGTGGACCATCCCACCAAAGCGAGTTTGTTGCTAGATCCTGGGGTGAACAACCTCGAGTTCCCAGATCTGCAGGATTTTCGACGGAAGGTACATGCTTCCAGGTTGAATTTTGGACATTCTTCAAAATTTCGGTAACTCGGTTAGCCACGTACGTTTTCCAGCTGTAGGGTGGTTTTCCAAGCCAGGCCAAAACAATAGACGAATCCGACCATAAAAAGAGTTCATGAGTAGGTAACTCCAGCTGGCGAACGACGTGGTTAACGAGCTTTGAAAGAAGCACGGCTGCGCACAGTTCTAAACGGGGCAAACTGATTGTTTGGATTGGAGCGACTTTACTCTTCGAAACCAGCAAATATGAAGTGATCTTTGCGTTTGGTTCTTCATTGCGAATGTACAAGGCGGCACAATAAGCCTTTTCAGAGGAATCGCAAAACCCATGTATTTGGATTCGGTTGGTTGGAGAAAATCCAATCCATCTAGGAATATTAATTTTTTCAATAGCTGGTAGACTTTCGACCAACGTATTCCATTTTAGCAGAGACAATGGTTTTACGCAGTCATCCCAATCAGACCCTTCCAGCCAAAGTTGCTGTAAAAGGACCTTCGCTTGAATTATGATTGGGGCTAGCCATCCCATGGGGTCGAACAGTGCTGCTACAGCTGATAAAATCTGTCTTTTGGTGGCAGATATGGACGGGGTTGTGGGTTTAATATCGTAACAAAAGGAATCGCTGAGAGCGTTCCATCTAATACCAAGCGTTTTTGTGGAGCTGGTGTCATAAAATTTTAGAAAATCTTCATCGAGTAGGTCCTCAGGAGGTAGAGAACTTAAAAGATCTGGGTGATTTGCATTCAACTTTTTTAGAGGAAATCCGGCGGAATTCAGTGCACTTCGAAGCTGATTTTGAGCGAGAAGAGCTGAAGGAATGTCATGTCCACCTGATAAAACATCGTCAACGTAAGTTTCACGTTTGAGAATTGGTGAAACAAGTGGATAAATATCTTTACAATCCTCAGCCAGCTGGTGGAGAGTACGGATTGCTAGATAAGGGGCACAATTGACTCCGAATGTCACGGTATTTAAAACGAAGTCTTCCAATGAACCATTCGGGCGCGTGCGAAAGAGTATTCGTTGAAAATGGCGATCGTCTTCATGAACCGTAATCTGACGATACATTTTTTGTATGTCACCATTGAAGACAAACTGATAAAATCGCCAGTTGAGTATGACACTGATCAGGTCGGATTGCAATGCTGGACCAACGCATAGCACATCGTTAAGAGAAAGTCCGCTTTGTGAGGGGTTTGACGCATTGAACACCACCCGGACCTTTGTGGAAGTGCTTTCTGGTTTGACGACCGCATGATGCGGTAAATAGAAAGATAAATACTTCTCATCACGGACAATCTCTGTAGGGTGCGTTTTATTCATATGCGATAAAGTCAGGTATTCAGAGAGCACCTCATTATATTGATGTTGTAAATCGGGTTTTTTGTTCAAGGTGTACTCCATTCGGTTGTACTGTTTGAGAGCTATGTGTCGAGATGCACCTAGCTTTAGTTGGGAAAAATTTGGTTTGAATGGCAGCCTGACTTTGTATCGCCCATCAGACTGACGAGACGTTGTTTTCTGAAAGAACTCTTCGCAGTAGCGTTCTTCCTCGGACATAGTGGAGGCGCTTGGGATTTCTTCAACTTCCCAGAATTTCCGCAGCATCTCACTGAGCGATGGTTCATTTTCATGAACCACGTGAGTGGAGAATGAGAAAGTTTGTGTGCTGATGGGGCCGCTGAGGAACCATCCAAACACTGTTTGTTGGGCCAACAAACTACCGAAAACATTTAATCGCATGCCATTAAGCATGATCTTCGGGATGATATCGCTTCCGATAATCATATCAATGTGAGCAGGAGAATAAAAATTGGGATCGGCGAGATCTAAGTCGGCGATTTCTTCAAATGAAGGTTTTGCTAATGGGTGAGATGGCATAAAATTGGTCAGTTTTGGTAGAACGAGTGCTTTGACTTGGAGATTGAAATTACGAGATTTTGTGACCAAATTGAATGTGCACATTTTATTTGACGACCCAAGCAGTTGACCACCCATCCCAGAAATATGTGTGGAGACCTTGGTTGTTTGTAAAGATAACCGATTTTGAACCTTCTCAGCGAGGAAAGTTTTCTGGGATCCCTGATCAATGAGGGCTCGAAGTGTGAAAGTTTCGCCCAGGTGTTGAATGTATACGATTGCTGTAGGCAACACGATTCTTTCCTCACTTGATGAAAAGTGCGCGTGTATATGTGTGCTTTCCACCGGCTGAGAGCTTGATGCGTTTGAATCGAGTGATGATTCTAAGTGCATTAATGCTATTTGGGAGGCTTTGGACGTAGATGGCTTCGAATCATCAACTGGATGATCTACTTGATCTAGATGTAGCATCGAGTGGTGTTGCTGCTTACAGCAGAAACATCGAAAAGAACTTGTGCATTCTCTTTTGGTGTGAGAATACGATAGACAATTACAGCAGATTTTGTTTTGAGACACAAAATCGATTCTCTCTGGTACTGAGAAATTATTAAATTCTGGGCAGTGTCTAAGAGCATGATTTTTGTGACACTTTTTACATAAAAAATTACTTGTAGTGGGTGCTCTTTGAATGTGGAATGCATTCACTTGCACTCTATTGGGATTGAAATTTTGGGATGTCCTGTTTTGGGAAAAGGGCGTACTTTGCATATTCTGCCGACTTTGATTCTCGGGCTTATTTTGAGAATAATTGAAATTCGGCCTGATTTGGGAAATGTTCGGAATAGTGCCTCGACTCTTTGAACTCTTGATACTGTTTATTCTTTCTACGACTTGATACCGAGCTGTGAGAAATTCATCCATTTTATGCCAGGTCGGTAATACCTGCCGGGTTTTTTGTGAATCTTCCCATAGTGCAAGGGTATCTTCTGGAAGTTTGGTTGAACATAAATATATTAAAATTGGGTCCCAGTTGTCTACACAAATTCCTTGAGATGTAAGCATTGAGAGGCAATCATTGACCGATGATTGTATTCTCTGAATTGAACTGCTGTTTTCTGCAGATGCTGCTGGAATGCTGAACAATGTTTTAAGCTGGTTGTCCACCAGAATGCGCTTGTTTTCGAAACGAGATCGAAGGGCTTCCCAGGCCAGAGAGAAATTTTCGTCGCAAAGTTGGTATCGTTTCACGATACCTCCCGCGGAGCCGCGGGTTTTGTTACGAAGGTGGTACAATTTTTGAGCTTGAGTCAGCTTAGGGTGTTTGATATAGACTGCTGTAAACATGTCTCTAAACGATGGCCACTCTTCATAACTACCATAGAACACTTCTGTATCACAGGGCGGAACTTTTATGCAAGCACTTCCTACAGAGTTATTTAGAGATACGTTCTGAGCAAGAGGAGCTGCAGACACTGTTTCGGGATGTTGTTCATCTCCAGATATTTTTTGGAGATCCCAAATTTGAGATTTACAAAGGTGATAAGCTTCAACGCAAACACTAAATTTGGCTTTTGTGGATTCCTTGAAATCTTTGGTCGTATCTGTGTCTTCTGCTATCATCACATTTTCATATGCTGATGACAGTCGCTGCCATCTATCTTCTAAATCAAACAGCTTAACTCTTAAGAGCGTGCTCGTTATGTCGTCAGCAGGAGTTGCTTCGAACGCAGAGCAAAACGTGATTAGATAATCAGAAGCAAATATAAATTTCATTGAGACACTCATATTGATGTTGGGATAAACTTCTAACTCCAGGGGGCGACAGAAGTTTTCAAAGCTTTTCGAAAGTTTTTACAGACGCCAACAAATACTTCGGTTGTGGGGAATTTGTTAGCCAAACTAAAAACTCGAACTTTTTTCACAATTATCGAGAAGACAGTTCGAGAGATTTTCCACTTAGTAAATTCAGTTTAATTTGTTTAAAAACGAGAGTGTTTTTAAATTATCGACTAAATAGTTCGAGAAGAAGAAACGATTATCGAATATTGTTGAGAAATATTTCGACAATATTTTTAAATGTTCCAAGAAAAATTATCGAATATTGTTGAGAAATATTTTCGAAAAATTGTTAAATGCTCCAAGAAAATTATTGAATATTGTTGAGAAATATTTCAAAAAATTTTTAAATGTTCCAAGAAAAATTATCGAATATTGTTGAGAAATATTTCAAAAATTTTTAAATGATCCAAGAAAATTATCGAATATTGTTGAGAAATATTTCGAAAAATTGTTAAATGCTCCAAGAAAATTATCGAATATTGTTGAGAAATATTTCAAAAATTTTTTAATGTTCCAAGAAAAATTATCGAATATTGTTGAGAAATATTTCGAAAATGTTTAAATGTTCCAAGAAAAATTATCGAATATTGTTGAGAAATATTTCAAAAATTTTTAAATGATCCAAGAAAATTATCGAATATTGTTGAGAAATATTTCAAAATTTTTAAATGATCCAAGAAAATTATCGAATATTGTTGAGAAATATTTCGAAAATTGTTAAATGCTCCAAGAAAATTATCGAATATTGTTGAGAAATATTTCAAAAATTTTTTAATGTTCCAAGAAAAATTATCGAATATTGTTGAGAAATATTTCAAAAATTTTTAAATGATCCAAGAAAATTATCGAATATTGTTGAGAAATATTTCGAAAAATTGTTAAATGCTCCAAGAAAATTATCGAATATTGTTGAGAAATATTTCAAAAATTTTTTAATGTTCCAAGAAAAATTATCGAATATTGTTGAGAAATATTTCGAAAATGTTTAAATGTTCCAAGAAAAATTATCGAATATTGTTGAGAAATATTTCAAAAATTTTTAAATGATCCAAGAAAATTATCGAATATTGTTGAGAAATATTTCAAAATTTTTAAATGATCCAAGAAAATTATCGAATATTGTTGAGAAATATTTCGAAAATTGTTAAATGCTCCAAGAAAATTATCGAATATTGTTGAGAAATATTTCAAAAATTTTTTAATGTTCCAAGAAAAATTATCGAATATTGTTGAGAAATATTTCGAAAATGTTTAAATGTTCCAAGAAAAATTATCGAATATTGTTGAGAAATATTTCAAAAATTTTTAAATGATCCAAGAAAATTATCGAATATTGTTGAGAAATATTTCAAAATTTTTTAAATGATCCAAGAAAATTATCGAATATTGTTGAGAAATATTTCGAAAAATTGTTAAATGCTCCAAGAAAATTATCGAATATTGTTGAGAAATATTTCGAAAAATTTTTAAATGTTCCAAGAAAAATTATCGAATATTGTTGAGAAATATTTCGAAAATTTTTAAATGATCCAAGAAAATTATCGAATATTGTTGAGAAATATTTCAAAATTTTTTAAATGATCCAAGAAAATTATCGAATATTGTTGAGAAATATTTCGAAAAATTGTTAAATGCTCCAAGAAAATTATCGAATATTGTTGAGAAATATTTCGAAAAATTTTTAAATGTTCCAAGAAAAATTATCGAATATTGTTGAGAAATATTTCGAAAATTTTTTTAAATGATCCAAGAAAATTATCGAATATTGTTGAGAAATATTTCGAAAAAAATTTTAAAGTTCCAAACGCCAACACTTCGGAAGTGTTAGACTTGTTCAGAAAAGTAAACGAGAGAATTTTTAAATTATCGACAAAATAGTTCGAGAAAAGAAAATTATCGAATATTATTGAGAAATATTTCGAAAAAAATTTTTTAAAGTTCCAAACGCCAACACTTCGGATGTGTTAGACTTGTTCAGAAAAGTAAACGAGAGAATTTTTAAATTATCGACAAAATAGTTCGAGAAAAGAAAATTATCGAATATTATTGAGAAATATTTCGAAAAAAAATTTTTAAAGTTCCAAACGCCAACACTTCGGATGTGTTAGACTTGTTCAGAAAAGTAAACGAGAGAATTTTTAAATTATCGACAAAATAGTTCGAGAAAAGAAAAAGTTTTCGAATATTGTAGAGAAATATTTCGAAAAAATTTTGAAGTTCCAAACGCCAACACTTCGGATGTGTTAGACTTGTTCAGAAAAGTAAACGAGAGAATTTTTAAATTATCGACAAAATAGTTCGAGAAAAGAAAATTATCGAATATTATTGAGAAATATTCCGAAAAAAATTTTTAAAGTTCCAAACGCCAACACTTCGGATGTGTTAGACTTGTTCAGAAAAGTAAACGAGAGAATTTTTAAATTATCGACAAAATAGTTCGAGAAAAGAAAATTATCGAATATTATTGAGAAATATTTCGAAAAAAAATTTTTAAAGTTCCAAACGCCAACACTTCGGATGTGTTAGACTTGTTCAGAAAAGTAAACGAGAGAATTTTTAAATTATCGACAAAATAGTTCGAGAAAAGAAAAAGTTTTCGAATATTGTAGAGAAATATTTCGAAAAAATTTTGAAGTTCCAAACGCCAACACTTCGGATGTGTTAGACTTGTTCAGAAAAGTAAACGAGAGAATTTTTAAATTATCGACAAAATAGTTCGAGAAAAGAAAATTATCGAATATTATTGAGAAATATTTCGAAAAAAATTTTTAAAGTTCCAAACGCCAACACTTCGGATGTGTTAGACTTGTTCAGAAAAGTAAACGAGAGAATTTTTAAATTATCGACAAAATAGTTCGAGAAAAGAAAAAGTTTTCGAATATTGTAGAGAAATATTTCGAAAAAATTTTGAAGTTCCAAACGCCAACACTTCGGATGTGTTAGACTTGTTCAGAAAAGTAAACGAGAGAATTTTTAAATTATCGACAAAATAGTTCGAGAAAAGAAAATTATCGAATATTATTGAGAAATATTCCGAAAAAAATTTTTAAAGTTCCAAACGCCAACACTTCGGATGTGTTAGACTTGTTCAGAAAAGTAAACGAGAGAATTTTTAAATTATCGACAAAATAGTTCGAGAAAAGAAAATTATCGAATATTATTGAGAAATATTCCGAAAAAAATTTTTAAAGTTCCAAACGCCAACACTTCGGATGTGTTAGACTTGTTCAGAAAAGTAAACGAGAGAATTTTTAAATTATCGACAAAATAGTTCGAGAAAAGAAAAAGTTTTCGAATATTGTAGAGAAATATTTCGAAAAAATTTTGAAAATGTTCCAAACGCCAACACTTCGGATGTGTTAGACTTGTTCAGAAAAGTAAACGAGAGAATTTTTAAATTATCGACAAAATAGTTCGAGAAAAGAAAAATTATCGAATATTATTGAGAAATATTTCGAGAAAAAAAAATTTTTAATGTTCCAAACGCCAACACTTCGGATGTGTTAGACTTGTTCAGAAAAGTAAACGAGAGAATTTTTAAATTATCGACAAAATAGTTTGAGAAAAGAAAAAATATCGAATATTGTAGAGAAATATTTCGAAAAAAAATTTTAAAATGTTCCAAACGCCAACACTTCGGATGTGTTAGACTTGTTCAGAAAAGTAAACGAGAGAATTTTTAAATTATCGACAAAATAGTTCGAGAAAAGAAAAAAGTTATCGAATATTGTTGAGAAATATTTCGAAAAAATTTTTAAAGTTCCAAACGCCAACACTTCGGATGTGTTAGATCTGTTCAGAACAGTAAACGAGAAAATTCTTAAATTATCGATAAAATAGTTCGAGAAAGAATAAATTATCGAATATTATTGAGAAATATTTCGACAAAATTTTTAAATGTTCCAAACACCAACACTTCGGATGTGTTAGATTTGTTCAGAACAGTAAACGAGAGAATTCTTAAATTATCGACAAAATAGTTCGAGAAAGAAAAAATTATCGAATATGTAGCAATTGAATGTTGGGTGTGCACGGTCTCATGTGATTGTGTGTGTGTGTTTTTTGAGGTTATGTTGGAATCTTATATGCGACTTTCTTAGGACAATGTTTGAAATTGTCCTAATTATTTTGCCAATACAAATCACTCACCGCATCCTTGAAATGTTGCAATCTGTTGTTGATTTTGATGCATTCAATCGCATGCCAGCCAATGCCGCATGGAAACCACTCTGCGCTTATCGTGGTGCTGCTGTTTCTTTGGGCCACGAACTGCACTTTTCGCAAGCGCCTTCGTCACCGTTGTCGCTTTTGGTTATTTTTTATTTTATTCTTTTTGTCATACACGCTCACAACCACACTTCACATGTCACTTTGCTTTAGCGCAAACTAAAGCAGTTTTTATGAGTTTTTTGTTTTGAAAGGAATGCACAATTTAGTTTAGTTTTAATTTTTCTTGCAGATTAGCTACTTAACGAATAATTTTGTGTATCAAGTTGTCACCACACTTGCACGCTTTGTTGCAAATACGTATGTGTGTATAAGAATATTAAAAACGAGTAATTACCTTGAGTTGGGTTTCCTACTCGTTGGCTTTTTTTGGTGTATTTTCTGGGTGCGTTCACGTGGTAGGTACATTGCAGATTGTAGATTTGATGAATGTCAATTGGTGCGTGGGGATAATCCAAGCGCGTTCGCAGTTTTTCGAAGGACCAATATTTAGGCGCTGGGGGAATGAGCAGATTGTAGAGAGCAGGCGATTAAAAGATGTTGATGGCTTCCCAGCTGAACACACAAGAGACGGAAGTCTCGGTGGTTAAAATGCATGATGGCACGTAAAGGTCGGACCGTACCGTGGTGGGTTTGTTTAATAAGCTGTTGTTCATCCAGGGGTGAAACGAGCACAGGTTTGACGACGTCAACAGTATCAATCCATAAAAGAAAACGGCCGAATATTTCTAATACGTATTGAGAAAAGGGAGTTCTTTTAAAGATTTCGACTTTCCAAGTCGGCTGCAATCAAAAACTCAATTTCCTTTGTGGAAAATTTGTGCTTCTCATTTTATTCATTTTATTAATTTTACTTGTGTTTTACTTAGCTGGCAAAATCAGTATCAACTGCTTAAAATAATCGATCAAAATCGAATATTTTTGACATTCAACAGTGTTACCATATCTTACTCACTTATTTACATACTTACTTCGTTGGCGCTACAACCATATGTCGGTCTTGGACTCATCTTAGAATGCGTGCCTGTCTCTCGCTTGCTGGCCCAAGTTGGAAATTCAAGCATAGTCAGGTTATCCTCTACTTGACCGTCGCTGGGTAATCGAATATTTTCTTAACTGGAGCATCGTCTTTCATGCACTGAACATGACCTAGCCAACGAAACCGCTCAATTTTAATGCACTTGACTATGTTAATGTCAGCGTACGGATCGTACAGTTCATCATTCCACCGTATTTGTATTCCGATTGGTCCGTAGATCTTACGAAGAATCTGTCTCTCGAAGGCTCCTTAAGTCTTTTCATCTGAACTGATGTCGACGAAGTCCTTCATAACCTCAAAGGAGGTATTGTCAACTGTAACATGAGTTCAAGATGCTGGGAATATTTTTTTGTTGACACCAAATATCTCGTCTTATCTGCATTCACTGCTAGACCCATTCGACTTGACTCTCTCCTAATTTCTAATATGTAGAATGCTGCCCTAGTTTTGCGCGTATTATGAACAATGATTTTGGTATCATCAGAATACGAAAGCAGCATAACACTAGTATTGAATATTGTGCCACTACGTCTCAGAAAAGCAGCTCGGATGGTCTTCTCCATTATTTGATTGAAAAAGTCGCACGATAAGGAATCGTCTTGAGTGAAACCTCGTTTGGTAACAAATGGTGGAAAAGGTCCTTCCCGATTTTAACTGCGCTGCTGGTATTGCTCAGTGTCATCCTGCAAAGCCGTGTTAGTTTTGCAGGAATACCAAACTCAGACATGGTGGAGTACAGGTGTTTCCTTATTGGGCTCCAATCAGTTCGTTTACAATGGGCTTCAATCTTTCACATAAAACGCTTGACCGGACCTTATATGCAATATAAAGAAGGCTTATCCCACTGTAATTGGCACAAATAGAGGGTCGCCTTTCTTGTGAATTGGGCATCGTTTAGTTAAACTCTGCTTAATGCCCCTATCACCGTCTGCGAATCGAATGCTTCACTCGAATCGAATCATTTGGCGAATTTTCCTTTTTGTGGTATCACTGTTTGCGAACCTACTTATTCGCCTCAGATACGGTGCTGCCACAGCAGAAAACATAAAAATTCGCTTAAAAACGTCAAAACTCTAACCTCAAATTTCAATTAAGCCGCGAAATGTTAAGCAGCACGGAGCTATTCTTTGGAGAAACTGAGGAAACACAAACTTTGTGCAGATTACGACGCATTATTAGGGATAAATCCAATCCGCTAGAGATTCCTGACGACCTGTGAATATTTTTATATGCCCGGTTGATCTTAATTGAAATATTTAAAATCTTTTAAGGGTTTCAATCGTATTTTAGGCTTAACAAGGAAGCCTTTGTCTGCAGTCAATTCGAAGTTGTGCTATTCCTCCTATTTTGGAGCTAGCTAGTACTCTACGATTTTTTGCTCAGGGTAGTTACCAGAAGAGCCTTGGAAACGATTTTGAATTGGGTCTTGCGCAATCAACGGTGTCCACAGTTTTAAGCGAAGTTGTCGGGATTATTGAGCGTAATCCTTTCCCTGTATAAATAAGAGTAACCATGAAAAACAGGAAAAATAAGTTTCGGAACTTTTTTATGCAAAATCAGGATTCCCGGGAGTTATCGGTTGCGTCGATGGCACGCATATTGGCATTGTTGCCCCAGCACAGAAAAAACACCATTACTTCAGTCTTTTGAGTGATTAAGCTGTGATCAACTCACTGATCAACTCGATCACCAATGAATATTGAAATAAATAAAGAAGCAACTAGAACAGAAAGCAACCTTGGTAGAGTTGATGGCGGTGATCTATAAATAGCCTACAGCTTTGAAATGTCATATGATTAGCAGCCATACAATTCAAAAGAATGAATTCCAAAATTTGCACAGTCATATACTAATTTAAACAGTGAGTTGATCACAGCTTAATCACTCAAAAGACTACTGAAGAGGAAAATGAAGAGGATCGATTTCCGAAACAGACTGTCTAGTCAGCTAAGTGATTGACTCTATACAGAGTTGTTGTTGTTGTTGTTGCCTTCTTAAAAACTTACTTGGTCTAAAGCTCGCAATTTAATTCATGTAATAATTCAATAGATCATAAAACTAATTAAATAAAAAACTTTTTAAAATAAAATTAACCAACTAAATCACTATGTCGGTCCTCAAAAGCTTTTTGATGTAAGGCTTTTAAATAATTAGATATTACGCTTTAAAAATAGAAGATAGCAGGTTTTACACTCTTTCCCGTCAATATGTCAGGTTTTGTAAATTTATCGAGGGAAATGTATGGAGAAAAAATAAAACTAATGATTGATTTTGCAACCGAATGCTATTTCAAACCTAATTTTAATAACTTTTAGAAGAGTTTTGCATACCAATTTATTAATATTTATAAAAATAGCTGGAATCGAGTAGATTTTAGGGACAACAAAACCCAAACTTTTTGAGGAACTGGTCAGGGTTTGAAACTCATTTCATTTTCATTATTTTTATCCTTTTTTTTATTTCCTACCGTAGGTAATTGCACTCTTGCCTTTTATGGAAAACCACCACTCTATGATAAAATCAAAAATACTCCGCAAAACTTTTGGGAACATTTTTACTGCATATGGCACAACTATAATCAGCGCGTGTTGGAGGAACCTAGCTCTACAAACACATTGAAATGACTATCGTACCAACATAAATAATATCAAAAACTATGGTAGGGAAACTTACGAACCGACGCAACCTACGGATCTCTCTTTAACTCAATTTAAAATTATATCTAAATGCCAAAAAGTCAAATATTTTCCCATGATTTTTAATAAATGCCTAAAACAATTAAAAGACTATGTGCCGGTCGTATAAGGTGGATACTGAAACAATTGTCTCACCTCCCTTTCTCTTTCTCTCTCTCTCTCTCTTTCTCTCTCTCTCTCTGTTTTTTAAGAAAGTTTCGAAGCAATATAATAGTTTCTATTCCTGAACACCTAACTACCTTAACTTCCTCTTCCAAATCCAATGTGTGTGTGTGTGTGCAAATCCGGTTTTTTATTTGTGCTGTGTTTTTCCCCTAGTTTTTTTTCAACAAACAACACTTTATATCTTAAATTTGCTTGGTTTCTTTTATATGTATGTATGATGTTTATTTTTTTTTTGTTTCTTTATTTGTTTTTTCTCTTCTCTATATGTTCTTTGAGCAGTTAAACAAATAGAAAATGCAAATAAAAGAATATTAGCACATAATTTCAAATCATTCTTTAATCCAAAAATAAAATGGCATCTTCTCAAACAACTTAATCATCATCGTCATCGTTATTATTATCATCATCATCATCGTCATTGTCATCAATACCAAGATATTCATCAAAACCCTATTTCAATATTAAACAAGTCACTAAAATTTGTTTTCGTTTCCAATATGAACACAATTTATGACTAGCCACGTGAACCACATCATCCAGTTATTTGACAATAATATTCATAGTTAAGCAAGACGATAAAGCAACTGCATGTGAACAATCTTATGTTAGAAAAGTTACGTACAATTACTCAAACAACCCACATAAGTGCCTAAAATATGATGGTTTTTTATTCAGATCAGAGGTCCTTGTGTCTCTCAGTGCGTAGTGATTTCCATTGTCGTCAACAAGGACGACGAATGATTAAGTTTTCACAGATAGTAGAAGATAGAAAAAGATTGGGTATTCATTATTAAAACCACAAGAATCATTAAAGACGTTTGGTTTTTTCCTTTCTAATATTTTTAAGTTTTATATAAATATTATTATTTTATTAATAAACAAACTTTGTACTGTAGTTAATAAAGCTTGTAATGCTTTTCGTGACATCACTATTTAAGTGACAAGTTAAAACGTGTGCTTATATACATATGTATGTTGTCACTTTCTTATTCAAACCTTTATAATGTTTTGAATAATAGGTTGTCACTTCTTATTCAAAATTTCATTCAAACACTTATGTGTATGTTTTGTAAAATTTTTTTATTTTATTTTATTATATTTCTATTGTTTAATTTGATATAATTTTATTAAGAGTATTATTACAGCAACCTTTATTACGTTAAAAACAAAAATTATTATTCACATTATATATTAAAAAAATTTTACCCAGAAATATTTCAGTGAAAATATCTCAAAATGGCATAACCCAACTTGAATAGCTTTTAAATGTCCATTAATTTGAATTCCATCAAATACACGTAAAATCATATGATAATATTAAATTAACGGAAATACAAAAAATAAAAACGACGTAACTTATTTTTTATAATTTTAATTTGGTAAATTTTTCTTATTTGAGTTACCGAAATTTTGCCTCTGTTAATAAATCTTTACGTTAACTTCAGGTCATAAATTCGAAACTCTTAAGTGAAGAAAAGTAATTAGTTTACAACGATTTCGTTGACAATTTCCCTTTTGCTTCCGAAATTTGGAGGCTCTGAGGTAATTGCCTCTTGATAATCCGGAACTAATACCTATAGTGTTAAATTATGTAGTTTTGGTTTTAGTTAGGAAATTTTTCGAACCTCTAAATTTTCATTAGAAGACTCAAGAGTTTTTCAGGCTGAAATAGTTAACTTTTTGAGTTTTATTTTTTTTAGCTTATTCTTAAAAACTATTAGAAATAAATGAAAAAAAAAATGAATTAAAAAAATTTATAAAAAATTAACAAATTAAAAAAAGAGTACAAATCTAATGAAATAATATTAAAAATTTAATAAAATAAAACTATAAAAAAAGTCTTAAATCGTGCTAAAATGGAAAGTCAACAAAAAAATTATCCAATTCTTTTAGAATAACTGCAAAAAATAGTGACTTCGAAATGTTATCTCTTGCTATAGGAATATTGTTATTTAAACTAACTTTAAATAACATCATTAAATATTTCTCTTAAATCTTTAGATTAAATAGTTTATTTCACCTTGTTTAGTTCAATCTTACTATAAAGTTTCCCAAAAATAATGTGTTTGAGTTATGCTGTTTTGGGCATTTCCGTTGATTTATATCGTGTTTTATCTTAAAAATTGCTCTTTTTGATATAAATTTATGTGTATGTCGTTTACTTTTTAAATTTATATCTAATTGTCCGTCAAAAACAAGGTTGCTCTTTTGTCTTTTTTTTTTAAAAAAACCATTACTTATTTTACATTGCATTTAAGTAGTTTATTGTTTAAATGTATTTTGTTGTTTTTATTTTCTATTTTTAAAATCTATTTAGTTTGCAAAGTAATTTGATTATTAAATGTAGACAAGAAAATAAATATAATTACATACGATTTACAGCTACTTAAAGTTATTGGAAATTATTTATTAATTTTTTAAATTAAAATTCTATCATTATATTTTTTATTGAACCAAAAATTATATTTAAAACGAACAAATTTTTAAAAATTAAGACAATGTGGTCACCACTATTAGTTCGTCCCCAATGCTGTACACAACAAGCGCCAGCAGCAATAACAGCAACGACAACAGTGTCATGTCGACGACAAACAGCACGGGTGCGCAGTACCACTATATTACCACAACTGGCGCCGATGGTCAAACACCGACTACAATCGTATTTGAAAACTACAACGGCTCGGAAGTTGGTGACGGTGTCAACACGATCATTAAATTTGAAAACCAAAGTGGAGGCGACGAGTCCTACGAAGATTTCCAAACGATAAAAAGTGAAAATGAGATGCATGCAAATAATGATTCGCAAGTCACATACGAAACCATAACCAGTAGCGGTAAACATGCTGAAGCAAATAACCACCAGCAAACGACAATCGTATTTGAGAATTACAATGGCGTGGAAGTTGCGGAAGGTGACACTATCATCAAGTTCGATGACCAAAGCGCTGACGAAGAGAGTTATGAAGAGTTTCATACTATCAAGACCGAAGAGGCAGAATTGCAGCAGCACGAAATGTGCTATGAAACTGTCACCCAGCACGATAAGGAAATTAATAAAACAGTCACAGAGGCGATTGTTATGCCAACTCAAGTTACGATCCCTGTTTTGTCTGCTAATGCAAAGCAGAAACGTAAGCGAAAAACACGTGTCGTAGCTGAAGATGAACAGGGCGAATACTTGGAGAAGATGTCGGTACGTGGCTTGGACATTCAGCGCTACGAACACATAATAGACGGTGTTTCCTACTGCTTGGTTTGCGCAAAAAACGATATCTACAAAACTTTTAAAAACAAGTATAGTTTCCAGCGCCACGCCTATCTTTTCCATGAGGGAGTCAATCGCAAAATTTTTGCATGCCCCATTTGCAATAAAGAATTTTCGCGACCCGACAAAATGAAGATGCATAAAAAGGACAAGCATGGCGATGCTGTGGACGGCGTGATGCCGGTAAAACTTAACACCGAGTCCCAAGTTCCGCCTGCAAAAAAAGCGCGCAACACAAATGCGAGGCCATCGAGAACACGAAAGCCGCGGAACACATTGAATGCCACGTTGACAACAGCAGCTGCAGCGCAAAAGCGTTTAGCACAAATCGATAGCGTGCTCGATGAGGTGCAAAATGCTGACTCGAACTCCAATTCTACAGCGCAACATCACCAACACCAACATTCTCAACTATTGCAACATGTTGAAGAAACTCAAAATCAGGTTACGCAACAGTTGCCCTCACTTGATTTGAGCGGTATGATATTGCCAGGTGGCGCCCAACTACAAATTGCCAATCCCACAGCCGCAATATTGCAGCAACAACAGCGACATCCGCAACATATATCGGTTTCGCACTCCCCACAGCAACAAACGCAGATACAAACCACCAACGGCGCCACTCTCATATATTCCAACCAAATAGACTTTCAGCAAGCTTTGCTGCAACAACAACTTCATGGCCAAAGCATTATGATACAAGACCAAGCTGGCAATTTGCTTCCACTTCAAACCCTTCAGCAACTCAACGCACTCGATGCCAGTGGTACGCAAACCATTTACACCACACAAGCTCCACCCAGACAACAGCAACAATTGTTGCAAACCGCGCAACAGCAAACACAACAGACCACGTACCAACCAAACCAACACATACAACTGCAGACACATAGCATACCGCAAATACAACAGCAGCAGCAACATTTGCCATCTAATTCACATATTAAGCAGGAACCCATTCTTGCCAACAGTAATCAGCAACAACAACTAAGTCATCCACAACAATCAACAACATTGATTAAGCATGAATCCAATTCTTCGCAACATCAATCTTCTAGTCAGCAACATTACGAATTGGAAAATGTTGCCTACCTAACGTCGACGACAGCAGCAACACCCAGTGCCACGCCTACGGAGCAACATGTCATAGGCACCGTACAAAGCTATCAGATACTCACACCCGACGGCTTACAAAGCTATCAAGCGGCTACCAAGCTCGAACCTGGCGAGCTGGAACTTTGTCCGTATACGACGCTAACTTCGTCGGCAAATACTCCTCAGTACACCTTCTCAACAAATGGACAACTGCACTCGTCAGATGGTCAGCAGCATCTACATGTTGCTGCTGCCAGTGGCACCAACAACAGTAGTCAGGCAACACACCAGTTCATGGAGCTTAAAAACGATTTATTGATCAAAAGTAGCGATTCATATTCGTTAGATGCAACCTCCATGTACCACCTGCCCTTCTCACCGACGTCAATGATTAACGCTGTAAACGATGTTAACTCGTCGTCGCTGCTGGAAACCAAAGAAATTAGGTAAACTTTTAAATTTTTCGTGGATTGCAACATTCAAAGTAACAGTTTTTATTTTGTATTTTTCGAGAATAACTCGTATTTATTTAGACAGTGTGGTTCGCTCGCCGCGCAACACTTGTTTCTCTTCTGCTACTGTTGCTGCTAGAAATTGTCTCACTCGTAAGCAACACATAATATAATGTGTGTGCGTCAGTGCTTACGATCGAGAAGTAAAGTAAAATAGTTTAGTTTGAATATTATTTGTTTTTTTTTGTTTTTTTTATAAACAGTAAATTTGTTGATGTAATCATTTGGAGATTTATTGCTGTTGCTACTACTCTTCGTACAACTGCAACTACAAAGCCAAACTGCCATAACACATATTAATTTCTTTATTTATCAATATGTATATTAATTGTATTATTTTTTATATTTTATACGATCTATGGATAATAGTGGAATCATTTTTGGTCGAGTGTAATTATTATATTGTACATATGTATGTATAGAACTGTAGCATGTGTATTTATTTATATCTTATGCATTTATAATTTATTTATATATATATGCACGTTTTATAAAAATGAAATTATAGTTAGTCAGTTATAAACATATTCGAAATTTGAGCACTAATGTACCACAAAGTATATTGCATGAAACGTAAACTATTCGCGCGAATATTATAACTAAGATCAGAAAACCTTTGTGGTAAGTTCATTAATCTTACTATCACGGCATCACCCGGATATGTTAACTATTATTCTTAGATCGATATATTTCAAAGTGATGCATATATTTTTATTAAGAACTACTTAAAGACAGCACTGACCATAAATTGAATTCCATTCCTTTCATATTCTTTGCGTTTTTTAAAATAGTTTAATGTAAAAGCTTTTTAGTATAAAGAAGTATCTTCGTTTTTGCACTGAGTTTTTTATTGTTTTATGTACCAATCTTTTCAATATATATTTAACTTATACTGTTGATTGATTTTCCTTATTCTTATCAATCTAAAATCTATCTACAATCATAATAATATATTGTTTCATAAATAAACATTTTTAATCTTACGAAGTATTTGAAATTTAAAAGAAGCATGATTTTTAATCGCATAGATAGAAACGCATTAGTTTGAGTGGTTAAATTATAATATAAAATATGAAATAATCTATATAGTCTCGTATGTGAGAGCCTTAACGCGGGATTATTGCAAAAGCCGCAATAATGTTTGCTGTTTTTTTTTTTAAATAATGTCTTATTTTTCTCTCTTATGTATTAAATGTGATGCTATGTAAAGTAATTTGGCTAGACACATTATACACTCGTTGAACATTATTATAACTCAACACGAAGTATCATCCTTGCGTTTTTGTCGTTCTTTCTTTCCCATTGCTTTTTATTACTATTATTCACAAAATGCATTTTCTTTTTGTAATTTCTCAATATTTATTTTTTTTTAAGATTGATTAAGTTTGTTTTAAATGAACATTTTTGTTTTTCTCTTTTTCTTTTTCTCTTTTATTTTTATGTATTATTGAATGAATAAAAAAACAACAGCTACGATATCACCGAAGCGGTGCTCTTAGCACTCTAAGTTTTTACAAACATAGAATATAGGAAACCTAGGTTAAACACACACGGATTTCTTTTTGAATAAAGACGACGCTATTATCAGATAGTTTAAATATTTTTAACAATCGTTAAAATAACTCGATCTTACATCACATACACACACAAACACACTCACAGACACATGAACTAATGTCAATCATTCTCCTCCTTGCATAACTCATATAATCAGAAGCTTCGCTTTCACAGTTTAGTGCTCTAATTTGTTTGAGTTGCTTTTCTTTTAATGGAAATGCATAAAACATCAACGACATCCAACAATGGCGTTTATCATTTTATGTTTGTGTGTTATGCAATTTATTTCAACAATTTCTGTTATGGTCTTTCAAGGTATGTGGATTCAATTTAATTTTTAGTTTATTGCTATTATTTTAAAATAAGTTATACTTTAAGATGTTTCTTTATTTATTTTAATATAGTATTTTATGTTTTGTTTGTCTCCTAATACAATCTTTGTATTTGTTTTGTGAGCCTGTTAATTTTTGTACCTATATATTTCATTCATACAAAATCTAAAAATTTCCCATTTCAAGACTAGCTTAATATTTATGCTTTTAATTTGGTTTTCGGTTTTTTGGGTTATGACTTGGTTCTCAAACTGTTGCTTTATTTCCTCAAATAGTTTCAGTTATATATAAATAAAACAATAATTTATTGTAATTTGTTGACTAAATCAGCTTCGGCGAAGGATGGAAAAAAACCTTTTAATTTGCAATGCAATTTTTTCTATGTGTTTTGCAAGTCAGTTGAGTGTTGAAACTTTTATAACAATGCTGAAATTGTAAAAAGCATATTTTAAAAGATACAAAAATATATAAAATAAGTTTCTTAAACGACACCAATATTTATATATTGAAATTTAAGACACCAAGCAATTTCTTTTCAAGTTAAAATGGAGTACTTTTGTAATAAGCTAGCCACGCATTTATTTGACAGTTAATTTTTTATAAAAATTTTTGTAGTTTCGATGGTGTTAGTGATAGTGCGCCTGCTTTCTACACTTGATGTCTTGGACTCGAATACCGCTATTTATAATTTTTAAAAAATGTACATATGAAGATAGAACTTTCTTCTATTTCTTACAAAGATTTTTTTATTTGCAAACCGTTCTCTCTGAAGCGCATTGCTTCTAGAACGCTTTTTATATTACATAACTACAGGAATGAAAGGTTTGCATACATATCATAAAATTTCAAATAAAACTTGACAAAAACGAATTGGCCATTTCAGCCCTTGAAAGGACTTTGACCAAGCTCTCCTAATGATAAATTGTGTTGTGCATGTTATTAAATGTTTGAACACAAATGATCGAGAACGGGACCCACGAGTTGTATGCAGACTCCGAACGGCTTCTGTTCTTAAGACGTATTATAAATATATCTAAATAAATATTAATTCAATTGAAAAACATTTTGTCAAAGCAGAGGATTGAACCCGGGCTACCAGAGTTCTTTAGCTTACGGGCCACGCACTCTTCCCACCACTTACTATTGCAAATGAAAATATAAATTTTGTTTATAAAATATCATTTATGTTTTAAACACTTTAAACAGTACTGAGGAAATTAGACATTCCGAAAATGTTCACTTTTACACAAAATAACGAATAAGCTATAAGTTTAACTTCGGTTGCTTAAATCCCATGCATAAGTACACACTCCTTACGAGTTGTTTTGCTGCCTAACATAAAACTTAGGTTTTAGAAACCTGGACTTCATCTACTATTTTTTTAAGGACTCATAATCAGTCGCATTTTAGGCCCAATTACAAGAACAATACATTATTTTGGATAGAATATGAATAGGAAAAACTTTATCCAGCACCAGGCCCGTAGCCAGGACTTACCCGGGGGGGGGGGGTTTTTGATTAAAAAAATATTGATAGTTTTTGATATCGATAAATCAAAAGGTATTTTTATATGTATATTAAATGTTTGTTCCCACATAGACCAAATTGTGGAGGCCTAGTCTAAAAATTGTCGTCGATTTGATATAAAAATAAAATCTATAAAGTTTCGTGCCGATTGATAGACTTTTAAAAGTAGCTCAAGAGACCAATAAATGGAGAAGCGTTTTGCAAGAGTTCAAAACATCTCTTGAAGTTAATTTAAAAAAAAAACAGATGTGCATTTAATTTTAAATGTAATTGTTCTTTAAAATTAACAAACATAAAAATCGGATTAAAAGTACCAGAGTTGTGACAATTTACTTTTCGAAAAATGTTACTTTATTTCTTGTTTCAATAAAAAAAAAATTTAAAAAATCCAAATTTCAGAAACTGCAATTAAATGTTGTTGAAATATTTTCTAAAACAACACTGAATACAAATGAGGAGTGTCTGTTCAAAAGTTCCTATATAACATTTTTGAAAAAAGCTGATTTTACTATGGTTTAGCACTTAAAATATTTAATCCTATCATTTGCACAGAAAAAAAAAAGAAAATCGTAAATTTTTCCAATATTTTGTGCATAAAAGTTTATGTTTCTGTTCAAAACGGCCTAAATATGCATACTGAAGAATTGCTTTTGAAGATATTTAAGCAAAAGGGACTAATTTCCATGTTTATTTTATTGTTCTGTTTATTGTATAAAATGCTTAAAAACCTTATCAAAAATGCCTTTTTCTTCAGTGACTGCACAAAAGGACATATTTTAAAATTTGAAATCTCTATAACTTTGAAACTATTAAAATTTTTTATCCATGCTTTCATCATATATTAGCTGTTGGCCTCAGAATTGTAAGCACAACAAAAACTAGACTTTTTCAGTTTTCTTCAACTTCATACAAAGTAGAAATAAGCTCTTTTAAACAGACACCAAATCCCAGAATCCCCAAAAATATGAAAATGCAAAAAAAAAAAACGACATAACGGGGTGCTAAGGCATAGTCCTTAGCTATTTGTGAAAAAATTACAAAAACAAAACACGGCTCAAAAAGTTATAGCTGTTGAAACTTGATATTTATTTCAAAAATCTCAAAGTGCCTGTGTTCGGGCATTTCAAACAAAAAATAAAAAAAATTATAAGAATTTTTAACCACCGTAGCCTAGTAGGTAGAGTGCGTGGCCCCTAAGCTAAAGAACCGCGGTAGCCCAAGTTCAATTCCAGCTCAGACAGAATTTTTTTTCAATTGAATTAGTTTTTCTGTTCGGTCGTCACCTCTCTGCAGACAATGGCAAACCTCAGAGAGTACAAATTGCCATGTAAAGCTTCTTGAGAACATAAGCCGTTCGGAGTCGACATAAAACACGTAGGTCCAGTTCTCGGTCATTTGTGATCAAACATTTAATAACACGCACAACACAATGGATCAACAGTAGCTAGGTCAAAGTCCTTCCAAGGGCTGAAATGGCCAGTTTATTTTTATATTTATCATTTACAATGATTTCAATAATTTTAAAAAATATATCTGATTTTTGTTTTTAAAAAAAATTCAGTACTAATTTATATAGTTATTTTAAATATTTTAAAATAGCAACTCTACAACATAACCAAAGTGAAATATAACTGTTAAACATTTCAATTGACGTGACTAAACTAGTGATTAATACGCTTATTAAATTTTTCTGTTCTAGTTATTAATTTTTGGGAAGAATCCATAAAGAATGTGAATGGACAATCTTGATCACAAATTTAGTTGGAACTGCGACCACATTAATGGCAATTTGAAAATCAAAAGTTTTTATTGTTTTTATAAGTTGGATTGCGAGAGACGATATTGTAGTATTTCGAAATTCGGTTGCGATGTCTTAAGCTTTAATAACAGCATAATGTAGCTCTTCTTGCGCTATATACGCTTGTGCTCCTTGTGATGTACCATTCATGACAGCCGCACCATCGTAACACTGCCTGAACATAAAATCGCAATCTGTACCGAAGTCCTTATTTATTTATTTATTTATTTATTTATTTATTTATTTCATGTGTATAATCGAAGCCAATTAAGGCCAATATGATTACAAGTAAATAATTGTACAAGTAAGTCTAAGTTTATATTTTACATTAAAGATGTTTATAAATTTCTATTATAGTTTAAAGTTCAATATGATATAGTATATTAATTTTTCAATTTCAATACAAATAATAAATTGTGGAAACCCTAAATCTAAAATCCCTAATTATTTAATTTTTCACAAGACAACCCCTATATCAGACGAAATAAGACCTGCTGTTACGATTAAGCCAATTCACTAACGTGTTGCAAATATTTACGTTTGAAAGTATTTAATGAGTCTGAAAATTGCTTAAAGCTACTAGGTAAAAGGTTCCATACACGTGCAACCTTGATAAGAAATGACCGCTCAAAAATAGATTTGTAGATACGAGGAATTAATATTTGTGTGTTTCTTCGAGACCTAGTAAAACTAAATAAATTCCAAAGATAAATTGGAGTTTTAGTTTTAATAACTTTGTAAAATAGCAAAATTTGTCTCATTTCAATATAGTTAATAAAATTGCAATGAAGAAACATAAGAACATGTTCCGAAACATGATCACGAACTTGGATGTTGAAAGCAAACCGAATAATCCTATTAAAGATGCGACGCAGTTGGTTAATGTTGCACAGATTAGTACAAGAATAAATCTCTAACCCATATATGATATGGGGCATAAGTAGTGCTTGTGCAACACTAAGTTTAACTGGAGTTGGCATGTAGGTATTCATGCTATATAATTTGTGTAACATAAAATTGATCTTATTACTTAACTTGTTTATATGAGCCTTATAGTTGAGGTTGGAGTCAATTATAATGCCTAAACATCTTAAGTGTTCTACGAATTCAATTTCAATGTTATTTATAGAAATTGAAATAGGTATTTCATCATTATTATAAGGCATATTAAATATAATAGCTTTTGTTTTGCTATAGTTGATAACTAATTTATTCACATCCATCCAATATAATATCTGATCAGTTGTGTAATTAATGCAAGCTTGTAGCGAGTCAACAAAGTCAAAGTTGGAAGAGAAGAGCAGGTATATGTCATCAGCATACAGATAGATATTAGAGCTATCTATACCTATTTGATCTACAAGACTGTTAATATAAATCATAAATAATAGGGGTCCCAATACAGAGCCCTGAGGGACTCCACTCAGCACATCTAAAGTATTTGACAACCGATTGCCACAAGAGACAAATTGTCTTCGACCAGTTAGAAAGGACTTAATAAGGGAGCATGCAGAGCTGGAAAAAAGAAAATCTTGTGCAAGCTTATGGATTAAGATATTATGGTCAACTAAGTCGAATGCCTTAGACAGGTCAAGAGAAAGTAGTACACTGAGCTTGTTCTGATTGGAGTTGTGACGTATCTTTTCAGTTAGTCCTAGTACCATAGAAGTTGTGTTATATCCATTGCGGAATCCAGATTGACATTGACTGAGTTTACTTAAATCGCTCAGATTATCATATATTTGGGCATTGAGAATACTCTCCACAATTTTTGAGAGTGATGGAAGAATGCTTATAGGCCGAAAGTTTTCAAAAGCACAGGAATTTCCTTTCTTTTTAATCGGAACCACTCTTGCTGTTTTCCAAGCAGTGGGAAATGTTGACGTAGTAATTATTGTATTAATAAAGTGTAATAAATACTGCTCAATAAACGGGTATATTATCTTAATAAATTTTATGGGAATATTATCAGAACCAATGGAGTTCGACTTTATTCGATATGTAGCTAAGTAGAGCTCATTAAGAGTGATGTTTCTAAACATAAATCCTGTGCTTGAATCAGCGTCAAAATCACTATATGCATTATTGGAGCGTACCTGAGAAGAGACAAAAAAAGAGTTTAGCATATCTGGATCAACATCATCAGAGAAGCTATTTTCATTCACACATCCATCTCCTCTCAGCATATTCCAAAGTTGCTTTCCATTTACGTTTTGGAAACGTGCAGTTCCATACTGGATTTTTGCTTTACGAATTATAGACTTCGCTTTGTTCCTATATTTTGAAAAAATCTTCCAGTTACTTTCGCAGTTATTTTCAATAAAAGATTTATAAGCCAAATCACGCAAACTAATAGCATAGACTACATCAGGTCTTTTCATGAAGGGGTCCATATCTCCGGTTTTCAGAGTTTTTTTACGGATAGGTACCATAGAAAAAGAGTCAGATATTACGTCATTAAGGCATTGCAGTTGCTCATTTACGCTATTTGTTTCAAAAATGTAGTTCAAGATAGTATTATTTATTCGACGTTCTAGTTGTTGGAAATTTATAGCATTATAATCACGATATTCAATAAATCTTTGTTTGTTTTCGGCAAGGAAATCAACGCTTATGTAGATAAAAGCATGCCGCGATATATTAGGACATTAAAATCCTGCTCCTGCTCCTTGGTCCTTGGCCCAGAATCGGCATACAAAATCCTGCTCCTGCTCCTTGAGCCAGAACCCCCACACAAAATCCTGCTCCTGCTCCTTAAGCCAGAACCCCCATACAAAATCCTGCTCCTGCTCCTGCTCCTGCCCCTTGAGCCAGAACCCCCACACAAAATCCTGCTCCTGCTCCTTGAGCCAGAACCCCCACGTCCTACCTACTAGCAGATTTTATTCAAAATTCCACCCAAGTTTTTGTCCTCAGAGAACGGAATTCCATTAAGACGAAGGTCACAGGCAATTACTTTTGTAATTTAGTCTGAAGGTCACAGGCTTATATTATCTATGATTTGAAAGCATAGCTCTCAATTCAGTTCAAAATTGAAGTGGCTTGCAACTTTTTACGCTGTTGTGTTGTAGTGCCTTAATGCTAATATATTAGATTTTTATATTTTCTAGACCCTAATTCCTTATCCCCTAAATCCCCCCTTGTCTACGGGCCTGTCCAGCACAAAACTTTATTTTAACAAAACCGAACGTGCTCAACGGATTTGACAGTTCCACATCTGCTTCTGGACTGCCCTATTTCAAAAATCAACAAACCTCTAAAATCCATCTTGAATTGCGAATTAAATGAAACAATCAACACAGTCAACGAAGCTTTCAGAAAACAGAATATAGCCTATGAAATATAATTACACATTGTAAATTTGTTCTTTTAAATGTATTATTAAGCTGTTCGAACAGTTTCCAAAACAAAAGAAAATACTTTTTCATATTCGGCCGGTGTGTATTGTAGCTAAGCTACCCTGCACGCTTTCATACTTTATAAATTAATTTTTAAAGTATTAATTTTCTTATGAGCTCTGTTTTCAAATAAAACAAGACTATTCTACTTGATTTTTTCGACTTCGACTCATTACAGGACTTGTATTATTGCTTTAAGTATTCAAGTGACCAAGCAAACTTTCTTCATTGTAATGTTTTAATATACAACTGTGTTTAACTGTGAGCACAACTTAAGTGAAAAGCATTAATTTGTAGTTTCAAAACAGCGCTGGAATCTTTAATATGCTGCTCAAATGTTTTGGATTCTATTAAAAGTTAAACAATTAAATTTAATATTCCATCCAACTCTTTTTTGATTCACGTAAAACAGCTGTTCACGAAATAACACAATAACATTCTACAAAAGCATGCCTTAGGGCATGGACAAAAGTAGCAACATTTAACACACCGGTTTAACTTGTGTTTACATGAAAAACAAAAACAAAAAAATTAACAGGCAAAATACCACATCTCAGAATTAGCACATTTAACCTTAATTAGCATGAACTTTTTTTTCGAACTAAGCATATCAATTCAGTCGTGTTAAAGTTATAAATAGTCATTTCAATTTGGATTTCTAAAACTTGTTAATTTTTGGATACATCGTGAAGTCTGGAGGTGTAAAATCTGCATTCATATTCAGAATCTTAAGTACAACTGAATAACGACATAAGAATCCATTCATTGAATGCAAAATTGATTAATAAATAAAATTTGTAATTCACATCCAATTCTAAAAAGTTGATTAATTAATTATTTCAATTATTCATTTATGTTATTCAGAATAATGAATCAATTTTTTTGTTCATACAAATGCTATTCACAAATAATGCAAATTACAAAAAAATTCAGATTTTTAAATTATTCTTTTTTATTTATTACTCATTATTTATTTGTTATTCATTATTAATTTTTTATTCATTATTCATTTTTTATTCATTTTTGTCTAAAAAATAAATCACATTCAATAGTGAATAATAAAATCTTTTATTAATTCTATTATTCACTTTTGAATGTAAATAACAAAATTTGTTTATTTATTTTATTTCTGTTTATTTATTAGTTTATTTAAAAGTGAATAACAAATTTATAATCAGCCCTATCGGAAATAATTTTTCACGGGAAATCGAAAAAGGGAGTTTTCATTTTTAAGATAAAGCTGAAGAACATTTAGAAGATTTTTAAAGAAAATTTGTTGATCGCCATTGATGAACAAAATTGCATTAAAAATTTTTAAAATTTTCTTGATTTTTATCTTAAAAATGAAAACTCTCTTTTTGAATCCGCGTGAAAAATTATTCCCGATTAGGCTCAATGAATAAAAAATAATAATGAATAAAAAAATTAATAATGATTAAAAATAAATTATAAATAACAAATTAATAGTGAATTAAAAATTAGTGATGAACAAATAATAATGATTGAAAATTCTGAAATTCTTTATGAATTGCATTCACATGAATAAAAAAACTTGTTTCATTATTGTGAATAAAGGAAATGAATAGTGGAAACTAATATTAATAATTTTTTAAAATTGACTGAAAAAATATCCACACATTTATTTTCATTGTTTATAAAACAAAAATATTTACATCTGGCAACACTTGACCCCACATCCCATTTTTTGTTATATTAAATAATTATATTATTAAAGAAATTCTTGGTTAAAGATGGGTTAAGTCGACCCGAATTTTCCGTGCCTTCAAAAGCCCGCTTCAGGGTATTGTTAAAATTTTTGCCAGAAGGTCAGACGATATATTAAGAATATGTAGAGTTTGAGAGAGCAAATGGTCGAAAAAGAACAAGTTTGTGGAAAAAAACTCAAAGGTTTTGCACCACGATAACGCACTATCTAACAAGGCTATCATTATAAACAAATTTATGACCTAAAATTTGGCAAACAACCACCGTATTCACCTGATATATGATACTTGCCACGCCCACATTCAACGTCCAATGCGGAAAACATTAAAAATTAACCGATTTGGATTATATATTTACCAAAATATTCTTAATTTGAGCTCAATCGTTATAGGCTACGCCCACTTTCAACGCCCAATAAATGCGAAAGATAAAAAAGTTTATCGATTTGATATGGGTACTAAACGATTCGTAATTTCATATGTTAGATTTGACATATCAACATTCAACGCACAACTAATGCGAAAAACTCAAGCCCTTTTGAATAGATGACACACAATGTTCTTTTATTAAATGTATTCTTGACAAAGCTGCTTTTAAAATAATAAAAAACCTTTATTTTGACATGAATTCTATGCGTTCAAAGCCGTGGGTAATTACTAGTAATTTATAAAACGCTAACTAGTTAGTAAATCGGACTATAATATTGCCTCTGTAAATTCGACTAGTATTTTATTTAAACCGCACACTGTGATAGAGGCATGCTTGGACGAAGCGCTTCATTTAATATCACGCAAAAGCACACCAACGACAAGTAAGCCACTAGATCAATAGCTTTTGTATAGAAAAAAAGAAAAATAAGGAATATATTTCATTGCATTAGTTTAGGTCAAAAGTACCCATTAGATGGGACGTTATAATTTTTATATAGTGAGAGCTCTCCTTACGGAATTAAATATCTTTATAATAATTTTATACCAAACTTCTAGAATTTTTGGCAATGCAAAGAGTTATATAACATTATAATATAAAAAATAATAAACTGGCCATTTCAGCCCTTGGAAGGACTTTGACCTAGCTTCTATTGATCAATTGTGTTGTGCGTATTATTTAAATGTTTGATCACAAATGACGGAGAACTGGACCTATGTGTGTTATGCCGACTCCGAACGGCTTATGTTCTCAAGTAGCTTTACATGGCAAGTTTTACTCTCTGAGGTTTGCCATTGTCTGCAGAGAGGTGACGACCGAACAGAAAAATTAATTCAATTGAAAAACTCTTGTCTGAGCTGGAATTGAACCCGGGCTACCGCGGTTCTTTAGCTTAAGAGCCACGCACTCTACCCACTAGGCTACGGCCGCCACAACATTATAATATAAGGACTTTATTTCTCAATCGAAATAAATCGTTCATCGTTATTTTTGTGTTTATATTTATGATACAGTAAGCTAAATTTCTCGCATCACTTTAACACTAGGCTTTCATTTCTAAGATATTGGTGCAATCAATAATTAATCAAAAATATGTTACTTTTTATGTGCCCCTTTTTTTAAAAAATAATATAAATCAAAATCAATCAATATTTTGGATCTTATGAGTTTTTATTATTAAATGATCTCCCAAATTTTGCTTAAACCTTTGGAATATACCAAAACATGTCTTTACTGAAAGCACTCGGCTGCCACAATGGCATGTAAATCTTCTTGAGAAGTAAATTTGTAAACACATTTAACACGCACAACACAATTTATCTTAAGTAGCTCAGTCAAAGTCCTTTCAATGACTAAAATGGCAAATTTTCAAGGCATCCATGTGATGTTTGAGTATTTTATTTTATAATTAAGGCAAAGTGAGTAAGTGAATATTTTATTTTATAAGTAAGGCACAATGTTGTTAAAAACGAAAAACACAATTTTAATGAATTGGTCTTTTACGGTCTCACGAAAAATATATAAATGCCATTCATTATGTATGTATGCTTATAGTATTACATATTTCAGTTCAGTTTCAGTCCTCCATAAACCCTTTTAAAACCTTTTAACAAAAAAAAAAAACAAAGTTAAGTTATATAGATGTGGTATCAGTATTTAAAAAAGGGGTGAAGACAAGATCATTTATTTCGTCGCTTGGTAGCCTTATCGATTTTTAGAATATTTTGTCTTGATTTTACTGAATAACAATAATGCATGCTTATTTATTTTCAAATTATGTATTATTTTTTGTTTTTTAAATTAAGTTTTGTCTTACGTTGATTTTTTTGTAAATTAAGCTTTTTTATATACAACTTAAACTACTCTCTCTCTATTAATCTTTTTTCTATGGGCGTGTCTGCGTTGAAATTATGTGCAAATTAAAACACGTACTTGTAGTTTTTATGCATTATAAGAATTAAATTAATATCTATTGTATATTTACTACTAAATAAAAACTTTTTATCGTCGCATTTTTTCTAATAAAATATATTTTTCTTTTTCTTCATTTCTCTTTGCTGATTTTGTTTACGTTTATGTTGGTTTCGTTCATCCACACAACAATTTACAAACAAACCATACAAATTGGCATAAAATCAAAAACAGGTTCTTCTAAAAAACAAAACAGAAAAACACAAAAAAAAACATCCGCACCAAAAAAAAACACAACAAAAACACCTAAAACTAGACAAAAATCAACCAAAAACCAACAACATCTACAACCGAAAAAAAATTGTAGTAACAGCAACAATAAAATCTCTGCAGCAGCATCAGATGCAACATCTGAACCAACTCCACTTCCTTCAACAACAATAAACGCAGCAAACAATTCAAAAATTGCAAAATCAATTATAAATGAATCATCAACTAAAAATATCGGCTCAAACGCCTTCTCTGCCGAAAGCGCGGCTAAGATTTACTATGATGAAATTATAGCAAAACAAGCCAAGCCCCGTCCAAATGCCAAGTGCAATAAGTCGTGGTCAGCCGACAACGGTGGTTGTAGTTTTGTTGATAAATTCACTGATTTTGTAATTAATGAATGTCCTGCAAACAAAGATTTCCACTTTACTAAAACCCCCATCCCCCTTAGCAGAGGTGACATCATCAAGAAAAAGGCGCAGCCACAGCCAGCCTCTCGCACAGTGCAACTAATTGTAACGCGAAAGCCACCAACGGCAACAGCAACAGACAGTCTGAGCAACATGTGCATCAACAAGCAAAGTTACAAAACAGCAGCTACCACAACCAAATTAGCCACTCCTGCTGTATCTGAAAAGTCATCATCTTCACTTGTTATTGAAGAGGATGACGATGAACTTAGCTTCTCAGCGAGCAATTACAACAGCAATAGTGGCAGCAGCGAGCACTCTCAGCATTCAATAAACACTCTGTCTGCCTCTACCACTCACATCTTACGCAAATTTCGCATCCCCAAGGGAACAGCTCTGACAGCAAAAGTGGCAAACGATGATTACAACACCAGCGATGCTCTACTTCGAGAAACGGAACAATGTAACTCTGATGATAGCTCGGTAGCATCCCCTATACCTGAAACTCCACCACCAGCTGCTGCAACACCCGAACTACTAAATGAAGCAATTGTTGAAGTGCCAACTTGTACCATCAAGTCCAACCAAATGCCAACTGTTTTGCTACCAGCGACTCAACATTCGCAACAAATACAGCTGCAGACTGTGCAGCCCAACGGAACAGTCACCTGCATAAATTTGCCACCAAATACAATACTACTTTCATCAGCGGATGGTTCGATATTAGCCACAACTCGAAGTGGACACCAGCAACAGCAAATAATTGCCATACAAGACTGGAATAATGGGAGTGAAGTAGTTAATCTGGCTACAGCTTCGTCAGCAACTACAGCACAACCAACATTGCTTCTTACCACAGACGGAACTACCGCGTTGCCATTTATGCAGCACACGACTGCTCCGACAACAGCAGCTGATGCTGCAGCGGAAGCACTCAAGGCGCAGGTGATAGCGTAGGGTTTAGCAGGTGGCCAATTTGGGCGATTTCTTAACAATGCCACCATAATACCAACAACATATTTCTTTTAAAGCCCAAGCAAAATAAATTTTCATTATTTGCACAGAATTTAAAAGTAAACAATGAATTCTGTGCCGAATTTGAAATTTCATTTTATTTTAATAAAAATAGTTAAAGTTTACTTTCTGTTAATATAACGCAGAACGACTTCGATTACAATATAAACAGTTTAAATTAATATAAACTACGCGCACAGAATCGAGATGAAATATTTTTGTGGGCTACTTTAAAGTATAAATAAAACATAATTGAAATTAAAAGCAATCAAAATGATATGCCATTTTCAATCAAATTAAAACAATATTTTCTTACAAATCTCTTTGTACAATGTTTTAATTTTTAACAGTTAATATTTTAAAATATATGTGATAGCCGAATCTGGTTCTGAATCATTTTCGGTCATTATAGACCAACGTTCATTATAGATCTACGTCTCAAAATGTAATATATAAAGCATTTATTAAACTAGCTTTATATGTGATGCTCAGTTTTTGAAGTCAATTTAAGTGTTTACTTGTTCACAAAAAAGTGAAAAGTCAAAAGATTTCATAATCAGATCAAATTCAGAACAGAATCAAAGCTGAGATTTTATTTCGTCGCCCTAATTCTAATATGACGTATGTCAAAATTGGTCAAAGTAACGTTTATTAGCGGTTTAGGTAGATTGGTCAAAACTACATCCATGTCCTTTTTTAGTTTTTAATGATTGTATGAAAAAAAGAGAGGTAGAACGTTTGAAACAATATAATATCGTATGAACTTCATACAAATAATAAACAGTTTTCTTTGCATCCTGAACAATAGATAATTTTGACTTACGTCGTATTAGAATTACAGTCCACCCTAAATAAGTGCGCGTGCGTGGTTTAATTGTCAAAATCGGCTCATGCACATACATTTTGTATGAAGCCTACCGAAACACGCACCGGACTACCGCAACATGAATCGAATTTCCAATTTTGACAGTGCGTTCGGATGTGAAGTTGGCTGCATAAAACCAAAGTATTAGAACAAAGAGAAATCAGCTGCTATTAATTAATTAATCTCAATTGCAAATGGAAGTATTTGCAATATTAATAGATTTTTACACAATACTAAAAGTTTTTTAAGATTTTTAAACCATCAGACTGAGCTGGTTCGAGAGCAGCAGTTCTTTCCGCAGCGCACTTGTTTAGGTTGAGCGTAAAATAAAGTTGCGTGGCGCTTGGGTACGCAGCGCAACGCACACTTATTTAGGGTGCACTGTTAGGCCGACGATTTATACTCTTACAAAATCGCCCAACTTAGCCACTCACTAAGCTAAAATAACACTTCCACTCTTGCTTTTTGCCAAGTTGTAAAATAAATAAAGAAAATATATATGTATGCAAATTAAATATGTTAAGTCAGAGTAAAAGAATTTTGTTGAATTTATGAGAATTAGTTGGATGAATGCACATATGTAGTTTTTCTGTATAATTAGTGTTCTAATATATGTACGAGTATGAGTTATAATTGATTTTAGATAAACTTAGTTATTGTAAAAAGAAAAATACTAAGTGTAAGTCGTTTTTCCATTGTACGCCGAAATTATTGTATATCTAATGGAATATATCAGCTAACAAAACTATAAATAATGCTTAACTAAGTAATAAGTATTCGATGCTAAAGTTATACCACTTTATTTTAAATCGATGTTCAGACAGTTGAAAGAATTTCGTTAGAATAAAAAATTTAAATACAAATTAAAAAATAAAAGTTAAAACCATTTAAAACAACAAGTTTTGCGCATATTTAAAAATGTCTTAACTTATTATGATGACTATCTTTCATGCATATATTTTTAAGATGCTTAGACAATGCGCCTACGTTCCTTTTTAACAGTAAAACTTCATTAAGTCAAAATTTTAACTGAAATGCTCAGAAAAAGCTATTATTTATTTCAATTGAGCTTATTTTGTGTATTTTATAAAGTAATACTTATTTTAATGTATGTATAGTTATTATGGATGTGCTCTGTACTGTACGTCGTTATTACTTATTTAATAAACAATTCATTTTAGTTTTTGTTTAAATTTAAGCTTTTAATAAACATGTATCAAACAATTGTCTAAGGTTTTTCTCAATATATTCGCAGTTGTTATTTTACATATTATTTATTTTTTAACTCTCTTATTTTTAAAAAAAAACCCAATTATACATAATTAAAAAAATGTTTACGTGTATACATTAACTTACCGATATAAAACTTAAACATAAGAAAAAGCAAAACAAACAAACCAATTAAATTTAGTATGTAAGACAAGCAAATAATATTTTTTAAACAATACATAAATTTGTAAGATAAATTTAACCATCTCATATATCTTAATGAAAGAACACATCATTATGTATTCTTAGACTATAACTTATTTTTAAATAACAAAAAACTAAAAACAAAACTATAAAAATAAAAATTTATTTCATAAAGATAATACTTTAAAATAAAAATTGTGTTGTTTTTTTTTTTTTGAGACAGTAGCGTGACAATATCATCAGGCAAGTTTTACCAATCGATATATTTAACATTTTTTATTTCAATTTGGCCTTTTCAGAAATGGAATAAATGCAGGCTTTAATATAATTTTATTTCCCTGCTATCAATAAATTTCAAAGTTTTCAACCGCTATATAAGTTATATGAAAAGGTCTTTCGTTTTGTGCCATAACATCAGATAAGGTCCTGCTTCAGATTTTGTGTGATAGCAGAGCCTGAAAAAATCTCTTAAAAATTTATTTTTTTAAGTTAAGTTCGACTGTTTCAGTGGATTCAGTGGAAAGTAATTTTTATTTTTATTTTGCAACACTTTTTTAAATCAATTCGTTTGGTTCTATCCAAAAAAGATGAACCAACATGATAAAAATTATTTTAGAGAGACATTTGGCATTGAAGTCAGTTGGATTTTCGATTTTGTGCCGAAGAAAAGCAAACAAATTTTTTTTGGCATATTTTATATGAACAATAAGCCTATTACGGTTTACAGCAACAAACTGCTGTGTCTTCTTATTCCAATATTACACGATGTCCGTTTGCTCGGCGTACACTTGGCCGTACAATATGGTTGTTGTATGGATGTTGTTGTATGGATGTTGTTGTATGGATGTTGTTGTATGGATGTTGTTGTATTCTCCAAAATTTTTAACAGTTTCGCATTGGAAGCAACAACAAAATAATTTGATACAAAGAACTACAGATAAAGTATTCCCGGCGCAACGAATAAAATTTACTGCGCACCTCGTCATTGGTGCTCGTCAAATGTCACACTTGATGAATACATTCAAAAGAAAATGTCAAAAAGAGACGAAGATCGCAAAATTAAAATGAACAAACAGTCCAAATTCTGTCAAGCACATCAAGCAACGTAGCCGCTTTTTGTGTAAATCGGTAAAAAGGGGAAAAACACCCCTACAAAATATGTAAATTTTTTTCACAAACAGTACTAAAAAATATATTTACTTTATTTTAGACAGGTGCTTTATTTAACAATATTTATTTCATTTCAGTAAAACAAGTTTTCATAAGAAAATTTAGGCATTTAAAAATCAAAATTAACAAGCAGTCAAAATTCTGTCAAGCAACGTAGCCGCTTTTTGTGTAAATCGGTAAAAAGGGGAAAAAACACCCCTACGAAATTTGCAAATTTTTTTCACAAACAGTACTAAAAAATGTATTTACTTTATTTTGGACATGTGCTTGATTTAACAATATGTATTGCATTTCAGTAAAACAAGTTTTCATAAGAAAATTTAGGTATTTTAAAATTTTTACACCCTATAAATAAATTGTGACTACGTTGCAACCAATGAGCACCTTGCACGTCACAGCAAAGATGGCGGACATGCGCAATACTTTATCTGTAGTTCTTTGTATCATGGTGTAATATTAGCATTCCAATGCGAAACTGTCAAAAATTTTGGAGAATACAACCATCATAGAAATAAAAAATAAGGAAATGGTGTTTCGCACACATAGACCCTGTTCTCACTCGCCTTAAAAAAGGCAGAGTAATGGCGTTATTTTGACACTATGCATCTGTCAGGTGTTCTTACTACCGACTTTTTTAAGCCCGCCTTATTTTGCATTCCGAGAACAGTCCATAAATGTGGTGTTAAATTTCGGAGAATTCATTACTTTGTAAGTCTTAAATTAAACAGCAACGCAAACAGAAAACCCAACCAATGCAAAACAAAATTTATTTGCGCTAAAACATAAGAGAACCACGAGGAAAATGAGGCACAATGAAACTTCAAAGTAACAGACGTCAAAATGAATCGCAAAATTTTTAAAATTTTTGAAAATGCTGCCTCACGTAACTTGTCACCTTCCCACTTCCCACCTTACCTGTAGACGTCAAAATTAATCCGATGATCCGCCTAACGTAAGGCGCGTGAGAACAGGCTCATCCAGTGTACGTGTAGTGTGTCATTTTTGTCGTGTGTTTTTTGACAGTTCGAGTCGCTCATAAAAAAAAACAAATAGAATCGCTGTGTTTGCAGAAAAGTTTTAAAAAATTAATAAGTGTCATCACTTAAAAGTGTTAAATAAAACAAAATAAATTTTTAAACTATAATATAAACATGCATTGTACTGTATAAAATAATTGAAAAACAGTGCGATTTCCTTTCACAGGTAATGATTTCCACACCTTTGTGTTTTTTAAAAGAAAAATCACGGTATTTATATTAAAGTGGTTTTAACAAAGTGAATATCAATTAGAAATTAATATTTTTCCAATCAGAAATATTAGAAAAATAGCAAAAAAGAGCCGCCGTTTTCGCGCCATTTCTTAGCGATAAGAACTGTCAAAGCGCGAACACAACTCCAAGGCCGCATTCTATTTTTGAAGGAGCCACCCATTTTTAGGGCGCCCTTTTTTTCAGTATATTAAATCAATATTAAAATATATTTGTGTTTCTTTTCAGATTTCCGGACATCTTGGACGTAAAAAATAAATGGATTTGTGCGCTTAGGTTGAAAGCCGATTCTATTAATACAAGATCAGTTGTTTGTTCTGATCACTTTTATGAGAATGATTACATAGGATCTACGAAATCTAGTAAACGGTTATATCCGTCTGCAATACCACATCTAGGTGTTGTTAGTGATGAAATGTAAGTATAAACTTCGTCCATTATGGTTAATAAATAAATATATGAGAATCAATACCTTAGGGACATTGATTCGATTCCTACCTGCAGCTACCATTATGTTAAAGTACCAAGTAGTTTAAATACAGATTTTGGTGTGGCGTTTGGCTCAAACAAAGAAAATATTAAAATTATTGAAAACTTACAAATTGTACCACCGGCAATTGAAAAAACTCTTGTTGAGCCTGTCACAAATTTAAATTCTCTATTGTCAAATGCAAAAAAAATTACACCAAAAAGAGCTTTAGATTCTTGTGATGATCTATCATCAACGCCAAGAAAAAGAGTGGCAAAAGAAAAACTAAATGTGCTTCGGAAAATAGTAAGGAAAAAAAAATAGAAAAATAAAAACCCTCAACGGAAAAAGTACATCGGAATTCAAAACGCATTGCATCACTGAAGCAAATTGTGGCAAAAATAAAAAGTAACAATTTAATAAATGAAGAAACAACGGAGCTGCTGGAGAATCTTGGAGTTGTGAACGCTCAGTTATTCGAAAGAAAATTAAGAAAAATAAAGGGCTTGCCAAATTCAAGAAAGTATCAGCCAGCCCTAAGATCTTTTGCTTTAAATTTAAACTTTCTTTCACCGACAGCGTACGACTATGTTCGTCAAAATTTCGATAATTGTCTCCCACATTCCCGGACTATAGCAAAATGGTACGAGGGTTTAGATTGCTGCCCAGGATTCTCAAAAGAATCATTTGATGCAATTAGCGAGGTCGTAGAGAAAGCCAAAGAGCGATCAGAAAAAATCATTTTGAACTTAGTTTTTGATGAAATAGCTATTCGAAGGTATGGATTTAAGAGTATATTTCAATTTTAATATTTCATAATTTCTTTATTAGATACATAGATTGGAGTAACAAAGGACCAATAGGATATACTTTTATCGGAGATGGTGATTGCAGTAGCACCGAAGCTACACAAATCTTGGTTTTCCTAGTCGTGTGCATCAACCAAAGTTGGAAAATCCCGGTTGGGTATTTTCCGATCACATTACTTGATGCAAACCAAAAAGTAAACATGATAAAACATTGCATAGGAAATATTTTAACAACTGGGGCTGAATTAATTGGGGTTACGTTTGATGGAGCAGCAGTAAACTTTACTGCAGCTAGATTGTTAGGGTCAAATTTACGAGACGTTAGTACGGAAAGTGTTTTTCAGGTAGATGATTCTTTAAATGATAAGTTTTATATTTTACCGGATCCCTGTCACATGATTAAACTGATAAGGAATTTTTTTGCAGAAATGGGAGAGTTTAGGGATTCAGAAAACAAAATTATTAAATGGCGTTACCTTCAAAACCTAGTGGAGTTACGGGAAAAAGAAGAACTACATTTATGAAATAAATGAAATAAGAAGAGCCCATATATATTTTCAAGACCAGAAAATGAAGGTTAGGCTTGCTGTGCAAGCTTTAAGTAAATCAGTAGCAGACGCACTCGATTTTTGCAGGGAAGTTTTACTTTTACCAGAATTTCAAGATAGTGAAGCTACCGTCAAATCTATCAGGCAGATTAATGATGTATTCGATATTCTTAATAGTAGAAGCATTTACAAATTGGGTTTTGAAAAAGCACTTTGCCAGGAAAATGTGGAAAATTTAATATCATTTGGAAATAATTTTGTTGCCTACTTAAGCCAGCTTCGCACCTTAAATGGGCAATTAGCCATAACACACCGAAGAAAGACAGGGTTTATAGGTATTATAGCATGTGTATTGAATATGAAAGTAATTTATGAAAGGTTCATAGCAACTGAAATATTATCATTTGTTCCATTTTATAAGCTTAATCAATATCATATTGAGTTCTTTTTTAGTTCCATTCGCTCACATTTGGGACATAATGACAATCCGTCGGTTAAGCAGTTTATATCTGCTTACAAAAAATTAATTATTAGATGTAAAATTAGAGAAGGTGGTATTGGCAATTGCATACCTCTAGAAAATATTGAAATTTTAAATATAAGTTCATCCAATCCAATTAAATCGAAAAATTTAAATTGCAATAATTCAAATAATGAAGTTTTTAAATAATCAAGTTGTAAATATAATTGATTATGAAACAAATTCCTTTTTAAATGAACATAATTATTTTACGGACCCGATCATATTAACAGAGTATACTAATCATGTAGTTAAATATATAGCTGGGTTTGTTGTATTTAAGTTACAGTCGATTTTAAAATGCAATAATTGCAAAATAGATTTGGAGGGTGACATAAATCTGCAATCACTTGTAAGTTTTAAATCGAGGGGGTATTAAAAAATTCCATCAAAGTCAGTTGAAGCTGTTTGCTTGATTGCTGAAAAGAAGCTGCGTATTCAAACGAAGTTATTGGATAAAAACAAATCTATTTTGCAAAAAATATATTATAATAGAATATTATTTAATATACAAAAATCTCTTATTGGAGAAAATATTTTTGAAGGCCATATAAAGTCTTCCGGCCATTATAATATCGTTGTGAAATCACTAATTGACATTTTCTTAAAAACGCGATATTTTTATATAACCAAAACAGTAAACGAAAAGCCTTCAATCAGACAAAAGCTCCATAAAACTATTCACTTTAAAGGAGTTTATTAGTTAAATAAATAAAAGTATTAATAATATTAATAGTATAATATATGTAAGTCATTTTGCAAGCAATTTTTTCTATTGATCTCATCATAGTTTTTAAAACAAATCGTTAAATGGAATCAAAAAAGCCATAAATTACCAAAAACTAAAATTAACATTTTGATTGATTATAATGCACCGTATTAAATACATGTTCCTGCAAAATTTTACACTCCTACAACTAAAAACTACGATTTTATTAACAAAGTTCTGAAAGCTTTTAGTGCAATTTTTTTTAAAATTTTGTAAGTTTTTTGCTTCTGTAAAATTTTTAAAATGTAACTTATGGCTTTTTGAATTCATATGAATATATGTTGTTATTATTATTATTATGATTTATTATATGTGTTAATGAATTTGTTTTCTTTTGTTTTGTCATGTTATTGCTCAATAGATATGATCTCAAAAGTGTTAAAATAAATGAAAAAATTCAATATATAATTGTTTAAATAAAAAATGTAAATAAATGGGTTCTATTGAAAAACATCATTGGTACACTTATTTATATACAATTCTTAAAAAAAACTGGGCCTAGCTGTACGCAACAACCGAATGCGGCCCTGAGTAAATGTTTCTGTATTAGTGTGAACATACACCAGTATGAAAAATGCCGCACTTTTATTTCAGAACACTACTTTCTTATCTCTTATTTCTTTGACAACCATGGTATAATTATTTGAAAAGGTAGTAGTTGACGAGCTACCCATTTGACTACCTATTTGACGAGCGGCGATGGGTAGTTGTCGAAATTAGAAATGTGAAAAAATAAGCAACGACTTTAACATAGCTATTCAATCGCAGCAAACTAAAAACATTCCAATAAACTTCGCGAACAAATTTAATGAATCAAAGAAAAGTTAAAAATAAGCACATAGCTAGTCAACAGCAGCAAACTACAACTCCTTTAGCTGTTTTTGACAACTAACAATCGCCAAAAAACTGTCACGGCTACCTTGTAAAATAATTATACCATGGGAAGGTGAAGGTGGGAAGGAGAGAGTTTCAAAAACTTTAAAAATTTTGTAACTCACTTTGATTTGGCATTTGTCATTTTGAGTGCTTTTTTCGTTTATGCGCTAATAGCTGCTGAATTTGCAGTGCTATATGCAGCTACGAAGCACACACTCAAGCTAACATAAATTTGGTATTGCTTTAAAATGTTTTATTATAAAAACAGCACAAAAGCAAATGCAGACTCAATGTGAGGCAAGTTATGTGTGTGAACATTTAACAACTTTTTTATGGCAAAGTGAGTTGGTTGAGTTAAGCCAGTGTAGACAGGCTCTATACGTGTATAGAAGGAATTTTCGTTAACTGAGCAAGCGAGATAGAGCGTAATTTTTTGACATAAGCTCTTGCCGAGCAAAAATAATGGTGAAAAAAATTGTTGCCCGCCATTTATCAGCAAGAGCTTCTGCCAAAACACAAGTTCTGCTTCATGAGCGCATTAATTATTAAGGGTGGCAAGGCCCTTAATTTTTTTTATATGGGAATAAGCTTTAATAGTTATTTATTTGTTTATAATTTCTTCGAATAAATGACATGAAATTAAAGTGGATAAGCGCCCTAAGGTTGGAAGCTATAACTAGGTATTTTTATATAACAAAAACAAAAATAATGAAAAGCCTAAAAAGAAATATCTACACAAAACTATATATTATAAAGGAGTTTAATTTGGTATATATTTAAGTTGTTTAGTTTTTGTGTTATTTTAATATCAATAGTTTATTTTATTGAATTATTTTAATGAATAGTTTATAAAAAAAAGGTTTTTGAAATGAATTATTAATAAATCATTAAAAGTAGCTTTTGTCGTTTCAGTTTTATTCTGAGTTCATGTCTTTTACTTAATTTTACTGTTTTTCTCTGTAAAAAATCGGTAATGCTTCAAATTGTATAATGGTGCTATATAAAAGTTACATAGTAAGCATACATACAAAAAACGAAAAATAATGTACGCCATTCTTTGCAACATAACCGAATGTGGCTCTGTTGGAATGTTTTTGTGTTTGTATCAACTTCATTGTGTTTGTAAAATACTTCATTTCACTTCAACTACACCGCTTCCTTATATTTTACTTCTATGATTCAGTTGCTTTGTTGTCTACCGTAATAGAAATTTACACATTGAAGACAGCAAATCCTGTTGTGCTGTGAACCGTAAAGGGCTACACGTCAACCGGGCATAAATCAAATCTATGTTTTTTTATCTTTCTATGGCTTTAATGATAATAATAGCCGTTGAAAAAGTTCATTAAAAAAATCAAAAATTACTTTTAACTTTTATTTATAAAAATATAAGTTAAGAGTTGACTTTTACTTTAAAAAATAAAAATTTTCCCTCACTTTAAACTTTTAAACTTAAAAGTAAAATTTAAGAGTCTCCGAAGACTTATTTTCCAAAAATTTTTTTATAAGTCTTGAAATACTTTTATTTTAAAAAGTTATTTTTAAGAGTCTTTTGAAACTTTTATTTTATAAAAGCCTTACAATAAAAAAGTACGAAAAAATATCTTTATTTATGACCAATTACCAACAACCAATTTATTCCACCGATTGACTTTATCTGTATGAGTCTATTATTAATTATTATTAATTTTAACAGCCTTTCACTATGGTCAAATTTCCGGCTGCCAAGTTTTCATTGTATTCTTTTTTGGCTCACTTTTTTCAAATCCCTCCGATCGGAAAGGTTATGTAATTTTTCCAAATATTAATAAATGTATTCTCCATATTTGACATACTCGGTACTCTAAAATCAATTATTTTATTCTCAAATAAAAAAATAAATAAAAAATATATTGAATGTATTTATGTTGTACTCAGGGTTCGTATTTGCTCACTCATGAAGCTTCATGAATATGAAGGAATTTTTTGCTCAAAAAAAAACCTACTCATATTCATTTTTGTGAAGAGATGAGCAGATTTTTTTTGTTCATGAACTGAAGAAGAGCAAACTAGTTTGTGAACAAGAACATTTTTTACTCTTTTAAAGAGACTGTTGCTATTCATCTGTTCTTCAATGCTTCACTTGTCGTTCGTTGGCTCTTCATTTGTTCATGAAATTTTCATGAAAAGGATTCAGCGACCCCTTAACACTAATAAATGACGTTTAAAACTCTTAAAAAGACATATTTTTAGGTGGCAGCCCTATTATTTCAAAATTTTATAATTTTGAAATTCTGACGACGGATTTGGATTCAGCGACCCATTTTTGGTGTACCATTTTTTTTTTGCCAGCCCCGAATTTATAAAACTAAAAAAATTAAGGTGGCAACCCTATCAACTAACTTGAATTTTAAAATTCTGACTTCAGACTCGAAATCAGCGACCCCTTAACACTAATAAATTACGTTTAAAACTCTTAAAAAGACATATTATTAGGTGGCTACATATTTCTAAATTTTTTACCCTACAGGTGGAATTTGTAATCCCCAAAATAGAAAAGGTAAATTTTATTTGCTATCAACCATCATATGAGCCACTGTGCATGCGTACCAAAAACAAATCTGTGGCTGTTTATTAAACTTTCCATAGAATCCCACAATGCTCTGTTATTGCATTCTTGTTGCCACGCTGCTTAACATACATACACACAAACATTCAAGTCATTTCATTGCCTCGCTTCAATACAACATAGCATGCAAACGTTGTGTGTATCTAAAAAAGCAAAATTAAACTAAACGAACGAGAGCATCATCCGTTGCCTTCACCACTTCATGAAAATTTCATGAACAAATGAAGAGCCAACGAACGACAAGTGAAGCATTGAAGAACAGATGAATAGCAACAGTCTCTTCAAAAGAGTAAAAAATGTTCTTGTTCACAAACCAGTTTGCTCTTCTTCAGTTCAAGAACAGTTCAGTTCTTCCGGTTAATAATGGAAAATAATTTCATTCAAATGGCTGCCTCGGCTGGCCATGCAGTAGCCTACACGATCGGTCCAATTTTTAAGCACATTATCGATTGTGTGCAGCTGTATTTCACCAATGGCTTCACGAATATTGTCCTTTAAAGCGTCAATTGTCTCTGACTTGTCGGCGTAACACTTATCTTTGAGGGCACCCCACAAATAATAGTCCAACGGTGTCAAATCGCAGCTCCGAGGTGGCCAAACGACATCAGCTCTGCGGCTGATAATGCGATCTTCAAAAACAGAGCGCAAAACATCGAGTGTAGATTCGGCTGTGTGGCACGTAGCGCCGTCCTGTTGAACCAAATGTTGCCAATATCCTCCTCTTCAATTTTTGTGAACAAAAATTCGTTCAACATGTCCCGATAACGATCGCCATTGACTGTAACGGCCACTCCTTGCTCATTTTCGTAGAAAAATGGCCCAATTATGCCTCTGGACCAAAATCCGCACCAAACAGTGACTCGTTTTGGGTGCAGCTGCTTTTCAATGTATGCGTGTGTGTTTTCTGTGCCCCAAATGCGACATTTTTGCTTGTTTACATACCCGCCAAGATCAAAATGAGCTTCATCTGAAAAGATGATTTTTTTTGGCAAAATCGGCATCTTCTATCGCAGGCCCACTTAGCGAAGCGAAAACGCATTGGATGGTCAGTTGGCTTCAACTCCTGAACCAATTGGACTTTGTATGGCGTCATACCAAGGTCTTTATGCAAAATTCGTCTCAATGATGTCTCCGAAATGTTCAATTGTTGAGAACTACGGTGAATTGATGTTGATGGCGCTTCACGCACACTTTCTGCCACAGCAGCAATATTCTCGGGTGTACGCACTGCTTTTGGCTTTTCACGCTTTGGTTTATCGATGAGGATGCCAGTTTCTTTCACTTTTTTCACAAGATAACGAACATACGGAGATGACGGTGCTTCTCTTCTTTCAAAATCCGTACGCAATTTTCGCACACATTCTGCAACATTACCATGATTTTCAAAGTAATGTCGCAATATTTCCCAGCGTTGTTCAACCGTATACACAACCATATTCTTTCAGCGGAAGGATAAAACTAATTATCTGTCAGATCAGACATGAGCTAAGTGTTACCATTCACGAAATAAGCTTTAGTTGAAAAAAAAACGTTAGATGGCGGACCCTGTATTTATATTCGGTAGTAATAAAAAAATATATTTGGGACATGAGATCTCATTACTACTACATATTAACTCTCACTCTTTATTTTAATTATATTCTCATCCTTTTTTTGGAGTTGATGAGATATGCCGCTCGATAAGCCCAGTCGATGAGCTATGTCGCTCTTCTTAGTCCCTTTATTGGCACGCCGCACAGTGGTTGAGCCCGCTACAAAAGTTGTCAATAAATAGAAGGACTCATCGTAGACCAATAAAATTTGATATATAAGTTGGAATTAGCTTTATTAGAACACACACAAAAATACTTTGAAATCCGCCTACAACCACGCCCACCTCCCATACAACACAAATGTTTAAAACGCCATATTTTTTTTTTGTTATGAACCTATATTAGAACTATTCAGTCAAAAATCTTAAATATATGTTTAAAAGGAAATATATTGTTACCAGATATGAGTTCCTTAAAAAGTCTTTTATTTAATGAAGTGTTTAATATTCATTGAAAAATATTGTATATATTTAAAAAATATAGTAAATTTACAAATAATTTTTATAAATACTATTTGTGGACCAGAGATTGCAATTCGTGTGAGACTATGTACCTACTTTCTTTAGTGTAGAGTACAAACCAGAGGCGTATAAAGGTTGACTATACGGGTACGAGCTCTTCAAAATCAATTTCGTGCAAGTGAAATAATTTTACGTTTTACCATCACTTAGTATACTAGCCAAAGAATTGAAATATTTAATTAGTTAAATAATTTCATTACCAAAATATACAAATATTATTATAGAAAAACATTTAAAGTCTTAATATCTTACATAGTAATGAATATCAATATAATATCATTACTCATATCAATATCATATCATTACTCATATCACTACTTTGCATTATCATTAAAATGTTTTTCATTATAATTCAAGTAAACAATAATTTTTTATTCTAATAATAAACTACTTCTATTTATATTTATATGTTTCTAAAACAAAAAAAAAACTAAATTTCCCATTTATAAAAATGCAATCAAGACCAGCTGTTACGATTTTATTGCTAGTACCATAATGTAAACAGGATAAAGTATGTGACACTTTTGGTTTAGCAATATATGCCTGAAAGTATCTATATATATAAAATAGGATGTGTGTATGTATGTAACGTATGGACTCCAAAACGGCTGGGCCGATTTTGATGAAATTTTCAGGTAATGTTCATCTTGGTACGGTGGGTAACATAGGCTATATTTGGACCCGATAGGTGGCGCTGGGGTGGACTTATATCGAAAATTTGAATTTATGGACCAATTTAACTGAAATTCAGAATGTATGTTTGTTTGATCATAAGAAAATAATTTGTGTATAAATGGACCCGATAGGTGGCGCTGGGGTGGACTTATATCGAAAATTTGAATTTATGGACCAATTTAACTGAAATTCAGAATGCATGTTTGTTTGATCATAAGAAAATAATTTGTGTATAAATGGACACGGTAGGTGGCGCTGGGGTGGACTAATTTCGAAAATTCGATGGCGTGAAAAATATATAAATACTTTTAATTTTATTTTATAACGAGGGGAGTAGCGAAGCACACCGTGTTCAGCTAGTAGTAAATAAAATTGCTAAAGTACAATTCTTTGAGACTGGGATCTTTGAAATAAAATATCAATAAATACGTTCCGTTGTAAGAACTTTTGAAGCAAAAAGGAGCTCACAATGTAATATCTTCATAAAATTCATTTTAGTTTTTTTTACAATATCCACTTTAAATTTGATTTTTTTTTTTAAATAGACGTAAAGAATGTGTTTGAAGTATGCAGAACTGTTTTTGAATATATTTTTAAATAAATAAAAAAGACGGGAGTTGGATATCTCTCCCTGTTTTTTTATAGTAGCTCTAATATTTAAAAATATCAAATTTTTACATCATTTTTCGATTTTTTTTGCATGGTTTGATTTTTCGGACCTATGAAAAAAATCTGTTATTATTTACGACGTAAATAAAAAATTTCCCAAAAGAGAACTTGAATTTTGGTATTTATTTTCATTTTTCAACCACAGTGCGTAGCTGGGAAGTGGACTGGTCCATGACGCGTTTTTTGGTCGCGTCCAGCATCGAGTGGTGGAGACCGCCGCATACCAGGCACACTGCCTGTGATGTACATCGGTCAACTACATGGGAGCGAGCGAGGCAGTTCAAACAATATCCATGCCGAGTCACGGCCTGGCGACGTTATAAGACGGACATGGCTTTAAATTTTGCACAGAACCGGATAGAATGGCGCTGCTTGCACCGTCTGCATTCACAAAGCCTAGAGAGAAAAATTAAAGAGTTATTACTTTCTGGCATGATTGGCGGCGGAAATGTGTAATTGATGAGTAGGGATGTACGGGAGAGGAGATATACAGTGTTGCGCAAAACAATAGCAACAAAATCAGTGCCCTGCTACAAAATCGTTTGTCTATTTTAATATTGGGGACACACAAAAATGTTCATAGGAATCAAAGCATAAATTCATACATCATATATAAAACACATCATATTCAAATTTGGTTTTTTTTTTATTCAATTAAAAATTAATGTGACTGCATTCAATTTGTCTGAGAGCAAAACAAAAGCAACAAAACTTGAAAAACGTTAAAAGAGAACAGAAGTTCCAAGAGTTATCGGGTAAAGTTCCGTAATTGTAAAGCAGGTGTTGTTTGTAAGTCACAAACATTTAAGTTTAGTATTGTTTTTGCGCTAATTGTAACATTGACTGTTTCATTTATCATGGCTCGCTATAAATACAGTGAAGCTCAAAAATTAAAAATTATTTCCGTATATAAAAAGGTAAATTCGAGGATATCTAACACGAAACAGTTTGATATTAATCGGTCAATAGTTTGCGGATTAATACAGAAGTATAACACCACAAAAGACGTAACAACGGTACATTAAATAGGGCGGCCGCGGAAGACATCGCTGCGTGATGACAAGAACATTTGTGTTGTGTGCAAACGAAATCCATTTGCCACATCCAAAAAGGTTGTTCGGAGACTTGATTTAGATATCCATCACAGTACTGTTCGAAGACGAGCCGTTGAGAACGATTTAAGGTCTCTGCCCACTTGCGGCACGTAACGAAACGACACGAAACTACAAAATATAACTACCATGTGTTCTTATGTATACATGCTCACTAAGCGACAATGAAACGGCAACGACTGTTGACGCCGACGAAAAAGCCGGTGGAGATCGTTTCAAAGAATTCTGACCGGCTTGTCGTTCTCTTTGTTTACAAAAATTACAATGGATTCCAACAGTTTATTGTGCAAAGTAAAAATTCGACATCGATAGGTCGTTTTTAAAGCATAAAATCAATCTTAAATCTATGATTTTATCAGTTTTCTACATCGTCATCTAATAGCAAAGCTATTTAAGCTAATTGTGTACTAGAGAATTCTGCGCTTATTGTTTTGTTTAATTAAAATTTTTGTTGCCGTTTCGTTAAGTGTGCACTGAACATTACGTTGCCTTTTCGAAGCCGGTTTACAGTCGTTTCGTTACGCGCCGTAAGTGGGCAGAGACCTTTAAGAAGTTACAGACCGGCAAAGAAACCTTTGCTTACAGCTAAACGTAAAAAACAAGGTGAGGTGTTATAATCTAAACAATTCTGTCTGAAACTACAATTTATTGTTTTTTAGACTCAGTCTTGCAAAAGAGCACCTAAATTGAACCGTTCAAAAATGGAAAACCGTTTTTTAGCGATGAATCAAAGTACAACTTGATTAATTCAGATGGGATGTGCACGGTACGGCACCGCTCAGATACACTACTTGATTTATAATAAATTTTATTCACGGAGGTATTATGGTCTGGACTTGTTTTTCCCATAATGAAGTTGAACCACTCCAAAAAATCTATGGAGTTATGGATCGATTTGTATAAAAAGACATTGTAGAAAACAAGATGCGACTACATGCAGAGTGGAATATGCATCTTTCAGCCCGACAACGACCCGAAGCACACTTCAAAGCTCATCAAATAATACATTAGAGGAAATAGGATTCAAGTCCTTGATCGGCCGGCACAATTACAATGACTTGAATCCAATCGAAAATCTTTTCGCAATTTTTAAGGAAAAAGTTTCTGGTCACAGGTTTTCCAATTAGACTGCACTGTATGAAGCCCTGAAAATTAATTGGGAACAAATACCTAATACCAACATATCTAATTTAATAGTCGATGCCGCTCAGATGTGCAGCGGTTATCAAGAATATTGGATCTTACACCAAATTTTAATTATGTTGCTTTTGTTTTGCTCTCAGACAAATTGAATGTAGTCACATTAATTTTAAAATCTATATATATAAAAATCAATTGCTGTGCGTTAGTCTTTTTAAGGCTCTAAAATGGCTCAACCGATTTAAAGAATTTTTTGTGTTTTGTTCGCCTTATATTAGGGAAAGTTTAGAAAAAATAAATTTTTGCCACACCCCTTTTTACCGCCTACAAATCAATAAGGTTTTCTATGAACATTTTGTATTTTTTATGGGAAATATTCGAATAGCTTTGAAGTTGAAGCAGAGTCTCTGAATTCGGTATTCAACCACAATTTGTACGTGCCGCTTAGCTGTTAACGTTTTATGTGAGTTGGGCAAGGGGGCGCGGTATCTGCCATACAATCGAAATTTGCGATATGGAATAGCTTTGGAGTTATAGGCCGCACAGCTTCGAAATTCGGTATTCGACCACAATTTACACGTTTCGTTTCACTGATAAAATTGTATGGCGTTGGACAAGGGGGAGTGGTACCTCCCATATAATTCAAATTTGACACATTGAATAGCTATTGAGTTATAGGTCGCACAGTCATGGAATTCAGCTTTCTAGAACAATTTACAAATGCAGTTTCACTGATAACATTTTATGGGCGTTGTAAAAGGAGGCGTGGCGCTACCCAAACAACCCAAATGTGCGATATCGAATTGCTTTGGAATTATAGGCAGCACAACCTCGGAATTCGGTATTCCACCACAATTTACATATGCAGTTTAACTGATAACATTTTATTGGCCTTTTCAACGAGGCCGCGGCAGTAACACGGTTAAGCAAGACTCGAGGACTCTATTTAAAGATTTCAATATAGTGAAATTATCAAGGTAAGTTCGACAGATTTGAGCTACTGTGAAAACAATTCCGTGTCGTTTTATGTGTTTATAATAATGCCAAAGAGAGGACGATTTAATATAGGTTGTCGAAGTAAGTCGAATAGGTGGCGAGATACTTCACGTGCAAACCGTCATAATCGCTTATTAAGAGATACAATCATCAAAGAGGTGTTTTCGGATACGGAAAGTGTTTACAGGTTAGGGGATTGCTTTGGCTTTATCTATTTTGCTATATCTTGAACATTAGAAGGAGCTGTAAGAACTCATGAAACAGTTTGGAATGTCATATTACATATTGACCGTGAAAGTTGGTTCATAAATAATACTTCTTTGAAATATAGACCTGCCGAAACTGAGTAATGAAATGAGACTTGCAGTCATAAAACCAACTACCGGAAAGGGGAGAACAACGTCTACAGGGCCATTAATAAATTAAACAAAACTAAATTTGAATATGATTAGTATTAATATGATGTATGAATATATGCTTTGGTTCCTATAATCATTTTTGTGTGTCCCCATTATATAAAAAGATACACGATTTTGCGCAACACTGTAGAAGAGTGAGAAGTGTTATAGCATGTTCTCACGACACCTTGAATTACTTAATTCGGCTCTTATTCGTAATGTTCCGAATTAAGTAATTCGCCATACAATATTTGACAACCTGAACTACCTCATTGAAAGGTAATTCAGTTTGAATTACCATCCGAATGACGTAAAAATCGGTTTCATCTCTAGTTTTGATCGAAAATTAATCGAAAACTGCACTTTTATTGAAGAACAAAGAAAAACAAAACAAATAGATATCAGCAGTCAAAGTCAGTATTTTTGTTTTAAAATTAATTTAAATAATAAAAAAACATTTTACAGCACCCTGCAACCCCTGTTTCTGCAACTCCGCCATCATTTTCACCAGTATGCGAATGAATCATTTTTTGCAAACCCAGCTCACCAGCTGGACTCCAGCATCCGTGAAATGGGTGTACGAATAAATTCATCATTGCATCAGTGCAGTGCATCTTAGTGCTGCACAGTTGGTAGAATTTGCATTTGCCTTAGTTTGCGATAAGCAGAAGGATGTAATCCTTATGATGTAATTTAAGTATGTGGCTATTCTTGCGGCATCCTCGCAGCTCGTCCATCTTATGTGAAATGTGTAAACTTGTTTATATATATATATACAGGGTTGTCAATATTCGAAGCGCTCATCTGGCAACACTGTAACTTTCCGCAGTGATGCCAAATCGACTAATGACATACCGCGTTTGAAGCGTCATTCCAAGCAAATGTTTACAATGGAACGGTACACGCCACGCGAACGCTCTAAAATTGTTGAAATTTACATTCAACAAAACAAGTCAAAAGTGAAAACTCAACTCAATGAGCGATGAAGCTCATTTTCAGTTGAACGGATCGGTAAATAAACAAAATTGCCGTATTTATGCCACTGAAAATCCACAAGAGATTCAAGAGGTACCTCTTCACGATGCAAAAGTCACTGTTGGGTGCGGCGTTTGTGCTAAAATACTCATTGGGCCGTTCTTTTTCGAAGATGATAATGGCCACAGAGTTACCGCGATATGATAAACAATTTTTTCATGCCAATCGTTCGTCGAAAGCGTATCAGGCACTACTGGTTTCAACAAGATGGCGCGCCACCACACAAAAGATTTTTTGAAGCAATTGTTCCCTGGCCGTTTGATGTCAAAAAATGGTGATTTCGATTGGCCGCCAAGATCACCAGATTTAACGCCTCCAGACTTCTTTTTGTGGGGTTATTTGAAATCAAAGGTTTACGTCAACAAGCCAAAGACCCTAGAAGAGCTGAAAACCAACATCCGTCAAGAAATAACCGCCATTCCCACCGAAATGTTGAAGAAAACCATGGAAAATGCTGCAAAACGGGCACAATATGTCGTAGAGGCCAATGGCGACCATTTACGAGATATCATATTCAAGAAATAATGTAAGCAAATCTACTTGAATCCAATTAAATGATATTCATGACGAACAGACAAAAAGTTGTGGTTTCTTTGATTTATTTAAAAATAAAATGGGCGCTTCGAATATTGGCAACCCTGTATTTAAGTATGATAAATGTTCATAAATGTGCCAGAAGTTAAAAATTAAAGAAAACATTTATCTCCTAAACCAAACGAGAGAGACAATTTTTGTATTCATATTTAGGCTAAGGAGGCTTAATGTCAGCTGCTTGTACTAGGGCTTTCAATCCCGAGGGGTTTTGGCGAATCCTGAGATTTCGGGACTTGAAGTTCGTGATCCCGGGATTTTTCGATCTTCGACTGTAGTCGAAAGGCCTGATCGAACGAATTTTCATTTGGTATAATAACGTGCTTTCGACAAAGAGTAGCGCTATTGTGAATTTCGTTCATATTGTTTGTTCACAGTAGTATATTTCTAACAGGTGATCGTTGTTTTATTTCAACTAAATATGATTGGTCTGAAAGTTGATTGCAAAAAATAAGAAAAAAGTTATGACTATGATGAAAATAATAATAAAATAATAATAAAATAAAGCTTGACGGAACGGGCTAGAAGTAGAAAACTGATGAGCAATGCTTTTTTAGCTAATCTTAAGCCACTTTGCTGTTGTTCTAACTGGTGGTCCTAAGCAATTTAATTCTGGCGTGAGTTCTTCCCATTTATTTTTCGCCTGAATTTTGGAACAAATATCTTTTGCAGTCAAAGTTTGCCTCCATCAATGAGACCAGTTTTCTAACTGCGATTTGTTGCTTAGATCTGCATAAAATTTACAAAACAGTTCAATATTAGTTTTTAGTCTTTAAAATGGAAAATACAATCACAAAATACTTACAGCCTTATGCAATAGATTTTCCTAAACAAACGTTCAACGCTTGCTTAGTAACACACTGTTCTAGGCTTTACGCGTCCTCTGCGCGACCTCGCTGAAATTGTTATTAATAATCATTTTTTTATTCATTGCTTAATTTTGTAAGGTTTGTGTCTAAACAATATAAACTCTTTTACAAAAACGAAGAATTCTTGTACATTTGCAAATCTGTTACTGAAAAAAGTATAAAAAGGTCGCATATGGAGCATGTCTATGATATAAATATCATATACATCAACCTTAATTGAAAAGACGACAAAAAAGTTTAGGTTAAAATTATGCAGCCTTTAAACGCAAATTTCGGTGTTTAAGCTACGCAGATCTTACACAAGCCCGAAAAACGTTTATGAATAACGATGTGTTGCTTAAAGCTGGTTTAAAGTTACGCAGCCTTTAAAATGAGATTATGAATAAGGCTGTTAATTTTTTAACAATTTTTGCTCAGCACGCATCGCATCGAAAGCAAAATCCTATTCGACTAAAATTTCGATGAGCAACGAAAATTTCGATAGGGTTGCACTGCTCATAATAAGAATTTAACTTTCGATACTCGTTGTTCGATAACCAGCGAAGATCGAACGTCGAAAGCAACTCATAATAAGGGCCTAAATCTTTCTATTAATTTCTGCAATTTTTGGCAAAAAGAATTCCATATTTTTTTTGTTTTAAATATAAATCCAAACGTAATCGTTATTCATACATAAAATATTCAAAAGCACTTAAAAGTTAATAAGACGTTTAAAAGACATTAAACGAAATCATAATTTCTAATGCAGACAAAGGTTACAAAACAGTTGTAATGTACAAAAAATATAAGGAAAAAATTCAACTATAGTTGGAAGATTAAGTCTAATTCTGAAATAGCATTTTGTATTTTAAGGGGAAATACTTGTTAATTAAGGGAAGGTTCTCCTGGATTTTTTTGAAAAAATCAATTTTTTTTACATAAAATGAAAGTTACATATATGTAGAATGTTTGTGCGAAGGGATATTTCAATACGACGCGTATTTCTCGAGCTAGAGCGTGTCAAACGTACCCATGTCACGCGCGCGTACCAACTTTCTAAAAACTTTAAACGCGTTTTTCTCGGAACCATGTTTTCTAATCTAACGGACAGCACAGGCACTTGTTCTATTGATCCGATTTCCTTCATTCAAAGAATGTTTGAAAGTATATACTTTTTTGTACGCCTGGAACCTAACATTGGCATAAAAAATTGTTTATTTATAATTTTTAAACGAGATCTAAGTAAAAAAAAGCAAAAAATTTCAATTTTTTTTTTAAAAGTCCATAAAATTGGTTTTTTTTATCAAACTTAATTGAAGTTAGGTTCCAGGCATATGAAATGTTATCAATTTTAATAAATTTTATACATTTATCATTTCAGTTCACTACTTGAGGCCCCACACTGTCCGCGGGAGGTCGATGTTTTGCGCGCAGAGGTCGACGAGATCCGCCATTTTCAAGCCGCCATTTTGAATTTTTCAAATATCTTTTTTTTATACTCGTCAATAAACCACGAATCAAAGTTCAAAAGCATAAGTTCGTATGTCTTTTCATTTTCCCACAAACCATTCTCAAATTTTGCTTGTTTTTCGGCCAAATCCAAAAAAATCCAGGAGAACCCTCCCTTAATGATTGAAAAAATATCTGATTAAACCAGATCGAAAAAAAAAATTAAATTAGGAAATAACTATTATGATAAGATGATTTTTTAAATAAAAATCATAACCTATACGGTCCTTAATTAAAGATATTTGCTAAACTTTTCAATGTTTAAATTACAATTATAATAATGGTATTCACTACATTTCTTATGGCCTGCTGACTTGTTAAACTTAACAAATTTGTTAAGTCCTGTCAAAATTTTGTATGGGAAAAGACTTAGCAGCTTGTTATCAAGTTAACAAGATTAGCACCGTGTTTTTGTTAAGCAGATACCATTTGTAAAGTCTGAAACGTCAAAGTTATTGAGTGTAGTGATGAATCGTTTTGTGAACGAGTTTTAACAAGTACCAAACTATTTATGATTTGCAGCTTCAAAGCCTGAAAACTGCCCGTTATTAACAAAATAATAAAATTTTGTAATGGGGTTGGTAGAGATTTAAAAAATTTCAAAGTTTCTGAGTAGCAAATGTATCAAAACTGTTATCGCACTCTAATATAAAAATTAAAATATATTTCGATTGCTGAGTACTGGTTATACGAGTTATTAAAACAACAGATTTTTATCTGTATAAATCTGTCAGCTGATTTTGACTATCAGTTTAGCACTTGATTGTAAAATGTCTTAGCAGATGCGTTCACATCAACAGCTGCTAACTTTAACAATTTAGCAGTTTAACAGGACTTAAAAAATTTTACTGAATACCATAAATAAGTTTATTTAATAAAAATTTCTTATTCTTTCTGATTTCTTATATAGTTGAAGCACAGCCGCGAATTACGTTTTAAGCGACAAAAGTAAATTGTTGACAATACGTAAAAAATGTTTTAAATACAGCAGACAATTTCTACATACTTATTTTTTATACACTATGGAAAAACTTAGGTAAATAAACTATTTTAGTAAAAAAAATTGTGTAATAATAATATTTGGTTAGTAAATTAAGTATTTTTAATGTATAAAATGGAAAAACGTTACATATCCAAAACCCATTGGTTGTTAAAACGTTATTCCACATTGCAAAGCAGAGAGTGCGATGGCTTTTAAAAGGTTATTCGCGCAATTAATGAATACCCATATAAGAAGACTTCTTTTATTGGATCATTTTCGTTAAATTATATGTAAATGATAGAATTTAAAAATTTATTTATGAAGAATAACAAAAACAAAAATTAATTTGAAGAACTTAAAAGAAAATATTTTAAAACCTTCAACAAAATATATTTGTTTGCTTTCGAACACAAACTTAATATTTTTCTTAATTTAACTGCAGATTGATTTTTAGAACTTGGCGTACTTTTCAGGCAAATATGAAGTCATTGCAAGGATATCGTTTTTCTTTTCATCACTTACTTGAATGGGTTCTTTTCGGAGAACTGGCATCGTATAATTTATCAAGTTTTGAGTTATTATGGAGCTGGAGAGTAAAAAAGCTGTTTGTTAATTTTAGTTTTTTTTATAGAATGTAATTTTGTACATCTGTTGCACTTATCAATTAAATTAGATAATTCAACTCTAATAATTTTGAATGTAACTTGCAACGTTCTTCCACTGACTGACTCTGTCTTATTGCTTTTTGACAGCAATAAGGTGATTTTTTTTGGCTGATTTGGTGTTAAGGCAATGTAAGAGAGTCATGTAAACGGTAATCTGCGGTAAATTGGAATAAAATCAGTTTTGCAAAAAATGGCCTTAGCAACGTTATTCGCGGCTGTGCTTCAAATATTATATAAAAGTTCAACATTTATTTCAGAATGAAAGCCAAAAATATCAAATATGATTTCACTTTATTATATGTGACCTTCTCCGGGACCTAGTGTGTCAAAAAACGGGTTTGGACTTAAGAGTGGATTCTGGTACCTAAAAGTGTGTAGAATTAGATGAAATGAGTTCGATTTCTGATAAAAATTTATTTACCCCATACAAACGTACAAAACGAACTTGGGAAAATCGATAAACTTGAGAAAAAAAAATAAGAAGCGTTTTTCTCAAAACTTAATTTTCACACACTAGGTCCCTTTTCTCGGAGAAGGTCACATATACATAATGAAATGTAAATGATAGATGCAAATTGGATAATTTTAATATTAATATGTTATCCAATAATAATTTGGCTTGCCAATTTGTAGATAGACTTACTGAAGTTGGTCTTCACACAGTAAATAGTAGTATGCCCACTCGCTTCGCAAAAATGCCTCGCCGAGTCTTTTAAATCTGTTTGTTGTTTCAGATCTATTTTCTGTCTTGTTTTTTGACCAAATATCTTTTGTTTCCGATCATGATCTTCTGTTCTGTACAATAAATGTAAATTTTTCACCTGTTGTCATTGATAAAATTATCACTTTTCGGAATTATAAATCAGTTGATTATAGGTCTCTATTTTATGACTTGTCTATGATAAACTGGTCCGAATGCTGGGCGCTTAGCTCAGTTAATGACAAGCTTAATTTTTTCATGAATAAGATTATCGCACTATTTAATATTCATTTTCCGTTAAATACTCGCCGGGTGTCTAACAGATGTTGCCCGTGGTTTACCAGAAATTTTATGTTAGCCATTAAAACTCGGAATAGAAGTTACAATCGTTGGAAAAGAAATCCCACAACATCTAATTGGGAGCAGTACAAAAGAGCAAGAAATAAAGCTAACTCAACTGTCAAGTTATCTAAACGCCATTTTTTATGAACATGTTAGATTCATCATTGCCTTCCAAAAAGCTTTGGAACAATTTAAGACAGCCTGGGTTATTCAGTGTTAAGCCCAATAAATGTGATATTGATTCCGACATTCTAAATGATTATTTCATTGCTAGTTCAGGGTCTTCTGATAATTTGTCAACTAATACTCCATGCACTTTACCTTCTGTAAGTTTGTTTAATTTTGAGTTTGTTTCTGTTGGTGAGAGTGACGTTGCTCGCTGTGTTAACAAAATAAAATACAATGCCGTGGGTGAAGATGGAATATCTATTAAATTCATCAAAATTATATTACCGCACATTTTGAGTCCATTAACCCACATTCTAAATCAGTGCTTCCCTGAGGTTAGGAAAGTAGCGACAATTGTTCCCATTGCTAAAAAATCCAATGCCTGTGATCCATCTGACTTTAGGCGTGTAAGTCTGCTATCGTCGTTATCTAAAATTCTCGAGTCACTCATGGCGTTACAAATCTCGGAACACATAAGAAAATATGACCTCATGTCTTCACTTCAGTCCGGCTTTCGACCTGGGCACAGTTGCGCTACAGCAGTCTTAAAGATTTTAGATGACATAAGGCTGACATACGACTTAGGCACTTAAATTTACTCTGCCTGTTGGATTTTTCCAAGGCATTTGACTCTGTTGACTATTCTCTATTGTGTCAGAAACTTGTTAATAACTTTAATTTTTCTGGCATGGCTGTCCGTCTGTTACACAGTTACTTAGTTGGAAGATCTCAAAGAGTAAGTGTAGGTAATAGTCTATCTGCTTTCCGTAATTTAACCTGTGGGGTTCCTCAAGGCTCTGTACTTGGTCCGATTTTATTTACATTATTTATTAACGATATCTTCAGCAAATGTCGGCATGTTACCATGAATGCATATGCTGATGATATTCAACTGTACTTGTCCAGACCTATTAACCTTGTTGATGATTTATGTAGTAAGTTGAATGAGGACTTAATGACCCATTATCATAGTCAAAATAAAGTCGACTTTAAATTTAGTATAAGCTTCTTTGACAGTTTTTTAATATAATATGTTGTCAAAAAGCTTGTTCTAAATTAAATGTCGACTTTATTTTGACTATGATAATGGGCCAATGAGTATAACTGAATGGGCTGAACCTAATAGACTCAAGCTAAATCCCATTAAATCATATGTCTTGCCGATTTCTAAATCCAATAACTCTCTTTCTAGGATACCAGTTATTTATCTTAATGGGGTCGAACTGAACTTTGTTGATAAATTGAATAATCTTGGTTACCACATTAACTCCTCACTTTCCTGCGTAAACCATATCAATTCTGTAGTAAGTAAAGTGTACTAAGTCCTGCGGAACTTGAGGTGGAATGCGCCGTTTGTTCCTATCGTAACTAGAAAAAGTTAGTACAGCAGCTCAGAATGCCTATCATATCTTACTCGAATGTTAGTAGAATTGATTCCAGGTCTAAACTTAAACTACAACATGCTTTCAACAACGCAGTAAGATATGTTTATGGCCTTTGGAAGTTTGACCGTATCAGTCACGTGGGCAATCAAATACTTGGTTACAATATTTTTAACTACCTGGATGCTAGAAACTGCATATTCTTATATAACTTGATACATACCAAAACACCCAACTATCTATTTGAGAAGCTTCAATTTTGTAGATCTAATAGAAATCTAAACCTCACTATTTCTGTCTATAATTATTTGAACTCCAACAGAATATTTTTGGTGAACGCTATCAGATTGTGGAATTCGTTGCCTGTTAGAATTAAAAGTATCCCAAATAAGCCACCTTTAAGCATGAAATTTTTCTATTCTTTTCTTTATACTGTCTCTTTGTCTTTCTGTCAACATCTATATAATTAATTTTAAGTCCAGATTTGCTTGTTACTTGTATTTTGTTGTTATACTTCAGTGCTTTTTCACCTTATTTTTTTAAATAACTTAATTATTAGCTTTAAATATTATTTACTTTTTCGGTTGACTATCCTATAACTTGTTGAAAATTTGTTAATTCGTATTGCATTTAAAAGACTATGTCTTAAATGTAAAAATTAATTTCAATAAATAAATAAAATAATATAAAAACATTAATTTATTAAATTTTTGACCTTTTTTATATTAGATTATTGGTAGTTAAACGAGCTATAGGTCAGATTTTTTTCTTAATTTATTTAATATAAATTTAAATTCCAATATTTCGTTTTTCGTTGAAAAACATCATCAGGGAAAACAAAAAATTAAATAAATATACTTTCATCAAAGTCCGTCGTCAAGTGTTGTTTATTTATGCTAGATGTTCTTATGTTTTTTGTCATATCGTTTCTCAAATGTTTTTTTTTAAAAATCAATGTAAATTCAGTATATTTATTTAATTTTTTGTTTTCCCTGATGATGTTTTTCAACGAAAAACGAAATATTGGAATTTAAATTTATATTAAATAAATTAAGAAAAAAATCTGACCTATAGCTCGTTTAACTACCAATAATCTAATATAAAAACATTAATAAGTTAAAGAAAACAAACAACAGTTGGATTTAAAAAATTTCAAAAGAAAATTAAAAAGGATGTGAATAAAATATTCCTTTTATAATAAAAAACTATAGTATAGTAATATAAGTATTGCTACTTTCAAAATTGCATGAAAATTGAATAGCCTAGTAAACAAAGTCTTTTAAGATCAGAACCATGATACAAAAATTTATCAGGTAGCAGCGCATACAACCTATTTTCTCATGAGCTGCGAATGACGAACGTCAAACAAAAGAAAACATAAAACGAACGTTATTTTTTGAAAGTTTTTTCAAAATTGTGTTTATAATACAAAACGAGCGTTAAGCAAAATTTTTCTTTTTCAATATTGTGTTGTTTAAAATTTATTATAAACATTTTTGATATCTCCATTTTGCATCAGCTGCCATAGCAACCATAGCACGTTCTCGTTTTGATTTTCTTTTGTTTGACTTTCGTCATCCGCAGCTAAAGTTGTGCGGCTACTTGGTTAGTTCTATTATGATTACAACCAAAACAAACTAAAAAGTAGACTTTCAATATAAAGAGACAAAAAAGAACAGTGTGATTTCGATTATGAAAAAAGGCATCGTTTACACAGTGTCTCCACTTACAATATTTGATTGCATGCGAACTGTCAAATTGAATTTCATGATATATATCTCAAGTGTGTACCACTCATATCATGAAATTGTTCATATCATGAAATTTATCTCTTGAAATATTTCTTGAGATATATTTCTTGAGATATATTTCATGAGATGAGCTGTCACTTTTCAATAAAATATGTAAGTGTGTGTATTGTTAAGAACTTTTCAAGTAAAAAATATTGCAAAAGCATTAAAAAAGTGAAAAAACATTATTTTTTTAGTGAAGAAATAATTATTTTAATAAACTTTTACAAAAAAATCTAAAATGCAATTTCATGAGATGAAGTGCCCACCTAAATATTATAGCATGAAATCTGCATATCATGTAATTTAATTTGACAGTTCGCATGCAATCAATTATTGTAAGTGGAGACAGTGTGTTGCATTGCCCTTACTCTACCCGCTCATCGGGTCCCAAGTAGATTTTAGCAATACGGCCGAGTCGCAATTCGATGGGGGCAGCACTTTGTCTCTGTAAACAACAAAATCTCCCACGCAGATATTTTTCTCAGAGTGTTTTCATTGATAACGTTTATGGAGTTCGAATAAATATTCTTCTTTCCATCGTCTGCTGAACTAATGGTGAAGAACATTTAATTTTTCCCATCGATTAATTAGGACAAATTTGCTTTACTGAGTTCCGGAACTGAAATCAGAGGTACACTACGAAGGAAATGTCGAGGGGTTAGTGGCAGAAGTTGAGTTGGATTCTCACTCATGGGAGAAAGTGGCTTTGAGTTAAGAACTGCTTCGATTCTTATCAGAAGAGTAGAAGGTGAATTTTTGCGATTGTGCCACTTTTTTTAAATGGGTTTTAAAGCTTTTAACCGCTGCTTCCCATAGTCCACCCATATGAGGTGCACTGAGTGGTATGAACGACCATTTAACCTTCAGTGACATATTTTTCGGATACATCGGCCGAGAACTTCGTAATAAATTGGTGGAATTTTTTATAGAACGTGCGGTTGGCACCAACCAAGTTACGTCCATTGTACATAAGTGTGGTGGAAAAGTTAATTCGATGAATTAAGGGAGGTGTTCGGAACGCAACGTAAAATAGTGATTTATTATATTTTGTACAATGATGCAACACTACAATTAAAACCATCTCTATAAATTTCTGTACATCATAAATGTTAATGTTTTAGTGCAAATCTAATGTATAGATATGTGGTGCTCTGTTACATCACCACATAGAGTAAATCTCTACATCATATTTTACCTTTTGTTACATTAATACTTACCTTTTTGTTACATTGATACTTACCTTTTGTTACATTAATACTTACCTTTCCTGTAGTTGATTTTTATCTTAACTTACATTTCACTTACCTTGATTTATCATTAATAACGTATTATATCATTTTAGCAATTATTGAAAATACTTACACTTGTCTATAAAACACTTGTTATAAAAAAAACATTTTGAATTGTATTCAGTTATTATATTTTCAGAAATTTTCATTTTGAAAATTTCAGTAACAAAAATTGTTCAAAGAAAATAGTAACGAAAAATTGTTCAAATAAAAATATTTTAAAATAAGAAGTCACAAAATAAAATAAAAATTGTTTGAATAAAATATATAAAAAAAGTATTTCATTTCGCACATTCGCACCAAAACTGGCGATCCTGAAACGAACCACATCAAGACCTTTCAACAAATATTCATTACGACACAAACGCTTCGTTTGGGTCAGCAACAAAGTGACACCAATTCTGCTACAGAGTCCCAAGCAAACTCTAATGGCAACAACTCACTAACAGAAATTGGCACTACATCAGCAGATGGCTAAGTTAATGAGAGCCGGCCAAATCAAAAACGTTCCACAACAGATACGTTACCAACAAGAGATACGCCAACGCCACTACACCTACTGTTGACACAGCTACAGCAGCACCAGCAACTGCTTCTGCACCAAGAACAGCAGCCACAGATAAATCAGCAGCAGGCACAACATTATCCGCCAACGCCACCTTAAGTTCCTCCTCAGTCGTCACTACCGCCGGTGCTAAAACAGCTACAACCACAGCGCTCCAACAACTAACAACAAAAACAGCAGCAGACAAGGTCACTGCTAGAAAATAACAACAACAACAACAAAAAGAGCAACAACAACAATAACAGCAGCTATAACAAGAACAACGAAAAGAGCAACAACAACAACGTTTATAACAACAACAACAACAAAGAGAGCAACAATAACAGCAGCTATAACAACAACAACGAAAAGAGCAACAACAACAAAAACGTTGGCAGCAACAACAACAACGTCGGCAGCAACAACAATTTTTTTTATGAAGCTTTATATTTTGTAAAAATCTGTGTTTATATTTTTTTTGACATTTATAAAATTTTTTTCAGGTTGCGTATCATTTCAGATTACCACGAGGCACACAACGTAGCTTCTAAAACGGATTTTAGACGATAGGGTCGTAAGAAACCTATCGTCTCACTTTCGTAGGCACTACACTACACTAGGGACATAGGTACACTAAAAAAAGGGAAGAGTTAGCATTTTCAAACTAAAAAAAAAAAAAAAAATAATAGTAGAAGAAAATCTAGAGGGAAGAATGCTAAGAACACCCCCACACACACCCCTTACTCCACACCCACCCCTTACTCCACACCCACCCCTTACTCCACACACCGGAGAGGGAGATAACACACCATTTATAGACTTTGAGGCTAACCCTCTCACACCGCCAACACAAATACACACGGTTGCGGTAAAATTACCTGCATTCTGGACGAGTTGTCCAGACGCTTGGTTCGCACATGCGGAAATACAATTTCAAGCGAAAGGAATCACAGTTGACAAGACTAAATACGAATACCTGGTAACATCGTTACCACAAGAAGTCATAGTCACTGTGCTAGACTTTATCCAAAAACCGCCAACACAAAACACATACGAAGGGCTTAAAAAGACATTGCTCGATAGATTTTCACTGAGCGAAAACAAGCGATTAGATAAAATCCTTTCGGATTCTGAGATGGGTGACCAAAGGCCATCTCAGTTCTATCGGTCACTTCTTCTACTAGCTGGATCAACAGTTAGCGGCGATTTAATTTATAAATTATGGTTACGCAGGTTGCCAAAAAGTTTAAATATCGCCTTGACCGGGTCCGGACACAGAGAACTAGAGGTACTCTTAAAACTAGCAGACGATTTGAAATCATGACTGGTAGTGAAATTTCTACCATGTCTAAAAGCCAGCTTCCGGCTCAGAAGAAGTAATGGCGATTACCCAACGTTTCGCGGAGACAACGCCCAAAATTTTAGAAAACTTTAATAAGTTGACACTGGAGGTACAAGAACTGAGAAGTAAACGTTCTCGATCACAAAGCTCAAACTTCCAAAGGTACTCCAGACGTCGTTCATCTAGAAGAGAAGTGTCACAACAAAGACCGGCCAACTGGGTTTGTAGGTACCACTACAAATTTGGCAGAGCGGCCAGACGATGCGAACAACCATGCGCGTATGTTCAAACGGCATCCACACATTAAACTAAGAAACACCCTCATTGCAACGGCTAATGATGGGAGTTCTATAACACTAACACGCCGTTTATTCATATTTGACAAGGACAATAACTTAAATTTCTTAATCGACAGTGGCGCTGAAGTTTCCGTATTGCCATTCTCCAAATTCAAAATTTATAAAAAATCTGATTTGACACTCCAAGCTGCTAACGGCACAGCAATATCGACTTACGGGAAAAAATTGTTAAACGTAAATTTAAAACTCAGACGAGAATTCCCTTTCACTTTCATATTAGCAGATATTACAAGACCTATCATTCGCGCAGACTTTCTTACCAAATATGGACTTCTAATAGATCTAAAACACAGAAAACTCATTGACCCCCTTACAAAATCATCCGTCAACGCAATTTCGAGATATTCCGAAACACAATTACCAAAACTATTTACACTCGACGATAACTACACACAGTTACTCAAACAATTCCCTTCACTTTTCACAGAACCAGATTACATTGCACCAATCAAACACAAAACAGTACACCACATAGTTACAGAAGGACAATTACCATTCACACGACCACGACGCTTAGACCTATCAAAATTAAAAATCGCAAAACGAGAATTCGACTTTCTAGTCAAGTCAGGAATTTGTGGACCGTCCGACTCGAAAACCTCTTCTCCACTACACCTTGTAGCCAAACGCGAACCAAATGACTGGAGACAGACGACTGAACGCTATTACTGTACCTGACCGTTACCCTTTACCACATATACACGACTTTTCCATCAACTTACACAACACAAACTTTTATTCAAAAATTGACCTGGTCAGAGCCTATCACCAGATACCGATGGCTCCTAGCGACATCCACAAAACAGCCATAACAACACCTTTCGGAATGTTCGAATTTCTCCGAATGCCTTTCGGCTTGAGAAATTCAGCACAGACATTCCAAAGATTTATACACGAAGTCTTACAGGGACTAGATTTCGTTTTTGTTTATTTAGATGACATATTTATAGCTAGCGAGACCGAGACAGAACACATAAAACACTTAACACAAGTTTTCCAAAGACTTTCAGAATACGGCTTAAACATTAAACCTAACAAATGCACTTTCGGAGCATCAAACATAAACTTCCTCAGTTATAACATTTCTAAACAAGGTATCAGACCTTCAGAAGAACGTACACAGTGCATACGAGACTACCCACAACCCACCACAGTCAAACAAATGCAAAAATTCATAGGCATGACAAATTACTACCACCGTTGTATCCCAAAACTCGCACACATGCTAGGCCCAATTTATGACATGGTCACCGTAGCACCAAAAACAAAAAACAAACAGTTACACTGGACAGAGAACACACTACAGGCATTTACAACAATCAAAGATAGTTTTGCAAAGGAAACACTACTCAATCACATTAGTAGTAATGCAAAATTATCGATTGCCGTAGACGCATCAAACACAGCCATTGGCGGCGTTTTACAACAACAGAATAACGGTACACTAGAACCATGAGCCGTTTTCTCAAGAAAGTTATCAAAGTCAGAAACGAAGTACAGAACATTCGACAGAGAATTACTAGCCATATACTTAAACATCAAACACTTTAGACACTACCTAGAAGGAAACAATTTTACGGTATACACAGATCACAAACCGCTGATTAACGCTATACATTCACAAACAGAACGCAGCCCCAGACAAACAAGACACTTAGAATACATTGCACAATTCACACATGACATTAAACACATTAAAGGTTCAGAAAACACTGTAGCAGATGCACTTTCACGAGCTGAAATAGAAGCTTTTGCCTGCACAGACATCAACCTAAGAACACTACACAAAGAACAGAACAAAGACATAGAATTGCAAGATATACTAAATAGCCACAGATACAAGCTCGAACAGATACTCATACCTCATACGAACAGAAAAATTCTTTAACATGACCTTACATACCACAGACTTTACGAAAACAAGTATTCGAACAACTACACAACATAGCACATCCTGGTACACGAGCTTCACGGCGATTACTTACACAAAGATATTTCTGGCCGAATATGAATACACACGTTAACAAATGGGCACAAGAATGCGTTAGATGTCAACGCTCAAAAATACACAAGCACACGAAGACAACACCACACAAAATCAGCATACCACACGGCCGTTTCGAACATATCCACGTTGATATAGTCGGTCCTTTGCCAATTTCAAAAGGGTATAGATACCTACTTACCGTAGTCGATAGGAACACTCGTTGGCCAGAAGCATATCCGCTGAAAGACACAAACACCGACACGATAGTCGACACTCTTCAAAGAGAGTATATTTCACGTTTTGGAGTTCCATTGAAGGTTACCTCTGATCGAGGAGCACAATTCACTTCCGCGACCTTTAACACATTTCTCAAAAATCTCGGTTGCCAACATATAACTACTTCGGCTTATCACCCACAAGCCAACGGCATGGTAGAGCGTTTTCACCGCCAGTTAAAGGTTTCCCTTATCGCAACAAACAACCAGACAAATTGGTTCACAGAGTTGCCACTAGTTCTTCTGGGCCTTAGATCCTCAGTCAAAGAAGACATCAAAGCGTCGCCAGCTGAGATGGTCTTTGGCCAGCCGCTTAGATTACCGAAACAAATAGTAATTCACAACAATGAAACTTTAAACCCTTCAGAGATGCTTCCAAAAATCAAACAAGTAGTCGAAAACAAACAATCACACATTTCACACCATAACACAAAATTCCAACAACACGTTCCTAAGGAACTCAACACTTGTAAATTTGTCTTCGTTAGAAACGACACCATACACAGCAAGCTCAAGGAACCCTATGATGGACCTTTCGAAGTAATCAACCGAAACCCAAAATACTTCACAATACTCAAAAATAACACTGGGGAATAATGTGGTGCTCTGTTACATTACCACATAGAGTAAATCTCTACATCATATTTTACCTTTTGTTACATTAATACTTACCTTTTTGTTACATTGATACTTACCTTTTGTTACATTAATACTTACCTTTCCTGTAGTTGATTTTTATCTTAACTTACATTTCACTTACCTTGATTTATCATTAATAACGTATTATATCATTTTAGCAATTATTGAAAATACTTACACTTGTCTATAAAACACTTGTTATAAAAAAAACATTTTGAATTGTATTCAGTTATTATATTTTCAGAAATTTTCATTTTCAGTAACAAAAATTGTTCAAAGAAAATAGTAACGAAAAATTGTTCAAATAAAAATATTTTAAAATAAGAAGTCACAAAATAAAATTAAAAATTGTTTGAATAAAATATATAAAAAAAGTATTTCATTGCGCACATTCGCACCAAAGATATTGCTAATAACTGGTTCTAAAGCTTATATATTTTTGCTCAATTTTTGTTATAAATAGCGCTTTCTGCGCATAAATCATGCTATTGTTAACTTTCGCTATTTAACTTCGACATTATAAAGTCGGCATTTGGTCGCAGAATAAAATTAAGAAAAACTAAAATTCGTTAGTTTTCTTAAAATTTGGAACCAAAAGGCGACAAAAAAGCTTGTCTCCTCAACATTGGTGACCCCGACGTGATTCGGTTACCTCTCGAGTCATAATTAATAATTATCGTTTAAAATAAAAACGTGGTTTGCAAATTGGTGGTCATGAACGCAGAAGAAGCTGCTAACAATAAATATATAGATTTTCTGAAAAGAAAATCTTCTGCGTTAAAAGATCAGCTCCAAAGTATGGAACGAGCTGTGACACCAGATAATTTTGATCTACTAGATGAAGCTGCCGTCACTGTTCATCTTGAGCGAGTTGAGGCGATTTATAAGGAATTTTATGCTATTCGTGCTAAGCTCGAGATGGAGGAGCTCGATGAAATTGAAAACAGCTGTTCAGACGACGTAGCAGGAATTCATGTGCGCATTAAGACGGAGTTAAAGCGTTTATTAATGTTGCGCCAGGCGTCTGGCGTTTGTTCGTCAACATTTTGTGCTCAGCCATCTTTTGAAGGCATTCCATCATCATTTATCGTTGGACCTCCAAGGCCTCGGCTACCAGTACTTCAAATACCCAAATTTAGCGGAGAATATACTGATTGGCCAGATTTTTATTCCATGTTTTCAACTGTTGTGGGCAATGATGTAAGCCTTTCAAAAATTGAAAAGTTTCAGCATCTCAGGTCGGTACTTACTGGTGGTGCTCTTAATACGATCCGCTCTTTGGAGATAAGCGAGAATAATTATGGCAGGGCTATTGAAATATTAATTAAGAGATTCGACAATAAACGTCTTAATTTTCAGGCACATATAAGAGACATAGTCGGATTGTGCAATGTGGAAGTAGGATCAGTATCAAAGTTGCGATTTGTTAGTGACAGTGCTAATTCTCACTTGCGTGCGCTTCTAACTATGGGAACGAAAGAGCAAGTTGCTGATTGCTTGCTTATTCATATCATCGGACGCAAGCTTGATATAATTACCCAGACAAGATGGGAGGAATCGACACCTGTTTACACTATACCGACTTGGGAATCAATGGCAACGTTCCTGGAAAAACGATGTCAGATGCTGGAGTACGTGGAGAGTGCTTTGGTAACACCAACATCAAGCAAACAGGTGGGAGCTAAAATGTATCAAAACTTAGAAAAGAAAAGATTTTTTGTAGCCTCAGCAAACAATTATAAACTTTGTTCAGTCTGTCATTCAGATTTGCATGCTATAAGTAATTGTCAAGAATTTCTCTCTCTAGCCCCTTTGGATCGTTATAAAGAAGCAAAAAGACTCCATCTTTGTTTAAATTGTCTTAATAGTGGACACGCAATTAAAAGTTGTCAATCAGGTTTTTGCCGACATTACTCTCTAAGACATCACACTCTCCTCCACATTTCTTCTACCAATACATCTTCGGCATCTTCTAACACATCTCTCGTCGTATCCACTTTGCCCTCAATTATTTCGCCCACCGCAAGCACATTGCAATTAGAATCTCACTCAACTTCTGCTGCTGTTGCTGCCGCCTAAGAAGAATCTTCCACATCGTTTGGCTCTTTTCAATCATCTCTCGTTACCACATCGCTCTCTGCTACTCAAAATCAAACAAATTTACAAAACTTCGTATTTTTAGCAACGGCAATAATTCTTATTAAAAATAAAGCTGGTTCTTTTATTCCTTGTCGTGCGATTCTCGATTCAGCATCGCAAGCACATTTTGTCACCAGTAGCTTTGTTGGACAGCTACTACTTAAACCAGCAAAAGCAACAACTTTTATATCTGGCATAGGAAAATCAGATTTCATTGCCGACAAAATCGTTAGCCTCCACATGCAGGCAACCACTAGTAGTTTTTCAACTTTGATATCAGCTGTTACTGTCCCGACAATTGTCGACAAGCAGCCATCGTGCACTATAGGCGTATCAAATTTAAAGATTCCGACTAATGTGCAGCTAGCTGACCCACTATTTTATAAGTCGCAGAGAATTGACTTATTGATTGGTGCAGACCTATTTTATAACTTATTATGCGTCGGACAAATTCAGTTGGGTCCACAGCTGAACTTACTACAAAAAACTAAATTGGGGTGGTGTTGCAGGAAGTACTTCTGATAATGCTCAAGAGCGCTCTTGTCTTTTAATAACTGAACACCCTGCCACTCAGGTAGAATCGGAATACCATTAAGATGACTTAGTCAAAAAATTTTGGGACGTTGAAAATCATACTGAACACAAGACTTAGATTACTAAAGAAGAAATAGATTGTGAGAATCATTTCATTGCAAATCACACACGGCTACCATGTGGTTCCTATTCAGTCAGATTGCCGCTTAAAACAAAGGTTGATTTACTTGGTGACTCTTATCACCACACACTCTATCGCTTTAAGAACTTAGAAAGTCGATTGAGGCAAAATGCCAAATTAAAGGCCCAGTATTCATCATTCTTACAAGAATATCTAGAACTTGGGCACATGTCTCTTGTCAGCCACATTCCTGTTGGCACATCAGCGTATTTCCTCCCGCATCATTGCGTATTAAAAGCAGAAAGCAAAACAACAAAGCTTCGTGTTGTTTTTGATGGATCACCGCGCACATCATCTGGTAAATCTTTGAACGATGTCTGTATGGCAGGACCAAACATACAACCAAATATTTTTGATATACTGCTACGTTTTCGATCTTTTAAAATTGCAATTACTGGAGATGTGTGCAAAATGTATCGGTGCGTAAAGGTATCACATCCTGACGATTATTTGCAATGTATTTTGTGGCGAAATGATCCCATAGACAAAATAAACATTTATAAGCTTAACACGGTCACTTACGGCACAAAGCCCGCATCTTTCCTTGCTATACGTTCTATGCAGCAACTTTCTGTCGATGAGGGTCAATGCCATTCGGTTGCTGCGTGCATCGTGCGTCGAGATTTTTATGTCGACGACTTGATTTCAGGTGGCAATTCTATAGAAGCTCTACAAATCATAAGTGAAACTACTGAACTGCTCCAAAAAGGAAATATTAAACTTCGAAAATGGTGCTCGAATGAGGTAGCTGTTCTTAGTAATGTAGCAGACGGAGATAAGGAACTATTTTTTAAATTCTATGATGGTAGTGACGTGATGAAGGCGAAGATTTTCATGCAAATTATTTGGAAGGTATGTTTAAATTGGGATGAAAGTCTGCCGCAATCGTTACAGTTATCTTGGATCAATATGTGCAATGAATTTAAGCTCGTCAGCAGGTATACCTTTCCACGGCTTGTGCTAGCTTCAAATACAAAAACAGAAATTCATTCTTTCTGCGATGCAAGTCTAAGTGCTTACGGGGTATGCGTGTACATTCGCTCAGAAAATAATGGAGTCGCCGAAAGTCATCTTTTATGTTCAAAATCTCGCGTTGCTCCTCTAAATGTTACTAACAGTTCCAAAACTAGAACTTTCTGCTGCTTTGCTGCTTGCCGAGCTCTTGTATTCTATAAATATTATGAATATTTTTAAGGGAGAGTTGCACTGCTGGTCAGACTCAACCATAGTCTTATCATGGCTACAACAGGAGTCCTCAAATTACACTATTTTTGTCTCCAATCGCATAAGTCGAATACAGTCACTTACCAAACAGATGTCTTGGCATTATGTTCCAACAGAAATGAACCCTGCCGATATTCTGTCAAGAGGCGCCACTCCTAAGGAGTTGTTAGATTCACAACTATGGAAACGTGGTCCTTTATTTTTAACACAAGATCGAGATAAGTGGCCTTTAATGCCTTCAGCTGTTATAGATCTTCCTGAACGGCGAAAAAAGCTTTTATTTTAACGTCATCAGTTTCGGACTTGTCATTTTCTTGCAAAAATAACACTTCTTTTGGCAAAATTCAAAGAATATATGCATACATATACAAATTTGGAGCAGCTAAGGGCTCTTACCGTTCTGGTCCCCTTACAACATATCATTTAAAAATGGGAACGATATTTCTCATACGAATGGTGCAAAAGGCAACTTTAAGCGTTGAATATCGTGCGCTTATGAAAAAAGAAACTATTAGTAAGTCTTCACAAATCTTATCTCTACATCCTTTTTTGGACTCGTTTGGAGTATTGCGCGTTGGAGGAAGACTGCATAATTCAGACCTAGACTTCGAATCAAAACATCCCATTATATTGCCTAAGCTGCATCCAATCACAGATTCAGTTATTGCATACTTTCATCATCGTTGTCTTCATGCTAGACCTCAAGCGCTGTTAGCGACAATTAGACTACAATATTGGCCAATAGGAGGAAAAAGAAACGTCAGTCGTGTAGTAAACAAGTGCGTTAGGTGTTTTCGAGTACGGCCTAAAATAATCGAACACGTCATGGGTAATCTTCCCTCCGAAAGAGTGCAAGCCATCTGCGCTTTTCTCATCACCGGCATCGACTATGCTGGCCCCATATTCTACCGATCTGAGGTTAGAAAAAGGCCTCCAATAAAGTGCTATATTAGCTTGTTTATATGCTTTTCGACCAAGGCAGTGCACTTAGAGCTAGAAAGCGACTTGTCCACTTTATCATTTCTAGCTGCATTAAAACGTTTCATATGCACTCGAGGCAAACCGAAAGCCATTTAGTCAGACAACGCAACTAACTTCGTAGGCGCGAAGAACGAGCTGATTGAATTGAAGCAACTACTGTTAAGTCAAAATCATAATACAGCAGTCTCACAAAATTGTTTGGAAGAGGGTATCGATTGGAAATTCATACCCCCTAGAGTACCTCATTTTGGGGGCCTCTGGGAGGCCTCAATTAAAATTGCGAAATTGAACTAAGAACTTTTATTTGTCACATATCTGCAATAATGAATTCTCGTCCATTATGCCCAATTTCAGATAACGTAGACGACTTAGAGGTGCTCACGCCAGCTCATTTCTTAATTGGGGCACCATTTACAGCAGTCATGGAACCTGATATCTCGCTTTTAAATATAAACCATTTAGCTCGCTGGCAAAGGGTATGCTACATGCAGCAGTTCTGGAAAAAATGGAGTTCAGAATACCTTACACTTCTTCAGCAGCGGAATAAGTGGCAAGCTGATTCTCAAAACTTAACCGTTGGCTCGATGGTTCTTATAAAAGATGATAACTTGCCACCGCTTAAATGGCCTCTCGCCAAAGTAGTTGATGTCATCAAAGGTCAAGATGATGTCGTTCGGGTAGCTGTTCTTCGAACCAGTAATGGCTTGCTGAAGCGTGCTGTTGCCAAGCTTTGTATCCTACCTAACGAGAAAGATGATATTGGAACCACACAGCTTCCAATGGGGGAAGGATGTTCGGAACGCAACGTAAAATAGTAATTTATTATATTTTGTACAATGATGCAACACTACAATTAAAACCATCTCTATAAATTTCTCTACATCATAAATGTTAATGTTTTAGTGCAAATCTAATGTATAGATATTGCTAATAACTGGTTCTAAAGCTTTTATATTTTTGCTCAATTTTTGTTATAAATAGCGCTCTCTGCGCATAAATCATGCTATTGTTAACTTTCGCTATTTAACTTCGACATTATAAAGTCGTCATTTGGTCGCAGAATAAAATTGTTAAGAAAAACTAAAATTCGTTTTATTTACGAAGAATTTAGTTTTCTTAAAATTTGGAACCAAAAGGCGGCAAAAAAGCTTGTCTCCTCAACAGGAGGTTTTAGGCAAAAACGATTGAAATTAAGGCATATTTAAGGAGATGTTTTCTAAAAAAGTAATTTATATATGCAAAAAAATTTTATCTGCATGTTAATTTTACATCATCAGTTTAAATTACAAATTTTTTTAATATATAGTTTTTATATGTATATAGAGAAAGTGTGCTTAAAAAGGTGAAAATCGGGACACATAATAGCGTGGCTAAAGATCGTCTGAAGCAAAAACAAAAAATGCATTCGAAAGTGGACCCTTGAATATACTTCAGTTACCAAAATGGAATGAAAATATGGAAAATTAAGAAAGTTATGAAGCGTGAAAGAGAAAATAAAAAAGTGTACGTTATTTTTAACAATGTTTTTTCTTGTGAAAACTATACAAGAATTCAGTACTGCCAAAACAGAAAACATTAAAAGAAATAACCAATCGTCGGAAGAGTTGTATTCAGTTGGGATTTTTTTTTTCGGTTACCAACACTCGTTGTGAACGGCTTGCGAAATTTTTGCTCTTGCATATTTTCAATTTAAAAATATTTAAAATTAAAATAAATCCAAAAAGTGCACACAAGAAGTCTTCAAAATTTGCGCGTTCGGTGCGTATTTAAAAAAAACGCGTCGATTGCAAATGTCTTAATACAGACTTAAAAAGTGTTAAAAAAAATAATTAAAAACAATAATAGATAAAGTTTATATGAGTGTTCAGCGCTCTCCTCCGTGTGCATAAAGCAAAAGATTTTCACGAAAGCCCCCGCCAACATCATTCGTCTTATCGGAAATAATAACTTTCATTTCATCCCATTAGTTAAACGAGCTAGAAAGGAGACAAAAATCCAGATATACAATGAGCCAAACTACGGTAAAATAGTAAATAATTTTAATTATAACAAAAAAAATTATTATACTTACCAGCTGAAGAGTAGCAAGGGTTTGGTAGTAGTTATAAAAGGCATTGAGACTTGTGTTAACTCAACTGAAATACAAGAAGCGCTTACTGATTCTGGATTTAAAGTGAAAAGCGTTTTTAATATCAAAAATAGAGATTAACTTCCTCAGCCAATCTTTGAAATTAAGCTCAAGCCATATACTGCAAAACTCAAGAAAAATTAAGTACATCCTATTTACATTCTTCAGTATTTATTGCATAGAAAAAGAACAGTGCAAGAGCCCTTTAAAAAGAATGATATCGTGCAATGTTCCAATTGCCAAGAGTATGGCCACACGCTCATATTGTACTTTCCATACAGTATGCGTCATATGTGGCGACCTTCATTCGTCCATAGATTGTACACTACAGAAAACAAACAACCGGGACAAAAAATGTAGTAACTGTACTGGAAATCACACCGCTAACTATAGAGGCTGTCCTATTTATGCAAAAATAAAATCTAAACTTGCCCAACGACAAACAGTAGTTCAAAGGAGAGCAGTGCCTTCCAATTCAAATGTGTTTCACAGAGAACCCAATACAAAATTAACGTATGCAAATGCTGTAAAAAATAGTTCATTACCACCGACAGTATCGTACGCCGATGCTGTAAAATCAGGTACAAGCGATGATTCAAACAATGCATCGCCTTAACTTAGAATCGATGATATCTAAAGGCGAATTTACTCGATTCACTATCATCGTTCACTTTGGATGAATCATCTGAGTTGTAAAATGTAAATTGAGTTTCATCTTTAAAATGAAGATGATTGTCATCCACATTGAACAGTGAAAGAAGTAGAAGGTCTTCCTACTTTTGATGAAAGTGAAAGCAAACTTTGAAACTGATGTGTCAATCGTACTTAAACACAATTGAAAGGTGTTAACACAATTTCAAGCAGAAAGTTTATATATTTTTTATTTAATTGCTGAATAGCTTTTATTTATTTAATTTTTTTAAACGTCAATAAAATCAATCAGCCAACGAATATATTTTGACATTCAACACCGAATCATCCATCAAATTTCAAATTTACACTTTGAATAATGTAAATTAAAAATTGATTCACTGTCATCGTTCAACGTTCACTATCATCGTTTTGAGTGAAATGTGTAAATTCGCCTTAACATAGCATGTTGCATGACTCAATTTTTTACGTCAATGCAAAGTATGATGCAAGAGTTGATCAAATCTCAAAACCAACTTTCACAAGATCTTGCTTCAAAAAATTAATTCAGTTAGAATTTGTCACTGGAACGTTAATGGCAAGGAAATTATTGATCAATGGTGATTAAATCAATGTTTTGGTCATACTCCTCCCAACAATTAAGTATTGCCTGTGTACATTTATGGCGAAAATCGTCTCACCAGATCAGATCAAATTAAATTTTAACTTGAACCCTACCCGTTATTACCACTGCCCTATCTTATATTAAACTTTGGCTACGGCCCTGTCGCGAACCCCAAAATGTATGTTTTGCATTGTAGTCACCTGCCGCTATGAATTTTACACAAGTGTACTAAAAAATTCAATAAATTGCAAATTTGACACACGATACTTTGGGGGAAAATAAAATGCGCTCAGAGTGATATTTTTGGACATGCATTGCAGAGATATAAATGTTGCTTGTAAGTAGTTTTAAGGAAACTCTTCTAAAGGATAGTGTTCCTGTTCTTGCTCGTTTAAATTAAATCCTTCGATTAAGAAATTATTCTTATTTATTAAGTGAGTTTCGGATATTAGCATGATATCAATATAACTGACAGTTAGGCCTTTTCCACATGGAGCAATTGAAAAGTAATGCAACTGCAACGCAACAGCTTAAAAAGTTTCAAAACACTTAAATTTTAAACTGAACTGCAACCGACGCTTTCAGATGAGCAAGTAACGTTGCAACGCAACATTGAAAAATTCACAACAAAACAAACACTTATTTAATGGAATCTTTGTTAAATAGATATAAAAAATTAATTGAGGATAAAAAATGGTATTTCTTCACCTCCTGCACTTATTTCATATTTATTAACTGATTAATTATTTTCATAGCACACAACACAAATCGGAAACATAACAAATCGCCGATTCAAATTGCAGCACGCCGTGTTGCATGGAACTGGTTGCGAATGCGTTAAAAACTTGTTGAGTACAAGTTGTTTCATGTGAAGGTCTCGGTATAAATACATTGGTTGGCAACTTTTGTTGCAGTTGCATTCGTTTTCAATTTCTCCATGTGGAAAAGGCCTTAGAAAACCTATAATTTCAAGTTTATCTTGGCTGATGCCATTAACGTTCCAGTGACAAATTCTAACTGAATTAATTTTTTTGAAGCAAGATCTTGTGAAAGTTGGTTTTGAGATTTGATCAACTCTTGCATCATACTTTGCATTGACGTAAAAAATTGAGTCATGCAACATGCTATGTTAAGGCGAATTTACACATTTCACTCAAAACGATGATAGTGAACGTTGAACGATGACAGTGAATCAATTTTTAATTTACATTATTCAAAGTGTAAATTTGAAATTTGATGGATGATTCGGTGTTGAATGTCAAAATATATTCGTTGGCTGATTGATTTTATTGACGTTTAAAAAAATTAAATAAATAAAAGCTATTCAGCAATTAAATTAAAAATATATAAACTTTCACCAGGTAAATAATAATAACCTGGTAAAAATTAATATGCCTATTGTGCATGGCAACTTTACTCTCAGTTGAGTTGCGGTTGCCAAATTCTTATTATCGATGGCAACACTCAGAACAATTGATCAACTCGCTGCTTTCACAGTTGCTTGTCAAGTTTTTGTGTTATTATCTATAGCCACTGTTATTTGGTTTGGTTGCGGAACCTGTCAAAAGTCAGCAACTGCTAATTACTTGTTGCAAGCTGGTGGCGTGCTGCAAAAGCGAGAAATGGATGCAGCGTAAGTTTTGGAAATTTGTGTTATGTGGATTATTCATAGATTATTTATTTTCATAGAAACATAAAAATTACAAACAAGCAATAGTTCGAGCGATTGGCAGAGCTTATTTAAGTGGTGTTTAAAATTTTTTATTTCGTCCAGTACATAACAAAACGCTTCTTTGCTTAATTGGAGCTAACTAAGAAACCTGTAAAATTTATTCAAATAAGCAAATTTTTATTCAATGTTTGTATTTACAGTATTATATTACTTTGAGTTTGAGAGTTCCAAAGGGTTGGATTTGTCTCTGATTTTCCTTCTTATACGCAACACTTCAACATCACTGCATACGTTTCCGTCATCAAAATATAAATCATTACTTATATCCATATTTATTTGTTTTCTTTCTATAAATGGCTTTTTCCAATTTTAAACTTATTGAATATATAAAATTTTTAACATGAGCTGTTTTCTTTTTGACAGCTCGTTATTGTTTTCTTTGGCAACTCGCTGAAAATAGCAACTTGAAATTGGTTGTGATACGAAATACCAAATGACAGTTCGGTTGCTTTAAAGTTGGGTTGCTTATTTGGCTACGCAACTTTGTTTGGTTGCCCTACGCAATAGGCCTATAAGTAACTGCGGTATAAATAGCTTAACATTTATTAAGGTTTATATTAGGCACCAAAATTTTAAATTACAGAATCAAAACAAAATTAATAATAATAAAAAGTCCTTCCTTAAAACAATCGATTTTGTCGATTTGCCATACCATTAAAAATTGGGGAAGCTCAGGATTACCAAAGTCTTGTCCCCGATTTGATGGAAGCGTTTAACCAACTCAAAGTTCGAATGTCGCTTTAAATACTTTTTCTGCACCATCATATGCGTCATATGGATGAATTTGAATAGTTTATACCAACAGAGTCTGATGAACAAGGCGAGCGCTTCCATCAAACTAAAAAAACAATGAAGGAGCGGTATAAAAATAAAAATTTTCAATCTCTTATTGCTGATTTGTGTTGGTTTTTGGCACCGGATGAGGCGTTGTGAAGAGCACCAACATAAACACAATTCACAGCACAAACACGAACATACATTCAAACAAAATGTGAACATTTATCCCAAGAAACTAATAAAACTTATTGTTCCCAGTCATTATAGATCGCCTTTTTTATTTTCTACAAAAATTATAACAAAATTATAATAAGTATTTTTATTGATTACTATTTTTAAAAAAATAAAGTACCACTAGCATTTGTGCAAAATTTTTGAAAAATTTATTTATCTATTGCGATAAACACACTTTATAATTTTTTTATTTCAAAAATCTTTTGAAAAAGTAAGATTTTACATTTTATTTTAATGAACAAATGTGCATTTTATTTTTAAATTTTCACAACCTATGCATATGTAAAAAATTGTTAAATGTCGGAATATTAGAATTTCTACTTTTTAACTTAAAAAAAAATGTGATGGAATTGAGAGGTCGGACTTTTCGCGATAAAATCACAAGATACCCTCTTGAAATTTGTAAGAATTTTGGCTAAAACTTTTTGACGGTCACACCGTGTTAGTGTTATGGCGTCTTTAAATCCTGCGCTTCGGGCTTGTAAAGCTGCGCCTACAGGTTGAAGCAAAGATAAAATTTTTCTGGCCACGACCATGGCCATTTGAAATTCTAAATTTTAACAGGACTTTTTAAATACCGACACTCTTAGCGGCGTCTTCCTAGTTAAATTTGTCATTTTTAATTTCATCTAACTTTTCATTTACAACTTTTGTTACCGCCAAGTGTCCTGACTCAAGATAGTCTGAAAATAAAAACAAAAATGCATTCGAAAATAGAACTTTGAATGCACATCTTAATGGTTAGTTAATATGGTAAATTAGAAAAATTATGAAGCGTGGAAAAAAGTCGAAAAATTCACGTTATTTTTGGCCATATTGTTGCATATAAAAACTATACAAATTTCCTAAAGGCGCTTATTTTGGTAAAAGATGTGTAGCATTACATTACACACTTAAAAATTTGTATAGAAATTTTACACCGATCGGTATTCCAGGGAGTCCTACACCGTTCGGTGTTAAAAGAACACCTGATTTTATATCCGAAAGAGCATATTTTTTCACACCGATCGGTGTAAAAAAGTAAGCATCAGATAGGATGTTTGTTTTTTACCCTGTTAGGTGTTTACTTATAATACGCAAAATGATAATTTTATTTAACACCGAACGGTGTAATTTTGAACTATTCGAAAGGATTTTTCTACAATTTTTATTAAATTGTCATTAAATTCATTAATTGTCAAATGAAATAAGCCGCAAAAAACTTTGATTGGGGCATATTTCATTGGGCTTTATTTTATAATGGAATAAGAACCAAACAAAAAAATTAAATATTTCCCAAATATAATAAAATTGTCCCCAAAAATTGGGAGTTATTTCATATGAAGTTCATACATGTTCATACATTTTTGGAGCTTATTTAATTTTTTTGGAGCCTATTTCGTGGCGTCAAAAATAAAGTTTGAATCTTTAATCAAGATTTACAAAATTAAAATGAACAAATTAAATTGGGAAACTTCAATATTTAATTTGTTTATCAATGGGAATGTGATTTCAATATTGCTCTTCTTCTTTGCCTTTCTAATTTCACACCGATCGGATAAGTTCGTCATTTCACACCGAGTAAGCGGTGTAAATTAACACCGTTTGGTGTAGAAAATGTAAATATCCGCTCACCGGTGTGCATTTATTTTTGAAATTTTTTAGTGCTTACAAACATTAAAAAATTAAATAATAATAATAAAAATTAAAAAATAAAGTTTGTTTGAAGTAGTGTTTCCCGTTTTGAAAAAAGTACTTTTCTAGAAAAACACAACTTAAGTTACTCTGGTTAGTTAAAGTTACTTTCGCGCACCGAGTTTGAAGCTCTGTGTAATATGTATCATAAGCGGGATTTAATTGAAATTTTTTTTACATATTCTTACATTAAATTTAAAAAAAATTATATTTTCAAAAAATTGTTTGCCTAAAACCGCCCTTAAGGTAGGGCAATGGTATTTGAAGGTAGAGCATTGCCCCATAATTCCCCCCTAGCTATGGCCCTGGTTCGCGATTGGCAAATCCCAAGGGAAAAACCTTTTTTTTGTTTTATTAAATAGAAAAATAGTTTAGATTTTATATCTTCGGGTCAGCCAACTTACTGGCTTTCTGACCCACAAAAGATACCTGTAGCTCGTTCCTGTAACAAAATCGGCAAGTTACCGATTTGTGTGACGTCCCGCGTTATCGATCCCTAGTTACCGATTTCGTAACCACTAATATTTGTGTACGTTGAAATCAGCAAAAATTCGGTCCGTGATGAAAAAGAATGTAAATCGAGAAGAAACGTTGCGAAATTGAGTCAAATGGCAAGCAGCTGTCTACTTCTTTCTCAGTCGTTACCTACTTTGGTGGTTCTCAGGAGCTAGCTACTTCTTAGTAAGCAACCACTTCTGTAATGCTAGTCAGAGCTGGCTAGCTACTGGGAGTCAACAAGGAAGCGAGCTACTGGTAATGCAAAGGGAGGCATATGTCACTACATCCATTGACATCTCTGTGTAAAAATCGCCAGTAGAAAGCTTACAAAAGGTATTATTGCGCAACTAGTGGTGGTTACCAAGGAAGTAGCGATTTCCTAGTTACCCAGTAGCGGATGAAATATATTCCGAATATATGAAGCATCAATTACCTTGTAATGACCACTACTTCCGACTATATTACCTTACTATGCATAAAAGGCCTTACATTTAACATTGAATGAGATAGGAGGTAAGTGATCGCCTCCCTTCAGCATTACCTAGAAGTTATGGAGTAACATACTACTTGTATTAAGTTATTCGAATTTACTCTTTGGAAGCAACTATGGAATGAATTACTAGTAACAGCAATTAGCAATGAGAAAGAAAAAACCAGTTTTGCAAGGCACTACAAGTAATGAATTCAGAAATTTATTCTATTTTTCAGTTAATAATAAATTGCTTTGTTATGAAAAAAATAGCCACGTAACAAGTTTAAAGCATCTGATTCTTAGCACATTACAAGTAATGAATTATTTGAGCACTTCTTGGTATTGCAGAAAGCAGGCAATCACTTTATTTGTATCTCATTGGAAGGAAAGTGTAAAGGCGGAATAACTGACCACGTTCAGCAAGTTCTATAAGTATTTTATTGTAAGTTTTTGAGCTTTATCCCTCTCTACACTCAATGAGAGAGTAACAAAAAATTGCTACATGCTCTTTGATTGGAATAGAATAATTTAAATTTTTGCAGAAAACTTTCTGAAGGTGATATGTAAATTCCGCTTAAGAAATTTTAAATTTGAATTTAATTTATTTATGTTTGTAAATGTTTGTTTATAAATATGTATGTTACATATGTTACACTAATACAAATGATTTTTTTTGTATATAAAATTGTTTGATTCAATTTGTTGCTTTCAGGGTTTTTCCAACTCCATGGACTGGCGCTTAGCTTTGTTTGTGATGCAAACTTTTTTGAAATATGCGATTTTGAACAACTTAAATGAATGACGCACCTCTTTAATGAAACGCATTTCGTCATATCCTTCCCTCTACTGGCTTCTAAAGTAAATATAAAGAATAAGCTTGTTTTTTTTATTCTTTCAATAATACTTTTTCTTTTCATCACGACAATTTGATTTGATTTGATATTTGCAAAATCACTGCATTACTTTTCCTTGTATGCTACATTACAGGTAATGAGGTATGAGTTAATTACTTCTGCTATATGCAGACGCATTACTTTTTGAAAAAAGTAATGTCTCCTTACCTGGTAATTTATTCTGTATTAGTTCTATGGTAGCCACTGGCAAATCCGCTGCTGGGTATGTACTAGTTCGGCTTACTGTTGAGTTTCAATTTGTCTGTTTTTAAACCTGTACATTGAAAAATGGAAAAAATTTAAAAATGTTGTAACAATCCATTTGTTTTATTGAAGAAAAGTAAAGAAAATTGAATTAAATGTATTTTGTTATTTAAGGCTTCACACCGATTTACGGTTTGCCATCCATCTTCTTCTGTTCCACGCATATGGCCTTAAATATTAGCTTCTTTTGCAAAGCAAGAACTTTGCGAAGTTATGTCGGCAGTTCCGGAGCCATCTTTGATTGTTATAGAGTCTGGAAATTTTGAAATGACATTTCGTGCTTATAGTTTAAAATCATGATACAAAGAGCTACAGGTAAAGTATTCCCGGCGCAACAAACAAAATTTACTGCGCACCTCGTCATCGGTGCTCGTCAAATGTGACACTTGATGAATACATTCAAAAGAAAATGTAGAAAAGTGACGAAGATAGCAAAATGAAAACGAAAAAACAGTCAAAATTCTGTCAAGCACATCAAGCAACGTAGCCGCTTTTTGTGTAAATCGGTAAAAAGGGGAAAAAGCACCCCTACAAAATATGCAAATTTTTCTTCACAAACAGTACTTAAAAATATATTTACTTTATTTTGGAATGTGCTTTATATAACAATATTTATTTCATATCAGTAAAACAAGTTTTCATAAGAAAATGTAGGCATTTTAAAATCTTTATACCCTATGAATAAATTGTGACTACGTTTTAACCAAGGAGCACCTTGCACGTCACAGCAAAGATGGCGGACATGCGCAATACTTTATCTGTAGTTCCTTGTATCATGGTTTAAAATATTAAAGTGTCTCAAATACCTAAGAGTGCATTATAAAAATTTGGAATGCCTTTTAAGGCCTCCTTTCCTTGAATGCCATCAACGTTTGACAGCATAATGACGTCGTTGCTTAAAATTTTGTTCAGGCTTTTAATTACTCCTGCTTCACTGTTCTTTTTTTTCACTTAGCAACTCACTTTAAATTAACTTTTTTACACAATTTATTCCACAATTTGTCACGAACAGCATGCAAAACTTAACGAAATGCACAAAACACAAATCAAAACTCAAGTAACGGGATGAAGTAACGGGATCAGTCAATTATTTGGAATTTTGTTTTATTTTAGTGGAATGTGCACTTATGGTGATCGTTTTTTTGTCAGAAAATCTGTGCTCACTTACCTAGCTGTATAACCAGGCGCTAGCAAAGTAAATACTTATCGTATAGCCACTGAAATAGCAAGCGCAAAGAAGTAAATTTTGCTCGCTTAACCAAAACTCATATTCGCGCATTGGTTCGGCGCTGCATTACCAAGCTCTAGCGAAGTAACTACTTACCGTATAGCTACTGAAAAACTAACGTAAAGGAGTTAATTGCCACTAAGCGAACTGGAGGGGTGCTTTCGATTTTATAGTAATTGCAGACGAAGAAAATAAATAGGCAATTTGAGAGATGTAGAAATTAGAGATACGTATCAATTACTTATCAAGGTTCTTCAAAACATTTAATTTTTTAAATACATAAAAAAGTTAATTCATCAAGAAAACCTTAAAAATAGCTAATTACATAAACTTATGCCATTTGTAGAAAAAACTGGAATTCTTTCAGTTAGTGGGAGGCCACGAAATTCAATACTGCCACTCGATATTAAACATCCAATTCTCTTGCCAAAATGCAGTCCATTGTCAAAACTTGTCATTTTAGATGCACCCGCACGCACATTGCATAGTGGCATTACATTCCCAATGTCCTTTGCAAATAGAAAGTTTTGGATAATATCACGCAATCAATTAGCCAAAAAAAATATAAGAAGTTGCATTTGCTGTTTTAAATACGCAACAATTCTGTGGTCAAAAGCACTAAGCGCTTAAGTCGACTTAAGACAAAACTGAGTTATTGATGTAGATGTGTTTCAAGCATATAGCTTTATAAGCACACAAAATCTGGAGCTTCTAGCATGACCCTAGCCAAAGTTATGACACAAAAACAAAAGACTCTTTCATACAATTCATATGGCGATTGAAAACTTTAACACGAGATTACTCGAAACAGCAATTTTTGACTTAAGCGCTTAGTGCTTTTGACCACAGAATTAACCGTTCGTCTGTCTTAATGTTACAAGACCCTTTGAACATAGCTGTGTAGATTAAGCTGGCCCGATTTTAATTAAAAAAAGCTTCGATCCGTAGTAATATCCAAAGGGTGCATATGTGTTTAGTTGCAAAAAGGTGTTTACTCCAAAAATAAAAATAAATCGAAAAATAACACATATAAATCATGTTATTTTATTTGTTTAAACAGTTCTACTCCTTCAAAAATTATATAAAAAACCATACTTAGAAGAAAAACGATTCTTTCCCAACGACTTGTTAGTAACAAGTTCTATTCCATATTTTTTAGCAGCACTCTACTATTCCTTTGTGTAATTCTCATTAGAGAATGGTGTTACCTAATAAGTATTGTTAGGGCCGCTTTCTCAATGTCTGGTTAAGCACTAATCAGAACTTTAAACAGCAGTTAGCAAAAAAGATATTTCTCAATGTTCGGTTAAAACTTAACTGTCAGTTAAGTGCTGATTAAGTTAACGACAAGTTGTGATTTCGGTTAGCTGCTAATCGAAGGAACAGTTGACAAGATTACAAAAAACCGACGGTTGCTTAACCAGCACTTGGTGAATTCAAAATTCTTTTTTTAGCTATCATATGTAATAGCGGCTGTCTTGACGGTTTGCGTTAAAGGAGTTAGGAGGTTGTGAAGCTTCAAAAATGGGATTCCAGGATGTTGAAAGGAATCCTTTTTCTGTACCCACCCTACCTTGGCAATATAGAATTACGACTGTATTGCCCCTAACCTAAGCTAAAGTCAAACTAACCTAGCATTATATGAACCCTACCACATATCATTAGCAATCTGGACCACAACTTAATTTACAACATGATTTGTGTTTTTATTTCATACATAAGTAAATTCTTTTAACAATTCTTGACTAAAATTAGCATCTTAATGATTATAAAAGTTAATTCAATTCGTTTTACATTCGAAAATTAAACAATAATGAGTTAATAGCATTATCAGAACAAATGCAGAATAATAACAAAAAAAAAATAGTAAATTCTGTTAAGGTTTAGTAGTAACTAGCTTAACACTGCTCCAATGGTAACCCTGATAGGTTAAAAGAGCTAAACAAATTGTACAAAAAAAAAAGTCGGAATGAATATAGTTAGAGCGCGAGCATAACTACGAACTCATAAGAGACTTGATAATTACTAACAGAGTAACTCTATTAAAGCATAACAAAAAAAATAGTTTAATGCAAAAGCAATAGCAATTATAAAAAATGAATTGATCCATAAGCAACGAACGATGGTGAGCGCGGAACATTATGGAAGTGTAGCGAAAGTTAATAAAGATAAATTTGTGATTTTCTCACGATGAGAAAGTCTCTAAAAATTACGTAAAAGCAAATTAAACTATAAGATGCATTTTTGTTATTGTGTTTTTTTTTTTTTTTTATATATAGACTTACTTGGAAGCAGCAATGTTGATCCGACGTTGAGCTCAGCGCGAATATTGTTGTTTACTCTTATCTGCTTCAAAGTGTCATTAGGTATAGGGTTAGTTATAGTAAATTAAAATTTTTACATATTTATATTTTTGATTGCTTGTATGTTTAGATTTAAATTAAAATTAATCTTTAAGTTTAAGCAACATTTTAGCGATTAAATATCTTGAAAGAAAAAAAAATTAAATTATTACCCTATGTTTTCTTGTAAACTAAAACTACTTATTACGTTTAAAACAATATGTTACAAATTTAATATGTTCAATCAACTTAAATTAATTTTTAATAGAAACATTTTGCATTAAACTTAACATTTAAGCTTGAAGTGAAAATTTACAAGATTCCCGGATTTAAGAATGCACTTTATCGTTCAAGTATTCTTATGATTATAAAGTTATTTTAAGAATGATTTAAACAAATTGAAATTTAAACCATCATAAAATGAAATTGATGCTATTTATAATTTCATGATATAAAATTATTTTTAATATATACTTAATTTTACAGTTGTTGTTGTAATTTACGCGCGCTTTATTACGGTCAAACCACGGTCAACTGCTTAACCGCGGACGCATGAAACAACAAAAAAGAAGAAGCTATTAAATTAACTACAATTAACTGCCCTTTCCTGCAGATTTTTAAAGATAATAGTAAGGACGATGTTTAAGCGCGCTGCACTGTAAGTGGCTAGCACCGCTCATTGCAGCTATACGTAGGCTGGATATGCTACGACTGCACCGAAGGCGTCACCTAAATGCCATGTGTTGAGTGACGTAACCTGTAAGAGATGATCTAAGTCCTATATTCCTTAATCTCACACGGTAACTTACCCAAGGATACGTGGTCACATATCCAGGTTAAATTCACTTCAAACTGCTTATTCTTTTAAGTTTTACGTTGGTTGGGGCCTTTTGTTCAAGCTTTGTAAGGTTGTAGTTGTAATTGTAATTTGTGTTTTAGCTTAAGCACTTGCTTCTCGTCGTAATCATTTCTAACTGACCGCTGCGAAAATAATGTAGCTAAAGCAAGAGTTTAGCAAACGGTACAATGCAAGTGGTCAGTTTTAGTTTTGTGTTTTTGTGTGGGAGCAAAAAAAACTAGCTTGTTGCAGGCAGAGGTGTCCACATGCTAGCCAGGGGCCGAGCCAAAGTTTGACCAACATGTGTGCGCAGATTGTTTTTTTTTTTAGTGTTTTCCGAGTGGGTCGTTACACATATGGTTAGCTAACTCCTGTTTAAGAGCTTAACTAACCGGACATTGAGAAAGCGGCCCTTCAAGTGTTGGGATGTACTTTTTTTAAAGGTAAACTTAACAAATATATGCACACCATTCCATTTTGAACGTATTACTCATACGGGTTGACCACCTCCGATTTAGCTGAAACTTTCAGAATTGAATCTTCTCATGAAATAAAAACACGAATTTGACTAAAAAAAATTTTTACGTATCATTCAAATTTGGTCAAAATGGGAGAAAAAGTGAAAATGCCTTTTTTAAAATCATATAATCAACAAAACTATAGCGATTTTCACGTTTGAGGTATTTTTGAAAAGACCATAAAAAGTAGTTTTTTAGAAAAAATAAAAAATTTTTTCATTTTTTAAATTTTTAAACTTTGGAAGTCATCAAAATAGAGTTTTCCCCACTTAAAAATTGAAAAAATTATTTTCAGAAAGTTCATTTTATTACCTTTCCAACTGCCAAAAATCATGACGGTGTTATTTTTCTTTCTATTTTAATAATTTGTTAAATATTTTTTAAACGACCATCTACCATACTACTTCCATACAACCATATTACTTAAACGTATATGCTTTCAAAATAATCAAGTCAACTTTCGTTCTCTTGTCGTGTGGTAAAGTCGTTGATTTAAATTGAAAATCATTTCAAATAAATATTAGTATACAAGAAGACGTTGTTCTCTTGATTTACACATTAAAGATTTAAAATGTACTGATGCAATCCATTAAAGAAGCAATCCCATTTAAAACATGTAAAAATGCAATATTTGACATTGCGAAAAGTGTCGTAGATGATAAATTCATTAGGTGAAAAATTAAATATACACTTGTCCCCAGCTGATATGATCTGCCCATCGTGTAGATTGGAAATGAATGCCGAAGAAAAAAAATTGCACTTACAAATAGCTGAGCAAGCAGAGGAATAATTAATTGATGAGGCTGGAGTTGAAAGTGCAGAAAGAATTCAGAACAGATTAAGTAGATCTTGAGGACATCTTTGTCGATCGACGTTGGTTCATAAGCGAGTTGAATAAAATACTGCCTCACATTTTCGTCTAAATGATTAACCTCAACCAAATTGCTAAATCACGTTCATACTGTACACATATTCTCAATTCTATAAGAAATAATCTGGCGAAGAAATTTTTTAAAGAAGCATTCATATAAATGAGAACGGCGAAAAATTTGCTAAGCAACGTCGTCTGATTCTAATGAATTTATCAGAGACCAACAGACTGACACACAGAAAGACATGGCTAAATCGACCCAGGAGGTAATGGTCATCAATAATATAAACATATACATACTTTTCTTTACCTTTTGTGCGTTTCAAGCAGAGTTAAAAAAATGTATTTATGGTTAAAATATATCATTAAAATAGAAAGAAAAATAACACCCTCATGATTTTTGGAAAGGTAATAAAAGGAACTTTTTGAAAATATTTTTTTTCAATTTTTAAAAGTGGGACAAACCCTTATTTTGCTGACTTCCAAAATTTGACCTTGAAGTTCAAAAACTTAAAATATTAAATTTTTTTTTTATAAAAACCACTTTTTATTGTCTTTAATTTTACTTTAAACGTGAAAATCAAGTTAGTTTTGTTGAATACAGTATGTAGCAATATTAAGTTTCCACTTAAAAATCTTAAAAAATCCTTCCCTTTTTTATAAAATTTTTTTACTTTAAACAGCACCTGTTGCATTTTTTTCGTAGAACTGATATCATTGGACCATATCATAGAAATCAAGTGACGCCAACAAAACGCATTTGAAAATATTTTCTTATTTGTAGCTGACAGTGCAAGCTAGGTCGTTGCAAAAATAAGTTTCCAATTCTGAGTGCTTTAAATTTACTTTTTGAATTAAATAGATTTGATACTTCATTTCTGACATAAAACTCAATTCATTCACATTAACAAAAAGAATACATAGTATCAGAACGTGCATTTAAGTCAATCAATTTAAGCGCAAAAAATTTTTGTTTAGTAATGGTGAACGTTTTTAAGTACAAAAAAATGGGAAATTTCAAGCAATTATCAACAGGAGAAAGAAGGGCAATAATTGAAATGTATAAAAAGGGCAGTTCTCATAGAACAATAGCAAGTATTTTTAAAAAATCGCATACTTCCATTGGAAAAGAAAAAAGGGCTTTTCAAAAACAAGGGCAATTTGAACCCAAAAAGGGACTGGAAGGCCAAGAGTAACATCTAAAAGAACAGAAAAAAGAATTGTAGTCATGTCTGATACACTTTAAGAAATATTTTGGTAAAATTGATACATAACTTTTGTTAATCCCTAACAAAACCAAATTGTCCAGTCAATTCAATTTTATCAATAATGCATTATTTTTTCGTCAATTCAAAAGAAACTTTATCCATTTGATTAAAATATGCATCAAATTCAATGAGTTGTTTTGAAGAAATTATTTTACTAGCTTGAAATACAAGTTTGTTAACTTGATTTAAGGTTATTCACGCTGACAGACTCGTCAATCAATCGGAATAAAATTTCATTATTTTAATAAATAAGTTTAGCAAACTACTTTGTTCGCTTGATAAATAGATTTGATATACTGAAGAAATAATTAATGTTAACGATAATCAATTGAGTAAAGTGGGAAAAATTTTCATTTCGTAATGATAAAATGGATTATCAATTTCAAAAAAACCTTTAATCATAACAACAGAAAGAAAGGCTTGATATTGTTGCAAGCAAATGATGGCGAAATGAAATTCGGGAAAGCTTAAAAGTCCATTGCAATTTTTTAAGTGTGTGGAAACTAATTACCCCTTTACATTATTATAACAACAGTGAATGTGATCTTGTGAAATCAATTTTTATTGTGTTCAAGTGCACCAATTATGCGATAATGCAACTTCGACATATGAGGAGCTTCTACATTTTTGGCTGAGTTTCTAAATGCATTTATCATTAGCGGTGACTACAAATTGAGTTCTTTTCCAATGAATTCGGCAGGAGTTTTGGTCATTTATTTATTTGCATTACATTATTATTTATTTTCATCATTTGTTGAGATTATCCATGCTATTCGTTATTAGTGCTGTTCACTATAAAAATTCACAATGTGAACAGCAATGTTAACAATATTGTGATTTATAATAATGTAAAAAGCGCTAATAACGAATAGCATGGATAATATCAACGTTTGTAAATTCCATAATCGTATTTATAAGTAATGTGCTTATTAAATATTAAATATAGCATGTTTATTATATATAAAACGTAATAAAATCTTTTTATCCGAACAACAAAACATTTTACTATTATTGACAAAAAAGATGTTTTCAACAGAAAAGCGTTTTTCTATTCAACAAACCCTTTTTCATGCTGAAATATTCTGTATTCATATTGACAGATTTGTTATATCAAATCAACAATTAAAACGCGATATTCGTGATAAAGGCGTATATCAAATTGAAGCATCCATTTATCAAATCAACAAAATAAAATTTTGTCAATATGATTTCAACTTATTACCTTAAATCCAATTGACAAATGCTTTTGTTGACTGTATATTGACAAAATATTTATCAACTAAACCTAGGAATTTATCAATATGAACAAATATTTCTTTGAGTGTAGTAATCTATTCACTTCAGTACCGAAAATTCGAGCGCAGCTGCTTAACGAAGGTCGTGATGCTCCATCGACTGATACTGTTCGCAGAAGACTCCATGAAGCTGGTAAAAGTGGACTAGTTGCTAGCAAAATTCCTTGTCAGCAAGCTTAATATGACGAAAAGAATGCAGTTCTACAAGGATCATGCTCAAAAACGACAAACATTTTGGGACAATGTATTATGGACGGACGAATCTATGATAAAAATGTAATATACTCATGGTAGAATTTACGTTTGGAGAAAAAATGGAGATTCTCTTGCTTGCTTACAAGGCCTACCTTTAAAGCAGCTGAAAAGGGTGTTATGGTATGGGGATGTTTGTGTACAAATGGCATAGGCAAACTTTCACATTGGAGGGCAAGGTCAACGCCGATATTTATCTTAACATCTTAAAAGACGTAGAGATACCTGAAGGCAAAAGGTTGATAGGCAATGATTTTATGTTTCAGCAAGATAACGCTCCCATCCACACTGCCAAAAAAGTTTTGAAATACGTTCAAAATGAAAATATAAATGTTTTGAAATGGCCACCACAAAGCCCAGACTTGTCTCCTATCGAAAATGCCTGGGGAATACCTAAAATGCGTATTTCAGAGCATTATATCTGCATTATATTTACCAAAATATCGCAGAATAAAAAAATGTATTTCCGAAAATTGGAAAAAAATAACTCCAGACCAATGTAAAAACCTCTTCAATACTATGGAGGACCGACTTGCTAAGATGTCTAATAAAAAAGTGGCCTTTGTGTTAATTTCCACAGTGGAAATGGAAACTTACTTTTGCAATATATTTTTTTATTGAATACTTTCATATTAATTATTGAATACGTATTTTATTCTCACAAATATTTGTTGTACCATTAAAAAATAAAAGTTGGGATTTAGCTATAAATAAGACTTTTTTTATATTTTACCTTGTATGATTGTGTGGAAACTTATTTTTGCTACATACTTTGTATGATTTTTAAAGTAAGGCAATTTCACTTGTTCTCCCATTTTGACCAAATTTGATAACACGTAAAAACTTTAAAAAAATGTTAAATATTTTTGTGAATTTTTTTATTGTAGATATTCCAATTTATTTCATGTTTGTACATTTCTGTTTTTTGTGCCCCAGTGCCAATAGGCTTTTAAGGAGCCTGCCTGTCTGGCTTTACTAAATTATGATAAATATAGTAAAAATTAGTTTAAATATTACTAAATAAATAAATTATAGTTACAAAAAAATTAATATTATAGAAGATGTATAAATATAATACATATATACATAATTGATTTTGGTCTTTAAAGTTATTGTTTTTTTTTTAGCTCTCCGTTTGAAGAAATTTTTTTAAGTGTGTTTTGAATACTCCAATTGTTTTTTAGTAGTAGTCCGGTAGTCCGTTAAAAGCTTTGGGTCCTGCATAAAGGTACCGTTGCTTGGTAACTTCTCTGCTGCATCTCGCCACGACAAAGTTGCTTCTGTTCCTGGTGTTGAATCTGTGGTTATGTCGTTGTAATTCGAGTAGTGTTGTAGCTTAAGTTGTTTATATTTTTGTAGACCTGTAGTATTAATTGGTATTGGTATAGTTTACGTATGGGCAGGATGTTTTCTACTTTTCTTGGTAGAGTTGGTGACTATGGTATCGCATTGGTAGTCCACAGATGGCTTTCATTGACTTGTTTTGCATTACCTGTAATTTTTTCAGTTCCGTAGTGTTTTTATGTACCCAGCACATAGTCATGTAAGACATGTGGGAGTGAACCAGTATCAATCGACAGTTTGTTTTCGAACTTACGTAGCAAGCCCAGTCCGTATGACGTCTTTTTTGTATATTTTGTATGTGCTCATTCCAACTCAGCTTATTTGTTACCGTGAGACCCAAGAATTTGACTTTTTCTTCCTCTGTCACTTCTGTTGCATTTACCGTGAATTTTTCTGCTGTGCTGCGCTGTGGTGAGATGATCATGAACTGTGTTTTTTCTTCGTTCATAGCCATCTTGTTGAATCGAAAGAATTCTTTCAATATTGAAATGTCGTACTCGAGTTTAGCTCTCAATGCCAGCCTTGACATGCTTGGATAGAAAAGCGACATGTCGTCAGCAAAGAGAAAAGTTTGCCATTCAAAGTTACGTTTTTTATGTCATTAATGAATAGGAGGAAGAGGATGGGACCAAGCACGCTTCCCCGCACGTGACTTTCTTTGGTGAGCTTTTGGATTTACCATTTAATACTATTTGGTGCCTGTCCGTGAGGTAGTTGGCTATCAGCGAAAGACTGTTTCCCTGAAACCCAGCGTATTCGTATTTTTTTATTAGTATGTCGGGATTTACTCATTCAAACGCCTTCTGGAGGTAAATGGAGAGTGCTCCAATCTCGCTGCAGCCATTATCCATGTATGCACAAACGTCGTCTATAGCTTGGATGAGTGCTGGCTGGGTCCCTGGAGCTGGATATCTTCGAGGTGTTTGCTTATTTGTTTTTTCATGATTTTTTCGACTACTGTGTGTAGCACTGAGAGGATTGCAATGGGTCTGTAGTTCTGGGTTTTATTTTTGTCACCACCTTTGTATATTGGGTGTATTTTTTGCAACTTTAGTCTACTGGTGTAAATTCCATGTTGAAATATAGATGCTATTAGCATAGTCATTGCTTTTGCTGCTTTAGCTGCTGTATTGTTTGCGGTACTTCATTCGTGGTCGCTTGTTCAAATATAAATGCTTTGTTTGCGCTGTTCAGTGTTCTAAACGTATTGATGTTGTCTCCGTCTTCTGTTTCAATTGATGTGGCTATATCCACTGTCCGTGTTGCGAAGAATTCATTAAGACAGTTAGATACCTCGTTGCTTCCACTTATTATTGTGCCTTGGGAGCCTTCAACTTTTGCGATAGTGGTCTGTTGTGCCGTACATTGAAGAATCCGTTTATGGTTTTCTAGGTTGCTTTCATATCGCCTTTTACCTCTGTTAGTTTTCGCTTGTAATAGCTGTCGGTGGGAAATTTCCGCGTTTCTTTGATGATGTTATTGATTCCGCTTAGGCGCGTGCTCAAATCGCGTCTATGGTTAGCAGTTCTTTAAATTTCCGATTTACCCACGGCGCTGAAAGGTGCTAAAGCTTCATTTTTGTGGTAACCTCCTCTTTATATTCCAGGCTGTGGCATCTAGGTCTGTATCTATGGCTCTAGCAATATTTCCTTAGTTGTAGACTGTTTTCACAACTGTTTCATATTTTTCAGTTTGACTTGGTATTTTGATTATGCAGCTTATGATGTTGTGGTCACTCATGGTGTTTTCTATTGAGAAAACATTGTCTATGGATGTGTTTGAAGCCGGTCTTGTAGTTAAATCATGGCATGAGTACATGCAGTTGGAATTCAGTAGTGTTATCAGTGAGTGTCTGTCCGTGAATTGCGATTAAAGCCATTATCAATTTTGGAAGGTTCACAATCATCACATAATATGTGGTTATCTGGGACGTATATTGTACCCGTCAACCCGTCCTTAGCATCAGGCAACAAAACGACTACATTAATGGCCAATGCGTTTGACAATTTTCTTTGTTGCTTGGTTACTTGGTTACACCAGACCACTTTTTAATTCTGAATTCCAATTTACAAAATGATAATCCTTTCTTTTTCGTAATTACACTCGGATACGTCGTCATAACTCTTCCTGAAAACACTAAGATTCACAATCACTGCCGTAAACACTAAACATGCACAGTACTTAGCTTAGCGTAAAATTTTCTGTAATAAAAATGTACTCATTAGCGCTGATGGGTGCAAAAACGCACAGCATGTACCTGTGAAAATACCTTTACTGCTAAAAATTTTTAATTGTTATGAGATATACAAAGGCCCAAGGACTACCGATCTCCATGAATTCAAATTTAAAAAAGAAATGTTTCCATAAGTTTCCATAAGATGTTTTGACTTGTCGAAGAACCGGCACCTGGCGATGATTATCAATTTGTAGATGGCGTCGTATGTCTTACCAGTCCAGGAAGCATATCCAGGAAGCAACCCATTCATGTTTTATCGATATCAAAAGACGGCAAAGGGGTTTCATTTACCTAACATATTCTATGAGTTTTTATTAACACCTCTATTTTTGGTGCGTTTTCGCACCCATAGGCGTTAATGGGTTAAAAGAAGATTCGATCTGATTCTTGCTCAACTCCGTGGAAGAATAAGAAAAAACGACCCGAATTGTGGAAGAACAAGTCATGGGTTCTCCATTAAGGCAATGCGCCGGCCCATTTTGCATTGTCTGTCAAGACGTCTCTAGCCAAGTACAACTTCCCAGTGTTAGACCATCTGCCTTATTCACCTGACCCTTGCATCATGCGACTTTTATCTGTTTCCCAAGGTCAAATCTGTATTGAAAGGAACAAGATTTCAGTCCGTTGAAGCTGTGAAAGAAAAAGCTGCACGCGTCATGAAGGAGCTCACAGAAGAAGACTTATAGCACTGTTTCGCACAATGGAAAAATCGCATGGAGCGTTGTAGGGATAGAGAAGAAATCGCATGGAGAGGGTGTATATTGAAGGTGATAGATAATAACTAAAAATGTATAAATTCAAAATAAAATGATTTTACAACAATAGTCTCGTTATTTTGTAGCCACACCTCGTATATGGGTCCTTTCTTGTGTGCGAGTTAAGCACTGCACCTATGATAGTAATTTGTTATGCCAATAAATTTTTGCATTTGTCTTACCGAATAGGTTGTGGGTATTCTCGTATGCAATGTATTCGTTCTTCTGTTACTTTGTTTTGAAATATTATAACTGAGAAAATTTATGTTGTCGATACCAAAAATGTATTTGTTTGGTTTAATATTTAAGCCGTAAGTTGTTCTGTTTCGCAAGATGTTCTGTTTCGCTGGCTATCAAGATGTCGTCCAAGTAAACGAAGATGAAATCTAATCAGTGTAAATCTTCGTGAATGAATCTTTGGAATGTCTGTGCTGCGTTTCTCAGACCAAATGGCATTCGGAGGAACTCGAACATTCCAAAAGGTGTTGTAATAGCTGTCTTGTGTATGTCCTAGGGAGCCATAGCAATTTGGTAATAGGCTCTAGCCAAGTCAAGTTTGGAGTATATGTTTGTGTTATCTGAATCATTTGAAAAATCGTGTATGTGTGGTAACGGGTAGCGGTCGGGTACTGTTATTTTTATTTATTTACTTGATTGCTAAACCTTAACAGGTTTTATAGCAAATTTAAAATTATAAAATAAGATATTTAATACAATTCAAAAATATAAAGTATGATTTTGATTGAAATCATGTATTATTAACAAACTAAAAAGTTTTAATAAATTGCTTAAAGTATATCATTTTATTAAAGCATAAAAAATAACAAAGAAAAAAGTTAAGTCAAATCGACTGATATCAGACAGCAAAGCAGGGTTGCGATTTCAAGACAAACAAGGTCAAGTTAGCAACAATTTTTGTATACGGCGGAGTCGTGTGACAAACAAGGTCTCATATCCAATAAAACACCACTCCAATAGGTATATATATAATATATATCGTTCTGTCTTCCTGAAGCCGGTGAGATCCGGGATTGACAGGGTGGTTACTCGACAAACTAGGTCAACTTTACCAAACCAATTTTCATAAAATAAAGAAAACCAGTTGCGAACGCAGGCACCAAGACAAACTAGGTCTTATCGGCCACTCATATTAATATATTACAAATCGATCTAACATAGTGTTTCAAGAGGTAAGAAGACACCAAGACACCATGGTACCGTCGACAAATGTAGTCACAATCATATTGCGTTGAGTCTTCTGTAGTCGCCGCATGGCCTCCAATCGTTAGGTTCACGTTTAGGAACAAGGTGAAGTGGAGAAGATGTTTTTGAAATTGACGGTCTACAAATGCCAGATTTAACTAAGAAGTCAAATTCATGCTTAGCTATTTTCGATTTTTGTAAGGTCTAGGCGTCGTGTTTTCGTTAACGGTAACTGTCCTTAAATGACTGTGATGTACGTTTTAATGTTTGACAGGTGAATTGTAGTCGGGTTCTGCGGGTAATGAAGGGAATTGCTTGAGTAAGTGTGTATATTTGTTGTCTAGTGTAAATAATTTTGGTAAAGCTGTCTCAGTGATTGCCGAGGTTGTGTTGACAGATAAACTAGTTAATGTGTCAATGAGACGTTTGTGTTTAAGATCAATAAGTAGTCCGTATTTTGTTGGAAAATCTGCACCAAAGATTGCTTCAGAAATGTCGGCTATAATAAATGTGGAAGGTAGGGTATGTTCGGAAATGCATTACGATTTACAGTTTGCGCATAACTGGCATCTTTCAAGCGTCCAAATTGAAGCGTGAAGTTTTTTGATGCGAATGATAAGTAGTAGTAGTAGTAGCAGTAACATTTATTATATCTTTTTCATTAAAATACACAACATTACTTAAATAGGCAAACAATTCATTAATAACATTTCCAACATACAGAAGTTATAGTTTGAAATGAAAAATATCTACAATCTATAGTTCACAAGGAACTAGAGATGACTGCAGTTACATATGTAAATAATTAAACATAATCGTATTTTTATTATAACGTGCTTGAAGTGCCGCTTGATAGAAAAATTACATTTTAGAATGTTTGACGTTTGCCGTGCTGCTTTTTCGAACATTTTGCTTGTGCTGCAAAAGCAGCTTAAGCACCATGTCGTAAATTTAAATCGAGTGTGAGTAATTTCTTTCCGAAAGTTGAAATTGCTGTGCCGTTAGCAGCTGGTAATGTCAAATCTGATTTTTGTTTGGGAATTTCTAATTTGGAGGAAGGAAGTACCGATATTTCTGCTCCAAAAACAAAAAGACGACGTATTAGTGTGAAAACTTGTAGTGGTATTTACACAACCAGTTAGCGTTGTGTTGGCGGGGTGCGTGTTTCGAATTTGACCTACTTATATCTTGTACGTAACTGAGACCGAAATCTGTGTTCGGATCTAATGGTTTGTGCCTCGAAAGATAGTTAATTAAATGAGTTGAGTATTTTTTAAATCGAGACTGTCAATGCTTGAACCATATTGGCCAGTTCGTTAGTATTAGAAGGACTATTTGTCCTTCCTAAGAAGTCCCTCTAATGTTGTATGTCGAGATCCGGTCAAAGCTATATTGATTGTCTTTGGTAGCTTTCTGAGCCATAGTTTCAAAAGGAAGTCTAGTTTTACTGAAGAACAAGCTAAGAGAAGTAGCAATGTGTAAAACTGTGATGGTTTTTGGTTGTCCATCTCTGAATTTGACAAAGTTCTGTCTATTCTTTTATTTTCACTTATTGGCCCCATTCAGCCGAAAATTTGCTACGTAGCTGTTCCACAAATTTCGGGCTGAATGGTATGTATCATAATGTGCTCAAACAGCATGTTCCCCGATCGGGCGCTATCTTAGGTATCGAAAAAATTTTATGCTACTTTGGTTGAGCTGATTATGCTCTTTTCATTTTGACAGCTAAAAAACACGGCTGCAAATTGTTAATTGTTGCTGAAGTTGTGCTAATTAATGATTTCTTGTGTGAAACGAATGCACAATAGTATAAACAAATTTTAGATGTTAAAAAAACAACGAATGGCGAACAGCTGTTTGCCGTTTGATGTTTCGCGAAAAAACCCATTCAGCAGAAAGTATCACTTCATGCTACTTCGCTACCTGAGCACTTTTTCGGCTAGAGATTACTAGTAGGAGGTCTCTGTATGACGTCTAATACTGTCATGATTACTTCCTGTGGGAGGGCTGTAATCAGATACTCATATTTTGTTTTGTCTGTTGTAATAGCTTTCGCTTGAAAGTGAATTTTAACGTGAATAAACCACGCATCGGGACAGCTAATCCAAAATTGCGGTAGCTTTATTGATGTATCTCCGTATTAGAGGACGTTTCGAACGGATTCGGAAGCGTGTCTGGTTCGAGTGTGATTAGTTGGGTGTCTCCTTCTCCTCGCTGAGAGGAGTGTGGTGAGGGAGAATGTATTAGGCTCATCTTCAACTAATGTAATAAGAATGTAAATTTACAGTCTTATTCATAATCTGATTTTAAAGGCTGCATAACTTTAAACCAGCTTTAAACAGCACATCGTTATTCATAAATATTTTTCCGGCTTGTGTAAGATCTGCGTAACTTAAACGCCAAAATTTGCGTTTAAAGGCTGCGTAAATGTTACCTTATATTTTTTGTCGTCTTTTCGATTACGGTTGATGTATATGATATTTTTATTATAGATATGCTCCATATGCGACCTTTTGAGCCTTTTTTCAGTAATAGATTCGCAAATGTACAAGAATTCTTCGTTTATGTAAAAGAGTTTCGACTGTTTAGACACAAACCTTACAAAATTAAGCAATGAATAAAAAAGTGGTTATGAATAATAATTTCAGCAATGTTGCGTAGAGGATGCTTAAAGCCTTGAAGTGCGCGTAACTGAACAAGCGTTGAACGTTTGTTTAAGAAAATCTATTGTATAAGGCTGTTAGTGTTCCTATTGCTCTATATTGTTTTGAAATAAATTGTCTTTCTAGATGTGCTCCTATTTGTATTCCTAATTGTATACCAGGTGCAGTGAAGTGCCTACGGAGTATAACGATCGGTTTCTTACGACTTGATCGTTTGCCAACAGTATAATAAGCTAACATCGTGATAAGCTAAGTGTTATACATAAATACATTCATAAATTTTTAAAAATTTTATTGTAGTTGCTGCTGTTTTTGTTGTATTTGCTGCTGTTGTTGTATTTACTGCTGCTGTTGCAGCTATAGCAATTTTTCTTGTTGTTAGTAAGCGGCACTGAAACGGATAGCGGTGGTGATTGAATGCGCAGCAGTTGTGGTGTAGATGATGACGAAGAGGCGGACGATGATGTCGATCTTGGAGACGTTGTTGAAGTGTACGATGAGGTGGAAGAGAACAGCGAGGTTGCAGCGAATGGTCTGCAGTTGAAAGAAGCTTATGGGGCTAACGTGGAGCAAATTGTAGATGTTGTGCTGAGCTGATGTTGGTGATTTGGGTGATTTCTTGCGTGTGGAGAATTTTGTAATAACGCTGGGTTTATTGTAGTTTTTGCGAGGCGTTCAAAATTAACTCTATTATACTTGGGCACAACGAAGTGCTAATTGTTTTTGACTCACAACGCGGTATTTTCTAATAATGAATTTTTCCCCAGAATATTTTCTAATAATGAATGGCCAAGTGCTGGCAATGAAAGTTGATCTACCACAACAACAAAGCCGGCGACCAACGCTCAGTGCATTGCGGCACTTTAATATTAATTCAATGCCAAGGCCAGTAAATTTAACAAATAAGTAAAGTAAACAAAATAAAAGGAGCACTGATCTACCGCAACAACAACTGGGCGATCAGTTTTCATTTTATTAAAAGACAAGTGTTTTAAAACACAATAAAATAAACTAACAATATACTAATGTGCAGCCGGCGCAAAAATGCATATGGAGTCAGGACCTACAGGTATCTTCAGGAGGAGGTTACAACAGATGGTAGTGGGGGTGTTTTGCCTTGTTGTACAGAGGTGAAAGTATTGTTGTTGGCTGCAGCTCGGCCGCAGGATCGCCAGTTGTAGAGGTAATAGTTCGTTTTTATTTTGATATTAAATTCCAATTTTTTATTTTGATATTATATAATTTACAAATAATTTCATTTTGAAAACTTTTTACATAACAAATTGAACATGAGTTAAGTTTGAGAAAATATTTTGCAATCTATTTTTATGTAAATATTTTTTAATAATAAAAACTAACAACAATCAATACACATTTTTTTAATTAATTTATACAGTAAGTTAAAGTATATTTTCCCACCGGGAAAATGAGAATTAATTCGTAAAAAAATCAGGAATTGAATGGATTTTTGTGATTTATTTTAGAATGTATTTCAAAGAATATATAAATTTAAAGCAAAACCTATGAATTGGAATCAATAAACAAAAAATTTATTGATTCGTTTTTATTACTGCAGGAATCGATTATGAAGTATATAACAATTTATAATAAAGTAAATGTTGTTAGATTCCTTGCTTGCTTTTATGGTAAGTGAAAAACGAATTGATTCTGAAACAAATTCTGCTATAAGCGAAAAAAGAATCAATCTGTTATGATTTGTATTTTCTGTTTGTTGTTGATGTTTTTTTTTTTTGTCAGATATTTTTGAAAAACGATTGTTCTGTTGTTTTCCTTTCACGCGTTTCTTAAAAATTTTACTTTCTGTTTGATTTGTCAGCGTTGAAGGAACAAACTGCTTCAGAAGGCTCGAAAATTTTAATAATGTATTGTTTGGTAAGTTATGAAAAACCATTGCTCTTTACTTGTTTAAATCATTTCTTAATGTTTTTTTAAGTGCAGAGTGCATTTGCAAGGAAGGATACGACCAGGAACAGTCCCACAAAGATATGAAGGAAGCTATACGCAAGTCAAAATGTAAATACTATAAGGATACATTCAAAGCAAAACGGAAGGAACAACCTACATCATAAACATCAATATTTTTGCAGTAAATGTGGTAATGTTATAATCTAAATCTCGTCTGTCTAAATATTATTTATTCTTTCAAATTACCTAATAATTATCTCTATTAATTTGAATTATTATAACATAATTTTTTATTAATTATTTAAAAAAGAATAAAATATTTTCAATTCTGCCATACAAACCTATGCAATATGAAATTCATTCATGTACATCTATTCCAAAAGGGCTTTTTAGCGATTCATACTTGTCTCATATTCAAAAAATTCATACTTTTTTCATTTAAAAGAATCCATTTTATAAGCGAATAAAAGAATCGATTTCAGCAGTGATTCAAGTGGAAGGCAGAAAAGAATGTACTATTTTTTGTAGGACATCACAATGTTAAAAATAATCAATTCTAGAATCAATAATTGGAAAAGTGAATTGATTATTTTTTCATACACAATTGATTCTTTTTTCCCGGTGGGTTCTTATGTGTGTGTTGTTGTGTGTAATGTATATGTGTGTATTTGACTTTATAAGTATGCAATTAGAGCACTACACAGACCACTATATTTTATTGCAAATTAAATCTTCAGGATTTAATCCTCTTGAATCAAAGTTTGAAAAATTTTCTACCGAGGGAACATATCTCCACTGTGCTACATCAGTATACCGCTGTATCGCCTACACGGTTAGCAACATAAACATTCCAGCGGGCTGGTGGCTGGAGTATGCTACTCAAAAGAGTGGAACTATGACTCCAGTAGGTTACACTTGAAATAAAATCTGGCTCGAAAGTGCTCTCAACTGTTAAACGATCTTCACTAGCAACTACGCTGCACAGAGTTCTAATTTAGGGATAGTAACCGTTGTGCCAGGCGCCACTTTAGATTTTGCTTGCAAAATATTAACCGAGACTGAATTGTCAATTATATGAATTCTCGCATAAACTACTGCTGCATAAGAACTTAAGATGCGTCGGGTTTTCTGACGAATCCACTTTAACATATTATTAACATGCCAAACCATCTTTTTAAAAATGTTTAAATTTTATCTGTATTTTAACCGAGTAGTTCGAATTTTATTGGGAATCTCTTTATCCCATTCGACACAGCCTTTGAAAGCATAATTTAGCTTGAACTGTTGACGGAGTTCATACAGACGGACATGGCTAAATCGATTCAAGTGATGATCAAAAAGATATACACTTTTCTACACCTGCCAGGCCTCCTTATCGGCGTTAAAAACAGAGTGCCAAATTTAATATACGCTTTACGCAGTATGCGTGGAGTAATAAAAAAGCTGAAAAGAAATATAAAACAATATATATTAGTAATATATTTAAATGTACTAGGGCTTTCAAGATCCTACCGGTCTCCAAGTGACGGCATCACCACTGTTCAAATGCACGACATTTTTGACGGGTGGCAACCTTAACATGAACACACCATAAATGTCGGATCGATCTGTCAATGAATCGTGACGTTAGTGTTCTAAATTAAACAATTTTTTATATTCCCCGTAAGCCAGAAATCCCTCGACGAATAATAGTCCGTGAATCCGAAAAGAATTTTCACACCTTATAATGATTTACTAACGAATTTTCTTACAATTTTCTCCTACCGGCATGTGGCCTCACGGTTTGCAACGCACCAATCTGGCAAATTTAAAAGTTGTGCAAAAATGCAATTGAATAAAATTTATAATAAAAAGGTGGTTTTACAAAATTTATAAAAAAAAAACAAATCGCATTTATAGCATTTGTTATTCGTCAAACTGTGAGCACCTCGTCATGTGACTGTCGTATTAAACAATTATGCAACCCTGTGATGTATGTGGTTATGCGGCCGTAGGCAGAGCATAAAATACGAGGCACAAAAAACACGTCCAAGGGCTACCTTTATCTACGCGTGTCTGCGTATTTGCGTTTGTATGCAAAACAGCAACAAAGCAATATACGCTTTCGTAAATTGGCGTACAAATAGCAAATAGTACAAATAGCAGACCAGCTTCTTCAAACTGTGAATAGCCTCCTTAATAAATGTAATAAATCTTTACGGAAACAGCCAACTGGGTTGTTATAAAAATGGATAAAGAAGAATTTTGTTCCTTGATTAAGCATTATTTTTTGCGAAATAAAAGTCCGAAAGAAACAAAAAAAAAGCTCGATAAATATTTTTGTGAATCTGCTCCGTGGTATTCAACCGTAAAATATTGGATTGTAGAGTTCAAAAGAGGTCGAATCAGCACAAAAGATAAACACGCCGGGGAAGCACCAAAAAGAGTGAAAATGCGTGATAGCTGCAAGATGGGTGCCGCGTTCGTAAACAATCAATCAAAAACATGAACGTGTTCGCACTTCCCAACAATGTTTGGACATGTTTAAACAAAATCCGACTGACCGTAAAATTTTGCGTAAAATAGTGACCATGAATGAAACATGGATCCACTACTATACACCAGAATCTAAGGAATCAGCAAGAGAAGCCCAGTGGAAGGTGACATTTAAATCATTTTGGTAAAATTTTTGGTGGGACCACTACCTGTATCAAATGATTTTCGATATACATATATTAACAATTATAGACATACATTTTGGCTAGAAGTATGCCCTATAAAAAATTAGTAAACTGTATCAAATACTTTCGTACAAAATTATGTTCCTCTGACATTTACTGTTGATCAAGATACTCAATTTACATCAAAATTATTCAGTGAATTAACAAAATAACTCGGTACATACAAAATTCGCACTTCATTCTTTCATCCACAATCAAACGGGATGATAGATCGTTTTCATCGACAACTCAAGTGGTCTATTGTATGTTCAGATGTTTCCATACATTGGTCAGAACTTTTGCTTGGATACTAAGTCATGGCAAGGAGGATCGCCAATTTTAGTGGTTACGATTATTATATTTTATTAAAGAAAGTATTATTTTTGTATATGAATTTATTTTAGAATTGTCATTTTCAATTTAAGTTATAATAAAGTAAAAATTAATGTCAGGAAAACGTCGATATGGTTTTTGTAAAACTTAGCATTTAATTAGATTAAAATTATTAAACGATCAAAATTACTTAAGTAGTTTAATTTTAAAAACTTCTTTAAACCAAGAATTTTTATGAAAAAGTTAAAATTTATTGTAAAAATTTTGAGCGAAGATTGATAAAGATTTAAAATATTTAAAGGCTATATATTAAAACTCATGCACAATTACGTCTTAAATATAAATGTGTGTAATATACGTTTTTGAGTTCAAATACATTTCTATTATATTTTTAAGCCATGATCGTGCATGAACTTTAATATATTTTTTGCTTTTTGCACAATTAACATTCGAATTTGCGTTTGGTCTGTAAAATAATTTTATTGCTATGTTATTCACTTGCATTTTGAAATTTTATATGGCTCAAATCGCTATGGGTCGCATCTGTTTGAAAGCGTTTGGAATTAACATTTTCTGTTTTATTATCCGGGCTACGAAAGCGTTTTAGATATGACTTGCTATTTAGAAAACTGTTTTTCGTAGAGGCTTTTAAATTTGAATTGTTCTCGGTTTTGATTGCTTTCCAATTTTTATTCTCATTTTTCTTTATAAGATGAGAGCGTTCATGAGTTTTATGTGATGAAGATTTCATGTAACCTTTACCACAATGAAAACAGCTGAACGCTACTCCACCGGTATGATTACAGCGATGGATAGAATATGCTCCTTCTGAACGATATTGTTGATCGCAAAACTCACAGTTATAAATTGGACGTCCTGTCTTTGGCAAGAAAGAGAACAGTTGGATGTAATATTGAAAGTTGACCGATTCCGGTATTTCGTTAGGCAATTTCCCATGTAATTGTCTTGTATACCAAGACATTACAACATTACAAATTCTTTTCACTTCGATCGAGTTCACATTTATTTTAAAGGCACTGTTAATATTTGAAGTCATTTCCAAAAAAGTCGAATTGAGTTGATTTGTATGTATGTCCTTTAAACGCCGAGGTTGCCAAATATTTTCCATGTTCCTCAATATATTCGCAAATTTTTTTGCTTTAAAACGCAATAACTCCTCTTCTTGGACCGGAAGAATTTCATTAGGACTTTTTAAAATAGTTAACTGAAAATATAACCATTATTATTTTGGATATAAGTAGGCATCATTTATTTAAAATCTGGGCGCACACAAGGTACAAGAAAATAAGATAGATGCAGTGCTGACTGTGCTCTTTCTTATAGTGCCATGACTGTCAAAGTTAGCTGTGTGGCGAATGCAAACAGAAAAGAAATAAAAATTTAATTATTCCAATTGTCATTTTGTGTTTTGTCAAATAAAACAAAATTTGTGATTTAGCTTATTCGAGAAATTTTTCTGCAGTTAATATTTTTTATTTAACTTTTAATGCAGTTTGGCATGGATCAATTTTAAATGAATTTAATATCAATAAAAACACCAGAAAGAATTTTTTATAATTTTTCATTAAAAAAACAAGGAATTTTGAACAGGTTAACTTTGTTTACATTTTGCCAATTCTAGGATTCTCATAGTGATGGCCTTACTCAACACTGGCCTCACTCAACCGACTGACTTTAATGACTACAGAAGAGATGTGGAAGTGGGAAGGTGAATGAAGTGAGGCAAGAGTATTACAAATTTTGCGACTCACTTTGATTTGACATGCGGTGAGTTGGTTGAGTGAGGCCAGTGTAGACCAGCACTAGCTTTCAGATTTTATATGAGTTATCAACTTCGTTTTGACATTCAAGGCAATAAGCTCTCATCTCGTGCATCTACCTGGTAATTATTGTATCATGGGCACACAAAAATGTTTATAATATTTAAAAGAAAACTACAATTCTACGAAACTTCGAGCAGAAATACTATGAGCAGAGAGTTGTGTTGGAAACAAAATAAAATATTAATATGCATGCACTGCAGTATCTCTTTCTTTTTAACTTGAATATTTTTCGGCGCTTAGGTTTTTATTTTTTCTTATCGCCCCAAAATCCATTTATGTATTCACACTGTTGACTATTTTATCAGTTTTGCCGATTTTTCATAGCTTTAATTGGCCAAAGACATATAATATTTCTATTTGACAAATCAGATCATTACCTTTTCTAAAAACATTTGAATAGAACAATAAAGAACTAAGAAAATCCAGAAATGTTGCCAAATTTGAGAAATACTTTATTTTACTTATGTCCACGAATGAAATTATCCAATTCCTATGTAAATTTGCTGAAGAAAATATCCAACAGGAAATAATCGTTATTTCTTGTCAAAAAAAAAAAAATAATAAACGGCCGGAAGTACCAGTTAAGTTTTGTTTTAAAATTACAATACAGAAAATAATTAGGTATTACTTTTTGAAAAAAGGAATAACTGTTACGGCCTCTATTTTTTAGATCGTTTTAAAAACAAAAAAATATTTGTCTAAGTAAATCACAAATAACAACGAGTATATATTATAAGAGATTTCACTCGTCGCTCGTTATTTTTTACTCGCTGATATTAGCCATCCATCCACAGAACAGGCTATTTTGTGGTACATTTATTTTTTACCCCTTCAAGAGTACGAGTTTGTTTACATTTTGTTTTCTATATTTTTATTCATTTCGGCTGAGTGCACAAAGGAGCAAAAAGATCGGTATTTTTTTAATGTCCTTGCTTATTTCTTCCTATTTGAATATCTGAAGAAATATTGCAAATTTTATGAATGAAAATAAAATTCGACAGCTTCTTTTTTGCATGTACATTAGGCCGGGTCGATTTGTGGGGAGGCAAAAAAATCGCCCATTGCTCAGTGAAAATTGTATTCTAGGGATCAAAATAAGAAACTTTGCCCGAGGAACAACTATACCTCTAAAACGAATTCTAATGCCCCAACTTTTCCGTAGGGTGAAATTTTGAAAAATCCCTCTTTGACCCATTAAGAGTGCCCCAATCGAGTCCAAATGTATGACAAACCCCTTCTAACTTTGGACGGCCGATCCACCCATGCCAGTGGCACACCCTCTGGGGGTTCCACATACAAACAAAGTTCCCCATACAAACAAAAAGGTTGTATGGGGAACCCCCAGGGGGGTTCCAGAGGTGTGCCGCTGGCATGGGTGGATCGGCCCTCCAAAGTTAAAAGGGGTGGGTCATACATTTGGACTCGATTGGGGCACTCTTAATGGGTCAAAGAGGGATTTTTCAAAATTTCACCCTACGGAAAAGTTGGGGCATTAGAATTCGTTTTAGAGGTATAGTTGTTCCTCGGGCAAAGTTTCTTATTTTGATCCCTAGAATACGATTTTCACTGAGCAATGGGCGATTTTTTTGCCTCCCCACAAATCGACCCGGCCTAATGTACATGCAAAAAAGAAGCTGTCGAATTTTATTTTCATTCATAAAATTTGCAATATTTCTTCAGATATTCAAATAGGAAGAAATAAGCAAGGACATTAAAAAAATACCTTAAAAAAGACATTAAAAATGTCGATAATACATTTGGACTCGATTGGGGCACTCTAAATGGGTCAAAGAGGCATTTTTTCAAAATTTGACCCAATTAAAAGTTGGGGCATTAGAATTCGTTTTAGAGGTATAGTTCCTCGGGCAAAGTTTCTTATTTTGATCCCTAGAATACGATTTTCACTGAGCAATGGGCGATTTTTAAATCCACCCGCCCTAGTGTACATGGTTGCCGAATTTATATTGTTTCTAGCTGGACATTTTTGTTGTAGCTATGTTTTGGTTGCTGCTGCAAAGAAAGATTTTATATATTTCATTAGCTGAATAAAGAGACCGAATTCTAATTCGGCTATGAAATAATTATTGGATAATAAAAAAATGCAGTAATAAAATAGAATTGGTTTAGCAGTATTTTATAAATTTAAAGTAAAACAAAGAAATATTGTAGATTTTATGAATGAGAATAAAATTTCTATTTGACACAAATTTTACAGGTTCTTATTTATATGTATTATGTTTTTTATCTCCTTGTGTAGTTGTCGAATTTAGTTTGTTTCTAGCTGAACATTTTCCTTGTAGTAATATTTTGGTTGCTACTTTGGATACACAAGCATCATTTTTAGAAACTTCATTAGCCGAATAGATAGACGGAATTCTGATTCGGCTAATGAAATAATTATTGCTTAGTCAGGACTTCAAAAAAATGTTTGTTCATTAACGGAAAAAGTAATGCATTTTAAAAAGGTTTCCTCTGATTTATTTGGAATATAAAAGAAAATACATACAAATAAAACTAAATTGATTTCAAAGTATTTGTGCTGTAGTTGGGTTCTCCGGCCTTATTTTCAAGGTTTATTTCGGCAATTTTTATTTATAATAAAATAAAAAAAATACAATCATTTCAATTTTTTTACAATATTTTTTAAAATTATTTTACGTCCAAAGTGGACACCTAAAAGAAAGTTGTGTTGCTGGCACGGGTGATTACGGCACTTAAAGTCATTTGAAGCAAAGTAATCATTGACAGAAAACTTACGTTTGAATCGCATATTAAGAGCTTAAGTTCAAAAATCAATTTCACCTTACGTAGGCTTTATAGCATGCATCTATATCTACCAATAAAGATAAAAATCAGGCTTGTCCATGCTTTGCTAATGTCTACCTTGACATACGGTATTGAGGTATTTTCAGGTACTATTTCCCACAATTTAAAAAAGATACAACTATTAATTAATAGAATTATGAGATTTACCTTTAATGAAAGAGTTCGAGATCATATCTCCTCATATGTTTTTAAATTTCTTAATTGCAGTTTTTTAAATTTTATTAAAAAAGAGGTTACTCACGCATTTCTTTAAAACGATAAAAAATCAATTGCCGGCATACTTGGTTAATTGTTTTGTTTTTTCTCGTTCTTCAAGAAATGTTCAAATTATTTATCCCTCTATCTCTTGTTCGCTTTTTGAAAGATATTTTCATATTAGAGTGGCTCGTTGTTGGAATGATCTTCCCACTGCATTGAAATCATTTGCTTCTATAAATGTTTTTAAACGTACGCACCTAGATTATTACGGCAATATGAATTTGTAATGTGAGTGGATTTTTGCCTTGTTTTAATTTTAATTTTGATTTTTAGTCGCTGTGGACCACTTATATGATTTAATTTTTTTATATATTAAACAAATAGTTTTCCAAGGGTAGCCTTATTATGTTTTCGGGACTAGTTTTAAGTAAGATAATAATATTATATTTTAAGTTTTGAAATTTTATTCATTTAGCACATAAATTTATACAACCATAATTTTGTGATTTGGCCTGAGAGGCTTTTGAAATTATATTGATTGAACAAATAAGAAAAAATAAAAATAAAATAAATATATTATTGTTCTTCGGGTTGTCATTCTGCCAGGAAGTAGATTTAAACATTATTATTAAAAATTTAAAAATGGCAAACTTCTAAGCAGACATTTACAAAAATCAGGGTTTTTTCATCAGGGTAAAAAACACAAAAAAGGTTAAAAATTAACAATTCTACTATCTGCTAGAGCCATTGACTGTTGAATTATTAATTGAAATTTCAGCCCAATCGGCTTGATAGATTTTTTTAAACACCCTGGCCGATCAAAAAACTTTGTTTCGAGATAATCACTTTTCTATAGACGACGATTTTAAATATTTTATAAAATATTACTTTTGAAAGCAATTTTATATAAATATAACTTATATAATTGTATAAAAGTATTTATTGAAAAATAGAACACACAAATAGAATTTTTATTCTCATTCATAAAATCTACAATATTTCTTTGTTTTACTTTAAATTTATAAAATACTGCTAAGCCAATTCTATTTTATTACTACATTTTTTTATTATCCAATAATTATTTCATAGGCGAATCATAGAGAATCAAATATCTAAAAATCCTTCTTTGCAACAGCAACCAAAATATAGCTACAACAAAAATGTCCAGCTAGAAACAAAATAAATTCGGCAACCATGTACATGCAAATAAGAAGCTGTCGAATTTTATTTTCATTCATAAAATTTGCAATATTTCTTCAGATATTCAAATAGGAAGAAACAAGACATTAAAAAATACCGATCTTTTTGCTCCCTTGTGCACGCAGCCGAAATGATCAAAAATATAGAAAAAAAAATGTAAACAAACTCGTACTCTTGAAGAGGTAACAAATAAATGTCCCACAAAATAACCTGGATGGATGGCTAATATCAGCGAGTAAAAAATAACGAGCGACGAGTGAAATCTCTTATAATATATACGCGTTGCAAATAATTAATCGTATGGAGTCATAGCACATCCACCAACAATGAAACAAAGATATCCAGATAGCATACTCCGTGCGCAAAAATTGAAATCTTCTGCGCACTACGTCACTCGAGCTTGTCAGCTGTAACACGTGGTGCATACATACAAAAGAAAATTTGAAAAAGCAAAAAGTAAACACAAGCAGCACAATTGCAAGTATTTAAGAAATATTGCATTCATTTAGTTTAATTTCTAATATTGTGCACTTACAGTACGTGTAAATTATAATTTTCAATTATCTTTTATGTAATTAAAATTAGTACTAAAGTTTTAAATGATTTTGATAACAGTAACGATTTTAATTTGGGCCATAAAATTAATTCACAACTTTTTTCAACAAACGAGAAGCAATCAAAGTGCTGTCAAACACATCAAGCAACGTAGCTATTTTTTTTTTGCGTAAGAGAACAAATGGGAGAAAATACTCCTATTACATATAAATTTATTTTCATTAATAGTACTGAAAAATATATTTGCATAAATTTATTTAGAAAAATATTTATTATGTAATTTATTTCATGTCAATAAACCAAGTTTCAATAAGAAAATGTCGATATTTTTCATCGCTATAAATAAATTAGTCCCTTTAAATATATTGTGACTACGTTTTTATTAAGCCACTTTGACAAGCTCGAACTACGTCACAACAAAGATGGCGGATATGCGCAATACTTTATCTGTAGTTCTTTGTATCATGTCCACCAACTGATTTATTGATGTCATGTGCATCAGTTAAGTTGCCTAGCATCTTATTAAGATAATATTCTTAAATTGTAATTTTTAGATCCATTTTAGCTTTGTCTGTTAAATATTTAAAAAATTACATCAATGATCTTTAAAATTAACGAGGAAAAATTAAAATTCTGTTTACCTTTATCGTTTGAGGGAAGAAATTAACTCCTCCAGACATTTTTTTGAATTGATGAAATCAATAGATCAACTATAGAAGATAATAAGTCCTGAAGTTTACTGCGATATTCAAAACAATAACAAAATTAAAGCTGTTTGAATGAAACACGTTTTGCTCGAAACCTTTTTCCACACTGGCGCGCGTGGTTAAACAAAAAATATTAATCGGATTAACACCACTTAATACCACTCCATTAGCAGAAATTAATTTCAATTGAGTTATTCTGATGTAAATCTTTACCATCATAAACTTTTTCGGTGGCTACTCGAGTTGCTCCCATTAGCCAATTAACGTTACAAATCTAACGTTTTATGAAGTCGCAACTCATACATAGTGTTTATCTTCTACATATTTTTAATAGAATATTCCAAAGTCGTTATTTTTAGGGTGTCTTACAAGATTCTTTGAACTCTTATGAACTTTTAAGGAGGAAATTGTATTTTTGGTCCCTTAAAAAATTTTGTAAAAGCTGTAATGTCTAAAAGTCCTAGAATTAGACATTCAATTCTTGTACATAATTAATTCGTAGTGCAATATTTTAGCGCTTCGGTTTCCAAGCACCTCTAGAAATCGTAATTGTTTTAAATTGCAAAGAAGCCATTTATTTATTTTTTTTTTCATTTGAAAGTGGAAATCGAACACTAGTCGGGTCAATTTTATTTTCTATTTATTTTTTAACTTAAAAACAAGGATTTTGGAAGAATATGAATTGTCGAAAGAAGTGAAATTTTAATGGAAGATGATTTGTTTAATTTGTATGACTAAAAATGAATTAGCCATTTTAGCCCTTGAAAGGACTTTAACCGAGCTTTTTATAATTATCTAACAAATATTATGTATCATGTACAAATTTAAAATCATAAACTTATTATATTATATTCCACTGTAACTAAATAATTATTGAAAAAGGACCGTTTTCGTTTCTATGTTTTAAAATAAGCAGTTTTGGGTTATGTATTGTTTTATCAATGTTAGTTTAAAGATTTTACTCGTGAATTTAATGACACCACATCTAGCAGTACTTTCGCAGTATTGCAAGCAGTAACTCACTTTAGCTCGTATCTATATCACTCATTGATTATTAGAGGATCCAAATGATATCCTTTTTAAATTCAACTTTAATCAACACAGAAAACTTTATATGGCTTTGTGTAGACTAATCGCAATTTGACGTAAATTCTTTGCTATTCCCTTTTGAACTGCTCTTTTTCGCGTTTCTGTAAGCGTCTCTTTTACACGAATAAGAACTAAAACAGAATATTTTACAGCATATATGACAAAAATTGACAGTGATAAACAAATTTTAACTTATTAAAAACTTATTATTTGATGATTTGATGACATTTTAATTTTATTAATTTAAGCAATTTATACATAAATTCATTTACCATAATGATCAAATCGTCTGCACTGTTTCACAAATGTGGTTTTTATTTTTCGAACTTTTTGTTTTAGTAAAAATGGAAGGCATTGACTAAAGATAATGAAAAAATGGTTGGGGCAAAAAAAGGACAATACATTAAATATGTTTTTTTAATACTAAATTACATAATTAATTAACTCCCAAATTACTTAATTGCGCAATTGAACTATAATTGATATTTCAGTGACGCCTAGTAAAAAAGCCTAATAAAAAAAGATTTTTAAATTAATCAGTTACAAAATAAACGTATGCTTAATAAACTTAAACTTGTTTTAAGCCCTTCTAAAAAAAGTTGTATACAAAAAGTCTTGCCCAATTCAGAAAGTTTATCAAATTTTGTAATCCAAGTCAAAAATCACTTCCGTTTTTTGTAACGTAACGCCAGCACATATTTTTGCTTATATCTTTAAATCCTAAAAGCCCAATCAAGCTATGCTTAAGCAAACAAAAGTTTGAGAGCACAATTCCTTTCGTTCAGTTTGTCAACTTTCGTTTACTTTTTGAAACTTGAGAGAGAGCGCTTGATATCGTAGTTTGCTAAGCAGAATAGGGTTGCTAACAGTATTGAGAATGTTCTTAAATAAAATGTTTTTACTTGTATGCCAAATTTTTCAATGAAAAAGATTTTTTTGTTTGTGTCTATTTAAGCAAATTATGTAAATTTTTTATCTTTTTGCTATGAAATTATACGTTTACCACAGCTTATAAGCCAATCAGCGCAATATACATATTTTTTTGTGTTAGCTAATGGCAATCCTTTTTAACATATGTATACAAATCTTGTTTTTTATCTGTCAATTGAAAATAAATACGTTAATTTATTGATTCAAAATGAATGCAGATCCCAATTTTGTTGAAAAACTTTATTATAAAAAGTGTCCAAAAACACAGAAGCATACCTGTGGACATTTAACAAAACAGCTTCTCCCTAAATCGTCAACTTTTCAGAGAGCGAAAAAACTGTTAAAATGCCTAGCAAAATTTTTTGTATAGTAATCGAAAGGAATCTTATTATTATCATTATACACAAATATAAAGGAAACATTTTGCGATATTTTTTTCTTCTTCTAAGAGCTATAGTTTTATGTATATAGTACAGTATAGGCTTATGTGAAGACAAGTCGTTTTGTTAAATTGAAATGTAGAAAAATATTCGAAAAAAGTTAGTTTGGCAAAAAAAATTTAAGTTTTATTTAAAAGTTGTTTTTAATTTTTTCAATACAAGCCGGAAAAAAGTGAACCACTATTCTTGTTGTAGTTAATTGAAAGAAAATACTGTTGGAGACTGTTGTTGACTTGGCTTTGTTGTTAAATATTCATGACTATCCACACAGTTAGTCCAAGGGTAACATTATAATTGCTACCTTCATTTAGTTTGTGTTTTTTTAATGCTTATTTACGGTTTTTAAGCTTAAAAAAACAATTTATATAAATATGCCTTAGTTGCTCTTTGTCTGTCTTGATGTCCGTATATCTATTACAGACTGTCTGTCTCAAAAGACTCAAATAGCCAAATAATAATGAAAAATATTATTAATTTTTAATAAGAAGAAACATTTAGTTAAGTTAAAATGAAACATAAAAATTTACTTTAAAATATAAAAGTAATATAGTGAACAATAAAAAATTACATTTTGCAGTTTTAGTACAGAAAAATTTATTGTAATTATATATCTTCTTCGTTAAGATGCGGATCAGTTTCAATTGGACGTTCTTCTTCGGCTATAATATTTTTAAAATTGTTTCTAGTACTCGAAAAATACAGCTAAGTGATTGATTCTATACAGAGTTGTTGTTGTTGCCTTTTTAAAAACTTACTTGATCTAAAGCTCGCAATTAAAATGCATGTAATAATTTAAATAATAGATCGCAATATAATTTTTTGATAATTCAAATCTAAAAATTATATAAAAGTTAAAGTCGAAAAAATACAATACGAGCAAGAGCACTGCGAGGAGAATACGGTTAAGAGCAGGCTATAAGTCGTACCATGCAATAAAATACCCTAATCGTTCCGAAAAGCAAAATATAGTTGCTAAGCAGAGAGCTCATCGGCTATACAATTATTTGACGAAATTTAAAAATTGTGTTATAATGGACGATGAAACCTACGTCAAACTTAATGTAAAGCAGTTACCTGGTCAAAAATTTTACATTGTTAAAACACGGGGGGACGTTGCAGAAAAATATAAGTATGCAGGACAAATATGCTAAAAAAGTAATGATTTGGCAGGCAATATGTAGTTGTGGGCTGAAAAGCCGTGCATTTGTAACGAATGCAACAATGACATCAGCGCGGTATAAAAAATAATGCATAGAAAAACGTCTAATGCCATTTATAAGACACCATAGCTCATCCCCCTTGTTTTGGCCTGACTTGGCTTCCTGCCATTATTCCAGGGAAGTGATGCAATTGTATGAAGAAAATAAAGTAACGTTTGTACCAAAACAGCATAATCCACCGAATTGTCCCCAATTTCGACCCATCGAAAAATGCTGGGCAAATGTGAAGACAAAACTTAAGAGGAGTGCTCGCCCAGCAAAAAATGACAAAGAAATGCCTATAAAGTGGGATCGTTTTGCTGCAAAATGACAAGAAAAGATGTGCAAAATGTAATGGCGTCTTTAAAAAGAAACCTGCGAAATTTTGTCTATAATGACAAAAATTAATTTTTTTCTTCAATTTCTTAAATAAAAATGTTCAAGTTTTAAAATGGTGTATTTATTTTTTCGTAGATATTTCCGTTTTTAAGTTTTAAGCAATTTAATGCGTCCAGATTTTAAGTGAACCGTGCTTTATGATTATTTCTTAGGGAAGTTGTTGCAAAACCAATTCATCGCTATGAGAGAAATTTTGGGAACTCCATCGTTTCTAACTTTCATATGTGAAATTTTCATCATTGGCAACATACCTTTCAGCCGAAGATTTTTCTATTTTGTTTTTTGGCCGTTAATAAGCGTATTTACGGTTTCTTTTTCACTTTTTTGGCCATGGCGACTAGTTTTTTAACTCGCTTCATTTGAACGAATTTTTATTAAATGGTTTTAATTCTATTTTAGCAGCAAAAAAGCTTCTATTTTCTTTTATTTCTTTATTCCTTGTTACAAAAAGCACTTGTCTTAAGATATGATTAACTTTTTTTAAAATTTCGTTTTAACAAAAGAACCTGTACCGACACAGGACGCTTTGTCGCAATGAACGCACGCGATGATTTAAAACTCAACTTGTCTCAGACAAGTGGTGAATTTTTCAAATTTTGCTTTTGATAAAACGACTTCTTTTGAAAGAAGCTGTTTTGTCAAAAGGGAATTGTTGAAAATGTGCATTCACTAAATGGAGACAGGTTGTTTTGTCAAATAGTCGTTAAATGGCTGTTTCAAAATTTGTTTAATTGTCTGATAGAAGTTGTTTTGTCATATTACAACTGAGAAAAAAAATCTGAAGAGGTCGTTTTGCCAATTGCATATTTTATCTTCTCAGATTCGTAGAAATGCGACGATAAAAAAAATTGCAAAATTGTCTTATCTCAAAAGAAGTCGTTTTGTCAAATGTCTACAGATATATGAAAAAGCTGACAAATTTTTCAAAGAATTTTTGAACTTTTTTAATATATTTTTGTCAAGATTTTGTGAACGTTTGACATTTTGTTAAGCATGAAATCTTCCAACTTGGGCGACTTTTCTACTTAATCATACTTTTCGTCAACTTTTCTCTGAGACTCCTGTTTGCTTAAGTATAACTTAGTTGGGCCTTAGAGGTCGATTGTTGTCATTGTTTTTACTAAATAAAGTGCTACTTTATTACTACGCAAATATAAAAAACCTTTAAACAAATAATTTGCGCTCCACCTTTCTGTAAATTCATATGTCAGTTTTTGTTATAGCTTAAAAAATATTTGTTTTTTTTTAACTATTCGTCTGGCTCTTTTTTACATGTCCATACGACCATAGAAATGCCCATATGTGATATATTGACTCAATATCGGGTGTGTTTTGTTACCTAACCCAATTCAATGACCCTAATACGCACGAATGAAGTTATGAAGATCAATAATAAGAAGGTAACAGTCTTATATTTGTTTTTTAGTCCTGGTTTTATTGCGTCAAATATTTCGAACTCCGCCGAAAAGAGAACAAATCACAAACCAGACCATTGGAACAAAAAACAGCATTTGCTGCCCACTGTGCACCACTTGAACACTATCCAGACTTTAAAAATGTACAACTTCTACAATGGACAAATTACGCGAAACGATACACGTAGAAATGCTACATATTAAAAACATACCACCAAAACAAAGCATAAATTTCAAAACGAACACAGAGAGATGCGCTCAAAGCTACTGACACCTAATTTTAAAACAAACAACAATATAAAAATCAGGAGACAACGAAACAGCGAAATCGAGGGTACTGCAATTTATTTTAAGGCAATATCTGTTAATTTTGTCCCACTGTGGCGTCTAACAAAATTGTTAAACTTCATGTTTAATGTTTAATATGGAAGTTTTTCAGTTTGTTTTTCATAATGTTAAAAATTGTAATATATGTAATGTTTTGTTGAAAAGTGTCCCTGATCATGAACACAGGCGGAGTTCGAAATATTGGACGCAATAAAACTATAAGAATATAAAAATATAAGAATGTTTTTTAATGAAAAAAGTGACATTGAGCCCGAATTAAACTCAAAAACAATAAGCAAAAACATTAAAAAAAATAAGTTTACATCTATAAAAATAAATTGAGAACATAAAAAATAAAATCGAGAAGTTATTCAGCCCAATTCTGAATGATTTTTCCCGGGGAGTTGGAAAAGGGGAATTTCTTTTTTAAGATAGCAAATAAGAATATCACCTTTTTTTCGGTTTGGCATTAAAAATTTCCAGAATGTTTTTGACCTATATCTTAAAAGTGAAAACTCCCTTTTCCGATTCGCCGCGAAAAATCATTCAGAGTTGGGCTGATTAACTTTTTTAGTTGAAATTTTTTGAAATACAGAGATATGGTGGACTAGAGATGGGCGCGTGCAACATTTTTGAGGCACAGGCACACACTAGCACGACGATCATCTGCACGCATACGCACGAAAACGAAATTGATTTTTCGAACTTGCACGAAAACTTACGAACACGAAAGACAAAGCACGATTTAGGACTTTACAAAGTAGCTATGAAAATGGTACATATATTTTTAAAAATTTATGTTTCAACTTAAAAATATTGGAATTATTATAACCTTAGAATCTGATTTTATTTTTTTTATTATTTTCTCTAGTACAGACTAAAGGTTAAAATACAAGGTAAGACCACGATTTCTTTTCCTGTTTTGATATTTTACGATCAAGTTTTTCGATACGCCCTAATGTTCAATTCTATAATTCGACAATGTCCCAAACTACGATTTTCTTCAAAGGGCTTCTCCGAAAAATACGTTTTAAACGGAAAAATCAAATTTTCACAAGTTGAAAATGGAATTTTTTATGTTAATGTAAAGTAAATGTAAGATAGAGGTTTAACTTTCATAATATTTACTGTGTGTTTTTAAATAAAATTTAATTTTTATTCCCGCTTTGAGCTTATACTTACACCAACTTTACTGAGAAGTTTAATTTCTTCATGTGTTGTTTTGTATCCATCCTAAATAAATAATATTATTTTGAATTAATCTGTTAATTTAAAATAAAAGTAAAGAAATTTTAAAATTTACAAGGATCTTACTAAAGAAACGCTTTCCGCTTTGAGTTGAGCAATTTTTTTAACATTTGGATTTTCCTACGAAAAATTAAATAATTTGTTAATGACAACAAGAGAGGGAAGGAATTGTTTAAAAGCTTACCGAATTGATCTTATGCGATGGTTCTTCATTTTTGGTTCTTTTCGATAACGTAGACAATTTTTTGGCTTGCGTTTCCTTGCCCTTAAAATAAAAATGTTTATAATTTTTATTTCATATTATTATCTAGGATATTAGAGAGAATTAGAGCCAGGGAACTAGCAAACTTTGAATACACTCTCAAAAGTTAGGATCGTTTATAATTTTGCGTTAAAGTTTTTTAATAATATATTTAATTTGATACCTTATATTTAGAAAATTAAAGTAATTAAAAATTTATATAGCGAACATAAATATATATATAAACATCTGTATACTATAAGAACAAATTGCAAGTCCGATTAAAATTTTAAACGCGATTTTCTCAAAACAGCATTTTTTATAACGATGAAAAGATTATGGAAAAATTATAAGTCTGATTGAGCTAAAACTTTTTGTATTATATTTATTACAGCAAAAACTATAGGATTACCTATATAAGATTATATTTGTTATAAAAAACATTTTTTTTATAGTGTACTAGCTGATATACTCGGTGTTACTCGAGAGTCATTTATATAAACATTTTAACATACACTTCTCTATTAAATGTTTTTTAAAATCTGAAATAATGAAAAACATGTTGAATTTTATTTGTAAGCTACCGTTAGAAAGGTAATTGAACGAACATTAATCCAAAAAAGTTTTGAAAAATTTTGGTTGTTGGTGGTTCCATCTCTTGCGGTGAGCTAATTGAATTCAAAGAAGGAGTACGAAAAACATATTTTAAAAATTAAAAATAGTTTTTATATTTACTTAATCTTAAAGCAAGCACAATTACCTTTTCAACAAAATAAAAATTATGGTGGGACTTAATGCGTCCTTGAGATATGGACATTTTAACGTATAAACAAAGATTTATATTAAAAAATATATTGAACTTTTTGACAAAAAACATTTTAATGAAATATATTTTAAAAAACAGCGGAGTTATTGGCATTAAAAGTAAAAACTTTGATTTTCATATAATTTTTTTCTCATTATTAGCTATCAATGTTTTATGAAAAATTCGTTGTACTAAAAATTATTGTACCTACTAAAATGTCTATTAGCTGCGTTTTTGCATTGGAGATCAGGATCATATAATCGTATTTGCAAGCAAAGCAAAAACAACAAAAAATCCAGCAAGTGAGCTGGACTTTTAAATTGATCCAATTCTATGTTTTTAAGTGTTGAAAGCGCAACTGTGAAAGTAGACAACACTTAGGAGTTATTGACGGCTAGATGACGCTGCGACTGAAAAAATTGGCAGTACTGCATTATCTTACTTTTTAAAAATTTGGTAGCAATAGCATTTTCGCAAAATATTTCGCAAAACTTATCTGCTAGCTGCATAAGAACATCAGATATTCTTCTGTAAGCAGAAAATAGCGCCACCTGTCTGTAATTTGAAGAAACTTTAGAAAAAACATTTTTCAGCTATTCACCGCAAGGTGTATAGTTTGTACCCACAGTTCTTACAAATGTGGCGCCATCTATCTGTGAATTTAACGCACAGATCAAAACTAATGAAATAATTGTGCTGATCAGATGCACATATGTTTTATTATATCGCCATATATCTGAAACTGATTACATGAAAATATTAACTTTTACAGCATTCTTATTCACAGTCATCTTTTCGAGAAAATTCTGATATATATACAATATTTAAAGTAACATTGATAAAGAATTAAGTGACAACGGTGACACAATAGTGAGAAAAAAAATAGAGCCATCACAACAAAACAAATTTAACAGGAGGGGGGCAGGGGTGGGGAGGCAAAAAAATAAGTAGATTACTATAAGGAAGATTTTATATAATCCAATATGTTCGTAATTTCTCTAAATACACAACTGCATTCTTAGAGATAAATGATATGCACATAAATTATTTTTGAGACTTGACTTTTTTGTAAAAAATATAAAAACAACATTTTGGAAAAAAACAACGTTGTTTTGATGACAAAAACAGTAAAATAATTTTTGCGCTTAGCTGGAAGAATTTTTGCAAATAAATGCTATGTCATATGAAAGGTAGCCAGATATGCAATTTTTAATTGATTTCATTTTTACAACAACAACAATTTTTAAGTCATTTTTTGAGTAAAAAGCCAATATTTTGGACCTTTTTTGACATAATCATAAAACATATATACACTGACTTAACGGTACAGTTCAACCTATTTTTGTGAAGTGATTTTATTGAACTTTTGAACAAAAAAATTTTAATGAAATATATTGGGGGTTGGAATTAATTTTAAAGGTTTTTTTTCGGTTTTTGAGCATTTATTTAGAAACAACGGTACAATGTATATTATTCATAGTATTGTCCATCGTTAGGTACAACATTTTCCCATCTTTCTGGCAGCATATGGATTCCGAGCCGGAAGAACGATTCGTCTTTTGAGGCAATCCACGAATCGACCCATTTTTTGGTATCCTCGTAAGAAGTGAAGCGCTGCTCAGCCAAGCCATGCGTCATCGATCTGAATAGGTGGTAGTCGGAAGAGGCTATGTCTGGACTATAAGGCGGGTGGGGTAGCACATCCCAATTCAGCGCCTCCAACGTTTCCTTGACGGTTCTTGCAACATGTGGCCGTGCGTTGTCATGTTGAAAAACCACTTTGTCGTGTCTTTTGGCATATTCCGGCCGTTTAACCTTTAATGCTCGGCTCAATTGCATCAATTGTTGTTGGTAGCGTTCCCCAGTGATGGTTTCGTTAGGTTTTAGCAGCTCATAGTACACGACACCCTTCTGATCCCACCAAATACACAGCATAAGCTTGGCGCCATGAATATTCGGCTTGGCCCTCGATGTTGATGCATGGCCGGGTGGTCCCCACGATTTTTTTCGCTTAGGATTATCGTAATGGATCCACTTTTCATCGCCAGTGACAATACGATGCAAAAAACTCTTCCTTTTATGCCGTTGAAGCAGTTGTTCGCACATGCAAAATCGCCGTTCAACGTCTCTCGGCTTCAACTGGTACGGCACCCAATTTCCTTGCTTTTGAATCATTCCCATGGCCTTCAAGCGTTTGCCGACCGTTGATAAGTCGACTCCCAATGATTCTGACAATTCTTGAAGGGTTTGACACGGGTCTTCATCGAGCAAAGCCTCCAATTCCTCATCTTCAAACTTTTTCGGCTGGCCCGGACGCTCTTTGTCTTCCGTATCAAAATCACCACTTTTAAACCGACGGAACCAGTACTCACAAGTAGAAATCGATGGAGCATAGTCCCCGTAAGCCTCAGTAAGCGTGCGTTGTGCTTCAACCGCTTTTTTCTTCAAATGGAAGCACAAAAGTAAACCTTCCCGCAAATTGCGTTTTGTTGGAACGAAAGTCGACATGTTCACAGAGAAAAAAATATATGTTGTTTACACTTCAGTGGAATGACACATACTGAAAAATAAAGCTTAGACAATGATCTTTGAAATGAATATAGTCACAGGTGTGCCCAATGCGATCTATTGATAGTTACGCCATCTCTTAGAAAACCTTTAAAACTAATTCCAACCCCCAATATTAATGGACAGCGGAGATATTTGCATCGAAAGTCCAAACTTTGATTTTCATGTCTTTTTTTCTCATTCTTAGGCAACGATGTTTTATGAAAAAGTCGTTGTACTGAAAATGTCTCTAATTTTGAAGATATGTCAGTGTTTTTGATGTCGAAATAACAAAAAAAATTTAAAATTAAATACACAAAAATCCCCGATAGTAAAAGTTTTATAATAACAAAATTACCGTTAGTTGAAAAATTACAGAGGGGGCGTGGCAAAAACTAAGTATGTTACATTTTAAGTTGGAATGCACTCAATATGTATACCTAGTTTGAGCAAAATTCGTTGATCCGTTTAGATTTGTATAAAGGCCAAACAAACAAACAGAAAATAAGTTTTATTACTATAGATATTTATTTGTATTTGTTTATATTTATTTATATTTATTTATATTTATTAATACTTATTTATATTTATTTATATTTATTTATATTTATTTATATTTATTTATATTTATTTATATTTATTTATATTTATTTATATTTATTTATATTTATTTATATTTATTCATATTTATTCATATTTATTCATATTTATTCATATTTATTCATATTTATTCATATTTATTCATATTTATTCATATTTATATATTTATATTTATCGTCTTTTCAACCTAAGCTTAAGAGAATGCTACAAAAACGCATTTAGTTTTTCAGTTATAAAAACTGTTTTGACAAGTTTTGGCAGCTAATTTTTTTTCAAGTTTTAGTATCAATCCAATAATGATGTTAATCTAAACGAGCGCACAACGGTCGACACCGGAAGATAGTTATTTTCTGCCAAAAATTACATTAAACTGTTTGTAGAGTTTGAAATATAATAAGTTATTTGGCTTAAAAAATACAGCGAATTCTAAGTCTAACTATGCAAATTTCTTATTTCATATTATTTCTTTAAGAATAAAAAACCAAACCAAATTTTTTTCAGTGGTTCACATGTTATTTGAATTTAAATATACCTCTAGTTACCAAGAACTTATTGAACGCTTTATTATATAACATCTTTGGAGGTTTCTGTACAAAAATCCTGTAAAGATTTCACCAAGACCTTTTGGAAACATTCTAATCAGACAATTCTTAAAAAGTTAAAAAATTTAATATCGACCATAGGAAGTCATAAATTTTAATATTTTTTCCACTTTTCCAACTTTTAAACGAACGAAGAAATGTTCGTTCGTTCGCCTTAATTAATGGTTTACTTCGGGCTGTTCGCGATTTATAGCAAACGCTGTTTGTTTGGGCTTAGTGTTTAAGCCAAGCGAACGAACGAAAGAAACCTCGGCAATCTAAACTCACAGTTATGTATTTAGTTTTAATTTTGTTCCACTTACAGTGACATGAAAATAAATAGGGACACCTGTATTTTTATATTTAAAGCTGCATGAATTATAAACAAGGTGCCGCAGATATAGATTTAACTCCCTCGGGTGGTGATCCTCCTTGATAAGTAAGGCGAGTAAAAATATGCAAGGATGAAGTTCACCCCCTCCTCCCTTTGGGAGCTAGAGAGGAAAAACTTGATAATATGTGTCATTACGTCTTACTCTATATTTTATTTATCTCTTAACCGATCTTCAAAGTCAATAGCATCTTGAAAAAGAGACTACATGACCTTCAAACCAATGATACAAAACTCGTTTTCTAATCGTACCACACTAAAAGCTAACTGTTTTACGTGTGGTCATTTAAAAAATAGTTATGTTTGCATTGAGTACTCAAGTACTATGGCAATATCAAAAACCAAGACAATAGAAAACTTTATTATAAAAAAAATTACATCACAGCATGAATTACATCACAGCATTACATGAATTAAAAAATTTTTTAGAATTTAGTTGCTCATAACTTTCTTAGTTGTGACTTTATGCAAAATGTTTTACAAACAACTTAATGTAAATTTTATTTCCTTCTCAACAAAATATAAACTTTGGAAATCGCCTTAGAGATACATTAAATATGGAGCAAAATGTAATGGAAAAATGTAATATTTTCAAGTTTTTCCTCTCTAGCTCCAAAAGGGGGAGGGGATGAACCTCATCCTTGCATATTTTTACTCGCCTAATCAAGGAGAATCACCACCCGAGGGAGTTAAAACTATATCTGCGGCACCTTGTATATCTGTAGTCACAAGGAATAACGACTAAACTCAAAGTATCGTAAAAAACGATATTTTAATTGCACTATGACCAATTTTTTTTTTAAACATATATGAAACGTTACAAACAAAATATGTGCATATATAGTAAGTGTTGATCAATTCTGGGCAAAAAATGTATATCTGCATACTTCCAAAAATTGGCAATAAAGTAAATTCCATATCGCTTTTTTACGATATTTTGAGTTTAGTCATTATTCCTTGTGACCACAGATATAATTCATGCAGCTTTAAATATAAAAATACAGGTGTCCCTATTTATTTTCACATCACTGTATTTCGAAATTTGTTTGGCGGGCTGTGGGTTTAGACCGCTTGAACAAAGTTCCATCTTTTTGGGCGAAGCCATTTGTTTAGCTATATTTAAAAACAGAAAAGTAGCAAAAAAGAGTAGTTTAAGAGAATAAATTATAAAAAGTACCAAAATATTTAGTAGTTTACGGGGCATTCCACGTGAAGCGGACAGGTAAAAAATGTTGATGCTTCCGATTTTAGTAATATTTGATTATGTATATACGTCTTCGATATAGATACAAAATATTTTTACAGTATAAAGTCTGGATAACGAATGTAGTTAAATAAACTAAATTTTCTCTTTAAAAACACAAATAAGCAATATTGTGCGGTTTTGTTTTTATTAAAAAAAAAAATATGGTTTGTATGGGGGTTAGGGTATGCAGTTTACCTAGAATTCTAATTATTTTTGTGTTGTTACTTAATTTGGGCTAAAACTCATTTATACAAAGTTTCATGACCCTAGCTCTTATAGTTTCAGAGATAATGCAAATGTTATTCTAAAATCGAAAAAGCGCACTATGCGCCTTCGAAACTGTAACTGGTCTAGCTCCTAAATGACTTCCACTTCCATTATGAAACTTGGCAAGGATTATCTATACACTATAAGCTATTTTCGAAAAAAAAAATTAAAAAGGCCCAACTTTGTGTAGTTCAAGTTTCAAAAATTTAAATAATTTTTTTAAAAATCCAAAAATGCATTTAAAAAGCTCATTAAATGAGGTATAAATTCGGCTCCTTGATTTATTTTACTGTAACTTTTTGAACTGGGTAGTGGGATTAAAAGAAGTGCATACCTGATTTTTAGTCAAATTTCTCAAGACCTCTAGTTTGTTAACCAGATTTTATACTGTAAAAATATTTTATATCTGGATCGAAGACGTATATAGGTATAACATAATCAAATATTACTAAAATCGAAAGCATCAACATTTTTACTTGTCCCGCTTCGTGTGGAATCACAAGTTACGAATCTTTTTGATTATATTTAAAACTGTACTTTAATTGTGTCAGTCGCATCAGCATCTGGTCAGATGGACCACAAACACAATTAGCGTTGGTAGTCGCACTTCACGACCTCGATGATGAAACGACGCGAGTCGAATGTATATGTAGATTACAAGTATTAAGCACAGGATGGAAAAAGCCTTAACGAATGGTGGGTTTTGGTGGGCTTTTGTATTGTTTAAAGAGCGCTATATTTATTCTGCTTCATTCTTATATTGCTCTTCGATTCAATCACTAGCACTCGTCGAAGAAAATGAACGAAACATAATGGTAATGTTGTATTTTACGAGCACAAAACATCATTTGAAGACATGAGTGAATGAAGGTGATATGTCACAAAATTCTAATTTCGAGAAAATTGAGTTCAAAGTTTCGCATTTGTACTGAAATGTATACAAAATCAAACTTTGTGAAGAAGTTATTTTCTAAAAATGCCACAAGCATGGTTGTTTTAAGGTTTAAAATTGTTTGTATGTACAGTACATCTTCATCCATGCATATAACAGCGAAAATCCGAAAATATGACATATCATTTCATACATCACAAGAATTTAATGCGAAAGTAATCCAAACATCTTTTTGTCGGAGAATTTAAATTAATTTAGTAAAAGTTTTATGTAAAACAAAAATTATCCTCACAAATGCTGCATTTTTGTGTATAGTGGCAACACTTTTATTTGTGCACTTTCGCATTCTTGTTTGCCTGGCGACTCCCATAATTTGACAACTAATACAAATTGTATAACTGTCACGTGTGTACGCAGCGTAAAATAAAAGAAGAATGTGAGTATTTTTTATCTTTTGTACACAAATATAATTTAAATTAATTTCTTTAAAGGGAAAGCATAAAAATTCGGAGTAGAACGCAATCATTCTGAACTTAATGGAAAAATATGCGGAAATGGCAAAACGGTTCGACAAGGGACGCGTACAGGTTTTTTTTGAGGCAGTGCTTCTTCCCAAAGCAATGTTTGAATCTTTACCAACAGAGCGTTAGTAACGCCCTTCGCCAGAAAACGCAAAGTTAACTGCAGCACTGGCGAAATCGAAGATGACCGCACGTGAGGATCCACTTTATCCAAAATATATTTAAATGCTGCTTTATTATATTATTATATATTTAAATGCTGCTGTAACAAAAACACTTATGTTTATTTATTAAACTTAACAAGCACTGGACGTACGCAAAATTTGTCAAATCCAAAGGACTACACCGATCTCTCAAAATACTGTGCTTTAAATTTTTTTGCTTATTGTTTTCAGCATCTGTTAAAAGTGTTTCTATCACCAATAAACTATTTTTTTGTTTTCTTTCTTAGCTATTTTATTTTTAAATATTTTATTTCGTTTAAACTATAATATGTAAGTTAACAAACAACAAGACGTCATGCAGCTGTCATATGTGTCTAGTGTGTCATAGAGATGTGCTCAGTTCGCATGATCGAACGCATATTCGAATCCGAATGGTTTCCCACTTTTCAACAGCTTTCCGATTGGAATGCAGAACACTTTTTAATATCGAAAACGGAATTTATTTCCTATTCCGAAGCAGAATTCAGAACATGCCTGAATATTACTTTTTACTTGTGCCTAAACTTTTTTGATTTCAAAATCATGTCTTTTTTAGTTTTTATAATAACGTGTGGTCACTGAAAATCTGCACTATGTAATAATACAAATAAGGTCTTAAAAAAATTTTTATTTAAACAAACTTATACCCAATTGGAATGTACTTTTGTATAGAATAAGTAAAAGTTAAAAGTTACATTCAATAACTCCGTTGCGACGAATACGATCGATTCGCCTGATGGTACTTTCTGCAAGGCGTTGTACAACATTATTGTTGATTTTCCGCAGGCAATACTTAATGCGGTTGATAAGTTGGTCCAAATTTTAGGCACATCAGTTCTTTTCATACACTCCGTTTTTGAAATAACTCCAAAAATCTTCAATTGGTCTCGCCTCGGGGATATTTGCGGGGTTGTAAACTTTTTGTACGAAATTTATGCGTTCCTCCTTTAAATATTCGATAACTTTCTTCGCATAGTGGGAGCTTGCCAGATCCGGCCAGAAAACATATTCGCCATTCGAATAATAGGCTTTAATAAACGGTACTAAGCGTGACCTTATGCAATCATTTAAGTACGTTTCTCCATTAATAGCGAAGCCAGATTTACGTATCAATGCGGAACTTAATCCTTTTGGGCTCATAGCTATCCATACTAAAACTTTGTGCTCAAACTTAGCTTTTGTTTTAAATTTTTTTAAAGTCTGTGTTAAAGATACATCGCTTGAATAAAAACCGTCATTTCCATTAATTTTGGAGTGCGTTAGCGTAAAATAGGACTCGTCATCTAACACAAACTCGCAATTGGAGAATTTCCGAAAAAGTCGACCACACTGTGTTTTTGCTGCTAAAATTTGCTGGTCAGATCGCTTTGGAATTGTTTTTTTCTTTCTATACCGTATTTTCGTTTTCTCTTTAAGTATTTTTTGGACGTATGATTTAGATATGTTGAATTTTCTGGCCGCACCGCGCTGTGGAGCCTGGTCATTGTGTCCAAAAAATTCCTTTAGAGCCTTTAAACGACTGCCTGTAATTTTAACGTTTTTTCGTTTAACATTCTTCTTTCTTTCTGCAACCAGATTATTCTCAAAACGTTGCAAAATGGAAAACACAGTTCTTTTTGCTATATTTTCCTTGGAAAAATGATGCACTGTATACGATTTGCCCAACAATTTGTTTTCTTGATAGAATTAGTACACGCAGTTTCTCACTTCTAGTTCTTTTGAACACATCTTCATAAGACAAACGCGAACTGACAACTGAAGAATTTTTAAAATGTGAACCATAAACAATAACGAATTTAACGGAATAGAGCACAATCAATTACGATGTGCCAGTGTTGCATAATTCTAAATTAAGGTTTGTGCAGATTTACAGTGACCACACGTTACTTAATCTGATATACAATTGAAATTAAATTATCTTTTGTTGTAAATTCATAGTAAAAAGTATCAGCCTACCCAAAAAACATTTTAATGTCGACTCTAAATTTAGTGTAAGCTTTTTGACAACAAATTCCATAGAAATAATGTCAGAAAAGCTCACACTAAATTTAGAGTCGACATTAAAATGTTTTACTACTTTTTTCAGTAAGTGAAGTAGAACAAATTTTACTAACAAGCTAACATTTTTAATAGCTTTGTGCCTAAACTTTTTTGATTCACTGTATACTTATTATTGTTATGTTAAATTTTACAATATATTCGGTTAAAAATAGTTTCAACCTGAGATGGACTTGCACCACTTTCAAAATAAACATATTTATAATACCGTCGGCTGGCAAAAATCCTCCGCCTAACCCTCCCAGTGGGTGCCGGCTGGAAATAACTGCTACAGTGTTCTCAATTTAGGATAGTTAAGATACTCTGTGGGACGGCGGTTAGCTAAGGGGGGGACGCAATCCACAGCGCTCCGAATCTCAAAAGTCCTAGTGCTGCTTGGGGCGGGTCCTTCCCATCGGTGTGAGGTAATAGGCTGAATCAAGGTGTCATGCGACCCGTGCCGAGGTTTGACCAGACTGGAGGCCCATTTAAAAACTAGTTCAGTCCTTCACGGAGCCATCCGGATACCTGGCGACATCCGGATGTATCTAGCCCTATCTGTGTACGCGTCCAGCGTCTTGGAACCCACGTTACAGTTGACAATACCTCCTTCGAGGTTGTGAAGGACTTCGTTTATCTGGGATCCAGCATAAACTCAACCAACGACATCAGCATTGAGATCAAACGAAGAATAACTCTTGTCAACAGGTGTTACTTTAGGCTCAGTAGGCAATTGAGAAGCAGAGCCCTCTCTAGACGAACGAAAATCACGCACTATAAATCGCTCATTATGCCCGTCCTACTTTATGCATCACAAACCTGGACGCTGAGCAGTTCAGATGAAAATACTTTAGGAGCATTCGAGAGAAAGATTCTTCGTAAGATCTACGCACCAATCTGCGTCAATGGCGAGTACCAAATACGATGGAATGATGAACTGTGTGAGCTGTACGCTGACATCGACATAGTCAAGCGCATTAAAATCGAGCGGCTTCGCTGGCTTGGTCATGTTTAGCGCATGAAAGACGATGCTCCAGTGAAGAAAGCATTCAATTCGGTACCCAGCGGCGGTCAACGCAGAAGAGAACGACCGCATCTTCGTTGGAAAGACTAAGTAGAGGACAACCTGACGAAGCTTGGAATTTCCAACTGGCGCCAGCAAGCGAGAGACAGAAATGGATGGCGAGAATTCTTAGATGAGCCAAGACCGGCATACCAACTAAGTAAGTAAGTTAATATCTTTCACTGAACTTGAGCTTAGTCTTAACAAAATGAAAGGGAACACCCCGGGATACAATAGAATATCATGGGAAAATGCTTAAATCTCTTTCACCGTTAGCCAAAAATAGACTATTAAACCTTTTTAATGTTATTTTTCAAACAGGAGATATTCCACAGAGCTGGAAAATAGCAGCCGTAATTCCAATAATAAAACCTAAAAAAGATATAACATGCTTCAAATTCTATCGTCCCATATCATTGTTATCGTGTCTATCTAAAGTCTTAGAAAGAATTATAGCAAACAGAATCTATTGGTATACAGAAACCAACAACTTAATATCAACCAATCAAGTTGCCTAACTAAATTAGTCGTATTATAACGAGAGTCAATCATGTCGACGACTGCTTATATGCTGATAACTTGTACATTCTTTGTAAACGAAACATAATGTGGAAACAAGCACAATTTTTGAAAGGCTGTTGCAGAATATTTATTTTTGGTCAGAGAAATCTGGAGCTAGAATATCTTTTGAAAAAACTAAAAAATTTCATATTTGTAAAAAAAGGAATTGTGATTCTATGTCCCACACAATATGTATTAACAACATACAAATTGAAAATGTTAAAAAAATATAAATCCTAGGACTTAACTTCTCATGTAACTATTTATGGAAGGATCATTTAATATATCTTAAGAAATCACTAGCTTCCAGAGTTAATTTAATATCATATCTTTCCAAAACAAGAAGCCTTGTACATATTAACACTCTATCATATCTAACTAAAACACTAGTTTTAATTAAAATTGATTATGGTCTATATTTATATGGAAATAGTCCCAAAACTACTTAAAGTCTTATAAAACCTATTTATAACCAAGCAACAAGACCTAGTATTTTCGTGTATCGTATAACTCCCATAAAAACATTTTAGCCCAATCGGGTCTTCCCTCAATTGAAGCTATAACTTTAGAAATCAAAACAAGGCTCATACCGAAACTCCTTTTCTCCACGAACTCTGTCATTGATGCCGACATCTATCAATCAACTTCATTAAAAAAAACTCCTCGGATTACATCAGCAATCTTCCATGCACTCAAAATAGCAAAAGAAGAGGAAGTTCTCACCACTCCCATGAAGACGCAGTTACTCCATCCAACATGGAAAATCAAGGATACTTCCTGCGACCTCAGTTTTACTGTGTATAAAAAATCTAAAATATCAACACAAGCTCTCTCGCAACTATTTTACGAACGATTTTCCGAATTTAAACATGATGGCTGGAAAAATTGTTTATTCACAGACGGCTCAAAGAATGGAAACACATGAACAGGATGAGCAATTGTTGATGAAAATGGAAGGTCCCTTTTGCTCCAAACACTGTCAAGTTACTCGTCAATTTTTACAGCAGAAGCTTTAGCAATTTATAATGCAATAAAAATTGCATTGATAACAAAAGAAAACCTTAATTTGTTTAGATAGCTTCTCAGTGTTGCAAGCAGTCATCAACCCATCTTCACTTAAATGGAACACCATAAACAAAATTAGAGATTTGCTCATAAATAACGAGACTCATTTAAGGCTTCTTTGGACTCCAGCACACATTGGCATCCGAGGAAATGAATATGCGGATACCGCAGCTAAATATACATGCTCTGCGCCTATAACAATGGATGGCACTATTGAGATCACATACTTACAATATTTGAGAGTCAAACTATATAACAAAAAAAAAAGGAAAGCTGGTACAAATATAATCACCATCATAACACATTCATAAATCGACATTTATCAACACCCATATACCCAACAACCTCAGGAAAAAACCAATTAAAACCTTCTCGAGACTCCGTCTAGGACACACTATTGCTACTCACCAACATATTCTGAGAGGAGAACCACCATCCTGCCATAGCTCTGGAAAGTTGTCCTCGATTAAACACTAGTTCACCGAATGCACTTCTCTTACAAGTCCAAGAAGAAAATCTTTAATCAGAAGATCCCTTACGAACTACTTAGCAACCCGACACCAGAAAACATTGATATAATATACAAATTTACAAAAATCTCCAAATTGAATATTTAAAAAAAAAAACAATCTTATGTTTATATTACAGAGCTGATAGCCCTGGCAGCTAGTGCTCGTATTTCTAAGTTAACTTTATAATTTAAATTTTTAGGTTAACAAATAATAATAATAAAAATATAAATTTTATAGTTTTCCATCTTAAATTTTAAAACTGCGACATTAGATTCGAAATCAAATCCGTTGTCAGAATTTTAAAATTACAAAAATTCGTAAAAATGCAAAAAAAATCTATGTGGCAACTCTATCCTTCATCTTGAATTTTAAATTTTGACATCAATTCCGAAATAAGCTACCCCCTAAAACTGCCAACCACGGAGTCCACAGAACCTTTAAAAGTTGAACTTTTTGGATACTTGCTTTAAATTTAATTAATTGGATACTTGCGAGATTACAAGCTGTTGCCGACCGTTTCAAGCTTTTGAACTTTCTGCTCGACAAACTAAGTCTAAACAAGCCAAAAAGCAAGCTGGCTAAAGCTTGCTTTTTCAAGTTTGGATACATACTTGAATTAAAGTACTTGAAAAGGCTTGAACTTCAAGTAGGCTTGTGCAGTTCTCTGATACATACATACATACATCTAGATATTTCAATATTCTGACAGTTTCTGAGAAACGACTTACAGCTATTATCAAAAATTCACTGATTAGTTTTTAAATGGTTATAAATAGGACTAGGAATATCATACAAATGCATGTTTTTGCTGGTCATCTTAAAATGGAAATGATTTAGTTATCTTTACGAATCATATTTCCTTTAAATAGCATTTAATCGGTACTGCATATTTTGCAATAAATGCATGGTTTTCCATATTTTACAAAAAATACATAGAGTTTTTTACATATTTTTACTTTTTTTTCAACCATTTAAATTAATTGCGACATCTTTTGGGAAAAGATTACTTTTATGTTCACTTCAGAGTGTTGTTGTTTTTTATATACTAAAATGTATATTAATGTATATTTATAAATGTATATTTATATTACTAAAATGTGTATTTAAAAATTAATTGTTAATTTTTTGTTAAATTACATTAATTTTAAATTAATATTCATTTTTGTACTAATAATAAAATATTAGAAAAATATTTTTATTGAATATTTTAGGTTTTTATCGAATATTTTAAAGTCTTAAGTGCATATTATATGCGGATATTTTCGATTTTTTAGTGCATGAGATTCCTAGTCCTAGTTACAAATATTTGGTTCTTCGGGATAGTGAAATCCAGTTTGCTTTCAATGTTAATATTTTCCCCGATTTTATTAAAAAGGCAAAAACTGTGGAGCTTTTTTGATTGTTTGGTCTATTAATTTAAATTATCACAAACAGTACAAAACGCTGTATCTACATCAACTGGATGTTTTATAAAGTAAAAAGCTTTTTTGTTTATATATTTATGATATTTAATTGATATATTTTTAAAAACATCATATCTTACACAAGGATATTTAATAAAAATAGTTTTGGGTGGTTCTACATGAAATCAGTAACAATTGCAATTTGGGCTGCGTTATGTTTCCCCTAATAAAAAATGCAAATAAATATGTAATAAACTAAACAAAAATAATTAAAACATTTTACTTCCAGAATTGTTCTAAACTTTTCGCGGCTTTGCAGAAGCTAGCACACATACTTATCAGCAATTCTGACAACTATCAGCTGCCCATTTTAAAACCGACAACAAAATCGATAAATCGGTTTTTGTGACACCTAATACCGACAAAAAAACAATTTCGAAAATTAATGCAGTTTCTAAATCGACAACCGGTTTCTACGACACCAAACTTAAATCTGTGTCGATTTTAAAACCGATTCTGACAATTGGTTTCCACAACACCCCTGAATATGCTATGTATAAAAAAATTAATATTTAAGATTTTTTAAGGCACATTAAATAAGAAGTAAAGACATTTTAAAAAGCATTAACTACAAATACAAAGGGAAAACGCAGTATCTGATACCGTTTAAAATATTAAGCAATTGAGCGAAAAATTTTCAATTTTAATGTTATTTTCTTAAAGATGGAAGAAAGATGATTAAGAAAAAACAATAAAACTAATTTTGATTTTCATGTTAGATACTGGACTCTTCCTTATTATGGCAGTATTCGATTGACTGATAAACGATTAAACGATATAATAGAATAAATCATTCTTTTTAACACATATTTTTACTAACTCAAAATCGTTGTATTAATTTTACAAACTTACAACTTGATCCAATATTTTCTCCGATATCAAGGTGGTACTGGAAGAATCATCATTTTTAGTTGAAAAATTGGTATCTCCTTTACATTCAGTTTCAATAGGCGCTGCCTCGAGAATGTTATCAGGTTGATTAATATCAAGTTTAGTTTGATATAAATCATCCTAGAAATTAAATATATTTGCTGTACACACTGGTTTTCACTATGTCATTTTCACTAGTCAGTTGTTGTCAGTCAAATAATAGAAAAATATCTAAAATAGTGCAATGCAAAATATTTTGTTTTTGATGAAAAAATATTTTATGCGATTAAGTTTTATGTCCTATAAAAATGACTAAGTGAAAAACAAGAAAAACTCCTAGATAATACATGCCTGAAGAAAATCCAAAACACTTTCAGATAAATCTATTTTAGTTAATTCGGTAACATCTTCGTTTTTGCATATTTGCTTTTTCTTTAATGAAGAAATATCAACTTTCAAAGAGTTTTGTTTGCTATTAGAGACTAAAGTTGGCGTTTTCGTACTCCGTTCTGTAGCTTTTGCTTTAGTTTCAATAAAGGCATCGAAGGGTGTCGAATGAGTTGAATGATATTTAGTTTTTAAATATTCTATCGTTGGCAAAATAGTAACATTAGTTATTTCAATATTATTTGAGTTTTTTTTGGGCTGTAGGCCCACTAAATTCTCTTTATCAATTATTTTCGTTATTCGCTTTCTTATTTGACTCATACGGTCCAAAACTTGTTTTTTTCGAGTTGTGCGATCAACTTCTGGATTATTGTTGTTAAGAGAAGTTTTCTCTAAGACATCAATGGAAGCTTTTCTTTGTCGAGCTATTGCAAACGGTTTCCGAATCATTTGTTTGGTTTGTGTATGAGTTTCTATGGAATTGTTCTCTCTACTTAAAACAATCTCCTTAATACTATCCTCCGTAAAATTTTGTTTGCTGAAAATATTCTTAATGGGTGAAGCCGCCTCCATTGGCACATCTTTTTTTTTTGGTGTAGATTTATTCTCTGCTACTAGTGACCTCTTTTTCAATATTTTCTGCTCTTCTAATGGAACCGATTTTATTCGTAGTGATCTTCTTAGGTTTGATTTTGTATTTGTTTTAATTTCAGTATTGGAAATTTTGTCACTAGTTTTATTCAGATTCATCTCTGAACCCTCCTTCGCCTTGTGTGGTGGAGATATGTTTTTGACACGTACTTGGAGCATTTTATTAAATGGCTTTTCAACTGTTAAATATGCCTTATTTAACATTATGTCTTTTTGCTGTACTGGCGATCGAGTACTAGCAACACCTTTATTTCCATCTATACGTGCCTTTTCTGACTTTGAAATTGTAATTTCCTTCATAAGAGGAAATTTTGTGTTTTTATTTTTTCTAAACTCATTATTACTTGAACCCACCAAAGTTAAATGTTGTTCTTTACTAATAGAATAGTTTGTACAGCCTTCTAATTTAATATCATTACTTATTTTAGGAGAATTTTCTACCACTATATGCTGATTTGATGAATTAGGTAGATTATTTTCTTTTGCATTTTTTTTTAATACGTCAAATTGTGGTTCTAAAATTGTCATTGTTTTTGAACTATTACTACAAAGTCCTCTTTTATCTGCATAGACTTTACTCTGCCCTAATGATGTGTTACCGAATTCAGTTATTAGCTTCAAGTTTTTGAAATTTGATTTTAAATTATTGTCCACAACATTCTCAGCAAATTTTTCTAGTTGAAAAAATGGATCTATTTTATTTTTATAACATATTTTGTTCTTATTTGTTTCAATTTGGGGCAAAGATTGGGTTTGACTTGTCAATTTTTTAATAATGCTAATGTCCACATTATCTAAATCGTCATCAAGTTCTTTAAGTAAATCATCAAGATCTGGATTTTCATCGTCTCCGGGAGAATTATTTTTGCCTTGTGTGTATATATCACACTGCCGTTCCTTACAAGTTCCATATTCTTCTTCTCCGGATGGTACCATTTTCTGCGAATTCCCTTCAGTAACTTTCCCAATCTCCACAGAGTCTCTTTTGTCTTCTAAATATTCCATATCCGTCCACTCTTTGGCACTCTCATTTCCGCCGATTATTTCAAGCACTTTGTTCTCTGACATATATTGCAAACGGTTGCGTCTGGTCCACTCTAGCTGTTCTTGAGCAATTATTTCCTTATAGCTCATTCCATCCATCAGTTCTTCTACGCTGTATACATCTGTGTCTTGATCTTCATGTCTTTCGAATTCAAACTCATCATCGTGCAACCTTCTGGCGTGTCTGATGAATTCCTGTACATGCACAAAAATATCTTGGCAAAATATGCAGTACAGGGCAAAAACGTTGCGTTTAGGTGCAACTATTACTTCGCCACACTTTCTGTAAACAATATCACTATTGTTGTTCAACGTATCAATCAATAGATCAACCATATTTCGAAACTAAAGTTATAGCTCACAACTTTTATATTAATTTTTAATTGTGATAACCACTATAAAATGTTTAAAAATACAACTTAAATAAATGACCGCGTCTTTTCTGTTATTGATGTAAAACAAGTGAGATTTCGCAAACTATCGATGGCACTGTCGATACTATCGATATATACACACTATCGTGGCTATCGATAGTTTTGAACAGACTATCGATGGTTTTGGATGGAATTTAAAAATTTTTTTCATTGGCCGCATTCAGCGCAGAAAACTGTTGTGAACTGTAATAATAGCGCTACCTTAGCTACACGTCAGAAATTAGATTTAATTCAATTATATATGTTTTTTATATAAATTTAATTCAACTGCAAAAGTTTCTCAATTAAATTTGCTTCGTTCTTTCTGTTTTTTAGTTTAACAGAGTCAGTAGCAGCATCTGACAGTTAATGTACTGAACACATTGACGACGACAGCAACATTGCATCAAATGTCAAAGTCTTTTTACATGCTTTTCTTATGGAGGTGAATGTGGTGAAAATGTTGCAACGACGATGAGTGATTGCAACAAAGTCGCTGTCGTCGGTTTAGAATTGTTTCTAATATCACGTGCGACAACAGAGCAGTATAAGTGTTTGTGTATACGTGAATGAAACAATCTAATGATACTTCCAGATTGTTTTTTCTTTTGTTGTTTCGCACTGTTGCAGTCAATGTGTTCAGTGCATAACTCAATAGTGGTGTTCATGGAGCATACAATTTTACGATCGATTAAATGGCGTCTGCTACCTGATCAGTTTGCGTGAGCGCTACCAAAATCTTAACATTCAGCGAATTTTTTCACAACAGTTGCCAGCTGTTGTCTGCGGTGAACGCGGCCATTGACAATACTATTTAGGTATTATTGCCATTGCTGCAAATTCATTTGATTTTGACAATTTGGCTTTTTTTAGACTAAACTAACGCTTAGGCGATGCTCCCTATATAAAGGATCCGCCAAATAATTTTTTTTTAAAAAAAAAGCATTGGGTGGTCAGTTGGCTTCAACTCCTGAACCAATTGGACTTTGTATGGCGTCATACCAAGGTCTTTATGCAAAATTCGTCTCAATGATGTCTCCAAAATGTTCAATTGTTGAGAGCTACGGTGAATTGATGTTGATGGCGCTTCACGCACACTTTCTGCAACAGCAGCAATATTATCGGGTGTACGCACTGTTTTGGCTTTTCACGCGTTGGTTTATCGATGAGGATGCCAGTTTCTTTCACTTTGTTCCACAAGACAACAAACATAAGGAGCTGACGGTGCTTCTCTTCTTCCGTACGCAATTTTCGCACACATTCTGCAACATTACCATGATTTTCAAAGTAATGTCGCAATATTTCCCAGCGTTGTATTTATATCAGCGGAAGGATAAAACTAATTATCTGTCAAATCAGACATGAGCTCAGTGTTACCATTCACGAAATAAGCACTAGTTTGAAAAAAAAACGTTAGATGGCGGACCCTGTATGTATAAGCATTGTGTTGATTCGGAAGATGGGTGATAGTTGGAGGGTGGATAGATGGAGTAGTGTCGGTGAAGATCTGTTTTAACTTTGAATCAAGGTGTAAGAAAACTAGGTTCTAGTGAGCTTTTGACAACACCATGAATTTCTTTGCTTCTGTCAAAAAATTGTGAGCGAAAGAGCGGAATTGTTGATAGTTGTCAAATTGTGTTATTTGTTTGAGTTGCTAGATGATGTGCTATAGTTTATATTGTGCGAATTAAGTATAAATAAATATTTAATGCAATTAATTGTGCCGTGTTGTGTTGACAAAAAGTTATTGCAGTTGTCTTCGCCGATTTGCCAAGTTTGCCATTGAATGTTTTGGCCATTTTATCAGAAACGTGCGCTGGAAGGTGCCGCCGACATAAAGCTTTGGCCAGCATGAAAATTGTCTTGCATTCACAACGTTTTGATTTTTTTTTTTGCAAAACGCACAGCGTCTCATATATATTTTATTGTTTCCCATATCACTTTATTTTAACTTTGATTTCAATAAAAATCTTATAAAATTTGCAGAAAGACACGAATTTAAAAAAGCTTTTTCATTAAAATTCACCACAAGCTGTTTTTGACAAGAGCGGGGAAACATAATTTTATCATTTTGAGAGAGGAGTGTCGAACTCACAAGCACATCTATTTCTTACACCATGCTTTGAACAGCTAAAAATTTCGAGAAATACGCTCGCAGTAAGAATTCCACAATTTAACCGTGCGACTAAAGAACGAATTATCACGGTAATACGATGTTTTGTTGGGCATCAAGGCAATGGTAAAGAAATAGGCTTGTGCAGAATAAACCTGGAAAACACACGTGCTGGTGGCGTCAAGATATCCTTGAACACTTCCCACTGCAGTATTTATACAGACGGCTGATACAACCAACATAACGTCGATGCCTAATACTATGAACCATAAAAGGACATAGTGACAGTGAATAAGTTCGTTTAGGCAACAAACGCGTTCATTAACAATGGTCCCATGTAAGAAAACGTTGGTTTAATGTATACACATACGTTAATTATATGCACAATGTACGTATAACTAAAAATTTTACAAACACAGTTCGTTTAGAATATTTTTCGTATTCCTTACGTACGTACACAGTTCAGAATACGTGTTTAGGGACTTTTTAACGTACTCTGTTCGTTAAGCATACGTATTTACGAATTTATTAAATACGCTGCTGCTTTTTATGATGTACACCATACGTTAGTTTTGCGTACTTTGTTCGTTCTGCAAACGTATTTACGAACATTTAACATATAGAATACGTTAAAAATACGACATTTTTCTGTACAGCCTACGCTCAGAATACGTATTTATGAAACTTTTACGTACACCACGCATTCAAAATACGTATTTACGAACATTTTACGTACAGAATACGTAAAAAATACGAATTTACGAAAATTGTACGTACAACATACGCTCAAAATACGCATGTATGAAATTTTTCCGTACAGCATACGTTCAGAATATGTATTACCTAAACTTTTAAATACACCACACATTACTTACTTAGTTGGCGCTACAACCGTAAGTCGGTCTTGGCCTCATCTAAGAATTTGCGCCAGCCATTTCTGTCTTTCGCTTGCTGGCACCAGTTGGAAATTCTAAGCTTCGTCAGGTTGTCCTCTACTTGGTCTTTCCAATGAAGATGCGGTCGTCCTCTTCTGCGTTGACCGCCGCTGGGTACCGAATCGAATGTTTTTTTTCACTGGAGCATCGTCTTTCATGCGCTGAACATGACCAAGCCAGCGAAGCCGCTGGATTTTAATGCGCTTGACTATGTCGATGTCAGCGTACAGCTCATACAGTTCATCATTCCACCGTATTCGGTACTCACCATTGGCGCAGATTGGTCCGTAGATCTTAAGAAGAATCCTTATCTCGAATGCTCCTAAAGTCTTTTCATCTGAACTGCTCAGCGTCCAGGTTTGTGATGCATAAAGTAGGACGGGCATGATGACGATTTTCGTTCGTCGAGAGAGGGCTCTGCTTCTCAATTGCCTACTGAGCCCAAAGTAACACCTGTTGGCAAGAGTTATTCTTCGTTTGATCTCAATGCTGATTTCGTTGGTTGAGTTTATGCTGGATCCCAGATAAACGAAGTCCTTCACAACCTCGAAGGAGGTATTGTCAACTGTAACGTAGGTTCCAAGACGCTGGGACTGTTTGTTTGTTGGCACGAAGTATTTCGTCTTATCTGCATTCACTGCCAGACCCATTCGACTTGACTCTTTTTCTAATCTGGAAAATGCTGCACTGACTTCGCGCGTATTATGGCCAATGATATTGATGTCATCAGCATACGCAAGCAGCATAACACTCTTGTAGAATATTGTGCCACTACGTCTCAGATCAGCAAATCGGATGATCTTTTCCATCATTAGGTTGAAAAAGTCACACGATAAGGAATCACCTTGTCTGAAAAATCGTTTGGTAACAAATGGTGGGGAGAGGTCCTTCCCGATTTTAACTGCGCTGCTGGTGTTGCTCATTGTCATTCTGCAAATTAGTTTATTCGTATTAGTTTTGCAGGAATACCAAATTCAGACATGGTGGAGTACAGGTGCTTCCTTATTGGGCTGTCTAAGGCGGCTTTGTAGTCGACAAAAAGATGGTTGGTGTCGACTTGTTTTTCTTGAGTCTTCTCCAAGATTTGTTGTAGCGTGAAAATCTGGTCGATGGTGGACTTTCCAGGTCTGAAGCCACACTGATAAGGTTCGATCAGTTCGTTTGCAATGGGCTTTAATCTTTCACATAAAACGCTTGACAGGACCTTATATGCGATATTAAGAAGGCTTATCCCACGGTAATTGGCACAGATAGTGGGATCGCCTTTCTTGTGTATCGGGCAGAGCACACTGAGATTCAAATCGTTCGGAATTAATTCTTCCGACCATATTCTGCATAGAAGCTCGTGAATGCATTTAAGCTCCCGCGGCTTTGTTATTTTTAAGCCGAGCTATAGCTGTCAGAATTTCATCATAGTCGGGCAGCGAAACCTCGACGATGTCATCCGAAATTGGGGTTTCCGAAATATCATCTCTATTGGAGGGATTGTTGTCAGCTTTTAGAAGCTTAGAGAAGTGTTCCCTCCATAACGTCAGTGTACTCTGGACATATGTCACTAGATTCCCGTTTTCATCCTTGCAAGAAGAGTCCCTTGTTTTAAAACCATTGGCAAGGCGTTTTATTTTTTGGAAAAATTTTCGGACCTCATTTCTGTCATCATACATCTCAATCTTCTCCTGCTCGCGCTTTTCTGCCTCTCTTTTTTTCCGCCTGAAAATACGTCTATCTTCCCTCCTCTCTCCTTTGTATCGCTCCTTAGCAGCGCGCGTTACAACCGACTGCAGGGTGGCTTTGTAGGCGGCGTCTTATACAGTGGCGTTTACGACATTTTACGTATAAATACGTTAAAAATACGAATTTACGAAAATGTTACGTACAATAGGGCGTATCGAATTACAATTTTTTCCGAATTTCATATTCTAAGAGGTCTCAAAAGTCGCATTGGGTAGTCGGGGTTTCCCAAAAAAAATTTAAGAAAAAAATAAGGATATCTTCCTCTCCCGCAAGGACAAAGTTGTTTTTTGATAAAAACAGTAAAAAATCATGATCTCAAAATGCCTCACTTTTTGTAAGAAAAACTACATATGTGTTAAAGCAAAAGTAAATAAAAGCTTTAACTAACAACATTTTGGCAAACACGGTGCTACTCTTCGTTTTTACCCAAAAGATCCTAAGTGAAAGATATTCGAACCTAAAGGTACTCTCAAGATAGCACAGAAGTTTTAATTGTTTTACCATTGTCTAAATTTTGGTGATATTGATTAAAGTGTAAATGCTTTCCTTAAATATATTCCAATAATTTGCATATTTTGCGCACATGCATTTTGTTGTTTTGAAGAAATACATACTTAAATGCAATTTTTTAACTTTTTCAAAAAAATTAATATAAGGTTTTATGTCTCGGGCACCAGAAGTGGTACCGAAGATAATTTTCTCAATTCGGATTCTGCAAATAGTTCTGAACGAAACCCTGTCTTAAAATATCTTTTTTAAAACAGCAGGAAAATGCCACGATTTTTTTCCTATTATTATTATTATTATTATTATCATTATTATTATTATTATTATTATTATTATTATTATTATTATTATTATCATTATTATTATTATTATTATTATTATTATTATTATTATCATTATTACTATTATTATTATTATCATTATTATTATTATTATTATTATTATTATTATTATTATTATTATTATTATTATTATTATTATTATTATTATTATTATTATTATTATTATTATTATTATTATTATTATTATTATTATTATTATTATTATTATTATTATTATTATTATTATTATTATTATTATTATTATTATTATTATTATTATTATTATTATTATTATTATTATTATTATTATTATTATTATTATTATTATTATTATTATTATTATTATTATTATTATTATTATTATTATTATTATTATTATTATTATTATTATTATTATTATTATTATTATTATTATTATTATTATTATTATTATTATTATTATTATTATTATTATTATTATTATTATTATTATTATTATTATTATTATTATTATTATTCCCACGCCACTCTCCCCCCCGCATACCGCGCGAGACGGGGTCCATTTAATCCGAACATGACGGCAGTGGTCGACTGCAAGCCACTTCGGAACTGAAGTTTTTACATATTCACTTATGTATATTTTAATTTATTTAGTTAATTTAGTCACAGGTTTGTTCATTGTTTTATGTTGTTGTTATTGGTTTAAAAATTTCCGCACTATTGTTGTTGTTTTTAGTATTATTGCTTTTTGAATGTTTGTATGGAGATGGGGGTTTATTTCTATTAATTCTAGGTATTTTACTAAGGTCTTTGTAGTTATGCCTGTTGCTGATATGACTATTGGTATTATTTTAACTTGTTCTTGTTTCCAGAGCTCTTTTAGTTCGATTGCTAATGGAGTGTATTTTGTAATTTTCTCCTGTTCTTTTTGTGAAGTGTTTATGTCGTTGGGTACTGCAATGTCTATTAAGAATGTTTTATTATTTTTTTTGTTGATGAGAGTTATATCTGGTCTGTTGTGTGTTATAGTAATATCTGTTAGTATTGTTCTATCCCAATATATTTTGTAGTGCTCGTTTTCTAATATGTTTTGTGGTGTGTATTTATAGTAAGGTGTTGATGTGGTTAACAGTTTGTGTTTAACTGCAAGTTCTTGGTGTATAATCTTTGCTGCTGTGTTGTGTCGATCAGTGTAGTCCGTGCCTGCGAGTATTTTGCAACCTCCTGTTATATGGTCTATTGTTTCTCTATCCTGATGACATTTTCTACATACGTTGGTTTCTATGTTTTCTTTTATTATATATTTTCTGTAGTTTCTTGTTGCTATAACTCCATCTTGGATTGCTAGTATGAATCCTTCGGTTTCAGGGAAGATGTCTCCGATTTGCAACCATTTGTATGATAGATTTTTGTCTATGTTTGTGTTGTTTATTATGTTTAAATGTTTTCCGTGTAGAGCTTTTCTCGACCACACTTCTTTTTTTTCGGCTGTTGTTTGTGTCTCTATGTTGCTTGAGATGTTATCTTGATTTAAATTTAGTGGCGTGTATTGTTTATCTGCATTTACTATTGCTTGATGTAGAGATGTTGTTTTCGCTAAAAAGTAATTTCGTAGATTTTGTATTTGTTCGTTGTGTAGTGTTTTGATGTCTACCAGACCTCTTCCTCCTTCAGATCTTCTTATTGTTATTCGTTCTAAGCATGAATTTGGATGTAGATATCGGTATTTTGTTAGTTGTGTTCTATTTAGTCTGTTGAGTTCATCTAAATCTGTGTTGGACCATTTAATGATTCCAAATGAATACGTTAGCATCGGGATAGCGAAAGTGTTTATTGCCTTAATGGTGTTTTTAGAGTTTAGCTTAGTTTTTAAGATAAGTTTCAGTCTTCCTTTGTACTTTCTTTTAAGTTGTATTTTTATTTCCGCCTGGTTTATTGTAGTGTTTTGGTCGAAACCTAGGTATTTGTATGTTTCGCCTTGTTCCATGTTGTCTACTATTTCGCTGTTTAGAATTTGTGTGTTTTCTCCTTGTTTAAATTTTCCTTTCTCAATCTGTAGCATTTTGCATTTCGTAATTCCAAATTCCATTCTGGTGTCTACTGTGAATTCCTCTACAATTTTAAGAAGAGCTTGGCATTTGTGTTTCATCAGGTGCAAAGATTTTAATGTCGTCCATGTATAGTAAATGATTTATTGTATATTGTGTGGTTTGCTGTTGTTTGATTTTAAATCCGTATGTTGTGCTGTTTAATAAGTTTGAGAGTGGGTTCAGACACAGACAGAACCAGAGTGCGCTGAGCGAATCTCCTTGGAATATGCCTGTGTTTATGGCTATTTCGTTTGTTTCGATCTTTTCTTGGTTTGTTGTAAGGTGTACTGTTGTTCTCCATGTTTTCATTATTGTTGTTAAAAAGTGAATTAAGTGGTGGTCTATTTTATAGATTTGAAGAGTTTTTAATAGCCATGTGTGTGGTATTGAATCAAATGCTTTTTTATAGTCTATATAGCATGTGTGTAAGTTTCGTTGTTGTTTTTCTGTTTGTTTCATTATAATGCTATCTATTATTATCTGTTCTTTGCATCCTTGACTATATTTTCGGCAACCTTTTTGTTCTTCAGTTAATATGTTGTGTTGTATAAGATGTTTTTCTATTTTTGATGTTATTGTAGAAGTGATTATTTTATAAAGTGTTGGTAGGCATGTTATGGGGCGATAGTTTGCAGGGTTCTGTGTTTGCTCATTTTTTGGTTTGATATATGTTTTTCCTTTTGTCAGGAATGTCGGCATATTGTTGGGCTCTATTAATATTTGAGTTATCAGTGCTGCAAGATGTCTATGTAGCATTGTAAATTGTTTGTACCAGAAGTTTTGAATATTATCTGTCCCAGGGGCTTTCCAGTTGTGTGTTTTCTTGATTATATCTGTGAGTTCTGTGGTTGTGATTGTATGATCTGACTGTTGTGGTATGTTTGTGCTTCTTTCTTGTTCTATATTTATCCATGTTGCTGCGTTGTTGTGGGTTTTCGGTTGTGACCAAATACTTTTCCAAAAATCTTCTATTTGCTGTTTGTTTGGAGGAATGATCTGGAATTCATCTTTATGTCCAAGGCTTTGATAAAAGAGTTTTTCGCTTCTGTTAAATTGTATATTATGCGTTTTTCTGTCATTGGATTCTCTATATCGTCTAAGACGTTTTGTGTAGACTGCTAGTTTCTGTTTTTGAGTGTCTAGAATTTCTATTGGTGTTTCGTTGTTATTTCTCGTGATCTTTTGCATGTGTTTCATTATATTTTTCGATCTATTTCCTTTGTTGTATTCGATGAGTCTTGCAATGTTGCTCCTTATATTTATAATTTTGTGCTCTAATTATTTGCCACTTGGGTTTTGTTTTAATATGCCTTTGCATGGTATTTTGTGTTGGAATTTTCTGTTTATTTTGAGTTATGGTTGTTACAGCAGCTGCATATATAAGCAAATGTATGTCTTCTAATGTGTTTAAGTATTCTGTGTGTTTTTCGAGTTCTCCATTGACGGTGTGTAGTATATTTGGTGTCTGTTTGTTGAATTTTAGCTTTTGTATGGGAGGTCTATTTTCTGGTGGTATTCCTCTCCACTTTATAAGGTTTGTTTGAATGTTATTATTTATATCATTCTGTAGTGTATTTGATGGATTGTTTGCTATTTCAATGTAAATGTTCCTTCTGTCTTCGTTAGATGTAATGAAATTGTTTGTAGGTACGTTGGGGCTTGTTAAATGGTCTTCTATATCTTCGGTGGTGAGGGCATTTATTGTATGATCCGTTTCTTGTCCGTTGCTGTTATTGCTGCTGCTGTTGTTGTTGTTGATTAAAGTTGCAATTTCATCTTTTATAATTTGTATGTTTCGGTCTGTAAGACGTTTGTTTGATATTATTGCTCTCTTTTGGTCTGCTAGTCTTTGTGCTGTAACTATGTTGTTGAGCTCTGGATATAATTCAATAAAAAGTTTATGAAAATCTTGGCGGTATCCTGTTTTTAATTGTTCTAGCTTTGTAGATTTAAAGTAGCATCGCATTACATTGCAGTTCATTTCAGTAGACCAAGCTATGCGTTGTCTGGGTATTCCACCCCTGGTGGTTGCAGGTTGCCCTGGCAAAACACTTTCGGTTGGTTGATTTGAATAAGCTGTGTCGGTATCATGGTCGAGCTGTCTATTCACACGTCGTTCTCGACCATTACGACGTGCGTCCGAGGCTATAGCATTTTGTGCTGGAACTTTGTTTCACCCATGGTGGGGAGTTGGCCCATACATGGGGTTGGCTTGGGTATACCGCTTGTTTGCCAGACGTGTTTAAAAGGAACTACTTTTCCCCCTGCGGTGGTTAACAGTTTTCCTTCTGATATGCTGTATTTTACAGCTTGCATATCAAGCTTTTGTTATCAGCCGTACCAATGAATGCAGACGCTGACCAGGGAGCCGCCCACTATGGGTTCAGACGCTTCTGGGTTTCTGTATGACTGGGGTCCGCGGGTTTGTCATGCCCGTCACTCCTCTCACGAGGATTGCCCCTGCGGGTTTATTATTATTATTATTATTATTATTATTATTATTATTATTATTATTATTATTATTATTATTATTATTATTATTATTATTATTATTATTATTATTATTATTATTATTATTATTATTATTATTATTATTATTATTATTATTATTATTATTATTATTATTATTATTATTATTATTATTATTATTATTATTATTATTATTATTATTATTATTATTATTATTATTATTATTATTATTATTATTATTATTATTATTATTATTATTATTATTATTATTATTATTATTATTATTATTATTATTATTATTATTATTATTATTATTATTATTATTATTATTATTATTATTATTATTATTATTATTATTATTATTATTATTATTATTATTATTATTATTATTATTATTATTATTATTATTATTATTATTATTATTATTATTATTATTATTATTATTATTATTATTATTATTATTATTATTATTATTATTATTATTATTATTATTATTATTATTATTATTATTATTATTATTATTATTATTATTATTATTATTATTATTATTATTATTATTATTATTATTATTATTATTATTATTATTATTATTATTATTATTATTATTATTATTATTATTATTATTATTATTATTATTATTATTATTATTATTATTATTATTATTATTATTATTATTATTATTATTATTATTATTATTATTATTATTATTATTATTATTATTATTATTATTATTATTATTATTATTATTATTATTATTATTATTATTATTATTATTATTATTATTATTATTATTATTATTATTATTATTATTATTATTATTATTATTATTATTATTATTATTATTATTATTATTATTATTATTATTATTATTATTATTATTATTATTATTATTATTATTATTATTATTATTATTATTATTATTATTATTATTATTATTATTATTATTATTATTATTATTATTATTATTATTATTATTATTATTATTATTATTATTATTATTATTATTATTATTATTATTATTATTATTATTATTATTATTATTATTATTATTATTATTATTATTATTATTATTATTATTATTATTATTATTATTATTATTATTATTATTATTATTATTATTATTATTATTATTATTATTATTATTATTATTATTATTATTATTATTATTATTATTATTATTATTATTATTATTATTATTATTATTATTATTATTATTATTATTATTATTATTATTATTATTATTATTATTATTATTATTATTATTATTATTATTATTATTATTATTATTATTATTATTATTATTATTATTATTATTATTATTATTATTATTATTATTATTATTATTATTATTATTATTATTATTATTATTATTATTATTATTATTATTATTATTATTATTATTATTATTATTATTATTATTATTATTATTATTATTATTATTATTATTATTATTATTACTACTATTATTATTATTATTATTATTATTATTATTATTATTATTATTATTATTATTATTATTATTATTATTATTATTATTATTATTATTATTATTATTATTATTATTATTATTATTATTATTATTATTATTATTATTATTATTATTATTATTATTACTATTATTATTATTCTTATTATTTTTATTATTACCAAGTACTTGGTTGCAATTTATTTAATTAAATGGACGCTAGAATTTGCATATTCTTACACAATTTGATTTATACATAAACCCCTAATTACCTATTTGTAAAACTTCAATTCTGTAGATCGACTAGAAATATGAATCTTATCATACTCTTCATAAGCACATACTCTTTTGAATTCAAGCAGACTTTTTTGTTTACGCGATTAGAATATGGAACTCGCTGACTTTAAAAATCAAAATTTTCTCAAAGAAACGCAACTTTAAGCAAGAAATTTTCCGATATTTCTTTTAATCTCTATCTATTTCTTTATAACCTTCTTCTTCGTTATTTTTCCTCATTAATCATAAGGATTATTGTTACCTTTTCAATAATATTTATTTAATTCGTTCATTCAAACTTTTGATCACTTATTCCAGTTTTAAGTTACTATTTAAAATTTTGTCATAATTTTAAGTCATATTTTTTTATTTTTTATTACTCTTTGTTATTTTCTTGATTCTTACTGCATTTAAAAGACTCTGTCTTACATGTAAACATTACTTTTAAAAATAAATAAATAAAATCTTCATTGCTACTGAAACTTGATCTTGATCTAAAAATTTCTGGCATGTGCGAGACAACGAACACATAAGGCAATATCTAACTGAACACAAAAAAATCAGAAATTGTATGAAAAAATTGTCGTATGTGCCAGTTGTTCGCACATACGACAATATTTTATTCAAACGATAACTAACTGCATGTTTATGTAAAACGAAATGAATGATGAACGTGGTGCTAGACACGGTAAGCAATACATTTTTCCATATCAAAAAATATTGTTGGTCGTTTCTTCCACGACGTTCAGTCTACGACGTTCACATATGACCATCTTTTATTGAATATCTCGAAAAGTAAAAGAGGTAAAAAAAATGGATGACTCCATTTGAAAGATCTTATTTAAAAATGTGGGATTATTTCATTAACTCCAATTTACACATGCGACCTTATTTTACTTAGGCGTCGAAGTGCTAAATTTATATTTCTGGTAAAGCTTATTCAATTTTATTTAAGCACAGCAGAACATTTTTATAATTTTACTTAATAAAAATCCAATTTTGCCTAAGCACATGCAAATCTTAAAATCTTAAAAGCTGCATTGCCGTGGCACTAGATCAGATAAAATCTCAGTGGAACAGCATTAGTTCAACTTTATAAAAATTTGGCACCACCGCCTTAAAAGAGCTGTTTGAAGAACAATAACAAAAGAAAACAGCAATACCATAACACCCATTGAGCGATTAAAAGTCAAAATACAAAAGAGGATTGTTATTTAGATTTGCCAACTATGTTCGTTTTGATAAAAAATGCTTGAAACTTGGCAGCATTTTAAGATCAGAAATAGAGCCAGAAATCAAGCTGGTTCTAATTTTTGTTTTTGTTTTATGAATAAAACAGAATCGCGCTCTAGATCAATGACCACGGGAATGCAGCTTTTATGAAGACAGTTTTAGCTTTATAATACTGATATTTAAGGAACTTTTTGCCATTTTTTTTATCAATTATTAAAAAGTTTCATTTTTCAATTTTTATAACAATTATAATAATTATAACAATTATAACAACGTATGTTCGTTAAGTTTACAGCAGCGTATACCGTACGTATAATGCGTTTTATGTGACCGTAGCTTAATTTTGTTTTTGACAAGCAGTGTTTCAATTACATTTAACAATTTAAAAAATTAAAAATTTACCTACCATTAATGAATCTTTGTAATAAAGACAATTTTTAAAGCAGTTTTTGTTCTCCCTAATTTTTTTTCTTATGTGACTTATGCCATGTTCATGCTCATAAAAAACTGCTTTTTGCATATTCGAACATGCTTTTTCGAACTCCGTTCATGCTCCGTCAGAGCATGCACTCTTGATAAATGAGCGCTCTCAGGAGATTGGCCAGTTAGGCACCTCAACATTTAATGCACTGAACACATTCAAGACGGCAACGACTTTACGACGCGACAGATTATTTTACATGCATTTCTTATGGAGGTAAATTTGGTGAAAATGTCGCAGCTACATGGCAATGTTGCTGTCGCCGGTATAGAATTATTTCTAATTTGACGGGCGACAAGAGCGCAAATATAAGGGTTCGTGTATGCAAGAATGAAACAATTGTATGATTTTTCCATATTTTTGACTCTTTCTTCATGTCGAGTCGTAATGTCGTGTATTCGTGAATGTGTCCAGTGCATAATAGCAGCGGCTATTCATCAATCTTGCGTCCTCATCCCAAACGCATTGCGTCTTTACGCGAACGCCAGCTAGCAATGGGTGTTTGGAATTCTAACGCGCCAAGTGGTATCTTGCAAACTTTTCCAAACCAAGCCAAACGATGTCATGCTTGAGGCATATCGTGTCATGAAAGCTTTAGAATATGAATGGAAGATTATCTATCGAATCATATGCGTGTGCACTGTAAGAACACTTTGAATGGAGAGTATTTCAAAATGTCACTTCAGCTGCATCATGTAGATGCAAAGAGCCGGTTTCAACTTCCATTTTTTCTTTTATTCTAATAAATCAGCTGACCTGCGCTGCTAAGACCACAAATCTATACATATAATAGAACTTTAAAAACAATCTGTGCATTGAATATTTTTTCGAAAGTCTTTATGCAATATGCAAATGCAATATGCAAACGAATATGCAAATTAAATATGTTGGTTCCTTACATCTCTGGTCGGTAAAGGGTACTTTTTATCAACAAAAAATAAATAAGTTTATAAAAGTTCTTATCTTTTTTCAAAAAAGGTTAAAACAATTTCAAGCCCACAAAAATAAAGTTTTTTAAAATTGCTGTAGCTCACTCGTTTTTTAATTTATCAACTTTGGGTTTTTTTCGTGAAAGTAGACGTAATTTTCTAACTTTTTCCGTACTTTTTTATGTTTCGATGTTTTTTATCCCCCCTCCCAGAGCGATGAAAATGGGTACGTAAAAATGAGAAGGCAAACGTTTTTCTTAGTAACCAGATGTCGTATCGAAATTCTGCGGGCGGCATTTTGTTGGTGATCACTTTAGGCAAGTCCTGAACTAGAATATTTCCAAAAGTTAAAAAATGAGCTGTTTTTGGGGGTTTTAGACCCACCCCTCCCCCGTAGAAGAGTTAGCCCAATTATTCTAGTTCAGGACCTACCTCACGTGATTACCTACAAAACGCCGCTCGCCGCACCTTCATATGACTTCTGGTTCTCGAGAAAAACGACACCCCAGCTTAAAAAAAGTAATTTCGAGAAAAACGCATTTTAAGTTTTATTACTGCACTTCGGCGCGAGTGTAACTCCAAAAATAATTTTAAAAAATCCTTTTAAGGCATTATTTTTGAAGGATTTTTGAAGACATTTATGAAAAAACAAATAGAAAAAAAAATTTTTTATTATTGATAGAACATAAAGGAACATAAATACTCTTGCTGGGATAATATACGAAACGTTTTATTTAAGCCTTTGCACTGAATTCTTAATGGAAAAATGTTTGTTTTTTATAAAATAAAGCCTGCATTTGTTGTTGTAATGCAAAACAATTGAAGACATAAGTGAATGAAGGTTATATGTCGCAATAATCTAGTTTCGAGAATAATTGAGTTAAAACTTACACATTTGTACCGAAATCTATATTTAAGGCGCGTTTCTCAGTAAATATTTTTTATGCAATGTTGGATATTGCATACAAAAACTGTTTACACGCTCAAAGTCATTTTGTACGCAAATGTCATCGGTTTTGTTTTGCGAAGCAGATGAAAGGCGAAAAACAAGAAAATAAAAGAGAATGCGAAAATAAAATAAAAATTTATAAGAATAACAAAACGAAGAAGGCACTATTGAAAAAAGTTGTTATGTTATGTGCAACCTGGAACCAGGACACCTTCGTCACATACGCTTCATCTGCTCCTGCCCCCGACTTTTGCTCTTTTTTATCTTCGCAACTTCTGCAGCGTAAGACGTCCTTATCGATCCAATCTTTGTCTTGGCATCTGGAGCAGTCATGCACATTGCCTTTTTTTATACAGTGGAGAATGCACAAGCAACTGTGATTCTCGTATTCCTCCAGAAATTGTATGATTCTATCTCCACTCCACTTTTTGGCTACTGTAATCTAAAAATAATTAATTATATTCAATGTTTTTTAATAATTTTTCTCATAAAAAGTGGGGACATAAGGATAAACTTTTTTATGTGTTCCGAGATTTGAATGGCCATAAGAGACTCAAATACTTTTGATAATGAAGATAGAATACTTATAGGTCGATAGTCAGATGGATTTCGAGCATTTGATTTTTTAGCCACAGGAATGATTGTCGTTGCTTTCCAAGCATCAGGAAAGCAAGAACTTGTGAAGCAATGGTTTATGATATTGGTTAATGGTTTTAAGATGACTGGTGAAATGAGTTTGAAGAATTTTATGGATATACCATCTTCTCCAACGGCATTTGATTTTATCTTGTTAATACAACTAGCTACATCGTACTCATCTACACCAGCAAACTCAAAGTTAAACAGGCACTCATTTGCAAAACTCTTGTATAATCAGGAAGCTCATTATCGGAAGATGCTATGCGTCCAATAAAATACTCATTTAAAACATTTGGATCAATCCGGCAATCATCAGGCTTAAGATTACATTCACCAGCCTGCCTTAGGCTATTCCACAGCTTTTTCGATGGTTGTTTTGAACTTAATTTAGACATGAAAAAAATTCGTTTTGATGATTTAACTGAGTTGTTAGCTTCATTTCTAGCTCTTTTGTACAGTTCCCAGTTATCAGTTGTGGAGTGTCTTTTCCATCGATTGTAAGTCGTATTGCGACTTTTTAGGGCCAATTTAACACTATTAGTAAACTAGGGACAACTGATAATGTACTCTGATAATGTACAGATAATGTGATGTTAGAGATTCGACGAGTAACTAATGGAACATGGGAAAAAATTTAGCTTCTCATTAGCAGAGCTGAGTAACCAAGAGTCGGAACAATTAATTAAAGACAGGTCATATAACAAGGAGCCAGAATCTATGTATTTATAGTCCCTAAAAGAAATAGTTTTTTCAGCTACGACTGGTGTAAGATGTATATTAAAAGTGCAAGAAAAAAGATCATGGTCAGATATAAAAGATAATTAATCAAAGAGCAAAACAATAGAAGCATCTGATACTACAAATGTATCTAATAAGCTCAGGTGAGCATTATTAGCAAAACGAGTAGGTTCATCGGTATTTACTGTTTGAAGATCAACTTCGGATAGTTTGTAGTCGAAATGACAAACAAGACAATCCCTAGATAAAATGTTAATATTAAAATCACAAAAAATGGTCGGAGTCAATTGCACAATAGACAAAGAAGAAAACAATTGGTCCAAGTTACAGTGACGATACGGATTATATACACAAGACAAGAACACTTTAGTATAATTATCAAAAATTATCTAACAATTGAAAAAATGTTATATATGCAAAATGTTATGAGTATTCAAAGTTAATAGTTGTAGTAAAGAAAATATAAATAGAAAAAAAACTGTCGGTAAAACAGTATAATTTAGGATTGGATAAACTTGTTAGAATATAATGATATGGCAACTCGCTTTTATGGCTCGTTTGGTGGGTCATATGTGGTTTACCGTTTTACCGAATGTAAACAAAAAGCGAAAATCGAAGTTGTTAAAAACGTTCAAGTTCAGTGGAGTATAAAAAGGAAACATCAAAAAACACTTTTTAATATTTTAATATAATATTTTGGCAAGAATGTAGAGTTTAAAAAAGTAAGTTTCTCGTCCCCTTCTTCCCCTTTTCATTTATTCTTTAAATTTTCTGTGTCGAGACAGGTGAAAATTCGATAATTTTTTAATATTTTGCTTAGGCATCGTACTCCAAGTGCTGCGCAGGGAGAAGAAATTGCGTATTTAGAAGAAGAGTTAAAGTTAAAACTAAATGAGAAGATGATTAAAGAAATTCAATTTATATTATTAAAAATAAAAACTAATTGGCAAAGGTGTCACTACATGAGAGAGAGGTTTGAAGAAAAGTTCGGATCGTGGCTAAATTCACCTTTTGTTATAAGTGATGCGTGTTTATCTTTTGTAAGTACATTATATGGAACATAATTTCTATCTTTCTAAATGATTGTGTTATTTTTGGAACCTAGCACCAGCCGTAGAGGAAGACCTTCGACAGACTTTGATGATTGCTCGGATCTCACTAAAAGGCGAAAAGTGGATACACTTGTTTCAAATACAAATCCAAACTTACTACAAAAGGCTGTTAAGAGAATTTCCGACCCAGCAACTCAAACATCTATACCGGTAAATAAAGATTTCGCACTTTTTTTAGATATGGATTTGTCTTTCAGGCAATACCAACTTATGAGAACAGTAGTCAATGCCGCTCACAAACATTGCTTTTCGTCATACTAAGCCTTGCAAAATGCGAAGAAAAATATATTCCAGACTCAGTTCTAGTTTCAGAAACGTCTGTAGAAATTCAATTGCAAAAATTTTTGAATATGACTACGAAAAGTTATTTAGATTTATATAACATCGAATCAAAAGATGACCTTATTTGCGATATTAAATGGGGGTTTGACGGTAGTTCAGGGCATAGCAATTACAAACATAAATTTAATGACCCGGATTCCAACGATGAGTTTATTTTTATTGTCTCATTTGTGCCGTTAAGATTATTGAACTGGGGTAGTGAAGCAGTAATATGGAATAATATTAAACATTCTTCCACTAAACATTGTCGACCAATTCGGTTTTATTTACAAAAAGAAAATCCATCCTTGGTCAAATCTGTAAAAGACAGTATTCAAACAGAAATAGATAGATTGGAATCATACACATATGTATCAGGTGACACTAGCTTTCAATATGCATCTAACGATGATAGATGGAGCTGTTTTGAATGTTTTAACAGAAAACAAGAGCAGTTCGTCATGCTTTGCTTGTGGGGCAAAACCGTCTGAAATGAATTCAGTTGATGTCTTAAAACGAAACGTAAAAATCGAGGAGTTTTATAAATACGGATTATCAACCTTACATGCTTAGCTTAAGTTTTTTGATTGTGTCCTTCACATATCATATAGACTACCACTTCGAATTTGGAAATTTTGTAAACTAGACGATAAAAACATTGTTATTGAAGGAAAATATAAAATTCAAGCTCAATTCAAAGACGAGATGGGACTATTGGTCGATAAAGTTAAGACTGGTTATGGAACATCGAATGATGGTAACACAGCAAGACGATTTTTTAACAATATTGAACTGTCTTCCAAAATAACCGAAGTTGATCCCACCATTATTCGAAATTTATCATATATTTTGAAAACACTTTCTAGTGGTGACGAAATCAATGTCAACAATTTTGATCAGCTTCTAAGAAATACATGGTATTTGTACATTGAAAATTACGCTTGGTATTACATGCCAGCCACAGTTCATAAAATTCTTGTTCGTGGTGTAGAAGTCATAAAACATTCAAAAATACCTGTTGGAATGCTGTCGGAGGAAGCTTCTCATAAAGTTTTTAGAAAGACCCGATTAAATCATACCAGAAAAAATAGTCGCGAGTCAACCAATTAGGATTTAATTGAAAGAATGATTTTGCAGTCTGAACCAAATATTACTATTCATAGAAAAGCAAATAATAAGAAGGCTAAGAATTACAATGAAATAAAACAATTTCTTATCCAAAATGAATCCAATACTGAGGAATGTTCTGAATCTATAATAGCAGAAAATTTTTTAAGTCAGTACGAATCGAGTGATACGGATAATGACAGCTTTAGTGAATAAGGAGAAATTATTTAGTTTTATTAATTTAATCATTTCCTTAATATTTTGTTAATGAATAATAATGAATTTGAAAAATATCTGTTTCTACTCTCTTATTAAATATAATAATAGCAATTGGTAAATGAAAAAAAATATATTTATAATATATAAAGAAAATTTTTTTTTTATTTGGTATCAAGGACATATGGGATGTAGACGTGTTTTGTAAGATAATTAAATAAATCGAGCCAACTTTGGTTCAATTCCAACAACAATTTTGGAAAATATAAGTTTTTTTTTATTTCAGGATATATGGGAGGTGGGCGTGTCCTTTGAGATAATTTCATATAACTCACCACAGTTATCAGTAATATATCAGAGATAAATCGAGAATACTTTGCTTCAATTCCAACAACAATTTTGGAAAGTATAAGTTTTTTTCATTTCAGGATATTTGGGAGGCTGGCGAGTCCTTGGGCCGATTTTCGAAAAACTTCGTTTTTTTCCTTTCCTACTTATAATAGTAATGTGTACCAATTTTCATTCTTCTACGATAACTCCTTCTATTTTTGGCCGCCGTTTATATGAAAACACGATACTGTGCGCTGTCGGCAAGATCAGACGAACGCGTGCGAGACGAATCGCCAGCGCCCGATTTGGAAACACAGTTTTTATGTGTTTCCAAAGCAATGACTACACTCACAAAAATAATTTGTTGGCGTTAGGTTACAGTAAATACATTTTAACTGGGGTACTGCTAAAGTAATTGTTTCAATTAAAACTCTGTTTATTTAACTGTAATTAAATAAGCATAATCGACTTTCAGTTGACGTAAATGCTTATTTTATTATTGTAACTTCATGCCTAAATAACAATTCCGTTAAAATTCAATATTTATGCTTTAGTTACAAGAACTGAATGGAATTTATGCTTTCAACTTACTTTCCGTCTAAGGAAATCTCAGTTTATCGAAAACAACTGACCAGTACAATTACAGATTTACGGATAAAAGGATTAGTTGAAACATCCGCATTATTTATTCTGTCAATAGAATTGTTCTTACGTTTCCACCGAATTTCAACGATTTATAGTCGGTTTTCTCGCTGCAAGTTACTTAAGTGTTTTAAGGTAAAGAAATTAATTAAAAAAATATTTTATCGAATATTTTATTAATATAACTTGTGCAGTTTATTTTAATTAAATTCATTTCTTCGTAAATAACTGCAAATGTGCAATAAGAAACAACAAAGCCATCCTTATTTCCGTCGTTTGTTTTTTATACTCGCTATGTTGCTCGTCGCGGACTCGGTTCATATCACCGAGTTCTGGTAAACGCGATAAACAGTTCGTTGTGCACAACCGAATGGCTCAAAAACTTGTCTGTAGTTTTGTTCTCGCAACGGAATGACGCAATTAGCTCCATTGGGAAATTGAGGCTATTGCATTTACAAAATTGCCTACAATCGACAAAGTTAGTAGGGCAATTATTCGGTTGCGGCAATGGGTTTAGTTCTGTGAATGTACAGCTTTAAGGTGCCTTCTTAGGGGTTGGTATTTCAATCGTTAACTCTTTTTTATTGACCTCATCATGGATAGTGACTAATCTTTGTATTAAGATCTTCAGTACTTTTTTAGAAGCAGATAGCAAGCTCAATGGCACACCGAAACAAATGAGATCTGTAAAATCAAAGAAAAAGTGTCTTTAAAAAACTGTTAACGAAATATATTTGTAACAAAGATAAAGGGTCTTACCAGTAGTCGTTTTACTACCTACTTAAAATTTAGTGTGGGCTTTTCTGACATTATTTCTATAGAATTTGTTGCCAAAAAACTTACACTAAATTTAAAGTCGACATTAAAATGAATATTGGTAAGGCCCAAAACCTTTGCAATAAGTAATTTTTCTTCAAATAAGCAACTGCCAAAAAAACAAAAGCCAAAAGTTCTTTGTCGGTAAATTTATGAAAAAGTAAGTAACCGCAAAGATAAACTTTTTTTTCCAGAAAGATTTAATTCTTTGTTAACCAGCAACTAAAAAAGTGTGTTAATTCAAAAACGTTTCCTTGCTTTATTAAAGACTTACTGCTTTATTTTTTATATCAAAAACGCAAACCAACGACAAGTAAGATGCGAGAAGCAATACTTTTTTTACCCGACTACGGCGAAGCAAAAGGAGAGGTATATGTGTTTGACCGGTATGTATGTATGTATGTTCATCTGTTCCACTCTCCCTTCTAAACTACTCTACCTTCAAACTACAGAAAAGTTATGTGACGTCACATAGAGTTTAACATAGCGCCTTCTAGAGGACAAAAAGTCAACTAAACACTAACTTCTAAGCTACTGTAACTTCTAAACTACTAATCATAATTTGACAAATGGGGTGTCGTTAGAAGCGTTTTCACCGCGCGCTGGTTATGTTACATAAAATTTAATATAGCGCCCTCTAGAGGATAGAAAGTAAAATAAGCCCTAACTTCTAAACTACTTATCGTAATTTGACAAATGAGATATCGTTGGAAGCATTTTGATCGTCCGCTGGCTAAAGGCCATGTGACGTCACATAAAATTTAATATAGTGCCCTCTGGAGGACAGAAAGTCAACTAAACCCGTAACTTCTAAACTTCTTATCAGAATTTAACGAATGAGGTATCGTTGGAAGCGTTTTGATCGTCCGCTAGTTATGATGACGTCACATTAAATATAATATGGCGCACTCTAGAGGACAGAAAGTAAAATAAACACTAACTTCTAAACTACTTATCAGAATTTAACAAATGAGGTATCGTTGGAAGCGTTTTGATCGTCCGCTCGTTATGACGTCACATTTAATATAATATGGCGCCCTTTAGAGGACAGAAAATCAACTAAACCCCTAAATTCTGAATTACTTATCAGAATTTAACAAATGAGGAATCGTTAGAAACGTTTTGATCGTCAACTGGTTATAGGTTATGTAACGTAACATACAATTAAATATAGCGCCATCTAGAGGACATAAAGTAAACCTAACCACTAACTTCATATTTTGTTCATCATCATATTTTCACAAATGAGGTATCGTTGGAAGCGTTTTCCTCGTCCGGTGGTTAAAGGCTATATGACTTAAAATTGAATTTAATATGGCGCCCTCTAGAGTACACAAAGTGAACTAAACCACTAACTTCTGAAATACTTATCATATTTTGACAACTGAGGTATCGTTGAAAGCGTTTTCTACGTCCGCTGATTAAAGGCTATGTGATGTCACATTAAATAGAATAAAGTGTCCTCTAGAGGACAGAAAATTAACTAAACTCCTATCTTCTAAATAACATATCATAATTTGATAAATCAGGCATCGTTGGAAGCGTTTTTTTTTAGCCCGCTTATTATAAACTTTGTGACGTCACATTAATTTGTATATGGCACCTTCTATAGGACATAAAATCATTCACTAAAAAAATTTTAAGTGCCATAATAAGCATCTTTGTTTATAAATTGATCATCAAATAATTAATAAGTAGTTAACACTTTCGATTATATAAAAATTGTATCCCCAAAATTATTTTAATAAAAAAATAAGTTCAAATAACTAAAACCCGGCTACTAAAAATCACGCTCTAAAAAGTATGAAATAAGAAAATGTTCTCATCTCAAATTTTTATGCATAAACTATTCAATATTTTTTGTTTATTAAATAAACAACTTACACATAATATATTTTATTGTATTTTATACATATTCATAGTGATATTCAGAAGATATCCGTGGCAATATTGAAAAAGATAAAGGCATGATGTGCGTTTTGTTTAACTTATTTACTTTTTTATTTTTATGTTTTTAATAAAGTAAAATATTATTTGGTATTTTTATAATTTTTGTTTTTGTTCTTAAATAAATGTTGAACTTTTCTGAAATAAAAAATATTGTAACTTTTTTAAAAACGTATAACTTAAATATTTAAAAATTTAGCAAATATCTTTAATTAATGACGTATGATTTTTATCAGAAAAATCATCATACTATGATCGTTATTTTGTAATTAAATTTATTTCGATCTGGTTTAATGGGGTGAAGATTATTTTTTAATCATATGATTTACAAGTGTTTCCCCTAAAAATACAAAATAGGATGTCATAATTCGTCTTTATCTTCCAATTATTGTTGAATTGTTTTCCTCATATTTCTCTTTGCGCATTACAACTGTTTTGAAATCCTTGTCTGTTTTTTAAAAATCAAAAAAGAAAAAATTAATACGCAATTTTTTACCAAAACGCAGAAATGAAGAGAAAATATTATTAACGGTCTCTGCTTTTAATACAGCTAAATGCAATTATTTTAAAATATTGGCATTTCGGGTTTCCGGGATAACGAATTTTAAACTTCGAAATCCCGGGATTCGCCAAAACTCTTCGAGATTGAAAGCCCTAGTCTTTACCGACATACTTTAATTGAACAGCGTTTTTTGTTTCTCGTATTTTTTGCTTGATTTTCGTTCGGTCGTTAAAATCGTCTTTGTGTTTAATTACGCATCTTTGCGTATTTTCGTCTTTTTCACAAAAAATTGTGTCTTTGGACACGATTTCACCAACAAAAGTCAGTTTTCTTTGATTTCACCTTAATCGGTTCTTTGTGTAAATTTTACACATTCTTAAACTTCAAGCTGATATTTCTTTAATATAAGTTTATGTTTTCGACGTTTTTTTCACCCTACCGAAAAAATTTCCCAAATAGGTTCGTGTGAGTAGAACCATAATCTTGGCGTGCCTATGTCACTGCTTTTCTGTTTTATTGTTAACTTTTGTTTCGATATTTTCTTAAATTTTCATTTTTTTGACGTAGAATTACGTCTTACAGCGCGGTTTGTATGGGGGTCATTTTCACAAATTTTTTCAAGCACATTTAAGGATTATAGTTGACAATTTTGGGTACACCCACAGCCTTTAATATTCATCGTACAAAGAACAAATATATTCCAAAATATTAGTTAGAGTACGAATAAAACGAATATCTAACTTAGGGTTTTGTCACTTCTTTAATAAAGTCACAAAATAGCAAAATCTTAAAAGAAGAAATTCATATATTCGTATGAGAAAAGTTATACACCAGCTGCTGCAGTAGCTGCCCGCCAGTATCGAAAGTATCAATTGACCCATTCACGCTAGCTACTTCAATAGTTCTTTACGCACTAGATACTTTTTTGACCCAAGGTAATGCATAAATGGGTCAGTTCAATCAACTTCCATCTCGATTGTTTCTTGTTTATGTTTTTAACGTCTTGACTGACTCATAAAATTTATTTTGACTTTTTCGAGAAAATATGACACATAAAGCTATTCAGTTTCGTTGAGCAACATAAATAAAATAGCGGCATAAAAAAAATATAAATATATTGAATAAACAATGTCAGTCACTCTGCCTTGTTTTTTTTTTGTTTCAATATCAACTAGCGAAAAAGCTAGGTCTTCATGACTAGTGAAGTAACTAGGGAATGGGTGTGTAAAAGGTAGCAATTGACCCCTTCCTATGACATGCTCGTGTAAAATTCGCCAGTTGAATACAAAGAAGGTAGATTGAAGTGGAACTAGTACTGGCTACCAAGGGGCTAGTGAAATCACTAATTTTGTACTGGTACCATTAACTGCAGGGTGCTTATGCTGTTATGGTTATTGATTTTGTTGTTGTTGTTGTTGTTGTTGGGTTGGTTGTTTATTTGGTTCGCAATCGTGGCGTTTGTTTTTGTGCTGCTTTTGTAATTGTTTTTTTAACTTTAAATTTAACTTAAAATTTAAATTTAAATAACTTTAAAATATACACATGTATGCTCTTTACTACAGGAAAAATAAATAATTCATATTTTTCCCGAAATATTTATTTCCATTTATTAAACATAACTTTGAATTACTTTTAAGTTAAACAAACATAAAAATTAACAAAAACAACACATTCATTTTTAAAATTAATTAGTAGAAAAATTAGTATGCAAAAATTTTTTTTAATAATTTTATTTAGAAGATGAAAAGCTTTAAAATAGTTTTGAAAAATATAAATGAAAAAACAAACATAATTTTTCTCTATTACTGTATAAAATGAGTTCTACGTCTATACTTACGATACTATCGAAACTGTCTTTTTTTAACTAGGTGAAACTCGGTGCAATACTACCACGCCCCCTTTTCATACGCCCCTTAAATGTTGTGAGTGGAACGGCACGTGTAAATTGTGGTCGAATAATGACTTCCGAGGCTGTGCGATCTATAGTTGAAAGCTATTCGATATAGCAAATTTCGGTTGCTTAGGAAGTGCCACGCTCCCCTTTTCTAATGCAAAAACCATCCTTCGGATGCGTTTAATAACTTCCTACAGTTTCACGAAACCGAATTCTTATGCTGTGCTACCTATTATTCCAAAGCTATTCGATATCGAAAATTTTTGAGTATATTTGAGGTGCCACGCCTCTTTTTTCAATCAGCACCAGACTTCACAAGAAAATTTTCAAGACTTTGCTACCTTTTCCCTAAAACTTCATAAAATTGTTTCAGCGGTTTCGGAGCTTTTACGTGATATACACACATTCATATATTAATTTTTTTATAAGATATATAGGCGGAAAAAGTAAGCGTGTCAACATTTATATATATAGTGACCGCCACTTGATCCCATTGCACCTACATCCAATATTCACTATCAAAAAGACATCCCAGTAATTAGCATGATTTCGGAAAAGTGGGCGTAGATATATTGCGACCATAGTAACATATGAACTAAACTATCACATTTTAGTTTTATTCGATCAAAACCATCTTATATATAGAAGTTCCATTTGTGGGCGTAAAAGTGGTCATGGCAACATTTATATACATAGTTCACTATAAAAAATTGAACATCTCAAGAATTGGAATGATTTCGAAAAAGTAGACGTAGATAAAGTGCGACCACGCCCATTTCCAGTACAATTGCCGATAATAACCATCTCAACAAAATGTTAGTTTTTAACGATCAAACCCGTCCGATTATAGCATGTTTTTTGGTTTGTGGGCGATAGCGTAGATTTGGGTTTTATGAGAGGTATCACGCCCCCTTGTCCAATCAACACCAAACTTCCCAGGAGCACTCTCAAGATGTTTCAATTTCCCTGAAATTTTTATAAAGATCGGTTTAGTGGTTTTTGAGTCTATACACGGAGAAAATTTCTTGCGTATGATTCATGCACAGTCGACTCATAAGTCTTAATGCTCTACCTGATTTTCAATTCATACGACTTAACACTTAAATCATGGTTTTTAGTCACGTGTGATGGCATTTTTATGCATTGGTCTTGAATTGCCTTGCACATAAAGTTATGCATGACATATGGTAACTGGTTGCATAAACCACATTCTACAATTCATGTTTTAAGGTCTTATTGCTCATAAATAAGGACAAACTGTTCATAAGCCATATTTTTTGTAAAAATTTATTCTACATTTACTGAGCAACTATTCCATAATGACCATATTACACGATGCTCGTTTGCTCGGCGAGCAGATAATTTTGTTGTCTGATAGTGCAACTGGGTGTGATGAAGAAAACAATGAATGTGAAGCTAACAATGAGGCAATTGGGATAAGTCTTGATGAAGGTAAATTTTGGGAAAAACATTTAAAATATGCAACTTTATTATAAATTTTTTTATAGTTCCAAATAACGTTGAAGGCGAAGCAGCTTGCAATGTCCTTGATATAACTCAATGCCAAAAGGAACTATTTCTACTACTTCTAAAGCATAATCTGGATGAGTACTTTTTACACATAACTCAAGCTAAAATTGATACATTTTCTTTTGCATCAATAACTGAATATGATATCAAGAATCTTTTTGGGGAAGATATTGGTTCTCAGAAGATATTCAAAGACCTTGTCAATGAATGGCGATTGTCTAAAGTGAAATTTTTGTAGATTAGCTTTCTTTTTGATTTTCTTAATGCTTTACTACACACGCAAAATATGACACCGATTTCGAACTGCTTCTGTAAGCATTTACTGGTTGTCACCGCTTCAGCCTCTTCCAAAACAACATCGTCAGGTACTCAAAACAGTTGCTTGATAACTCCTTCTTCATCAATGGGAAACATATCCGACATATGTGCACATGTTGCTAGTGGTTATGATATTTTTTGACAAATTCTTACATTCAGATATTGGCAAAAAGATATGTAACAAATATGACATGAATCAAGTATTGAATCAGCCTGATAGGGACGCTTTAGTTTCAAACATCGTAAGAGAGCACATTGAAAAAGATATTCCACTACATCGATGTTCGAAACGATTGCTGAAAATATCGTAAATAAATTCAGTAAAGAGAAAAAAATAATACAACATCAAAAAATTTCGAAATTGTCTTTATTAAGAAAATATATATATAATTTTTTTTATTAATTTTGCTTTTTAATCGTAGGAATATTATATACAAAGGAAGCCACGAGCGAGCGGAAAACTGTACAATAAATACCGTTCTATGGCAGGAGCTTTCCAAAGTGCTGGTTTTTTTACACAGAAGTTGAGAGGTCTAAAAAAAGAATCTTTTATCTCAGAAGAAAAAGAAACGGCTCCAATCAAAAGCTATCTGCAGATGGTCCAAGAAAAAGAATGGCTTCAATCTAGGAACTCGAAATGGGAATCCGTTGAGCTCAAGTGGAAGAACACGTATCATATGTGTAAAAAGTTTTGAGACTAAATTCAAACTTACGCCATTTGAACAACAAACCAATAGTATTAAATTTGTGCTCAATGGTATAAACATTTATTCATAAACTATCAAAAAACACATTTAGAGAATACTTAACGGTCCTTTGTTTTCGATTTTTCGCAGTTTGTATCGAACCTTCAAAATCATGTTTTGGAAGACAGATTGTTTGGCGTCCACTTCCTTCAACTTGCGCTTTATTCTGCCTATCAACTGTTGCTTGTTCTGAGCCTCCCAGCCTTTCTCGTACCCTTTAAGTTTGAGTACGCCCAAAAATCTTCGATTGTGGGAGGTTTGGAGGATTGTCCTTTTTTGGTACAAATTGAATATTTTGTTCATTGAGCCAATCCATCGTTAATTTTGAATAATGACTGCTTGCAAGGTCCGGCCAAAACATGTATTCGCCGTTAGCGTAATATTTTTCGATGAATTGCTCAATCAATTTCGACAAGCATTCAGTAATATAAATGCCAGAATTATTCGCTTTGGCTTTGTTTGGGCGAATGAGTTATTGCCACCAGTAGCGTAACTATATTTTATGCGCCCGCCCGCAGTTTTCTAAAAGCGCCCTGCTATTTACTTTTAGAGTAAAACTATGTTAGGTTACAAGAAGCGTAGGAGAAAACAAGAGTATGATCGCATACTCACGAAAAACTCGTTTGTTTTTAAACAAAATTTTTCGAAGACTTTATGTCCTTAAATCCTACATTACGATGCAATATGCTAATGCATATTTTTATCCTCTCTAGTCATCATTTATTACAACAGTTATACATTATAAATATCTTCTTTTATAAATAAATTTATATATTATTTTAAAATTCTATTAAAAAATTAATTCTGTTAAAAAAAGCAATAACGTAAAAAACATTTTTTATAATATCAAATATAATACAATGTATAATAAATGTTATAAAATTTGATCACAAATTAGGTAAAAAGAAAACATATATCAATTACTTAAAAATGTTAAACTAACTTAAAGTTTGAAGATCAATAATTTTCTTATTGGTGAAGTGATAATTTTAAGATGTTAAGTTTAAGGTACTATTACAGTGTGTAGCTATAAAAAACACATTTTTTTACCTAGTATTATTAACTTTAATGATTCAAATTTTTTACATGATGAAGAATTATTCATGAGAAAAAAAAATTTTTTTTGTCTATAGTTGTTGTTAATTTCCTACAGGGCGCTGAAGTTAGCGTGTTTAAAGAATTGTTGCACATAACAACATTGGTTTCTCGTCTCCAGCATTTACAAGCGTCACAAAATATGACCAACTGAATGATTAAAATAACATCAACAGCTGACTTGCTGAAAATATGAAAGCTAACGGGTAAATCAACTTCGACCATAATCAAGTTTTGCCAAACAAAGGTGACTTTTGCTCAAAAAAATCGGCTTTTTCACATCGATTATTGCACCCTGAGAAATCGTCTGTACTTATTTAAGCACATTATATTTTATTTAAGCACATATTATTAAATTATTTTTCATTTATTGTTGTTAATTTTAAACATTAATAATTTATGAAGGAAATAAATACTTTGGTATATCTTAATTTTTTTGGAAACAAACGTCGCACAGTCTAACGTCCCCATTCTTGGCCAAAAAGAGAAGGAGTGATCGTAGAGCTATAAGAATTGGCACTTATATCTTTCTTGGCAAAATTAAGTAATGTTGAAAAAGATATAGAAATCCACCCTCTGCCACACCCACCTCCCATATAAACGAAACCCATATTTGCCTCAAACTTCATTAAGTCTTCTTTCAAAACAGCGAAATTTGCTACATCAATATCTTTTGCGATTATAGATAAATGGAACATTTTGTAGGCGAATGCCACTTCCATTTATCATATTTTAGTAACTCAGCCTTGAAAAATACTACCAACACAAGTTAACTACGTTTTTGTTTAAATTTTTAAGCTTTTTTGATTACAGCAAGGAAATTTTAAAAATTTAGTTGTTTTGTGTTTTTATATCTTCCGTTTTAGTAAGTATTAGCTAAATTTTGGTGTAAGACTTGGTGTAACGTAGTTCTAATAATTTTTTCGTGAAAAACTATAGTCAATATTTCTCAAAATTATTTTTTAACCATTTTTAAAAATTTGTATACCGCTTTTAGTGTTTACTTTTATGATAAGATTCAAACCATATGTTAAAAATGTAAACAAACACAGTTTTGCCAGATATAAGAAATTTAAACTTTATTTTGATACACAAAAAAAATAGGTTAAATAATATGTGAATAACAAGAAAAAATTGAATTTTTAAAAAATGTAACTTTGACGGCTTGTCATAACGGTTGCAACTATTAAAAAAATTAATTTTGATTTTTTCACCCAGGATATTTTCTATTGAGAGCTATAAAAAATTGGAAAAAATTAAAACATCGATATACCATATTTTCGGCCGCATATTTTACACTGTGTGTCGTTCTCCACTTTATTTATAATTTTCATCAAGGGACTTGAGGGCGCCCCTGGCTTAGTTGCGCCCGCCCGCAATGCGGGCCCGCGTTTTACGCCACTGATTGCCACTTAACTCATGGTGCGAAAAAATGAAGTAAGATTCATCATCCAAAATCATGAATTTTCCACCTGCAAAGTATTTGAGGCAAAGTGCACGGCAACATTTGGGTATTATTTCGAGTTGTCTGGATTTTTTTATTTGTCTGGATTTTTTTTATTTTCTGGCTCTTTACCATCTCGGCAATCTTTGAGAACACGATAGATTGTTGCTCGCGAGATTGGTTTGTCTTTGAAAACATGAATAATTTCCTTTGTACCCAGTTTTTCAAACTTATTTAAAAAACAATTTTAAGTCTGTGTATTATAGTATTACACAATAAATATTTTAAATGGAGTATTTTTTCCAAACGTGCAATGCCGCCTTAAAGCAATATTAAAAAAAATAGAAATGTATAATAATATTGTCATAAGGCTATAATTTTTATTATTAGTAAAGTTTCTAAATTAAAATAATGATTAAATAGAAACATTCCCATGGTTTTTCCTTATCCTTTTCTATTTCATGCCTAGATATAGCACAATACATGAGAGTTGAAATACTTAATTTATGCGAAAGTAACCTAAGATTTCATGGCAATTTTTCCATTCATCATGAGTAAGAAAACCATGGCGCATGTGTATAAAGCTCAGGTCCTCTGGTCAGTTGCACATAATTTTAGATTTTATGTGTAAATAACCGCAGATCATGAGTAAATTTATCGTTCAATGTATGCTTTGCAGCACATTAATATTATAATAAATAAAAATAAAAAATAAATAAATATTTCATAATTTACGAACATTCATTCCGCTAGTTATTTCTCAACCACGAATCATGCAATGAAAAGCCATATATCATGAATTGCGTTCTTAAGCATAAAATTATGTATAATTTTTTCATGAATTGTGTGTTAAATTCATTATTCCTGCGCATACATACATCCACTTTTATATATATAGATTTTTTGAAATTTTTTTATAATATTTGAAAATTTTTTATAATAAATAAAACAATGAATAATTTATTACTTTAACGAAAAGATTACATGCATTTAATTTATAAATGAAAATATTGCTCCTGAAAAAAGAGTGTAAAATTTACACACAACGAACCTATTCGATTCTAGAAATAAGGGACCCGATGAAGGTTAGCATTGCTTTAAATACATTTTGAATTCCTTGTATTGATTTTGTTCTGCTCTGAAGTTCCGAATGAAACCTATCCATACACTCTCTGATTTACGATTAATATTGCATACTTTACAGACCACTTGCAAAAAACCATTACATACTTTTAGTTCATATTTAGTTACATAAAACCATTCATATAGAAAAACTTTATATTATATGAAAAAATTGTGGCATCAATCCAATTATTTCTCTACTAGCAAATACCCGCTGCTTCGCCTGCGGTAAAAATATTAAATACCATTTAAAAATTGAAATCTTAAAATGAAAGTATTGAGTTGTATTAAATCAAATGCAAAATATAAAAGTTATTGTGTTTGTTTTGTTTAATTATGAAAAAATGGTATAAATATTAAAAAATTACTTAACTTAATTTGAATACCATATTTATAAAAAAATTTGGATAAAAAAATTTTTAAAATTTGTAATCAAATATGTAATTTTTTAACTTAGATTCTGAACATAAATATATTCTTTTTAAGTTTTGAAAAATTTCCATTATTATGGCATCAAACTTTTGGCGATATCTCGAAAACTATAGACTTTCTCAGTACAACTAATTTTTGTATGAAAAGTCGTTGATTAATAAAAATAACGGTAAACGAAAATTTGTTCGGAAATATTTTGTACGGATATTAGGTATGTTTAAAAAAATCCCAATATTATGACATTAAATTTATTGCGATTACTCAAAAACTATAGATTTTCTCAATATAACGCATTTTCTTAATCCTCGGAACGAGAAAAAAACGATTAAAATTTCATGTTTTGACTTAGCAAGCAAACATCACCGCCATTTTCAAACTGATTTTCATAAAATTTTCTTTGTCTGAAAAATCAACTAAGTAAATTGGGAAAATGAGAAAAGGCTTACCGTTACCTCACCAATGAAATGTCTTATATTGTTTTCGAAGAAACCTCTAAAATATCTAATTTGTACTCTTTTTACTATTTACAATTTGTAAATAGGCCAAGAGTGATTTTTGTTGTACATTTTTTTTTAATTTTAATTTTTTTAATTTACATTTTCCCTACTCTTTCATATAACATCATTTATCTGCAAAAATGGCTCCATTTTGTACATAACAGTTTTTATCGTCAAAAATCATGGGCCACTTATCTCCCCCCAAGATTTTTTTAATGAAAATTAATTTGCTTAGACTGTTCTGGTCATATTTTTTACAATGCTCTACAGCTTAAAAACTAATTTCTGTGAAAAAATTTTCAAATATAGCTAAAAAAAATAATTTCTGCGAATATTTTTTCAAATATTTCAAACTATTCCAAAGTTATATACATAAATCTATGTTTTAATCTCTATATATTTATAGTGGAACCAACAGACGTTGTCCTGGCCTAATTCAATGCATTTTTTTATGATCGTTTTGTGAATTTGTGAAAGTGTGTAAATACATGCCTTCGAACAATACATGACAGAAGTTTTGAAACATCAATGCATGACGATCAGAACCTTCTGATATATACAGCATTCTTTTTAATTTATAGTATTCCCCGGCAGACGTTGTCCTGCCGCAGACCGCCTTACTGCTATATACGAGTTTTCATGCTGTTCGGAAAACAATTTTTTATATATTCAACATTTTTAGTACAGTTGCCGAAAGTAACCATATGAACTAAATTATCAAATTTTACTGCATTATTCTGTATAACGAACATGCACACCAACGATGAGAAAGACACGAGAAGCAATACAATTTTGTATGGAAGAAAATATTGCTTCTCGTGTCTTTTTCAGTTAGTCTAACACGATTAGTGTCCGGCCGAAACCGGAATTTTGGTCGAAACCGAATATTCGGCCATTTTATAATATTCGGCCGTAACCGAAACCTAAACTGGTTATTAATATGAACATTTAAGTTGTTACAAAGAATTTTTTTTTATTTAAAGGAAACAAAAGTACTTTCATACACATAAGAAAAAATTTAATATAAAAATAAGTAGATATTATTTGAATATTAAATCTTATAATAATTAATTGAAGTTTACTATAATAATAAATGAAATAATTATTTATTTTATTTTTTATTACAAAAGCATTGCCTACTTTATATCTTCAGTGTTCACTCAAAATATTTTTGTTTTTTTTAAAGGTTTAGTATTATAAAAATAGAAATATTTCGTTTTCTTTTCCTTTATTCCACACGGAAGTTTAATTATCATTTTTGGCTTCAGTACCTATAAAACTTTAATATTAATTACAATAGAGACGATAGAATCGAAAATGATAGTATCGAACGCATAAAATTAACCAAAATGTTTTGCTTTAACACGAGAAATCAAATTATAGACGAATTCATAATTTTTGTTTTGTACAATGCGTTGTAAATATTTATATATTTGAATTAAATGACTGATGCAAGAAGTTTTTACCAAAAGTCAGAAACTGACAAAAAGGGCCGAAACTGGCCGTAACCGAAACTCAAACCGAATATTTGGTCGGACACTAAATACAATCAAAACCATTCGAAATAACTCTTAAATTTTTGTGTAATTGTGAGGGGTAATGGGGGTGTGGCATAATTTTTTCACTTAAACCATCTAGTACTCAAAACAAATCGGCTGCCAGAATTTAAGCCCAGTTTAGCTTACACCTAGTGCACTTTGCTTTACTCCACGCTTATCCCCAAAAAAGTGGACGTAACTAAAGTGGGTCATGCCCATTTTTAGTAAAGTTAGCGAAAGTAACCATACAAAGTAAATTACCAAATTGTAGTCTTATACGACCAAAATCGTCTGAAATATAGCATTTTTTGCAAATAGTATGCGTGGAAAATCTAAAATAGCATATCATCGTTGCGCGTGCAATATCGCGTATCCGCCACTTGCACATACAAACTAGTAAACTAGTAAAATTTTACAGGTGTGCAGAAAAATCTATTTTATTTTAAACAATTGAATGGACTTTTCAACAGAACTAAACATTTCTTGCAATTAGACATTTGCTTTCTTCTCAAATATGCATTTAATGAAAAATCAAAATTAATAAAACAATCATAAATGATCAAAATGAAAATGAAATGAAGACTTTTATAGATTACTAGCTGAACCCGGTGTGCTTCGCTACCCCCTCGTTTAAAATAAAATTAAAAGTATTTATGTATTTACAAAAATTTATTTATTTAATTTAATTATTGCAATGCTTCGCCTCTTTTTTTGTTGTAAACCAATTAGAATTCAGCGCTGATTCGCATGTAATTTGCTTCATGCTCCCCTTTTTATTTTTAGACCAATCAAAAAGCAGCAATTACACAATCAGCTGTTTCGCAGTCTGTTGTGGGAGAATGAGAATGGGGTTACCCCACTCTCTATTTTAATTAACACGTATTATAAAATCAGCTGTTTTGAAGACAGTGGTAGAAGAAAGAGAATTGAGCTACCCCACTATTTTAATTAATATGTATTTTAATGATTTTAATGACATGATTTGTGGTATAGCCGTTAATAAACGTAGTAAAAAAGTAGGTGCAGAAGTGTGCATGGTCGAAAAATATTATCATGTAATAAGTATTCCTGAGTCAAAGCTGAACGCTGTGAAAATTTAAGATCGGTTATCAGGTCCAGCCTCCAATATATCGCAAACAAAGGGGCGTGCTCCGCCCACTTTTCTTTTGATACGTATTTCTATTCATGCTAATACCATATATAGCAAATACTGCCGCCGTTGGTCAAAAAATGCCCAAGATATGACGATTTTAAAATTTGGGTTATATGGGCGAGGCCACGCCCCTTCGTCCACTCACAACTTTATATAGTCAAGAATTTATTATTTCGTAAGAATATCCTATTGTGAAAATTTAATGATGATCGGTACAGTAGTTAAGACTATATTGCGATTTTTAATTTTCCTAAAAAGGGGCGTGGTCCCACCCACTTTTCTCCTGGTACGTATGATAATTATGGTACCTAACTATGCCAATACCATATGTACCAAATAGCATCAACGTAGGTCAAAAAATGCCCAAAATATGGCGATTTAAATTTTTAGGTTATATGGGCAGTGCCACGCCCCTTTGTCAAATAAAAACTTCATATAGCCTTTTATTCTTTCCAGATTCATAGTAAAATGCTGTGAAAGTTTCAGGAAGATCTGTCAAAGGGTTTGGCCTCCTATAAAGCACAAACAAACAAACGAACAGACAGACATTCATTTTTATATATATAGATTGAAAGCAGATTTATTATAATTAAAGTAAAATGGGGCGAAAAAGGGGGATTTGGTAATAAAAAATCTATGGCTACCTTACCTGTAGATAAAAAGTATATAAAACTTTAGGTAAATACATATTACAAAAAAAGTATTTTGTATAGCAACCATTGTTAGTGGTATAAGTAAGTATCTGAATTAAAAAAGTGGGCGTAAAAGTGGGCGCGGTCGAAAAGTACCCTATTAATCATGCCAGAGTCCCAGTTAAATGCTGTGAAATTTTCAGGAAGATCGGTACAGAGGTTTGGTCTCCTATAAGGTACAAACAAACAAATAAACAAACACACATTCCATTTTATATATATAGATAGCTTAAACCCGGCGCGTTGCTGCCGCGGCCCCGTTGCCAAACGCGAATAAAATGTTATCAGTGAAACTGTATATGTAAATTGTGGTCGAATACTCAATTCCATGGCTGTGCGACCTATAACTCAAAAGCTGTAGAATTTCTCAAATTTTGGTTGCATGGGAGGTGACACGCCCCCTTGTCCAACGCCATACAAAGTTATCAGTAAAACTGCATGTGTAAATTGAGTTCGAATGCTGAATTCCGAGGCTTTGTTTGCTTTGTTTGATTGACTCAAAAGCTATTCGATATCGCAAATTTGGGTTGTATAAGAGGTGCCACGCCCCTTTGTCCAACTCCCATAAAATTTTATCAGTAAAACGCCACGTGTAAATTGTGGTCGAATTTCGAATTCCAATGATGTGCGGCCTATAACTCCAAAGCTATTCGATATCGCAAATTTGGGTTGTATGGGAGGTGCCACGCCCCCTTGTTCAACTCTCACAAAATTTTATCTGCGAAGCGGCACGTGTAAATTGTCGAATACCGAATTCCGAGGCTAAGCGGCTTATAATTCCAAAGATATTCGATATCGCAAATTTGGGTTGTATGGGAGGTGCCACGCCCACTGTTAGTAGGAGGTTGAAATATACTTTACGACCTATTCTCATACCTACAAAATATACATACAAAATTTCATGAAAATCGGTCGAGCCGTTTCGAAGGAGTTCGATTACGTACCCCGTGACAGAAGAATTTTATATATTAGATAAATGATAGATTATAGATAAAAGATACAGTATAGATTATAGATATAGATTATAGATAGATTATAGATATGATTATAGATTATAGATATAAAATATATGAAAATTTGTAATTAATCTTTATGATGCATTGCTCTTTATTATAGACTTCAGGCTAGATTGTTCAAAAGATTCGCTGATATCTCACAAAATGTTGCCCAATAGTTCTCTCTGCAGTTCTCAATAGTTTTTTTTGTGTTAGTTACAATCGCTTGCAGTTTATTTGCATGCAGAAGCATCAACAGCGCCATCTGCCGAAAACTTGTGTCAACTAGTCAGCAACAAAATTTCTCTATTGCACTAATAGTTCCTCACTTTTAATTTGAATTAAATAACTTCTAGTCAAAATAAAACACAATTCCACACTCGTTTCAAGCAAATATTATCAACTTAAACTATATTAAACTTTCAGGTAATATTGCGGAAAAGCAACACCGAATTCAGAAAAATCCAACACTCATTCCAAAATATAGTTTATTCTTAACAAAATATCAAAAAAATGTCTAGAAGAAAAGTCTTAAGATGTGGAAATGAACAGGGAAATAGTAAACGCTTTTTATGTAGACTGCCCTCGTAAGTAAAAAATCGTTCGTGGTAAAAAAATCTTTAATATTTAGAATTTTTTTTACTTATGAAAAAAAGTACGTGAATTTTGTCGGTATATAAAAAATTAAAGCGGTCGGAATTAGGTAGCGGTCGTAATTATGGCAACTTACGTTATTGAAGAACTTTTGTCAGTTGACTCGCTCATAGTTAGTTATTCGTTATACTGAAAGCTCTTAACAACATCTGTTCAGTTCATAATAAACTTGTTTCTTTGAGTTATTTTGACTGTGCTCTCAAGACTGTAGAGTTTTGTTCCAAATATATTGCTATCGGTGCGCTTAGTTTTTCCGAAAATAAAATATTGAAAATTTTGTTAGTTAAAATTTTGTTTTTGAACTTTGTTGAAATAGAATTGTTTAGTAATGGATCCAATGAAAGTTAAAGTACAAGAGATTGAAAGTTTGCTTAAATTAGATCCATACTTAAAGCCGTTTGAGAGGGAAATTCGTAGAAGGTAGGTGTTTATTATGCATGTTTTGCTTATAATGTTAGTGAAAAGTTTTGCTTAAGTCCTAATCAATGTATAAATAAGTTTGCGTCAAAAAGTGTAACCATAATGCAGATAACAACATTCGTGATGTTTTCTTTTTCAATGTCAAATAAAGGTTGTTTTAATAAATACGGAAGATTGGAGTAAAGAATATTGATATTTTATAAAACAACTATTTTTTTCATATCAAGTAAAATGTTTCATGTTCAGATAACAAGTAGGTATCCTATCTTTTCTATTTCCCTTAATATTTGAATACAAACGTGACCATACCGGCAAAAAATCGTCAAGGTCAGCATTAGGCATTTTCAACGTCATGACCTACGTTTGGCAAGCATGCTACAGAACACTGATTTGTGTGCGTGTGTATGTGTGTTTGTATGCGTGAGCATGAGTTTTGTCACGGTGTACAGAATCGGGAACAGCCATGGTTACACAAATAGTACAAATTTTAATCTCAGTAAACGCAGTTTTTTGTTACATTCTGGTTCTAACATAAAATATATAATTTTTTATTCATAGTTTTCAGCATAAATTTATTTGGTTTTTATTTCTATTTAGCCGTTGAAGCATTAGAAGGTTCATTTTTGGTTATTCGCAGAAGTAGCAGTTTAATGTAATTGCTCAGCTCTAAATTTTAAATAAAAAAATGTTGGTGAAAGTGACATAGTTTAAGTGTTATTCCAAAATAGATTTCATTTCTCGCATAAGGTCCTCATTGCACATAAGAAAAAAGTGGATGGTAAGGCATTCAAAAAAGTAAAAAAATCTTTACGAAGTAAAAAATTTAAACATTCATAGTATAAAACTCATTTGAAACATCCTTTTTATGTTGGTACTGCTTTTTACATCATCTGTTTGGCTTATTTTTTTTATTGGCATATTGTCTGTTGACTTTTGCCGCAATACGATTATTGTTGTTATTGCTAAAATAAATATTGCCACTGCTCGTGGATCCAGCGCACAGTGTTACGAATGCGGCCATAATTAAAATTTTTTTTTCAAAATACATATCATTTTCAAATATTTTTGTAGACACACGACGCCATGAAAGTTAGGATTTCCAAAGTTAATTTTTGCTAGTAAGAGAACCGTTCATTACATATGCATACTTTTAAGAATTTTCTTAATTAATTGTTAATATAAGTGTACACAAATTGTATAAGAAAAAAAATATTAAATTCTATCTGTCTAGAAAAATATTTTTTGCTGTTTTTAACCTACCGTGATCGTGATACCGGTACTTTTATAAAGTGGTCTCTGACAAATAAAATAACCAAAATTTCAGCAATTTTAGAAGTGGTTAAAAAAAATGCGAAATAACACCTCTGCCATTTTTTAAATATGTTATTTTAATAAGTATAAATAATTGTATGAAAGAAAAATTTAATCCAAAGAACTGCAATTTTTACAAAAATTGCATTTTTGTAGTGATAACTTTAATGCTTTTTCTTTAGGCCTTGCTGTGTTAAAGGAAGAACAGACAGACGTTCTTTAAGTATTTTTTTTTTTCAATAAATGATTAAGATAATGTACACAAATTATATACGTAAAAAATATAGAAAATTTTTATGATTCTTATTTATCATGGCCCCGGTGGTAACGTATCGGTAAAACTCTTTGTTTTGAACAAAAATGTGAAAATTTGTCCAATTTCAAAAGTGCTTAAAGATTAAACCGAAATAGTACCTCCGGAATGTTTTATTATGTTATTTTAATAAGTATAAATAAGGGAACAAAAGAAAAAATTTATTCCAAAGGCGCGGAATTCTTTACAAATATTGAATTTTTGTAGTAATAATTTTAATGTTTTTTCTTTAGATCTTGCTGTGCTAAACAGACGTTATTTAATTAATTTTTTTACGATAAATGATTAAAAACATATAAATTAATTAAATACGAAAAGAAAATATGGATTTCGTGAAAGCCGTTTACATTTTCTTTTATTCGTTTTATTTCTATGGTCCCGGTATTAATTTTATCGGTATATAACTCTTCTTTGTAACCAAAAAGTGAAAAATTTCACCAACTTTGAAAGTGATTTATATCTTATTTCTGAAAGTATGCAAAACATTTTACAAAAAAAAAAAAAGCTAGATATAACTGCAATTCTTTAAAAAAACTGCATTATTGTAGTAAATTTTTTTCATTATTGTAGTAAATTTGTAGTATTATTGTAAATCTTTACAGTACATTTTCAAAGTTCCATCAAAGGAATAACAGCCATAACGTAAAAATTATTGAAGTTAATTATTAAAGTAAACACACTTACATTATAAATTTAAAAACTAAATAATTATCAAAAAACTATCTAGGCATCTTTCTCTGGAATGCTCTTTTGGGGAATATACCACCTTACCCATTTCAGTTATATGAGGGGTAGGCGTATTAGTCGGCCGAATTGGATCGTTTTCACAAACTATTTGTTTCTGTGATAGAATTAAGTGCACAAAATGTTATTGCTATTGGTGCTATTGGGGTCCTTTTTTGCGGAAATATACCACCTTACCGATTTCGGTTATATGAGGGGTGAGCGTATTAGGTAACCGATTTGGTATATTTTTACAACAACTATCGTTTGCTATAAAGTGACTATGTGTACCAAATTTTATTGATCTGGGATACATTTTTGGGAAAATATACTACCTTACCGATTTTGGTTGGGGGTTCCATTTCTTGCGTTAAAGTACTTTAATTCGATGTAGGGTTGCGAGGGAAATCATTTTAAAAAAATTTCTTTTTACAATAAATATCGACGCTAGTTGAATTCGTTGAAAATGTTTATACGCCATAACTTCTGAACTCTCAAAGAACACATTTTCATTTCATATCTTTGGAAAGGTAATGGAACGTAAAAAAAATGAAAATAATGAAAATGAAAAAAAATTATAATGCCTGTTGCTGGTCATGGTATTAAACTTTGAAACTAATAATGGGTCATGTAACTATAATTTTTTCAAAAGTTTAATATTTTTCCCTCAAAATAATAGTTGCAATGATAACCGATTTTCGAAAATCACATATAAATTGACTGAGGAACTTTGTCTCTAAATAGTCCCTTTGTTTGCATGGGTCCGCGAAAAAATCTCAAAACCCCTAACTCTGGCTTTGGTTTTCTAAAAAATAAACTGATCTGACATATAACTTTTATATATTGTAAGGTGTTTATTATTTATTTAAAGAAAATAAGTTCGGAGGATTATTTTCGAGTCTGCCGAAAATAACCCTTGGTATTTATAGCGTACCGCGCATTAATTAGGATATCTAAGTGCCGCTTTGTTTTTGAGATTGAAGAATTGCCATATAGCCGCATTTGATTCAACTTAAAATCTGATTTTATTATTCGAAAATTTTAGCTTATAAAATAAAATTGCCAGTATTTTTCTTAAAACTAACTTTTCCATAACTCCTGCTACAAATTAAAAATAGTAGTTTGACCGCCAATTAAAAATATTATAAATTTTCTTTAACAGAGCAACAACAAAAATTAGTACACTGGAATGTTAGCCTTAACTTTATCAGTGACGCTTGTTGCTGTTGTTGTGATGGTTCTTATTTCATGCATAAAAAAAAGTAAACTGGCGATTTCAGCTCTTGGAAGGACTTTGACCTGGCTTCTATTGATCAATTGTGTTGTGCGTGAACATCTTATGTTCTCAAGAAGCTTTACATGGTAATTTTTACTCTCTGAGGTTTGCCATTGTCTGCAGAGAGGTGACGATCGAACAGAAAAATTAATTCAATTGAAAAAACTTTCTGTCTGAGCTGGAATTGAACAAGGGCTACCGAGCTTCTTTAGCTAAGGGGCCACGCACACTACCCACTAGGCTACTACCGCCACAATTATTTCATGCATAGCGTGAGAAAAGAAGACTCGCGTTGACGCGCTTATGCTTGCGCGGCTTATAGCGGCACAAGCGTAAAGGGCTTTATTGCATTTTTATTGCATTTATTTTTTATTATAGAATTTTGCTTACTTTGACAATTGAACGGACAATTTTAAGATATTGTTTTTTTTTTTAGTTGGTGGTCTACATTTGTTGTTTACCCAAAAGTAGGAATGTGGGAAAATATTTATGTTGGTTTGAGTGTAGTGATAGTGACTTTTATGAGCACACTACAATATCAATACGTTATATCCATCAATAAGTCGATTCCTGAAGATTGGTGCATCGTTGTTGATTTGAGTCGCTTCAAGCGAACCCTCGCTTTCGTCGCTTCGAAGACTCAAAACATGCATGAGAAGTAAAACTGGAGAAGAAAGGCTCAATGGGTAAGCTCTTCTAAATGTTCACAGGTATGTGGAAGTGACCACGGGAGAAATTTTAAATGCACTAGCCCAAAAAAAATATATATTATTATTATAGATTATATAATATAAAAAAATTGGAATAAGTCTAAAAAAAAAATTAAAAATCCCCCAAAATTTGTTCCTGGGTACGCGCCTGGTGCCATTAAATTATATAAAGTGGGTCAATGGACTTAATTACTGTGATAGCAAAAATTTCCTGAATGAAAGGTATATTAAAATATCAATCAGGCGAACTTATGGACTTCGGACAGGCGAAATATGGACTTCGGACAGACGGACTTAGGCAGCAACCAAAGAGTATATAAATATATAAAGAGATACAGAAAAAGAGAAATTGCTCTTTTATTTTCAAGCATGTAAGCATTGGGTTCTGCCGGCGCGCTGCTACGGTTATGCTGCCGACGTTCTTGAGGTCTGTTTTGGGCAGAGCTGTTGTTAAATCTATGTGTGCATAAGCGAGCTGCGAACATGTTTGTTTTTACCTTTTTCTTCCTAATAGAATTGTGATAATTTGGTATATTTAAGGAGTTATGAATGAAATGAAGCAAAGCAACATTTCCTTAAATTTGCCAATTTGCAGATATTCTTTTGTTCTGTTTTGATTATCAAGTATGCCCAAAAACTGTCACCTTTGTTTTGGCTGATTTTTGTATACATTTTTTTGCAAAATTTCTAAATAGAAGATTTTTGATGCAATTCCATTTTATTTTCTAGATTTTCAGATTTTCTGAATTTTATGTTTTCTAGATCTATCATTTGGTATATTGAAGAAAATATTTGTGAATGAAGCAAAACGCCTTCTTTCAATTTACCAATACAGATTTGAAGATATCTTTATTTTGTTTTTATATATTGATGAATGCCGAAAAGTGGTTAACTTTGCTTTGAGTAATTTTTGTTTACATTTGTTTGCTAAATTTTTAAAAAGATTTTAAAAATTGATTTTAAAAAATATCGATGCAATTGCAATTATATTTTAGTGCAGAATTTTATTATGAAATGTCCTAAATTATTTATTTTTTTGTATATACTAAGAACTAGTAACTACACGCTCAGAAATCTTGGATTAAATTCTAATAAAAACTGTATTGTATATATGTATATATTGTATATATTGCATTAGAATCTAATATATGTCAAATATTAAAATTCCATAATACTAAATTCTAATACAGAATTGGAATAGAAACTAAGTTTAGAACAATACTATTCTGGTTTATATTTTAATACATTTGAAATCAAGTGTAATACTCCAGTTATTAAAAAGTAATACGAATAAAATTTTTATTAAATATTAATACAAATTGTATTAAATAGTAATACAAATTGTATCAAATTGTATTAAATAGTAATACAGATTGTATTAAACAGTAATACAAGATGTATAATATTCAATACATATTGTCCTGAAAAGATGAAAGGAAAAATCAACATTTATGGAATAAATTTATGGAACATTTATGGAATGAAGCTATAAATCTTTTATATGTTTACTTACTTTTAAAATTCCAAGTGAAATAAAAAGAAAATATTTGGTCAACCAATAACAAAATATTTATTCATTTAAAGTTTCTTTTATAACATACGGTTTTTCGTTAACAAAAACTATTTCTTTAGGTTTTATTTTGACAATGTCAGATTTCAGAATCAGAATGACAATTTGACAGATGCTTGATAGATATTTGTATTATATTTTAAGACAATTTGTATTATAACTTGTATATAATACAATTCTTACTATACTTTAATACAGATAACATTAAATCAATTTTCTAATATACTTGAAAGTATAAGTTTTAATCAAAAATATATTCAAAAATGCATGATTCCAACGCTTGGCTTAAAATTAATTCCAAGATTTCTGAGCGTGTACATAAATAAAGGATTTTTGATTTGTCAAATAAAAGTTGTCTTACAATAAAATATGCAGCCAAATTTACGCTATTTTATTCTATACACTAGCTGATATACCCAGTGTTACCGAGAAGTTGAATATATTTTAAATTTTAACATATGAATACTTTGTTTCTAAAAATGCCGAATAATGAAAGACAAGTCCGCAAGTTACCAAATTTCAGGGTTTAACCCTCATCGGTCCCCTGTATGCGAACGCATACAATTTTGATGTTTAACCTTGAATAAAATAAAAACGGTTCAGCGGAATGACCTTGTATTTTGCAAAGTAGAATTATTTTGCCTGAACAACCAAAAACACCCGTTTTTTAATTTGTACCCTTACTGTATTTGCCTGTGCAGTTATGGTTACGAATCGGTCCCTGTGTATGTGCGCGCATACACATAAGCAGGTACCTGGAATTGCCGCTTATTTTTGTGTGTGGATTTATTTTTTCGTCTTATGAAATTCAGTTTGTTCTGAAACACACATAAGTGAAGTTTGTTTGCGCATTTATTTGAATTTTGGTTGTGTTTCGAAGTATTTGATAAAAAATGGATAGAGTTTTACGTGAAAGAAGGCAGCGAGATGAACTAGAAATGGATTTTGATTTGGAAAGCGAAGCGGGCGGATCTCCGTGCAATAGTGACGATGATTTTGCATTATCAGACGAGGAGAATGATGAAAGTGAAGTTAGCGTGCAATCGGATGAAGACGACATTGAGCCACTTGAGCAAAATTTAGCAGAGGATAATGCAGCAAATCCTGAAAATGAATATTTTTCAAAAAATAAGAAAATTGAATATTCATCGCAACCATTTGAAATAAATTGAAGAAATTCATTTCAACGTGCAGAAAATTTCACTTCAGGTAAAAAGTTACCCTCTTTGTTATGGGTTTATGTTCATTATATATTTTATTTTTGTTATAATTCAGATCCATAAGCGTTAGCAGCTGCTACTATAGTTGATGTTTCGTCTGCATTTCACATTTTCCTTGAACCGGTTGAGAATATTATTTTGAACATGACGAATTTATATGGTGTGCGAAAGTACAAAGACGATTGGGAAAACATTGACTTGGACACTCTGCACGCATAATTTGGACTGTTGCTGCTTTCTGGTGTACACCAGGAAAAAACATTACCGTAGATGAACAGTTAGTTCCGTATCGTTGGCGATGTCCGTTTCGTCAGTATATTCCATCCAAGCCGGCGAAATATGGCATCAAAATTTGGGTGCTATGCGACTCAAAAAGCTGGTATGCATACAACACACAAATTTATGTTGGTCGGAGTCGTAATGCCACTCCTGAACGTAATCTCTGACGGTGTGTTGTTTTGGATTTGGTGGAAGGACTTTCTGACAGAAATGAAACGTGTGACAACTTTTTCACTTCGTATAAATTGGCAAAAGATTTACATAAGAATCGCATGACTATTTTGGGAACAATAAGGAAAAATAGGACTGAAATTCCTTCAATTCTACTCGACATTCGTCAAAAGCCAATTTATCTTACAGAAGTTGTATATGAACATAAATTGCAAGCAGTTATGTTGTCATATGTTTCTCGCCGGTACCAATTTGTGACATTGCTCAGTACATACCACAATGTTGTCAGCATAAATGAGAATAGTGAAAAGAAGAAACCTAACATCATTGAAGACTACAACAAAACCAAGAGTGGAGTTGATACCATGGATCAAATGATGGCTACGTAGACATGCAAATGAAAAGCCAATCAGTGGCCAATGGCAGTATTTTGTAACATGCTTGATGTTAGTGCGTTGAATGCATTCGTGACGTTCATTGCATTGTTCCCGAATTGGAAAAATTCTAAAACGAACCATAATATTCGTCGTCGCCTTTTTATCGAGGAGCTTGGATTGAATCTCGTTGAAAAATAGATCACTAAACGTAAAAAACAAACTCAAAGTAATGATGCTTCCAGTGTTATTAAAAGAATTCGGGAGATTCGCCATTTACCAAGTACATCAAAACGGTGCCGATGCTACATCTGCACATATAAAAATAACAAAACTCTTTTTGCTACGCGCTGTGAAAAGTGTAGAAATTTCATTTGTGCTGAACATAATTTCAATTTATGCAAAATATGTACAATTAATTGATAAAAGTTAAAAATTAAATTTTTTTTTCTAATATATGTAATATTCTAATTAATTTCATTCTAAATATACCTTTATGAAGTTCAAATGTATTAACATGATACTAAACAATGTAATGAACATAAAAAAATCACGAAACATAAATGGTTGTTAATTTTTTTTAGCTTTTTTACAATTAAAAATATATGTGTATGCGCGCGCATACAATTGGATCGATTAGATGTATTTCTCGAGGGACCGATGAGGGTTAGGTTACAAAGCCTTAAATTGCTTGAGATTTTATTTATGGTACTTTTTCTGCATGCGACTGCCCAAGAAATTTCTCTTAAAGGCAAAGCATTTTTTAAAAATTATAAAAACGACATACTAAAAAATTTAATTCGTCACAAAAATCAAAGTGGCACATATTGCATTTTCCTTAAAAGAAATAGAAAAACAAATTTGTATGTCAAACTCAAATAGTTTTTGCATAAAAGTGATACGACATATGAAAGAGTATAAAATTGCAATGTTCGGTTTTAATTGTTTTTACAATAAAAACAACTTTTGCACCATTTTTTGGACCTTTTTTAAAAAAGAATAAAAATAAAAAACCTTAGGTAACGGAACTGTTGCAGTAATTTTTTGCAAGTACTTTAATTGAACTTTTAGACAAAAGAAGATTGAATGAAATACAGTAGTTTTGACTTAACTGCCACTCTTTTAGCTGCCAATTTGAGATACCTGCCAAAAACTACAAAATTTCACTAATTTCTTCAATTTCGTATGAAATGTACTTGTTTAAGTGAGAATTTCATACGTGCCAATTTAAGTTAGCTGCCACAAATATTTGGAATTATTATCCCATATTCATTGATAATTTTTCATTTAACAGCCACAACATTTTTTTTTGCAACTGTTGCTAACGAAAACTATGTATGTATGTAGTTTGTTTTTATTAGAATGCTCGCAGCCTTTCTATAAATTTCTCATTCTCTTTATAACTCTCTCTTGTTTTAAAAAAAAAACAGTGTGTATGTATGTGAGTTCCTAGTATAAATCAAAACAATATGTGGCAGGTAAACGAATCAGATAACTGCCAATTTTTTTCAGTTAAAAAATTTAACTTTAGTGCCATTTTGACTTACCTGCCACAAAATGCGTGCAAAACACGGTGTGGCAGTTAAGTCAAAACTTTGAATTTGGAATAGTTTTTTTGGCTTTTTAAGCTATATACAAAAATTCATTGTACTAAGACAGTTTTCAAGGTATGAGAATGTTATTGGTGTCAAACAAACGGACAATTTGTTTCTTTATTAACCTTAAGAAAATTAAAAAAGTCTATATACATTAACATCTATTGGATAAGAAAAATGCATATTGTAGATAAACGAAAACAGTCCAGTAGGTGTTTGTAGCCCTTTTGATAATCAAAACCTCTTTCATAGGTTATCCAAACGTATTTATAGTTTTTATGCCCATTATGCAACAAATAGTCACATAGTCAAAATAAACTAATTAAAATAAGAATAAAACGGTTTTATTTTAATAAATTTACCGCACTTGGTTGAAACATTTTACAACTTCACACCCGTTTTTCCAAAACGTCAAATTCATAAAAGAATACACTAGTAAGGATTAGTAAAAATAATTTAATTATTTGAAACATTTAATTTAGATTAAAAATAATAAACAAAATAACATGAATATTAAATTACATTTTTATTAAAAATAATCTACAGAAATAAATGCAAAGATTTCTGTTTGTAAATAATAATGTAAAATAATTCCATAGGCTAGGTTATTTTAAGTTGTAAATATATATAAGGACAGATTAAGAATAAGGATATGCTAGGTTAATCAAAATTACTTCAAAATGTTAGCCGCTCCTTAGTTTTCAAGTTAGTTAGTAGTTATTTTGTATCTTATTATATTTTATGATAAGAGTAAATTTAAGTCTAAAATATATTACACTATGTAGCAAGATCTGAGTTTATTTTTAAGTTATTATATTAAATATTAAGAGTATATTTTAGTTTGTAAGTTCTTATTTGCTATAATAAGCCATGTGTTCCTAATTATTATATTAAATAATAAGCTAAATACTTAATTTGTTTCGAATTTTTAAATTTAGTGGTGGAAGAAAAAGGGTTTCAGCGAAAATAGAATTAGTAAGTATTTACCTCGCATTATTTTAATTCAATTACTTAAAATATTTAATTTCATTCAATTACTTAATAAATGTAAAATATATTTATATTTTTATAAATTAATTTATAATACTTTCCTGCTATTGTTACTTTTCTGTATTGCTATTGCAGAATTTTTCTTAAGAACATCAGAATTATTTCAGCATAATCTAGAATTGTGCATTTCTAACATCCGATAATTTAAGGTATCGCATGCTTTATCAGACATCAGCTGTATTAAAAAAATCGTAAAAATTTCTATGAAATGTTGTGAAAATATTTTCTTAAACAGGTTTAAAAAATTGTGCAACAATGTTCGCAACTTTGAACTTTTTTAAAAATAAAAAATTAATTCTAAATAAATAAATGAATTTTAATTAAAGTTTAATTTAATTTAATATTTTCGGAATTTGTAATTCAAATTTTAGAGTTCAGTATTTGATAAAAAAAAAAAAAATTTCAAATACAATAATATGTTCAATATAGGTTAATTGAAAGAAAGCCGTTTTGCTTTATTTCATAAATATTTCTTTGAATCTACCAAATGATCGATATAGAAAAGATAAAATTCTGAAATAAAATATTGTTAAAATATATTCATGGATATAATTGAATTGCATGAAAAATTTTTCTTGCTGGAAATGTAGCAAAAAAATGTAAATAAAACTCAGCCAAAAAAAAAAATTGAGTTGAGAATATCTGCAAATTTTTAAATTCAAGGAAATGTTGCTTTGCTTCATTTTATTCATATTTCCTTAAATATACCAAATGATCGCAATTCTAATAGGATGAAAAAGGTAAAAAGAAAAAACATGTTGCCGCTCGCTTCTGCACACAAATCTTTTGTTTTTGAAATGTAAACAAAAAAATGTAAACAAAAATGTAAAAAAAGGCCAGCGAAAACAAAGCTGACAATTTTCGGGCATAAGCAGAATATCTGCAAATTTCTCATTACAATGAAATATACAAAACGATCGCAATTCTAATAGGAAGAAAAAAGCCAATTCATTCTAAAAAGAACAAAAATCTTCCCAACTCGATTAAGCACACAAATCTTCCTATTAAAAATCTTCCTATAAAAAAAAATGCAAACGAAAGTCAGTCAAATTGGTAAATTCAAAGAAATGTGGCCTTGGTTCATTTCATTTCAATAGTTATGGGATGGAAAAGGCCAAAGCATAGCAGAAAGAACAAACATACTCCTAGCTCGCTTGTGCACACATAGATTTAACAGCAGTTCTGCCCAAAACAGACCTCAAGAATGTCGGTAGCATAAGAGTAGCAGCGCACCAGCAGAACCCAATGCTTACATGCTTGAAAATATTTTAAAGAGCAATTTCTCTGTTTCTGTATATCTTTATATATAAACTCTTTGCGACCGGTCGAAGGCGAAGTTACAGTACTCTGAATCAGTACAAGGGGAGATTTCGGGGTTCAAACCCTCTCCAGAGGGTCGAAATTGTAATAAAATTTAATGCATTTAAATAATTATTTCATTCACTTTAAAATTCAAAATTCAAAATCACTTTAAAATGTTCTAAAAAACATAAATCATATACTGAAGTTGCGTTTACGTGTAAAAGTCTTTGTTATAAGTTGGTTCGTGTAAACAAAAATAGTGAAAACAAATGTATCGTGATTTATTGGATCAATCGTGACGCATTCAAAATTACCATCACTATTTTTATCACTACCCTTGACATCGGCAGTTGTAGATGATGGTAGTGATGATAACAGTGAAGCCACCAAGAATGACATACACATGTATACTGAAAAAACCTTTCTCGAACCGCCTAGAAAAATTTTGATTTTAATTATCCCTCGAGCGGTTTTTGAAAATTTAAATTTCAGCATCAGTGGTTTTGTTGCTGGAGTTGATTGTCGTACTCCAAATATGCAAATGGAGCTTATAGTAAATTCTACGTTTTCTTTATCTCTGCTTATGGCGGCATTGCATCACAGCCTCTTCATAATTTACGGCATAAAAAAGTTTTTAGTGTATGGGCATTTCCGTAGCTACGCACGTGACAGTCGCACGACTTTAATGAGTAGAAAAACAAAGAAAAAATAAATTTACAGTTTTCTTATTATGATTTTTCAATAGTTTACTAAGCGCACCTTTAGCGTACTTTTTACGCAAGGTGTAAAAGCTAAGAGTTGTCAAAAGTTTGGCTTTCAGATAGAAGCCACTAAAAATGATACGTTACGTGATATAAAATAGAAGTGGTTTTTACCTGCATCAATATAAACGAAAAATCCATTTTTTAAATTTTGTTGCCATTCATCATGTTTGCTGCCATTTTTAAAATAAAAATTGAGATCAGCTCTCAGTACTCTTACAATATAAATTTAAACATTTTTCTCTATTATGGAGGTTTAAACGAATTTTAAGTAACATTTAATTTTTCAGTCGTGGTATACCTTTTGGCGGAAATGCTCATATACATTTTTCTGCCCCTTTCTTTGTTACTCTTTTAAAGTCAAGATTTTTTAAACAATTTTCGAATTAAAGATATGAGCCTAAACCTGGTTTAATTTTTGAAGAATGTTTGAAGTTAGTCATGAGTTATAAAGAGTTGAATTACATTTTTCAGAGTTCTGACCCGAGGAAAAGTTCTAAGTCAATCGTTTAAGAAATTTTGTGAATGAGTTATCCTTCTCATCCATAAAATTTCTTAAAACATACCTCCGTAGCTCAATGGTCACGATCCGTTTGAACGGATGTGCATTCTTTAGCATACACAGTGATCGCAGAGTAACACAGCAGGACGTGTTGGTAGAATTTAAAAAAAAGACTTCATTTTAACATTTTTTTTTAATTTATATCCATAAAAAAAATTTTAAGATTCAAATAACTTAATTATTTGTTTTTTTTTTCATTTCTCACAAAACTTTTTCAGAAGGTGTTTATTTTATAATTAATATTTAAGCTTTAATATGTATAAATTTTAGAAATTCTGGCCATTATTGCAAGCACTCAAATTCTTTCCAACGATATCTTAAAAGTGAAGATCGCATTAGAAATAAAGAAGTTATTTAAATTTTAGTAAAAATAATTTAAAAAACTAAAAAAGGCATAAAAGCAGCATTATCTTTGGTGCTATTGCAAAACTTAAGCCAATTTACGGAAAACATTATTTTTGGAGGTTTCTGCAAAATGTTTTAGCTCACTGGTGGTTTTCGTTACAGTCAAAATATTTTGGGACCCGTCATAAAAAAACCAAGGTTAATTTTTAGAGGGGTAAAAATTGAAATTTTTTGCATTTAAATAAAAAAAAAAGTTTACCAAAACCCTCCCCATGGGTGAACCCATGGGTGGCTCTGAATATAAGCACAGTGAAGTAGTTCTGTTAAGTAAATTTTTCTTCCTACAAACTACTTCATTGTGCTAATTTTCAGACCGCTGTAACTTCGTTTTCTATTTATCGATTTCGTTAAAATTGTGCAAAGTAAGATTTTTTAAGCCGAGGAACTCTTTTTTTGGTATCAGATTTCCAAAAAAACGGCTTCCAGTACAAAATAGGTGCAAAATTACAAAAAAGTAATTTTTTAGAAAAAAATATACCACTGAAATCCTTTTTTGTCCTTAACAGGGAAAAATATGTGCAAATATGCAGTATAAATAATATATGCAAAAGAGCAAGTGTATAAAAATAGAAAGTTTTGTTTAAAAAAGAAAAAGTTATTATTTCTTGAAGTGTTTTATCCTTCAACTCGCAACTGGTGTAAATTTTTGGTAGGAAATGTAAGGAAAATTATTATTTAACCTCTTAATTTAAAAGACAGTGTTTTTAGCGTTTGTGTTTTTAGCGCATAAAATATAAAAACAAAAAAAAAATACAAAGAAACCAATTAAATAATTCGCTTACATGCAAAACTAAACAAAACAAATTAATACCCTTGTTAAATTATAAAACTTAAACTTTTAAATTGAAGATAATAATAAAGTGACAATGCCTTGCATATGTGGTCAGAAAGTGGACAGAAATCATGATAAAGTTCAGTGCTTCAGTTGCAATGAGTTCTTTCATTGCGATTGTGTTAATTTAAAACTAGCAGACGTTGAATTTATGAACAACTCCAATAATAATTTTCGGTGCGCGTGCTGTTCTTCTGCGAGACGTTCATCTATTAGGTCTCCCCCATTGATCTCTACTGCTGAAAAACAAAGCATTCGACAGCAACCACTTAAGCGGCAACTCCATTCTTCGTCTTCACCTGCATCTGCCACTGCTTCAATCCCATCTTCAGCAATCATTGCAGCTGATGAGTGTCCAGCTGATTCACATAAGCAACAAAAACCAGATCTACAGCATCAGCCCTCAGAACTTCAAAAACAACCACAACTTATACAAAAGCCAAAAATAAATCAACAGCTTCAACAGACGTCAGAACAGCAGCCGTCAGAACAACAGCAGCAGCTTCAACAGCATTCAGAGCAAAAGCGCCAAAAACACCAGTATTCGTCAACTCATCCACAACAACAACAAAAACAGCAACTACCTCTTCATCAACAACCTCATAACCATACTCTACAACAACAAACATCAACAATTTCAATCCAATTCTCAACAACAACAACAAACACAGTTAAATCAGTTTTGAGCGCAGAAAAACCAACAACACCTACAGTTACAAAAACAGTCGTTCCAACCAGAACCCCAAATTCAGCATAAGCAAAATCAGCATAAAGAGCATCGAAAACCACAACAAAAACTTATGCATGAACAAGCTCTGGCAGCTTCTTCTATACCTGCAGTAAATCAACTCAACTACAAGAACAACTCCAGCCACACCAACAACAACAAATGCAACATGCTCCACAGCAAGAGATAACAATAGAAAAGGTACAAAGAGTATATATATAAAGAGTTACAGAAACAGAGAAATTGCTCTTTAAAATATTTTCAAGCATGTAAGGATTGGGTTCTGCCGGCGCGCTGCTACTGTTATGCTGCCGACGTTCTTGAGGTCTGTTTTGGGCAGAGCTGTTGTTAAATCTATGTGTGCACAAGCGAGCTGGGAACATGTTTGTCGTTTTTACCTTTTTCTTTCTATTAGAATTGCGATCATTTGGTATATTTAAGGAATGAATGAAATGAAGCAAAGCAACTTATCGTAAAATTTACCAATTTGCAGATATTCTTATGTTCTGTTTTGATTATCAAGTAAGCTCAAAAGTTGTCAGCTTTGTTTTGGCTGATTTTTGTATACATCTATTTTTCAAAATTTCTAAATAGAAGATTTTTGATGCAATTCCATTTTATTTTCTAGATTTTCAGATTTTCAGAATTTTTATAGATATCTTTATTTTGTATTTATATATTCATTCATGACGAAAAGTGGTTAACTTTGCTTTGAGTTATTTTTGTTTACATTTGTTTGCTAAATTTTTAAAAAGAAGATTTTAAAAATTAATATGAATAAATCTCAATGCAATTAAAATTATATTTTATTTCAGAATTTTATAATGAATTGTCCTAAATTATTCAGTTTTTGTAATATGTGTACTAAGAACTAGTACCTTCATAAATAAAAGATTTTTTATTTGTCAATTTAAAGCTGTCTTACAATAAAATGTGCAGTCAAATTAACGCTATTTTATTCTATACACTAGCTGATATACCCAGTGTTACCGAGAAGTTGAATATATTTTAAATTTTAGCATATGTACACGTCTCGTTTTAATGTTTCTAAAAATACCGAATAATAAAAGACATGTCCGCGAGTTACCAAATTTCAGCGCTTAAGTTACAAAGCCCTGAATTGCTTGAGATTTAATTTATGGTACCTTTTTCTGTTTGCGACTGCCCAAGAAATTACTCTTAAAGGCAAAGCATTTTTTAAAAATTATAAAACGACATATTAAAAAATTTAGTTCGTCACAAAAATCAAAGGGGGAAATATTGCATTTTTCTTAAAAGAAATAGAAAAACAAATTTTTATGTCAAACTGAAATAGTTTTTGCATAAGAATGATACGACATGTGAAAGAGTATAAAATTGCAATTTTTGGTTTTAATTGTTTTTACAATAAACACAACTTTTGTACCATTTTTTGGAAGAAAAATATATTTTTTGGACCTTTTTTAAAAAAGATTAAAACTAAAAATCCTTAGGTAACGGAAATGTTGCATTAATTTTTTGCAAGTTCTTTAATTGAACTTTTAGAAGAAGATTGAATGAAATGTATTAAAACAGGAATAGTTTTTTTGACTTTTTAGGTTATATACAAAAATTCATTGTACTAAGAAAGTTTTCAAGGTATGAGAATGTTATTGGTGTCAAACAAACAGACAATTGTTTCTTTATTATCCTTAAGAAAATTAAAATAGTTAATATACATTAACATATATAGGATAAAAAATGCATATTATAGGGTACACATTATAGATAAACAAAAACAGTCCAGGAGGTGTTGATAATCAAAACCTCTTTCATAGGTTATCCAAACGTATTTATAATTTTTATGCTCATTATGCAACAAATAGTCACATAGTCAAAATAAACTTATTAAAATAAGAATAAAACAGTTTTATTTTAATAAATTTACCGCATTTGGTTAAACAATTTTACAACTTTAAACCCGTTTTTCCAAAACGTCAAATTCATAAAAGAATACACAGAAATTAAAATGTATAATTAGCAAGGATTACTAAAAGTAATTTAATTAGTTGAAACATTTAATTTTGATTAAAAATAATAAATAAAAAACATGAACATGTAATTACATTTTTTTTAAAAAATAATCTACAGAAATAAACGCAAAAAATTCTATTTGTAAATAAAATCTGTTACGGTGCGATCAGTGTGTATATTAAGGGATTCATATCCGCTAAAACGGTTCTCGCCCATTGAATTACAGATGTATGTTTTAAGAAATTTTAGAGATGAGAACTATATTTTATTTCTCTTAAATATTTTCATTTTCATAGATCATAAAACCAAAAAAATTACTTCAACGATTGAGTTAAAACTTTCATCGGGTCAGAATTCTGAAAAATCAACTTTGAAAAATCAAAACTGTAAGATCTACTTTGAAAAACTCATGAATAACTTAACACATTCATTAAAAATTAAGCTAGTTTTAGACTCACATCTTTAATTCGAAAGTTAATTGGAAAAACTCTTGACTACAAAATAGTCCCAAGGAAAGGCGCTGAAAATTTTATTATATAAATCTTTTTTGTTGTGCCAAAAATTACGGAGAGACTGTGATGCAATGCCACCATAAGCAGAGCTAAAGAAAACGCAGAACTTAGAATAGGATCCAGTTGCATATTTGAAGTAAGCCAACAAACTCCAGCGACAAAACCATGGGTGCTGAAATTTAAATTTTCAAGAACCGCTCAAGGGAAAGTTAAAATCATTTGGTGGCTGAAGTATACTTTAAAATCTCTCGAATTAGAAAGGCTTCTTCAGTATATATATGTCATTCTTGTTGGTTTTACTGTTATCATCACTACCATCATCTACAACAGCCGATTTGAAGGGTAGTGATGGCAATTGTTAATGTATCACGTTTGATCCGACAAATTAATAAATAGTGCACCATTTAATATTGGAGTGCACAGAACGAATTATGCTTCTAATTCACCAATCGTGAGAACTTTGCGAGAATTTAATAACCTATCAAATGTATATTCTATTGATTTTTCAGTCACTAAGACGATAATGTTCAATCAATTAAACTCAATTTATTAAAGTGTAATATATATTTCTTTGCATGTACATACTTATATATTAAGCATATAATCAGTAAGGTTAACATACCATTGATTAATTAAATAAATAATAACCATATATCGGTTTTGACTATTGTTATTTAGACGATTCAACTCATAACACAGACTTTAACACGTAAACGCAACTTTAGTATATGACTTGATAAGTTTTTAATAACGTATTAAAGTATGAACAATGCAATAATTGCTGAAATGAATTAATTTTTATTAATATGTCGGACCTCTCGGGGTGGTTTGAACCCCCAAAACCTCCCCTTGTCTACGGCCCAGCATGTAGTTCCTAATTATTATATTAAATAATAAGCTAAATACTTAATTTGTTTGGAACTTTTAAATTTAGTGGTGGAAAAAAAAGGTTTTCAGCGGAAATAGAATTAGTAAGTATTTACCTCCCAGTATTTGAATTGAGTTTGAATTCAATTAAAATATTTCATTTCATTCAATTATGTACTTAATACATATATGTAAAATATTTTTATATTTTTATAAATTAATTTATAATACCTTCCTGCAAACACTTCAAATAAATTGTTACTTTTCTGCATTTCTATTGCAGAAATCAATTGCAAAATTTCTTTTAAGAAAATCACAATTATTTCAGCATAATCTAGAATTGTGCATTTCTAACATTCGGTAATTTGAAGTATCGCATGCTTTATCAGACAGCAGCTGTATTAAAAAATTGCAAAAATTTCATTAAATTTCAGAATTTAAATTAAAGTTTACTTTAATTTAATATTTTCGGTATTTGTAATTAAAATTTTACAGTTCAGTATTTGAAAAAAAATGACAAATATAAAATACAATAATATGTTTGATATTGGTAAACTGAAAGAAAACCATTTTGCTTTATTTCATAAATATTTCTTTCTACCAAATCTACCAAATGATCGATATAGAAAAGATGAAATTCTGAAATAAAATATAATGAAAATATATTCATGGAATATAATTGCCATTGCATGAAAAATCTTCCTTGGTAGAAATGTAGCAAAAAAAATGCAGCCAAAAAAAAGTTGAGAATCAAAACAGAACATTAGAATATCTGCAAATTGGTATATTTAAGGAAATGTTGCTTTGCTTCATATCATTCATATTTCCTTAAATATACCAAATGATCGTAATTCTAATAGGAAGAAAAAGGTAAAAAGAAAGAACATATTGATGCTCGCTTCTGCACACAAATCTTTTGTTTCAGAAATGTAAATAAAAAAATGTAAACAAAAGACAGCGAAAACAAAGCTGACAATTTTTGGACATAGGCAGAATATCTCCAAATTACTTATTTCAATGAAATACACAAAACGATCGCAATTCTAATAGGAAGAAAAAGGCCAGAACATTCTAAAACTAACAAAAATCTTACCAACTCGCTTGTACACACAAATCTTCTTATTAGAATCTATCAAAAAAAAAAAAATGTAAGCAAAAGTCAGTCAAATTGGTAAATTCAAGGAAATGTGGCCTTGGTTCATTTCATTTCAATAGTTATGGGATGGAAAAGGCCAAAGCATAGCAGAAAGAACAAACATGTTCCCAGCTCGCTTGTGCACACATATATTTAACAACAGCTCTACCCAAAACAGACCTCAAGAACGTCGGCAGCATAACAGTAGCAGCGCGCCGGCAGAACCCAGTCCTTACATGCTTGAAAATATTTTAAAGAGCAATTTCTCTGTTTCTGTAACTCTTTATATATATATACTCTTTGGCCGAGCTCCTCTGTTAACAGCCAGCATATACTTCGTTTTGCTCTTGTTTACACTTTGGCCAATTTCTTTTCTATAGTGGTTTCGATTGGCTTTACCGGGCAAAGATCTAGATTAATTTGAATGAAATTGAAACCCAAAAATTGTATGAAATTTCTTAAGTCATAAAATAGTATTTAAAAACAGTCTTATCGGACCGATGCCGGTTTTTGTCTTGTCAAGTTTTTTTAATATTTTTTATTTGCATAAGCATGTTCATTATATAATGACCAGGTATTATTAATAGCGACTGCGCTGCCAAGCTGTGGGCATAAGATGTCAAAAACAAGTGATGTACACCGAAACAAAAATAACAAGGGTTTTTTTTTGCTTTTAAAGCAAGCATTTTGGCGTCATATTGTTCTCATTATGTCCACAATGCTATTTATACACTAAACTTATTTATTGTAAAAATTTCGATTTTGCATCAATTTGGGATTATTTCAAGGACAACAATTTTTTATCACAAAAACATCTTCAAACGTAAAATTTTCTTAGTCCAAAAAGAGCTATATCTTCAAGAGAGTTGCATGAATTTTCAAGATTTATACTTCGTTGAATAGATACTTGCCTTTCTTTTGATACCCATAAATATTACTTTTGTTGGTACCCATAAATATTACTTTTGTTGGAAAATTTAAAAAATCACATGTTAAGGTAATTTTTTCTAACCCATATAATTTTTTGAAAGGCTTGAGAGCAGCCCTTAATTTTTTCACTACTACCTGTTTTAGCTCCAAATACACATTTTGAAAAAATAAAAATAAAAAATACCATTTTTGCTATAGGTTAAATGTTCCGAAAATTGTGCCCTTTTAAAAATTGTTATTTCCCTTTTAAGAAAAATCCCTTTTTTAATTAAGAAAAACAACATCGTTAAATGTCATCACCTCATTTTGACAATATATGCCCACGCTGAACAGCTGTTTCAGCTCGATTAATACTACCTTCAACTCATTCTATCATGAGCATGTTCAGTTTATATAAACTCAAAGAAATATTTGTTCATACAGTAGTTAAATAAAAAATTATCAATTAATATGGGATAATAATTCCAAATATTTGTGGCAGCTAACTTAAATTGGCACTTAAACAAGTACATTTCATACGAAATTGAAGAAATGAGTGAAATTTTGTGGTTTTTAGCAGGTATCTCAAATTGGCAGCTAAAAGAGTGGCAGTTAAATCAAAACTACTGTATTGATAAATTCCTAGGTTAAGTTGATAAATATTTTGTCAATATAGAGTCAACAAAAGCATTTTCAACTGGATTTAAGGTAATAAGTTGAAATCATATTGACAAAATTTTATTTTGTTAATTTGATCAATGGATGCTTCAATTTGATATACGCCTTTATCATGAATATCGCGTTTTAATTGTTGATTTGATAAAACAAATTTGTCAATATGAATACTGAATATTACAGCATGAAAAATGGTTTGTTGAATAGAAAAAGGCTTTTCTGTTGAAAACATATTTTTTGTCAATAATACTAAAATGTTTTCTTGTTTTGATTGATATTGATAATTTTTTAAGTATTGGCCTTATTCAGATAAATAATTGCTTTAATTTGTTAAATAGGTTATTGGATCTGGTTTTTATTACTAACAATTTAAATTATAATGTAATGGAATCAGCTTTTCCAATATCTGCTGCTGGTATTCAACATATTCCTCTTTTAATTCAATTAAATTTTTATAAATATTTTAGTTTGGTTAACTCAAATCTGTGTGTAGTAATTTCAACTATAAAGCTTGCAATTTTGGTATCTTAAATAATGCTATTGGTTGTATTGATTGGGATAGTGAGTTTGAACATTTAAATACTTCTTCATCTTTTAATATATTAAAGCTGCTAATTTCATCTGAGTGTTTGCGACACATTCCTAAATTAAAGGAACGTGTTAGTAAAATACCTTGGTACACTCATTATATGAGGGAGTTTAACTTTTTAGACAGATTCTTGTATAAACAATATATTGCTAATTTTGAAAGAAACATCAAAACCAATCCAAAAGCTTTTTGGCATTTTATAAAATCTAAGAAGGGTTCGTCTAATATACTTCATCTATGTTTTTAAATGATTTGACTTCAAACAATATTTCAAATATTGCGAACATGTTTGCTGATTTCTTTCAATCGAACTTTGAAAATGATACTAATAATAATTTTGGTTGCGTTGACAACGTACTTCCTGTTATTGACATTGGAGCTATTTCTCTAAATACTGCTGATGTTGTAAATGGAATAGGTAGTCTTTAACCTTCAACTCGATTGGATGCGGATAGTCTGTGTTCTATTTTGTTGAAAAATTGTGCGAGTAGTTTAGCTTTTCCGTTAACCCTTATTTTTAATAGTTCCTTGCGATCTGGGATTTTTATTGATAGTTGTAAAATAGCGTTTATTACTCCAATCCATAAATCTGGATGTAAACAGAATTTTGCGAATTATAGACCAATTTCTAAGCTCACAACTGTATCTAACTGTATCTTTGAGTCCATAATTAAAGAAAAATTTTTTTTCTCAATAAAGCGATTAATCTCACCGTGCCAGCATGGCTTTGTACCTGGTCGCTCTACTACTACAAATTTAGTTTTGTTTGCAGAATACTGTATATCAGCTTTTACTGAAGGATGTCAGGTGGATGTAATTTATACTGACTTTGCTAAGGCGTTTGATAAAGTCTCTCACCTTCTTTTAATCAAAAAGTTAGAAAAATTTGTTTTTCACTCTAGTTTTCTAAGTTGGCTTGAATCATATTTAGTAAACGACAATGTGTAGTGGCTTTTGAAATCATTTCTTTATTTGGCAACTTCAGGTGTTCCTCAAGGAAGTATCCTAGGGCCACTTCTCTTTGATTTATTCATCAATGATATTACCTCTATTTTTTCACACTGTAAATATTTGCTTTACGCTGACGATCTGAAGATTTTTCTCAAAATTAGTCATTTAAATGACATTAGACTTTTGCAAAATGATGTTGATAAACTATATAGTTGGTGCTGTAATAACGGTCTTTATTTGAATCTTAAAAAATGTGTTTTTATGATTTTCTCAAAATCTGAAACTTTCCGTCCGTCCGCCTATCATATTGCACACTCCCCATTGGCAGCCGTTGATCAAATCAAGGATTTGGGTGTAGTTTTCGATCGTAAATTTAATTTTATTTCTCATATTGACTATATTATTCCCAAAGCATATGCCATGCTAGCTTTCATCAGAAGGAACAGTGCTTGCTTTTCAGATCCGTATACTTTGAAAGCTCTGTTCAACTCACTTGTGCGATCTAGATTAGAATATGCAGCGATTATTTGGAATCCATTTTATGAGTTACACAAAATTCGGCTGGAACGAATTCAGAAATCGTTCACGAGGTTTGCTTTCCGTTCTTTTAATACTTCTGGCTTACCTCCCTCATATAATACCCGGTGTCTTTTAATACGATTAAAAACTTTGGAGAGTAGAAGAAGTGTTTTGTCCTTGCTTTTTGTCTTTGATATTATCAATGGTTTGGTGGACTGCCCAGCACTATTGGAAAAGATTGATTTTAATGCGCCTTCTAGAATATTAAGAAATTTTGATCCTTTTTATTTGGAAATGCATCGTTCTAATTATGCAGCTAATGCAGCAATCAATCGTGCTTTAGTATTGTTTAATTCTGTAAACTCTATTCATGATTTAGATTTTTCTGTATCAAAAAATCAAATGAGATCTATGTTAAATTCTATTTTTTAAAAAAACTTAAAATTACTATGTATAAGGCTTTTGTATCTTTTAGTCTGTAAGTAATATTATTGCATAGACTATTAATTTTAATAAATAAATAAATAAATAAAAAGATTTTATTACGTTTTAAATATAATAAACATATTATATTTTATATTTAATAAGCACATTACTTATAAATACGATTATGGAATTCACAAAGGTTGATGTTATCCATGCTATTCTTTATTAGCGCTGTTTACATTATTATAAATCACAGTATTGTTAACATTGCTGTTCACATTGTGAATTTTTATAGTGAACAGCACTAATAACGAATAGCATGGATAATCTCAACAAATAATGGAAATAAATAATAATGTAATGCAAATAAATAAATAACTAATTCCTGCCGAGTTCATTGGAAAAGAACTCAATTTGTAATCACCGCTAATGATAAATGCATTTAGAAACTCAGCCGAAAATGTAGAAGCTCCTCATATGTTGAAGTTGCATTATCGTATAATTGGTGCACTTGAATACAATAAAAATTGATTTCACAAGATCACATTCACTGTTGGTATAATAATGTAAAGGGGTAATTAGCTTCCACACACTTAAAAAATTGCAATGGACTTTTAAGCTTTCCCGAATTTTATCTCGCCACCATTTGCTTGCAACAATATAAAGCATTTCTTTCTGTTGTTATGATGAAAGGTTTTTTGAAATTGATAATTAATTTTATCATTACGAAATGAAAATTTTGTCCACTTGACTCAATTGATTATCGTTAACATTAATTATTTCTTCAGTATAACAAATCTATTTATCAAGCGAACAAAGTAGTTTGCTAAAATTATTATTAATTAAAATAATGAAATTTTATTCCGATTGATTGACGAGTCTGTCAGCGTGAATAAGCTTAAATCAAGTTAACAAACTTATATTTCAAGCTAGTAAATTTCTTCAGAAATTTCAGAAAATTTCTTCAAAACAACTCCTTGAATTTGTTGAAGTTTTTAATCAAATGGATAAAGTTTCTTTTGAATTGACGAAAAAATAATGCATTAATGATAAAATTGAATTGATTGGACAATTTGGTTTTGTTAGGGATTAACAAAATTTATGTATCAATTTTACAAAGAATATTTTTATGAGTGTAGTTTGTATACAAAATGCGACTAATTAATTACAGGATAATTAACCTTTATGTTTTTTAAGTGTTTTTAAAAAGTTTAATTCTTACATAATAAATATTTAATTTTCTTCAGACATGGTGTACTCAAGGATTGGATAAAAAAAATCGACAATCTTGAAGGCGGGATGAATGCCTTCTCTCAAGGGTATAAATACTATGGGCTACAGTTTTTGCCCGACAATTCTGTTACAGCTCGAGAATGGGCTCCTGGAGCAAAGGATCTATATTTAACTGGCGATTTTAGTAAGTTTCAAATTTAGGTAATAGTGGCATTCTAAAAAATGTCAGTCTTAAATAAAAAGATACATTTATAGAACTCTTTTGACGATTTTCAATTTCTGCACATAACGTTAAATATCATCTATACGCAGAGAAAAAACATAGTTGCAACAACTATGTTTTAAGAGGAGCATAGTACGATTCGGATTATGATTGTTGCTAACATGTTCTTAAAAATATAATATTTTCTTTGATCATGATAAAATGATTACAACAACCATATTTAGAAAAGGAACTTTTTTGTAGGAACCAAAATATTATTGAAGCAATCATTTTTCTCTAATTGGGTCGAAAATAGAATGACTGCAACACAACTATATTATGAATTTATTTTTAGGATCTGGAATATTATTGAAACAATAATTTTATTTTTTTTATTTTAATGCATTCCAATTTCCACAGCTATTAATTGAGAATCAGAGGTTGTTAATCAGAGGTTTGCCACTGTCTGGGCTGAACAGAAATATTCATTCAATTGAAAAAACTTTTTGATAAAACTTTCTGTCCGAGCTGGGGTTTGAACCGCGGCTTTTTCACTTACGAGCCACGCACACTACCAGTAGGCCACAGCCCCTACTACCGCTCTCTTGACTAATGCCATTCATAAACATGGTACATTAAGTGCATTTTCACAAAAATAGCAATATTTGTGATAAACAAAATATGGTCAGAATTGCGAAATATATTTACGGTAAATAGAAATATGTTTGCTACAATTAAAGTCGAAAATGTCACTTTTCTGCGTGCTGTTTTTAGGATAAGGCGATTTAAAACAAAACACAATAATTGAACAGTTGACAAACGAAACGGCACATAGCCAGGAATCGATAAAACTTATTGTGTCTGAATGAAGTGAAAGTTTTTCATGCAAAAAAATCGATTGGGGGTTGGTCTATTTGCACAACCTTAGGAGTTACGGGGTTAATTGATATTTCATGACTTTTATTCATTTTATTGTTTCTAGCACAAAAACTAACTCATGGAAAACTTACTTTAAGAGATCATTTGAATGCAATGAATTGACCTTTCTAACGGTGTATTAAAGAACTCAATCGATTTATCAATTACCGAGCTGTGCTCGTGTGAATATGAAATAAATAAAATGAAATAAAAAAAAAATAAAAATACCATTCTTTGAAGTTTAGTATATCCTTAGCGGTTGGTAGATGCACAGTAAACTTTTCGGGAGCCCCAAAAAATTCTGTCATGTTTTGTTAGCTTCCTCAAAACAATCACAAAATCCCTATCGCAGGATAAAAAGTTATGGCCTCTTATTGGAAAAAAATTTTCAATCTTATTTAACCTTCCACGATCTGTTAGAGACAGAAGAAAGCGAGAAAGGCATAAACAAAGGTCATAAACAAAATAAAAGTCGGCTCTAAATTTAGTGCAAGCTTTTTGACAACATATTGTATTAAAAAACTGTCAAAAATGCTTATACTAAATTTAGAGTCGACTTTTATTTTGTTTATGATAATGGGCCATTGATTTTTATTCTGACCTGTAGTGGAATCCCGATTTCAGAAAAAAAATATTTTTCTTTATACCTTAACTTGTACTTGTAGTCAACGTCAGTGGCTGCCGCAACAATGGCTCGTTCACATTTAAACACTCCTCGTTCAAATAATGTTGCACAAAGTTCTTAAATTTTCATGTTTTGCTCCAAGCGACTTTGTGAGCAGATCGGTAATCATGTCATCGGTTGGACAATACTCGCATTTTATAGTACCATTTTTATTTATGTCTTTGATGAATTTATACATTACGTCTACATGCTTCGTTTTAAAAGAAAATTTGTCTTTTCTTACTAGTTCAACTTGTATTGTTTTCGGAAATTAATGTCGGTGCAGTTAGCTTTTGATTTAGATCTTTCAACACACCTCTCAGCCATATTGTTTCCGTTCCAGCCTCACATAATGAAATAAATTCAGCCTACGTAGACGAGAGTGAAACGCAATCCTGCTTTCGGCAAGTCCAACTGACTACTGAAAAAAAATACTCTGCCACTATTAGATCTACGATCAGTTTTATCCTCAGCAAAATTTGCATCAGAATATCCAATGAAGTCGGCTCCTTCTTTCTCAATAGTACTAAGTTTTTATTTAATGCCTGATTTACCCTTTAAATATTTAACGACTCGCTTTAGCTGCGCCCAATCCTCTACTTTTGAGCCTGATACCTTTTGCGCCAAAATGCTGACACTTACTGATATATCTGGTCCTGTATTGATATTACCACACATTTTTTCATAAATTTCGCAAATTTTATTAACATTTTTTCAATTAAGATGTATTTGGTTAAATAGTTCTTCACGAGTATAATTTATAATAAATATAACATCTTGCATCTTACCGCGGTTTACCTAAAAATTTTTTTTGTGCATTTGGGCGTTACTAAAAAAGGAAGTTCTTGTGAGACTAAAACTTGAACTTAGAATATTTCTTCGAAATGGTCGATCGCACCTTAAAAGTCTAAAGGAACAAAAACATTGCAAATTAAATAAGTTAAAAAAAGACCAACATCATCTCAAATATCGTATTTTTAAAGTCACAGTTAACGATTTTATTTGTTCGGACGTTACGTGTCGGACGTCACACATTTTTCCATTGTAGTTTTTTTGGGCAATTAAGTAATTAGGTATTTAAGTAATTATGAAAATTAGTAATTAAAAAATAAACTTAATATATTGTCCATTCTTTGCCTTGACCATTTTTTCATTATCATTAGCCAATGTCTTCCATTTTTACTAAAAAAAAGTTTACGAAACATTTACGAAAAAGAAAAACCACATTTGTAAAACAGTGCAGGCGATTTGATCATCTTGGTAAATGAATTTATGTATAAATGGCTTTTATTAGAAAAATTAAAATACTTCTTCTATATAATATCATAAAACAATACGTTTTAAATAAGTTGTAATTTTTTGGTCACGGTTGGCTTTTCTGTGGATTCGCCCATATATAAATAAAGCAGATGTCTAATCAGTTTATGATAGTCCGTTTTGTTGAGAAGTTGTTCTGATACTCCTGTTTTACCATAATTAAGCTCCATTGGGGTTCTGGATTGTTTTGCATTATGTAGTTCAAAGTACAATGCAATTTTTTATTTATTTGAGCTCATAGTTTCCATGAATATCCTTTGAGATTGACATACCTAAATAATGTTTGATGGGTCCAAGATTTTGTATTTCGTATATAGAAGATAACACTTCTTCAACAGCCTTTAAATGTTTCTCATTTTCATTTGCTAAAACCATATATTATTTCATATATTAGAAGATAGCACCAAATGTCACTTATGTTCCTTGAGTATAAACAAGGCTCCGATCCAATTTATGTTAGAAGTGTCTGCAATGCATCATTCAATACTTTAGCAGCCTTTTTTAACCAATTTGTGCTCTTTTTTAGCAAACAAACCTTTTTTGAATCTTTTGTGACTGTTTCACAAAAATTGTTTCACTTAAATTTCCATTTAAAAGATTTGTTTTTGCGCCCAATGGTAGAAGAATAGAGGTAGTCACACGGCTGAGAGCGAACTACCATAACTGTCAAAAGGCAACTGACAGCTCATACAAAATCTGCAACCGATGAGAGTGCGATGAGAAAGGAAAAATTAAAAAGAATCTGTCATGGCTGAAACTGTTTTACTTTTTAATTTTTTATTGATCATTCAATTAAAATGGGATTTTGTGCAGCTGTTGAAGTAATTTATATGATTGTTGTTAAATTTGGATGGTGGTGGATGGTAAACTACGTTTTCGTGGAAGTGTCTATAGCAAACACGAGCATTTTTTTAAAATTTTTGGAACATGCCATGTTCTACCGTTGTCTTCTAGGCTCGTCAGCTGGAACACGAAAATTCGGCCCCTTTTTCCTTGCCCAAATGTTTTTGGCACAACTCGCACTTCATTTTAATTAAAACAAAAAATAAGTAATTCACTTTTATTCAAGTTTTTGAACACAACACAAGAATATCCAATTGGAGTAATTTAATATTTCGCTGTTATATTTGTTTTCTTTAAAAAAAAATCTGATTTTGACAATTCCGGTAGTGTTGGCTACCTGTATTATACAACCATGGATGAACTAAAATGTGCGTTTGATCAAAGTAATCGAAACGTCGTCTGCCGAACAACTGGCGCAAACACCTCGTAGTAGTCTTCGCCAAATTTTTGCGAAAAACCTTGCGCGACTAAACGTTATTTATACCTTTGAATATTATTACCTTCATTAGTTTTAAATTTAAATAGCCATTTGCTATAAACAGCTTTACGATCATCTGGCAATTCAGTCAAGCACCCAGTATTTTTTTGTTCATTTTCTTTGCATGAAATTGCATCGTTATAACAAGCAGGCATAGTACATTCTTTCACAACTTGTATTTGCACGATTAGACGTTTCGCTGGAACACCCTTCGTAGAATGCTGAGAAGAGCGTATTAGTTCATTATCTGAACTCTCTTTATCATTTGAACCACTTTGACGCTCGCTACGGCTAGCTATCTCTTCCTCAATACATGCATCTATCATCGGCTGTGACTTCTCAGCTAAATCTATATCTATTGCAAATTTATTATCTTTTTATCATGCGACTCAGAACTGAATCTCACGTCACGCCTTGTATCAATCTTTTGGGTTTCTGGATTGAAACATCGATATGCCCTTGAATTACTATCATAACCTTTCCTATCCATATCATAGCCATTACTATCATATCTTCTACACCAATATCATCCAATTTTTGCCTTTTTTCCTGAAGGCACTTAGCAAAACATTTTGCCACAAAAACATGAACATTGTCAATACTAGTTTAAATACCGTTCCAATCGAGTATGGAGTTGCATTCGATGCTCTAGTAATGATGCGATTTTGAATAAAATTAGTCGTAGCTACTGCTTCACCTCAAAAGATATATGGTAAATTCGCATCAATTAACATACAGCGTGCTATTTCTGTTGTTGAATATCGATTCCTTCTGACTTAAAAAAATCGGTGGCGCCTTTTCCAATGTATTCGAAACAAATCTTGCATTTTATTTATATGAATACGTGCATCTCCACCATCACTTAATTTAAAGGAACAAATTGAGCGTATTAACTGTACTTTATTTGTCAATGTATTTTTTTCATAGTATAATTTAAGAGCATTCCTTGTGTCCAACGCTGTCTTCACTGACACTTTTCGAATGTGTGTAAGCTGATTGTCGTCAACTGCAAGACCAATTGTTGCTTTGGCTTGTTCATCTACCTCATCCCATTCCTTTATTTCCTTGATATTTTTGGGCTGTATATCTGTACAGGACGAAGGAATTGGCTCTGGACGCGTGCCCTCAACAACTCTTTTCCACTTGTTGCTTTCGGAGTAACAACTCCATCTTGAACTTCCAGTTGGAATAATTGGTATTATTAAGTCTATTAACTAATAATTTAACTTCCAACATCTTATCCTGCTTCAATTCGCCTCTAATTTATATTCTCAAACAACTTTTGATCAATTATAATTTGCTTTCTCAATAGTCTGGACCCATAACCTGATGAAACTTGAAGTTTTCTATCCCAACTACTCTTTTTTTTTTTTGGATTCGCCCGGAGGTATGAAATCTTCCAAAGATACGTATACCCGTCCTATACGCATGCACGATTCACATTCTAAAATATGCCCGAATCAGCCGGGACAGACAGAATGCACCTACGTACTAAAACATATCCCCTATTGGCAATTAGGATTTTCCACTAAGCACATTAATTGGCTTTTCAGCGGAATTTAAAAATTGAATATATATAAACGCGTATTTAAGTATACTTGATTCTATATAAATAAGCAACATCGAATTAAATAATAGTAATTATCAATTTAAGGTACCCGAAAAACAATCAAAAACACTAAACTCATTTTAACTGGTTTGCGGCCATTGTCCAACCCAAGGACCTACGTGGAAATGAGATAAATCTCATATCCGCCAAATCAAAATCCCAATTAGTTGGATATGCATATGGGCCAACGCAGGCATAAACTTGTATGGAAAATAGATATACTCTGGCACACCAATCCAGGTGAAAAGAACAAACTAATAATTACACTTATGAACACATTATGTATGAATACACAAATAAACAGCATTTTTGCGCGGTGAAACCATCATCACCTATTCGATTTATTATTGTTTCCAGATAATAAAAATCACTAAGACTTTTCCAAGTTGTGGATTAGGTGTGGATTTTCTTTTTAGACGGATTTTTAAATTTTTGTAAGTTTTTAAAAAGTATTTATTTATCCTATAAATTTACATATGAGACATTTATACCTTTCATTTAAGCTATCATGTGTACTGATCTAACGATTTTTGTAGAAATTTTCTGAATACTACATTTGTGAAAGAGTTTAAAAAATACAGTTTTTTATATTACCCCATTTTAAAGTACACAAAAATATGACTGATGTATATTTTGGTTTTTTTTTAAATATTTTTACGAAATTTTTAAGGTACAAAGTATGCTTGTTGCAGGCTTGATACTTTACTTATTGCGGTTTTAGTGAAAATACTTAAAATCCAAAATTCGCTACAAAAATCGTTAGATCAATGCACATGATATTTAAAAACAAAGGAATAAATGTTTTATTTGTAAATATGCATAAAATTTGTAATGCAAAAGAGATACTTTTGGAGTTATAGGAACATAGCTGGGGACATATTTTTCAAAACTTAAAAAAATGGAAAATTCCTCTAAAAAATAACCCGAACCAACTTGGAACAATCTGAGTGATTTTCATTATCTAGAAACAATACTATATCGAACTAGTGATATCGCCGCGCAAAAATTTGTTTTCTAAATTGTTCACTAATGATAATGAAGGGGGAGTAAAGATTGTTCAGTCAAAAATAGGCATATTTTCAAGAATTTTTTATAACAAATTGGTATTATAGATTTATTTTGAAAATTGAAGACTATTTAAGAAATGTTGATACAAAAATATAAAGAAATAACGAATTTATTGCAGTTCTCCGCCGCCTCGAAAAATTTTTTTGCGGTGACCGCGATTTCTTAGCACTGGATTATCTGAAATAAAAAAATTGTTTTGATTAGTTAATTAATTTCTCTTTCAATTGACGCCGAGGTTTATTATTTTATCAATTTTTAAATTTTTTGCATCATTTTAAAGTCAAAATGGTTTGTTATAGTAAGGTTAATACTATTTGAAAAATTTTAAAAAACTCGACGCCACTTGTTTAGTTGTTTTTTTCGGAATGGTGGTCACCGACTTACATGTTTGGGAAAATCGATTTAAAGTTTTTTATACTCGAAACATCCCAGTATGAGGGACGGTCGCTTGAAACGCTGTATCTTCGTTAGTTTTGCTATTTCGTGATTACCGTGAAATTTCGACACAATACTCTCGACATTCAGAATAAAAATTAAAAAAAAAAACAGTTTTAAAACCTTACCCCCCTTACCTTTTAATGATTTTATTAAAAGAATAAAAAGTTATCCTTTTCATCTAAATAAGCGAATTAGAATAATAATTTTAAAGACAGAAAATATGTATACTATGAAAGTAATATAAAGTAGAAAAAGCAACGTATTTTAACGTTATGAAGGCATCACACGACGCTATTTCAATGGCTCGGTCACATTTCAACAAGAATTTGGTGCAGATATTTGGGCCTTTTCTGCCAGATCTATTATGAGTTTTCTGTTATGAATCATAAAAGATCTGTTAAAATTGGTATTCTGCCAGATCTTTTTGACCTATACTGTTATGAGTTTTCTGTTATGAATCATAAAAGATGCCGACCATAAAAGATCTGTTAAAATTGGTATTCTGGGGCCGAATTACAGCATCCGTGATCGAGCAAAATTACGAAGGGCACGACGAGACAAGTGCCTATCAATCTTGTTTAATTTTGCTCCATCGCGGATGCTGTAACTCGGCCCCTGTTCTCAGTCTTCGAAAACAAAAATCTATTACAATTCCGTTAACTTTTGTTATGAAACAGCTGATTGCTGTCAATAAATTAAAAAATAAATTAACGCAGGTTGAAGAAATTATCGCTTTTAACATGTAAATTGCAAATACTTTTACAAAATTAGCGCTTAAGAAGTGCCGTGCATTAGCATTACAAATTAGCATTGCTAATTTGTTTAAATAGATGATTTTAAAACAATGTCGGTCTGGGAGGACGACCCAAAGCAGAAGCTCAAATTTCATTAAAAGTCTTTACTGACGCAATTATGGTGAAGGTGGAAGCGGAAGAGACAGAAGTGATCACGTAGGTTACAACGTGACAAACATGAAGAACGTGGAGACGAGCATGTGGCAGTGGCCAAAACCGCTAATCGAATGACAATCGTCGTGGAGGCGATAATGGTAGCTCATCCTACCAACGACAAGATATTGAATGCAAGAGGGAGCGAACTAGTAACTACTATGGACGCGATGCAGGAGCTCCCTCATACTATCGACAGGATAATAGACGCAAAAGTAAACGTAGTAACATACAGAATAAAATTTAAATTTTGATAAAAGGCAGAAAAATGTATCTGTTATTCTGTATTGTTTCATAACAGATTTCATAACAGATTTTGTCATGTAGCATACCAATTCAAGATTTTGTAGAATATTTTTTGACAGTTCGAAAAATCTTTTGTGTTTGTAATAGATCTCATAAAAGATTGTCATGCAGAATACAAATTTTGAACTCAACCGATTTTTGGACAGCTCAAAAATTTATATGGAAAATCATAACAGAATTTTTTCATAAAAGATTCCGCAGAATAGGCCCAAAAATATGAGATGGAGAGCCAGAGCCTAAAAATTCTCTGAATTCACTAAAGCTGATTTTTTGACAGTTGGTTATAGTTGTGTTGGTTATAGTTGTGGAAAAACAAAAAATTATATAAATAATTTTTTTGGCTGATTAACGGGAGTTGTTCTACTGTATGGTTGACTGACTATTTTATTTATTGTTAATATAAAATTAAGTACCACTCAAAAATTTTGTAAGTTTAAGAAATAAGTTGCACTTCATTTATTTATTTTACATACATTTGGGCTGGCTCACCAGCTCCGTTCCGATATTTAACTTGCTGACTGACATAACTGTTATTTATATGCCATATTCAAGCTGTATAACAATTTTCAGCCTAAGTAAATTTATTTCATTACCACCGTAATAATGACATGTTTTGTTGCCTGTTTTACTGTTAGCTTCACTGACCGCAGTATAAGTGTCTCCACAACAACTATAACTGTCAGAAAATCAGCTATAGTAAATTCAGAGAATTTGTTTAGCCCTGGCTCTTATGGTCCAGTTATGTTCGCGTAACGCAAACGCAAGGTGGCCGTAGCAAATGGCAGATTGCACGTAGATAATTTCGTATTGACTATGCAGACATACAACCATGGGCGTCCACAGGAGAAAGGTGGGCACTTGCTCCCCTAGGCAGTGATGTTTTTTTAAATATCTTCATATTAAATCAAAAAGCCGTAAGCTACAGTTAAGAAATTTTACGGGAGAGTCAAAAAACTATCTAAATTGTTATTGTAATTGTATGTTGCGCTCAAACTTAGGGATTTTAAAAATTTTATACTAACAACGTCGTTTTTTTTTGTAGGAGTGTACAATTTAGAAGGAACATGTATTTTGATGAAGTGCATCAATAATCAATCAAAAAGTCGATTTTGAATTTATTGTAACTTACGGTTTTCTTGATTTTATACGACGACATGTTCATTATATATGTTAATATATTCTGAAGAGAACTCAAAAATACTTCATCTAAGGTATGTTTATAAATAAAGCTGAGCTAAACCATGCATGCATTTTTAAATAGTATGTTGTACCCGTCGCAGCGATAAGTTACGATACTATTTTATTTCCCATTGTTTCACAGGCACTTTTAAATAGGTATTCTTACACTCAAAAAATTTTGTGTGTAAATTTTACTAATAACTGCGTCCATTCTATGAATTTTTTTCGTAGTTTTCAGTCACGAATAGGATTCGTAGATTGGACGTAGTTTGGTACAAATTAAAAAATTTTATTCGTATTCGTACAAAAACAAATGTATTTTGCACGAATACTTTTGGTTACATTTACCAGAGCTGTAAAAGATTTGGTCAATTTGATTTTATTCACAAGAAAGTGAATCAGTAAAAAACGAAATAATAATGCATTCAGTGAATGCAAAATTGATTTATAAACAAAATTTTAAATTCACATTAATTTAAAAAAAAGATTAATTATTAATTTTAATTATTCATTTTCGTTATTCAGAACAATGAATCATTTTTTTATTCATTTGAATGATATTCACAAAGAATTTCAGAACTTTCAATTATTCTTTCTTTATTCATTATTCATTTTCATTTATTATTCATTATTCATTTGTTATTCATTATAAATTTTTTATTCATTATTAACTTTATATTTATTATTAATTTTTTATTCATTATTCATTTGTTATTCATTATTAATTTCGTATTCATTAATAATTTTTTATTCATTTTTTATTTATGGCTTAGGACTAAAATGAATAAAAAATGAGTAAAGAATAACAAATGAATAATGAATAAAAAATGAATTATGAATAAAAAATGAATAGTGAATAAAAAATGAATAATGAATAACAAAAGAATAATGAATAAAAATTAATAACGAAAAAAATGAATAATGAATAAAAAATTAATAATGAATAAAAAAGAATAGTTGAAAATTCTGAAATTCTTTGTGAAAAGCAGTCTTTTCTAATATCGTTCAAATGAATAAAAAAATAAAATGAATAATTGAAATGATTAATAAATAATTTTTGTAAAAATGAATGTGAATTAAAAATTGTATTTATAAATCAATTTTGCTTTCATTGAATGTATTCTTATGTAGTTATTCAGTTGTACTTAAAATTCTGAATATGAATGCCAATTTTACAGCTCTGACATTTATTAATAACAAAAAAAACCATTCTATCTTAGCTGGGGTTTGAACCACGGTTTCTTAGCTTACGGGTCACGTACTCTTTCAGTAGACTACGGCCACCTTGCAATCATGCATTTCCTTATATTGGGTAATTGTTCAACAAACCAGGCCTAAAGATTTTAGTTGTAAATTTTTTAAACTCTACTAATACTAAATAGTACGAAGCCATTAGTAAATACTACGAATGCAATGGAAGAAATTACGATGCTATTCTTACGAGAAATTGAGAAATGATAAGGAATGATATTCCTATTAGTCGAAGATCATTCTTCGGAGCAACAGATGGTAAGGGGCATTTAAGCCAATAACGCATATGAACTTGGACGATAAGCGAATTTATGTTTCAAAATAATTAAACACAAGAAGAAAACAAAGTAAAATGAATTTAAAAAACTAAATACTTTCCCAAAAGTCGGCCTAAAAAAATCGTTTTTTGCCATAAAGATGATCCAATTGGGATAATTTTTTTATGTTTCGTAAATTTAATAAAGTTGCTAACAATCTTGCAGTATTTAAATTTGAGAAAAATGGAGCGATCTAGGCAAGGGAAAAGCATCTGATTCAAAAGCGAAAAAACTGGGAGATTCTGAATAAGTGGGCTAATTTTAAATCATGCACTAATTTTTAAAAAAATCTGATGGAAAATTCTTGTTAAGAGAACGCTTTTACATTAGAATATCTTATGGTCCAAAGTTTTTTTATGACTAAAATTTAAATAGGAAACTCGATTTGAAACAATTATTTTGTACTTCTTCAAATTCACGTTTTTTAACACGTTTTTTAACAGTTTATTTTGAGAATTTTCTGGATTGTCACGTGCTTATATTGCATTCAGGATTCAGAATCAAGCCTTGCAGGGAGGTTCTGGAATGTGTTTAGAAAATGAATGGAGCCCAAAACCCATCCATACATGTAACTTTTTATATATTTATTCATACGTTTTGAATTAAAAAAATATTTTATTTTAAATAATTCATATAATAGGTGTGTTTCCAAACTAGATTTTAGTAACTTGCATGCTGCTAGAACTGATGCATGTTGAAAAAAGCAGAGACTGTAAATAATAATTATTTTTAGATTTTCAAACAAAAAAAGCATTATGAAAAAATTGTCGCACGTCCGTTTTGAAGGTAGAATTAGAATGCTCTCACATTGTAGAACTTGATTTCATATTGATTTTTAAAATTTTGATTTTTACAATTTTGAGCAAAACATAATAATTATATCTGCTTTTTATTTTTTTAAGGTAAAAATAAAAATCAAAATTCGCCCGATATTTTTTTGGTTACAAAATAACTGGTAAGTTTTGATTTTTATTTTTTTAAGCAAAAATACAAAGTAAAGTTTGCCTGATATTTTTTTGGTCACAAAATAACTAGTATGTTTTGATTTTTATTTTTTAAACCAAAAATAAAAAGTAAAGTTCGCCCGATATTTTTTTGGTCACAAAATAACTGGTATGTTTTGATTTTTATTTTTTAAAGCAAAAATAAAAAGTAAAGTTTGCCCGATATCTTTTTGGTCACATAATAACAGGTATGTTTTGATTTTTATTTTTTAAAGCAAAAATAAAAAGTTTTTTTTGGTCATAAAATAACTGGTATGTTTTGATTTTTATTTTTTAATCCAAAAATAAAAAGCAAAATTTGCCTAAGACATTTTGGACAACAAAATAACTTGTAAACATTGATTTTAAATTTTTTTATTAAGAAATTAAAAGTAAAATCAGTATTTCAGTTTACGTTTAAAAAATTTTGTATTAAGGGACTTATGTCATCTCGTAAGTGCTTCATAAGGGGCCTTTCAAGTATTATGTAAGCAGGTTCTTTGCAATTCTAAGCCCCCCCAGCCCTCTCGTCAGCAAAAGTAAGAAAACCTTTCCCCTCCTCCCATTCTTACATAAAAATTAGTACATGTATTTTTCAATGTGTTCTGGTTTCTTTATTGATTGATTCATGATCTAACTATATGTTAGATACGATAAACATGCTATACAAGCATAGCGTCTCCATGAGGCATAGCACATGCCATCATATACATCACGGCATCGAAAAATCTAGTGGAGACCGACTATGCCATGCGATAAATGCCATGATATTTTTCAGGGCATCTATCTCTAGCATGAACTGTATTGCATACCTGAATTTCACTGGAATCGAAAAATTTCAACAATCATGCAATGGCATAGAATAACCAACCAGCATATACTTTGGTATATTTTGACAGTTGGTGCTCATGCCTTAATGTATATGATGGCGTGTGATATACCTATTGAAGACGTTATGTAATTTAAGAAATAAGGAGTATTACAGAGTATTATATTGGAATATTATAGTTAATGAACATAATATTTATTTAAGCAAATCTTATTGGCATGGTATTTAGTTATTATAATATATGTTATAATGAATTATTTATTAACGATCAAAACAAACTTATTTTAAAATTTTGGCATATTTATTCAAATTAAGAGTCCTCGTTAACCAACTTCTGTACATTTTGTACTTTTTTATTTGTATGAGATTTTTTTAAACTTTCCAATAACTTTTGGTGTAACTTTGATTTGTCTATTTGAAACGGCTATAAAAACCATTCAACTTTAGCGAAAGTAAATCAAAAGTAAAACAAACAAATTTCTCTTCTTCCCGTAATTTTTAGCTTATGTTTTACAATTCCCCAGATTGTAAACTCTTAGCTTATTTAAATACAAGAAATTTCCCTTGAAAGTTAACCTTATAATGCTAAAACCTCTATTATACAAACCCCCTAGGTTGCAAACTATAGTTTATATTCTAGGTTATAAGAAACGGCCCACGAATACTTTTCTTAATACACTTTTCTTACACTTTTCTTACAACACGTCAAATCGTAAAACGTACGCTTTTAATTTTTGATTAAAAAATAGAAATCAATATTTACAAGTTATTTTGTGCTCTAAAATATGTTGGGCAAATTTTGCTTTTTATTTTTGGATTAAAAAATAAAAATCAAAACATACCAGTTATTTTATGACCAAAAAAATATCGTCCAAACTTTACTTTTTATTTTTGTTTTAAAAAATAAAAATCAAAACATACCTGTTATATGTGACCAAAAAGATATCGGGCAAACTTTACTTTTTATTTTTGCTTTAAAAAATAAAAATCAAAACATACCAGTTATTTTGTGACCAAAAAAATATCGGGCATACTTTACTTTGTATTTTTGCTTAAAAAAATAAAAATCAACACATACCAGTTATTTTGTGACCAAAAAATATCGGGCGAATTTTGATTTTTATTTTTTGCTTTAAAAAAATATAAAGCAGAAATAATTATTATGTTTTGCTCAAATTTTTAAAAGTCACAAGATAATTATTATTTTTTGCTTTTTATTATAAAAGGCATACTCAGTACGGTCTCTGGAAAAAAGAAATAAGTCAGTTGATGTCCATGCGTTTATTAAGTAATTATTTAATTTACTAAATTACTAAGAATATTTGTTGAGAAAAAAATATTTTAAATTATATAAAAAAAATTAAATTTGAAAATGTTTCGGGCATGATACGAGAAAGATTTTTACCCCATCTTTGAAATATATATAATTTTCTTATGTGTACAAGCGTGTGTCAACTGGCGTATTATGATAACAAAATTGGAACCAAAAATCTCAGAAAATAGAATTATATAGGTTACATTTTCTTTATGTGCATTCTGGACTCCTTTATGCCTTTGCTAAAAAACTTAAAGCACTTAAAAAATTTCAACTCAGCTGCTTTTGTTTACAAAAAGTAAGATTTTTTTAATGGGAAAACTATATTTATTAGCAAATTTACCGCACTAAAAGCAAAAGACAGAATAAAAAAAAATATGCGTTAAGGCCCCTATGGGCGAGCAACTTAATCGCACAACTGGTTGACAAAATGGTTGCTGGTTGATGAAAATAACCAGTGTGTAGGTGGGTTTTTGGTTTTTTTCAGTTTTTCAACCAGTTGCTGAAAATCAAAAAGTTTTGATTTTTTCGGCTGAAGCTCATCGAGTTGATCAACTAGTTGTCGTGTTTTTAGCAAACTTAGCAACTAAACGGAAAATTGAATTTTTTCTTCGGTGTTTGTTGAAGTTCTGCTATGGGCGTTTTATAAATAAAATGTTTTGAACTGAATTTTAACATCTGCCATAAATTGAAAGTTGTGTCTGTAGGAAAAACACAAACTAGTTGATCAACCAGTTGTTCGATTAGTTTCTCGTCTATAGGGGCCTTTAAAATACACGATTTATCAGCAAATTTACCGCACATAAACTGTTGCTATGAAAATGCAGCTATCGCCAGTGTTGTCATTTGAAAACTTTGATTAGTGATAGATTGAGTATTGGAAAAGTGGTGGAATAATTCAAGAATAGCGACAACTCTCTTTTTTAATATTGTTGAAAAACTGAAAAACTAGCTAGATTTTTAGGTAATCTTTTCCAACATTGGAGGCTTTTAACTCCTACACCAAATGTGAGCGCTCTGAAATTTTCAGATTTGGATTTAGGAGGCCAAAATCCATATAATCCGCAAAAAAAAAATTAAAAATTAGAGCTGTTGCTATTCTTAAAATGTTCCAAAAAATTTCCAAAGCCAGTATTTTTTTTAAAGTTCTAAGTTTTATTAAAACAAAAATATGAAGGCATAACAACAGTATTGTATTTTATAATAAATAGAATCATTGTAATGTTTTAATGTACTAATATTTTAATGTACTAATTTTTGACAACTGTGAGCACAACTTAAGCGAAAAATATTTATTAACAGCGCTGGAATCTCTAATATGCAGGTCAGATGTTTTGCTTCTTTCAAAAGTTAAACAATTTAATTTAATATTCAGTTTTATTAAAAACTTCATCAAAATTACTTACCATACTTTTTTTATTCACAAAATAACACATTAACAACTTTATACAGAGTTGTTGTTCTTGTTGGTTTTGCTTTCTTTCATAAATTATTTTAACTAAAGCTCAAAATTGATTTTATTTTTTTCACGTTACGTGGTGCATAACCAGATACACACAAAGCCCATACAACAGAAATTCACGTGGACCATTATGCTCCAATTATGTTCACGTAACGCAACGCAAGGTGACCGTAGCAAATGGCGGATTGCACGTAGATAATTTCATGTTGATTATGCAGACATACATCTACTTAAAAAATCAACTCAGCTGCTTTTGTTTACAACAAGTAAGATGTTTTTAATTGGCGGCAAATTATATTTATAAGCAAATTTACCGCACTAAGAACAAAAAAGAATTATGCGTTAAAAGACGCAATTTATCAGCAAATTTACCGCACATAAACTGTTGCTATGAAAATGCAGCTATCTCCAGTGCTGTCATTTGAAAATTTTAAATAGTGTAGCATCCAAAAAAGTGGTAAATCTTCCACGATTGTGATAGAGTGACAGCACTGGCTGTCAAAAGACCGTAGATCCGACGTAAGTTCAAAATGAAATTGAACTTTTTATTTGTTATACGTTTATCTTAAGTGAGTTAAGATTCTGTTTGTATCTATACTGTTCCTAAGTTAAGTAGTTACGTAGTGCATAACTAGATACACACAAAGCCCATACAACTGAAATTCACGTGGCATTTGCTCTGGCCACCTTGCGTTTCGTTACGCGAACATAATTGGACCATCAGTCTATATGCTCATAGCTTGTACAACAAAAATTTGCATTTGTTGCCAAGGTACATATCTTTAATAATAAATAAATAAAAATTGCCACACCCTTTATTACCGCCCACAAATCAATAAAAATGCAGTAAAAATCTTTTACAAAACATCAAAAACTCCTAAACCGCTCCTATTATTAGAACGAAAATTTGTATTTAGGGGCTTCTAGATACAATAAATCTTTAAGCTTTATATATTCTGATCTATCCTTAACGACGGAGGGCACTGTAGTACAAATATGAACTTAATGCAAATCTAAACGGCTCGACGTATTTCCCTCAAACTTCTTATGTCCATATTACACGATGCTCGTTTGCTCGGCGTGCACATGGCCGTGCAATATGGTTGTTGTATTCTCCGAAATTTTTGACAGTTTCGCATTGGAAGCAACAACAAAATTATCTGCTCGCCGAGCAAACGAGCATCGTGTAATATGGGCATTACACATATTGTATGCATCATAGATTTGATTTTTACATACTTTGTTTTGACCTCGCCTCTTACGCCTTTTTTCAACTAACGTAAATTTAGTTATTTAAATACGTTTCACTGTAAAATATATTGGCCAATTAAATTAATTTAATGATCTATTAAATTATTACATGAATTAAATTGCGAGCTTAAGATCAAGTCAGTTTTTAAGAATTCAACAACAACAACAACAACTCTGAATAGAGTCAATCACTTAGCTGACTAGACAGTCTGTTTCGGAAATCGCTACATTTCCTCTTCAGTAATCTTTGAGTGCTTAAAACTGAGTAACACTGCTTAAAACTGCATATGATTTCACACATTTGAAATTCATTCATTTGAATTATATAGAACAAATTGAATGTTCAAATTTGCTACTTAATCATATGACATTTTCAAAGCAGAAATTTAGATAGATTTAGTTTAGCAGAAAGCAGATCATTTATAGATCTAATTTAATTTTAGAAAATTTGTGTTATTTTGACATCAAAAACATTCACATATCTGGAAAATTGGAGAAATTTTTAGTGCAATCACTTTTTCATAAAACATCGTTACCTAATAATGAGAAAAAAACGACATGAAAATCAAAGTTCGATTTTTCGATGCAAATATCTCCTCTGTTCATGTATATATTTCATATAATTTTTTTTTGTTTAAAAGTTAAATAAAAATACTTCTCAAAAATAGTTTGAACTGTACCGTTAGGTCAGTGAATATATTTTTTATAATTTTTTCAAAAAAGTTCAAAAATACTGAATTTTACCTAAATATTACTAAAAAATTGTTTTTGTTGTAAAAATAAAATCAAGTAAAAATTGTACATCTGACTACCTTTTATGTGACATAGCATTTATTTGCAAAAATTCTTCCAGTTAAACGCAAAAACTATTTTTTGTTTTTGTCGTACAAAAAAAAAAAAGCGAAATTAATTTTTTCCAAAATGTTCTTCTTATATTTTTTAAAAAGCGTCAAGTCTTAAAAATAATTTTTGTAAAAAAATTACTCCAATATCTCTTTCCAATCAAAGGTTATGGCTAAAAATCTATTTTTTCATACTATTGACTATCCTATTGTAATAAAACTAATTTTCTCTTTGTTTGGCCTTTATACAAATCTAAACAGCTCAACAGATTTCGCTCAAACTAGGTATACATATTAAGTGCATTTTTTGCCACGCCCCTACAACATTTTTCAGCTAACGGTAATTTTGTTTTTATAATACTTTTTGCCATCGGGGCTTTTTGTGCATTTAATTTTAAAAATTGTTTGTTATTTTGACATCAAAAACTCACATATCTGCAAAATTGTAGAAATTTTTAGTACAACGACTTTTTCATAAAACATTTTCATCGTTACCTAAGAATGAGAAAAAAAGTCGTGAAAATCTAAAGTTTAGTCTTTCGATGCAAATATCTCCACTGTTCATAAATATATTTCATTCAAATTTTATTTGATCAAAAATTTAATAAAAGCATTTTACAAAAACAGTTTGAACTGTACCGTTAGGTCAGTGTATATATTTTTTATGATTTTTTCAAAAAAGGTCCCAAATGTTGACTTTAACTCAAGAAATGACTTCAAAATTGTTTTTGTTCTAAAAATAAAATCAAGTTAAAATTGCACATCTGACTACCTCTCATATGACATAGCATTAATTCGCAAAAATTCTTCCAGCTAAACGCAAAAATTATTAAAGGTATTCTCTATGTATGGTATAATTCCATGAGAGCACGGACTGTGACAATCCTATACTTAAATATCCAATGGATCGAGAGCGCCCTATTGTACAAGCGTAGCCATGGTAGAAGGATAGAGGTATATGCAGCGCTGACTGTGCTCTCTTTCCATACTGCCATGTTTGTCAAATTTAGCTGTGTGGCGAATGGAAACAAAAGAATATAAAGAAAAAGTTTTGCTTCGTTTTGACGATTCCGGCAGTATGCTCTCATCTAGTGCATATACCTGTATTCATCTACCATGAGCGTAGCATAGTAAACTCAACAGCTCAAAGAACCAGTGTTGTCAGGTTAGGGGATTTCCCCCTAGATTTAGAGGTTTTTTAACTGTATTTAAACTGAGGGATTTTAGGAGCAATGAATCTTTAGGAGTTTTTTCAGGGAGATTTAATGTTTTTTAGGGGTTTTTTAGGTGTATTTGAAAAATTGACCCTTGGAAATAAAGTTTGCTTACTTTTCCTTAAAATAATGTAAAAATGTACAATAAGAAAAGAAGATATTTGACTTCTTGGGTATTTATAAAAATAGCAACAATTTATAAAAGCAGCTGAATTGGCAGCACTTAAAATTAATTACCAATCATTTCCCACTTCACATACAACTTGATTCGCGCTTTACTTGCAATTGATTGATTTCGTGTAAGAACTAAAACCAAAGCAAGTCGGCCTTCGCAGTCTAGTGAAGAGTGCGCTAGATTATCAACTCAGAGGTCCCCGGTTCGAATCCAGGTTCAGGCATGGTTCTTTTCGCTTTCTTTGTTCTTTGCTAAATTTAAGAATTATTGAAACAATAAATCCACAACTAATTGTGGAAAATGTTGAATTAAAGACAGGAGCGGCTGTGGGCTGGAAATACTTCCTGAGGTTAAGGCATAAAACTAGCCTCTGTTGTAAGCAATTCAAATTGTCTTTCAAGTTTGTTCCGCCTAATCGATAATTCACGTATGGTTCCAATCAATTTTTCCTCTAATAATATATCCCTTTCCTTTGAGGTCAAAGACCAAACGTTGTTTGTATAAGGCGTATGCCTTGGTTCTTTGATCTTTTTTTTAAAAAAAAAAAGTGTGGGAAAAAAGATATGCCCAAAAATATATCTAAAAGTATGAGATGGAGCCACCTTTAAAAAAAAAAACTTAATTTTAATGTCAATTTCACATTGGACAATAGAGAACTATGAAGTAACTTTCTGCCCTTGTTAAATACGTCCAACAGCTAAGCCCTTTAAATACATACGCTTGCATTGCAGTTGCACTACTTTTTAGTTGCTTCGTATGAAATTTTTGTACGTTTTTCGAAAAAAATTTTTAAAGGGAATTTTAGGGGGATTTGAAATCTAATCTAGGGGTAAATGGTGAAAGGCAACACTGGCAACACTGCAAAGAACTCTATAATTAGCTGCACTTTAGCTCATTTCACCTACTGTTTGGCTGCTCTCTCATTCTCTTCTCTCTCATTACAAACACAAAGTTGCATTTCACAAACTATGCTTTACAGCAGAGATAAAGAGAAACTTAAATTTTGTGACGTCAAAACCATAGTAGAATTAGAGAAGGTATAATCATTTCGGAGAGACAGACTGCCGGAACTGTCAAAACGAAGTTTACAGCTCATACAAAATCTGAAATCGATGAGAATGCGATAAGAAAGCAAAAATAGGCAAGAATAGCAAAATGCTTGAGTTTGACAATTCTGGCTATGAGAAAAAGAGAGCAGTCAGAAATGCATATACCTTTACTAGTTCTACCATGGTCAAAACATATGTTTTTTCCGTTTGCATGCACTTTGGTGAAACTCATTTATTGTATACGTGAGTTCACCTCAAATCAGTGTTGCCGCTATTCAAAAAAAAGTATCCATGAAAAGGTCACAAATGTATTCACTTCAGAAAACAAGTATCCACATATTAAAGTACTGAAACCCAATTTTTTAAGCTTTAATAACATTTCTATTTATTTAATTTGAAAACTAACCAATAGCTTCGTTAAAATATAGTAGTAAGAAACAAAGCATGCACATACATAAAATAATAACTAAGAATATTAGATCTAGTGCTAAATATTTGAAGGGTTGTTAGGATTTATTTTTTTAAAAGTTAAAATAATGAACAACGATACTTAAACTTTAAAAGTATATTGTAACACTCATAAAAAATGTTGATTATGTTCAAAATGGTGCTCAATGAAAGCCTTTCAAAGAAAGAGCTTCGGCGCTGTTGTTGATCCTTACTCTTCTATAAATCTTAAAAATTAAAACCAAGAAAATAACTAATTACTATGGCCCATTATCATAGTCAAAATAAAAGTCGACTCAAAATTTTATAAAAGCATTTTTGACAGTTTTTTAATATAATATGTTCTCAAAAAGCTTGCGCTAAATTTAGAGTCGACTTTTATTTTAAATGAGTTCAGCTATTGCCAAGACTAAAAAAAAAAAATACTAAAAATAGGCAGTGTGACGCGCTTTTTAAATTTTAGTTCTAAAAACAGGGTTTTACCAGTTAGTCAGTGTAAAATATATGATTTTTTTAAATTTATTTAAATGTATTTAAAATCAAGTATGATTTAAACAATCAAACATTTAGAATTTGTATTTAAATCATATAAAATCAAAATTTTTTTAAATTTTGATTGCGTAAGCCACTGACGTGAATAACATATTAAAATTTCAGATGATTTGACTAAATAGTTTTTGTTTTCGCTACAGTACATTGCCGAAAAAAGTATTTTTGAGATAAATGAGTGTAAAGAGAGTGAGTATGGATATTTGTGCTAAGCGCTTGACACCTGCTAAAACGGCTGTAGAAGCGAAGATCACGTCAGTATCTTTATAATAATTTAACAGCATATTCTCAAAAAACTGTACTTTTGAAATATAAAAAAAAAGATTAAGAAGAAAAAGAAGGTAAAGGTTCTAGACAACTGGCGCCTGCATTGAAAAGGAACATCTGTACAGTTCAGTACTTCAGTCTGTAATATTTTGTGTTATTTTTATATTTTTTATAAATTATGTTTATTACATTAATTTTATAAGTATAATATTTATACAAAACAATAAAAAAACATAGCTGTTAAATTGCGATTACGATAAGTAATAATAAGATTATATTTTAAAAAGAATTATAATAATTTTATAATCCTTGAGGGAGATGTTTTTGATAAGTAATTGATTACGATTGCAAGTAATCACAAAATAATAACGACTTCTTGTAATTACGAAAATAATCAAAAAGAATCAAAAGTTGTCAAGAAAAAATAATCCGACTGATTTTAGAAATTATTTTTGATTCTGTTGGAGGTCGACTCGCAATGTTTCAAAAGTGAGGTTGTGAAGTGCAACCAGTCATTTTTAACTGAAATCGCCCATACGGCTTCTTCAGTTAACACAGTTATACGTTTTACAGTTATACGAAAACTTAATAAGCTTAATTAACAAAAGTGTTGATAGCTACAGTATGCACTTTTGGTTCTAGTTTCTTTTTTGTTACCGCTGCTAATGCTACAAATGGCTTGTATAGCATTTATTTATAAAAAAAAGAATACTTGACGACTTTACAATATATTCCTGCTTAGCCGCTGCAATTGGATTCAACGGATCAGCTGAATTTTATTAGTGATTACCGTGACTGTAATATTAATGATTTAATATTGTATTTTTTTAGTGTTTGTGTATTTTTCTAATTCTATATGTGAACGTTAAATGTGCATTTGATGTAATTTAGTTAATAGTGTAATAGACCAGGCAGTCCATACATTACAGCCGCTAAGTTAACAAACAAGAAACTGTTTATATATATACATTTTGTAATATTGATTAAATAAAGGCTCAAAAAAGTACTACTACTATTTGATTCTGTTTGATTATTCTAGGAATTTTATTTTAAAGTACGGAATATTTTCTAAAATTTTATTCATAAATAAACATAGATATGTTTATAATCAAAAAAAATATTTTCAAATGATAAGAAAGAATAAACAAAGTGCTTGACAAAATTAACAGAGCAAATGTTATAATGCATTATTCTCGTTCTTGTTTTTTGACAATCTTTGTTTGATAATTAATTTGTTTATCAAAAAAATTTAACAAAATTTTTAGTATTTTAGACTGCAATTTTCGTGCAAATGAAAAAGAATCAAAAAATAATTTATAAAAATAGTCGGATTATTTTCTTGATTACTTTTAATTCTTTTTGATTATTTTCGTCATCTGAAGTAATTGTACTTAATCAATTATTTCACATTTTTTAAAAAATACTCGAATTGCTAGTAAATGTGATTAGTAATAATTATTTAAAAGCTACAAAATTAACAGCTCGGTAGCCCGGCTTCAATTCCAGCTCAGACAGAAAGTCTTTTTTCAATTGAATTAATTTTTCTGTTCGGTCGTCACCTCTCTGCAGACAATGGCAAGCCTCAGAGAGTAAAAATTGCCATGTAAAGCTTCTTGAGAAAAGCCGTTCGGAGTCGGCATTAAACACGTAGGTCCAGTTCTCGGTCATTTGTGATCAAATATTTAATAACACGCACAACACAATTGACAATTGGTCAATAGCTTATTCGAAACAATATACTTTTACCTATTCCTAAAAAAAATCTACTAGTCTTATAGTTTATAGTTACTTTTAAATTAGAAAAAATTCATTTAACAGCAGCTGTACTACGAGGCAGACTTAATATATTTATCCAGAAACCTGAAAATTCTTTGTAAAGAGATTGAATTTATGCATTTTTTGATAAGAAAGTACTGTCTAAAATGTCTCAATGTCATAATTTTTCTTAACTTTTTTCTCTAATTTAAGAAAATGCCTACTTTTTATATTTTTGCAAATAAAAACATATATCCATATTAAAAAGATTTTTTTTTTTAATTATTTAAACTTACACTTAGGCTTAAAAAAGTATCCATAAATTTTTCCAAACGGCAACACTGCTTGAACTGATTCCTATGGTGTAGTTATTCTAAGATAATTTCACCATGATTTTTCAGGGATGTTTTCCATTGTTTTTCCGACGTCTTTTGTGTTATACCTTTTGTTACCCATTTTGTTCCAATAATGTGCTGTTTTACAGTTATCGGACCTCAAACGTAACTGGTGAAATTCTTCAAGCTACCATAAACCAGGGTTGTTTTCCGTTGATTTTACGACCTTATATAAATGTTTTGTGCTAGTATTGGAGCCAATTTAACTTAAAATCGAACATAGTGCTATCCCTCTCCAATGGGAGTTTCCCATCTCTTTATCACTGCTTCATAGCATCGCTGTATATATGGGTATCAGTGTAGCATTAGGGTGCTTCTTAGTTATATGGAAGAAATTTTTTTTTTAGATATGAACCGTAACTCCCCCTAGAAATGCTCCATTAGACATAAAAACATATCCTGCAAAAAATTTTAAAAATCGGATGACAGCAAGGCGAGGCGCCCACCCTCCGTAAGTAGGCCCATACTATTTATATGGGAAAAATAGGTTTTGTTTTCGAAAATGCTTCAAATTATCATAATTAATTATCGTAATTTAATTTTTCAATCATACAACAGATTATATATAAAATTATCTTTTCAACGATCTATAACTTGTCCAAATCTGTTAAAAAATGACAAAACTACAACACTTTTTGTAGAGGAAAAAAAAATTAAAATCTTTCAAAATTTTTAGATTAAGGGCAATTTTCCTTTAATCATTTTTGTGTAGTTAAATAAATAATAAAACTAGGTCAATATTATACAATGTATTTTACTTTTAGTATGCTAGATTTTTATATTTTTACATGATATATTAAAAGATTTACAAATAAATTAAACAAGACAACGTTATACGTCACTAACAATACATTATTAAAAAATTTTATTTTAAAAGAGTTGATTTGTTTGCATCTGGGTAGCTCTTGCGATAGTCTTTTACAATTTGCATGATTAACTGTTTCTCCTCTTCATTTCGTGATAAGACTTTATTGAAATCTTCCATGAGCTTCACTGCTCGTTCTGCAGAATCATTAACAACATTTAATTTTTTTACAAAATTAAGTCCAAAATTATAACTTGGTTCCTTTTTCCAATCCTCAGGATCTTTTGTTAAAAAATTCGTTGGAATGGAAAATCGAATGAAAAAATTTTTAGCTCTTTCCGATATAAAATCTGAAATGTTTTTGTCGATATACGAAGCTATGTTTTCAGGAATGATTGTTAATTTCTTGGCATCACCAACATCAAATTTATTTAAAGCGATGACCATTCGTTTCTTTTCCTCATAAGAAATACTTGCATCAAAAAAAGACAGCGCTACAGTTTCTGGTGCTAAATACCACAAATGATTACAAAATTTACGTATTAATTGATTACTAATGTTTTCATCAATTGCTCTATAAGTATACAAATTTTGCAATAATAATAAATCTTGCATAGGAGCTTCTGCAGCATTTGGAGCTTGTATCCATATTTTCAAATACACTTTTGCAATAAATATACAAACATCCCGAATTCCATTGTGCTCATGCTTATTTAATTCGAACTCATTCCGGAATAAAAATATTTTTAAACAATATATTGCTTTAGCCATCCATCGGGCGTGATGAAATGCTCCCGGCTTACGAAAAGAAAAGTGTGGAACCGTTCCACCAAGAAAAACTATGGCCAATTGAAGAAGTTCCTTATAATCGTCTCGAGGTTGTTTGACTTCTAAATTTCGTAATGAAAATTCAATAATTTGAGATGCATCATCATGCGTTTTCTTAACAAATTTATCTTCAATACCACATTTAAAGTTATTTTTATTAATTTTACTCCAGGCTCCTTGAAATTTATTAAATATTTGAACTCCTGGTTCTGATGACTTTTGCATTTTTTCTTCAAAAACTTTGCGTAGAAGGATTTCAAAAATGTGATGTCGACATGGTAAGTATAAAAGATCTTTTCCTAGTTTTTGCTCTAAGATAACGCATGCGCCTTGAAATCGCCCAAGATTTGAAGCTGTTGTGTCGCAACCCAGTGCTTCTACCTTATCCACGAGATCCCACTCTTTGAGTAAGTCAAAGACTGCAGCAGCCTGTTGTTTTCCGGTGCCAGCAGTAATCGCTGGAATTCCTAGTAACTGCTCAGTGCCACTGAAAGATATCACCACAGGAAGACGTTCGACTTTTTCTTTGCCCATTAGTGATGGCAATATTTTACCGTCCCAGTGAACGGTTACTGCAGTGACCTCTTTTTCTTGAAATTGAGTGCGAATAATTTGACCTGTTTCAACACGTAGCCGTGAACGACATCGATGGATAGAAGATGAGTTTATAACTAAATTATTTACGTCTTGTTTTAGAGCCTTAGCAGTAGCTATAAGTATTCTAACTGCGTCGCGGTCACTGATTTTGCATTTATCCAAGACGGACACGAGCTCTGGTGTTATAAAGTTTTGTCTGCCTCGAATTTTTTTTGGATCACTTGGACCTGGTTCTTCCTCAGATACGTCCATAGCATCAAGGTCAGTTTGTTCAATGACTTCATCTTCATCAGATGTTGATAATGATTGAAAGTTGTCGCGGTCTTCTGGAAATATTTTGAAGAAAAATATAAAGATACAATATCAAGCCACTTTTTATTGATTTTAACCCATAAAGAACCAATGGGCATAAAAACTGACATGGAAATAATTATTTATGAAGAATGAATAATAAAAAATAAATTTTCTTTCAAAAAATATTTAGTTAGCAAATGATAATAAACCAACTCTTAGACTACGACGTTTATTTATGATGTATAGGAACGTCATACATTTTTTAAATAAAATTATATAACTTTAATAAGAATTTGTAGTTGCTACTCACCTCGCAAAGTTGCTGCATGCTGCTCATGCCTACGTTTTTCTGCTTCTCGTCGAAGAACTAGATTCCTTTCTTTTTTAAGTAAGACTAAGTCACTACCAATCATAGACCCTGGACGCCCTTTTTTTCTTTGATTTATGAGAAATAGTTTATCTTCTTCGATGCTTATCATGTCCAATGCATTAGCATGAGAAATATCGAACAAGTCATCAAATTTCTCAGTGAAGGTTTTTTGGCGCTGCTCCTGAAACGATGACTGTTTCTGGTAAGACTTGTGCAATGTCTTCCATTCATTGTACAAAGCCTCTACTTTTAGAACACATTTATCGGCATTCTTAGTTGGAATTCGTGCTTTATCCCACTTAACCTGGACTTCTTTAACAAGAAGATGCGCACTTGTTCGCAGATTTAATTTCACCTTGCGCATATTGTAAAATAGCACCCGCAAAACCTGTGCGTTCGATGGTAGTTTTGCTCCCGTAATTTCACTTTCGTCATAGTCAAGCAGAAATAAATTTTGTCGTCCTCTTGTTTCCATTTTAAAAATTTGTTTAATCTTTTCACTTAAAAATTTGCCGAACACTCACTGAACGTCAAAACTACGTAGTGGTGAAAATGTTACAATGAAGGAAGCTTTTCTCTTGGCGGGAAATGGAGCTTAATTTCATGTCAGTTAAAAAAGCTTTTTCATATTGGACATTTGAAATAAATGCTGTTAACTGGTTAAGATATGTGTAAAAAGCGTCCTTAAACTTTTATTAACATTGAGTAAAATTTGAGTACCATTAGTTTTTGCAATATTGAGTTTTGCATCCAAAAGTTGCCAAAAACTCATTTTTTTCAGGAAAACTTACAGTAAAAATAATGCGAATTCCGTAATTGTTAACCGATTTCGACAAATGATAGCTCGTTAGAAAGTTAATTTTATGTTCAATATAATAAAAATTAAGAAAAGAATTTATTGTGAGAATTAAACTATTTTCGAAATAAAAACCTCTATATTTCTCGCATATTAATGGTATGGACCACTTTTTGGGAGCTGGGCGCCTCGCCTTCCTGTTATCCGATTCTTAAAATTTTTTGCAGAACATGTTTTTATAACTAAACGAACATTTTAAGGGGGAGTTATGCTTTATAGCTTGAAGTTGAAAAATAAGAAGCACCCTAGTGTAGCATACATATTAAATATTCTGCGGTTTTTTTACTTGCATTTTGTTGTTGCGGCGGTGCACGGTTTTTATATTTCCTTTTCTTGCACCGTGCAACGGTCATATCCTAGACATAGAGAATACCCCTCTATGTAATAGTAAAAATTTACTTTTTTTGTCATCAACTTTGATTTTGGCGAAATTAATTTTTTCCAAAATGTTGTTTTTATGTTTTTTAAAAAAAGTCGTCTCAAAAATAATTTACGTGAAAAAATTACCCCAATGATTTATCAAAAAGCACAGCCACGGAATTAAGTATTTGACCTCAATTTACACATGCAGTTTCACTGGTAAAATTTTGATGGAGTTTTCTACTAAACGCGCCGGATTTCAGCAAAGGAACGAAGAATCGATTTATTTTCGTCTTTTCTTATAGCTAAAAATCTGAAGAATATAGTCTGAAGAATATTTAATTAGTCCCCTCTCCGCTCCGACAGCGACAATTTTTCAAAACCACTTTATTAAAAGTCCGTGTTCACAGCCATTTGGTACACACTTTCTTCTACTTTTCCTCTTCAACTTTTTGCTCTAACAGTAAGTTTTTTAATTAAATTAAGGGGGCTTTCCACTTACGAAATAGCGGAGTTTTTCACTTCAAATGACAACAGTAATTTTTAAAATTAAATAAATAATAATCAGAGAACGTTGGGGGAGGATTTAATGATACTTCGACTAAATTTTAATGATTTTTGATTAATATATGTGTTAAAAAAGGATGTGTGTATGTGGGTATGTTTGTACATAACGTATAGACTAAAAAACCGCTGAACCGATCTTTATGAAATTTTCAGGGAAACTGAAACCACATCCTGAGAATGTTCTTGTGATGTTTGGCTTCGATTGGGCAAGAATTCCCACAAACCAATAAAAAGCACTATATCTACGCCCACTTTTATCGGACGGTTTTAACCGTAGAGGACTAAAATTTGGAAATTTAGCTGAAATGTCTTTACTAATTTTCATGAAACTTTAGGAAGTTATTAAACACATACCAAGGAGGATTTTTGCATTGAAAAAAGAGACGTGGCACCTCCAATACAGAACCAATGTGCAATATCGATTAGCTTTGGAATTAGAGGTCGCACAACTTCCGAAATCAGTATTCGAACAAAATTTACACGTGCTGTTTCACTGATTTATGGGTATTGGAAAAAGGGGCGTGGAACCTCCCATACAACCTAAATTTTGGAAACTGAATAGCTTTTGAGTTAAAGGTCGCACAGTCATGGAATTCAGTATTTGACCACAATTTACACAAGCAGTTTGACTGATTATATTTGATGAGCCTTTGAAAATGGGGGCATGGCAGCAAAGCGCCGGGTTTCAGCTAGTCATTATATATGAGCAACTTTTGTAAGATGTATTGCCAAAGTGTTTATAACGTATGAGCAACTGGCGTAAGATGTGTTGCTAACCCAGCATCTACATGGGACAGTGCAAGTCCGAAAAATTCAATATATTTTAAACATTTTTACTAATACACTCACATTTGATTCACTGTCCGCGGTTCACTGTTCATATAGAAGTAAAATATAAGGAAGTGGTGTATTTGAAGTGAAATGAAGAATTATACCAGTGTCGGGCAGCTTTGCACACCTATACTTTCTCATCTTGAGTATGTATTAATAAGCGCTTTAAAGCTCACACTGAAAACAAAGTAGTGCTAAAGCGCTTTTTGCAGAAATCTTACTAGGCATTATGGGATTTTTTTTTTGCTCGGATTTGTATTGCGAAATTAAATAAATAAGTAGTGGACGGAATGTCAAAAGGACCGACAGACGGATAATGTGAAATACAGGTAAGACGGAAATGTAAAAAGGCAGGCTAGTAGTAAAAACAAATATGTTTCTTTATTGTGCTTATGTTGCTTATTGTGTTTTGCCAACTGATAGCGTCAGATGCTTTCATTATACTTACTTATATTGACCATGCAAATTATTGTAATGCATAATATTTTAATTTTATCTCTTTGATGCCGCGCCATGCTGTTATTTTCTAAAAATATTTTTTCATACATACTTCCAAAAATTTTGCATACATAAAATTTTATACAGTGTAAAATTACGTTATATCAGTGTCGATGAGCAATAACAGCTTAAGTCTTATTTCAAAGTTTCTAGAAGTCGTGCTTCAAAGTTTTCAATCGCTTTATAAGTTACATGAAAGGGTCTTTTGTTTTTGCGTCATATCTTTGGCTAAGGTCATGCTAGAAGTTGTAGATTTTGTGTGCTCATAATTATATATACGTGGAACACAACTATATCAATAACTCAGTTCTGTCTTAAATCCACTTAAGCTATTATTGCTTATCGACGCAGATATAATAAAATATATTCAAGGAACACGCAAGTGCAGATCTTATCTGCTTGACACTCACTTCAGAGATAAAGATATGGGAAACTCATAGAAATAAAAGATAAGGAAGTGGTGTTATACTCACACACACTATACGTGTGTAGAAGGAATTTTCAACGCTGAGGAAGCGAGATAGAGCGACGTTTTTTGACATAAGCCCTTCCCGAGCAAAAAAAAAATCCATTTTTGAGGAAGAACATCTGTCAAAACACAAGTTCTGCTTCATGAGCGCATTCATTATTTAGGGTGGCAAGGGCCTTAATTTTTTTTTCATATTAGGATAAGCTGTAATAGTTAGTTATTTGTTTACAATTTCTTTGAAAACTTGACATGAAATTAAAGTGGATTAGCGACCTAAGGTTACAAGCTATAACTAGGTATTTTTATAAAAAAAAAAAACTAATTAAAAGCCGACAGTTCGGAAAAAACTACACAAAACTATTTATTTTAAAAGAGTTTAATTTGGTATGTATTTTAGTTGTTTAGTTTTTGTGTTATTTTAATATCAATTAAATAGTTTATAAAAAATAGTTTTTTCAAATGAATTTTTAAAAAATCATTAAAAGTAACTTTTGTCGTTTCAGTTTTATTCTGAGTTCATGTCTTTTACTTTATTTTAGCAATGCTTTTCTTTGTAAAAAAATTGGTCACGCAACATATATAACGGTGCTATATAAAAATTGCATAGTAAGAATACATCTAAAAAATAAAAAATAATTTACGCCTTTCTTTACTACATAATTGAATGCGGCCCTGTTTAAATGTTTTTGTGTTTGTGTCAACTTCACTGTGTTTGTAAAATACTTCATTTCACTTCAACTACACCGCTTCCTTATATTTTATTTCTATGGGGAAAATCCGTTGGAGAGGGATAGCACTATGTTTGATTTTACATTAAATTGGCTCCAATACAATCACAAAACATTTATATGTGGTAGTAAAATCAACGGAAAACTACCCTGGTTTATGGTAGATTGAAGAATTTCACCAGTTACGTTTGAGGTCCGATAACTGTAAAACTGCATATTATTGGAACAAAATGGATAACAAAAAGTATACCACAAAAGACTTCGGAAAAGCAATGGAAAACATTCCTGAAATATCATGGTGAAATTATCTTAGAATAATTACACCATAGGAATAAGTCCAAGCAGTGTTGCTGTTAGGAACAATTTATGGATACTTTTTTAAGCCTCATATACGAATATATGTTTTTATTTGCAAAAATATAAAAAGTAGGCATTTCTTTAAATTTGACAAAAACGTTAAGAAAAATTATGACTTTGAGACATTTTTGGACAGTAACTTTAAGAACTTTACAATTTTGTGTTAAATATATTAAGTCTGCCTCATAGCACAGCTGCTGCTGAATGATTTTTTTTTTTAATTCAAAGCTTACTATAAACGATAAGACAAGTAGATTTGTTTTTGGGAATAGGTAAAAGTCTATTATTTTGCAAAAAAAAAATTAAAAACGAATAATTTTTAACTTTTAAATTTAATATAAATAAAGGGAAATAGCAACCCATTTAATTTATATTACACAACACTGAACAAGCTATTAAATTACTTTTCACGTATTTATATATTATTTTGTATCATAGCTGTAAAATAATTATAACTAATCGTATTCATTAGCAATTCGATTATTTTTCTAAAAATGTGAAATAATTGATTAAGTACAATTCTTTTCTGTTTGTAATCGTAATATAATAAAAACAATCAAAAAGAATTATGATTACTTCAGATTCCGAAAATAACCAAAAAGAATTAAAAGTAATCGAGAAAAGTAATCCCACTACTTTTAGAAATTATTTTTGATTCCGTACTAACAATTTTGTTAAATTTTATTTATAAACAATCATAGATATGTTTAATTATTAAGCAAAGATTGTCAAAAAACAAGAACGAGAAAAATGCATTACAACATTTGCTCTGTTAATTTTGTCAAACATTTTCTTTCTTTTTTCTTGTTTTTTGAAAATTTTTTTCTTGTTTTATTGATTTTATACATATCTATGTTTGTTTATGAATAAAATTTTACAAAATATTCTGTACTTTAAAATAAAATTCTAAAAATAATCAAACAGAATCAAAGTAGTAGTAGTACTTTGTTGAGTCTTTAATTAATCGCTATTACAAGATATATATATACAAACAGTTATTTGTTAACTTAGCGGATGTAATGCAAGGCCTGCCTGGTCTGGTTCACTATTAAATAAATTAATAAATCGAAAGCCACTTGGCTACAATATTATTACAGAATAATTTACTCCTGCTCAAAGAGTATTTTAACATTTGCTTTTGACGATTGTCCTAAAAACATATGGGTGAAAAAGACAACGAAAGCTTGTACATGGCGAGACATATAAAGGGTGTTTTTTATAGAGTAATACAAGTTTAAGTCATAATAAAACATAGTAATATATTTTTAATATCAATGAAACGGGCTTTATGGAATAGAAAATTGTATGACATTAATGTTTAAATATGATTTCGGCTATGTGGTCGCCACGGCTGGCGCGTACAAAGCGCAATCTGGAACACCAATTTTCACAAACTTTTCGCAGCATTTGCGACCGTATCTCGCTGATAACTCTGCGAATGTTGATTTCCAGGTGTTCAATTGTTTGTGGCTTATCGACGTAGACAAGTGACTTTACATAACCCCAAAGAAAATAATCCAATGAGATTAAATCACACGATCTTGGGGGCCAATTAATTGGGCCATTTCGTTAAATTATTTTTTCGACAAAAGTTTGTGGATTCTCCTCACTCCAAATACGACAATTCTGTTTATTTACGTACCCATTCAACCAAAAATGGGCTTCATCGGAAAATAAAATTTTCCATGGAAATTCAAAATCAATATCAATTTGTTCTTCAGCCCATTCGCCGAATTGGCGGCGCATACGATGGTCGTTTGGCTTTAATTCCTGCACAAGTTGAATCTTGAAAGGTTTTAAGCCAAGATCTTTTCGTAAAATCTTCCATAAAGTGGAAGGACACAACCCCAGTTGCTGAGAGCGGCGACGAATTGATTAGGATCATCTTCAATGCTTTCCTGTACAGCGGCTACAGATTCTTCAGTGCGCACTGTTCGGCGTCTCACGCGATGTACATTATCAGTAACAGTAAATGTGGTCCGAAAACGATCTATTGTTCTTCGAATTAACAGCTCTGAAGGACGATTATGTACGCCATAAAATGGACGAAGTGCACGATAAGTTTGACGAACAGAACCATTATTTTGATTAAAAATTTCCACAATTTGCACGCGTTGCTCTGGTGTAAGTCGATCCATAATAAAATGTCAAAGCAAACTAAATAAAAAACAACTATCAGCTGTTAAATAGGTGGTCAAATAAAGCAGTGATGCCAACTCAAAGTTGTATCACTCTATAAAAAACACCCTTTACAAGTACTAAAAATACTATATACAATGACGATTACAATCATATATACAATAGCCCCAAGTGTAAATGGGAAATATAGATAAATAAATGCATACATTTTGATAAATAACATCAAATGCACAATTTACGTTCGCATATAGAATTATAAAAATACAGAAACACTAAAAAAATAAAATATTAAATCATTAATATTATAGTCACGATAATCACTAATAAAATGCAGCTGTTCCGTTCGCTTCAACTCTTTTAGGGTGTCGTCAAGTATTCTTATTTTTATAAATAAATACTATTGAAGCCATATAAAGCATTTGTGGCGGTTACAAAAAAAGGAACCATGAACCCAAAGTTCATACTGTAGCTCCCAACATTTTTGTTAATTAATCTTATTAAGTTTTCGTATAACTGTGTTAACTGAAAAGCTGTATCAGAGTATGGGCGATTTCAGTTAAAAATGGTTGCACTTCACAACATCACCGTTGAAACGATGCGAGTCATCCTCAAACAGAGATAAAAATAATTTATAAAATTAGTCTGATAATTTCCCTTGATAACTTTGATTCTTTTCGATTATTTTCGTAATTCCATTAAGTCGTATTTTTTTTATTTAAAATAAAATCTAATTGCTACCAATCGTAATCACAATTTAACAGCTATGTTTTTTATCTTATTGTTCTTCTTAATTTTTTTTTTTTATATTTTAAAAGTATAGTTTTTTGAGAATATATGTTAAATTTTTGTAGGGATACTGACGTTATCTTCACTTCTACAGCCCTTTTAGCAGGTATCGAGCGCACTGCGCAAATACCATACTCACTCTATTTACACTCATTTCTCTCAAAACTACTATTTTCGGCAATTTGTTGTACCGAAAAAAAAAATATTCAGCCGAAACATCTGAAATTTTAATATGTTATTCACATCAGTGGCTTTAGCTATCAAAATTTAAAAAAATTGTATATTTATACAGAATAACCGGCAAAAACCCCTGTTTTTAAAGCTTAAATTTCAAAAGTTCGTAATTCTGCCAATATTCTGTATTATTTTAGTGCCCGCATAGAAATAAAATATAAGGAAATGGTGTTACCCTCACATACAGTGTATGTGTACTGCGGTATGTTTCGTTAATTGAGTGAGTGAGACGGAGAATATTTTTTTGACACTTGGATCGTTCTGTCGGCCGAAGTAAGAGATCAAAAATTATTATTATTAAATGCTTAATTAAAATCTATTTTTATTGATAATTTCAGTGAGATTAGTAAAGTTAATGATATAAACAACTATACAAATATGCGTTGTGCTGTAAAAAACTGTTAAAGTAGTCAGAACTTGAAGAACAATGTGGTTTTCTTCCATAAGTAAGTATATGAACACCAGTTGGATTTTTTAAACGAAACAACGTTATTTATAATGAATTGTGTTTAAAAAAGTTATTTAAAGTGAAAATTTGTGCATTTCCAATTGGAAATAAGTGAAAAAAGCAAATTGGAGTATGTTGTTTCCGCGCCAATTTTAAAAGATTGAAATGTCAAAGTATTTCAGGGGCGTATTCAATTTACATATTTCCTCACATTTCAAGGGCGGTCGTGTTTTCAGTGAACAAATTTTGGTCATAAGTGCAGTTTATGGTCCACGCTTAAACAATTTTTTCTTATGTTTATTAAACGTATTGGGCCTCTTTAGTCCAAAAGTGCGATAGTAAAATGTTTGTCTCACATTGCTTAGGAGATAAAATTCGCTTAAATTTCCAAATTCAGTGCATAATATGAAGTGTGTGGAATAAAGGCCAAAATAAAGAACGACCATAATTATTTTACAGATGCTAGTATTTTTACTGAATATACAGGTTATGTAGTTAAGTATATAGCAGGGTTTGTTGTGTTTAAATTGCAATCAATTCTGAAATGCAATGAATGCAAAATAGATTTAGAGGGGGAAAGTAGTCAGCAATCGTTAATAAGTTTTAAATCAAAGGGGTATTTGAAAAATCCTTCAAAATCAGTTGAAGACGTTTGCATTATTGCTGAAAAGGAACTACGCATACAAACAAAATTATTAGATAAAGACAAATCTATTTTGCATAAAATGTATTATAATAGAATTTTGTTGAACACACAACACTCTCTGCTTGCCAAAAGTATATTTGAGGGTCATATTAAGTCTTCCCGTCAGTTTAATATTGTTGTAAAATCTTTAATTGAAATATTTTTGAAAACTAGATATTTTTATATATCTAAAAGAAATAATGAAAAGCCAACTATTAGGAAAAAGTTGCATAAATCAATTCATTTTAAAGGTGTAAAGAAAAAAATTAATTTTATTTATCTTCACTTAATACATTGAAATCCATATTTTTTATATAATTTTTTAATTTATAATCATTTATAATTTTATTAATATATAATATTTAATGTAAGAATATAAATGAATACAAACCCAGTAGATAGCTTTTACCATAATTTTTTACTTTACTAATATTCTTTTTTGCTCTCGGGTGAAATAGGCCTACTGGAGAACCGAACACCCACAAAAAAAATCGGTAACGCACCAAATTGTAAATATGTGATTATCATCAGAAACAGTTTGGGCCTTTTTTTGTGATGCAACCGAATGCGGCCGTGTTTGAATGTTCATGTGTTTGTGCGAACCAACACCAATATGGAAAATGCCGCACTTTTCTGTTACTACACCACTTCCTTATATTATACTTCTTTGAGTGCCCGCCATAGCTGAACTCATAGAGTAGAGGGGGGTAATGTCGTGCACTCAACTTCAAAGTGCTCGTAAAGCCGTACATGACAAGCGAATACAACGAGTAAGCATACGATCGAAAGATAATTTGGTTGGTAACATTTATGTATAACAATATTCGTGTAGCATGAAATCGTGTTAGTAGAAATTAAAAAAAAAATGTGCACGACATTACCCCCCTCATATTTGTGGGGTAATGTCGTGCATTGTATTGTAAAGGTATCAGAATGTGTGAAAAACAATAGGTAGTAGTAACCACTGTTCGATTCAAGAACATATAGCATTATTGTTTATTTATTTATTTTTGTTAATTATAAGGCAATATACACAAGTCCGAAATATGATCAAAAAATACTATTTTATGAAAAGAAAAGTGAAAATATGCAATTTGCTATATGAAACACGGAAAGAAAAACATCATTTTTTCAAAAGTGCTTGACATTGAGAAAAAATTTTGGAAAATTTTATTTTGATTGTAGCGTTTTGTTATGGCTTCACGACTCCCTTGGTACACTAGGGCGACCGCGTTTCCTTCCCTTTTCTTTTCTGTATAGTGCACGACATTGCCCCACATCAAATGCACGACATTGCCCCAAAGGTCGTTTTCAAGGTTGACTTCGACAAATCGGTAAAGAACAAAAATTTTTTCGATCACAATACATCTTTTTTTTCCGCGGAAAATTTGCTTTAAGAAAACACTTACCTGGTAGATTTTCCTGCGAGACAAATAATTTTTCTGATAAAAAAACACTTTCGTCGTCCCAAGAACGTGCGATTTTTAAAAAACGTCGCACATATGGCCCTTACACATGGATATTGATAGTATTGCATGCATGAGCTCTGTAGGTCAGTAGGCCCATACCTTACCAACGGCTGGTATATCATTCAATTTTTTTATGCTAAAAAAGCCAGTGCACGACATTACCCCCTTCTACTCTAGTAATTATTTATATTCTTGGTTTTAATTTTTAAGATTGATAGAAGAGTAAATATCAACAACAGCGCCAAAGCTCTTTCTTTTAAAGGTACTCAATGAGTACCATTTTGAACATAATCAAAACTGTTTTATGAGTGTTACAATATAATTTTAAAGTTAAATTATCGGTGTTCATTATTTTATCTTTTAAAAAAATAAATCCAAAATATACTTAAAGTATTCAACCACTAGGTCTATATGTTATTATTTTATATATGTACATGTTTTGTTATAAAAAACGACTAACAATTTGAAATTTGAACCATGGACTTCTCAATCGGCGGTCCGACATCTTACCCACTCGACTACCGTGGTTGTCAAGAATCGTTTGCTTATTTTTCATCAATACAAATAAAAGTACGCTTTCGGGAGCCCGGGTTCGAGACCCAACTCGGACAAAAAAAAATTTTTTTGGTATTTTTTTAAATCTAAATTTTTTTACAAACTGTTCTGTGCATTCAAAATTTTTTTTTGAAATTTTTTATAAATTTTCTTCATACAAAAATATAAGAAAAGACTTAGAGATTTTCAGTATAAATATTTTCATATAATATAATATGTAATGTGTTAGTTTTTGGGAGCCCGGGTTCGAGACCCAACTCGGACAAAAAAAAATATTTTTTTTTTGTTTTTTTTAATCTACATTTTTTTTACAAACTGTTCTGTGTATTTAGAAATTTTTTTGGAATTTTTTTTTTAATTTTTTCATATAAAATAAAATGAAAAGAATAAGGACCTTCAAAAGGTAGGCCTTACAGAAGTACTCATTAATGCAGTGATCATGGAAGGTGTATTGACGCCAACAATAGCAGTGCTAGCATGCCTTTTTTTGCGTAGCACTCGCTAAAATGCCCACTGGGCAGTGCACAAAAAGGCATGCTAGCACTGCTATTGTTGGCGTCAATACACCTTCCATGATCACTGCATTAATGAGTACTTCTGTAAGGCCTACCTTTTGAAGGTCCTTATTCTTTCCATTTTATTTTATATGAAAAAATTAAAAAAAAAATCCCAAAAAAATTTCTAAGTACTCAGAATAGTTTGTAAAAAAATGTAGATTTAAAAAAAAACAAAAAAAAATATTTTTTTTTGTCCGGGTTGGGTCTCGAACCCGGGCTCCCAAAAACTAACACATTACATATTATATTATATGAAAATATTTATATTGAAAATCTCTAAGTCTTTTCTTATATTTTTTTATGAAGAAAATTTATAAAAAAATTCAAAAAAAAATTTTGAATACACAGAACAGTTTATAAAAAAATTTAGATTTAAAAAAATAACAAAAAAATTATTTTTTGTCCGAGTTGGGTCTCGAACCCGTGCTCTCGAAAGCGTACTTTCATTTGTATTGATGAAAAATAAGCAAGCGATTCTTAACAACCACGGTAGTCGAGTGGGTAAGATGTCGGACCGCCGATTGAGAAGTCCATGGTTCAAATCTCAAATTGTTAGTCGTTTTTTATTTAAAGTTGATATTTTTATTGCTTTTCCTTCTAACGTGACTTCTCGAAAGAGTGCTTCTGGCAGGTCTCTTTTAAGTAAGCAGAACGGAAGGCCTGACAAAATTTGCCATTTCATATAAAAAAGCAAGTGTAATTGTATATGAGTGCGGCAGTACTCTAAAATCCATACGAAGGCCTGCTAGCAGCGCTGCCAATGCCTACTGGGAAGCTGCCCGACACTGTATTATACAAACACAATGAAGTTGACACAAACACAAAAACATGCAAACAGGGCCGCATTCGGTTATGAAGTAAAGAAAGGCGTAAATTATTTTTTGTTTTTTACATGTATGTTTACTATGTAATTTTTATATAGCACCATTATATAATATGGTGCTTTACCAATTTTTTAACAGAAAAAGCATTAGTAAAATAAAGTAAAAGACATGAACTCAGAATAAAACTGAAACGACAAAAGTTTATATTTAATGATTTATTAATAATTAATTTCAAAAAACTATTTTTTATAAAATATTTCATTGATATTAAAATAACACAAAAACTAAACAATTAATGTACATACCAATTTGACCTCTTTTAAAATAAAGAGTTTTGTGTAGTTTCGAACTACTTGTAGTTGTGTAGTTTTGTTGGCTTTTAATTAGTTTTTTTTTTTTATATAAAAAATACTTAGTTATAGCTTCTAACCTCAGGGCCGATAATCCACTTTAATTTCATTTGAAGTTCTGTAGCTCTGTAGTTCGAAAAACTCAATACACTGATACTATTTTACAAATACACTCACACCGGATTCACTTTCACGCCACTTTCATCGCTACTGGCAACGAAATTTCAGAGCCAGTGGATTTTGACAGCAGCGGCCAGTGTATGTCAAAAAGGGGGATATCAGTGCTGTTTTTAATTACTTTTCGTGGGCTTACTTCGGATTATACGTCAATTTCGTACAGGAAGCAACACTGATAGCTTGTTTACAATTAAAGGAAAAAAAAACAAGTAAAGCACACGCAAACTGCAATAGTAGCGAGAACCATCGCATTCGATAAAATTTTTTCATGAACCGCCTGTGTAACCGTCCTTTAAATAATGAATGTGCTCATCAAGCAGAACTTGTGTTTTGACAGATGCTCTTGCTCAAAAATGGCGGGCAACAATTTTTTTTTGCTCGGCAAGGGCTTATGTCAAAAAATGACGCTCTATCTCGCTTCCTCAGTTGACAAAAATTTCTTCTATACACGTATAGTGTGTGTGAGTAGAACACCATTGCCTTATCTTTTATTTCTATGACTGTTACAGCGATACTTCGAATTTTTTTTCGAATTTTTTCGAAGTCAATAGGTCTGTTCCCGTACTCGATTCAAGTAGCTTGAAGTCATGGCAGAATTATCCAGGTAGTGTTGACAACTGCTTATTTTCTCTTCAAAAGGATAACATAGCCTGTCCTAAACAGTTGTTAGTGAAAGAAAGCGAAAAAGAAAGCAAGCGTCGAAAACTAAAATCATAAAAATCAAATAAGAATTTTGTGCGTTTAAATCAGATATGAGCTTCTAGAAGCTCAAATGACTTATGCCCTGTTTAGGTAAAACAAACGATGCGTCTATTTCACGAACGCATCATCCAACTGGCGGCAATCAGCTGTTTTGGATCCATGTATGACGAATGTCAGACACAAACGAACACAGCTGACTCACTAACGAACGAAGACGTAACCTCAGTATAAAGTTGGGTCTTTGTAAGCAAAAAAATCCTAACGAGACGTCACAATTTGACGAGAGCAAAATTATTATCGTTCTGAAAATGGAAGTTGCTACTAACAGATTTGGAGCTAGTAGAGCAAAAGCAGATGAAAAATGGAAAGCCATCTGCTGAAGTAAACTTCTACGGTCCTCCTCAAAGAAGTGCACACAATCTATTTAAGAACAGAAGCTATCACAATCAATTAAGAAACAGTTTCATTTCTACCAAAAGTCAACAATTCAATAACCAAAACAGCTGATGCAAAAAGTATTGCCACCTATTAAAAAATGCTAGTAATATGTATACAATTTTCAAGATTTTTGCCAGTTTTACGCTAAATGCTGAACTTTTACAATCTGGCAATAATGTTTTTGACAAGTACTGACGTTGGAGTATTTCAAAAACGTAAGCAACGTAATGTTGGACGACTACTCAAGAAAAAATTACTAAGACCCAATTTAGGACGATCACGTCGGAAAACGAACGAAGATTGTCACGAAGGCTTCGTTTTACCTAAACAGGGCATTAGTTGGCTCAGCTTCAAATTTATTTCGTTTTATTAACTTTATGTTTGCACATTTGTAAAAACAACAACACGTACAAAAAATAACAACAAAACCGACGTTCACCAAATTTCTAACTTGATAACAACAAATGCACGCAAAGGCAACAAAAAACAAGCCTTACTCAATGGCGCTGCACTTGAGATGTTTGTGCCGTTACATGTGTTGTACACAAACACAAATGATTTATTTTAGTTTTGCTGGTCAATTTTTTTATAGAAATAGAAAATCAGTCTTATTGGAGTGCTTTGACAATTAACAACTTTTGCTCTTTTTTTTGCAACGATGAGAAAAAGCAATAATGAGGATAATTGTGTGTTTGTTTAAAAAAAATTGGCTCACTAAATTTATTTTCCTGCTCATGACTGGTTTAAATAAACAAATAAAAATTTAAAATCATGAAAGTTGTAAAAAAAATCGCGTGTGATTTGTGCGAAAAGCTTTTTAGTTCGTGATGTTAAATTATATTCAGTGCCTCAAAAAGAAACTCATCCCAGAGGTGAATTGATGTCTGCGGCGTGACGCTGACAGAAAAGTCGTTTGTTTACGAATCTATAGCTGCACAGCTGCCCCCTTGAGCTCAGTCACTCAAACTCGCCGTAAAATAAGATAACATGTGATAATATATTATGACACAAAACATATTCTTTACCTTCCAAAAATACAACACTTTTAATGAATATTTATTTTATTTGGGACATACGCATCTGCAGCTGCTGAGGTTGTTCTATTTTTTTCACTTCAACATTTTTGGCATTGGTTATGTTTTGATTTATTGACAATGGCCGATTGAAAGCGCTCTCTTTTTGAGTAAAATTTTTGACAACTTATGTTTTCCATAAAAACTGTCAACACTACCTGGGTAATTCTGCTATGGCTTCAAGTTGCTTGAAAGCGTCATTTTACAAATTTTTAAAGCTCAAGAGAGAAGAATAATGTCACTCTCTAATCTATTACAATTACTTGAACTTAGTAGGGGAACATGATAGAACTACTAGGTAGTATTAATCGCTACTTTTACTCGTTTTTTTTGGCATATAGTGTCAAATAAAAGTATTGCAATCACACCAAGAAGTAAAAAGGGATTTTTTTATCTTTACTTTTGCCTTGATCTCTACATTTGCATATAAAGTCGGTAATTTTTCTGCTGCTAGTTACTTCTGTTAAATTCTATTCCATAGACTACATTTAAGTTTTGAGAAGTTTAAAATGTAGGTGTCCTTATTTTTATCAAATTTTTTAATGCATTTATTGATCAGTCAAACATTAAAACTTTAAATCATATTCTTCATATTGTTTCTCTTATGCAGAAATCCAATTTTTGATGCAATGAAGCAAAAAATGTGCTATTTATCAATGTTTAGCACGTGGCTTATATCAAGTTCAAAGACAAGATAAATAATTGTTTGTCGTTTTCTCATTTCAAATAATACAAGAAGCAACTTTGTTTGCACTACTCGCTTCATTTTGGCACTATACACTCGAGCTCAAAAAAAAAGCCGAGTTAATAATTTGATAACTAATATTATTTTTCTTGAATTACAGTGTGCCAAAACCATAACTAAACAAGCACATCCAAACTTTATAGAAATTCTTAAAGAAGGACATGTTGAGAGTCCGTCGCATTTAAATTGACCTCTCAAGGTCACCACAATTTTTTTAACTTATTTTTAAAGTTAAAGAGTTCGAATTTTGTTGTGCCGACATTAATTGCATTTTTACAGCCATTTGGCTTATTGCAAAAAAAATGTTATTAACTTTTTTCAATAGAATTTGACGTTAAATAAGGATATGTAAAAAGATATTCGATAAAAAATAAAATGAAGCCTGTAGCGAAGCAATTTCTTGTCCTTATTTTTAACTTAAAAAAAGGTGTTTCTATAAATTTTAATTAAATAATATTCCATTAATGCCATTTGCATTTTCACAAAAATTAATTGCACGTAAATATGCCTTTCAATTCAACTTAAGAACATCGAAATAGGTTAAGAATTTGCTAATTGGCGGAAATTTACACGTTTTTTTTTTTTTTTTGTCAAAAACTGATTCCTATGTAATGTTTGCTACCATATAAACTGCTCCAACTTCGTCAAATCTTTTTACATAGCCTTACTTTACGTCAAATTTTATTGAAAAAAAGTTTATTTTATTATTCATTTGCAATAGGCGAAATGACTGTTAAAATGAAGTTAATGTCGACACAACAAAATTCGAACACTTCAACTTTAAAAATAAGTTGGAAAAAATTGTGATGACCTTGAGAGGTCAAATCAAGTGCGACGGACTCTCAATATGTCCTTCTTTAAACATTTCTATTAAGTTTGCTTGTTTATTTACGGTTTTGACACATTGTTTTACAATTCAAGAAAAATAATATTAGTTATCAAATTATTAACTCGGCTTTTTTTTGAGCGCGAGTGTATGCCCAAAATGACAGTTTATCCCCAGCTGATTTTCAGCGAATAATACTACCTGGCAATTCTATCATGGTACCCGAACAGACCTAACGTGTATGCTTTATTTTCGAACTTGTACAATCCCGTGTAGATGCAGGGTAAAGTGTTCATGGATCATGCTCAAATGATATTGAATTGAATAAACTATTTAAGAAATAATTAAATATTTTTTTAGAATACATACAAAAAGATTGTTAAAAATTATACAAGATTGATAGGCGCTTCCCTACAAGAAGACTATCGGTTATTTAACTAAGCAAAAACGGTTTTTCTAAACTGAAATATCGGTTACCTCTTCATACCAAGTTTCGGTTATGCTAGGAAGAGCCTCGGGAAGAAATTAACCGAAACTCGTGTATACGTGTGATCTGGCATCCCTTTTTCACACGTATCAATTTCCAATACCATTGAAATATAGCCGTCTCGCTCTCTCTCTAGTTAGGGTTAACATAAATACAGGTTATAGGTAACCAAATCTCACCAGATAAATCTAACCGAAAACTTAGTTATATGTAACCGTTAGAAATAACGTAAAAATCAGTTTTATCTAACGTACCTCTTAAAAAATAAAAATGCATGCAATTCGTTGGCGTCTTGAAACAAATGGTTTTAATTTATTATAACATTTTTTATTGTTGTTGTTGTTGTTCTTACTGTTATTGCCGCCACTGCGAGCCACTTCTGTGCCGACGACTTTGGGAGTGGAATTAGATGTGGCGAATGTTGAAATGCTCACTGCATTCTTGATATTGGCAAGCGTGCTTATTCGCTCATCCTTCTTTGATGTGTAGCAGCGTTCCAACAGTAAGCAATTTAAAGATATTTAATTTTTTTATTGCAGAACTCGGTTTTTGTCAGCGAAACCAGGAATGGTAAACTACAATGGCGGATATGCAAAAATTGGACATGATTTTTAATAATGATACCTTCTCTTTCTTTCACATGCACTTGCTAAAATCTTCATATTTTTCCCTGTTTCACAATTTTTGACACTGAAATGAGTATGCGAATGTGGTTGTAAACAGAAAAATGTATGTGATTGTGTTAGAGTTTTGGTTAGCTATTTCTTGTAGGGTTGTCTCGTCGTGCCCTTCGTAATTTTGCTCGATCACGGATGCTGTAATTCGGCCCCTGTTCATAAAATACTATGGCAGAAGAACCAGGTAGATGCACTAGAAATACGCTCTCTCCGACAACAAAACAATAACAAAAACGTAATTATAAAGTCAAAATGAGCTGTTTTGAAAATGTTATCAATTTTTACTTACTTCATTATTCAGTTTTGACAATGGATTTTCTGAACTGCCTATAACTTCCTCCCGTCGCGATAATTCGAAAACAGTTCATTTATTGTTAGCTTCCGTTCCAGCACAATAAAATTTGCAAACAATCGTCGATTTCATTAAATAAATTTTATTTTTTCCAACAGCAATTTCACTTGTCAAAATATATTTTGACTGTTTAAATCAGCCGTACATAGCTACACAAATAAATTGGTTACTACACAATCGAAATAAGTAGTCGAATGAAAATTATATTAAAAGTAAACTTTCATTTACTTCATTTAAGGCCACACTACACACAAATCTAAGTATTATATCTTAAAACACAGCTCATTTTATGAAATTTTTAAGATTTTTGTTTAGTTTTTTTACATGTTCATTCATAAAATCTAGGTACTCAATTGATTTATACGGTTACGAGTAAATTATACATCTCTATGGCGGAACGAATAAACAAAAATTGTCAATTTATAGCGTAGCTATAAACATTATAGCTACGCCAATGCTTTGCTCTCACGTTTTTTGCTCTCCGAATTGCATCTACCTGGTAATTCTGCCATGATAAAATACAAATTATGCTTCTTTTAACTAGGGTTGTGCTTAACAGTTCCAGAGATGGAACGGACATGGAACGATTCTTTTGAAGAATGGAACTAGTTCACGGAAACATGTCCGCGGAACTATCTATGTAGTTCCTTTGCTTATTTGAACTGTATAGACTATTTGAACTGTTTCTTGTTGAACTACAGAAGGAAATTGAACCATGTCCGCGGAACTATTTAGTTCTTTTGTTTATTTGAACTGCAGGGACTATTAGATTATAACTGCTTGCTTCTTGACTTGTAGATAAAAATTGTTAAGGTCCATGTAGAATTTCAACACAAGCTCTGACTAATCGTAAAAAAATTGAACAACATTTTTTGATATATTGGTTATTTTAAATTAAAGAAAATATTTCATACAAATCGGAAATTTTATTATATTACAAATAATTTCATTTAATTCAAATATAAAGTTTAAGTGACAAAATTGTACCATAAGAAAACAAATTATAAAAATTATGTTTGTTACAAAATAAATATTTGAATTAAAAGTGTGCAGTAAATTTATAATGTTGCTAAAAAGGGAGTAAAAGTAGCATTCAAGCCGTTCCTCATGCATGTCCTACCCAGCTAGAACAGTTATAGAACAGCCATATAAAATTTTTTATTTAATACTTGTGACCATTGCTCCAGCGGTGATCAAAATGTCACAAGGTTTGCATCTCTGATTCTCATCCGTGTGATCTGGCATCCCTTTCTGCCACACATGTTTAACCGATATGAAAAATAATACATCTGAACTACTCACACCAATAATAGATTCAGCTGTGCAATCTTCTCCCCCCATGTCGTTATATCATGACCACCCTCTACCCTAGAGATTAAAACTGACATTTTACCAGCGCAAACAGAAAGACAATTAAATTTTTTAATTTGTTTTTATTATTTTTGAGTTGTTTTCAATATATTAAGTAAAAAGATTTAAACATTTTTAAAATAAATAATCCAAATTTATTTTACAGAAGATAACGAAGAATTAATGATTGAGGATTAAATGTTAAATGAATGATATGATGAATGAAAAAATTAAAAGGAAAATAAATACTAAAAATTAAGAAATAGCATACAAAAATTCAAAGAAAACAAACTAAAAACATTGAGTTGTTTTCAAAATAATAAGTAAAAAGATTTATAAATTTTTAAAAAAAAATAATCCATATTTGTTTTAGAAAAGATAAGAATGAAAAGAAAATTATTAAGAATTAACAGATATAAATAATGAAAAGGAAAATTAATATTACAAATTAAAAAATAGCATAGAAGAATTCATACAAAACAAATGAAAAATACTGACATTAAATTAAAGCTTTTACAAAATATACCTTCAAAATAAAAAGTAAAAGTAGAAATATTAAAACATGAAGAGATCAAATTTTTTTAATGTTAATAAGTTCAAACAAGAATTAAAACGAGAAAATAAATATACACAAGAAACAGCTGCCATCACCATCGCACGAAGCATAGTGAATATAAAATTGATTTTAAAAATTAACTAATTAAAGCATAAATGTTAGTGAACAATAAAGACATTATAATAGTGTAACTAAAAGAACATTGGGTGCGTTCTCGAAACTCAACATGTTGTATGTATCACTTTTCGCTACTTTGTGTGTCTTGTGAACGGTGAGTTGCATTTTCTGTCAACACAGGTACAAAAATTGACACATTTGCTCGCAAAAATTTAAATAAATACGACAAATATGAATGTAGACGATATAATTAATATTTGTGTTATAAACGATGTAGAAAGCGTTGCTTGCAATGTTGGTGATTGTTACACACTTCAGTGGACGCAAACAATTTAAATTTATTCGATGTTTCTCAGCGAGAACATTTCCTTTTCAGTCACAACGAAAACTAACTATAGAGCCATAGCTGATTTTGAAAAATATTAATTTTAACTTTGCAGCTACATGTAATTAAAAACTACAACACGTTCAGTAAATGTAGCGGAAAAATAAAACGCGGCGAAAAATAGACAACATTTTGTGAATAGCGAAAACTGATATTTGCCGTTCATAAGAGATTCCTACGAACCTTTTATCTTAAAGATGTGAGCCTTCTGTAAAATTGAATTGTAAATATCACTCTAACTGAGGAACAAATTGCTTAATTTTTACCATTGACATTTCAAAATCAATATTGTTAAGTCTTTCGTCGACATCTATGCATGCATCGATTGTTGAGATTGGCAAAGAGGACGCGATCTCAATGGCACTGGGAACATCTATCTCTCCGTTTATTAGGCACAGAGATTGATGTACTCGTTTTATGAGAACTTTGCATTCTCGAACCATTTGGTTTTGAGCCAGTGTCTCACTTCTTTGAATAATCTGAAAACATACATACATAATTTTTAAAGCAATTTTTTGTTTTCAACAAAACAGACGATCACGATTATTCGAAGTTTATTCGAAGTCTCAAATGTTGTATAATTTTGGTGACATCACATTTATAAAGTGTGGTTTTTATCCAAATCCTTTTTATTTCAACTTCTTTTTATTTATGTATTTTCTTTTTTATTAAGTAGCTGTTTTTTTAAGTATTCCAACAGAACTAAGTTTTATGGGTATCAAAGGAAAGGTATTACGAATATCTATTCAACGGTGTCAAACATAAAAATTCATGCATAACTTTTTAAGATATAACTGTTAACTCTGAAATTACTACTTTAAAAAACATGAATTACTACTTTATTATACTACTAACTATATAAAATGCAACCGGTAATACATATGTTTTTAGAGATAATATATAAAAGAAAATACGCATTAAAGAAGTTTGATTATTATTTGAGACTTTTTATTCAGCAATTTGACTGATTTTAATATATCAGTAGTGGGATTAGAGGACTCCATAATGAGTCCACTCCACCACCGTGGTTGGCCAGTACAGTGCTAGCGAGGTACAAGCAATCATCGGTGTTCCAGTAACGGATGGACAAGCAGGACAAAATCGGCAGGATACAAACGCCACTACGGATGATAATGGGTGTGACATGTTGTCGAGATTTTTTGGAGCAAAATGCTACACTTATTAATGCGATTACGATCCAGCGTAGCGGGAACAAATTTAGCGTTATTCCAGATCTTCACAGTTCCATTAAGTAGTTTAATGGTAGAACCGGAGAAAATGAAGCAGTTGAATGGATTGAAACCTTTAAAGGCTTAGCTGATTTGCATGGGTGGCCAAATTCATTTCGACTTCAGTGCGTGCGTGCAAACTTGACAGGAGCGGCTGCTGGTTGGTTTTATGGACTTAACCTCAAAACTTGGTAGCAGTTTGAACAAGAGTTTAGCAAAACATTTATTGGCGAAACAAATGTTGGTGACCAATGGAGTTTAATTTTAAATTACAAACAGAACAAAAATTAAGATATTTTCGATTATTATTTTAAAAAGAAGAGATACTGCGACAAGTTGTTTTTGCCATTTAATGAAGTTAAATCGCAAATACTTCAAGGCTTGCATGACCGCGAATTAAAGACATTTTTGCTTGGGTAAATGCATTTGGATTCCAACTCAATGATAGCTGACATCCGCTCTTTTTATCATACGACACTAAAGAACGTAAACCAATAATTGTAAGTTCAACTATGCCAAAAATTAAAGTGGAACAACATAATGTCAAAGAAGCGAATGATATTATTTGTTTTCGATGTAACACTAAAGGACACGTCAAACAAAACTGTACATCTCCAGTAGTGTGTCTAAATTGTCATAAGCCTGGGCTCATTCGTAGAAATTGTCCTAACGAGAGAATGAAAAGTGATAAAAAGAAGTTCACAGAGAATAGTACAATAGCAAGTAAAATAGTACACTAGCAAACAAGGATGACATTTCTAACAAGAATCTTAAGTATTTCTTTGATGCGATTATAAACGGTGAAAAGGTGAGACCTTATGTGGATTTTGGTAGCCAATGTGTTATGATGAAAAAATCAACAGTTAATGAGCATAAATTTAAAACAAATCCTGTTAATGATGGAATAGTAATTAGAGGCGTAGGTGGTGGGCAAATTCGTCCTGAAGGTGTATTCGATGCAATAATTCAAGTTGATCAAGCGAAAGCTAATGTAAAGTTATATGTGACAGCCGATAGTACAATTGACATTCCGTTGTTAGTAGGACAGCCATTCACTGATCAAAACCACATTACTTATGTTAAGAAAGGAGATACTCTTAGAATATTCAAAGCATTCAATTTAGATGAAAACGAGTTAAACCATATTCAGATTCCGGATCTTCGAATTTTAAAAACAAGTTTTTGGGCAACAGAAGCCACCGTTTTGCCTGCAAATCATGTTGGGTTCATCACGGTAACTATGGCTGAACAATTGAGTGGCGAACAAGATATTTTTATTGAAATACGAAAAATCGAAACGGGTCTATCATTCCGAGTTGTGTAATAAATTCAAATAATGATGGACTTACCATTCCAATAATAAATGTTTCAGCGACTGATGTAGTTTTCAAAGAAGGAGAGCGTGTAACCAAGGGTGAGCTTTACGTTTTAGACAATTTTGATTGCGAAGCCGAATTTACTAAAGGTAAGGATGAAAGTGAAAATACTTTCAAAGATCAAATTAGATTGATTCAAATTCTAAAAGAAAATCGAGATTGTTTTGCAATTAACAACTTTGAGCTTGGTTGTGCAACAGGTACAGAATTCTCGATTGAATTAGAAAAAAATACTCCGATAACATATAAACCATATAGACTAAGTCAATTTGAACGAGAATTTTTGCGAACAGAGATAGAAGAAATGAAAAGAGCTGGTATTATTGGCGATTCGAATTCAAGCTATGCCAGTTCAATTTAAATTGTCAGAAAGAATAATGGTGAGAAGCGAATATGCATTGATTACCGAGCATTGAATCGAATTACTAAGAAAATGAAATATCCGTTGCCATTAATCAAAGACCAATCTCGATAGACTTCAAGGCATGAAATATTTTACTATTCTTGATATGAAAAGTGGATATTATCAAGTCAAAGTTGCAGAAAGTTCGAGACATTTGACAGCATTTGTGACCCCTGATGGTCACTATGAGTTCTTGAGGAAGCCCTTTGGAGTTTCGAACGGGCCAGCGATATTTCAAAAACTAGTGAACTCTGCGTTAGGTCCTCTTCGTTTCACTATAGCCATGGGATATTTTGACAATATAATTATTCCTTCTGCGGATATTGACGAAGGTATGAGTAACTTAGTTACTGTGTTAAAAGCGTTACGACAATGAAATTTAAAACTTAACATTAAAAAATGTCACTTTTTAATGACCAGCGTTGAGTATTTGGGATATCAAATTAAAAATGAAGTTTTTCAACCAAGTGAGGTAATGCTGTCGCTGAATTCAAAACCCCTTCCAATATCCAAGAAGGGAGGCGCTTCATAGGACTAACGACTTATTTTCGGCAATTCATCAAACAATATTCAATTTTAGCGAAACCCTTAACTGAATTAACAAAAAAAGAAGTTCCATGGAGATGGACGGAGTCGGAACAGAATGCATTCAATGTACTGAGAAGCAAGCTTGTTGAGAAGTCAGTATTAAGTTTATATTCAAACACTGCGAAGACTGAAGTGCACACGGGCGCTTGTAAACATGGGTTAGCTGGTGTTTTATTGCAATTGCAGGGCGATGGACGATACCATCCAGTTGCGTATGCAAGTCGTCAAACAACAAAGGAGGAATCGCGTTATCATTCAACGGAACTTGAAGCGTTGGCTGTTGTTTGGGTGTTGGAGCGTTATAGACCGTATTTAATAGGAATTGCATTCGTGGTTGTAACAGACTGTAATGCTGTTCGGAGTTCATTGACTAAAAAGGACATTTTGCCGAGAGTTGGCCGATGGTGGTTGAAGCTTTCAGAATATGACTTCAAAGTGCAACATCGTCCAGGATTACAAAACAAACACGCCGATGCACTTAGCCGAGAGCCTGCCGACAATCCAGAGAATACAACTACAGTGGCTGATATATTGCAGTAATGCACTCAACCTTGGACGAAGCAAACTGGATTGTACTTTTACAAAAAAGTGACAGAAAAATATAAAATATTGTGGAGGCTTTGCAGAAAAACAGCGCTCTTACCAACCTTGGGAGGCGGATCCGCGGGAAAGGCGGATCAATAATGAGTTCAAGATTTTGGGTGGCAGAGTCTTAAAAAGACTCTGTTCTTAAAAAGTGAAGGCGAACATCAATATTTGTATATACCAGAGCGTGCAAGGTATCAAGTTGTCCAGAATCTGCACAACAACTTGGGACATATTGGTATGGACAAAACTGTTTCTAAGCTCCGAGAAAAATATTGGTTTCCGCGACTTAAAAACTACGTAAAGAATTTTATTGGATCCTGTTTTGAGTGCCTATATCACAAACAGCCAGCTGGTAAGAAACAGGGATTCCTATATTCGATCGACAAGATTGGTATACCTTTTCACACGATTCATGCTGATCATTTGGAACCATTTGTGCGTGGAAGATATGGAAATTTATATATTTTGGTATTAATAGACGGATTCACAAAATTTTGTGTGCGAAACCTGTACGAAATGTGAAGTCAGAAACTACAGTAAGAGTTTTAAAAGAAATTATGAGTATATTTGGCCCACCGAATCAAGTAATTACCGATAGAGGCACTGAAAGATTGTGCAACGAACATAATTTGCACCATAAAGAAATTTGCTGGTGCACCAGTAAAGGCAGTGCCTCTATCGGTAATTGTACACGTACTAAACGCAACGGCAACCCCCAGAGCAAATGGACAGGTCGAGAGATTAAACCGAACAATAACCCCAATGATAGCTACACTTTGTAAGAAGCCAAATGGAAGTGATTGGGACCAACATATTGGATTGGTGCAATGGAGCGTTAACAACACTGTGCATTTTGTTCTGAAAACGACACCTTTTAAAATACTATTTAATTATGACCCAAGAAATATTGCACCAAATCGATTAGATGATGAAATAGATGTGGCTCAACGCATAGCAGATGTAAATTAACTACGACAAGTGGCAATTGAGCGTATTCGAGCAGATCAACAGAAACAAAGGCTACAATTTAACAAGCGACGTTGTGAAACACAAAAATATTTACCTGGAGACTCAGTAATGATACGACAAGAACCTGGACAAACCGGAGATTCAACAAAATTACTACCAAGCTATAAAGGACCATACATTGTCACAGAAATTCTGCCTAGCGACAGGTATACAGTAGCAGATTACCCTGAACTACAACGATTTTACGAAGGAGTAGTAGCAGCTGAAGATATGAAAAGAATTCAACAACCTCCTGAAGCAATACAGATCGACGACAGCACAGAATCAGGCCAAGAAGATGAGCCAATACAAAGAAAATCAAAAGCGTGCCAGACTACTTGAAAGATTATCATGTTTAAAAAAAAAAATGTATTGTAAATTATAAAACAGAATCGAGGGCGATTTCCTGTCAGGAAAAGCCGAATGTTAACTCTGAAATTACTACTTTAAAAAACATGAATTACTACTTTATTATACTACTAACTATATAAAATGCAACCGGTAATAAATATGTTTTTAGAGAGTTGTTCCTGTAATATATAAAAGAAAATACGTATAAAGAAGTTTGATTATTATTTGAGACTTTTTATTCGGCAATTTGAGGGATTTTAATATAACTTTGTTTATATTTAGAAGTTGTACTGTCGGCAGCGAATCCTGTAGACTGGACTTAGTGAGGGTTTTAATCCTCAGTAAATAAGTAATAATAAATAGGAAGAGAAAATATGTACATGAAAATACATATGTATTTTCATTAAATTTGGAAAAAAACGGAGCGGTTTTAAGAATAATGAGGTTATATCTTAAAAAGTTATGCATGGGATTTTATGTTTGATACCTCATTGAATATATTCTAGAAATAACATTTTTTTGATACCCATAAAAGTTAATTTTGTTGGAATACTGAATAAACAAGAAACAGATTTTAACTTTGGAGGCCTACAACAACTTAACCAATTGAGAACAGCCTGGGACCTTACTTTGTAATGCGATTAGAAAAGCAAATGCGATTCGAAAACAAAATCAGACACTTCGAATTCAAAACAGACAAAAACAGCATTTTAAAGCAGATGTAGAAGTTACTGACATTTAGTAATCTTAATTCATGTATTAACATGGTGTGATTTTGTTTTCGAATCGCATTTGCTTTTTGAATCGCATTACAGAGTAAGGCCCTGACATTTTTTCAGATTTAGTGATATCAAATGATGGAGTGGTCGCTATTCTTGAAATGTTACAATAAAATTTAGTGTTTAAAACTGTATTTTTGTATGTAAAATGTATTTTTTCAGCACTATTCTGGCAACTTTACAATAGTCAACCATTATTTTTAATATTTCTATGTGTTTGTTGTCATTTTTTTATTTCAAAACAAAATTTGTAGCCCAAAAACAAAATTTTTTTATTGAAATTGTCACTATCTGAAAAGCTGTTGACAATTTTTATCAAAATTTATTATTTTTAAGCTTCAAATTTTGTTTTGAAACAAAACATTTACAACAAACATATATAAATAATAAAAATACTGGTTGACTATTATCAAGTTGCCAGAATAGTGCTGTTAATGTTAGAAATTTACGGCAAATTTCATGTTTATCACAAATACATAATTAGGGTATTCACAAGGTATGCTATCATGTCATAATGTCATATTGTTCTAAGATTATACACTAGTTTAAACATTTTATTGTTGCCTTCCATATAAAAATGTACTAATATATTACAACTCTGAAAGCTATGTTTATTGAAGTGTTGTAATCAAACAGCTGCTTCTTATTTGCATTTATTTATCTTGTAAATTTTTGTTGTAAAATTTTAGGACAATATGACAATGTGACATGATAGCACACCTTGTGAATATCCTAAATATAAAAAGAAATACAACACATTGTGAATGCTACTACTGTTACTTATAGTATGGTTGTAATTTTTTTCTAATGCGATCAGCCGGTCTTCCACGTTTTTTATAGATGCCAAGATTTTATTTTGATTGCAATTGGCTGTCGCTTGGTTGCTTATAACCGTATTTAGAAGGCTTATTACGTGTGAAAAAATTTTCATTTAGTTACTTAAAATATATAGAAAAAAAGAACCTTTGTCTGTCGAGCAGCTTGGTATTTCGTTGTTTTCGTTGAAGTTTTGGGATGTGTGAAATACCTTCCGTTTCCGTTTAGGGCTAATAACTGCTATAAATAATTTTCGTTATTTTTCCTACCTTCAATTATAGCGCATCGCTTATTTGATTTTCGTTCCCGAATTGGACTGATAATTTCTATAAAAGTTAAAATGAAAATATTTAAACAAATAATAGATACAGTTTTAAATATTACCTTCAATAAGTGCGCTTGGATCATCGATATTAATAGAGTCCACTTTAATGAAAAATAAAAATGAATAAATGAAAAGTACAAATGTAATAAACTGTAATGATGATATAAAATATAGCTGGATTGAAAAAATTTAAATAAAATAAAAATAAATTAAATAAATTAAATCAAAATTAAATAAAACAACGAAATTTAATAAAATAAAACAAAATTAAAATATATTTAAACTACAGAAAAAAATATTATAAGAATATACTCGAAATATCATAAAAAATGCATTTAAATTTAGGCCAAAGAAAAATAAAGAAAATGTGAAGCTAAAAAAATTAATTAGGAAAATTGTGAAAGACATGATGCAAAATGGGTATTAGGAGAAGTTTATTCAAACTCGGAATAGCAAAATATTTATAATTTACATCCGTTCGAAGAATTGTAGTTATTTCGTTACTTATGTCACTACCTAATAAAATACCTAATCCTGAGTAGGACTAGGGAATGGTTCCTGAAAATAGTCTTCAACAGTTCGAAAATTGTATCCTAAGACTACTTCCTATCAACTTTCTTCCCTACTTTCTATAACTTTAAAAGGTCCTGTTTTTTCACTGAAGCAATAACAATAATTTTCTTTTCTAGGATTTAATGTGAAAGAACCTATTTTTGATATTTTTTTCTTCTAATCGTAAGTAAAGCTGCTGTAAAATTTTGCTTGGACTTTTAATAATTTTTTTAAATGCTGAAAAACTATCTAACGGTCCATACTGTTTGCAACAATCCTCTAAATGCAGCAAGCCATGTACATTAAAACTTATTAAATAATCACCAAAAATGTCTGCAAACTGTTCTACAAATTCTTTCAGAATTTCCTGAGCTACATTACCTTCTGTCCCATACGTCTTTTCACAAGAAAGAAGCCTAATACCTGCATGTAATAATAAAAAATTATAGTAAATCTCGCTACTTATGCTATTTTTCAATGCATATACTCCTAGGTATAACAAAAATTGCCTAAACTCGGTTGATTTCCAATTGGAAACTTCATCTAAATTCCTGCAGACGCGACCAAACTCTGAAGGAACGAACTTTGAAACATAGTTAATTCTTTCGTTCATTTCTGACATGTTCCCTAATTTAATATATAAGCGAATTAATTTTTTTACTACCCCTAAGTGTACCAAATGCATAGGGTCTAGTGGAAATTGGCACACCATAACTATCTGAGCCTTTTTTAACACATTTTCATTTTGCCTGAAGATTTGACTATGATGAACAACATCTACTCGATTCTTAAATGTAATATCTGTTCTTAAGGCACAAACGCTTTTTGAAAAGGAAACTCTACTATGGCTATAACTACCTACCTGACAGCATTTGGGGCAACTATTCTTTCCTGTAAACGACTGCACACCTGTGACAAAAGCAACAAAATAGCCTAACGTTAAATTTCTTTAAAACTCCATCTATCATCTGACCATTAGTCCTTAAAAGTACTATTTCGTCGGAAAACTTTTTTAAGAATTCATTAACGTTGCAAGGTTTTTCCATTCCTGAAAAGCAAGCAATGATAAATGGGCACTCTTCTAGCATACTTTCTACCTCAACTTTCTTTATGTTCGTTTTAAAAAGACCTTTTGATGATAATGGTAAACCTTTAAAAACCTTCTTTATCGAGTGTTTGCTGTAGATCAGAAACAACGTTGTGTGAAACTTTGTTTCTGATTGCCCAGGACCTTATTTCTCGTATTTTATCTAACTCAGTTGGGTTATCGGAAAACACATCTCTATCACTTAACTTATCTCTACCGCTGCTCATATTATTTAAGTCTTGAAACTCATCTACCTGGCATACCTACGTCCACTTCCGTCGCAATGTTGGATGCACCTTGTCCACAGTCTGTCTGTCCACTCACAACACTATTTTCACCATTTTCATTGATGATTCTTTTGCCTTTTTCCACGTTAGCAAGGAAATTTATTTTTTCTTTGTAAAAAAGACCGTCAGTTGTTTTTTTAATTCATTTTGTTTTAATTTTAATATTTTTCGTTTGATTTTATTTAATTTAATTTTATTTCTTGAAATTTCCTTATGCTTGTTGCAACGCTCACTATGTTTTGGTTATTTTTTTTCGCTTGGTAGAATTATTTCAAATCCGCAAAAGAGCAAGCCATACAAACACATATAGCTTTCCTTGTTTCATATGAAATAACAACGTAAGAGTGTATTGATGAACACCAATTTTCGTTTGGCTGTGTATGTAAACTTGTTACAGCTGTCCAGCAGGATATGTACCAGATTCTAATATGTCCGAGGAACTATCTAGTTCAATTTGTTTTAATGAAAGCATGTTCAAAACGAAATGGAGAGAGCAATGTGCACAACAAGTCATGTCATCTTACTATCTCATATATCAGTGCTTTCGTTCGCTCACAAGCATCATCTTTGCATTTCTAGTCGATCACATAAGTTCGTGTAAGCTGTAGTATGTGCGAAAGAGATGTCGGTTAATATTGCTTAATTTAACATGCTAAAAATGAATCGAAGGAATGATTGGAACTATGTCCGACTGTGAACATAGTTCCGCGAACTATACAGGTTCGGAACGACCCATATCTACTTTTAACCACTCACAATTTTTGTTATTATTCTGTATAAAACATGTATAAAGCGTTAACGGTAACTTGATAACTCGGCCCCTGGATAGTTGTCATATCTCGACTTAAATAATTTTGTGAATGTCCACAGATATATTACTTTATTTTCACATTAATCCTTTTTAATATTTGTATTAATCCATTACAGATAACTGGCAATGGGAAAGCCATCGATTTAAGAAATTAGACTTTGGTAAATGGGAATTACATCTTCCTGCCAACAGCGATGGCTCACCACCCATCAAACATCAAAGCGAGGTTAAAGTAATCATTCGCAATCAGGCAGGCCAACTGCTCGATCGTCTCTCACCTTGGGCAAAGTATGTACGACAACCTCCAAAGGAAGCCAACCAAGGTGTTAACTTCAAACAGTATGTTTGGAATCCTCCCGTCAACGAGCAATATCAATTTCAACACCCACGTCCTAAACGTCCCAAATCCTTACGCATATACGAGTGTCATGTAGGAATTGCCTCTCAAGAACCCTGCGTTGGTAGCTATCGGAATTTCGCTGATAACATTATTCCACGCATTAAGAAGCAGGGCTACAATGCTGTGCAGGTAATGGCGATAATGGAACATGCCTATTACGCAAGCTTTGGTTATCAGGTGACTAGTTTCTTTGCTGCATCCAGTCGTTTTGGGACTCCTGAGGAACTAAAGTTCATGATAGATGTTGCTCACAAGCACGGTCTATACGTTTTGTTAGATGTAGTGCACTCGCATGCCAGCAAAAATGTTCAGGATGGTTTGAACCAGTTTGATGGCACCAATAGCTGCTTCTTCCATGATGGAGCACGTGGCGAACACTCACTCTGGGACAGTCGTCTGTTTAACTATGTGGAGTACGAAGTCTTACGGTTCTTACTTTCTAATTTGCGTTGGTGGAACGATGAGTATTGGTTTGATGGTTACCGGTAAGTTTTTTATTTCTCTATAATATTTCAAAATATTTGTATTAGCTACTTTTTATAAAAGTTTCGATGGCGTAACATCGATGTTGTACCACTCACGTGGTATTGGCGAAGGATTTAGTGGCGATTACAATGAATACTTTGGCCTCAACGTGGACACAGACGCACTCAATTATTTAGCTTTGGCGAATTATATGCTTCACACAAAGAACCCAGAAGTCATAACGATAGCTGAGGTAAAAATAATTTTAAATAGAACATTTATATTTTTACCCACGTTCCATTTGTTAGCTTTAAAACACGACACGTTCATTACCCGTTTGAGAGTTTTATAATTTTTATTGCTGTGTTTTGGTGCATTATTATGAGTTTGTAAAATTTAATCGTTAAAAATTTAATTTAATATTGTCCAAGCCGACGAGTTTTATATATTCGGATTGAATACTAGAAAATTTTCTTTTGAATACTAGAAAAAAAAAAACTCAAAAACTCTCTCATCCAATAGTCTTTATCCAACAGCTCAGTTTATCCAATAACTCAAGTTAAGCTCTAAAAGATTGATAGTCGATCTCACAAAAATAGTTTAGGCTTAACATGAATTCGTTATCAGATTTTTAAAATTTTAAGTATTGTCAGCAAAAGTAAATTATTATCATGGAAAATATTGTATATCCCTATTAAAAACTTTTTAATTAAAAAATATTAAAGAGTTTTAATAGTTGATTTTATGTATAGTCAATTCGTGGCATAATACATGAAAAAAACAAAAGCTAATGAAACAATATGAAGTTTATTTTGGCTATTTTGCAAAATTTGCATTGTGCATAATTTATTTATATTGACGTTTAAAACAGGGACCAGACTTAACCCAAACGAGTAAAAAAATAAGTAACTGCCTGAGTAAACAAATCTTTAAAAAAAATTTTAATTTCTTGTGTGCAAATAAAATTAAAAAAGAATACAAATTAAACATTTAAAATAAAATTACCTCCTACGCAAGGTTTACACTAGTCACGACTGGACATCAATTCTTGGTCATTCCCTTTTGAACTTCCTCCTCTCTCACGTTGATGTTTGCGTCTTTCATCTTGAAAAATAAGACTTAACCGTCAAGTCTTGACGAGCGTAAACCAGGAGTAGCGTCAATAGGACTTTCTCAGCATAAAAATGAACTTTGTCGCCAAAAAGAATAAATTTAAAAGAAGATAACTTGAAAAGCATAAGCATATTACATAATTACTCTGTGCGACAGTTTCGGGCGATAAAATATCTCAATGTCTGGTTTCACACGAGAAGCAAATTAAGTTCATTATTTCTTTTTCTCTCTTTGACTGAATGGCTGGTTTCATACGAAAAGCAAATGCTGAAATGAATCCAAATTTGTTGTTGTTTTTACAGCCAAAAAAACAAACTCCCTGCAAAAGGGAAAATGAACTTCAAACCAAGGTTGAATAATATAGGTTAAGTCACTGTCAAAACAGCTGTTAGCTTAAAATTGTACAAATTCAGGTTTTTTTATTGATTTCCTTTCATCCATTCTGACAGTTCGGCCGACTTTCTCTCAAGTGACTTAACCTATATTAATCAACCTTGCTTCCAACGTAATCAAAGTTTTGATGACGCTCAGCATATTAGAACTAGACAAGGTAGTGTTCAATCAAAATTTTGATGACGCCCATCATAGTAAAACTAGACAAGGTAGTGTTAGGGCTGAATGTGCGCTCTTCCTTAGTGACCATAACTGTCAAACTCAGCCATTTTGCCATTTTTGCCTATTCTTACTTTCCCATTGCATTCTCACTGGTTGCAGATTTTATATGAGTTGTCAACTTCGTTTTGACAGTTTCGGTCACCGGCTCTCCGCCCTAACACTACCTTGTCTAGTTTTACCCTGACGCTCAAGACCTTAATCATTCAATCAAACAGAGTAAAAGAGAACAAAAAGAAATTATGGACCAAAGAGAATAAATTAGTAGGAGAGGTCCAGGTTCAGAGAGTCGCTATTTCTCAATCAGTTTCAAGTGACATAGCAAGAGGTGTCCCATAATGAAAGTGCTGTCCAGGTTCAAAGATCCGCTATTTCTCAATTAGTTTCAAGTGACATAGCAAGAGGTGTCACAATTTTGCTCTTCTGCTCTTGGAACAGCTAAATTAAAAAATATGGCTGTGTGCACAAGCGAGCTAGAAGTTCCTTTGTTTTTTTTTAGATGTGTTGGCTTGTGTCTTCCTATTTGAACTTCGATCGCATTATTTTGATTCTTATTAGCCTACATTTAGTTAATTGAAAGAAAAACAAAAAGACATTGTAAATTTTATAAATTTAAATACAATCTGACAGCTTTTTATTTGCATTGCACATGTTGCTAAATTTATTTTATTTCTAACTGGACATTTTTGTTGTGATTTTGTTGTAGCTATTTTTCGGTTGCTGCAAGAAAGATTTTTAGATATTTCATTAGCCGAACAGAAAGACAGAATTCTAATTCAGCTTATGAAAAAATTATTGCTTAATTTTAAAAACATTTTTGTTCATTATCAAAACAATAGAATGGATTTAAAAATTTTTCCTCTGATTTATTTAGAATATACTAATTAGGAAATAAAATAGAAAATTAAATTAAATTAAAAGTATTGCATTAGTTTGAAAATCTTTAAAAATAATAGAAAAGAAAATAAAATGAACTGAAATTGGATTCAAAGTATTTTAGTTATTAAAAAACAATATATTTTTCACTAAATATAAAATTTTAAATTTATTTTTAAAATTTATGTACATAATTGTATAATAGCTTGTCTAGCAAATATGTTATTTTTGGCTTTAATACGTACATATTTATAAGTTTGTATTTTATTTTAAGAAATTTTAAGAAATTTTAAGTATTTATTTGATATATTATATGTATAATTGCAATTGTAACCGCAAAATTGCAATTGTAACCGCAAACAGTTCAATCGTTTTTAACCCGCTCTTACATTTAACTTTCAAGAATTTGTGCTTGTTTCTTTCGGCTTGCAATTTTAATCACCTAAAATTAAATAAAAAAAAACAATAAAAATTATCCAAAAGACCTTTGTAAAAAATTAAATAAAGTAAAAAAAAATCACACACACATTTCACTGGATTAATAGTTCATTGTGCTATTCTATTTGTTCTCTGACCTGAATATATGTGCAGTTGCGTATAAGTGTGCCGCGAAAAAGTGTGAATATCGCAATAAAGCAACAACATTAACAATAGGAAAAAGTGTGAATATTGCAATTAAGCAAAAACAATAAAAATAAGAGAAACAGCCCACTCCAACTTTTAAGTGCACCTGAAATAAGTGCAAATATCAAAAGTAAAAAAAAAAAACTTTTTATAAACAACCAAATAAAGTAAACAATAAACAATGGAACCTGCTTGTGCCAAAATTAACTGCTCTATTGAGGACAAAGGTGCAATTAAGCTAAGTTGCAATGGTCTTTGCGGAAAATCTTACCACGGCACTTGTGTGGGAATGACTAAAAGAAGTTTAAACTACTTTCAAGAATACACATCACATTTTAAATTCTTCTGTGATGAGTGCATGGATCTATCACTATCCCATGTTATGCTCGCCATAAAATGTCTTAGCGACTCCTTGAACGTGATGCATTCGGCTAATAAGCAAGTCATCAGTAAAATACCGAATTTCGAAATAATGACTCACGTATCCGATGATCTTGCAAGGGTAGAGTCCATCTGCAAAGAAAATAACTCGGATATCTCAAATGTTTCTAAAAACTTGAGAATTCTAACTGATTTAGTCAAAGATAGCGAAAAAAATTTTATTTGGAAAACGGCCATAAGCGAGCTTAATATAGAAGTAAAAAAAAGCCTCGACGTTTTAAAAAACGATAATACAGTCAAAAATATACTGAGCATGCTAACATCTTTGCGCTATGATGTGGATATCGCACTTCAGTCAGGCAAACCCCAACCATCACCTCCGCAATCAGATCCAATGCTGGAAATATTACATCAAAAAATAAGTGATATCAGTGATGATCTTGAAGTGTTTCGAGTGACGTTTGCAGATGTAATGGATGAAATAAGATCTGCACCCAATAGAGCTGAAATAAGTTATCCACAAGCCTCTCATCATAACTCTTCCTCTATTTTCGAGGAAATAATGGAAGCATCTATTCGTTTGCCACAGGTCACCTCTTTACCAGCTAATCTGAATTCTTTAACTGCCTATGACACTACGGAACATATAACACCGATTGCTACTCCTCAAAATGTTACAATGAATCCACCCCAAATCGGATCTCCACCATCAACAGTACCCACAATAGCTCATTCTATTCGTTCATCAACAATTTCTCCAAAACAAAACAAAAATACCAATAACTCACAACCTGGATCTCCCTCTGCCACTTCACCTTGCGACTCACCACCAATTGCAGCCCCTCGTACCAACTTAATCCATAAGTTTGGAACGTCATGGACTTCAACTCAATGGCAGAATAGAATAAAGAAACTCCATGATTCTAATGAAATTGACAAGACCACTCTGTTCATTAAGGGCCCATCAGTTAAAATAACTATATCCTGGATGAGCACTTACTTTCGTAATAAATTTGGCATATCTATTACAAACTGTTCAAAGATATCCAATAAAGCAAAAAAATTCTGCAGTTTCAAACTAAACATCCCAAGTCAATATGCGTGGATGTTCTTGAACAACAGCGGTGAGAGACACGGCGAATGGTTAATAACCGAATGGACGAATAAGCCTGGGAAAAAGTCTAAGATATCAAGATCTTTACAAAGTTCTGGCAGTTCAAGAATCGAATCTTCTGAAAGGAATCCTAACATTAACAGAATCCATTATCTAAAAGTAATTATAGTTCTTGCTCTAACTCTTTTCCGTATATAAATTCCCGTCCTAACTCTAAATCTAAGTTAAACTCTTATTTTAATTCTAATCTTAATTCTAAGAATCCTCTATATAAAAGAAATGTAAACCTACCTGTTCTTGAATCCAAACCTTATTCATCAAACAAGTTTGTGCAACCTAAGTCCCACCATAATTCAGATTCTAATTGGAATCTGAAAACTAGCATTTTCCCCATATTTTCTCCCATAATTAACCAGAATACGGCTTCATCTTATAATAAGATGATTACTGGAAGCAATCTAGCATCTAAACCGCCAACTCATCAAACACGTAAACGGGTTTCATTTAATCTTAAAAATAATGAAACCAATTGTGAGAAATATCCAAACTTTATCCATTCTCATACTCTTAATCCTTCACCACCAACCGGAAGTGGTTTACCAAAACCATCTTCTGTTTCAAATGGGCTTTGCAATCAACCTGGTAGTCCTACGTCATTTTTAGACCCCCTACTTCCTCCAAAAGTGAAATTGACACTAAACTCTTGCGAAGGCACTGAGAGCAGATATGCCCTTTCTCGCCTCAGGGAGAACAACGCTTTCACGAGCACCTGGGCGTAACGGTTGATCAAGTCAAGGTGGATCTGGAAACCTATGGCGCTCATGTCAGAGCTAAACATGTTTCTCTTCTTCAAAAATCTCGTAAAGAGCAACAGCAATATTATCGTTCCTAACTCTTCTTTCTTAAATATATTCTACCATAACTGTGGCGGCATGAGAAGCAAATTAAACAAACTTTATGTTGACGCTAAAATGCCACTTCAATGTCCTAGTATTCACTGAGACATGGCTAAACGAAACCTTCAATAATGAGGAAATTCTTGATAGCAATTGGACTGTCTTCAGAAACGATCGGGACTACTCCTCAACAGGTCTTTCTCGAGGAGGTGGTGTCCTTGTAGCATCTCACAATTCCCTTTCAAGTGAGCTAATAGACACACCTAACCATAAACTGTTCGATCACCGAATTATTAGAGTTTGTTCAGGTAAAAGTCTCAATGTGTACATAGGTGTCGTTTACATTCCTCCCGGCTCAAGTGAAACAACATGCAACGAGCTATGTGAAACACTGACCACCTTTACCTCCTCCCTAAAAGAGGAAGATAAAGTTGTTATTCTTGGTGACTTCAATCGCCCAAATATATCTTTTGTCACCGACGAAAACGACAACTTTCTTCTTCCTGTAAATCTTTCTAATACCATAGACTTCAACTTACTTAGCACCTTTTATGGCAGTGACTTGCAGCAAGTCTCTTCTGTACAAAATCAGAATGGCAGATGGTTGGACCTAATTTTTACTAACTCGTATGAAGAAGTGAAGGTTAGTCCATGCATGGGAGCAGAAAATTTATTAACCAACACTGTTCATCATACAGCCTTAAAAGTTGTTTTCTCTGCTAATGACATCAACTTTACCCAGTCTTATAATAACACCATTACGTACGATTACCTCAACGCCGATTATGAAAAAATAAAATGTTATCTTAGTTCTCTAAATTGGAATCATATTCTATTCAATTTAGATTTAGACAGTGCTGTCTCTATATTTTATCAGCACATTTTTACCGCTATCGAAAGTTATGTGCCAATAATAAAGAAAAAGAATAAGCTCACAGAACCATGGCTAGACAACAATCTCAGATTTTTAAGGAATCAAAGAAATAAAATCTACAAACTTCTCAAAAACACTGATAATATAAGCGATGAACTGAAGCTTAGATATGACGAGCTATCAAGAGAGTTCTCTATCAAGTCAGAAGAAGCGTACAAGTTGTACACGAACATCATCGGAGAAAAAATTGTCCAAGAGCCGAGAAAATTCTTTGACTTTGTTAACATGAAGCGCAAATCTAGCGGCTATCCATCGTCCAATTCTCTTGAAATAAGCAACTTGTATGCCGATCACTTTAAGGAGGTCTTTTGTCTTCCTACCACCTTATCTGAAACTTCTCCTAGCTCAACTATTATAGTTGATAGTTTATATTTAACCCAGGAAGAGATTTCTAATGCAATAAAAGAACTGGATATATTAAAGGGACCAGGACCAGACTTAATACCTACAAGCTTTTTGGTGCGATGTTTAGACCAACTGCTATTGCCATTACACATAATCTTTAACGAATCACTGGTTTGTGGGACATTTCCTTCATATTGGAAATCATCCCATCTTACGCCAATTTACAAGAATGGTGATAAAAGATCAGTTGAAAATTATAGAGGCATAGCAATCTTGTCAGCCATTCCAAAACTTTTTGAAAAACTTATTTGTGAAAAGCTAACAAGTTTCATTAACCCTCGTCTAAATGAGCAGCAACACGGGTTCCGCAAAGGGCGATCTACCACCACTAATCTCATGATTATGGTATCAGATGTTTTAGTCAAAATGGAAAAAGGGCACCAAATAGATGCTGTTTATACTGATTTCAGTAAAGCTTTTGATCGAGTTGATCACAACATTCTTATATATAAGTTAGAAAAATTTGGTGTTGTAGGGTCCATACTAAGTTGGCTAAAATCATATTTAAACGGCAGATCCCAGTTTGTTAAATTCCAGGGAGTTCTATCGAAAAAAATTGCAGTCTCCTCGGGAGTTCCGCAAGGTAGTCATCTTGGTCCTCTTCTTTTCAACATATTCATATCCGATCTGTCAGAAGTTCTTAACGATATCCCACATCTTATGTATGCAGATGATTTAAAAATGTACTATTCAATTCAATCAGATGTAGATGTCAATTTTTTGCAATCAAAATTGTTGTCTCTTGAGCAATGGTGTTTTCAAAATAAACTACATCTTAATGTCAATAAATGCAATGTTATTAGCTTTTCTCGTAAAAACAACGTTCATTACATACCTACCACCTCAATAGTATCGAACTAAAAAGGGTCAACCATATAGTGGATCTTGGAGTTGTCTTAGATTGCAAGATGCGCTTTAATCTGCACTATGATAAAATTGTGTCCAGGGCCAGCAAACAGCTCGGTTTTATAAAAAGGCGTGCAAATGAATTCAAGAATATATGGGTCACTACATCCTTGTACCGTGCATTAGTGCGCCCAATACTTGAATATGCATGCATAATTTGGAATCCATCTTTCGATTCCCATAGAGAAAGAATTGAGTCTATTCAAAAGCAGTTCTTACTATACGCGCTTAGAGATATGTACAACCCCCATGATTATTGTAGCCTTCCATCATATGAACATAGACTCAGCCTTTTAAATTTGATGCCACTATCAACAAGAAGATCGTTATTGGGCTCATGCTTCACATTTGATGTAATTAATGGTGCTATTCACAGCGAATATATTTCTAATATGATTTCCTTTAACGATCCAATTAGGCGCACTAGGCATACTCGATTGTTAACTGAATATCAGCACCAAACTACATATGCAAATAATGTACCCATCAGTCGTTGTTGCAGAGAATTTAATAATATCTCTATATACTACTCACCTTCTATGTCCAAATCCTCTTTCAAGCAAACCCTATATAAATCACTCAGTAATCAGAATTAACACAGGCCTCAGATAAACTACATACATGTATGGATTTATATGTATAAGCATTTAGTTTAATAAATCAAAATTCTTTAACATCCCTCTCCAAATCTCCCATTTACGTCCTTTTGTCCTTATAGTCTTTAAGAATAATATATATACATCGTATCTTAAGTGTGTATATAGTCTCTCTTGTTTTGACATGGTTTTTGAAATCATGTCAATCCGGTGGGCGGAGTATGCCCACTAAGAGCACCAAATAAAAAATAAAATAAAAACAAGGAAAAGGGAGAAGAAAAACAAAAAACTTAGTAATAAGTAAACAAAACCTGTTAGAATAAGTTAGAATAAGTAATTTGCATTGCCTTGTTTGGCCAATAAATAAATAAAAATATAAACTGTTGTTTTGTGTACATATATGAGAATTTCCACAGAAAAGTTCTTAAACTCATTATTCATTCCTTTTTAAATTTGGATTTTAACGTTTTTTTTTATTGCAACAAAAAAATTAAACTCTTTTTAAAAAGTAATATATAATATCTCTAGTACTTTAGGTTGTGCGTTGGGTTTGAAGCCCACCCGTAAAAACCAATTTCAATGAAAACTAATAAGAATAGAAGAAAACTGATCCCCAAATCTGATGACGACTTCCGCAAACGAAAAACTGATAATGATTTACGGATATGCACCTGGAATGTCCGAACCCTTAATTGGGAAGGTGCATCTATCCAACTGACTGATGTCTTGGAAAGATACAAAGCTGATATCACTGCTATCCAAGAAATGCGATGGAAGGGACAGGGTTGCATTCGGCATGCACCCTGTGATATCTACTACAGCGGCCATGCGGAGAAGCACGAGTTTGGATGCGGATTTGTAGTTGGCAAGAGACTACGGCCCCACGTCCTGCGATTCACACCTGTGAACGAACGACTTGCCATAATCCGCATCAAGGTTAGATTTTTCAATATAAGCCTAATATGTGCGCATGCTCCGACAGAAGACAAGGACGATGAGATCAAGGAAATTTTCTACGAGCGCCTTGAAAATGCTTACGAGCGCTGCCCCCGCCACGACGTAAAAATCGTGCTTGGTGACTTCAACGCTAAGGTGTGCAAGGAAAATATTTTTGGTCCAACAGTCGGAAAGTTCAGCCTCCACGACAACACCTCCGATAACGGAATGAGGCTGATTGACTTCGCCGCAGCACGAAACATGGTCGTAAGTAGCACTAGATTCAAGCATCTCAATATTCATAAAGCCACCTGGATGTCCCCTGATCAAAAAACAAAAAATCAAATTGATCACGTTTTGATCGACGGAAGGCACTCTTCCAGTGTATTGGATGTACGCACGATCCGTGGTGCAAACATTGACTCGGGTCACTATCTTGTCGCAGTCAAGATCCGTACACGTCTGTGCGCAGCTAAGAATGCACGCAACCCTACACAGAGAAAGCTAGACGTCGACAAGCTGCAATCGAAACAGACAGCCGATGCTTTCGCCACTCGACTCTCACTCCTGCTTCAAAGCACTCCTCCAATCGATGATATATGCGCGCAGTGGACACACATTTCCAACTCCATGCGTGCGGCTGCTGAAGAGGTGATTGGCTACCAACGCCCTCGCCGAAACCAGTGGTACGACCAGGAGTGTCGAGACGTCACTACAGAGAAAGACGCCGCCTACAAAGCCACCCTGCAGTCGGTTGTAACGCGCGCTGCTAAGGAGCGATACAAAGAAAAGAGAAGGGAAGAGACATATTTTCAGGTGGAAAAAAAGAGAGGCAGAAAAGCGAGAGCAAGAGAAGATTAAGATGTATGGTGACAGGAATGAGGCCCGAAAATTTTTAGAAAAAATAAGACGCCTTTCCGATAGTTTGAAAACTGGGGCCTCTTCCTGCAAGGATGAAAACGGGAATCTAGTGACAGATGTCCAGAGTACACTGACGTTATGGAGGGAACACTTCTCTAAGCTTCTAAATGGCGACGCTGAGAACAATCCCGCCAACAGAGATGATATTCCGGAAACCCCAATTTTGGATGACAGCGTTGAGGTTCCGCTGCCCGACTATGATGAAGTTCTGACAGCTATAGCTCGGCTTAAAAATAACAAAGCCGCGGGAGCTGATGGCTTACCTGCTGAGCTGTTTAAGAACGGAGCACAAAGCTCTACTTAAATACATTCACGAGCTTCTATGCAGAATATGGTCGGAAGAATGCATTTTGAACGATTGGAATCTCAGTGTGCTCTGCCCAATCCACAAGAAAGGCGATCCAACTATCTGTGCCAATTACCGTGGGATAATCCTTCTTAACATCGCATATAAGGTCCTGTCGAGCGTCGAAACGAACTGATCGGACCTTATCAGTGTGGCTTCATACCTGGAAAGTCCACCATCGACCAGATTTTCACGCTACGACAAATCTTGGAGAAGACTCAAGAAAAACAAGTCGACACCCACCATCTTTTTGTCGACTACAAAGCCGCCTTCGACAGCCCAATAAGGAAGCACCTGTACTCCACCATGTCTGAATTTGGTATTCCTGCAAAACTAATACGACTTTGCAGGATGACACTGAGCAACACCAGCAGCGCAGTTAAAATCGGGAAGGACCTCTCCCCACCATTTATTACCAAACGAGGTTTCAGACAAGGTGATTCCTTATCGTGCGACTTTTTCAACCTAATGATGGAAAAGATCATCCGAGCTGCTGATCTGAGACGTAGTGGCACAATATTCTGCTTGCGTATGCTGATGACATAGATATCATTGGCCATAATACGCGCGAAGTCAGTGCAGCATTTTCCAGACTAGAAAGAGAGTCAAGTCGAATGGGTCTGTCAGTGAATGCAGATAAGACGAAATACTTAGTGTCAACAAACAAACAGTCCCAGCGTCTTGGAAACCACGTTACCGTTGACAATACCTCCTTCGAGGTTGTGAAGAACTTCGTCTATCTGGGATCCAGCATTAATTCAACCAACGACATCAGCATTGAGATCAAACGAAGAATAACTCTTGCCAACAGGTGTTACTTTGGGCTCAGTAGGCAATTGAGAAGCAAAGCCTCTCTCGACGAACGAAAATCACGCTCTATAAATCGCTCATTATTCCCGCCCTACTTTACGCATCGCAAACCTGGACGCTGAGCAGTTTAGATGAAAAGACTTTAGGAGCATTCGAGAGAAAGATTCTTCGTAAGATCTACGGACCAATCTGCGTCAATGGCGAGTACCGAATACGGTGGAATGATGAACTGTATGAGCTGTACGCTAACATCGACATAGTCAAGCGCATTAAAATCGAGCGGCTTCGCTGGCTAGGTCATGTTCAGCGCATGAAAGACGATGCTCCAGTGAAGAAAACATTCGATTCGGTACCCAGCGGCGGTCAACGCAGAAGAGGACGACCGCATCTTCGTTGGAAAGACCAAGTAGAGGACAACCTGACGAAGCTTGGAATTTCCAACTGGCGCCAGCAAGCGAAAGACAGAAATGGCTGGCGCAAATTCTTAGATGAGGCCAAGACCGACATACGGTTGTAGCGCCAACTAAGTAAGTAAGTAAGTACTTTAAATACGATTTTAATGTTTGATAGATTATTTAAAAGAACAATTAAACAAAAAACAAAATGCGTAGCAATATTTTATTAATTTTAAAAATGTAATTCACAAAAGTTTTTGTTCTTTGACGCCATATTCTAAGAGTATTCGATATGATATAAAACTAAATAGCTATATACATTATATAAAGTGTCGTGACGCTTGATGAACTTTTAGAATTCACTCAAGAGCCCTAATAAGATTAATGAATCAAATTGATGTATAAATTGCTTGAATTAATAATATTAAAATGTTTCTCTTAGATGATATCATCAAATAATAAGTTTTTAATAAGTTTTAAGACTTTTTGTGAAAATGCTCATTTATGTAAGTTAACACATCTTAGAAGCATATTCGAAGTTATGAGTCTTAGAAGCAGCAAAGTGAACGTGACAATATTTGAAAACTTGCACAAATATGTTATGTCCAATAACTTAAGAACAGCAACAACAACAATAACGACATAAACGAGTGACTCTTTTTGGACATTTGCATAGAGATATTATGTTCAAGAACTGAACAACAGCAGCAACATCAACAACAACAACATTATAACAATACAGCAGCAGATAACAACAATAATAAAAAACTATCAACGCTCTGCGAGGAAGCTTAGGGTAGCTTAAGCTAGTTTAGTTTTTCCTTTAAGTTAGTATGAAATCAGTACTTGTACAATTAAGTTGAATCTCTCACATAGTGAGTTTAATAATTAAATTTATTAAAAAATTAAAACATTGTGTTTAGATGTATTAAAACCAAAAATAACATATTTTCTAGACAAGCTACTATAACATCATGTATATAAATTTAAAAAAGAAATTTAAATTTTATATTTAATGAAAAATATATTGTTTTTTAATAACTTAAATACTTTGAATCCAATTTCAGTTATTTTTATTTTCTTTTATATTCTTTTCAATAATTTTAAAAATTAAAACAATACTTTGAATCTCATTTAATTTTATTTTTTATTTCCTAATAAGTATATTCTAAATAAATCAGAGGAAAAATTTTTAAATGCATTCTATTGTTTTGTAAATGAACAAAAATGTTTTCAACATGCTTAAAATGCTTACGAGCGCTGCCCACGTCACGACATGGTCGTAAGTAGCACTAGATTCAAGCATCTCAATATTCATAAAGCCACCTGGATGTCCCCTGATCAAAACACCAAATGCCAAATTGATCGACGGAAGGCACTCTTCCAGTGTATTGGATGTACGCACGATCCGTGGTGCAAACATTGACTCGGATCACTATCTTGTCGCAGTCAAGATCCATACACGTCTGTGCGCAGCGAAGAATACACGCAACCCAACACAGAGAAAGCAAGACGTCAACAAGCTGCAATAGAAACAGACACTCGACTCTCACACCTGCTTCAAAGCACTCCTCCAATCGATGGTATATGCGCGCAGTGGACACACATTTCCAACTCCATGCGTTCGGCTGCTGAAGAAGTGATTGGCTACCTCCTTTGCCGCAACCAGTGGTACGACCAGGAGTGTCGAGACGTCACTGCAGAGAAAGACGGCGCCTACAAAGTCACCCTGCAGTCGGCTCCAACGCGCGCTGCTAAGGAGTGATACAAAGAAAAGAGGAGGGATGAGAGACGTATTTTTAGGCGGAAAAAAAGAGAGGCAGAAAAGCGCGAGCAGGAGAAGATTGAGATGTATGGTGACAGGAATGAGGCCCGAAAATTTTTCGAAAAAATAAGACGCCTTGACGATGGTTTTAAAACCGGGCCTCTTCCTGCAAAGATGAAAACGGGAATCTAGTGACAGATGTCCAGAGTACACTGACGTTTTGAAGGGAACACATCTCTAAGATTCTAAATGGCAACGCTGACAACAATCCCGCCAACAGAGATGATATTCCGGAAACACCAATTTCGGATGACAGCGTCGAGGTTGCGCTGCCCGACTATTTTGAAGTTCTGACAGCTATGGCTCAGCTTAAAAATAGCAAAGCCGAGAGAGCGGATGGCTTACCTGCTGATCTGTTTAAGAACTGAGCACAAAGCTCTATTTAAATTCACTCACGAGCTTCTATGCAGAATATGATCGGAAGAATACATTTCGAACGATTGGAATCTCAGTGTGCTCTGCCCGATACACAAGAAAGGCGACCCCACTATCTGTGCCAATTACCGTGGGATAAGCCTTCTTAATATCGCATATAAGGTCCTGTCGAGCGTTTTATGTGAAAGATTGAAGCCCATTGTAAACGAACTGATCGGACCTTATCAGTGTGGTTTCAAACCTGGAAAGTCCACCATCGACCAGAATTTCACGCTACAACAAATCTTGGAGAAGACTCAAGAAAAACAAGTCGACACCCACCATCTTTTTGTCGACTACAAAGCCGCCTTCGACAGCCCAATAAGGAAGCACCTGTACTCCACCATGTCTGAATTTGGTATTCCTGCAAAACTAATACGACTTTACAGGATGACACTGAGCAACACCAGCAGCGCAGTTAAAATCGGGAAGGACCTCTCCCCACCATTTGTTACCAAACGAGGTTTCAGACAACGTTATTCCTTATCGTGCGACTTTTTCAAACTAATGATGGAAAAGATCATCCGAGCTGCTGATCTGAGACGTAGTGGCACAATATTCTACAAGAGTGTTATGCTGCTTGCGTATGCTGATGACATAGATATCATTGGCCATAATACGCTCGAAGTCAGTGCAGCATTTTCCAGATTAGAAATAGAGTCAAGTCGAATGGGTCTGGCAGTGAATGCAGATAAGACGAAATACTTCGTGTCAACAAACAAACAGCGCCTTGGAACCCACGACAATACGTACCTCCTTCGAGGTTGTAAAGGACTTCGTCTATCTGGGATTCAGCATAAACTCAACCAACGACATCAGCATTGAGATCAAACGAAGAATGACTCTTGCCAACAGGTGTGTTACTTCGGGTTCAGTAGGCAATTGAGAGCAGAGGCCTTTCTCAATGAAAGAAAATCACGCTCTATACATCGCTCATCATGCCCGTCCTACTTTATGCATAACAAATCTAGACGCTGAGCAGTTCAGATGAAAAGACTTTCGGAGCATTCGAGAGAAAGATTCTTCGTAAGATCAACGGACCAATCTACGTCAAAGGCGAGTACCGAATACGGTGGAATGATGAACTGTATGAGCTGTACGCTGACATCGACATAGTCAAGCGCATTCAAATCGAGCGGCTTCGCTGGCTAGGTCATGATCAGCGCATGAAAAACGATGCTCCAGTGAAGAAAATATTCGATTCAGTACCCAGCGGCGGTCAATGCAGAAGAGGACGACCGCATCATCGTCATTCCAACCTTCGTCAGGTTGTCCTCTACTTGGTCTTTTCAACTGGCGCCAGCAAGCGAGAGACAGAAATGGCTGGCGCAAATTCTTAGATGAGGCCAAGACCGACATACGGTTGTAGCCGAAACTAAGTAAGTACGAACATGCAAATAAAGAGCTGTCAGATTGTATTTTCAATCATAAAATTTCATTCATAAAATTTCATTCATAAAAAAAACAAAGGAATTTCTAGCTCGCTTGTGCACACAGCTATATTTTTTAACTTAGCTGTTTCAAGAACACAAGAACAAAATTGTGACACCAAAATTGGGAACAGCACCTTCATTTTGGGACACCTCTTGCTATGTCACTTGAAACTGATTGAGAAATAGCGTCTGGATCTCACTTTGTGGCGGCAATGACGGTGGAACTACCTCGCCTCCGACCGCTCCTTCGAGCTCGCCTGAAACTGGCACCTCGATTACTTCGTCGTTTTTCATATTCCTGAGCAGAACAACTCACAAATAACAAAACTTATAAATAATAATAAAATAAATAAACTGGCCATTTCAGCCCTTGGAAGGACTTTGACCTAGCTTTTATTGATCAATTGTGTTGTGCAAACATTAAATGTTTGATCACAGATGACCAAGAACTAGACCTACGTGTTCTATGCTGATTCCGAACGGCTTATGTTCTCAAGAAGCTTTACATGGCAATTTTTACTCTCTGAGGTTTGCCATTGTCTGCAGAGAGGTGACGACCGAACCGAAAAATTAATTCAATTGAAAAAACTTTCTGTCTGAGCTGGAATTGAACCCGGGCTACCGCGGTACTTTAGGTTAAGGGCCACGCACGCTACCCACTGGGCTACGACCGCCACACTTAGTTTTTTTTATTTCCACTGTAAGCATTTTGGCTTCTTTCAAAAAATTTTTAATAATTAAATTTGAGCAATTTCAATTTTGTAGTTATTTAAGTCTCAGAAAACTTTCTTTTGCTCTTCTCTATAAGCGTCACTCTAAGCACTGCACATTTTGTATGTTTTCTTTTGTTATGTCCGATCACGTCGGGGTCACCAATTAAAGCTTTAGCTTCTATGAAATTTATAAAAATAAAGAAAACCGAATTTGCTCTTATAAACTTTATTTTTATTAGAACTAAACACTTTATCTAGAAGAATACAATTTAGAAAACGGAGTTAATTTAGAAACGGAGGTAATTTATAAACGGAGTTAATTTATAAACAAAGTTAATTATCACGCGCCGACACGACAACTGACTAATGTAGCATATACCATAGTCCATGCCACCACAAAATATTCAACGCTCGCTGAGCAGTAAAAAACAGCGCAGCGGGCCATCGAAAGCACAATCACCACTGCAATTCTCTTTTCCATAATTGCGAATAGCAAATAAACTACGGTTCTCAAAGTAACTGTATATTTATACGTGTAAGCCGCGTCATCAGCGCTAACAACGCAACCACACTAATTGGTCGACGTCACACATACCGGCTAACATAAATTGCGCTTCTGCCTGTATGCTGGTTACCCAGTGGGTATTTTAGCGAGTGCTACGCAAAAAAAAGGCATGCTAGCACTGCTATTATTGGCGTCAACACACTTTCCATGATCACTGCATTAATGAGTACTTATGTAAGGCCTACCTTTTGAAGGTCCTTATTCTTTTTATTTTATATTTATATTTTATTTTATATAAAATTTTAAATACACAGAACAGTTTGTAAAAAAATGTAGATTTAAAAAAAAAAACAAAAATAATCATATATTTTTTTTGTCCGAGTTGGGTCTCGAACCCGGGCTCCCGATAACAAACACATTACATATTATATTATATGAAAATATTTATATGGAAAAACTCAAAGTCATTTCTTACATTTTTATGAAGAAAATTTATAAAAAAATTCCAATAAAAATTTTTAATACATAGAACAGTTTATAAAAAAATTTAGATTTAAAAAAAACAACAAAACAATTATTTTTTTTTTGCTCGAGTTGGGTCTCGAACCCGGGCTCCCGAAAGCGTACTTTCATTTGTATTGATGCAAAATAAGCAAGCGATTCTTAACAACCACGGTAGACGAGTGGGTAAAATGTCGGACCGCCGACTGAGAAGACCATGGTTCAAATCTCAAATTGTTAGTCGCTTTTTATTTGAAGTTGATATTTTTATTGCTTTTCCTTCTAACGTGACTTCTCGAAAGAGTGCTTCTGGCGGGTCTCTTTTGAGCAAGGAGAGCGGAAGGCCTGACAAATTTTCCCATTTCATATAAAAAAGCAAGTGTAATTGTATATGAGTGCGGCAGTACTCTAAAATCCATACGAAGGCCTGCTAGCAGCGCTGCCAATGCCTACTGGGTAGGTACGCCCGCACACAAACACAAGTGCCAAGCGAACTACAGCCAACGCTTGTTGTGACGTGCGACCAACATAAACGTATCAAGTGTCCGTTCATTTAGCGTTTTTACGATAAGCCAAGTCGCAAGTTTGTAAGTGATTCCATCGATGAATTATGTTGCGACAAACTGTTTCCAAAAGCTAGAATATCTGAGACATGAGCGTGGGGATCAGAGGGTTCCGCCACAATTTCTTAAAAAGAATGCATCAGATTATATTAAATTCTATAAATTAAACCAAATGTACAAAAAAATTGAGAAGTCAACTTAAGAAAATTAATGAAATCAAACTTTAAAAAAAAACACAATATGTGATCTATTCAAAAATACATATGCTATTTAAAGCTTTTTTGACTGATTTTGTTATTGTTAAATTAAATTGTAACTGTTTCTTATTATTTTTATTTTAATAAATAAATAAATACCATTAAAATTAAACTTGTATTTTTATTTTAGGGTTACAGTTTTTTTTTGAATTTACAGTTTTTTAAAAAAACGTCTGGCAACGCTGATGGCATTGGTTTTTTTTTTTTGCTCGCGTCGTTGACCATCACGGTTGCCAACTCGGGGGGAATTCCTCCATTTCGATGAGGGAGTGGGGGAATGAGTTAATTTTTGGGAGGAAATTAATTTAATTTTACTTTTGTTTCTAAATTAATTTAAAGATCATAGCAAACTTGAAAATTTTAGTATTAATATGCTTAGAAACTTTTGCTAAGTTTCTTTATTGCTGAACACACCCATTATATTAAAAACCACAGTTGGCAACATGCATTTGTTCAGCTTTCCTTTTTTGGCATTCGCTTTGACTGATTTAATCAGCTAATTTACCATTACAAGAAGTTAAATTGTTTTTAAATCCTCACACGTACTGGGTAAGGGCTATACTAACTTTGTCACTCCGTTTTTAACACTAATAAGGAGGTATGGTTGGTATAAGAAAGTATATTTATTGTTGATCAACATCACCTCCTGAGTTCGTTTAGCCATGTCCGTCTGTCTGTCTGTCGACACGATTACAGCCGCAATTTTGAATAAAATTCAAAACATATGCTTATATTAAAAAAACCAAGATCAAGTTTGAGAAAAATCGGATGAAAACCACTCCTACCTCTCATACAAAGTGATTTTAGCAAAAGTGGTATCTTTAAATGCCACAAAAATTAATATATTGTTTGAAATTTTGCACACATGCTTTGGAGTGAAATATTAATCACTTATTTAAAATTTGTCAAAATCTGATGAAAATCACGCCTAACTCCCATACAAAGTGACTTTACCAAAACGATAAAATTTTTTTAAATTCCAAAAAAATAACTTTATGACTTAAATTTTGCACAGAAGTCTTTTAATTGCAAATATGCAATATATGTATATAGCTTTTATAAAAAAGTCAATAATACTAAAATGCTTGAAATGCTTTAAGAAAATGTCAAACTTTTTAAAACATGTTTACACTTAAATTGTAAAAGGATTTATTCTAGTCGTTTCTTATAACCTATGTTAAATTATGTTTTTATGTTTTATTTTTAAAAATGTTTTGTCAAATTTTTTGTGGATGTTTGCATATGGGCTAAAAAGTCTTACTTATTACAATATTTACTGATTAAAGACTGTTCTTAAGGACATATATTTTTTGGGAGGAATCGGTTGCAAAATTGGGAAATTGATTACCATAATTGGGGAATTTGATTGAAACGAGTTGGCAGCCCTGTTGACCATCAACGGTGCTCTTATTCGTTATTGTATTTTCTTGCAGCGCACACATAAGTGTTCGCATGTTTTTTGTTGGCATTTATTGACTGCGCATCACACTTAAATCAAGTACAATCTTTAGATTTTATTTTTATAACGTATTTCATATTTAAAAAAGTGCAATTTTCATTTTTCTTAAATTTATATAAGGCTAAGTTTCAGCAAAATTTGGAAAATTACTATTTTTTTACAAATAATATAAAATTACAAAAACCTCAATGTCTTATATGCAAGAATATCTTATCAGATATGAGGTCATTCAACGTAAAATATTATATGTCGCTACATAGGGAGAGCTATATGCATTTAGAAGATATTCCTCGAAGTGACCTTGTAAAAAATAAAAAAAAACTTACTCCATAATGAATTAAATCCCAGGCTGGAAACGATAAGTACTGCCGAAAGTGCCCTTCGTGCTTCATATAGGGCGAGCTAGACATTAAAATGTCTACACAAATAGATTCCAACTTGAAGAAGTGACCTTGTAAAAAATTAAAAAACTTACTCCATAATGAATTAAATCCCAGGCTGGAAACGATAAGTACTGCCGAAAGTGCCCTTCGTGCTTCATATAGGGCGAGCTAGACATTAAAATGTCTACACAAATAGATACCAAGCGCGTCGGAAGCTAATTTCATCTGGGGGGGCAGTACAAATGGTGGTGCAAAAAAAAGTTCAAGTTCAAATTTCTTCAAAGAAACATGAATGTGAATAAACAAATTTTTTATTTTAGTTTAAAATAAAAAAAATATACAAATATATAAAAAATATTAAAATTTCATTATTTTTAAAAGTTCTTCCAATTTCAATATTAGAGATCATTCTTAAAAGGATCTTTCATATGGTAATATGAAAATATAAGAAATTATGGTTGCTTTTATAAAGCAAGACTAGGTATATCTTTACATGGTTTAAATGCAATAAGGTACAAAAAGTTATATCAATTTAAATTATTCCAAAATGTTTCTTTCTGTCCTTGCGAGAAACAAACTCTTTCACCACCTCCATCGAATTCAATTCTTCGGTTTTATGTTTGGGAATGTGTATAAGTGCCGCATGAGTGAGTCGTTTCTGTGTCATAGTTGCTCGAAGATACGTTTAAGTCGTCTTAGTGCACTAAAAGAACGCTCAGATGAAGCTGCTGATGCAGGCACAGTCAAAAGCAAAGCAATACGTTTTTCAACTTCATTTAATAGTTTTTTTACAGTATCCGAATTTTTTGCAAATTGGGATACAATGCCACTACTATTTCAAGGTGTTTGGCCAGACAATTGCTTCAGCAATTTCATCTGCAAAAAAGTCATCTGCATAAAGATCTAGTTTTGTTTTTAGATTTTGTTCAGAAGGCACTTTTCCGTTGAAGGCTTCGATTGCAATATTTTCCAACGATTCCAGAGTGTCAAGATCTGTTTAAATGTACAATAAGATTTACAAAGTGCCAATTTACACTAGCTTCACTCAACCGACTCACCGAATGTTAAATCAAAGTGAGTCGGTTGAGTGAAGCTGGTGTAAACTTGCAAAAATAAAAAAAAAAAGTAAAATATCAACCTGTTTGATCGAATCTAGCCGTTATCTCATTTGAGAGAAGATCTAAAATTTCGAAATAATCTTATCGTAGCCGATCATATAATAGCAACTGTACTGAAGGAACCGGATTTGATGTTTCTTCAAAGCATCGAGGTGGATTTTCATCAGCTAATTCACAGTAGGGGCTTTCGCATGGTCCAAAACATTGGACCAACATGGCAGATTGCACAACTTATAGTACCATGCGTAAGCTAAAACGATAGTCGCAATTTTTGGTTTTTTCTGCCGATTGTACAATATTGTACAACTATGTAAAATTACTGCTCAATTGTTAGGGCATCTAAAAGTTGTTTAGCTATTAGCCGGATGTGTTCTGCTTGAGAGCTTGCAATTAATGATGTTGCTTTACAAGTTGGATCGTTCGAACGCTCAATCAAATAGTCCCATTAGTTTTCCATCTAACTTATCCTACAACATGTCGTCCAATATGGAAAGCCCCTAAGAATATGTCAAATTTTTTCTTACGAAGGGTGCTTTTAAACTGAAGTGGTGGGTTTGCAGTAGAAACTCTACATTTTGTTCTATCTTTTTGCAAACACAGAGAAAGAAAATGGCTATCCGCAAGCATACTTATGAAGAAGAGAGAAAGAAGAGGAAAATATATAATACAAAAATATTATCGTTGTAAAAAAAACTGATAATTTGAATAGCTTTTGAAGTTTTCCTTTTAAATTGTTTATCTAGCTAAAAAAGTGGGGGGCAACTGCCCCCTTGCCCTCCGATTCCGACGCCAATGATAGATACCGTGCCACTCTCAAGGTATATGGTCACAAAAAATATTAATAGCATTAGCAGACAAATTGCTGAAAAACAAATAGCTCAGGTAATTTCAAGCGTGTCTTTTTCCCTCGCATTGGATGAAAGCACTGACATATCTAATATAGCTCAGCTGGTGATATTTATCAGGCATATAGACTACAATTTTAATGTCAAAGAAGAAATTTTAAATATGATACCACTTTATAATACCACAAAGGGAGAAGATATATATCGAGCAATCGAAATATCTTTGAAAGTTGTAAATGGTTTCGAAAAATTTAGCTCGATATGCACAGATGGCGCTGGGAATATGCGCGGAAGTCGGATTGTTGGGTCAGTTGAGAGAAAGAGGCTTAAGTATTCTTTTTTACCATTTTCTTATACACCAAGAAGCACTTTGTGTAAAAACAGTGGGATTGAATGACGACCATTATACAAATTGTTTACAAAATGAGGGCTGGTCACGATTAATTAATACACCGACAATTTCAATCATTTTTATTAGAACTTAATGCAGAGTATGGAGACTTAACTTTACACACGGAAGTCCGTTGGCTAAGCAAAGTGTCTAGAAGGATTTTTTTTTTAATTGCGAAAAATAGTCAAAACCGTAATGTTCAAATAGTAGAAAATAGTAATATAGAAAAAATTAATTTTTTTCTAAGACCAAAAAATTGTGAAATTTTTAACCAAGATCCACGTTTACGATTTAAACTTATAGACTTACAAGCTGACATGTATTTGTTGGCCTTGACCGAAACAGGTGTTTCATTTTGGAAGCACGTCCCAGAAGAAAAATATCCTATGTTTGCAAGCTTATATTTACAGCAAATAATAAAACACATAAAAACAGTAAAAAATTTTCTATATAAATCATAAACAAAATGCTCTTTTAAATGAAGATTCTGGTTTATTTGTTTGTTTACGAGGACATGATGCTAGGTTCTCGTCAGATAGTAAAATGCTAATTGCAACTTTTGCGAATTTCAAGGGGAGTAGAAATTAACTTTTGAATTTTTTTAATGGAATATATCTGTGGACTTTTGACAAAACAACTTAAGTCTATCTGAAATTAATAGACAAAACCCCTTAAGTTGATATGAAATTCATATAGACTAAAGTTGTTTTGTCTATGAATTTCAGATAGACTAAAGTTGTTTTGTCAAAAGTAAGCAGATATGTATTTGGGGGTTCTGTTATAATGTTATAAAAATTGAAATATTCTGATTCTCCACTCATTTGTCAAATTATCAAAAACATCTATGCATAAAGTGTTCTCAGTACAAAAACACTTATATGTCTTCAAAAGTTATGAATGAAATTTAATGGTTAAGAGATTGAGGAATAGGCAAAAGCATAACCTTTCTTTTAACACCCAATATGTTTAGTTTTGTAGGAAAAAAATGACTAAGTTTTCAGGCCCATTTTTCCAAGTTTTTTCTTTCTGGAAAACACACGAGCTGGTGGCGGCAGGCCATGTATCTCCCCTGAACACATCCCATGGTAGTGCCTGTACAGAAGGCTTAGGCAACCAACATTGCGTCGATGCCCAAGAGAGTTGAGAGAGGATTAAATACTTTCATCCCCTATCAAATATATCGCACGACGTTGAATTCGATCCAGAAGCTCCAAATAAGATCTTGAAGCCCCTGCCCAAATGTGAGAATTGTACTCCATTTTCGGTTCATATATGAAGTGTAAATCATGCGAATATCAGCTGAAATGAAATATTTTTTGCACCATTTTAAAAAAACCTAGGCACTTGGCCACTTCTTTCGACATATCGAAACTATAATCATTCCAACGAAGATCACATTGGATCGATATGCCCAGAACGTCAAGAGCAGCTGATTCCACAAGATCCACACCATTCATAATGAGGGGAGCTAAGGGGCAATCCAACCGCTCGTGGGTAAACAGATAGCACTGGGTCTTGCTTGCATTGAACTCTACTCTATTAGCAAGACCCCACTCGGAGATTTTTTTTTAGATCATTTAGGAGTGTGTCATTCATATTTTGCCTTTTTCTCTCAATCTCCATAGAGCTTGGGCGGTTTTTGAATGAATATGAATGACAAATGCTGCTGTCGTCGTTGATGGCGAGCTTCTCTGTCTTTGAGGAAACACGTGATCCATCGAGCAAAGTTACCACCAAAACCATATGCAACAAGTTTTGACACGAGGGCTTTATGCCGCACTCGGTTCGGTTAAATACTTTTGAAATATCAAGTGCAATAACCCTGTTCTCGCCGAAAAAGTGAATACATTGATTCCATTCTTCAGTTAAGAACGCCATAAGATCACCAGTAGAGCGAGCCCTACGGAAACCATATTGACGATCACTAAGCAGTTGGTTGAGCTCCAGATAGTTCATGATGTTAAAGTTTATTATGCTTTCCATAACTTTGGAAATCGTCGAGCATATCGCAATGGGTCAGTAGTTTGCAGGGTTGGTGACATCGCCCTATTTAGGCACCGGCTGGACATTTGCCACCTTCCAACAAGATGGAAGTACTGCTGTTCTGCAGGAGATGTAGAAAATGTTACGCAAAGGCCGAGCCAGTGAAGAAGCATACATTTTAAGCACAATTGGCGGTATACCATCAGGGCCAGAGGCTTTGTTTACGTTGAGATTTGTAAGGACTCTTTTAACTGCTTTCATTCGAAAGTAGATATCCTGTATTGCAGAAGATCCACACTCAACAAAGGGCTGATTACTATCTGAGAGAGTGGAATTTTGAGCAAACAATCTAGCGAATAGGTTCGCTTTATCAGCCGAGTCAGTAAAGATTTGGTCATCTTTTAAAAGAGTTGGAATCGATGACGACGTCTGATTCTTCACTCTTTCAACAAATGACCAAACATATTTGCTCCCTTTCGGGCAAAGAAGAACCTGTTTTCGGATGCGAGCTTTGTATAGAAACTTGTCGCGTTTTAAAATTGCATTACAGCGATTCCTTGCCTCAATGCGAAGTATTTTAGTATTAGTATTCTTGTTAAAACACAAATTCTGAAAGGCTTCCTCTTAGGACCTGACTGCATCCCTGCAAGTCTCATTAAACCATCAAAAGTGATCTCTTGGTTTAATGCTTCTCATCTTATTGGGAATGAAAGACCGAATACCCAATAAAATAATTTATTGTACCATGACAGCCGCGGCATTCACATTTCTATCAGCGGAACATAATTTCCAATTGAAGCTGCGATAAAAATTATTTAACGCAGTCCAATTTGCCCTTCCATAAAACCATGCAGTCCTTTTCGGGGCTTTAGGCGTAGAGCTGTAGGGGCTAGAATATGAAAAAACAGCGGAGATGGTACAATGGTCCGAGTTACCAAGAGGTACGTTGACACTCACATCATAGTTTTCATGATGTGAAGTCAGAAAAAGATCAAGGGTATTATGGCTAGCCATATCACTTTGAGGGAAAAAAGTGGGTTCCTTCACTAGTTGAATCAATTGGTTCGATTCAGCAAATAGCTTTACATATTTCCCAACAGGTGTCAGTGGGCCTGAGTGACGTAACCAAGCCGGGTTGTGGACATTGAAATCGCCTGCTACAACGAACTCACTGTCAGGAAACAACCCCAAAATGCGTAATTGAATCAGAGAGAGAGTCCAGTTTGTTAAAAGTGAGCTCCCTCCCTAGATTCGGACTTCTATAAATAAAACAAAAATGTAGCAATTGCGAGCGAATCCTGAACCTAACCCACATTGAGTTAAACTCTGGATCGGTCACGTTCAGACTCCTCTCACACTGGTACGCTACATCCGTTGTTATAAAAAGTGCGATGCCCCTATGCAAAGAAAATAATGGCAGCTAGCGATATCCAGGTATATGAAAATCCAGTGGATCTGCATCCTCAGCTCCCTGGGTCTCGTCCAGTGCCATTGTTTGTGGCCTATGAAGAGTACAATGTACATAAACCGAGAAAAAATTCGCTATCAGTTCACGAATATTACAAAAATTTATGCGAAAATGACACGACATCTCCATATAATGCAAACATAAAACAAATAAGGGCATATAAGGTGATTAGTTACGGCTGCAAGAGAAATGCACAACATGAGCAATATAAAAAGTACTAAAGCAAGTGATATGCCTTTACTTCAGCACAATTCAGCCCACTGTGCAACCCTACCTACAAACTTAAGTAATGAGAGAGGATAGCGGAGAAGACGGACATGAAAGTAACAACAATAACTTACACAGCGAGGAGCATAGAAAAGCCCCTCGCGTGGTCAGAAAAAAAACTGATTCAGTCTAGCGACGTTGATTCTGCAGCTGGCGGTTCTCTCAGCAAAACAGGTTTTGCTGCTGTGCCTTTGGTGATGGTATTGTTGGATCTGCTGAGTTGTTGTTGTTCTTAAGTTTATGATTTTATTGTTTTCTTTGTATTTATTTTTCTTTCTTTTAGACACTGATAGTTTTAGTTGAATGTTTTGTTTTTTTCATTTTTATTTTAATTAAAGTTCACAGAAAACACTTCATTTTAACACGTTTGACACATTATCAGCAACAATAAACACACGACGAAGCATTTTTAACAAACAATTAAAAACAACTAACTGGTAAAATTTTAAATTATGTAACTAAAATTAAAGGGACGGACGGACGCACGTCAACACCCTTCAAGTTCACAAACGCAACTCCACGCAGAGGCCTAAGTTTCGACCTCTTTAACTTCCAAATCACTTGAGAGCGGCCTTTTGTTACCATTCGATTTTTTAGCTCCAAATATACATTTTTAAAAAAATAGGCCATATCCACTCTCCTTGAAATGTTCAGGTACAACTCAGTGTACACAAGTTGTTGTTTTGGTTTTTTTTTTGTCGCCATCGAAGTTTTTTGATATTTTTTTGATTTTTGCTCTTTGCCACAACACCTATGCTCTAGCGCTAATTGCTAACTGCTCTAAAGTTACGAAATAACGCTAACATTAATATTATTAACATAATTTTTAATGAAATTTATAAAAAAATTTTATTTTTTAATGTTTTTAGGATGTATCTGGCATGCCCACTCTGTGCAGGCCTGTGGTTGAAGGTGGTATAGGATTCGATTATCGCCTTGGTATGGCCATACCTGACAAATGGATTGAACTGCTCAAAGAATGCAGTGATGATCAGTGGAATATGGGCAACCTAGTTCACACTCTTACTAACCGTCGCTGGAAGGAGAATACCGTAGCCTATGCCGAGTCTCATGACCAGGCGTTAGTTGGCGATAAAACGCTTGCTTTTTGGCTGATGGATAAGGAGATGTACACGCACATGTCAGTCTTGTCAGAACCGTCATTGATCATTGACCGTGGCATAGCTATGCACAAAATGATACGTCTGATAACCCATGTTCTGGGCGGTGAGGCGTATTTAAATTTTATGGGCAATGAATTTGGGCATCCCGAATGGTTGGATTTTCCACGCGCCGGAAACAATGACTCCTATCACTATGCTCGACGCCAATGGAATCTAGTCGATGATGATATGCTTAAGTACAAGTTTCTAAACGAATTTGATCGCGCCATGAATATGCTAGAAGAACAGTACGGTTGGTTACATTCCGATCCTGCATATGTTAGCTGGAAACATGAAGGCGACAAAGTGATTGCTTTCGAACGTGCTGGTCTAGTATTTGTTTTTAATTTCCATCCGACACAGAGCTTTACTGGCTATCGAGTGGGAACGAATTGGTCGGGCACCTACAAGCCTGTGCTTAGCTCTGATGACAATCTATTCGGTGGTCACAATCGTATTGATAAGACTTGCAAACATATCTCGAACCCAGAGGGCTACGCTGGACGCAGTAACTTCATCGAGGTAAGAATTATTTAAATTTTACTATTAAAAAGTTGTTTTTTGTGACGAAATAAGTTAATTTCCGAACAAATAAAATGGCGCTGACTTCTTAGGCATGTGACTAATAGGGCGCATCGAAAAATTAAGATCGTATTATAAGAGGTCTCAAAACTTTCATGGGTTGGTCAAGATGTGCCAAAAAAAGATTTAATGAAAAAATAAGCATGCCTTCCTCTCCCGCAGGGACAAAGTTGTTTTTTAAGAAAAACAGTAAAAAATCACGATCTCTAAATGCTTTGATCTTTATAAGAAAAACAACATAAGTCTCAAAGTAAAAGTAAATAAAGACTTTAACTAACAATTGGGCCTATTCTGCGGAATCTTTTATGAAAAAATTCTGTTATTCTGTTATGATTTCCCATACTAATTTTTGAGCTGTCAAAAAATCTGTTACTAGACCAGAAATGGTATTCTGCACGACAATCTTTTATGAAATCTGTTTTCAATCAATCATAGCAGATTTTTCGAACTGTCAAAAATCTTTTACAAAGTCTTTTATTTGGTATTCTGCATGACAAAATCTGATATGAAATCTGTTATGAAAGACAACAGAATAACAGATACCTTTTTCTATCTTTTATCGTAACAAATTTTTAGAAAGTGAACATTTTAGTCTGAATTCTCTTGAATTGGTATTCACATGAACAAATCTGTTATGAAATCAGAATAACAGATACATTTTTCTGCCTTTTATCAGAATTTAATTTTTATTCTGTGTGTTCAAGGAAGAGAACGTAATCTGTTTGACTATGCATAAACACCGGTCGCAAAAATTCACCATATGATTGAAATTTATCAAAATCAGATGAAAACAACGCCCACCTTCCATACTGAGTTGCTATAAAATCGGTGAAATCTCTTTAAATGCCACTAAAACTAATGTAATTACTTTAAATTTTGCACATAAGCTTTTGATCTCAAATATTCACCATATATTTAAAGTTTGTCAAAGTAACATAAAAACACGACAACCTCCCAAAAAGTAACTAAATGAAAACTGTTAGGAATTACATATATTTATTTGGTAATAATTCTACATTAGAGCCCACGCCCTTTTTTTTATTTTGTCAAATGTATTTTGGTCTCCTAAATGCAATGGTGCAAAAAAAATTTTCGGTCTTTTAATCCTCTTAAGATTGGAATTATAAAAGCCGATTTTATTTGATAGTTATTTGATAGTTACCAGATCTTCTTTTTTTCATTTCGAAGTCAATCTGTCAAAAACAGGGAAGCGTTGCCATAATGAAAAATCAGAAACAAATAAAGGTAGGATTAGGCCTTTTCCACACTTGTTCAACGCAGCTCCAACTCTAGTTGCTAGCCTGTGTTTTTATACCGAAACCTTCAGACTAAGCAATTTGCACGCAACAAGTTCTCGACACGTTCTCAACCTGTTCAACGCAACGCGGCTTTCCGCAATTTTCATCGGCGACGTGTTGCATCAGTTTGCTTCTTTTGTGAATTTTGTGAATATATTAATCAAGGTGAATAAGCTAATTAATTAGTTCCTAATAGAATCTAAAAGAAGAAGAAATAGTTTGCAAGATGAATGAGCAAGTTTTAAATATTAAATTAGTGCAAGAAGTCGAAAAACATGATTTATTATATAATAACAATTATAATATGTTGCATGACTTTTGAAGCAAGTCTGAAAGCATTCGGTTTATAGTTGCATTGCTTTTCAACTTTTTCGCTGTTGCGTTGAAGTTGCGTTGGAATTGCGTTGACCAATTGTGGAAAAGGCCTTACAGTTGTGCGTGTTCAAAGATAAGATTACAATTCGGCCAATCTGAATATATTGATTGACCGCAATCAATTTAAATATTTACATATATAATTCATTTGTATAATAAATAAGAAAATATAACTTCTTAATTATGATTGTTTTAAATCGATTCATGTGGCTTCTCATAAGTAGCGACCTCGGCGCCGGCTTGCTCTTTGTGTCGCAATTTTATGGTTTCAACTATCCATTTATATGGCAATTGTGTTATCTGACAATTTTCAATATCTTTGACCACATAACGATCATTATTTAATACTTTATGGATGACATATGGACCGCGGTATTTTTGTACAAATTTTTTATTTGTACCAACAGAAGCGTCAACGTGCCTTATTACAACATAATCGCCAACTGAATATGTATTCGCCAACAGGAACACTATGCTTAAGAAAGTATTGCAAATTATATTATTGGGACTTCTGGATAGCTTTAAGTGCACTTGATCTACCTTTATCTAGATTACGATCTATGTTTTCCTGGTTCTTTTCTTCTAAGTGTTCGGTCAACTCGTCAACAATCGTACCACGCTGATTTACACCGAATAATAATTCACTTGGGGTATGCTTGGTAGTACTGTTTACAGAATTATTAATGAAACTTTAGACAGTTGGGAACACCAATCTGCATGTTGTACTGGCTCGCTTAGTTTACTCAAGTCAGCTTTAAGTACTCTATTTACACGTTCAACTTGGCCATTCGCTTGGGGTGACGCCACCGCGACCTTCACATGGTTTATATTACGTTTAAGGAGAAACTCAGAGAACTCATTTGACGTTAAGCACGTTCCTCGATCTGATATAACACGTCTCGGTCGACTATAATAGGAAAAATATTTTTCAAGAGCACAGCACACCTCTTTTGTACTAGTAGAATTGGTAGGATATAATCGAACGAATTTTGTAAATGCGTCAATGACTACTAATATGTGCTTTCGTTTTGACGCGATCGATGGTAAAGAACCGAAATGATCTATGTGTATTCTATCAAATGGAATCGGTATTTTAGGTATATTATACAAATTATGTTCATTCACACGTGCTGGTGCTGAATAGATAATACATTTAATACAAGATCTTATAAAACTTTCAATCTTTTTCTTCATGTTTTCAAACCAGTAATTTCTTCGATTTTGATCGTAACATTTGTCAACGCCTAAATGACCTAATTTTTCATGAACCATACGTATAACATTTTCTTCCATCTCTCTAGGAACGCACAACATTAAACGGTTTGAGTCACTCCTTCGGAAAACTCGAAACCCCATCATTCAGCTCGAAACGAGTAACACTTTCATTTTCTAATTTATTTAATAGTTCTTTAATTTGCTCATCACGACTCTGGGTCACTTGAATTTGAAAATCTAAGTCGTCAGCATCACAGCAGCTATTATTTGAACTTCTTTAGGAATCTTGCCAGGAATTTTATCATCACCTTCATTTATTGGATAAGGACGTCAACTCAAGGCATCAACATATCCCATGGTAGAACCAGAACGGTGATGTATAGTATAATTATAATTTTCAAGTTCAAGTGCCCATCTTGCTATCCTCGGATTGACTTGTTTTTTGCTTAAGGTCATTGTGAGTGAGTTACAATCAGTAATGATCTTAAATGGAATTCCTTCCAAATATACTCTTAATCTTCGAAGTGCATAAATTATTGAAAGGGTCTCTAATTCAAAACTATGGTATCTCGATTCGGCATCAGTCGTTGACTTTGAAAAATATGCTACTGGATGTAACTTAGCATCATCTTGTTTTTGTAATAAAACTGAACCAAAACCATGACTACTGGCATCACAGTGAAGTTCAGTTTCATTCTTCTGAGGATTCCTTACGTAATAGGTTTAATAATGGTCTAGCAGTCTTAGAAAATGACGGTACAAATTTTCGAAAGTATGAAAACAGTCCAACAGCACGTATGTAGTTCTTTTTGGTTCTTAGGTACAGGATAGTTTTTTATTGCTCGAATATGCGAATTACTGGGCCTTATACCTGATAAATTTACAGTGTAGCCTAAATAATCAAGTTCGTTGTAGCCAAATTTACATTTTCTTAATTTCAATTCCAGATTCCTCTCAGAAGCTCTTTGCAAAACCTCTCTTATCGTTGACAAATGCGATTCAAAATCTTTAAAAGCAATTAAAATAGCATCTATATAAATAATTATTTTATTTTCATCGATTAGGTCACGAAACACATTATAAACAAATCTTTGGAAATGAGCGGGAGCACTTTTAAGCCCAAATGGCATCTTTAAATATTCAAACTGCCCATGTGGTGTTACAAAAGAGGTTAACGGAATAGACTCTTCATCCATTGAACACTGATTAAATCCATCTTTTAAATCAAGTAAAGTAAACCAACATTTTCCTGACATATACTCAATACAGTCCTCAATTAACGGCAACGGAAAATTATCACGAATCGATTTTTTATTCAATGCTCGATAGTCGCACACATTCTAGTTTCACCGTTCTTCTTCTTGACTAAAACAATTGCAGAGGCGTAAGGCGACTGGCTTGGCTGAATAATTTTTCTTTTTAATAAATCATCGGTGATTTTCCTAACTTCATCCCTATCCTTATTAGACAGTCGACGCGGTTTACAGTGGTAGGGAGTATCATCTGTCAAACGTATCTTCATTTGATAGTCATAACTTTCCAGAAAAATAGTACCTGGCGACAGATAATATGTATTCATTATATCCTCTACTCTACTGGTTTGGTTTCTATTCAAAATCGGATTAATATCTACCTCACTTCCAAATACCTATTAGATCAATAGCACATGCTTCCATAAAAAACTATTAACGTTTTCATTCTGATATTCAATACCATTTGGCGATAAACATTCAATTTTGTTCTCTATAAAATTATTTTTATTTAAAATTGGGGCAGAAAACACCTGTCTACCGAGGTCACCAAGTAATTGCTTACCATTAGTCAAATCATATGCACAACTCGAATGATGTTTATAAATTAAAGGATTTATTAATTAAATTAATTAATTAATTTTTAAATTATTTTCATTCTTTAAATCAGATTTTCTTAACTGTTTTAGAATTATTTTCAATTTATGCATAAAATCTCTTCCAAATATAGGAGGCATCGCCATAGTTCCATCCGGTATTACCAAAAAACAAATTATTTCGACTTCATTTCTGAATTTGACTTTACAATAAAGTGAACCATAAGTATATAATTTATATTTCCCGAGACCTTGAAACATAGTAGGTTTTAGAGTATCTAATAGCTTGATGGACGATGGAACGTTTGAACGTTAGATAAGATTAATCGGACTACTAGAATCAATTAAAGAAAAAAAATTACGAAATCAGTGCATATGTCTTGATTTAAATTACAAAAAGCCACACTCACCGTTTGCATAATACGAACATAGGATTCATCATCATATTCAGCGGCTTCGGAAGAAATCATGGCAATATTCCGGGACTGTTGACGTTTCAGCTTTGGAAAATTGTTATGGAAATGGCCCATTTGATGGCAGGTAAAACACGAACCAGGTGGCCGTAATGGTTTTGGGCAAGCACTTTGATAGTGCCCAAACTGCGAATATAAAACTGTCACGTTGTTGCTATTATCTGGAATGCCATCAATTATAATATCAACTAACTCTTGTTCGTTAATATCAGATTTGGCAGCGATAGACTGCATAGCTACCACATAGCTGATACAGGATTCCGTTGACTTCAAAATGGGCATGCGTAACTGACGATAAATTTCTTGGCGCGTGACTGTACGACGAAACATTCTTATGAAGGCCTTCATGGTTTCGTACTCAATAAGGCCCAAATTCATAACAAAATCGTTTGCTGTTCCTTCTAAGCGTCGCCGAATTCCTAGGCACATTTCTCGTTTTTTGTACCCACGAGCGCTGGTATAATCCTCAAACTGCAGAAACCATCGATTTTTGTCGTAGTGGTTATCACCACTAAACTTGGGAACAGCGGCATCCATCTCTTCGAAATTTATTTGACGCAGAGCACTTCCATCATATTCGTTGGTCTCTAAGGAACTTATTTGTTTTTTCAATTCGAGCATCTCGCGCTGCATTCTTAAGATCTTCACCTTTTCTTCTAAAGTGCGGACATCAGAACCATTTACATCATTTATTATATTTTCACCACGGGTGCTCGCACCATCAGAAGGTTCAAAACAGGCATCAGAGTACGATGTTTGATAATTGTTAATAAAGTTTGTGTCAGAGGCACGATCAGCAGAAAAGTTAACGATTGGCTCTGCGACTGTATTCGCAGATGAACCAACGTCAGCAGCACTAGCAGCGGAAGCATCGGTAGATATCGTCTTGGCAAAAGATACCAAAGAAGGTAGCAGCACCGACAGCGGAAGCACATTGCATAACAGCAGATTCAGAAACAATATTAAAAGGAACGCCCTTGTTTAGCAACAGTAACCCCAAAAGTTCCGGCAGCAGCTATATGTGTCTCATTAATAGCAGCAGCAACAGCAGTACTGGTAATAGGCACCGCGGGAGCGCTAGTTGTGACCATAGGAGCGCTAGTTGTGACAACGGCAATGGTAGTGGGTGCAGCAGTGCCCACGGAAGCCCCATAGGCTACAGCAGTTTTAACGGCGGTGACCTTGGAAGCACTAGTATTAACAGCAGTGACCGCAGGAGCGCTAGTTTTTGCAACCTTGACCGCGGAAGCACTCGTGTTAGCAACAATATTCTCAGGAGCACTAGTAATAGCTGCAGTTGCCAATAGAGCGCTTGCTAAAACAGCAATTGGTTCAGCAGTGACCGCGGGAGCGCCAGCATCAGTGTTGGACACCGGAGCGCCACGTGTTTGTCGTGTGGGACGTTGACTCACCTTGAAATAATAACTTTTTGTTGATTTTTTTTCTTATCTGGTTCCTCGTGAGATTTGGAGGGTTGAACCCCACACCTGAATTTTAATCCTCTTAAGATTGGAATTATAAAAGCCGATTTTATTTGATAGTTATTTTATTTGGACTTGCTATCTTTCCTACTTTTAGAGAATGCCAGTCACTTGCCCATTGTTGCCAGATCTTCTTTTTTTCATTTCGAAGTCAATCTGTCAAAAACAGGGAAGCGTTGCCATAATGAAAAATCAGAAACAAATAAAGGTAGGATTACAGTTGTGCGTGTTCAAAGATAAGATTAGTCTCTTATTTTTTGGAAGATAAAATTCAACAAAGTTACGTTTTCCAGGTAAATAATTGTAGTTTTTCTTATATTTTACTACGAAGAAAACAAGATGCAGGTTATTGTCAATGATTTTCAGTCTTCTTAATGCAAAAGGTGAAAAAATGTTGATCTCCTATGGTTTAAAAGATACAAATTAATTAAAAATTTATTAAAAATCGCCGCGATAACTTCGTATGAGGAGAAATTAGCTTCTACACACTTAACATTTCGGTAATATTTTACTTTAAGCTAAAATGGCCTTTTTTAAAATTTTTGAAAGTAGTTTTACACATACATAATATGGAGATAAATGCAAAAAGAGCCGCTGGCGAAAAATTCATGTTTTTATATATTAAATTGAAAGTCCAAATTATTTTTTCCGTTTTTTCAACTTCTAACCCCTATAACTTCTAAACTAGATGAGATCGGCCAATAATTTTTTTGAGATTTGGAATTACAAACTCTTAATACTTATGTTCCAGGAAAAATAGTTAAAATAATTAATTTTAAACTTTCGCGAATTTTATCTCCTAAGCCATTCGAGACCGACATTTTATTTTTGCAATTTTGGACTAAGGAGGCCTAAATAGAAATAAAAAAAAATATTTACAAGAGGGCACTAAAGTAAAATCATACCTTTATTTGTGTGAGAAATTCAGCATAAAATATAATAATAAATGTTAAGCTAAACTTAAATTGAGAAAGGAATTTATATTTCTACTTTCTGGAATTCTAAACTTTGCTGCAACTTTGTTGTTTAATTATTATCTCGGCGAGCACCGCCACCACTACGTCAACCGTTTCTGCTACGAAAGATGCTGTTGAATTTACTATGTTGTACTATTGTAGAAGTCGTTGTCTTTTCGTTTATAGTTACTACGCTCATTTTTGCGCCTATTATCCTGTCGATTGTATGAGGAACCTTCAGCATAGCCTCCATCATAGTTACTAGTTCGCTTCCTCCTGCATTCAACATCTTGTCGTTGGTAGGATGACCTACCACTATCGCCGCCATGACGATTGTCATTCGAATAGCGTTTTGGCCACCGCAACATGCTCGTTTCCAAGTTGCTCTTTATGTTTGTAACCTACGCGGTCACCTCTGCCTCTACCTCTGCCTCTTCCGCTTCCACCATCACCATAACTGCGTCAGTCACGACTTTTATTGAAACTTAAGCTTCTCCGTCGTCCTCCCAGTCCATCATTGTTTAAAAATAAGCAAATTAATCACATCAACAATGCTAGTTTGTAATGCTAGTGCTTACTGTACTTCTTTAGTGCTAATTTTGTAAAAATATTTGCAATTTACACGTTAAAAGCGAAACTTCTTCAACTTGCATTAATTTATTTTTCAATTTATTGACAGCAATCAGCTGCTTCATAACAGAAGTTAACGGAATTGTAATAGATTTTTGTCTTCGAAGATTGATAACAGAGTACCATAAAAGATCAAAAGGCAGAATACCAATTTTAACAGATCTTTTATGGACGGCATCTTTTATGATTCATAACAGAAAATTCATAACAGATTTGGCAGAATAGGCCCAAATATCCTGCAAAACCCGATTCCACTCTCGATTTTTACCCATAAGGTCCTGTGTGAAGGATATTCGAATCTAAAAGTACACTCGAGGTAGCACATAACTTTTGATTGCTATCTGATTGTCTAAATTTTGGCGATTGTGCTTTTAGTGTTGACGTTTTCCTTAAGTTTAGCGAATTTATAATTTGAATATTTTTTGCATATGCATTTTCTTGTTTTTGAGAAATGTATACTTAAATGCAATATTTTAATTTTTTAAATTATATCGGGCACCAGAAGTGGTACCGAAGATAATTTCCTTAATCAAGATTCTTCAAATATTTCTGAACAACACCCTTTCCAAGAGAATCAATTTACAACACCAGGTTGAGACTACGATTTTTTTCTATTTTGATATTTTTTAAACAAATTTCCTTCCTAGCATGAATTTTATTATTTCGTTAAAACACCTCAACTCAGCATTCACAAAAATTATATACAAAAATTTTGAGTTTGATATTCGATGGGTCTCAATTGACTTAATAACCATAAAGGAGATATGAACAAAACTGTTACATTTCATGCTTGAAGTAACTTTTTTTAAATATCACAATATGAAAAAATCATGGCCTTTTCCTACTGTTTTAAAACAGATATTTTTAAACAGGGTTTCGTTAAAAAATATTTGCAGAACCCGAATTGAGAAAATTATCTTCGGTACCACTTCTAATGATTGAGATATAAAATCTTATATTCATTTTATTGAAAAAGTTAAAAAATTGCATTCAAGTATGAGTTTCTCCAAAACAGGCAAATGCATATGCGAAAAATATGCAAATTATTAATTCGCCAAATTTAAGGAAAACGTTTACGCTGTTGAAAAATTATGCATCGATGATATAATCTACTTTCTTATTCTTCGTATTACATCCATGATGTAATACTACTTTCTTATTCTTCGGCATATACGATATTAAAGTTTCATCTTTTGTGCAGCCATAAATAGAACTTCCTTCGGCACGTTTTTTGTTACTAGAAAGGCTGGTGGGATCTCGCGTTTATTTTTTCTGAGTGTTCCAGTATATGTCAAGTCTCGTTTTTTTAATTCCTGAATGGCCTCGATTGAAGAAAAGTAGTTGTCGGCAACGATGCTTCGGTTCGTACCATAAATTGGCTTTGCAAAACGCAAAATTGCCTGAGTTGGCTTTAGCAACTTCCGCGAAACTTAGGCCAATGCCATCTGAGTCTTTGCCGTGATATATATATGTGTTAATTAGATAGCCGGTTTTGGAATCTGTCATGCACATAACTTTCAAACCATACTTTGCAGGCTTGTTAGGCATATACATTTTGAATTTGCAATGTCCTCGAAATGATATTAACATTTCGTCGATGCAAGTGTAGGATCCTGGACGGAAATTTTTTTGGCAATTTAGTATTAATTTGTCGAAAATTTGGGAAACTAGATAGAGGGGATCTTCCACCCTGCGCTGTGGTATTGCTTGGATGTCGTCGAATCTAAGCGAAAGCAGAATTATTAGAAACCGTCGACGGCTCATTGTGGCTCTAAAAATATCTGTACCCGTGCCATCGGTGTCGAATAATAATTTCGTGTCTTCGTTATTTGAGTTAAACGCTGCAGAGAACAAAAGTTATTTCGTCTTTAAGAAAGGCTTCAAACATTTGTAATTTCGAGGTATTTATGTCCGAAAACGATTGCTTACCTGCAGGAACGGACAAAATATTGTTACTGGCGTTCTTACATTTCGAGTGGGACATGCTTTTGCCCACCTAAAACGGTTTTTTCCAAAGAAGAAATTGGATTTTGCTACAGCAATGTCGTCTTCCGGAATATCATCACTTATTTCTAGGAGTTTAAATGATGCGGCCTCGTCTTCATCAATTCCCGAAAATTCTGAAGATGTGTCCATCTCTGACCATTCCAAATATTCATCACCATCTCCAGAGTTATCGCTGAAATCTTCTCCTTCCTCGTCATCAAGCCAATTAATAATTTTCTTCTCAAAATTTCTGTCCGAAGCTCTAACAGATGTTGATGGCGTATTAAAATTAATTTCTGAAAAATAACAAAAAAATACGTAAATACCGTTGTTGGTCTGACAGACCACACAAAAAGTTATGGAATGCAAAATTTACCCGCTGCTACACCAAACACGTGCGCTCGCCACAGACAATCACACAGCACTGATGCACTGAACTCATTCAAGACGGCAACGACTTTACGACGCGACAAAAGATTATTTTTCATGCAGGATAAATGGAGGTGAATTTAGTGAAAATGTCGCAGCTACATGGATATGTTGCTGTCGCCGGTATAGAATTATTTGAGATTTAACGGGCGACAACAGCGCAAATATAAGGGTTTTTGTATGCAAGAATGAAACAATTGTATGATTTTTTCATATTGTTGACTCTTCATGTCGACTCGTAATGTCGTGAATGTGTTCAGAGCATGACTCATGAAAAGCTACTGAGAGCGTTAAGTCAGTTTGTGCGAAATAAATACAAATACTAGACCTTAAATATTTTGATGTGGTCCCACAGACCAACAACAGTACTTAAGGGTTAAGTCATATATAGTTTTCTTACAAAAATTAAAGCATTTGAGATCGTAATTTTTTACTGTTTTTCAAAAAAAACGTCTTCGTCCTTGCAGTAGAGGAAGAGATCCTTATTTTTTTCTAAAAATTTTTTTTTGGGATATCTTGACCACCCTATGCAACTTTTGAGACCTCTTAGATTGTGAAATTCGAAAAAAAATTTAATTCGATACGCCCTAGTGACCAATTATTTTTTAAGACTTTTTCACTTCCTAAATTGTTTAATATTGATGAAAATTATAAAATTCTATTAATTTTTAAATAATTTAGAAGAATACAATACTCTCGCAAATAACCCGTCCAGTTGCTGCATTTTCATCAGCAAAATATATTAGCTCCGATATTTAATCCTTTCGACCCCAAATTTTTTCCTGCGGCACGAATACATTTTTTTTACTTTTACTCATGTTGTATTTGTTCAAGAAGTGTATTTGAAAAATTTCAAGCTGCCACGCCCATCTATTTGGGCATTTAAAAATGTATATTCGAAATATATTTAATTTTGCCTTTGCTGAAATTTATGTCATTTACTCATTTGTCATTTTTATTATAATAATTAAAAAAAACAACATATAAATTACGTTTTCCCAAATATGTTGCAATCTGTTGAAAATAATTTTGCTACATGATTCACAAATGCGTTTTAATTTGATCACGCTTCATGTAGTCACATAAAAGTACCGTTATCATTACGTTTCAGTAAACAAAAACAAATAGATGGCTGATCGAATTCCGACAAATAAGCGAAATTGCTCACAGGCAACGTTGGGGTCGAAAGGTTTAGTAAGTATTTACCGTTGTGCCGGCCATAACTTAGCAAAAGAATCAAGGATTAATGCCCACCATCTGTGCTCAAGTTTTTTCAATTAAAATTTATGTATGTTTCTGTCAGCCCCACCTCTCTGACAATGGCAAGCCTCAGGGATTAAAAACTTCCATCTGGAGCTTCTTGAGAACATAATATGTTTCGCTTGGAGTCGACATAAAGCACGTAGTCCAGCCTCGATCATATATGTACTAGGGCGTAAACTTTTTTTTGTCAAAATTTTGGGATGCTGAAGCGGATTTCGAAAGTTCGTTACGAAAAAAAAAATGTGAAAATTTTTTCAGATTTTTTGAAAAAGGTTTAGAGGTCGCTCGATGTCGTTTTTTTCCCAAAAAAGTAGTTCTTCCAAATTATATTTGTGCTTTCTACCCAGGACGTGTACCTAACTAAAAAATATAATGTTCCAACAATTTTATTTGGAAAGAAAATTGCTGATCATTGTATCATGCACGAACTATGAAATGGGGACCACTGCTCTAAATGCTCAAATATTTGCATCATATAAGCGGCAATGTTGTGCATTCTATGTAGTGCGCTCATACCGCACAGAATGCTTACAGCTTAAGAAGGTTTTAAATATTTAAATAAACATTTTTAAACAATTCCCTTTTTTGTAACTAAAAATTCCTTAAAAAAATCCTGAAGTTCTAGAGAAAAAGTGAGAACGCAGTTGTACAATCGTTTGATTATAGTTTCACGTGAATATTGTTTACTCCATGTGTCAATTTTTTTTAGTATTGTGATACGGTGTAATCATAATTTTAGTGTGCTCACACATATGCACACTTCCGACCCTTGCGTTTATTATTTCTTTGTAGACAAGCGGCAATGCATTGAGTGACAAATATGCTAGCACTGCACTATCGGCGTGCGCTGCACTCAATGCATGCGAATGTTGTGGACACTCCTCATTGGAATTGAGTGCGTCTTCATTACTCACTCAATTCTTATGACTGTGCCTAAAATTTCATTCGTCAACCCAGAAATATGAAATTTGAATCCCTCTGGGAATTATAATTCAAGTGTAATAATGAAGCGCAAGGTTAAGAATAGGTATTTTAATTAGTAAATATAGAATAGCTATAGGCTAATAATTTAGTATAACACTTTGTAAAAAGGTTTAAAAGAGCCGAGCTGGCCACCAATAAAGCAGATTTTAAACTAGCAACTCAAGTAGGCAGATCTCTGCCTTGTTTTGATTACTTTAACTTCTCTTGCCTTGGACTCTGTCCAAGTAGGCAACAAATTAGTCGTCAGTGAAGGCAAACTCTGCCACTGACTTAAATTCAAAACAACAGTCTCAAAACATAAATCCATTACATGGCGATCCTGCCACTCCAACCTGGAGTCCTGTAAAATACATTTTTTTGGTGCATCGAAATTTTATTGATGGACGAGTACATCCCGCAGCCGACAACAATAGTACCGAAAATACCTGTTCCAGTCTATGTGCCACTACGCATCGGTCCAAAGGCACTGACGATAGAGGAGTACCGAAAACACCAACTCCAACGAACCGAAGAAAAGCTGACAGCATGCCCAAAAGTGGACATACCGAAAATACAAAAAAGTGCGGTGGATTAAAAGTTAAACTTCGCAAACGCCTGGCGCACCTTTTGGCCATCACTCGAAAAGAACAACAACAACCAAGGTGGGACATCTCAACTGCGATATGGGCAGAAATTGACAATATCCGCAAGCAGCTCAACACAAAAAAATAAAATAAATGTACGTTCCTTTCGTGGGCACTATTTTGGCAACATCAGGAGCGGTAGTCAACTCACAAACAGAAGACGCAGAGATGGTGCAAGAAGAGATCGTGATGATGAACGCTAACGACAACAACAGCAGCAGTAACAGCAACAAAACCGACACAATTAACATTATTGAAATAATATGTCTTGTTTTTATAGTTATAGTTATATTACATTACATAGCTGTGTATTTTAAAAAATACTTTAAAAAACAATTAAGCAGAAATTTAAACATCAATACAACAGTATAATGTAAATTCATCTTAATAATTATGCAAACAAAAAATTTTTTTTGTAAAATACACCACAAATGGAAAAAATAATTAAAAAGGTAGAAAGAATTTATAAAAATATAAAAAAAGGTTATGCTAGAGGCTACACAAGAGCCACATTAATATCAAAACAGCAACAGCTAGAAGATTTAAAAGAACAATTTGACTTATTAGCAAGTCAAAACAATGATAGCAAAGAATTAGTAGCTTTAAAATAAGAGTTCAGTAACATTCATTTCAATTCCCAAAAATTAATTTTAGAACAACTTAAAACAGCTTAAGACCATAATGAATTAGAAGAAGAAGAAGAAGAAGAAGAAGAAGAAGAAGAAGAAGAATCTGATACAGAACAAACACCAATAATGGCATCCTTTAGTTTAGAAACTGGCTCAAAGGCATTGCCCACTTTTTCAGGTAATTTTAGGGATTTAGACAGGTTTATTATAACAGCCGAACTCATAAGTAAAACATTAAGCAATGAAGGTAAAATGGACTTCTTACAATATGTTTACCATGCAAAATTAACGGCTAATGTACGCACCTCATTAGGTAGCTGGTTACAACCATCAAACTTTGAAACTCTAAAACAACAATTAAAAAGCAGATACAAAGACAACACAACAATAGCACAACTACAAACAAAACTAAGCAATTTACAACAACGGAACTTAAAAATACAGACATACAAAGAAAAACTACTCGATATAATAGAAGGACTGAACAGGCTAGGAATCGAAAGTTTAGGAACTCAAGCCACAGAACTCAAGAAAAACGTCATAATAAAATGCAATAACAAAATTGCACTCAACGCATTTAAGAAAGGTCTAAATGAAAACTTGAAACCAACCATTTTTGCTGCGCGACCAAAAAATTTATTGGAAGCCGCAGAATTAGCACTCGAACTAGAAAATGAGTCAATGACTTCAATGCAATCATGCAATCATGCACTTTCAGCGGTCATTCAATCAGCCTCGAAACAATGCTAATACCCGCTATAATTCAAGACAAAATCCACACACACAACGTAATTTTACTACCTTCAACTCAAACAATAGGTACAATGAACCAACAAGATACAACAACAATTTTAATAGACACCAAAATCAAAACAATTACAATAATAGAAATATGAACCACAACAACAACTTCAACAGAAACAACAATAATTATGCTAACCAAGACCGAAACAGCAACCGAAATAGGAACCAAAACAACAGATACACAAACAACCATACAAACCGAAACATACACATAGTAAACAGTGAAGGAAAAGGGCAGGGCTCGGAAGACACAGTTTTTTCGGACAGCCAAAATTAAAAATTTTTAAAATTTCGGATACAAATTCTAACTTTATAACAGTAAAATACAAGAATAATATTTATTATGACATTTCTGATTGATACAGGTGCTGATATTTCTTTATGCAAAATCAGTAAAAAAGTAGATGACGATTTTTATAACCCAGACGAAAAATGCAAGTTAACTGGCATTACAACCGAAGAAATTTTTTCACTAGGTAGCATTAATATAAACCTTAATTTTGGAAAGAAATACTGTAAACATGAGTTTCAATTAGTAAAGTTCGAATTTCCAATTGAAACCGATGGTATATTAGGTAGAGACTTTTTGAACAAATTCCTTTGCAAAATTGACTACGAAATATTCACTATTTCTATTTCAATTGACGAGTTACACATTATTTTGCCTATGCACTCAAAATCACATATCACATTAACAATAAAAGTGCCACCAAGAACAGAAATTGTTCAACCAATTCGGCTGCAACTAACGGAAGATAAAGTAATCTTAAATAAAGAAATACAAGAAGGTATTTTCCTCAGTAATTCAATAGCGCCAAAAAACGGCATGACGCACATTAAAATTTTAAATACAACAAATGAAGAAGTAATATTGAATGGCATTCAGTTGGAAACCGATTCGTTAAATAAATACGACATTTTAAATTACAACAACAAAAACCTATACACTCACAAAATCGTTTCAGTAAAATTTTGGAAATACTTAACATACAATGTAATGACACAAAAATTAAAGACGAATTAAAAGATATTTTTAAAAAATATCAAGATGTATTTCACTTAGATAACAAACCTTTAACAACCAATAATTTTTTGGGAGTGCTCCCTGAAGAGCAGTGGAGTGCTCCTTATTGATCCAAGCTGGGTGTATTTTGTGTTCTCTTTTAACATTGCATGTCCTAGGAAGGGTAGCGCTCCCTTTAACATCCCAGAGGAGCTCAAAAGGAGCGATCAATAACTGATCCAAATGGATCAGCAAAGGAACATTTAAAATATTTTTTTTTTTTTAAAGATTAAAGAGCCAACATGCGCCTTATACAAACAAGGTCTAGTCTTTGACGTGAAAGGAAAGGGATAGATTAGCTAGAGGAATTGATTGGAACCATATGTGAATTATTGATTAAACGAAATAGACGTGAAAGACAATGCTTTCAATTGCTAGTGTGTGTTATGCCTTAACCTCGGCAAGCATTTTCAGTCCTTAGTTGTTCCTGTCCTTTAATTCCACATTTTCCACAATTTAGTTGTGGATTTTAAGTCCTCCATAATTCTTAAATGTAGAAAAGAACAAAGAAAGGGAAAAGAACCATGCCCGAACCCGGAGTCGAACCAGGGACCTCTGGGTTGTTAGTCTAGCGCACTCTCCACTGGACTACAATGGTTGATTTTTCACAGAAAATAATAATCGAGTTTCTTACAAAGCACATGCCTCACTTTATGTTCTTTTTTTCATTGATTGCTCGCCTTTTGATTTTATAAAACAGTAAAGGAGCACAAGGGCACAAGAGCTCACTTTTTGATCGAATAAAACAGCAAAAGAGCGCTCTCTTGTTGCTCCCCATAGGAGCGATCGCATGTTTTTTTACTGGGAAACTACAGACTACCGCACGCACAAACAGACGTGATAAATGAACAAGTTCAGAAGATGCTAAGGGACAACATTATCGAACCATCGTTCAGTCCATACAATGCTCCACTCCTTTTGGTACCAAAAAAGAACACGGATGACAAATAAGAAATAGAGACTTGTGGTAGACTTTAGAAAGTTAAAAGACAAAATTGTCAATGACAAGTTCCCTTTAACGAGACTAGAAGATGTTCTAGACAAGTTAGGTAGAGCAAAATGGTTCTCAACTCTTGATATGGCCAGTTCATTCCATCAAATTGAACTAGAAAACAAATCACGACCTTTGACAGCCTTCTCTACATCGAACGGATACTTTCAATTTAAACGACTACCGTTCGGACTAAAAATCTCTTCAAACAGTTTCCAACGCATGCTCACTATTGCACTTGCAGATTTAGAATCAAATGCTTTTCTTTACATAGATGACATCATTATCTATGGATGTAGTATAAGTCACCACAACCAAAATTTAATAAAAGTTCTAGAAAGATTTCAAAGACACAATTTAAAATTGAATGAGGCCAAATGTTGTTTTTTGCGTCCCGAAGTGGTATACTTGGGACACCTGATTACTTGTGATGGTATCAAAACTGACCCAGCCAAATATGACACTATCAAGCATTACCCTATCCCGAAAAATGCGGACGAAGTTAGAAGATTTGTTGCATTTTGCAACTATTATAGAAAATGTATTCAAAATTTTGTAGACATTGCAAAAAGTTTAAATGCATTATTAGAGAAGTCTTGTAAATTTGTTTGGTCTGAAGAATGTCAAATTGCTTTCGATACACTGAAAGAAAAATTAATAACTCCACCTTTATTACAATACCCAGATTTTGACAAGCCGTTCATTCTAACGACTGATGCTTCAAATTATGCTTTGGGCGCAGTATTATCGCAAGGCGGAATAGGCAAAGATTTACCAATATCTTATGCCAGCAAATCTTTGCAAAAGCATGACTTGAATAAACCAGTTATTGAGAAGGAAATATTAGCTATTCATTGGGGAATAAACTTTTTCAAGCCATACCTTTACGGCTGAAAATTAACAGTTATAAAACCCATCATTCACAAAAACCCTTCCTCAAAAATGACGCGGATTCGACTAGATCTTTGTGACTATGACTATGACATAATATACAAAAAAGGTAGCATGAACTCTAACGCAGACGCACTCTCAAGAATCCAACTGGACTCTGAAACTTTAAAAGAAATGATACCACAAGAAAACGATGAAAAAAAAAAGATCGTTAATTATTACAAGAGGCATTTCAAATAAAGAAGCCATTAAAAATACTGAGGCAAATGATGATAGCAATGAAGAAATCTTTGTAGATGGTAACAACACCCAGAAGTCTGATCAACTTCCGATATGGGACTGTACATCAATTAGTGACGTCAAGAATATGAAGAATTTAAAATTTTATACGGCCAAAAATAATGAAAATAAAATATATATTGAAAATAATATAGTGCACGTAGAATATAGCGATAATCAAGCGAAACCAGTTTCGTTTTCGAAGAAGCCAAGACCTAAGCAAAATAATTTTAAACAGCATGCGGGATACAGCGATAATTCAACGAACCTAGAGTCGATTATGAAGAAACTGATATCTAAAATGAGAAATGAGAATATTAAAGAACTAGCGCTAGCCAACAATGACAAAATATTCCAATTATTTACAAACAAAGAATTTAAAGAAGCGTATACAAAAATGCAACAAATCATTCAGACAAGAACAAGTCCTCAACTAAAAATACTCATTTATGAACCACCAAAAAGGATACAAGATGACCTTACAAAATTCAAACTAATTAACGAATATCACAACAACGGCCACTTAGGTATAAGAAAAACACTTGTAAAACTCAAGCAAAAATATGTTTGAAAAAACATGAGCAAGATGGTAAAGAAATTTGTGTCACGTTGTGACATATGTGCAAAGAGTAAACAAACACTGCACACAATAGAACCACTTACGCTAACAGACACCCCTAGCAATAGTTTTCAGACATTATCAATTGACACTGTAGGACCATTAAGAATTTCAAGCGAGTACCGATACATATTGACAGCACAATGTGAACTAACAAAATTTGTAATTGCACACCCAATGTCAACAAAAGATGCAGACACTGTTGCAAGAACATTAGTTGAGCAAGTAATTCTGAAATACGGTCATTTTCAATTGTTAAAATCAGATAATGGGACTGAATTTAAAAACGAGTTAATGGATAACATATGCACACTTTTAAAAATTAAACAAACCTTTTCCACACCCTACCATCACCAAACCATAGGGTCTCTTGAAAGAAACCACAGAGTGCTGAACGAGTATTTATTGACAACAACTACTGACCACGAATGGGACAAGTGGATCCACACATAGACACAGGTTACACACCACATGAATTAGTCTACGGAAAACTAGCATGCTTACCAGATGATGTTTATAAATCACAAACAAAGTTTTATGATTTTGACAGCTATCTGAGCGAGATGCGTGCCAGATTAAATTTTTCTCTAAATAAAGCCAAATCAATGGTTATACGAGCAAAAGAAAAGCGTACAAATAAGAATTTAGGTTATACGAATACACTTAAAGCAGATATAGGAGATTTCGTTTTACTCAAAGTAGATAATAGGAAGAAAAATCAATTACCTTATAATTGCCCGTTTAGAATATTAGAAAGAATAGGAGTTAATACCAAATTAGATTATAATGGAGTACAGAAAAAGGTGCATAATAATCAACTAAAATTATACAAAAACAATCTTAGTAGTTAAGAATACTTTTATTTAAAGTATTCACGCTTAATATATATACATATATATAAACAATACTTATCATATAGACGTAAGCTTTTTATAAACTATATACAACTTTAAGAAAAATCATTGTAACCCCTAATTTTTCTCTTAAGGGTGAGGGTGTAGTGTGCTCACACATATGCACACTGCCGACCCTTGCGTTTATTATTTCTTTGTAGACAAGCGGCAATGCATTGAGTGACAAATAGGCTTGCACTGCACTCAATGCATGCGAATGTTGTGGACACTCCTCATTGGAATTGAGTGCGTCTTCATTACTCACTCAATTTTTATGACTGTGCCTAAAATTTCATTCGTCAACCCAGAAATATGAAATTTGAATCCCTCTGGGAATTATAATTCAAGTGTAATAATGAAGCGCAAGGTTAAGAATAGGTATTTTAATTAGTAAATATAGAATAGCTATAGGCCAATAATTTAGTATAACACTTTGTAAAAAGGTTTAAAAGAGCTGAGCTGGCCACCAATAAAGCAGATTTTAAACTAGCAACTCAAGTAGGCAGATCTCTGCCTTGTTTTGATTACTTTAACTTCTCTTGCCTTGGACTCTGTCCAAGTAGGCAACAAATTAGTCGTCAGTGAAGGCAAACTCTGCCACTGACTTAAATTCAAAACAACAGTCTCAAAACATAAATCTATTTTCCAAGAAAAATTAAGAAAAAAATATATAGTTTCTATAGCGTTTCTTGTCTTTTATTAGGAAGGCTGATATGAGTTTGTGCATCATATACATATATATAAAGTATATATTTGAAGTTGTTTTTACATAAATATTACATTGAATTTTTTATTTGTTTAGTTTGCTCAACTAGTACTTATACTTGTAATATTTTTCTTTGGCCAAAAGGCTTTCGTATTACACATGAATTAATAAAAATAAATAAATAAATAAAATAAAAATCTAATTTTTCAGGCCAATTTGCTCAACTTTGGGCTTTCTATAGCCACTTGAGAAAGGTATATAATTAACTCACGAACAGGTTTTCAGACTCTAAATACACATAAGAAAAAAGTCCATTGTCGCTTAAAGTAAAATGTTCAAAAGGTCCTTTCAAGTGCTGAAATGGCCAATTGGTTTTTTTTTTTTTATTTACCACTAAAGAATTTTTAAGCAACAAGTCACCGATTATTAGCTGCGTTCCATTCGCTTCAAAATAATCCATAATAGTATTAATCCTATAACAAATAGAATTATTTTTGCTACCCATATAAAATTGTGGTATGGACATTAAAAAATTTGAAACACAGGTGCCGCACCTGTATATTTTTATAAGCTGTTATTTTGGCCTATTCTGCGAAATCTTTTATGCAAAATTTCTGTTATTCTTTATGATTTCCCATACAAATTTTTGAGCTGCTAAAAAATCTGTGACGAGACCATAATTGGTATTCTGCACTACAATCTTTTATGAAATCTGTTATAAATCATAACAGATTTTTCGAACTGTCAACAAATCTTTTACAAAATCTTTTATTTGGTATTCTGCATGACAAAATCTGCTTTAAAATCTGTTATGAAATACGACAGAATAACAGACAAATTTTTCTGACTTTTATCATAACGTTGTTTAATTTATGAAACAAAGACTTGGAAGATTAATCCGTGTAGTTTTTTTTTAAATTGCATATAAAATGTATTTTCTATTTTTGTAAAATCATTTATAATTTTTATATAAATAAAAGGAATTTATTCTACTTTCTGGAATTCTAGATTTTGCTGCAGCTTTAGTCCCGCCGAAAGGTCCCTTTGGATTTATTCTACTGTACTTTTGTAGAAGTCGTTTGGTAGGATGAGCTACTTTTATCGCCACCGTGCAGTATCTTTGGAATTTCCAGATATGGTTACCACCTCTGTACCCTTAACTAAATTAACTCTTACATTATAATCAGATTGTATTGTCTGAATATTAGATCCTGCGCATCCAATAATTATACAAACACTATCAGAACGCACATCTAGTTGTTCGGTAGTCATAATTGCGTCCACCACCACCATTTCTTTGACCACGGCGATCGCGATCATCATGCTCGTCTCCCCGTTGTTCCTTACGTTTGAAACTTGCTCGGGCACCTCTATCCCTTTCGCTACCACCTTCACCATAACTGCGTCCGTCACGACTTGAGCTTCTGCTGTCATTGTAAACGAGCTCTGGGTCGTCCTCTTAGTCCGACATTGTTTTAAAACAAGCAATTTAATCAAAACGGACATGCTAGTTTGTAATGCTAATGCACGACACTTCTTTAATACTAATTTTGCAAAAATATTTGCAATTCACACGTTAAAAGCAACAACTTCAACTTACGTTGTTTTCTTTAATTTATTGACAGCAATCAGCTGTTTCATAACAGAAGTTAACGGAATTGTAATAGATTTTTGTTTTCGAAGATTGATAACAGGGTACTATAAAAGATCGAATGGCAGAATACCAATTTTAACAGATCTTTTATGGTCGGCATCTTTTATGATTCATAACAGAAAATTTATAACAGAATAACAGATTTGGCAGAATAGGCCCAATTAAATTTTTTGAATTAATTGTTTTCATGATATAACCTCTATTAGGTAGCCTTGACAGCAACCTATTTTCTAACGAGCTGCGACCATCGAATGTTTAACAAAAGAAAACAAAATAAAAAGCGAGTGTCACATACATTGTCTGCCTTCAGCGGAGTCAACAATTGCACTTAAATTGTTTATATAATTGCATACTAATAATAATTAAATTAAATAATTTACAAATTTTCTGACGTTTAGAGTAAAACACATTCAGAGAAAAAAATCATTCACAAAGGTATCGCAACCATAATAGTTCACAACAGTTTTGAATGACACAAGTTCTCATGACACTTAATAGTTATTGTATCACGATTGTTTGTTTGAATTGAATTGAATTCGCGGTTATATTAAGGCGAAAGGAAAGCAGCTATTAATATCGATCTCCTGATTGCCATTTTGAATCTAATAAGTCTATTTATCGATATTTATTTTTTATGCTTTTTAGTGCCAAGAAAACCAAATGTCTTCACAGAAATATCGAATCTCAAAAAATATTTTCTTTTTTAATGTATGTTTATAGACGTTTCGAACGTCGATTGCTGAGCTTAGACATAACCATTACAACAAATTGAATGTAGCATCTGGGAACTACATTTACCTTCAACCCTTTTCCCGAAGAAAACTAGGAATAAATGCCTTTTCATTTATTTTTCCAGCCCAGTATTAGCGAAATCTGGAAGTCTGTCTGAGCAAATTTACCAGGTGTCACCTTCAATAACGGCTATTGCGAATTGTTTATATTAAAATATAGATTTTTTTTCCTATCTCCAAGTTCATTTACACTGTTCATATGAAATTATCTGCGTAATTAATAGTTGATAATAAAAAATAATTATTTATAGCTAAGTCTATCATAGAATTATAAGTACACTAAAACCTATTTTTGTGCGGCCTTTCTAAAAACATTTGCTTTAAATTTTCAGGTTTACACGCCATCACGAACTGCGGTAGTTTATGCTCGTATAAGTGAATGAAGATCCTAGACCTACATCTATATAACATAAGAATAAATGTGTTTATCAGCGATACTATCAAGGATTTCCACAAAGGAGTGCCACATTTTTTGAATAAAACAAACAAATAAACATTTGCTACTTTCTGAGTTTTAATTGCTTTAATTTGATTAATATGGTGTGTTATAAACAGTAGAACACGATGCACATCCTGAATTGTCCAAAAGAGTACAAACACCACAACAGCTCAGTCACGCCACTTGAATGATACTACTCCGTGTATTTGTAATAGCACTCTGCCTTCTGTGCTTAGTTTTGTTATTGTTTTTAATTTCTGCAATCAAATCCTTAAAAACAAAACAAATGAGTCCCTCTGCTTTACTGATAAGTCAATAACGTGAACACCTTTCACCTCGAGCTAACAAAAAATGTGGAGGTACACCAAAGCAGGGTGGCAGCACTTATTTTAAGGTACTGGAAGAATACCTCAGGCGAATGTCAAGCAAGACATAAACAGCTTCGAGAACCAACTTCGTCAGCACGCGGAAAATATATTCACGCGTCTCTCAACTGAGATTGCTAATAAATTCTGTAAATTGGAAAGGGAAGTGTTATCAATTCAGTAACCTTTAGTAATGGTTTAATCACCTCTATCACCATCATCATCATTATCGAGTGTCTACCTAAGTGACTGTCGAGTTTTCTCTCAAGTCGATAAATTTTCGGTAAAGCAGATTTTGATTAAAAATAACTTGAGGTACTATAACAGTGTAAGGTCCCTTCTCCAATTAAGGCCCAAGCCTTAATAAGGCCTGATTTCTAATACGCACATTTATTGTATTCCCTGCAAAATGATTTTTTGCACGTTTAAACATGTTCATATCTGCATCACGATGCAAAAAAATTACTTCGATTGCGCATCTGTGAAGCGAGTGACAGTCGAACGAAGTCAGCGGTAGCGTCAACAACGTGGGTGATGTAATATTGTGCTCGCAGTAAAAGTCCGTTATTCTACGAATTAACTATTGCCTATGTCCAGCTTTGAATTAAAAATCAAGAGAGGTATTTAAACGAAAACAAAAAAGTTAATTGATCAAATCTAACTGTGGTGTATTCCGAGAAAAACTTGATTAATGAAATTATATTGAGAGCGCCTAAAAAGGCCCAAACATTTTTTTTCTTTCCGGCTTTCTTTTTCCGATCTCATGTCCACACCTAAATCTACCTGGCAGAAAAAAACTTCAAAAAAGAAAGCCCTCAACTATAAAGGTCAGCAAATTACCAAAATTTTCTTTAAAAAGCCAGAGTAACTTTATTTTAATTTTCAAAATGAACTTTTGGCAATAAAAGTATTTTTTCGAAAAAGTTTTTATAAAAAAAAGCTATGAATAGCATTTATGTTTAGTATAAATGTAAACCAACATTTGTAATAACAATATGTGTTCTTATTTTATTATTTTCTTACTGTTTTGTTATGTTTCTAAAACCGTTATATATTAGCCCTTATTTAGACATGGTGGTCCTAATATGGCAAAAATCAGACCTTTTTAAGACCTTCTGAGCTGAATATATTTTTTACTTTTTCATGCTTTATTTTTATGTTTTTGAAAAAAGAATTGAATAAACAAAAATACAAAATTGCAAAAATAAGTTTAAAAAAACCCGTTTCTCTTCTGTCTGGTAAAAACCGTTAGGTTGGCCTTATTTGGGTAACTTACCTTATAAGAAATTAAAAATCAATTTTTTTTTCGTTTGAACATGGTTCTTTGAGGTCTTAAGAATACGTATACAACATTTTAGAAAAAAAATATCAAATAGAAAAAAGTTATAACATATATTATATTCGTATGTCGCGTGATATTCAAGAACCTTTAAATCTTTAACCGCGTTATTCTCGAAACAAGGTTTTTCGAATCGGCTTCTAAGATATCTGGAGGTCTACTTGACCGATTTCGATGAATCTTGATTCATTGTGATCCTTATAGACTCTGTTAAGCACTAGACTTAAAAAAGCCAAAAACTTTTATATTTTTTTTTTGTATGGCTGAAAGTTTCGGTATAAAAAGGGGGTTTTTTGTACATTTTTTTCCAACGCATGCCATTTTTTTGCGTAGGTTGAGTGGGCTGAATTTTTGGGCGATAGTTCATTTGATGCATTTTGGGCAATCGTTCATAATGAATAATCACCCAAAATTTTTCAAATGAACTATCGCCCAAAAATGAAAATGAACGATTGCCCAAAATTATATTTTGGGCGATTTTCCATTATGAACGATTGCCCAAAAGTTATCAAATGAAAAAAATAGCCTAAACGAATGATCGCCTAAAACCCTAACTCCCAATAACAAAAATGAACGAAAGCCCAAAAAAATTTTCCATTTTTGGGCATAAAGGCATTTTTTTTTTGTCTTCGTTCATAATGAGCAATCGCCCAAATTTTCAAAAATGGTAAGGTAAAAGAAATTAGGTAAGGGGCTATAAAAAATAAATTAAAAATAATTTATCGTAAAAAACACCATTAAAAAACTTGGTTTTCCCTTATACGGTCATAACAACATTCCGTACAAGGGCAAATAATTTTTGAATATGTGCCTTTTACAGAAAAAAAATAGTGCCAAAAATTATCAAATGTACAAAATGCGAAAAAGATTTTTTTTAAAACTTTAAAACAAATCCATTTTATTCAATTCTACCGTATAATTGATTTCATATGCGCCTTTTACCAAAGGAATAGTTTGTAAAAGGCGCAGCTACATGAAAAAAATTATGCCAAAATTTATCAAAATTACAAAATGTGAAAAAATAAAACTTTGATAACCTAAATTAAGCAAAGTGAAATAACCCCTAAATAAAATGAAACAACTCTCAAATTTAAGATATGAACTAACCTTTAAACCGAATCAAATAAATTCCATAATGAAATAAAACCCAAACAAAAAAGTAAATATATCCCAAAATTTATTGAAATAATCCCCAAAAATTGAAAGTTATTTCATATGATTTCTTTCATAAATGTGTGGACATTTTTGGGGGCTTATTTAATTTTTTTTTTCTTATTTCAGTTGGGGGCTATTTCGTGGTGCCTGAAGTTACAATAAAGTACTTCTGTAGATAATTTTCTTTTTAATAGGCGGCCTTCTGCCGCTGCTTAGGGATTACAACCCTCAGTAAGTCCAACACCGGCTTCGCTTTCTACAGTACTGCTGGACATAATGCTCTTTTTAATAGGCGGCTTTCGGCCGCTGCTTAGGAATTACAACCCTCAATAAGTCTAACACCGGCTTCGCTGTCTACAGTACTTCCGCATATAATTATCTTTTTGAGAAGCTATTTTTTGTATTTGAAACATTATTTTAAAATTGGGTCATTTTTAATTTTTTTGGGTGATTTTTTATTTAATTTTTTAGTTCATTTGGGTGATTTTTCATTTTCTTTAAAAAAATTTTTGGGTGATTTTTTATTTCTTTGGGCGATTTTTTATTTAAATTTTTGGGCAATTTTTCATTTCATTCTGCGCCATTTTTCATTTGGGCGATTTTCCATTTTTTTGTTTTGGGCGATTTTTCATTGGGCGAATTTTCATAGCCTCTTCATTTTCATTTTTGGGCGATAGTTCATTTTAAAAATTTTGGGCGTTTGCTCATTATGAACGATTACCCAAAAATTATAAAATGAACTATCGCCCAAACATTTTTTTGGGCGTTAGGGTTTTGGGTTTACTAAAATTAAGCATAATGTACGATTACCTAATTTCTTTGTTTTGGACGTTTGTACAGTTTTGGAAATTTGGGCGATCATTATGAAAGAACACCCAAAAAAAATGAGGGCTTTCTCTCATTTCGAAATAATATTCTTCGAAATGTTTCTTGAAACGCCTTTTTTAAGTTGGCAATAGTATTTTTAATCATGGCAATATACTACAAAATTTTGCTTTGCCGAAATTTTAATCTATTGCAAAAATTGTCGGGAAGATGAAATTGAAATCTAATGACATTTGACTAGGATTAAGGCGTAGAATAAAGTGAATCTGAAGAATAATGTCAATTATATTCATGTTAAGGGTTAACTAAATAAATAAAAATTCATAATTTGGGATTTTCACTTCAATGACTTAACGCTTTCGGTGGTTTTATTGATTGTACGATAAAGTCCCAAATTAGAAGACAAACAGTTTTGAAGCCGATTTTAAGCCTTTTAGACTTTTAGAAAAATACAATGAAATTTTCTAACAAAACTATAAACTCTATGAAGCAAAAAGATAGTAATTTAAAATACCAATCCTATGATATATTTGGAACTCGAAAATATTCTCAATCAGACCTATCGGGAATAATTTTTCACGCGGATTCGAAAAAGGGAGTTTGCACTTTTAAGATAAAGCTTAAGAACATTTTGAAAATTTTTAATGCAAATTTGTTCATCACAGTTGATAAATAAATTTGCATTACTTACTTACTTAGTTGGCGCTTTAACCGTATGTCGGTCTTGGCCTCATCTAAGAATTTGCGCCCGCCATTTCTGTCTTTCGCTTGTTGGCGCCAGTTGGAAATTCCAAGCTTCCTCAGGTTGTCCTCTATTTGGTCTTTCCAACGAAGATGCGGTCGTCTTGCATTACAAATTTTCAAAATGTTCTTCAGCTTTATCTTAAAAATGAAAACTCCCTTTTCCGATTCCGCGTGAAAAACTATTCCCGATAGGGCTGAATGTGAAAAATTATGATGAAAAAACAAAACCGGTCCCACTATAGATAACTCTCCCTTACATAACTATAATAATTTTCATAAGAATAGAAAAAATAACAAGTTGAGAGGTAATTAGATTAGGCATCAAGGCTCATAAGAACATTATAGAGTGCATTTCTGAAGTAATCACGAGATTTACAGCCCTAATGTGGCAAATAACTAATTGTTAACCAGTATTTTTTATATTTCTATGCTTGTTGTCTTCAAAAAAAAATTTGAAGCTCAAAAAACAATTTTTAAATTAAATTGTCAATAACTGAAAAGCTGTTGACAATTTATATCAAATTTTTTTTTAAATTTTTATTGAGACTTTTCTTTCCAACCTTTTACAAAGAGACAATTTTTAACAGATACTTTGACAGGAAAACTTAAAACTATAGTTGTGTTATTCTAAAGTATTAGGGAGAGTAAAAGCAGCCAGCTGTAGTGACTTAAATTAAATTCAGAAGAAATGAACTTATCACAAAACCACATATATATGATTGACCAAGTTTCACAATAACATAAAAATTTTCGAGCAATTGTTCCAAAAGTTAAATGGACAAACAATGAAGCACTGTCCTAATTTTTAAAAATAAATTTTTAACTTGTTTGACAATTTCTCTGTCAGGCAAACTAAAAAACTATTCATCAGATTAACAGCCCTATTCTGGCAAAAAATCAATAGTTACCCAGTATTTTTAATATTTCTATGTGTTTGTTGTAATTTTTGTTTTCGAAATAAAATTGAAAATTCAAAAAACAAAATGTTCTAATGAAATTGTCACTATCTTTAAAGCATCTGACAATTATTATCAAAATTTATTATTTTTGTACTTCAAATTTTGTTTTGAAATCAAAAAAATTACAACAAACACATAGAAATATTCAAAATACTGGTTAGCAATTGTTAACCTTTAACTTACGAGGTGAAAATTTTTAACATCTAGGAAGAGGTGGTAGTAAAATTTACACCTTTTATTTTTTAGTATTATTATTAACGTTTATATATTGTAACGGTTTCATACTTACATTACTCAAGGTTAATTACTTTTAAATACAGCGTTAGGAAAAAAATTAAAAAAATTTGGGATTTTTTTGAAAAACTTGTGGTTTATTTCACAAACTTTCTTTATATGAACAAAAAAATAGATGTATTCTTTACTGGTACATTTTAAAAAATATAAACTTAACAAAAAATTAGATGGCATTTTCTCACAGCCTAATAGTATATATTTATTTAAAAAAAAAGTAACATTTCAATATCTCTTATATATTAAAAAATAACAATCAGTCTTTTAGGCTAAGTTACAAGGTGAAAAGTTGTAACGTATGCGACGAGGTGGTGGTAAGTTTTACACCTTTTAGTTTCAAATATTATTTGCTATAGATATATTTTTTTCTTGTACATTACAAAATTATAAGGTTAACAAAAAATTAATAGCCCTATTACGGTTCACAACACAACAGTAATTGCTGTCTTCAATGTGTAAATTTCTATTACGGTAGACAACAAAGCAACTGAATACATTCCACTGTTGTCTGTCAACAATGCTGTGTCTTCAATGCACTTACTACGTAACACAGCAGTTGTGCTTTATTGTCTTGTTATCTGCCAAATTTTTAAGACAGCTAATTTGGTGTTGTGTTGAAGAAACGAAATAGATTAAAAATGAAAATTTTATTTAAAATTGCGTTTTTCTTTATTAATTATGAAAATTTCAAAGAAAATTGATAATACGTCTCCTTGTGAACAGAATTATATTGAATTTAGCAATTGAATTCGAAATTGTTGGTTTGTTTACTATTTTATTTTGACAGTGACCAGTTCGCAGTTGCATCGAAACGTACGTTTTTATTACGTTTTTATTTTGAGAGTACGAAAATTTCTGCGATGCTACCTTTTTATTATTTTGGAATATTTATGATAGAAAGAAGTGCTTTTTTATTTTATTAGTTAATAAATGCCGGGAGAGGGGTTTTAAACTAAAAACAAGATGTATTTTAAATTTGCCATAATTCTTAAATTATAGTTATGCTATTGGCATCAGAGAACTGCACAAGTTTTTGCTTGAAATACAAGTTCAAGCTGGCTTGAGCTTGATAACTTTGAATCAAGTATTGCTTGTAATTGAATATAAACAAACCCACGACAGCTTGCTACTTGCAAGTATGTTAGCTTACAAGCGAACGGCACGAAGTTTCAAGTAAAGGAATGCTTGATGCCTTCGGCAAAAAGCTTGAAAAGCTTGAAAAGCTTGAAATTAAAGGCAAGTATCCAATTGAAGCAAGTATTCTAAAAATTCAATGAGCTTGCTGAGAGAGAGCTTAAGCGTAATAGGACTTTTAAGGATTCTGTGAACTACGTGGTTGGAAGTTTTAGGGGTAAATGATTTCGAAAATATGTCAAACTTTAAAATTTAAGATGGCGGATAGAGTTGCCACCTATATTTTTTTTATTTTTGCGAATTCTTGTAATTTTGAAATTCTGACAACGGATTTGATTTTGAATATAATGTCACAGTTTTAAAATTTAAGATGGTGGTTAGGGTTGACACCTAAATTTTTACCACAGTATTGCCACCTAATACAATGTATTTTTAAGAGTTTTAAACATCATTTATCAGTGTTAAGGGGTCGCTGATTTCGAATCTAAAGTCAGAATGTTAAAATTCAAGATGGTGGATAGTGTTGCCACCTTAATTTTTTGTAGTTTTATGAATTCGGGGCTGGCAAAAAAAAATGGTACACCAAAAATGGGTCGCTGAATCCGAATCCGTTGTCAGAATTTCAAAATTATAAAATTTTGAAATAATAGGGTTGCCACCCAATAATATGTCTTTTCAAGAGTTTTAAACGTCATTTATCAGTGTTAAGGGGTCGCTGATTTCGAATCTAAAGTCAGAATGTTAAAGTTCAAGATGGTGGATAGTGTTGCCACCTTAATTTTTTGTATTTTTATGAATTCGGGGCTGGCAAAAAAATGGTATTCCAAAAATGGCTCGCTGAGTCTGAATCCGTTGTCAGAATTTCAAAATTATAAAATTTTGAAATAATAGTATTGCCTCCTAATAATATGTCTTTTCATATGTCCTTTACTTTAAACTTCGTGCCGTTCGCTTGTAAGCTAGCGTACTTGCAAGTCGCAAGTTATCGTGGGCTTATTTATATTCAATTACAAGCTATACTTTATTCAAAATTATCAAGCTCAAGCCAGCTTGAACTTGTATTTCAAGCAAGTACTTGAAATAGACTTCAAGTAGGCTTGTGCTGTTCTCTGGTTGCTACTATAAAAAGGGTCTGTGTTTACGGCGAAAAGGAGGGGAAAGCGGGATTTTTTTTCCACACCATTATAATCTTAGTAAAAAATGCTTCCTTGTACTTAAAAACATTTTAAAATCCAGCTATTTCATTATACTAGATTTAATCATATTTTTTAACGCCAGTTGAAATTAACGGGTTTAAATATGGGCTCACAATATTTCCTTTTCATATCGCAAAAAAAAAAAATCTTTTCAAGATAGTACTTTTTGCTATTTAAGAAATACTTTTTAAAGATTACGTTTTTACTTTTCTCCGAAGCAACCCTGGACCAGTCAAGCAACGAATTCTACATACGTTCCACAATCAAAGGTGACAACAACGTATTGTTGTGAACCCTAATAGTTCGAAACTGTTGTGTCTTCTTGACTGTTGTGTCTACTCGTAAGAAGACACAGCAGTTTATTGCTGTGAACCGTAATAAGCCTATATGTAAATTTCTACACAAAACCGATACACATGGAAAACGACGCCGGAGAGTCTGTTGATTTGTTCTGCCCCAGGAAGTGCTCTGCATCCAACAGAATATTCATGCCAAGGACCACTCCTCTGTGCAATTGAGTATTGTCGATTTTGATGCAGAAACCGGCCGCATGACCGTTGGTTCCAAGACCTATGCCATCTGCGGCGAAACCAGACGTATGGGTGAATCATATAATTGCATAGTGCGTTTGGCCAAAGATGGATTAGCAGGAACTTTTAAAGTTAACAATAAAGTTGCTGAAATCAATTTAAAACAAAAATATTCACAACATACTTCTATTTATTGACAAGTTATGGACAAATTTTGTTGTTTGCCTTGCTTTTGTTCGTAAACAACTGATTTTGACAGCTAAGGTACCCACAACGAGAGAATTTTATCTACTAACACTACCTTCATATATATACCTTGGTACAAATGCCCATTTGTCAAAAACAAATATGTATAATCAACAATGGCAATAAGTATAGAATTGTAAGCCGAGAATTAAAATAACGTAAAATAAAAAATGCCAACTTTAATTAAAAAATAAACAGTAGCAAAAGTAGAGTAAAATTGAAAATGTTAAAATCAACTAAGACAATTTCAAAAACAAGCCATTGTTAGTTTAATGTTGTTTTATTTTCAATCTGAAAACAAAATTTTGTTTTAAGTTGATAATTTTTAAATTGAAGTTGGATATCAAAATTTTTAAAATGATTCGTGATTAATATAAAATTATACATGCTAATTGTGGAATCCGCTTACCGTTGATTTATCGATTGTAGAATCCGGCGAGTAGCTTCGGAGTGAATCGGTAGCAAAGTTTGCGGATTCGGAAAAAGGGCTATTGTTGAAAACACAGTCCATCCGAAATTCATAGAAATTTTTTAACTTTTCATCCGCAAAAAAATTGGTGATCTGTGCGGACTTGCAGACAAAAATAACTTTTTATAAATTTTAAAAAAACTTAATTTTTATCACTTTTCGGTGTTCAATAGCAAAACAAATTTTTCAGACATTATTCGAATTGTATCCTTAAAGCTGTATGTGCTTTATTCCGCTTATACACATACCAATCATATTGAAAATCAGATAATCAATCTTTTTTAACACCTAAATAAAACGCCGAAAAGGTTTTAATTTTATATTAGGGGTATTCCCGATATCGGGCAAACATCGCACAGTGGGGTATTGACCCATGAAAGATGGTATCAATTCAATTAGGGGACGGAGGAAACTTTTGACATTTTTTTTAGTTACAATGGGTCCAAATAAGAAAAAAACAACAATTAGTTGATATTCATTAGTGATTTTTTTTTTATTTGGTCTGAAACAACAAATATGATCAATTTTCTTTTAAATTTTTTTTTAAAAACTTTTATTCACTGCCGCTTGTTAAGTCTTTCTCATTTGTGTCAAGAAATCGACATCACTACTTTTACCTATATTTTCATCATTGTCTTCAGCGGATTTTTCCATACTTCAGCGTTGTCTTCATTTGTTGGTGGTACAAGCAGTTGCACTTGATTATGCCGATCATAACATACTCTGAGGTTGTGTACTGCAAACTTGACTCTCGGTCGCTACATAAGCTCCTGGTAGCTTGTAATAATGCAGCTCGCTATGTATACGGTCTTAGAAAATTTTATCATATCTCTGTCTATTGTAAAAAATTACTTGGTCGTGACTTACCTAGTTACCTCGAAGCTAGAAATTGCATTTTCCTACACCGAATTATCTATACACGTAGTCCTACATATATTTTTGATAACTTTAAGTTTTGCAGGTCAAGTAGAAATATGAATCTCATTAGCCCTAGATACGATTTCCATAACTCCAGTAGATTGTTTTTCGTCAGTGTCATTAGGTCGTGGAAATCATTACCTAATACTATCAAAAGCGTTTCTAATAAAATTAGCTTTAAGCATTTAATTTTCAAACTTCAAATTTTTCTCCTTACTCTTTCATGTTCTTCTCTTACTCTCTAATTACTTTTTAAGGAATAATTATTCATTGTTTAAATTTTAGTCTTTTTAAGAAATATTGTTATTGATAGCATTATTTAACATTAATTTGCATTTTGTGTCTTAAATGTTGTTATATCCAATGTAAATTCGGCATGCAAAAGAACTATTCTTATTTGTCAACAAATTTTTTTTTAAATAAATAAATAGCACAAAAAAAAATAACAAGCAAATAAACAGCCATTTAAAGCAACTTTCGCAACTTCTTTTGCGGTTATTTCCTTTTGCTTGAAATGATTGGGTCTGAAGTTATTAAGAACCTATTTAAAATATCCTCAAGGGATATTTCTCTGCTTATTTTTCTTGAAAAATGCTCTCTGAAAGATTTGAAGTCCTTATTTCTTGCTTCTTGCGCCTCTTCAAAAAGTTGACCAATCGGCAATAAAGCATATTTTACGATTTTAGTGCCATGAATTAAGATTTTATGCACAGTTGGTGGCATATTGTACCATGAGTATTTTTGTACATCAATCTAGGTTATAGATGCTGTTATTTCTGCATTTTCACAAAAACGTCGAGCAGTATTGCCGTTATTCGAACTTCCAAACCCTTTGGTTTATCAATAACTAAACCAACTTTTATTCTAAATTCTTTTCGAATTCTCGACTTATTTGCTGATACAACCTGCTTCTCTGCTTCCCCTCTTATCAGCCATTTTTTTGACTAGTAGCTTGTCAGTCAGTAACAAGCACTCAAAAAATCGTATCCAACCATGTAGTGTTGATAAACCAAATTGAAGGTTTTCTACTTTTACATTTTTTTGAATCATTAAATCAATTGAATCGAATTCTTTAATAGTACCTTCACATAAATAGCACCTGTGTAGATGTTGTTTCTGTGAGTGCGTTGCATACCTGACCGTCTACCATGATTAGCATAAGGTGCTGCTACTCTTTTTTTTTTCTTTTTAAACACACATCTGCTGTTTCTTGAATAAACTCCATGCGAAGTGGGCGACAAAATCTTGTTGAAGAAGGTCGGGGATTTTGCCAAATAACTTTAGATCCACAAACTAATTTGATTAGAACCATGGAGGTTATAAATATCGATGCATCATTTGCATCCGGACCGTGAAAAGCTTGCTTGTAGATGCTGTTGCCCGAACTTCCGTCGAAACCCCACTTCGAAAATAAAAATTAGATAATTCATTATCCTCCAAAGAATCTATAGCTGGCTTTTGCAATATAAGCAAACGCTGGATTGTCAAATTTAGCAAAGCTTGTAAGTTTGCTTCGCAAAAAGTTTCAGAATTGTTGTCTGCACAAGGCTATAGCTGGGAAACTTTTCGGGTGCAGCTCCTCTAATAATGTTGTACTGATGACGGGATAATTTTGCTTCTACAAGCACAGCTAGAGCATCTTCTTTACTAATTTTAGTAGGATTTTATATTTTTCATACGATTTCCTATATTTAATTGCCCAACGGAAAAATTTGAATTTTAAGTCGTCGTTTCGATCAATTTATAAAAAACAAAATGATAACGATTTGGTTTACGATTTGCAAACACAAATAAAATATTTGCAAGAGAAATTTAATAATTTATATTTTAAGACGATGGATAATGTATCCGCAAATAATAATAAATATTTAGATATAATATACAAATAATAATAAATATAGGAAGTAGACTAGCAAACGCAACCATACGGTGCCATGACGTTAAGATACATCGAAAAATGATTCGACGACTGTGCTACAGTGGCTGAGGGCAGACGCTCGACGATTTAAACAATACGTTTCACATCGACTTGGTGAAATTGCTGAATTGACGGACATTGCAGATTGGAGATGGGTTCCATCTAAAGAAAACGTAGCAGACGATCCTACTAGATCACGACAAAAAGAATTTGGTCCCGATTGCAGATGGTTCCGGGGACCTGAATTTCTTCGTTTTGATGAATCCAAGTGGCCACAAAAAGATTTTGTGCTCGCATCACCTGACCTGATAACCGAAATGGCAGAGGTTAATGTTTTAGCAAGTTCAAATAATAATGTTATTCCTGACGCAAGTAGATTCTCAAATTGGCTACGTTTAAACAAAACTATGGCATGGGTAAACCGATTTATTTTCAATATATCGTCAGCGAAAACAGAACGCCGAAGAGGAGAACTAACTGTTGACGAACTTGAGCAACCAGAAATCTGGAAAAATTCTTCGACAATCTCAACAAAATTCCTTTGCTAAAGATATTTCTGAATGAAAGAAAAATAAAACTGTATGCAAAAGCAGTCGTTTGTATAAACTGACACCGATATGCGACTTCAAAGGTATTCTTAGAATTTCTGGGCGACTAAGCAAAATGGAAGCAGCCGATATGCAGCAAAAGCACCCGATAATTCTAGATGGTAAAGACGACTACACAAAGCTTCTAATAAAACATAATCATTGCTTTTATAGACACATCGGACACCTAACCGTATTGAACGAAATTCGTCAAAGATATTGGGTGATAATAGCTAAGACAACACTGAAGAAAGTTTCAAATTACTGTCAACACTGCAAGATTCAGCGTGCAAAACCAATGCAAACCATTATGGCTGACCTGCAGAAATCAAGACTGGCAGCAAATTCCCCACCTTTTTCTTTCACTGTAACCGATTGTTTTGGTCCACTTTTAGTTTGTGTTTTCACTTGTATGACGACTAGGGCGGTCCACATAGAAATTGCTCATAATTTATCGACGAACGCTTGCTTGATGGCGCTACGACGTTTCGTATTGCGACGAGAATGTCCTCAACACATCACATCAGACAACGGCACTAATTTTTGTGGTGCCAGAAACGAGATTCAGGCTTGCCTAAAAGATGTTGATAAAGACGAAGTCCTTCGCTTTATGACGACGCATCGAATCAAGTGGACATTCAACCCTCCGGCCAGTCCGCATATGGGAGGCGTGTGGGAGAGATTGATTCGAACAACTAAAAATTCGCTTTAAGCTGTTTTTTAATAACGATTCCCAACCGATGAGATGCTTTTGACATTGCTTACTGAAGTGGAGCATATCTTGAACTCTCGGCCGCTTGTTGAAGTGTCTGAGCATCCAGAAGACGGCGAAACTTTAACACCGAACCATTTCCTTATTGGGCGCTCATCTCAAAGGACACCGATGAGTCAACATGATGACAAAGATTTACTTTTGAGAAAACGATGGCGAGCAGCACAACGCTTGGCCGATTATTTTTGGACGATCTGGATAAAATCTTTTATGCCGGGTCTCAACAGAAGATCCAAGTGGTTTTCTCCTGGTAGAAAGCCTACAATAGGAGACGTGGTCCTTGTTATAGACCAAAATTTACCGAGAGGTGTCTGGGTGAAAGGTGTGGTAACCAAGCTGTACCCCGGAGCCGCTAATGAAGTACGGGTTGTAGACATCCGCACAGCAACATCAACGTATTGACGACCAATAACGAAGTTATGCCTGATTGATGTAAAGAGGTTATCTGAGAACCAACTGGATCTCAATACCGGGCCCCAGGATGTTACAAATATTTAAATATTTTAAGAATTCCAAAGATTTATTTTTGTGTTTTTTGCAACCCTGAAATTGGGAATGTTGAGTTGGATAAAAGTCAGTTGGTAACGCGAAGAAGAAATGAAATGTACTCAGATTAAACTATGACGTGTTAATTTTACTTAATAATAAATAAATACAATTTTAAAAACTAGCAATCTAATTTAATTAAATATAATTTCTGACGTGTGGTGTAGCAACACATTCAGAGAAAAAAATCGCTTGCTAAGGTAGCGCTACCATTACAGTTCACAACAGTTGTCTGCGCTGAATGCGGCCATTATTAACCTTTAACCAAAGATTATATAGTGTAAAGATGTGCCACGTAGAACATTAAAAAGTAACAAATATTTTTCAGATTAATACGTAAGTTTTTGTGAGCGCGATGAAAAAGCTTTCTTGAGAGAAAAGTTTCCAATCCTTGCATGCACATTCTCTCTGCAATGCTCTTTCACTCTTTACTCCACAATGATTCACAGCATAAATCACCACTGCATGGTTTCTCATAGCTAGCGAGTCGTGAAATTTAATGTTGTAATTGTTTTTTCGGTTGTTCTTATTGGAATCACGCAGTTGTGATCTCTGCTTGACAGTAACAAATGTTTTTGTTTGCATTATTTTCATGATGATTTCCTTATTTTGTGCGAAGCAGATTTTTCTTATTCACTGCTTGCTATTAATATTGACTATTTTTGATTGACTCAGCCAGAGCAGTAAAATCTGCATATATACTCATAATCTTAAGGAAAACTGAATAACGACATACAAATCCATCCAATGAATTCAAAATTGTTTATAAATAAAATTTTTAATTCACATTGAATTTTAAAAAATTGATTAGTAATTAATTTCAATTATTTTTTTTTTCGTTATTCAGAATAATTCATTATTTTTTTATTCATATGAATGCTATTTACAAAGAATGCAATTCAAAAAGAATTTCAAATTTTCAATAATTAATATTTTGTAAATTATTATTTTTTGATTCATTGCCTACTTATGTGTTATTCATTATTAATTTTAGTCATTATTAATTTTTTATTTATTATTAATTTGGTTCATTATTCCAAAATTAATACGAAATTTATAATAAATAAAAAATTAATAACTAATAAAAAATGAATAATGAATAAAAAATTAATAAACAAATTAATAGCGAACCTTTTAATCATAAAATAGTAGTGAATAACAAACTTTTTATTCATTGTATTTTTTATTTAAAAGTGAATAACAAATTAATAAGTGTTAAACAATTTGAATAAAAGTTTGCGCGACGAAAACGACATTGTTAGTTCGATTGAGTATTTTTTCTAGATAATAAAAATCACTAAGACTTTTGCAGGTTGCTTAGAACTTTTTTAGAAGAATTTTTCGACTTTTTTGAGTTTTGAAAAATATTTCCCCAGTTATGATCCTATCCAAAAGTAATCATTTATTTTACAAGTTTTATAAATATTTACAAATGAGACATGTATACATTTTATTTAAGCTATTATTTATACGATTATTTGTACAATTTTTGTAGACATTTTCTGAATACTACATTTGTTTACTTAACATTCACCCATATTAAAGTGCGCAAAAATATGACTTTGATATATAATTTGGTTCTATTTTTACTTTGTTGTTAAAAAAAAAATATTTCAACGAAAATATTAAGGTAAAAAGTATGATTGTAGCAGGTTGGATATATTTACGTATTTCGGTTTTAGTAAAAATACTCAAAATTACCTGCATCAAAGTCGACGTGGTGAGTTCGTACTAAACAAATTCTTCAGACTTTAAAAACCCAATTAGCATATATTTAACTAAAGATTTTGCTTACAAACAATGTTCTTATCGTTTTTAGCTACATTTAAAAATCCCTAAACAGCAATTTTACGTTATAATAGGATTTGCAATACTGTAAATTCTTTGAAATGAGTAAAATAACAGAAATAACGTTAACAAAGATACGTCAAAAAGATATCAAAACAAAACAACGAAATCTTTGCGCTGGTATTAATAATTAGCTGGAACACTGTGTTTCTGCCACGCCCCCTTGCCCAACGCCCATCACATGTTATCAGGGAGACGCTACTTGTAAATTGTGGTCGAATACCGAATTCTGAGACTTTGCGAAATATTATAAAGCTATCCGATAACGCATATTTGGCCTGTATAGGAGGTAATTTTGAGTATTAACCATATTTTTTAAACTCTTTCACAAATGTAGCATTTAGAAAATTTTCTAAATTTAATATTTAGAAAGTTAAATCAATACAAAAAATAGCTTAAATGAAAGATATAAACGTCTTTTTTGCAAACATGTATAAAGTTTGTAATATGAAAAAATACTTTTGAAGTTATAGGATCGTAACTGGGGACATATTTTTCAAAACTTAAAAAAATCGAAAAATCTTTGAAAATTCTTCAATTCTTTTCGAATTGCATTCGTTCGTATACAATTTAACACAAAGTCTATATTTATAAAACTTATTTCCCGGTTTGTTTGTTTAATTGATATTTATAGAAATCTAAATGGCTTAACGGACTTCGCTCAATTTGAGTACACATATTGTGTGCATTAGGCCGGGTCGATTTGTGGGGAGGCAAAAAATCACCCATTGCTCAGTGAAAATCGTATTCTAGGGATCAAAATAAGAAACTTTGCCCAAGAAACTATACCTCTAAAACGAATTATAATGCCCCAACTTTTGACTTTTGTCCCGTAGGGTAAAATTTTGAAAAATCCCTCTTTGACCCATTTAGAGTGCCCCAATCGAGTCCAAATGTATCACCGACCCCCACTAACTTTGCAGGGCCGATCCACCCATGCCAGTGACACACCCCCTGGTAGCCATTTCGCTGATTTTTTCATGTAAAGTGCCAAAAATTGTGATTTTTTAAATGTTTGCATGGGGAACCCCCCAGGGGTTCCAGGGGTGTGCCACTGGCATGGGTGGATCGGCCCTGCAAAGTTAGTGGGGGTCGGTTAAAAGTTACTTACAACATATTGAAAACATGTTGATTTCTATAAACGGCAGCCATTATTATTCAGTTTTGTTTTGGTGAAGGTAGGTAGGTATAGCATGAGCGGAGAAATGCAGATGGTTTTGTAAAAATTACCACTCGTCAAAGTTTATGTAATTTTTTCATTGAAAATATTTTGCCACCACGTCGACCTTAGCGTAAGTATCCAGCATAAAAAATTTTACCATGCCGATAGCCCCAGCTGCTAGTGCTTAAGAATTTATTGTAGATTTAGTTAATATTTAATAAAAAAAAATAAAAAATTTACCACACGTCAAATAAACGTTAGGTTATCAGACATTTTTTACCTGTCTGTTTTATTGTTGGTAGAAAATCATTGATTAGAAAAACTTTATATCTTGGACTATTTTATGTTACATGATATGTATTTAATTTTTGTAGATCATATCCAATTAAAAAAAAAAAATAAGTGATTTAGTATTAGCTCAAATTCTAGAAGAAGATGACGAAGTTAGCGAAGTCAACGATGAAATTGTCGATCCTACTTTCTGCATTGAATAATGTGACGTAAGTGAGGAAATATGATTAGAATATGCTATATTCAGTAAATCCGATGGAGCTGATGAAGAGTCGTCCGTTTGCTGAAGACAATAAAACGGACGAGTGGTCAAAAAATATCTATGATAATCTAACGCTTAGTTTTACGAGTGGTCAACTTTTTTATATTGGATACTTGCGCTAACGTTTACGTGGTGGTAAAAATGTTCAATGAAAAAATTACATAAACTTAGACGTGTGGTAATTTTTACACCACCATTTCCATTTTTCCACTCATTCTATACATACCATAGCCAAAACACAACTGAATAACAATAATAATCATATGAGAACAAAAAATATTATTAGTTCACAAAAATGTAAAAAGAGGGTAAAATTTACCACCATCTCCACAGTTAAAAGTTTCTTCATTGTTAGCTGCTAATAATACGTCAATAGAAATAAAGAAATTTTCATCATTTTTAAAAATTATTTTTTCATTGTATCAGCGAAAAAATACGTCAATTAAAATAAAAAAATTTCATAATTTTTTATATGAAAAACTTCAAAGTCTTTTCATATAGTATTCTATGAAGAAATTTCTATGAAAAATACCAATGCCCGGTTTCACCAAGCTCTTTTAAATATTTAACAGTCTGCTAAATGTTTACCAAACACTTTTAACGTTAACATGTTCATAAGCTATCTAATAAAATAGGTGCTGGTTTTTGTTCACTTAAAATTTTTAACGACTTAATTTCATAAAATGTCATTTCCATAAAAAAATTCATAAAATTTGTTTCAAAAATGATTAAAATAAAGAAAAATATTTTCAATTGAAATTTCGTAAACAAAACAAATAGCAACGATATGAATAGGCAAATATTTTTCAATATTACATTTGTTTTTTAATAATAAAACTTTTTTTAGATTTTTAGTTCCATGAAGGCCAACCACGAATTGTGCGTCCTCGGAATTTTCGACAGCTCCTAAGCCCTATGGAGGCATTCGACGACATCGATTTTAACAGGATCCTTTTAGCAATGTGTGGCAGATATGTTCAATGTTTCAAAGCCAACAGTTTGTCGCATTGTGTAAAGGGTGACGTATCATATATAAACATTTCGTCCATACTTTATTTATATGCCATTACAACATTGCTTTGTATCGTATTGGCTGACCTAGATCCACAAGATCGTGGCTTTCCTTCGCCAAGAAATGTTTGCCATGTATTTTGCTTCGGTTTTGCTGTTTCCATGTTAAATGTCATTTAAATTTTATTTCAATTAACGCCTAGAAATGTGACAATCACCTTTGATTCGTACTGTACTGTAGGCCTTACAGAGTGTTTGTTAAAACTCATAATTTTAATTAGTTTTATGATCTATGAAATTATTACATGAATTAAATTGTGAGCTTTAGATCAAGTAAGTTTTTAAAGAAGGCAACAACAACAACTCTGTATAGAGTCAATCACTTATGCCCGTATGACACTGCGTTTTTTTTCTGATTTTTTGGTGTATTTTATGATGTTTTTCGAGCGAAAGAAAAAGTCATATTAGGAATCCGAAGGGGTGTAAACGACAAAGCCATCTGCTGAAAAACGAAGTAAAAACAAACGAAAAACAATCTAGCCTATTTAAAACATAGTAGCCAACTCGTATTTCGTTAGATTTTTTGATAGTTGTCTGTATTTCGTTAATTTTTCTTTATTTGACCAAATGTGTTATTTTATAAATACAAATTAAAAATAAAACGTAATCGTCTGTCCACTTAAGTTTCATATTTTAAATTTTTGAAAATTAGTCTTTTTAACTGAACGCGATTTGAACAGATTTTTTTCAGCCAGAAACAAAATGTTAAAAATCTGTTTTTTACGCAAACCATTTGTTTCCCTCTAACATATTGCCGAATTGTTTTTGTTATTTCGTTTTCGTCGTAGTGTCATACGGGCGTTAGCTGACTAGACTTGGTTGTAAAAATAGCCACCTTTCAGTTAGAACACTAGCTTCTGGCGAAGCAAAAAATTCGTTTCATTTTTATGGTGCATTTCGACAAACTATCGAACACCAATGAATATTGAAATAAATAAAGAAGCAACTAGAACAGATGGCAACCTTGATAGAGTTGATGGCAGTGATCTATAAATAGCCTACTGCTTTGAAATGTCATATGATTAGCAGCCATACAATTCAAAAGAATGAATTTCAAAATCTGCGCACTCATATACTAGTTTAAACAGTGAGTAGATCACAGCTTAATCATTCAAAGACTACTGAAGAGGAAAATGTAGCGATTTCCGAAACAGACTGTCTAGTCAGCTAAGTGATTGACTCTATACAGAGTTGTTGTTGTTGCCGTCTTTAAAAACTTACTTGATCTAAAGCTCACAATTTAATTCATCTCATAATTTTATTTTATTGAAACATAAATAAATTTACCATAATGTTAAATTTTAAAAACGTGTTGGCTAAAAGAGCGTTAAATAAATGTTGGTGAAACCGGGCATAAGTCTTTTTATTTAATTTTGTATTGAGAAATTTATGGAAATTTATTTCATGTATTATTTTATTTAGTGTTGATTTTAATGTTAATCATTTTCACTGAACTATTTTTCTAGTTTTTGTTAGAAAAAGACAACTAAAAAAATTTATTGATCCGAGATCTCGTGTTCGTTTCGAGACCGTTAACGAGTCCGAGGTTGCAAGTCCGAGATTTCGGACTCGTTGGTATATAAATATGAAAGTAATTTCTTCACCGAACTACATATCATTAACAAAAGCATAGCAACAACAAAAAACATTAATAAAGTTGCATTATTCTTTGAATGCATTAATTCTTTGAAAAGCATCTACTTTATTACTTAAAATAACAATAAAGACAAAGTTAATTTGATCAAAGATTCTTATGTAAAATGTACATTTGCATTGCAACTTTTGAATTTTAGCTCTGGGGCCGATCAAGTATTACCACCTGTAGTGCTTACGTAATTCTTGAATGGCCCCTCTAAAGTTAATGTGTGGGAATAATAAACACGATTTAAAAAGTTAAACTTTACATGTTATACTTCAAAAATGTTTAAAATTAAAAAAGGGGTACTTTTACAAAACTTCGTTCGAAACTCTTTCGATGATTTCGAAGGCTTTATCGATTTCCGATGATGTAAGCAATCTATTTACTGTTATGCGTATACTAGGTGTTATGGGATTTTTTTCCATTTTATACAGATAACATGCTTGAACTATGGCAATGCCAAGAGAAATGCACTAAAAGTAAAAAAGAAGAATAAAATAATTTTTTAAGCACTATTTATTAGGATCACAATTTACCTTATCAGAAATTTCAGCTAGCAGCTTATGCTTTATTTCATTATCGCAATTTTGAGCTATATATAAATGCTTTACTGGTGATATCTCGTTTCCACCTAATACCAGTTTTGAAAACTTCGAAAATTTCGAATGCAGTTGAGTTGCGATTTCCTGAAGTTCAACAAACATTTTAGGATGTTGTTCAAAGCGATTAAGGGCTGAAATTGCAGCTTGAGCCAAAAGTGGGGGCAAAGATGCAGAGAAGCAGTAGCCCAAACCAGATAAGCGCTGATGTTCTACAATGAAATGCGAACCAACGCAAAAACCACCGATTGAACCTACAGCCCACTCCATACCCGCAGATATAAGATCAACTTCATTACGCTTTTGTAAGAATATAAAAATCGTTTCAGTCAGTTCAAAAAAATGACAAGCAAATGCAAATCAAATTAAATTACATCAACATTAAAGTGTTCGGTCAGACCTCGACCTGTTTTCCCCAAAGTTCCAAAGGAAACACTCTCATCTAAAAATAATCGTAGTTTATATTTTGACCTCAAAGCGACGAGTTCTTGGAGAGTACAGATGTTGCCAGTATTAATATAAATGCCTTCAGCGACGAGGAAACGACGAGTTTTTGCAGCTTTCTTTGCATTCTAAAATTTATGATATATATATTAAAATAAAAAGGTAGGAACAAATTTATAATTACCTTATCATCTCGCTTATTTTGTTCTAATAGCAAACGCTCTAAATCAGTCATGTCATTGTGCTTATAATAATACACGTTACTGCGAGAAGCGTCCAAACCCTTTTGAATAGCAAAATTAACAGCTTCATCTCTGCAATGAAAGAATTAAAAAGAATAAATTACTTTTAATATTAAAAACTAACAACAACACGAAGAGTAATTTTGGCAAAGGAGCAGTAAAAACTCTATTCGCAAAAGATAATTTCCCCACATTTCGTAATATTTCGTGATTCCTTATTAACTTCGCCCTAGAAAGCTATTGTTGTAATAGAAACCGGAAATTCCGGTATAGAAAGCTAAAACCGGAATTTTGGCCGAAACCGAATATTCGGCTATTTTATTAATATTAATATGAAAATTTAAGTTTCTACAAATATTTTTTTTTTATTAAAATTAAACAAAAGTACTTTCAACACAAGAAAAAATTTATAATAATTAATTGTTTATAATTGTAAAAGTTTACTATAATAATATATGAGATAATTTTTCATTGTATTTTTTATTACAAAAGTATTGCATACTTTATATCTTCCGTACACACTCAATATAGTGTGCACCTACAAATAGTATGCACCTAAATGTACATTTTTATAGAGCTATAAAACAAAATTTTTTATTTAAGGTTTAGTATTATAAAAATAGAAATATTTCGTTTTCTTTTCCTTTATTCCACACACACAGAATTTGTTCAGAAGTTTAATTATCAATTTTTGGCTTCAGTATCTATAAAACTTTAATATTAATAATAGAGATGACAAAATCGGAAATGATAGTATCGAACGCATAAAATTGACCAAAATGCTTTGCGTTAACACGATAAATCAAATTATAGACGAATTCATAATTTTTGTTTTGTACAAAGCGTTGTAAATATTTGTATTAAACCAAACTTATATATTTCAATTAAATGACTGATGCAAGACATTTTTACCAAAAGTTTGTCAAAACTGACAAAAAGGGCCGAAACTGGCCGTAACCGAAACGGAATATTCGGTCGGACACTAGTCATGAGTTCATACGGAACCCAATTTGCTTGTTTTTGCGCCATATTAATGGCTTTGAGATGGTTTGAAATTGCTTGTTGTCACTTCCAAGGTTTCAGCGAGCTTCTCCTGAGTTTGGAATGAATCTTGGACAAATAACGTCAACTCAGCTTTTTTAAACTTTACTGGTCCACCTTTACTGGCGCTCTGCACACAGTTGATGTTGATCAGTTACACTTTTCTTCAAACTAAATTCAATTCCCGCAAATTGTTTTTTGTACAAAGAAAGTATATTGTTTCCACTTCAGCGAAATGACATATACTGCTTTTTAGGCAGCTCGCAGAGTAAACGCCGAAGCAGACAGGCGTAGGAAAACTATGTGAACAAGCGAGATAAAAGTTAGCTTGGCTTTATTTCTATCTCGTTTCTTCGCAAGGCACTGCCTGCGCCTGTCTGCCTGCCTGCTGCTTCGGCGTTTACTCTGCGGGCAGCCTTAGAGACTAATGGAACAAGAGGGGCATGGGGTTGATGTTGAGGTTGATGATCACAGTTGATGTTGATCAGTTACACTTTTCTTCAAACTAAATTCAATTCCCGCAAATTGTTTTTTGTACAAAGAAAGTATATTGTTTCCACTTCAGCGAAATGACATATACTGCTTTTTAGGCAGCTCGCAGAGTAAACGCCGAAGCAGACAGGCGTAGGAAAACTATGTGAACAAGCGAGATAAAAGTTAGCTTGGCTTTATTTCTATCTCGTTTCTTCGCAAGGCACTGCCTCCTGCGCCTGTCTGTCTGCCTGCCTGCTGCTTCGGCGTTTACTCTGCGGGCAGCCTTAGAGACTAATGGAACAAGAGGGGCATAGGGTGATAGCTTATGTTGATGACATTGAGTTTATCTCCAAAGGAAAATACATATTAACTCTTCGAGATATTATACAAAGCTACCTAAATACTCAGATTAACAGGACTATTAGCTGAGCATTCAGCACAAACCCAAATAAAACTGAGTCAGTGATTTTCACCAGAAAACACAACGAACCAATAATCAGTTCTCCAAAACTGGGGAACACAAGACTTGGCTCCTCAGATCAAGCAAAATACCAGGGCCTCACCCTGGATAAGAAACTTAACTGGAAGCCCAATCTGCTAGAGGGAGCCAAAATAGCAAGCATAGACCTTTACTCATGCCAAAAGGCAGTGGATAGTAAGTGGAGATTACAACCAAATGTTACTTACTGATTATGCTCAGTAGTTTTAGTTTTAAGAACAATATTGCTATATGGTACCATCGTATGGTGGAATGCACTTGACTGACACACCTCAACATACTTCGTATAATAAATAAATAAATAAATAAATAAAGTTAAAAGATCAGCAGAATTTTGCATCAGTTGAGCTCTAAGGACCACTCACTCAAGCGCATTAGACATTATGCTCCACCTTGCACCACTTTATGTTCTAGTAAAGCAGATTACTGTTAGTACAGCCACCCGCCTCGAAGCCACCTACAAGTGGAAAAAGTTACTTTCGAACACTCTTTAGAAAAGCTTTTTCCCATATACCGATGTCCAAAGAATATATCACATAAGAACTCCTTTTGCCAAAAAGTTTGATGTATTCATTCCCTCCTGAAATATTGGGTACTGGGAAATCTATCACCAAACAATGCCATTGAGATCTATGATGGATTATGATCAAAATTAAACGCCAAAGTAGGGGGGGAATGTACTCTGAAACATTAAACAATAATTTTGCCTCAAGCTCACTAACCTCAATCACTTGGCTTCAGGTAAATAAGATGTCATCCGTGGATATCTGCATACTATCTGATATTCAAGCCGCTTTGAAAGCCCTAGAAACTGTTTAAATAGCATCTCAAACAGTTCTCAACCACCGCATTATACTAAATGAGATGGCAGCGCAGCTGAAAACATTTCTATGCTTGAGTTACGGACAAAGTTATTTGCATATAAGGAAATATTTGATAAACCTATCACCACATGTGAACTTCTCACACATAAGCTGTCCGTTAAGAAAAACTGTAGGTTGTCAACAGGCAGTGGCGGATTAAAGCATTCTGCCGCCCGACATTAGTACCGCCTACAGCATAATCAAATTTTTTTCTTACAATAGAACAAAATTATAAAAATTACATTTTTCATTTTTTACACACAGTTACATAGTAATTTTTAAGTACAAAATAATAAAAATAAAGAGATTCATTAAGTGCTCGAGCGAAATCATTTATTACTTCCTCATAACTTACTGCATTATTCTGTATCACGAAGATGCTCACCAACGATGAGAAAGACACGAGAAGCAATATTTTCTTCCATACAAAATTGTAGTACTTCTCGTGTCTTTCTCATCGTTGGTGTGCTTGTTCGTAATACAGAATAATGCAGTTAGTTTTTGTACTAGGTCTGTTTTAATATTTAATATGGCCAGTTACACTTGCCCCCCTAGGCAGTAGTAATTTTTTATTTATCTTCATATTAAATAAAAAGCCGTAAGGTACAATTAAACAATTTTACGGGAAAAGCAAAAGACTTTCTAAATTGTAAGTTGCACTTAAACTTCGGTCTATTATTAGAGCTTTGTTTATACAAACGCCATTTTTAGTTTTAGGAGTGTAAAATTGTGCAGGAACTTGTATTTTGATAATGTGCGTCATAATAAATCAAAAAGTCGATTTTAAATTATGTACAGTGTTGCGCAAAACAAAAGCAACAAGATCAGTGCGCTGCTTCAAAATCGTGTATCTTCTTAAATATTGGCGGCACACAAAAATAACTATAGGAACCAATGCACATATTCATACCTCATATTAAAAACAAATCATATTAAAATTTGGTTTTGTTTTTTTTTTTTATTGAAATTAAAATTAATGTGAGCACATTCAATTTGTCTGAGAGCAAAACAAAAGCAACATAATTAACATTTGGTGTAAGATCCATTATTCTTGATAACCGCTGCATATCTGAGCGGCATCGACTTTATTAAATTAGATATGTTGGTATTAAGTATTTGTTCCCAATAAAGTTTCAGGGCTTTATACAGTGCGGTCTAATTGGCAAAACCTTTGACCAGAAACTTTTACCTTCAAAATCCCAAAAAGATTTTCGATAGGATTCAAGTCATTGTGATTGTTACGGCCAATCAAGAACTTGAATCCCATTGCCTCTAATGTAATCTTTGATGAGCTTTGAAGTGTGCTTCGGGTCGTTGTAGGGCTCAAACTTTCACTGAAGCGGAATATTCCACTCTGCATGTGGTCGCATCTTGCTCTCTAAAATGTCCTTATGTAAAAATCGATCCATAATTCCATCGATTTTTTGAAATGGTTCAAATTCATCATAGGAAAAACAAGTCTATACCATAATACCACCGCCTTCGTGCTTAAAATTTATTTTGCAATTTCGGTTTTCAAGTCTTGTACCTGCGTGGTGCCGTACCGTGCACATCCCATCTGAATTAATCTAGTTGAACTTTGATTCATCGCTAAAAAACTTTTAAATTTTTTAACGGTCTAATTTAGGTGCTCTTTTGCAAGACTGAGTCTAAATTACAATAAAATGCAACTCGTTGTAACAATTTCAGACAGAATTGTTTAAATTATAACACCTCACCTTGTATTTATGCTTAACTGTAAGCAAAGGTTTCTTTGTCGGTCTGTAACTTCTTAAATCGTTCTCAACGGCTCGTCTTCGCACAGTGCTGTGATGAATATCTAAATCAAGTGTCCGAACAACTTCTTTGAATGTGGCAAATGGATTTCGTTTGAACACGCCACAAATGTTCGCGGCCACCCTCTTTAATATACCGTTGTTACGTCTTTTGTGATGTTATATTTCTTTATTATTCTGCAAACTATTGACAGATTAATATCAAACTCTTTCACGTTAGATATTTGCGAATTTCCCTTTTTATATTAGGAAATAACTTGTAATTTTAAATCTTCACAGTGTTTATAACATGCCAATATAAATGGAACAGTCAATATCGCAATTAGCGCAAAAAAAAAAACTAAACTTAAATATTTATGACTCACAAATAACACGTGCTTTACAATAACGGAACTTTTACCGATAATTTTTAGAACTTCTGTTCTCTTTTTACATTTTTCAAGTTTTGTTGCTTTTGTTTTGCTCTCAGAGAAATTGGGAGTTAGTGACATTGATTTGACATTTAATCAAAAAAACAAAACAAAATTTGAATATGCTTTGTTTTATATATGATGTATAAATATATGTTTTAATTCCCATAATCATGTTTGTGTGTCCCCCAATATTAAAAAAGATACTCGATTTTGTAGCAGCGCACTGATTATGTTGCTATTATTTTGCGCAACACTGTATGTTAATATATTTTGAAGAGATTGCAAAAATTCTTTTTTTATGTTAATTTATAAATAAAGCTGATCTAAACCATGCATTTTTAAATCGACGAGTTCTCTTCGTAATTTTCAGCCACGAATAGGATTCGTAGAATGGACTTAGTTTGGTACATATTACGAATATTTTATTTGTACAAAAGCAAATGTATATAGTTCGAATAAATTTGTTACATTTACGAATGATCCTAATACCTAATTACGAAAAAAACATTCTGTCTGAGCTGACGTTTGAACTGTGGTTCTTTAGCTTACGAGCAAGGCTGTTAATCGCTCACTTTCTTCAAAAAAGTGAGTGGTTTATATTTTGAGCGCGCTCACATTTTGTAACCATCGTTACCAGGCTGAACGATTTCGGCTTTAAATTTTTGAAACTCAACTAATAATTCGTACATTCTACGAATTATGCATATGGGCAACCTACGAATGAATGTTATCTACTAATATTATTTTTAATTCGTAAATGGTACGAAAAAATTAGTAAATACTACGAATGTAATGGAAGAAATGAAGAAGTTATTCGTACGAGAAATTGAAGAATGTTAAAGAATGCTATCCCTTATTAGTCGAAAATCATTCTTTGTAGCAACAGATGGCAAGGAGCATTTAAGCCAATAACGCATGTAAACTTTGACGAGCAGCAAATTTATGTTTTAAAGTTGCTGTAAACAAGCAGAAAACAAAGTAAAATAACTTTTATAAAAATAAATGTTTTCCAAAAAGTCGGCTTAAAAAAAAGAAGCAACTTGAATATTGAAATAAATAAAGAAGCAACTAGAACAGATGGCAACCCTTGACAGAGTTGATGGCGGTGATCTATAAATAGCCTACTGCTTTAAAAATGTCATATGATTAACAGCCATACAATTCAAAAGAATGAATTCCAAAATCTGCGCACTCATATACTAGTTTAAACAGTGAGTTGATCACAGCTTAATCACTCAAAGACTACTGAAGAGGAATATGTAGCGATTTCCGAAACAGACTGTCTAGTCAGCTAAGTGATTGACTCTATACAGAGTTGTTGTTGTTGTTGTTGCCTTTTTTAAAAACTTACTTGATTTAAAGCTCACAATTTAATTCATAAAAAAATAATTTTCTGTCATAAAGATGATCCAATTTCGATAATTTTTTAATTTTTCATAAATTTATGAAAATGACTAACAATACTGCAGCATTTAAATTTGAGAAAATTCCAGCGATCTAGGACATGGCAAGCCTTCTAATTCAAAACCTAAAGAAAAAATTTGGAAATTATGAATAAAGTAGGCCAAGTTTTAACCAACGACTAATTTTTTTAAAAATCATATGAAAAATTTAGATAAGCAAACAATTTTACATTAGAATATGGTATGGTCAAAAGTTTTTTTATTACTTAAATGCAAATAGGAAACTCGATTTGAAACATCCATTAAATGCTTCTTAAAAATAAAATTTTTTGCGTAACGTTCTTATATTACATTCAAGATTCAGAATCAAGCCTTGCAGGGAGGTTCTGGAATATGTTAAGAAAATGTATGGAAAAAATTAAATTTTTTTTAAATCATTCATATAATAGTTATGTTCGTACTCGATTATAGTAACTTGCCAGCTGCTAGAAATTATGCATGTTGAAAAAAGAAATAAGTGGATTGGTGTTAATGCGGTGTGAGATCCTGTCAAAAATATCTCCCTTAGCATGCGGGAAACATTTCAAGAATAACGAAAACTGTAATTTTTAATATTTGCGGATTATATGGATTTTGACTTCCTCAATCCAAATTTGAAAATATCAGACCGCTCCCAATTGTCTTCGAAGTTATAGACCTCCAAAGTTGAAGAATGGTCTAAAAATGTTGTTTGTTTTTTCAGTTTTCCAACAAAACAAAAATATTGTTTAATATTTGCAAATTTTTGTATTCTTATTTCAAAAGTTGAAAACTTGGGGCTCAAAAAAGTAATTAATGCGATTTCATTTAAAAATAAATGAGACCACACATTATGTAATTTACTTAACCCTCCGTTACTAACGCAGGGTGGATTACACCCATAAGTTATGAAATATGGAAAAAATTTATTGATAGTTTAATGGTGCGAACATTACATCAAATGTAATCTCTTTTTGTATATTTTGCTATATTTTAAAACAAAATTTAGTACTGTTTTTTAAACTAAATTATAAAAATTACTCATTTCAAAAAGTGTCTGGGTGTTTTACACCCACGTTAGAAATGGAGGAACAAGAATTTCGGGTGGTTTACACCCACGTTAATAATCATGTTATATTATTTACTATAAAAGTGTGATTTGTTTCTCAAGTAAAATAAAAAAGGTTTTAAATAAAAAACCTCTCCTGAGCAACACAGGAAATTCAAATTAAAGATTTAAGCCTTTGCTCGACTTAAACAGCTTCGACGATTTCATCACGTTATGTAAATCAATATAACATTTTTTTAAGAATGCGGACGTGTTTGTGCTTGCAAGATCTCATCTCATCTTTCTAAACACTGAATTTAGTTTTAGCCCAGTGGAAATGGTCGAATTTCTCGTTGTAATTTTAACGGAACATTCAATATTGTTCTATTGTATTTGACTAGCCATTTGACAAAAAATTTTAACATTTGAACAGAGTTTTGACGTAGAATTACGTCTTACAGCGTAGTTTGTATAGGGGTCGTTTTCACGAATTTTTTCAAAGTGATATTTGACACTTTGGGGTATACCCACAGCCTTTAATATTCATCGTACAAAGAAAAAAAATATGCCAAAATATCAGTTTTAGTGGGAATAAAACGAATATCTAATAAAATAGCAAAATCTAAGAAGATTAAAAATTCATATATTCGTATGAGAAATACACAAGCTGCTGCTGCTTAGCTGCAGTAGCTGCTTATGCTGTTTTTAAGGTTGTTGTTGTTGTTGTGTTTGCTTGTTTGGTTCGTAATCACGTCGTTCGTTGTTGTGCTGCTTTTGTTGTTGTTGGTTTTTATTAATATGTATGTAAAACATACATATATAAATACACATCAGTGCGTTCCTTTTTTTTTGTTTCCCAGATAGCCAATCGGATCGGTTGAAAACGGTGTGCCTTTTTAAAAGCACTGAAGCGGACCGTTTCGTTGTCAGCAAACTATGCATTGTGTGTTCCATTTAAGCGTACCATTTATTAAGTTGTATATTAATGTTGATTTTCTATGACTTAAATACAAATTCTAAATGTTTGATAGCTTAAATCATTCTTGATTTTAAATACAAATTCTAGTTGTTTGCTAATTTAAAATCGTTTATTGAGCTTTAGGTCAGGTTAGAACAATTAATTGCTCTAACGAATTTTTTAAAAAGGAACAACAACATTAACATTTTCAATATGAAAAGGCAAACATCACAAGCTGATTAATTAGTTAGCCGATTGATTAACTAGTTAGAGCAATTGATTGTTTTAACCTGACCTAAGGCTCAATAAACGATTTTAATCTATCAAACAACTAGAATTTGTTTAAAATCAAGAATGATTTAAACTATCAAGCAATTAGAATTTGTATTTAAATCATAGAAAATCAACACAATAAATAACAAGGTCATATAGAAAACTTTAAGTTGTGTATTAATTTTATTTGTTGTTAAGCAATTGTAACCTTTTCCAGAAATGGCTTTTATTAAGTTGCAACAATAAACTAAACAATAAACGGCAACTCAACTGCACTACCTTGATTTCAATACAAGATTCAAAAACAAATTTCAGTGTTTTTTTGGCGAACGGATGAAAAAGAGACGGAAAAAGACAAGAACAAACGACGCATCAAGCGAATATGACATAAATTTCAATTCGATTCTTGATAAGTATAAAAAAGGACTTTACAATTATGTAGAGAACAGTTTAAAGGTACAAAAACATGTCGTTTTCAAACCAGAAAATCAGACGCTAACGTTTTAAGTACCTTGTGTATTTTTGTAGATCAGTTAAAAAGTTATAATATTTTCAATATTTTGAATAGGCTTCCTGATCAATTCTTTTGTATGCAATTAAATTAAAATTTCAATTCATAATTTTCCCGACGTTTCGTTGATTCTTTTTCAACTTCTTCAGGGGATCTTTTATTAAAAACGAAAACAACAAAAAACAATTTTTTATAACTTAGTTGAACAAAACATTTTGAATTTGAAGTTTAAAAATAGTTTAAGTGAAAATTATTTGACTGATAATGAAATAAATATATAAATAAAAGCTGTAAACAAATGACATAAGAACTCACATACTGAAAGTTTAATTTGATTAGAACATAAAAATTGTTTAAATACTTGGTTACTTTTAAGTTATTTTTTATAAAATTTTTTTAAAATTATATTTATAAACTGCACCACTTGTCAACACTGTCTTATTGGTTTAAGACAAGAGCGTAGCTCGCGCTTAGATTGTCTTTATCTTCCCGTGAGTTCATCGTCGTCGTTATTTTTTGTTGTATGCGTAGGCTCTCTAGAGTGAAACGCTTGTTTGCCCTCTTAGTATACATTAGTATACAAATTGTGAAGTGTCACAATATAATGTGAATCTGTCAAATTTTAAGCTGCCAGCCTCTGAAAAAGTAAGTTTTTTTACATTTTTCAGAAATTGAAAATGACAGTTCTGCTTTTTTTTTTGTACCTATATCGTACTCCTCACACCACTTTAAAATTGAATAGTTTCGTTTGGTTTGTTACTCTGTTTGGATTTTTCAGATCTTAAAAATGCAAAAAAAAGCAAGTGTCATATGGGCTTAGGCATGCGTTGTGCTTTAAAATCTACATTTATTTTTTAAATACCATAATAAATTCGAATTATTTTAATTATGCATTACATTCTTTCCATATTAAAAATTTATTTTGTTAACTAAAATTTTAATTTTAAATTACTTCTAAAATATACATATATGTATATGATCTTTACTACAGGAAAAATAAATAATTAAATTTACCCATATTTGTTTCCATTAATTAAACATAACTTTGAATTAAATTTAGTTTGAACCAACAAAACAAATGAAAAAGAACAACAAATTCATCACCATAAACATCAAATGAAAAGTTTTTATAAAACAAAACAAATTTTTACATGAATTTAATTGTGAGCTTTTTAGATCAGGTAAGTCTAAGGAAGGACAACAACAACAACTTTGTTTTTGAATAATTTTTTTTTAGAAGATGAAATACTTTGAAGTATTTTGAAAAAAGTTTTGAAGAGTATACATGAAAAAAACCAGAATTTTTCTCTATTACTGTATAAAATGGAATTCTACGTCTATACTTACGATACTATCGAAACTGTGTCTTTTTTTGTTATAATATTTTGCAATAATATGCAATTATTGCATCATTCAATTACTTTTGTAATGGTCCAATCAGACATGGCTTAACAAGTGTAACATAGAAATCTGTTTAAAGGGATTTACGTGTATCTGATTATGCACAATGTGGTAGATAGATAAACATAGAAGTTCTATTTAATTTTGATTTCAGCGTATTCTTCAATGCATTTGACGATTTGGCAAAAAAAATGTGAAATTGTATAATTCTTTGACCAAGAATTCCTTTGATTGTTTTATTTTGACTATGTGACTAAGTTTTGCATAATCGACATTTATTCTATGTGCTAGGCGCTTATTTACGATGCTTGCGCTGGTGTGCCATGAGAGGCTAATGTTTTAATTATAACGAATAATTAGAGGTCATTATTTTAAAAAATTTTCATTGCAAAAAAATTTTTTTAGATAATTTTTTTTTCATACATCTTTAAGCTTTTCAAATTGGCCCTCTCGAAGAACGTGGCAAATAATTTGACCTCAGAATGTGAAATTATCCAAACCATTATATTTTTTTATTTTTAGTTCTTTAATTAACGTTATTTAGATATATTTTTATTAAAATGAAATATTAATTAAACTGGACGAATTTTATGTTTACTAGAATAATAAAATATACGAAATTAATAAAAGCGGAACAGTTTTACTGTTTTAGCGTTCTTTTTTACAAATTAATGAATTAAAATTTATGGGTGGATTACACCCAGGTTAGTAATGACGTTACTCCGAATAGCGTTAGTAACGTAACCCTCCGTAACAACTGAGAATATTTTATTTTGCAAAAAATTATTAATGAAATGTATTGCATGAAAAATATATAAAATAAAATTAGTACCAAAAATCTCAGAAAGTAGAATTATATAGGTTCATTATTCTAGATGTCTTTTTCCCTCCTAGAAAAAATCCTGCGGATGGCAATGAGGCGAGTGCATTCAATCGCCGCTCATTCAGTTGCCCGTAAATAGTTTTTCGCTCGTTTTAATGTAGGAAATTAGCGTTATTCTGAACAGTTGTTTTTTTCTCTTATTCTCAATCTTTATAGAGCTTGGGCGTTTCTTGAATGAGTATGAATGACAAATGTCGTCCGCAAACGAATGCATTTGGTTATGTGTCAACAAAAGAAGGTTGCTTATAAAAACCAGAAACAAGGTTGGCAGTAGAACCGAGCCCTGCAGTACTCCTTCGTTGATGGCGTGTTCAGCGGACGAAATACCGTCAACTTCTACACGAATCATTCTGTGCTTGAGGAAGCACGTGGTCCATCGAGCGGAAATACCACCAACACCATATGGAATTAGTTTTGACACGAGTGCGTTATGCCACATTCGGTCAAACGCCTCATAAATATCCAGAGCAACAGCCTTGTTCTCTCCAAAAAGTGAACGCATTGGTTCCATTTTTCGGTTAAGAACGCCATAAGTTCACTAGTAGGCACTACGGAAACCACTGAAAAGTTGGTTGTGTTCCAGATAGTTCATAATGGTGAAGTTTATTACGCTCTCAGTAACTTGGGAAAGCGCAGAACATATCGCAATGGATCGAAGCTAGCTGAGCTAATGTACTGGCTGAACATTTTCCACCTTCCCTTCCAACAACATGGAAATACTCCTGTTCTGTAGGAGGTGTTTAAAAGGTTGCGCAAGGGGCGAGCCAGTGAAGAAGCACACATTTTAAGCAAAATTGGCAGGACCAGAAGCTTTGTTAATGTTGAAATTCGTAAGGAACCTTTTAACTGCTCTCGTTCGAAAGTAAATTTCTTGCATTGAAGATCTACCCTCAACAAAGGGCAGTGGCTGATTGCTATACGAGAGAGTGGAATTTTGTGCAAACAACCCAGCCAATATGTTGGCTTTATCAGTAGTCAGTAAAGATTTAGTCATCTTTTAAAAGAGCTAGGTTAGGTTAAGGTAGCGGCAGGTATTTTTAGACCAAATTATTGGTACGTTGTGATATCAAAGAATGGAGGAAGGGATTAATCGAGTGAAACTTATTTGTAGAATGTTCTTAGTGTGGCAGAAACTGTAGAAACAGGTGATATTAAATCTGAAGCAAGTGCCGTCACCTCATTCAAATCAAGTTACTAATTCTTGGTTTTCACCATGTCATTTTCATTGGTCAGTTGTTGTCAATCAAATTAAAAATAACAACATGTTGACATTTTTTTTTTATTTGGCAATCTTGGAAAATTAAAAACAAATATATTATTAAATGGAGCTATGCAGAAAATGTTCTTCATCTGGCATGCTCATCCTGAGTAACATTCCTGGACTCGTGGGGTACTTACGAGCCCCAGTGATCTTTGTAAAAATTTAAATATTGATTATTTGGTCTCAAAAAAATTCCGAGATCATCTTTAGATGCCACTTTAAACTGTAGAATAGTCCGAGTTGAAAAAAAAGTATGATCAGCGTTCATAAAAAATCCGGAAATCTTTAAAACAAATCCAAACAATTTGTTTTCCAAAAAAATAATAACTTTTTTGTTTTCCGATAAAAAGGGCTAAAATTTTAGCTGAGTTTTCTTCTGTTACATCACTATAAAAGAATAATAATTGTTTTCATGGGTCTTTAAAAAAAGATATTTACTTTGAGAAAATACGATATGGGTTACTAAAAAAATTAATTTCGAAAATGTATTACAAAATAATCATTGAAAGTAAAGCTAATAAAAAAAAGTTTTGTAGCTTATAAAAAAAATTTAAATTAATGACCAGTACAATCAGGGCATATCAAAATCCTATGGTGTACGCATAAAGGGCGTTTGCAGGATGCACATCCTTTATATGTCTTCTTGTCTTTCTTCCGATCGGAGAGATGATCGGCACTATTATATTCAATTTGTTCCTCGTCTAAGTTATTCTCGAGCAACTGCTCTCGTAATATCGACAACGCAAATTATACGCCATTCTAAACGTAAAAAAAAACATTGAAAATCGTAAAAAAATTTCTATGCATAGAAATGTTAATTACTTCTCCTTTTCCTCTCTTTTCTTCCTAAACATGAAAATTAAAAAAAAAAACACAAAAGTTCCAATTTATGAAAAAACGACGTTGATGGCACGGTGTGGTACGTACACACCCCAAACTGCTTTTGATGACTGTTGCAAACAAACTAACGATCGCAGCGCTATCCCACTGGCCTGGGTATAAAATTATATCCCTTGACTACCTATAGATGTCATTACGAGTTTCGATTTCGAAGATTTAGATATCGAAAACCGCCGAGAAAGAGCGTGGGGTATGTACGTACCCCACTAAGCCAGGTGAAGATTAAGGTGATATTTTAGATGATAAACTTTTATGTCGTCATAAAAACGACAGTGAAAACCAAGCATAAGCGTTCCTCTCCACAAACTTTTCCTACCACCACCAACTACAACTTTTCGTCGTGAATTAATGTGTTTTCAAGTTTATTTAATTAGAAATAAGGAAAGAAAGGTTATCGCGTAGGACCATGGCCCGGACAGGATTCGAACCCAGGACCCCTGAGCCACAGTCAAACGCTCTACCACTAGACTATCGAGACAGCCTTTAAAAACGTAGGAATCGATGAAAATGTCTAATTCTTTAATCTTTTAACAAATGTCCAACAATTTTTGCTCACTTTGGAGCAGAGAAGAAACTTTTCTCGAATGCAAGTTTCGTGCAGAAAATTTTCGCCTATTAAAACTGCATTACAGAGATTCCTTGCCTCGATGTCTTTTGTTATCAGTTTTCTTGTGGGAACGCCAATTCTGAAAGGTTTCCTCTGTAGACATGACTGCAATCCTGAAAGTCTCATTAAACCATTAGTGATTTTTTGATTTAATGTTTCTCATCTTATTAGGAATGAAAGATCGCATACCCAATAAAGTAATTTCTTGTACCATGACAATTGAAGTTGTGATAAAATTATTTAACGCAGTTCAATTTGCTTTTCATAAAACCATGCAGTCCTCTTCGGAAGTTGTAACAGAGGCTGACTTTTTTAAATGAATTTATGCAATGCATCAGTGTGTTTCATTTTGAATTGGTCCGAACCTTATTAACCAAAAGTGCGGAATTTTGTGATATTCATAAAAATAGTATAGTAGCGCAGTTTTGGTTCATCAGCTTAACGAAGTCAGCCGGGAATACTTAAATAAATTTACAATGATATTTCTACATTTGGATATACATACGGTGAACATTCGTCCTCTTTTTTAGCCTCGTGTCCTTGTTAAGTATGTTGTCCCTATATTGTCATTTATTAAAATTGCCCTCTTTTGACTTCTTTTTTTAATTTTTAACTATTTTTAGCTTTAAGTTAACAAGTAAATGTAGAATCACTACTTTATTTTTTTTTATTTTGGCAGTACATGTAAATAAACGAAAAGGAACTGGACTTCGCAGCATAGAAAAAAGCTATTGTGAAAGGTTCTTGAAAGCTGGTTTTTTTAGTTTGTATTTTTTTTTTGTAAATTTGCAGGTTTATCACGTTTATAAAAATAGTAAAGATTTTATATAAAAAGATTTTAAAATTAATGTTATCGGCCTTTTTATATTTATTTTATAATTGTATTTCGTATGCTTTGGATGTAAAAATTAAGCACGAGTTTTAAATTTTTTTTAATATTATTTTCGATATTTTGACTAAAATTGTGTGTCATCAGGATTAGAAGCACTAAAAGATACTTGTTATAAAGAATTATTTTCGTCAACTTATTTAACGCCAGCTGCATAACAATGTATTTAGATTGTTCCAATCATGGACCCATAAAACTTTGTCAAGAATTTAATCGGAGTAAATTGTGTTGCTCACATTTTAGGAGTTAAGTATTCAAATTTAAGTATTCAAACTGCGGCGGAGTCTGTTCCAATAGACATAGAAGTCATTATTGTTAAAAAATATTCATTATTTTACATTTACACTGTAAGAGTATAACAGTTCAAAGAGATCTGTGAAGATGTCGATGTTGAATACAAAAAAATTTTGGGCGAAGGCAAAACACGCTGGCTTTCGTTAAAGCCTAAATAAGAACAAATTTTGAAGTTGTTCATGACATTAAAAGAATTTAAAAAGAGAAGTTACAAGTTTTTATGAAACATGTATTGACTATTTGAGCCAATGGGATACAGCTTTAAAAGACATTGAGCATTTTGAATGGGTCCTTTTACGAACTGTTCCATGTTGATAGTCTATTGGAAAGAGTTTAGCTTACATAAAAAAATTTAAGGAATGATATATTGATTAAAAAAAAAAGATTTATTTGATAAAGTACTTCATATTGAAAATTATGTAGATATACAAACATATGATGCAATCTCAACAGGCTCGAAATGAGTAGAAATTGAATTGAAATTGAAATGTTAGTCATTTTTTTTTTTTGGAAAAATTTATGGAATGCAAAAATATACTTAAGATAGTTGAGTTTGTTTTAAGTCTACCGGCTTCTAATGTACCAACAGAAAGAGTATTTTCTTTAAGTAATAATATTTGGACATCGAAGAAGTCGCAGTAAAAAGTAACTACTTTAGAATTTATTTAGAAATAAGTACTAAGTGTAACTTCCAAATGGACTACACAGAGTACTTAACCAAAAATAAAAATTGTTCCTTAAATTACGAATACTTTTCGTTAGAATTTTTTTTATATATATTTTTAATTTTTTTCTAAACATACTTAAAATTCTGTCAGTCCATTTGGAAGTTACACTTAGAAATTAAAAAAGATTCTCACGTAGTTACCTTTAACTGCTACTTCTTCGATGTCCAAATATTATTCCTTAAAGAAATTACTCTTTCTGTTGGCGCAAATTGCTCCATAACAGCTTGCTTAGTCTTCAAAAAAATTAAAGCATTAACATAAAAAACACTGTATTATTAAAATATTAACATGTACATATAGCATTTATAAAACATTGAATTACTAGTCATTTATGTTTTTTATCAGATAAACGCTTAAGACATTGTTTGTTTAAATGATCTCATTTAATTTCTATACAATGTTTTTAATAGAAATATCTAAGATAATTTTCTCTAATATTAATTGAAAGAAATTTTTTAAATTTTTAAATAAATTATTAGTGTTTTAAATTTGTGTTTTGCTACTATGTTTTGCTTATTGTTTTTTTTTTTGTGAGTCCTTTTTTTTGGTTCGAAAATAATGGTCAGCGTAGATATACATCGCTAAGATCACGTAAATGCAAAATATTATTTATTTTGTATGCAGAACTTATATTTTGTTTCTCTTCTTGAAATAATATTACGTAGAAGAAAACTTTTTAAATTAACCACAGAAACTATATTATACAGAGGTCCCAACACGACTTCGAATGTTCTTCGAACTCAAGTTTCGTTGTACAAGCGTCCGGAGGATAGAAGAAAAAAAAACAATTATGCTTTGCCTCAGCGTTCGTTTTGACGCTGCCTATACTTTTCTATAGGTGCGCATGAAAAAACTCCTGAGGCAAAAGCATAATTATTTATGTTTTGTACTTCTATACTCCGGACGCTTATACAACGAGACTTAAGTTCGAAGAGCATTCGAAGTTCAACTGGGACTTCTGTATAAATTACCGTCAATGACATGTCCATGTTAAAAAAATACTTTTTGTAACCGAAAAAGTAATCGATTGCACGAGTTCTCTGCAATATTTTATTCATTGCCTGTAAGAGAAGTTTTGTCTGGTATCATCTGAAACAATTATGCTGGTTTTTTGTCAAGTGAGCGAAAGAGCATAAGAATTCGTGTAACTCTTGGCAAAGCATGTGCTTCATGGGTGCCGACCACTGATTTAAATAGTTTCGCCCTCGTCCTTAAACATTTCCGCAGGTAGGCAGCAATCAGCTCGCGAGGCTGTGTTATTCTTAAGCCTAGCTATTGCTGCCGGGACTTATTTTTAGTTTGGCGGCGGAACCTCGACGCTGTTATCCATAATAGAGTTTTTCGGATATCATCTCAATTGAATCTTAGAGAAGTCTCTTCACAACGTTCGTGCACTCTGGATATGTCACTAAATTTCAGTTCGTATTTTTGCAAGAGGACCCCCGAGAAACAATTTCATATTTTGTGTCAATAAAGTAGCTGACATATGACGCGCTCAGATCAAAAAGGAAACGTACCAGTAAAGTTTTGTAAAATGTCCGACCTCTGCACCGCAAGAAGTGCTAGTTCTAGAACACCTTGGGTATGCACAGTAGGGTGCATCTTTTTTTAAATTTACTTCTAATTGTATTTTTCTGGTGCTTTAATTCATAAATAAAAAACCTGTGCAAGGAGAAGGTCCAAAATTGATTTCTACAGGTGGCGCCATGCCCTAGAATGTCCACATACCGTAAAAATTTGACTTTTTCGTAGTTGTTTGATAAATATTGATCTCTATAAAAGCGTATGCACTGAAGATCAGTGAAAAAAATTTTTTATTACTGAAGTATATGTAGACTATGTGAAAAAATCATAATCATAAATCATAAATATATATACAATTCTATTTTTCAGGATTTTGAACAGATTTCAGGAAACATTTTTTCAAAATCGTGAGAATATCGCACTTTCTGAAAGAGTGCGCCAACTGAAAAATGTATTTAGTATAAGTTGTTGTAGTACTATTCAACACCTTCAATCAGAAGTCTCTAAGTGCTCTGGAATCATAGTTATAGTATTTTAAGATTTTGTAATTCTAGAGTTTTCAGATCAGCGAACGCCATTTTTCATCTCTGGATATTTCTGATCCAGAGTTAAGTGCGCAGAATCTACGATTTTACATATTTTATCGATTTTAAAGCAATATTTCTGAATTAGTATTTTTTCACCCTATAGTATTTCGATTATTATGATAATTGAATACACGGTGCTACAGTGGAAATGTACTTTTACTCTTTTTTAAGTGACATAGTCTAGGTTATAGGTCTGGTCGAGTACAATACAAAACTATATTCGAAATTGTTAAAACACCCCCAAAATGTAATATAACTGTTAAAAACACGATTTTTTTGTACTTGACACATTACGCAATCAACAATTCAGCAATTTTTCAACCGATTTTCGATTTAAAAACGGTTTTTGAAAAATGAAAGATATTGCTTTATTCATTCTGAAAGTAGTTTAATTTAAAAGTAACAATCTTGGAATGTTTAAAAGGTTATTTCCAAAAAGGTTATATAAAAGAAATGGTCATTCGTATTAAAAAAATGCACCAATTTTAAAATAAATCATAAAAATGTATTTAATATGTGCTGTTGAAGGAAGTTCAACTATAATATGCTGTTTTTATTTCGTTAAAACTTTATTGGATATTTTAAAATATTTTCACTTTATTTAATTAACTTAATATTACAAATTGAGAATTTTTAAATTGTAATATGAACTATATTCATTCCGCTGATTGTAATTTTATTAGTTTAAAACACACTTATTAACAATGTAACATGTACTAAAATTAAATGAGCGTAATATTAATACATGCATAACATCGCTCTTATGAGATCAAAACCAGTTTTGTTTTGTTGCTGCCTTACAATTTTTGACTGCATTAGCTTGGTCTAGCATAACAACTTCTTGTTACCATCTTTTTAATTTGACAGTCAACGACAGAGGTTATTACAAAATAAATTTTACTAATCATTATCATTGCATTTTTTTTTCTAGCTGCTGCGTTTGATAATCAGTTCATTTCTTTTTATATTAAATATTCTTAAGCTTAATCTGTTTAAGTTTTTTAATAATACTTCGCTTTTCATGTTGTTAATATCAACAAGATATTTTGATAAATTACAACATGTGCTTTAAACTGATACATGAACCAACTTTAATACACCAATTTTTAAAGAAATCATAAAAATGTATTTATATGAGCTTCAAACTGATACATGAATGCTACCAAGACCAATGGACCAATGAGGGCGTAATTTCTTATTTATAAACAAATTTACTAACTCAGTGAATTTTAAAATGATTTTCTTAAATTAACATTAATTTTTTTCGTTCTGAATTTTACTTTCAGAAAATACTTACGTTTAAAGTAATTCTAACAAAACTTTGGCAGTAAATAATCGTTAAAGTTGAAAAAATTAAAAAAAAAGTAAAAATGTTAAATTTTTGTCGTTTATAACTCAAAACATTCTTATTCCAGTAATAAATTTATGTAAATATTGTATTAAAGAAAGTATTTCCTTTTATCTTTTCAAAACCGTTAAATCGAAAATCGGTTGAAAACTTGCTGAGTTGCTGATTGTTTAATTTGTCATGCACCAAAAAATCGTGTTTTTAACGGTAAAATCAAATTTTGGGGTGTATTAACAACTTAAAATATGGTTTCGTATTGTACTCGACCAAACCTATAAGCTAGACTATGTCACTCAAAAAAGAGTAAAAGTACATTTCCACTGTAGTACCGTTTAATCAATTATCATAATAATCTAAATACAAAAAGAGTGAAATTAAAAAATATTAATTCAGAAATATTGCTTTAAAATCGATAAAAAATGTAAAATCGTACATTTTACGCACTTAACTCTGGATTTGAAATATCCAGAGATAAAATTACTATTAAGAAGCAATTTTCGATATTGCGATTTGAAATTTTTCCGGAATTTTCAAAAATAAAAAAAATAAAAACCCAAATATTGCGACGCGCCGTGGGCGTAATATATATAAATTATACGCACAATGTGTGGTGCAAACATAGACTCTAATCGCTACCCGGTTGGCAAAAGCAGGGCTTTGAAGCGCTTCTAGCAGGAATTCATATGGATTTTGTAGCCCTTCCGCACTTATATATAAGCCCATTAACTTTTTTATATGAAACGAGAAAATTTTCGCGACTCTATAAAGAGACCTGCTAGAAGAGCTTTTTGTGAGCGCATGTTTAAATGACAAAGCAATACACACATTAACTTAAAATCAAGTATGACTCTAACCATCTCATGACTTGTACCCCCGTCTTTTGGTATGCTGGTCCGACATCTTGTCCGCTCGTCTATCGAAGTTGTTAACAAAGTTTCGCTTGCTTTGCGAAATTCAAATGCAAGCAAGCGCTCTGGAACGTGGGCTTGTACCCAGTTTGGAAAAATAATTATTTTTTTAGTTAAAATTTTTTTTAAAAGTTTTTTGTTCAATTAAAATTTACCTACAAATATTTCTTTATACAAAAATATAAGAAAAGACTAAGAATTTTTTCATATAATCAGGGTTGTTGCGAAATCCGTTTTGGAATTGCTTTGTTATCGGAATAGCAAAACGATTCCGATATTAAATGGTGTTTTGAAATCGATCGGTTTTTACTCTTTTTAAACATAAACAAATCCGATGTTCGAATCAGTTGTTCAGCTGAATTGTTTTCCGAAGCTTTGTGTTTGATTGCACGAATTAAAAACATTTTGCGGGTATTTACATAACTTTAATTGTGCAAAGAAAAAAAAAGGTGTATAAAACGAGTTCTGCTGTGTTGGCCTTTTTGTTTCTGGAGGAGGAAAGCAATGAAGAAGTAAAAATGTGCATTTTAAGAAGTAGCAATCCTCTAGAGCTTCCAGAGTTGGCGTAAGAACAATCTTAATACTTAATAAAAACACGGAGATATACTTAGACTTTTTGGAAATTTTTGACCCAATATCGCTTAAACCAGGATTCATTCACTTTGGTGTTCGAAACTATTAAATCATGCCTTCGTCATCAATTCATTTTGTGTTTTTATTAGACGCAACTCTCAGATTTTTAGCCGAAGTCTCACCCAAAGGAATATCATTTTGTGTTATTTTTGTGCTTTTCCATCAAATAAAAATAATTGTATAAGTACTATCATTTTACCATTTAAATTATTTAATTAACTGACATTTTTTGAAGTTTTCAGCCGCAATAAATAAAATGTTTAACATTCCACTAGTGAATCCCGGTTTGTTTCCGAATATCAAACCGATAAAATCGGTTTCTGAAACTCCTTAAACCGATGCGAATTTCTATTCGAACTTAAAACCTGAATGTATGACACCTTTCCCAAATTTCTACCGGAATCAAAACCGATTCCAGCGATTAACGGATTCCACAACAACCCTGAATATGATATGTAAAGAGTTAGAATTCGGAAACGTTGGTTCGAGACCCAACTCGGTAAAACAAAAATAATTTTTTTATTTTTTCTTAAATTTAGATTTTTTTTACAAATTTTTTCTGTTTAAAATGTTTATAATACTTTTTAAGAAATGTTTTATATGAAAAGACTCAGAACCTTCAAAAGGTTGGTCCCAAAGAAGCACTCGTCAATACAGCGATTATGGAATGTATATTGACGCCAATAATAACAATACTAGCATTCCTTCTTTTACGCAATACAAGCTTCATTTCCCACTGGGTATCTTGCCGCAACCAAACCTACACAAAGAAAGATAGAAGATAGGAAAAATATGTATTTTTAGGCGGAAAAAGAATGCTGAAAGTGCGAGTACGAGATGATTAAGATACATGGCGACAGGAATGAATTCAGGAAATTTTTTTAAAAGATAAAACTCCTTTCCAAGATTTTAAAACTGAGCCCGAGAAAAATGTGTGTCCGTACCAAACTACTGAGACACAAAAGCCCCAAGTATCAGACAAATTTTTATTTTTATAAGCTACGAGTAGTAACGAAAAACTGCGTAGTTGATGAAAAAAAGGAATCGCACATTGATATTAAGCCAAATGCAAACGAGCTTCAGCGATCAGGACCCTAGAAAAATTCATATATTGTGTCAATAAAGTAACTAATATGTATCGAAACTGGCCTGAGTCTTTACAATAATGTACCCGAAACATACCCAACAAGTACCTCGAAATTCATCTGAAAAAGTACCGTAATAAGTCTGTATTATGTCAATAAAGTGTTGAAAAACGAGCGACTATGTAAGGACACAATAAACTTACTAGTGCCCGATTCGATCTTCGTTCGTACACTGTGCATTAGGGTGCATCTTTTTTTTAAATTCAATTCCAATAGCAGTTTTCTGGTGCTTTAATTCATAAATAAAAAACCTGTGCAAGGAGAAGGTCCACAATTGATTTCTTCAGATGACGTCATGCCCTAGAATGTCCGCATATCGTAAAAATTCGACTTTTTCGTAGTTGTTTAATATATATTGATCTCTATAAAAGAGTATGCACTGAAGATCAGTAAAACATTTTTTTTTCATTACTGAAGTATATGTAGATTATGTGAAATAAAAATCGAAATCATAAATACATATTAGGGTGTCCCAAAAAAATCGTGTTTGATGTCCGCGGCTTTTCCACTTCCATTTGACCTAAGAAACACCCTCTGTGAAGCGCATCTCAATTGGTAAAGGTTTAGAGGTCGCGAATTCATTTTCTAATTTCCCCATACGATTTGTATGGGAAAAAATCAGTTTTGCTGGTAAATTGAATTTAGAGTCATTATCTGTTAAGCAAAATAATTAAAAAAAACGTATTCCCTCAAATTTTGTCTGTTATGACATATCCAAATTTCATTTTCATCTGATTATTATTTGGTGGTCTGTGGCTCACTTCTTAGATCTACCTGTATAAATGAATACTTTTACTTAGAATTACCGTGGGCGTAATATCCAAGTAAACGACTGAATCGACTCAAACCAATAATAATTTATATTGTCAAAGGTCCATACTAACACAATCCCTACAGTGCCAGGTAATATCACTTTCGCGCTCACGGGTCAAAAATATAATTTTTTAGATTTATAGTTGAGCTTAATGCCAAGTAAGTTAATGAAGCCAGAGGCTGTAAGAACAGCAAATTCTTTTTAGAACAAAGCATTAAGCAGACTAGACCGCTGTTTCGTTGATCTCTACATAAACTCTTCAATATTCTGTGGCTTCTGCAGTTCATCCACTTTGATAAGCTTATACGCACAACTTCTGTTTAATTAAAACAGAATTATTTGTGCTTTTTGGCTTTCAGAGCAATGTATTTTCCACTACTTTGCACAAAGCAAAAGCTCGAAAAGCGACTGCATAGATTCTGCTTTGATTCATGATGGCATATGCAAAATATCGAAATTCATAATCAGCCCTATCATGAATAATTTTTCGCCGGGAATAGGAAAAGGGAGTTTTCATTATTAACGACAGCAGATAAAGACATCCAATGTTTTTTACACTCTTAAAAAAATATTCTTGAGCTTTATCTTTAAAATGTAAACTCCCTTTTCCAATTCCGGGTGAAAAAATATTCATGATAGGGCTGAATTTCTCTATTCGCTAAAAAAAAAATATTGTTTTCAGGTAAAAAATTGTTTAAAAATATTGTTCCCGATTTTTTTTACTCTATATAAATTTAATAAAAAATAAACATAAAACCCATTTCATACGATCCACGTGTCACGTGTCGTTTCGAAAAGCCATCGCTATCTTTCTTGTAAGAAATTGTGAGTATTTTCGAACCCTCTCCTTCCAGCGTCAACGAGGTTATGGCCGGCCCCTAAATAACGTTCAATTCAACGTACATATTGTATTCAATTAATTTATTATTAACGTACAATTTAATTAACTTACACAAAGATTACATCACCGCGTTTTGAATATGCTGGAATAGCACTAGCAACTGTTGAGAAACCATAAGAATACACCACAGCTTCCTCCCTGCTTAAAAATTTCGCCAAACGCTCTTCCAGCTCCAAGTGAACATCCATGGTGCCATAAAAACCCCGAGGACCGCAAGAACCCACTCCATATTTTCGTATACTCCGCGATGCATCTTCTATTATATCTTCATCTTCCAGAAGTCCCAAATAGTTGTGCGTAGCCAAATTTAGGCAATCGTGACCATCAACTTTAACCCTTTTACCCACCTTTGATTGCACAAGGCGAGTTTTTAGCAACGGATCGTGCGGGTCTGTGTCTCCTACGAGCGGCTCAGGTTGATAATTTTCCATTATTTGCTCTTCCTCTGCTTTTGTGAACTGCTTTCGACCATTACGTTTGTGAAGAACTAGCCAAATAACAGAGAGAAAGAGAAGTGTCTCCAGCACAATGACATAGAGCGCAGTCTAAGGGAAGTTAAAAATTAAATAAATAATAAAATTAGACATAATATAGTCTATACCCAGTAAAAAATATGAGATCGCTTCCATAAGGAGCAACAAGGGAGAGATTTTTGATGTGTTATTGGAACAAAAAGTGAGCACTTGTGTCCTTGTGCTCCCTTACTATTTTATAAGATCAATTACTGAAAAAAAGGAAAACAAAGTGAGGCATGTGCTTTTTAGGAAAGTCATCACTATTTTCTGTGAAGAAAACCTATTTTAAATTTTCCTCTATGGAAAAAGCTCCTTTTCAGCTCCTCTGGGATGTTATTGGTAGCGCTACCCTTCCTAGGAAATGCAATGTTAAAAGAGAATACAAAATGCACCTAGCTTTGATCAATAAGAAGCAATCTACTGCTCCTCAGGGAGCACACCCAGATCGCCCATAGGTTGATCCAATTTTTTTACTGGGCATGAACTCACAATCATAAAGCGCATTCTTTTCTAGAAAAAATTCTGCATTTTTTCTGACCTCTTCAAGAGTTCTGCATTTTTCTTCGTTCTTTTCTAAAAAAAAATATTGACCTCAAAATAAAATGTTTTCTTTTCTCGAAAATTCTAACCGCAAAAGTATAACAAATGCAAAATTTCTGACCTGTAAAATTCGGCGGTTCTGCATTCTGCTCTCTAGTTATACCAACATAAAAACCAAAAAAAATAATTTTGACATTAATATTATGTGCTGTGACAGTTGTAAGCAAAAAGTTGAAATTCTGAAAAATGTTTAAATTGAATCCAAAACACCTTTGATTAAAGTGGTTAGTTTTAATAAAACTGAACAGCTCAATAAATGTTTGTTAAAAATTCCATGCAGTCGGCACTATACATAACCTCAATTGTAAATACATCGAATTCAAAACAACATCGCAGCCACAGATCAAATGAAAAAATAAAAAAGTAAAACAAAATTAAAAAAAGGCTTTTATTTAAAAAATACGTGAACTAAATAGAAAAAATAAATTTAAGTGACATTTTTCATATATGTATATTAGGGTGGGGCGATTAGTATGGAAGGAAAAAAATGTTAATGGGCGCTACGCGTTTCTGATTCTTGGGATTGTACTGAGCAAAAAAGTCCACTGGACCATACGTCTACGGTGAAAATCGAGCTTCCAGATTTTGACTTGCAGTTTTTTCTCAGACTTTTATCACTTTTTTTTTTTATATTTTGGCCTATAACAGCCAAACCATTGAGATTTTCGATCCAATACTAAGACAAATTGTAGCCAAGACAATAGTTAAGAACTCTCTAGTACATCGCAAAAGTATTGGAACGCGCAAATTTTTCGTGAAAATATTGATAAATTACCATTTTCAGTTGTTTATAGCGCAAAATCATAAAAATGTTCTATTTCTTATTTTTTTTCTATTTTTTTTATTTTTTATTCTATTTATTTTATTTCTTATTTTTTTATTCTTCTATTGCTTTCAGTTCATTTGCCGCATTTTTGTTAGTTTATTGTTAACGATCACAGCATTAAATACACATAAAATTAAATAAGCATTTTAAAATATCTGCCGCAAATGTAAGTTTTAGAAATAATTGTTTCGTGTATAAACTGTGCAGTGCTAATAAAAAACATTTTTTTATTTAAGATATAAAAAATATAGATAATCCATTGGATTCTGATAATACAGAGAATGTGGAGATGGAGACGCAGCCAGAATCATCAGCGTCATCATCAAATCTAGAACATATGCCTACGCAAAACGTATTGGCATTCGGTTTATAGGCTGAATTAGACGATATTTCGCTTCCAACTACGAGCGACATTTTGAAACATTATTTTTTCTTGGCCGCTAGTTGCAAAAACGCAAATAAAATGTTTTCATACGACACATTTACCCCACACGTTTGCGATAAATTGATACAAATTTGGAACAAATTAAATATTGAGGTTATTGAAAAAAAAAAATATTAAGAAATTGGGCCGATTATTGAAAAATTACCGTGAAGCTTGTAAGAGACCAACAAAAAATTATGCTAAATTCAGAGAAATTGTTGACAGCACAACGAAAATATTTTACATCGGAAAATGTAAATGCCAGCTCAAAACAGCTCGATGTAATTGTGCCAAAATTCCTGACCGACTCCATGAATTCATGTTGGATCAGCATAACGAACATAGACTTACAATACCTGAATATTTGCCAGTCGAAACAGAAATATCGACTGTTACCAGAGTTGGGCGTAGTGCACTAAATGTTGAGTGCGCTCAGCCTTCCACTAGCACTAAAATATATTGAAAGAAATTCTATTTTTCACTATTTATTTACCAGCTTCGTGATAGTGAAGCATCTCTTCACTATCACTAGGGATTTAAGTGGTAGTGTTATATTGTTGCACTATAACAAAATTGAGTGGTAGTTACTAAATCTCCACTGCACTCAAATAGTGCAAAATTTGAACAGCCACTAAATGAAAGCTGCAATTCAAAGTTTTTCCACTCAACTTTCAAATATGACTGGTTTTAAAACTATTTCAGTTAGACTCGAATTAAAAAAAAATATATATAATTAAGAAAAACTATTTTTCGAGCTTCTGGTCATATATGTTTACGAAGAAAACAACAACAACAGCTCTGAATGAGCATCACCAAGCTAGGATCAGATAGACAGTTTATACAAAATTGGTGTTATTTAAAATAATAGTTTCATGAAAGTTAAATCGCTTACAGCAAATAATTGTTAGCATAGCTTATTTTTGTTGTTTTACTTAATATTTTTATATTTTACTAAGAATTGCTTAGAAACATACAAATTTCTGTGTAATATATAAATACTCAATACTACAAGTAAACTGTTCGTGTTTTCTTTTAACTGAGTGATAACTTTCTGTGCTGTACCACTATTAGTGGAAGTATTTTTTTTGCACTATTTATTTAGTGCAAAAAAAAATTTTCCACTAAGCTGTAACTATTTGTTTTCCACTATTACATGAATTTGAGTGAGAAATTTTTCACTAGCACTATCACTCATGTATAGTGAGGCTTTTATTTTTCAATTCAGCAGTCAAAAATAATAGAAGGTAGAGAATAATTTTACACTATCACTACATGTAAGTTGAAACTGCAAATTTAGTGCACTACGCCCAACTCTGACTGTTACCATCATTACATTCAGGTGCATCATCTGATCCAATATTTCAATCAACCGCATCAGATGTGAATGAATTGGAAAACTATGAACCTCCTGGTCCATAATTTTCCAATCCATACACCAACCGTGCGAAGAATGTATACTCCACGATATAGTACACCACGGTTTGTAATGATGTGCGATCGCTTTGGAGTATCCGATCGATTAGCATTTGTTTTGGCTTCAGCTTTATTCGCTGACATACAGTTTAAGGATGAGCGAGGTGAAACCATTATTATGGATAAAAGAAAAGTGAGCCGAGAGCGTGAAAAATCGAGACACGATATTTTGCGAGCAAATGACGATGGTGAATAGTTGATCGCTTTTTCGTTTGATGGTCGCAAAAATGATTCATTAACTCGGGAAAAAATTAATGAAGTATATCACACTACAATGCGAAAAGAACCACACCTAGTAGTAATACGTGAACCACATTCGTCACTAATTGGCTATGTGAATTTAGAAGGCAAAGGCGAAACCTCCAAAGCGAAACAAGCCGAATTGATTGATTTTTTCAAATCTAAAAATCTTTCACTTGGAAATTTAATTGCCGTCTGTAGTGACGGTGTGGTGGCAAACACTGGCACATCTGGAGGTGTATTGCGTCTCATCGAACGCTATCTAGATAGACCAATACATTGGTTTATCTGTTTACTTCATTTCAACGAATTGCCGTTCCGACATCTGTACAACGCTGTCGAAAAATCGGCCACTACTGGACCGACAAAAAGCACTGGATCCTTAGCTCAAAGGATAGATATTTACAATACATTACAAGTAAATATCATAACTTTATGTACTTCTTTCTCTATACGATATAGTTTTTTTTATTTAACCCTCATGGGTCCCTCGAGAAATACATCTAATCGGTCCCATTGTATGCGCGCGCATACACATATATTTTTAATTATAAAAAAGCTAAAAAAAAATTAACAACTAGAATTTGTTAAAACTATCAAACAACTAGAATTTGTATTTAATATCAAGTATGATTTAAACTATCAAACATTTAGAATTTGTATTTAAATCATATAAAGTCAACATAAAAAAATTAACAACCATTTATGTTTTGTGATTTTTATGTTTATTACATTGTTTACTATCATAATAATACATTTGAACTTCATAAAAGTAGATTTAGAATGAAATTAATTAGAGTATTTTACTTATATTAGAAAAAAATTTAATTTTTAACTTTTGTCAATTATTTGTACATTTTTCGCATAAATTGAAATTATGTTCAGCACAAATGAAATTTCTACACTTTTCACAGCGTGTAGCAAAAAGATTTTTGTTATTTTTATATGTGCAGATATAGCATCGGCCTCGTTTTGATGTACTTGGTAAATGGCAAATCTCCCGAATTCTTTGAATAACCACTGGAAGCATCATTACTTTGAGTTTGTTTTTTACATTTAGTGATCTGTTTTTCAACGAGATTCAATCCAAGCTCCTCGATAAAAAGGCGACGACGAATATTATGGTTCGTTTTAGAATTTTTCCAATTCGGGAACAATACAATGAACGTAACGCATGCATTCAACGCACTAACCATCAAGCATGTTACAAAATACTGCCATTGGCTTCCGATTGACTTTTCATTTGCATGTGTACGTAGCCACTATTTGATCCATAGTATCAACTCCACTCTTGGTTTTGTTGCAGTCTTCAATGATGTTAGGTTTCTTCTTTTCACTATTCTCATTTATGCTGACAACATTGTGATATGTACTGAGCAATGTCACAAATCGGAACTGGCGAGGAACATATGACAACATAACTGCTTGCAATTTATGGTCATATACAACTTCTGTATGATAAATTAGCCTTTGACGCATGTCGAGTAAAACTGAAGGAATTCATACGAAGTGAAAAAGTTGTCACACGTTACATTTCTGTCAGAAAGTCCTTCCACCAAATCCAAAACAACACGCCGTCCGAGATTACGTTCAGGAGTGGCATTACGATTCCGACCAACATAAATTTGTGTGTTGTATGCATACCAGCTTTTTGAGTCGCATAGCACCCAAATTTTGATGCCATATTTCGCCGGCTTAGATGGAATATACTGACGAAACGGACATCGCCCACGATACGGAACATACTGTTCATCTACGGTAATGTTTTTTCCTGGTGTGTATACAACTTTCAAATTATGATTCCATTTATCGTATACATTTCGAATCGGTGCCAATTTGTCACGTACAGAAGTACTTGTAGATGCAGTGTTGGCCATACGTTGTTCGCGGTCATCAAATCGAATGCAACCATGGATACGCTTGAACATTTTCAAAGACATTGTTGCTCTAAATATTGGCCGACCAGTTTCGTCATTTCACAGTTTAGTGACACATTCACCGTATGACCGATACACACCAGAAAGCAGCAACAATCCAAAGTATGCGTGCAGAGTGTCCAAATCAATGTTTTCCCAATCGTCTTTGTACTTTTGCACACCATATAAATTCGTCATGTTCAAAATAATATCCTCAACCGGTTCATGAAACATATAATGAAACATATAATGAAAATGAAACATATAATGAACATGAACCCATAACAAAGAGGGTAGGTTTTTACCTGAAGTGAAATTTTCTGCACGTCGAAATGAATTTCTTCGATTTATTTCAAATGGTTGCGATGAATATTCAATTTTCTTATTTTTTGAAAAATATTTATTTTCAGGATTTGCTGCATTATCCTCTGCTAAATTTTGCTCAAGTGGCTCAATGTCGTCTTCATCCGAATGCACACTAACTTCACTTTCATCATTCTCCTCGTCTGATAATTCAAAATCATCGTCACTATTGCACGGAGATTCGCCCGCTTCGGTTTCCGAATCAAAATCCATTTCTAGTTGATCTCGCTGCCTTCTTTCACGTAAAACTCTATCCATTTTTTATCAAATACTTCGAAACACAACCAAAATTCAAATAAATGCGCAAACAAACTTCACTTATGTGTATTCCAGAACAAACTGAATTTAATAAAACGAAAAAAATAAGAGCGTGCTATAAATCCACACACAAAAATAAGCGGCAATTCCAGGTACCTGCTTATGTGTATGCGCGCACATACACAGGGACCGATTCGTAACTATAACTGCACAGGCAAATGCAGTAAGGGTACAAATTCAAAAACGGGTGTTTTTAGTTGTTCAGGCAAAATAATTCTACTTTGCAAAATACAAGGTCATTCCGCTGAACCGTTTTTATTTTATTCAAGGTTAAAGATCAAAATTGTATGCGTTGTATGAGGGTTAAATAATCTAAACATTCTTTAGGTTATCGAAAATTTTCAACTTATACCACTTGAACACATTCATCCAATGAGTACAGATGCTGAAAATCAACTTTCCACGGACGTTAAATATCTATACCAAATTGCCCAAGCCGTTTCAAATGGTAGTTGCTCAATTAATCTTGCAAACATCAAACCTGGACCGGTAAGACATTCGAGATGGATAACAAAAGCTAGTAGATTGCTCCGTTTGTATATTACGACAGAAAACCCATCACAAAATTTACAAATCTTGACAAGGTACATAATGAAAGTGTATGTTCCCATGAATTTCAACGTCAAATACTACAATTCGGCTGTATACGGTAGTGCTCTGTTTGGAAAAATCATCCAGTGGACGCAATATTTATCAGACAACTTACGTAACATCGTAAATCCCGTAATACAGAATAGTTCCTATTTCGCACACAGTGCAAATGTTTTGTTGAGCATGTTATTCGATGATTGTAAAGAAATTCGTAAATTGGCACTCAAAAAATATTGTATTGAATATGTAAAATCAAACATAAATTTTGATTGTACGGATTACGTTCACATGATCGATTTAGAGGACAAAGCATTGTTACTTGAACCGCCATTTACCAGGAAAATTCCGTATGAGCATTTACAACAATACCTCGAATGTGTAGATGATGAAGATCCACCATTTCCAGACCCACTAATACCTTGTCATATTCAACGTACGGAGCGTCATGTCCAGCTACTAGCTAGTGTTGCTAAGCGCTCAATCGACAAAAACTGTGAAGGTATAATGGCATCTGTATCTGAAGGCCGAAAGAAAGCGCCTCGTATGGAATCTCGAAAAGATTTAGAAGGCAATCCTTGAATGAAAAATACACTGAATTTGAATTTTTGATGTGAAATCGTTTAAAACAATAATTGCTTTCTTCTTAATTCATACCTTGTCTCTACCAATACAAGTACTTTGTACTTTAACAGGTCGATTCTATGCGTTACCGGTAATAGTAATCTTGTTACCGAAATCCGTTACCGGTCTTAGCAATCAGTATTCTGTGCACTCGGTAACGCTGTCAAGCGTCGTAAACATAATAATATTTGCTTTTCTTAGTAGGAAATAAGAACCAACTACGCCAGCACAGCTGCAGTTTTATGTTAATTTTGTTCGCAGCCACCTAGAGCAGCTGCAAGCTATACAAATGCCAGCTGTTTTGCTTGTTACCACCTAAAGAGATGGTAACAATATTCATCGGTAACGCTTGGTTGCAGAATACCAAAAGGGTATAAAAGTTACCATAAGATGAATTTCTTCGGTAATAAGATTAGCGTTACCACGACAGAATCGATCTGTAAATGAATTTCTCATAATTTTCAATATTGAACAAAACAAAAAAAAAAACATTATATTTTTGGATAAAAAAAGAGGAAAAAATAAGAAATAGAACATTTTTAAGATTTTGCGCTATGAACAACTGAAAATGGTAATTTATTAATATTTTCACGAAAAATTTGCACTTTCACAAGGCCAAAACTGCCTAAAGGAGCGTTCCAATGCTTTTGCGATGTACTAGAGAGTTCTTAACTATTGTCTTGGCTACAATAGTATTGGATCGAAAATCTCAATGGTTTGGCTGTTATATGCCAAAATATAAAAAAAAAAACGTGATAAAAGTCTGAGAAAAAACTGCAAGTCAAAATCTGGAAGCTCGATTTTCACCGTAAACGGTCTAGTGGACTTTTTTGCTCAGTACAATAAGATGTTCAAATCGCCCCACCCTAATGTATAAAGTAGATATATTCTAGTCGCAGAAGAACCCCTCTCTTGGTACCTCATCATCATTGTATAAGCGTAAGTTCTAAGGACTTATATAAATTTAGAATTTTTCAAATACATTTATACTTAAAAGCTTAAGGCACTGATATTGGGTAGTAAACCTGTATAATGGATATCGGTTTATATACAGGTAGCTGTTTCCGTACTTTTGCCAATATTCTCAAATTTAATTTTTGGTCTCTCAATTCGAGCTTACCAGAAGTTACACAAATCTTACACAGTCCGTAGAGTACGGAAACACACCTTTTGTCTATCGAGTTCCTTTGAAAGTAGAATTGGAACAAGCGAGACTACTCACCGATTTTTCTCACTTTATTACAGAGACAGTGAAAGTAAGAATGACATCACAATGATGTCAAAGTGTGAAAACCTGGTGAAAAAAACTTACAGAACCGAGCTACAGATTTAAATTAGAACAAAACATCGTTCGCCTAGCACTCGTAAGTTGGGTCGCTCGTTAGAGATAGGAAATAATGCTGTTAAAATAAAGAAAATTATGAAGCGTGAAAAAAGTTGAAAAATTTACGATATTTTGTACCATATTTTTTTGTGTTTTTTTTAAAAAAAAATTTACAAATTTTCCAAAGACGATTTTTTGGTAAAAGAGTAAATGAGTACCATTACTATACAAATAGATTTTTAAAAAACAATAAAACCGGTTGATTAGTTTGTTTGCAGTAGTGCCGTTTTGAAAAAGTATGTTTCGAGAAAAACGCGTTTAAAATTACTCTGGTTAGTTAAAGTTACTCTGGCGCTTCGGGTTTTGAGCACTGGGGAATCTTTATTATAATCGGGAATGATTTATAAATTTTTTTTACATATTTTTGAACAGTTGTAAAAAAATAATCAAATTTAAAAATAGATTTTCAAAAAATTGTATGCCTAAAACCACCCTTGACATTTTTTGGAATCGAACACACATTTTCCTTTTTTAAGAGTATTTTTTTTAATTTGAGTTATTTTTTTATAAAAATTAATTGTCTTCATAAAATTTATTGAATCTTTACCTTATTTATTGTAATATTTAATTAAAAAATTCTATAAGTAAATTCATTAAAAATTTTTTGAAAATAATTTGATGAAAAATCGGGGAATTTTGAGTCACTTCGGGAAAAACCGTAAAATGAGTTGGCAGCTCTGGTCAGAATATAAAAAATTCTGCATTCGGCGAGGTCATAAATTTTTCAGAAAAAAATGCGCTAATATAGACCTGTTTTATATTGGGCCAGACTTAAAAGCAAGATTTTTGAACTTGCCGAAAGCTTATACACTTAGAAATAATTGAATTCAATTTCATTTCTTCTTTGCATATTTTCTTAAAAACAAGAACATCAAAATAACTCGCAGATATAAAGCAAAATAGAATCAATATTATATTAAACAGAAATAACCTATAAAATAGAACTAATATTATAAAAAATATCTAAAAAAATAACATCAAAATAACTCGCACACAAATTGCAGTACAACCGAATATAACAAACTCGCTTTCATATGCGAAAAATAACATGAAGCGCAACGCTAAAATTTCGAAAATGGCAGGAACTCAAAAAACTGTCCATTACAGAGCGTGGTATAAGAATAGAGGTAGCTGCAGAGCTGACTGTGCTCTTTCCATACTGCCATGTCTGTCAAATTCAGCTGCGTGGCGAATGAAAAACTAAAGAAAAGAAATAAAAAGATTTGCTTCGTTTTGACATTTCCGGCAGTATGCTCTCATCTGATGCATCTATCTGTATTCTTTTACCATGTTACAGAGCAAGTTTTATTTTTCCCCTTCGCAACCGAAAATTCACGTAAACTCACCGCGATTCGCCCACAAACTCAAATTCTTGCTTTCAAGTCTTGACCATTGTATAAGGGATCATACTTACATTTTGAAAAATACTCTGAATTTCATTGAATAAATACGGTATTGCAACCATTTTAGATCTTGTATCGATAATTACTCGAAAAACTTTTCGTAGGTATGTCGGGAATTTCAACTGCGTTTATGCGTCATTCACTATAATCAATACCGTTATTTGGTTCGGAGATTAAATGCCCAAAACAATGTGTAAGCTCCAAGGACAAAATGTTTAATGCACAGCTCCCTTTAATAACACCGAACCGTTTACAACGATAAGGATAATTCCCTATTGTACTGATATACTTATTTTTAACAATATGGAGATTACTGTCTCACCACAGCCATCTCGTATCGTAAAGAGTTAATTTAGAATTCGGGTGCAGACAAAGATAACAGGCAATGGATTCGTGAAGAAGTTTAATACAAATAATAGGAATAGCCGAAGGAAAAATACCTTTATCGCTTTGTTTTCGAGTTATCGATTTTTTAAAAACACTGGAGGTATTCACGATTTACTGCACTTGCCAGTACAGTTGAGGACAAGGTTGCACAAGTACGTATTTTCGTACCATTCTGGACACGATTTTATTCTTCACGTACGAAGTACCACATGTTTCGATCATGGCAGAATAATGAGGTAGGGTAAGTAGCTTTGACAAGACCTATCTTTAATGTCAAAATCATAATATATAGTGCTGCCATATCACAAATTAAAATCCAATTTAGAATCCATACTTTGTCTAACGGCCGATTTCTTCACCGAGTATCAAATCGAGCTAGTCCGAGTTCTGCTTAGAACCCAGTTTCAAACTGATTCTCGGTTAAAAAAAGTTAGAACTCTGTCATTTCTTCACATATATAGTACTTGGATCATTTTCAAAAGAGAGTGTTAGACACTAATACTCGGATCGAGTTTATACCAACCCTCTAGGAAATGGGAACATTAACAGATTTAAGCAGGAAACATTCCATAGAATGTAGGAAACATTTCCTTTCGTTGAACACGCCATTTTTTTTGCACATGATGTCGTTAGAGGGAAAAATTGCTCTCCGCTGTCTTAAAAATGAATGTGGAATCACACGAGTTTAAACATTAAAATAGACTATCAGCGAGGTGCAGAAAATGCCTACTAAGGAGAAGAGTAAGTCTTGTTTGAATATTGAAGTTTATATATGATATATTTCCTGTTTTATAAAAAGTACATATGGACCGTGCTTCGTGGTTAGTTACCGACAAAACCAAAATTAAAGTCTGTCACGAAAGTCGCTTAAAATACAGTGACACTTTTGTTGTCATTGCCTGCCAAGTAAAGTGGATAAACATGTCTACTGGTGATTTGTCATGTTTCCGACCTACCTTGGTTGCGGTCGATGCGTCATGTGGCAAGGTAGCCCTTGATACGCATCACTGTCGTCCCTCTGGCAGCACTGGTACGCTGGCGTATCGCGCGGCTAAGGATCGCCGGATGGGGTGGATTATGGATTATTTTACACAAAAGGTGCTGAAAACGAAAAAAAGGAATCTGAGCCGGTTGCTCGCTGTTGCCACGTGGCACGTCTCGTGGGTCGATCTCTGATGTGAGTCGATCGCCCTTGGCTAGCCCACCCCTTCTGACCTCAAAAGAAAACCAGCCATGGTGACCCTTCGCCTTGGTTTAGGTCACCCCTATAACTTCCATACTTACGCACACCCTGTCTCATCTACGCCACCTGTTCCTTTTGAATCTAAAAACTCATGGTTTAAGCTTTACATAGTATGGGTAATATTTAATATGGCGGGTAATTTATGGAGATTTTTTTTTGTTTTACATATATATTAAACATCTTAATAACTATCCCGACATAGGATTGGCGAATTTCAAGAAAAATTAGATTTAGATTAATTTAATTCTTGATTAAACAAGTTCTAAATCAATTTAATTCTTGTTTACATTAGTTTTAGATTGATCTAAATCTTGCTCAAATTAGTTTCAAATTGATATAATTCCTGATTAAATAAGTTTTAGATCAATTTAATTCTTATTTACATTAGCTTTAGATTACTCTAAGTCTTGTTTAAATTAGTTTTAGTTTAATATAATTTTTGTTTACATTAGCTTTAGATTACTCTAATTCTTGTTTAAGTTAGTTTTAGTTTAATTTTGTTCTTGTTTAAAGTAGTTTTTAGATTAATTTTATTCTCGTTTAAATTAGTTTTTAGTTTAATTTTATTCTTGTTTAAATTAGTTTTTAGATTAGCTGTATTCTTGTTTAAATTAGTTTTAGATTAATTGGATTTTTGTTTGAATTAGTTTTAGATTAATTTGATTTTTGTTTAAATTAGTTTTAGATTAATTTAATTTTTGTTTCAATTAGTTTTTAGATTAATTTTATTTTTGATTAAATTAGTTTTTAATTTAATTGGTTTCATTTTGATTTAATTCGAATTTAATTGGATTTTATTTTCATTTAGTTTTAGCTTAAATTAGTCTTATTTTGGTTTAGTTTCTGTTTAAACTAGCTTTGCTTTAAGTAAGTTTTAAGTTCTATTCGTTTTAATAGGCTTTGAGTTGTTTTTTTTTTTGCTTAAATTCGCTTTATTTTAAGTTAATTTTATTTTTATATATATTTTTTTATTTTATCGCATTTACTGCAATGCATGGTAATCTTTAGAATAGTGAAGATAGTGTGTGTGTGTGTGTGTTAGAGATATAGAGACCAACAATTCAGATAAAAATAGCAATATTAATTATTCCAATATTTTCAACTTGGCATTAATTGCCTTAAAGCTTTGTGTGTATATAAAAAAACTAAAATACTTGCCAAAGTTTGATACCTTATATTCGAATAAAAACTAAAAAATCAGGAATTAATGTGGATTTTCATGATCAAAGATTTTGTTTTTTTTTTATAGGTAATTTTCACTTTAGCTTTTGGTTAGAGAATGTTATTGATAAGCTTAACGGCTAAACTAAGTATAAAAAAAAAAAATCGCGCAAGTTAACGACGTTAAAAAGCATCTTTTGTTTAGATTTTATTTTCTTATATTTTTTGCTTTATATGTATGTATATGTAAAGGAAAGAGTTGAACAACATTTATTTACGCAGGTAAGTCTTTAAAATGGAAAATTATTGAGATGTTGCTTTGTCGTTTTATCATAATTTAAATGTAAATAATACGTAAGTTAATAGGTATATTTTTAATACATCCATTTTACTAAATGCATTTTAGACAAAAAAAAAATTAGTTTTATTTAGCTTACATCAACAAGTTTTGTTGGCATTTTCCAAAATGTTTGCAAAATAAAAGCCACTCAATAACAAATGCATTTAATAAACGTTATTTTCTTCTTTCCTTTTTTTTTTATCGTTAGGCAATTAATGAAAACTAAAATAAAAATTTCTATTATAATTATGAATATTTATAACTTCCTGTTTAATTTTTTTTTTTTTTTTTTAGAATTTAATAACTCAGCTGTATTTGAATTTTTAATTTTCAGCTGCTGCTGGTATTTCATCCAAGTGCATGAATACATCAATTACCCCCGCCCGCCCTGCTACCTTCCTTTTTTTTTGTATTTAATAAAAAACGCTTACCAATCCCAGGCCACAATTTAGCAAACCTGGGGTGAGTGCCGTAATGGTGGAGGTAGTTGGTGTTGTAGCTGGTTCTTGGTGCTGGTGCTGGAGCGGATGGTCGTGATGTTGTTGATGATGAAGATGCTGAGGTTGTTGGTGGTAGTGTAGGTGGTTGTTGTTTGTTTATTCTCTTCTTTTATTTTTTTGTTTTTGATCCTTTAGCTTTTCTATCTCATTTGAGTTCCTTAGTTTTTTCTGTATTTTTATTCTTTGTCCATTTTACGTTACTTTTTTTTAATGTCTTTGTTTTCACTTATTTTCTTTTGTTAGACTAATTTTCTGTAGTATTTGATTTCTCTTTTAGTTTGTTTCACTTATATTTTTTTCGCTATTTTTAATTTCTGTATTTTTGCTTTCTCTTTTAGTTTTCTTTCACTTTTCTTATTGTTTCTTTCTTTCACTTTTCTTTTGGTGAAGATGATGAGGTCGGTGTTGTTGCTGCTGTTGACGCAGCTGTTGCCGGCAAACGATGGAGGTGGGTGCAGCTATCGCTGCTGGTGTGGCTGGTGTTGCTACTGGTGGTGGTGGTGCTGTCGTTGTTGTTGTTGTTGCGGCATTCTCGTGGTGTTGTTGGAACTGGCTGCTGGCTGGCTGGCTGCTGTTGTCCTTGTTGTCGCTGTAGTTGCTGACGGAGCTGCTCCGTTGGGGATGCGCAATTTGCGTAAGATGTGAGTGGTAGGGGCAGACAGAGTGCTTATTGCATGCCAAGGGTGCTCGCAGCTGCTACCATTGCTGTTGTGTTGAATCTTGCTGGAGCTGGTACTCTTGCCATATGATGAAGACTGTGCATATTGGTTGCCTCCAACCATTACGACACCACTTCCATTTGTATTGGCTTTGGTGTGCTCCAAGCGGCTACGCTTTTTTTCCTTATCACGATCTCTGTCACGTTCACGATCCTTTTTCTTACTGTTGCTATTGTTAATACTTACAACGCGAATCCGACGAGCCACTGCTACAGTTCTCAAGTTTATCTTCGGATATCTTAATTTTTAATGCTGCAGGAGAGCTAACATTTGCACTCTTGGAACTGTCTGTAGCAGTATTGCCAAAGTTGTTGTCACTTGTACTCACGTCACCAATTATGCGATCTTTTGATATTTGTATATTAAATCCTAGAGGTTTAGCTGTGTTGCTTGATGCCTCCAGTTTTTTCTTTAGATATTTTATTTTAACTGGCTCGGAGATCTCAAACTCGCGATCTTTATGTTTGTCTTTTCGTTACAGAATGGCCGAACTCAGCTGCATCATCGTCTACCCAGGGTTGTATTTTTTTCAGTTCGTTGCTTTTTGGTACTTTGGCAGTGTTGCCACCTGTCATCGGTTAAGGTTAGTACGCATGCATTTTTGAGGCATTCAGACGAGCCAACTACCGATGTTTTTCCAACTTCGCTCCTTTTTCGGTGGAATCGACCATAACCGAGGGGAGTAGGTAATGGTTGGTTTAGACTTTGGGATGACACGTCGACAAATGGCCGTTAACCGACGCTTGTTTCGGTATTCTCATTGGCTACCAATTCAAGCGCGTGTCAGATTACGCCATTTTTCAGACCGGTTTATTCGCGCCGAAACTAACTTTGCTATGGTTGTTGGTGTTTATCCATCTCAAGCATGTTGATCGCCATTTTTTTTTCGAATGTTCTCGAACCTCACCGAGATGCCACATCTAAATGTAAATAAAAATTGTGTGCACTGCCACGCTAGAGGGCGCCAGTGGAAATACCATGGGTACTCACAAAAGGTATTATTCCCTCTATGCAGGTGCCCATGACAAACCCAGGGACTCTCGACAAGCTTCTCGGCTTAAGAGATAAATGGGAAAAGATGGCACCATTCGCTCTCTCAACCTACATTCAAACTCGATTTATTGTTTTAAGTCTTTAGCGTGATAAACTCCTATCGTCTTATCACTTAAATCTTCAAACTCATACAGACTATTCCCTACTGCCCTCACTATTCGACACTTTAGAAAACGCTTTGAAAGTTTCGCGCTGATTTGCTTGGAAAAATCACTAAGCTGAAAGTTTCGTCGGTAGACCTCCTGTCCAGGCTGAAATTTAATTTTTCGACTTTTCAAGTCATACCTTATTACATTCTGTTTATGACTTTTGTGTAGTTGCTCGCGGATTTTGTTGCGAATCAAGTCTTGCCGAACCGGCTTCGGTATCACCATCGTCTCAGGATCGCTAAGCACACCTAGTTTCTTTGCTATTTTATAGGCGCTTGCATGCGTGATCATGTTGTGACCGAAGAGAGCGAAATAAGGAGTCATTCCTATCGAGGAGTTTACCGAAGAACGCAAGGCACATTCAATGTCTGATAAATGTTGGTCCCAGTTAGTTTGATCTTGGTCGAGATATGACCGAATCGCCGCGAGAATGGACTGGTTGACCCTCTCCGAAGCGTTGGCTTGAGGAGCGTAATTTGCGGTCCGTACATGTTTTATTCCGAAGTTATCGATCATTTCGGCAAATTCTTTGCTTAAAAACTGCACGCCATTGTCAGACATGAGTATTTCTGGGGTACCAAATTTATGAAAAACTTCTGAAATTAGAAACTGGATTACATTTCGCGCGGTCGCTTTCGTCATTGCTTTTAACAGGGTGAATTTTGTGAAATAGTCTAAGACTATGCAGATATAGGTATTTTTCTTTTTCGAACGAACGTATGGACCGAGAAAATCCACATAAATTTTTTGAAAAGCCCGTGCTATTTGCGACTCTTGCCCCATAGGTGGTCTTAGAACCCTTTGAGCTGGTTTGCACTCCTTACAGACTTGACAATCATTAATGTAATTGAGGACCTGTTGGTTCATATTTGGCCAGTAGAAATATTCTTTTATGTGCTTTAGAGTTTTGGTGAAACCACCATGAGCGACTTGAGGAGGTTGGTGTGCATTAGCAATGATCGACTGAGTCAAAGACGCTGGAATCCACAGTTTCCATGCAAAGTCTTCACCATCGGGTGTACCATCATATGTAACCGTACGCTTATAAGCAAAACCATCGATAACCTTGAGGTCAGGCAACTGGGAGTGATTTTCGGTTATGGTATTTAACAAATCCCTATACTCTTCGCTTTGAAACTCTGGTGACTCAAGGTCAATCAATGCCTTTACCTCACAACTTATTTCGTCCATGTCGTAGCGTGATAAGGTGTCGGGAACGACGTTCTGAGCCCCTTTCCGATGAGCTATCTCGAAGCTAAAACTTTGCAAATACAAACTCCACCTCGCCAATCGACTGGTTAAGTCTTTATGCGACATTAGCCATTTTAGGCTGGAGTGATCTGTTATCACCATGAAAGGCATTAGCTCGATGTAGGCTCTGAAATTCGTTATCCCCATTACCACCGCTAGACATTCGCGCTCGGTTACCGAATAATTTTTCTGGGCAGGCGTGAGTTTCTTTGAATAGTAGGCGATCGGATGTTCACCACCTTCATCGTCTTTTTGAAATAGAACGCCGCCAATTCCAATGTTGGATGCGTCGGTTTGAACATAAAAGTGTTTCGAAAAATCTGGATGTACCAGGACGCGACTAGAAATAAGAGCTGTTTTTAATTTGTCGAAGGCGCTCTTTGCCTCCTCACCGAACTCAAAAGTTTTCGCTTTCTTCAGCGTGTCAAAAATAGGTGCAGCTATAGTAGCATAATCCCGAATAAAGCGACGGTACCATCCCGTGGCTCCCATAAAACTTCGTACCTGCTTCGGAGTTTTTGGATAGGTATATCGGTCAATGGCATGAACCTTGTCGGGGTCTGGTCTTAATTTACCCTCGCCTACAATATTACCTAGGTACCTTAGCTCGCTACAACAAAACTTTGATTTTGCCACATTAATGGTTAGATTGGCCGTACTAAGCAAATGCGCTACCTGTTCTAACTTTTTGAGGTGACTATCGAAATCGGAAGACACAACAAGGAGATCATCCAAGTAAATGAAAACGCTTTCACGAAGATTGGCTGGCACTACTTTGTCCATCAACCGACATAACCTTTGGGCTGCGTTACATAGCCCAAACGGCATGACGGTAAATTGACAAAGCGGACGACCTGGCACTGTAAACGCAGTTTTCTCTCGGCTACTGGCGGCAAGCGGAATTTGCCAGAAGGCATCCTTAAGATCCACACTTGAGATAAAGTGTGTGTCGCCAAGACGTCTGAGCAATCCCTCTATGTGTGGAAGTGGGTAGGCGTCCTTCACTGTGAGTGCATTGAGTTTGCGAGCGTCCAGGCACAGTCGACATTTCTCGCCTTTTCGCACGAAGGCCACTCGATTGTTCCATGGACTTTCGCTCGGCTCAATGACTCCCAGTGAAAGCATTCTATCCAGCTCCGCAAACATGAGACCCTGAACAGCCGGTGAGACTGGGTAGTGCTTATCTTTCACGGGCACTGCGTCGCCGGTATCAATGTAGTGCTCTTCTAAAGACGTCTTGCCGAGACGTTTCTTCGTGAAACAGGGAAATTTTGCAATAACTGCATTAAGCTTGTGTTGTTGCTGCGCTGTCAAAACTTTCATTTTCGGTGTTGCATGACTTTGGACCTCTTCCTCCAAAGCAATGTTGTTGGTCGTTATGCTATCAACTTTGAGCTGCATTAGATTGGATTTCTAAATGAAATCTACACCTAGAAACACTTCTCGTTTTAGAGAAGGTGTTAAATAAAAAACAATCTCCTGCTCCTGGTTATCGAATTTAATTTTTGCTTTAACGCGACCTATGATTGAATGCATTCGCCCATCGGCAGTTTTGACGAACGATTTAAATTTAAAAATTGGCAACTTGCACTTATCTAAGCTATACTTATCTAATACTACAAAACTTAAGCAGTTATTCCCTAAACATGACACTGTTGCTCCACTGTCTAATAATCCCTCAATTCGCTGTCCATTGATTTCGATGTTCGTATAAAATCTACTGTCTTCGCCCTCATAAAGTTCTGATGCTGCAATTTCTTTATAATTATATTTTCTCAAACGAAAATGGCTGTTCTGAAAATATTCTTCTTCTGACTTCCTCATAGTTCTTGAGTCTCACATGAAATGGCTTAATTTCTTTTAACTTTACCTCAACGGTATTTACGGCTTGATCACTACTACTTTTATTACTCTCATTCTAAGATGTTAAAACAACAACTCTCTTTTCTATATCGGACTGTGTGGCTGACGTTAGTCATTCTGTCGTTTCTTGAGTCTGCGTTTGAGCTGATCTAGACTCCACCTGAACATTTCTATTTGGCCTAGCGGTTCCTTGGCATTTCGAACACTTTGGGGTAACTACGCCCTCCGTTCCGCATCTATAACAAAAAATTCGCCTTACGGCTGCAGTACACTCAACAAAGTTGTGACCTGGCTGTTTGCAATTCCAACATGGAAAAGTTCGAGAGGAATTAATAGCATCGATTTCAAAAGCTTGAGTGGAAAATTCCTGCTCTACCTTTAACTCGTGCACTTGCGCCGTGCGAGGTACATATTGACGCGGAGGCGGTTGATAAGCCTGGCGTTGATAGTTTATATGAGTCTCAGCCTTTTTGCAGGCTTTACAGAACTCAGTCAAACCCTCTATGCGCATGGCAAATAGTAGCTGTGACATCTCTTTTCGCAGGTTGCTTCTCATTATCTCGACTAGATCCTGTTCTGCCAGTGGATTGCGCTGTTGGTTCCTCAGTGTCACAACAGATTGATAAAAATCGTCGAAAGCTTCATCCCGTTGTTGTCTTCGATCCATAATTTGTCTTTGGATTTCGAAGTCGCTTTCGTGTCGCTTGAACTGAGTCACAAGCGCTTCTCGAAGTGCGTACCAACTTGGTATTCGGTTTAAGTGGCGAAATCCCCAGAACCATTGAGCTGCGTTTCCTGTTAGCAAACTGTGAAAATTCCTAATTACTTCAGGCCATGGATATCTGTAGCCATTACACAAGGTCTCGACTCGAAAAACAAATTCATCCACGCTGATCGATTTATTTGTACCATCGAACTTAAATCCCCATTTGTCCATCTCCACACGTCGCGGCTGTCGCAAAAGGCGCTTGTGCCGGCCCTGTATAGGCAAAGGCACTGGGCTGACGTACTGATGGTCCAGCTCGTTGATCTTGGTGTCGATTCCTATTCTCAACTTGGTAAGTCTGAGAATGTGCAAATATCTGAGGCTGCGGCACATTTGTCGGTTGCGGCCTATGCGGTGGTGGTTGTGAAAAATCTGGGAAGGATTGCGAGATGCTCCTGGTGTCCTGTGATCCAATTTGTTGGTGCTGCTCCATATTTTGATCTGGCCACGCTTGTGAATTGATAGACGGGGGTGGTGGAGGTGGTGGTTGTAAAGTCACTAACTTCGTAACCGCTGGTCGGCTCTCTGAATACTGAGGCGTGATCGACCCTAAACTTTCGGCTATTAATTGTGGGACTAACACCCGCAAACGCTCCTCCATTCCCGACATCAGATCCACTTGGGCTAAACCCACCGCTGACTTGACGTAATCCCTTATATTGATGCTAGAGTTGACCACTCCCTGGGACGCTGGTGCTCTTCCTGACGACCTGTCTCTTACGCTCCCCATCTGCGAATGTTGTTGAAATTGCTTGCGCACGTTTAGAGCGGTTAGGCTGCTAAACTCTGGAGAAGTGATGCTATAGATGAAAGTAAATTTAGATGATTTTTTTTTTAAATATTTTGTTTATAAGGATGTATTAAATAAAGAGGAAATAATTTGGATAAACAGAACTTGGCTATCGCTTCAAAAAAAGTATACGTAAAAAAAAAATAAAAGGAGACTAACTTCGGTGAAGTTGAATAATCTAAACAAAAAAAGAAATTATAATTCCGAAACCAGATAATCAAAATACTAAAACAGCTGTTAATAATAAATCAAAAAAATTTAAAAATATATAGGCATTAAATTTGGATGGTGGCGTAAAACAAACAAGAGTGGCGTAAAAATTAACTTCGACGAGACCAGCGAGAGCAACCTTCTTCATTGTGCAATAATTGCACCCTCCAAATCGAGGTTCTTAACCGAAACTTCCCACAATAATTTCCTATGCTGAGGTCGCTCAGGCATATTCGCTTCACCTAATGGTGTTGTGGTAGTTCATCCCGAGTTGGAGTATTTATTCAAAACGAAAAAATTTTTTTTTATTTATATTTGTCCCTACTTAAGAGTGCTTGACAACTCTTTACCCCCCCTTAATTCAGCAGCGCCTGACTCCAAATCGAGGTATATTTTTTTTTAACTTAGCTAGCCTGTCACATTGATGACCCCACTGACCTGAGGTCCTACTCTGCAACGCGACCCGAAAAGCAAATGCGATTCGAAAACAAAATCACACCATGTAAATACATGGCTTAAGATTTCTAAACGGCAGTAAATTCTACCTCTGCTCTAAAATTCCGTTCTTGTCGGCATTGAATTTGAACCCATCAAAAATTTGTCAAAAAACATGTAAATCCATGGCACCTGCCTGCTCTCGAACCGCACCCGCACCCCGAATCGTACTACCGAGTAAGGCCCATGGCTGCTCTTCCCGATAAGGAGCTATTTAAAAAAAAAAACAACAAATTTAATTTTAATTTAACCTTCCTCTAAGCCCGCACGCAGTGAAGCATATGAGCCACACTGTGCGCAAAAACCAAAACTGCAAAATAAACGCTTGCGAAGAAACGAAATGCACTCGATGTTCGCGGTTGCACTCATAAGCAAAACGCTTCGCTCACAGTCTAGCCCATATGCTTCACTGTGTGCGCTGCCTAAGAGTGCCGCTACCCCCCTTTTTGTACACTAGGTGCACCCTCCGTGTCGAGGTATTTTTGCTCTTAGCTAGCCTGTCCCGTTTATGACCCCTCTGGTCAGGCTGCTCTTCTCGGGCTGGAGTATTTTACAAAACGAGCTTTTTTTTTAATTTTATTTATAGGTTTCCATGCATAAAATTCCCTGCATGTTAGGGTTTTTGTCACCATACGGTGTTAAAACAGCCGCCCAATCTGGGAACAGACGCTGGCCACCACGCCGCCCAATCTGGGAACAGACGCGTGTTGGGCTCGCTGGGGTACGCGGGTGCGCTACTCCCGTCATCCTACATATTCCACAGGATGCCCCTGCGGGTTTGAATATCAAAAAAAATAAAAAAATTATAAAAAATGAAAGAAGAAAAAAATTTAAGATTGTCGTTCATCCGTCTCCAGCCAACCATCGCAACTGCAGTCGCGGTTCAACGACCTTAACGCTGCAGGACTTACGGAAAACCGAAACGCAATGTGAACTAAAAAAAAAGAAAAAAATCCTTTAATTAATCGTAAGTATTTCACCCTAGCAGTAAAAAATCCTACCGAGAAGAACCACGTCGCAACTGCAGGACTTACGTGTTCTTAACCTAAGAGGACCTGCTTCAGGTTTAACAAAAACTATACAAAAAACTTACTCTACGGCCCGAAACGAGATACTTCATTGTTTTCTAGTTCGGCTCCTTTTGCCTTAACCCACGTCGCAACTGCAGTCGAGGTTCAAAGACCTAAACGCTGCAGGACTTACGTGGCTAGACGCCAGGAGACCAAACAAAAAAACAATCAAAATTCTAACCTTTGTCGGGCCCCACGTTGGGCGCCAATTCTGTCATGTTTCCGACCTACCTTGGTTGCGGTCGATGCGTCATGTGGCAAGGTAGCCCTTGATACGCATCACTGTCGTCCCTCTGGCAGCACTGGTACGCTGGCGTATCGCGCGGCTAAGGCTCGCCGGATTGGGTGGTGTTCTTGCCAGCCTGGTCCGACCAACGGAAAATTACAAGAATAAAAATCGTACCAGCTGAAAAGAAAATTACCGCCTGGTAACAAAAAAACCCGGAGAAACCCTAAACAACGAAAAATCTCGCAAATAGATCAATAAAAAAACCGATTATTTTACACAAAAGGTGCTGAAAACGAAAAAAGGAATCTGAGCCGGTTGCTCGCTGTTGCCACGTGGCACGTCTCGTGGGTCGATCTCTGATGTGAGTCGATCGCCCTTGGCTAGCCCACCCCTTCTGGCCTCAAAAGAAAACCAGCCATGGTGACCCTGCGCCTTGGTTTAGGTCACCCCTATAACTTCCATACTTACGCACACCCTGTCTCATCTACGCCACCTGTTCCTTTTGAATCTAAAAACTCATGGTTTAAGCTTTACATAGTATGGGTAATATTTAATATGGCGGGTAATTTATGGAGATTTTTTTTTGTTTTACATATATATTAAACATCTTAATAACTATCCCGACATAGGAGTGGCGAATTTCAAGAAAAATTAGTTTTAGATTAATTTAATTCTTGATTAAACAAGTTCTAAATCAATTTAATTCTTGTTTACATTAGTTTTAGATTGATCTAAATCTTGCTCAAATTAGTTTCAAATTGATATAATTCCTCATTAAATAAGTTTTAGATCAATTTAATTCTTATTTACATTAGCTTTAGATTACTCTAAGTCTTGTTTAAATTAGTTTTAGTTTAATATTGGGGGTTGGAATTAGTTTTAAAGGTTTTCTAAGAGATGGCGTAACTATCAATAGATCGCATCGGGCACACCTGTGACTATATTCATTTCAAAGCACATTGTCTAAGCTTCATTTTTCAGTATGTGTCATTCCACTGAAGTGTAAACAACATATATTTTTTTCTCTGTGAACATGTCGACTTTCGTTTCAACAAAACGCAATTTGCGGGAAGGTTTACTTTTGTGCTTCCATTTGAAGAAAAAAGCGGTTGAAGCACAACGCACGCTTACTGAGGCTTACGGGGACTATGCTCCATCGATTTCTACTTGTGAGTACTGGTTCCGTCGGTTTAAAAGTGGTGATTTTGATACGGAAGACAAAGAGTGTCCGGGCCAGCCGAAAAAGTTTGAAGATGAGGAATTGGAGGCTTTGCTCGATGAAGACCCGTGTCAAACCCTTCAAGAATTGTCAGAATCATTGGGAGTCGACTTATCAACGGTCGGCAAACGCTTGAAGGCCATGGGAATGATTCAAAATCAAGGAAATTGGGTGCCGTACCAGTTGAAGCCGAGATACGTTGAACGGCGATTTTGCATGTGCGAACAACTGCTTCAACGGCATAAAAGGAAGAGTTTTTAGCATCGTATTGTCACTGGCGATGAAAAGTGGATCCATTACGATAATCCTAAGCGAAAAAAATCGTGGGGACCACCCGGCCATGCATCAACATCGAGGGCCAAGCCGAATATTCATGGCGCCAAGCTTATGCTGTGTATTTGGTGGGATCAGAAGGGTGTCGTGTACTATGAGCTGCTAAAACCTAACGAAACCATCACTGGGGAACGCTACCAACAACAATTGATGCAATTGAGCCGAGCATTAAAGGTTAAACGGCCGGAATATGCCAAAAGACACGACAAAGTGGTTTTTCAACATGACAACGCACGGCCACATGTTGCAAGAACCGTCAAGGAAACGTTGGAGGCGCTGAATTGGGATGTGCTACCCCACCCGCCTTATAGCCCAGACATAGCCCCTTCCGACTACCACCTATTCAGATCGATGACGCATAGCTTGGCTGAGCAGCGCTTCACTTCTTACGAGGATACTAAAAAATGGGTCGATTCGTGGATTGCCTCAAAAGACGAATCGTTCTTCCGGCGCGGAATCCATATGCTGCCAGAAAGATGGGAAAATGTTGTAGCTAACGATGGACAATACTTTGAATAATATACATTGTACCGTTGTTTCTAAATAAATGCTCAAAAACCGAAAAAAAAACCTTTAAAATTAATTCCAACCCCCAATATAATTTTTGTTTACATTAGCTTTAGATTACTCTTATTCTTGTTTAAGTTAGTTTTAGTTTAATTTTGTTCTTGTTTAAAGTAGTTTTTAGATTAATTTTATTCTCGTTTAAATTAGTTTTTAGTTTAATTTTATTCTTGTTTAAATTAGTTTTTAGATTAATTTTATTCTCGTTTAAATTAGTTTTTAGTTTAATTTTATTCTTGTTTAAATTAGTTTTTAGATTAGCTGTATTCTTGTTTAAATTAGTTTTAGATTAATTGGATTTTTGTTTGAATTAGTTTTAGATTAATTTGATTTTTGTTTAAATTAGTTTTAGATTAATTTGATTTTTGTTTAAATTAGTTTTAGATTAATTTAATTTTTGTTTCAATTAGTTTTTAGATTAATTTTATTTTTGATTAAATTAGTTTTTAATTTAATTGGTTTCATTTTGATTTAGTTCGAATTTAATTGGATTTTATTTTCATTTAGTTTTAGCTTAAATTAGTCTTATTTTGGTTTAGTTTCTGTTTAAACTAGCTTTGCTTTAAGTAAGTTTTAAGTTCTATTCGTTTTAATAGGCTTTGAGTTGTTTTTTTTTTCCTTAAATTCGCTTTATTTTAAGTTAATTTTATTTTTATATATTTTTTTATTTTATCGCATTTACTGCAATGCATGGTAATCTTTAGAATAGTGAAGATAGTGTGTGTGTGTGTGTGTGTGTGTGTGTGTGTGTTAGAGATATAGAGACCAACAATTCAGATAAAAATAGCAATATTAATTATTCCAATATTTTCAACTTGGCATTAATTGCCTTAAAGCTTTGTGTGTATATAAAAAAACTAAAATACTTGCCAAAGTTTGATACCTTATATTCGAATAAAAACTAAAAAATTAGGAATTAATGTGGATTTTCATGATCAAAGATTTTGTTTTTTTTTTATAGGTAATTTTCACTTTAGCTTTTGGTTAGAGAATGTTATTGATAAGCTTAACGGCTAAACTAAGTTTAAAAAAAAAATCGCGCAAGTTAACGACGTTAAAAAGCATCTTTTGTTTAGATTTTATTTTCTTATATTTTTTGCTTTATATGTATGTATATGTAAAGGAAAGAGTTGAACAACATTTATTTACGCAGGTAAGTGTTTAAAATGGAAAATTATTGAGATGTTGCTTTGTCGTTTTATCATAATTTAAATGTAAGTAATACGTAAGTTAATAGGTGTATTTTTAATACATCCATTTTATTAAATGCATTTTAGACAAAAAAAAAATTAGTTTTATTTAGCTTACATCAACAAGTTTTGTTGGCATTTTCCAAAATGTTTGCAAAATAAAAGCCACTCAATAACAAATGCATTTAATAAACGTTATTTTCTTCTTTCCTTTTTTTTTTATCGTTAGGCAATTAATGAAAACTAAAATAAAAATTTCTATTATAATTATGAATATTTATAACTTCCTGTTTAATTTTTTTTTTTTTTTTTAGAATTTAATAACTCAGCTGTATTTGAATTTTTAATTTCCAGCTGCTGCTGGTATTTCATCCAAGTGCATGAATACATCAATTACCCCCGCCCGCCCTGCTACCTTCCTTTTTTTTTGTATTTAATAAAAAACGCTTACCAATCCCAGGCCACAATTTAGCAAACCTGGGGTGAGTGCCGTAATGGTGGAGGTAGTTGGTGTTGTAGCTGGTTCTTGGTGCTGGTGCTGGAGCGGATGGTCGTGATGTTGTTGATGATGAAGATGCTGAGGTTGTTGGTGGTAGTGTAGGTGGTTGTTGTTTGTTTATTCTCTTCTTTTATTTTTTAGTTTTTGATCCTTTAGCTTTTCTATCTCATTTGAGTTCCTTAGTTTTTTCTGTATTTTTATTCTTTGTCCATTTTACGTTACTTTTTTTAATGTCTTTGTTTTCACTTATTTTCTTTTGTTAGACTAATTTTCTGTAGTATTTGATTTCTCTTTTAGTTTGTTTCACTTATATTTTTTTCGCTATTTTTAATTTCTGTATTTTTGCTTTCTCTTTTAGTTTTCTTTCACTTTTCTTATTGTTTCTTTCTTTCACTTTTCTTTTGGTGAAGATGATGAGGTCGGTGTTGTTGCTGCTGTTGACGCAGCTGTTGCCGGCAAACGATGGAGGTGGGTGCAGCTATCGCTGCTGGTGTGGCTGGTGTTGCTACTGGTGGTGGTGGTGCTGTCGTTGTTGTTGTTGTTGCGGCATTCTCGTGGTGTTGTTGGAACTGGCTGCTGGCTGGCTGGCTGCTGTTGTCCTTGTTGTCGCTGTAGTTGCTGACGGAGCTGCTCCCTTGGGGATGCGCAATTTGCGTAAGATGTGAGTGGTAGGGGCAGACAGAGTGCTTATTGCATGCCAAGGGTGCTCGCAGCTGCTACCATTGCTGTTGTGTTGAATCTTGCTGGAGCTGGTACTCTTGCCATATGATGAAGACTGTGCATATTGGTTGCCTCCAACCATTACGACACCACTTCCATTTGTATTGGCTTTGGTGTGCTCCAAGCGGCTACGCTTTTTTTCCTTATCACGATCTCTGTCACGTTCACGATCCTTTTTCTTACTGTTGCTATTGTTAATACTTACAACGCGAATCCGACGAGCCACTGCTACAGTTCTCAAGTTTATCTTCGGATATCTTAATTTTTAATGCTGCAGGAGAGCTAACATTTGCACTCTTGGAACTGTCTGTAGCAGTATTGCCAAAGTTGTTGTCACTTGTACTCACGTCACCAATTATGCGATCTTTTGATATTTGTATATTAAATCCTAGAGGTTTAGCTGTGTTGCTTGATGCCTCCAGTTTTTTCTTTAGATATTTTATTTTAACTGGCTCGGAGATCTCAAACTCGCGATCTTTATGTTTGTCTTTTCGTTACAGAATGGCCGAACTCAGCTGCATCATCGTCTACCCAGGGTTGTATTTTTTCAGTTCGTTGCTTTTTGGTACTTTGGCAGTGTTGCCACCTGTCATCGGTTAAGGTTAGTACGCATGCATTTTTGAGGCATTCAGACGAGCCAACTACCGATGTTTTTCCAACTTCGCTCCTTTTTCGGTGGAATCGACCATAACCGAGGGGAGTAGGTAATGGTTGGTTTAGACTTTGGGATGACACGTCGACAAATGGCCGTTAACCGACGCTTGTTTCGGTATTCTCATTGGCTACCGATTCAAGCGCGTGTCAGATTACGCCATTTTTCAGACCGGTTTATTCGCGCCGAAACTAACTTTGCTATGGTTGTTGGTGTTTATCCACCTCAAGCATGTTGATCGCCATTTTTTTTCGAATGTTCTCGAACCTCACCGAGATGCCACATCTAAATGTAAATAAAAATTGTGTGCACTGCCACGCTAGAGGGCGCTAGTGGAAATACCATGGGTACTCACAAAAGGTATTATTCCCTCTATGCAGGTGCCCATGACAGATTGCTGGAGCAGACACGCAATTCGCGTGAAATAATTGAGCTGACACGAGTGGGAAATATCCTTCCAAAAATTTCTTACTAAACGGTCCACTAAAAGGGCATTTATTCGCCGGGTAGAGTTTTTTAGTTTAGTGATTATGGTAATCAATTGACCAGGCCCATTAGACCTAGGCGTTTAAACTGAACAATTTTAAATACTAAAAGATCGTTTAAGTACTTTTTATGGCCGATTGGCTTAGTAGTTAATAAAACGCGGTAGTTATATACAAAACTCACCAAATAAATAGTTATTCAAAATTTATCATTTTATTTGAAGTTTTTGTTTTAAATAAAAAAAATTTACAATACTTTAGGTGCTGGTGGTGGAATTTTGTATTCCGTCTCTGGAGTCTCGTAGGTTTTCTCCTCCTTTGGCTCAACAACAGACACATTATTAGGCAATTGTTTCCTAGGACCAATCTTGCTCTTGGGATCATAAGGCAACATGATCTTGATCTTAATACTCCACACATTCTGGCGCAATAAGACGTGACGAGTAGCAATTTTACATAGTCGTTGCATGGATCACCAGAGTGAATCATCAGACCATCGACGAACTTTATAGACTTTGCAAGTTGACCGCGAAACTTGTCAGAGACTACGTTTTCACAGCCCTTCAAAAATAATACGGAGCACACCATAGCAAGCGCGACGCGAAGCCAATCAACCGGTAATACTGTAGCGCAGTGACTCGGATTGAGCAATGGCGTGAAGACCACGGGTTGCGACTATCGGCATACAACTTAATACGGCCGGGTTCAAAATTGAAACGCCTCCGTACCATTGCAGTTAACTATCGAATGCGATGTCCCTTCTCTTCCAGCAGGTTTCTGTTGTCATTATGATGATGATTTCAGTGCGCGATGGTGTGACGCGCACCTCAACTCCAGAGTTACCATCTTCAGCAAGTTCGCGAGTGAGGAACTCGTTCAATTTAGACTTAAACATGCCATCGGCAACGGACTTGCTTTTTTCATATTTTAAAGCTTACTTTTTAACACAACTAACACAAAGCGTAATTAAAAAAAGAAAAGAAATTATAAAAGCAAAAATTGTTTAAAATATTTTTTATCATTAAAATCAAAAACTTGACACAATAGTCAAAACAAAGTTATATTTTTTGATGTGAAGAAATAAAAAGAGCGCGAGACCGAGTTTTAAGATTGCTAGACTTCCGATTTCGGGGTTCCAGCTAAAACTCAATATCAGCTAGAACCGAGTTTCAAATTGAAGTTTTTAGGCCTTAGATCTCTGTGAAGAAATGACTAAGTACTCGGGAGAGAACTAAAAATAGGTTTAGTACTCGGTCTAGCATTAAAACTCTGTGAAGAAATCGGCCGATAGAGAAATTTGTGTGAAGTTATTTAAAAATTATAAAAATGGCAAAAAGAAGTTGTGCAATTTGTCGGACAACGTGAAATAAAGACATTTAATCTTATTTGCCCTTCATAAAATTCTTTTCCCAATTGTTTATCCCAGAAATAACATTAATAAAGGAAACTGGCATCACTAAAACACACATTGACATTAACGATAGGTGTTGTCAAAGCTACTTACCCTACCTTATTATTTACCATGGTTCCGTACTAGTGCAATTTTATTTTCATCTCTTTTCTGAGGGCCGATTACGCAAGATGGCTTCTATCGAAAATGGTAGCGGAATTGAATTTTACTATTGTGCAAATCGCCTCTGTCTTAAGGCCCAACCAAAATAGACGAAACGAGACGATAGCATTTTGACGAACGTCTGCACTCGTTAAGGCCCAGTTATAATAGACGTAACGCAATGTAGTGAAATGCCACTGCAGCAGTGTGTTCTGTCACTTACTGTTTCAATCAATACTTTTCTTATACAAGTGATTATAATAGAAGTAACGTAATGTAACGGGACTTTACATTACGTCTGCTCAAAGAACAACTAAACATTGAGGTTAGATTCGATTATTGCACTATTTTATATTTTTGAACTACGCTTTTTGTTGAGTTTTCGTCATTAATGTGATAGTTTTATGTATCCACAGCTAAGGATGACGAAGATTTCATTGTATTTGTACAGGAACGTGCAATTATTTACGACAAACAACTGCCTGGCTACTGCCTATTATAATTGCTACAACGTTTTCTTACATTACGTCCCGTCACGATGACAGTTGACAACATTACGTTACTTTACATTACGTCTATTATAACTGGGCCTTTACGGATGTTTACGGATTTAACCCAAAATGAAACGATTTGCTCAACTCGTCTGAAACAGCTGATCAGTAGGCAATCGAGTATTATTTATTTATTTTTACTGTCCATTTTGTAATTTTTAATAAAGATTTGTGAAAAATGAGTGAAATAATGGCGAAGTTGAAACAAATTGATGAAAATAAAATAAAAACGCAATTTGCACAGCTGTTGTTGACGAGTTGCTACCTTAGCAATTCGGTTCTTACGGAATAATACGTCTTGTCAAACTGTTTCATTTAGCTTCCTTCAGTTACGTTTGCTCATTTTGGGCAACAACATTAATATGTATTTAACCGAACACTTACGTTTTTACTCGTTATGGAGCAAAACGTCTATTTCGATTGGGCCTTTACTTGTGTTCGAATCCGCTCTAATATGAAACGTAGGGGGGAATTTGAGCTGATGGAGGAAACGGAGTTCGTTTATAAATGCGCCATTTCTTGGCGGATTTGACACCAAGAAAGTACAGAACGTTAAATGGCAAAAAGTCAATTAGATTGTAACGGCACAAATTTATAAAATTTAATTTGACAGCTGACAGATGGTGCACTCTGACCGCTGGCAGATGGTGCCCTCTGACAGCTGGCAAATTATCCCATTTGACAGCTGACAGAGTTTGTTTGTTTGCAAACATCGAAAAACAAGGGTCAAATCCCGCATCCGACAGTTTGCACAAACTTCGTTTGCACCAACTTTCGGTGTAAGCGGTCATTAAACCTGGTCGTATAACATAGCAGGTCGTACTGTCCGATTTGCTTATGTAAACGACAATACCATAGGTGACGGCTGTCAACGAAAAAGAGCGATGGCTGGCGAACTTCCGGCCTTTTTCTTTTCTCATTGATGGCAACTGGAACAGTCGGGTATAAAATTGTGAGGTAAGTTACAATCGTAGTACAATATAAGTAAAAATTTAGATTCGTCATATTTTTTTTTCAACCACAACAGCAACAAAAGACCGTATTGCTAACTTTAGGTGGATTCTAGTTTTGGCAACGCCGATCTGGCACAATAATATTTTAGCAGGAAAACCAAAACCAAAAAACTTTAGCTGCAAAGACTATCACCAGCAATAGCTGATTAACCGTTCCTTCAGCATCATCGTCATCGACGCCTTCAAAGTATACCAAATTATATTTCATCAAAAACACAGGGTGGCTTGTCGTGCATGCCTTGCAATATCAGGCAGTCACAGCATTGACAACGTCCGTGGCAGTGCCACTGTTAGCGTCAAGCAGCACTCGCACCGCCCGAACTTGCGCCCAACCTATTCCACTGCAACCAATTGCAGCAAACAATGCAACATCAATGAATACTTCGTCTATCACCACCTTGGCACAAGCCGGCAACTAGCACACTGCTGTGTCAACACAAAGTAACAGCGATAGCAACAGCGCTACGACAGCAAATACTTTGGAAACAATTTCTAGCAAGTTGAGCTAAATTTGTATTGTGCCGAGCAAGAACCTCACGCTCCAGTGCTGCTTAAAGCTCACCTACTCATTCTTCCGTCAAACCATCCAACCAAGCAAACATCCACCAAAACGCCACCAGCATTTGCACCACGGCAGCTACAACCACCACCGTGATCAGCTGTAAAAAAGCAGCAGAGCAGCAGTACGGTCACATCCTGCTCTAACAGCTAACACCTAAGCAGTCATGGTCGTCATCTACCAAAACTAAATGCAGTAGCGCAGCAGCAATGACTACAGGGAGTACCAATTGTAGCAACCTGATACACTGCCAGCTAACACCTTTAACCACAGTAACACCATCGACCACCACGAGCAATAGCTAGCGTCAACGCCAACCACAAGGAGGAGGCGGACATCGGAGTTGTCATCCGCATCAGCGTGCGTCGCCAAACGAGCGACCCACGCACAGGAAGTACCTACTTGAAAATTTAAACATATTTAGTAGTAGCTCAGCTCACCATACAAGTATTTAATTATTACAGCGGTATTAGTTAAGATAAATATACATAGATATCTCATATTAAGATGAAAACGAAAAAAAGGCAGAACTTAGATAAACTAAATTTAATCCAAAATAAAATTCAATTTAAAAATATACGAAACTCAAATAAACTTAACTTAACAAAATTTAAGCTAAAAATAAAACTTAACTTAACAAAATACTAAACTTACGCTAAATATAAACTAAATTTAAATTGATATTTAAATTTAAGCTAAAAATAAAACTTAACAAAATACTAAACTTACGCTAATTATAAACTAAATTTAAATTGATATTTAAATTTAAGCTAAAAATAAAACTTAACTTAACAAAATACTAAACTTACGCTAATTAATTATAAACTAAATTTAAATTGATTTTTAAATTTAAGCTAAAACTAAACCAAAACTAAAAATAAAAATAAATTACATTGAACATTAGATAAACTTAGATAGAACGGGAAGCAAAATTGATGGAACTACATTAGAACGAATATAACATAAAACGAAAACGAACTAGATCTAATATAAACTATAATAAAAAAAAAGAAAAAAAAAGAAGAACATAAACGTAAAATTTAATCGCGCCAATATTAACATTATTTATACAATTTAGACTGAATCGAAATGAAGTTTTATTTGAGTTTAAACTAAATTGAAAAAAACAGTTTTTTTATAAAATTTAAACTATAGTTGAAGAAATTTGTGTGTTTTTTTTTAAACTAGATTGAAAGAAAAGTTTTATTCTGGTTTAAACTAAATTGAAATAAAACTGCTATTAATTTTGAACTAAATTGAAATAAAATTAGCGATTAAATTTAAACTTAATTAAACTAAATTGAAAAAAAACAGTTTTTTATAAAATTTAAACTATAGTTGAAGAAATTTTTGTTTTTCTTAAACTAGATTGAAAGACAAGTTTTATTCTAGTTTAAACTAAATTGAAATAAAACTGCTATTAACTTTGAACTAAATTGAAATAAAACTGCTATTAACTTTGAACTAAATTGAAATAAAATTTGCGATTAACATTTAAACTAAATTGAAATGAAATTTGCTACACAATTTAAACTAAACTTAAAGAAAATTTTATAAGCTAATTTAAAATCAAGGTTGAGATAAAAATAATTTAAATAGAATTAAGCAAAAGTTAAACTAAGCTAACAAGTTGAAAATTTCTAATATTTACCTTTTTCTGATTTAATTACACTATGCAACAAAAAATTTTAAAATTATCACTACTGGTAAAACTCAACTAAAAATTTAAGAATATTTAAATTCCTTAACAAGTTAAAATTTTCTAATACTTACCTTTTTCTGATTTAATTACACTATGCAACAAAAATCTCTTTATAAATGTAAACAAAGGATCAATTAAAACTTTTGTATTGATTACAATGAAGAAATAAGTTATTTTATTTGGTCGGGGAGAGGAGTAAAAGTTGCTTTTGGGGGGATTAACCCATTCAAGCCCCAATAATCCTACGGTCGGGAAGGGAACAGTGAGGGCCGAGCATAACATCTTTGCTCGAGAGTTTAAACCGAGTCTAAGCGGGATGTCTACCCTTTACTAAAATGTTTTATATTTTCGTTTCAGATACAGTATTCAAAAATGGTCCTTTTTTTCGTTGTTTGAATCTCCAACGCGATACAAATTACGCACGTGATTTATTTGTACGGCGGAGGTATGCGATGTCTTCCACGACGAACCCCCACATCTCCCGAACTGCTAGCAATGGCATGCAAGCACGTGCAGTGGTGGCCAACTTCGTGTCCGCTGGTCATATGACCAGGGGCGGTGATGTTGTCTAAGGGAAGCGGGCGCCCTGTCTCAAAACTGGATTAAGCTTCCAGGGGTGCTCTTAACGGCGCCCTATAAAAAAAAATAAAATAATGACAGACAGAGCTGCTGCTTCATTAGTCAACCTCCCCGCTCACCAAATGTCAGACCAAAAAGTGACATTTGTTCGAAAAAAAACCAACTTTATTTTTTTTTGTCAACAACCAGAGACGTTCCGTTACAAAATTGGGGCCCAACGTGGGCCTGAACAGTAAACACTGGAAGAAAAGAAAAAAAAAATTTAATCGTTGTTAACCCATGTTGACTCCAAATTTTCCGCTCCGTTACAAGATACGAAAAAGTAAGTTAAACTAATAAAATAAAGTGCAATTAAGTTTTTTAACAAGTGGTTTACATTTATTTGTTCAACAAACTGTCCACTGTAACTCTAAAAGAGTAATTAAACCAACAACCCTGAATGCTGAAAAGAAAACCGCAAAAGTTCTTAAACGAGATCACATTTTTATATTTCTTAATCAAATTAAAAATTAAATAATATTCCTAAAAAACATTACTTCGTTTTGGTTCCAGTGACATTTTTCAGAATTGGAATAAGAAAATCCAGTGAATTAGTTAACTAAAAGTGCGTCTTAGTTTTCGTTGTATGAAAAGCGCAGCGGCATTGGCCTTAGGTTTGTGAGTGTGCGTGTCTCTGCTTGGTGTTTCGCTAGTCACAAGCAGAATTGCAAAACAACAAAAGAGAACAGCAGAATATTTTTGAATCGTAACTGAAAATACAATTTCGACAAAAAAAAAATGCAAAGATTCAGTAAGTTGAAAGTGAACATGAACAAGATATGAGTGCTATAAACCAAAGTGTTGGACAACGTGTTACTTTTAGAAAACGCTATTCGATGTATGCGCGAGGCAACGGAAAACTTAAATATGGAAACACCATTAAGCCAGTCGTCGCTGAATGAAAATTAGCGAAACGGTAATTTTTATTCATATGGGAGTTATTGTGACGTGTATCAATCCTCCTATGGTAGCAAACGCTGTGCCGTTGACGTCGTATGGAAACCCGTTAACAACGCAACGGTCCGACGTAATGGAACGAAATGTACATTGGGTTGCTCCTACGACGAAATCTCAGACGTTTTATAGAGATTGCAGAACAAAACCAGTGTATAGGTGTCAACAGCCGATATGCACGCCGGAGCAACATGCTGCTCAAAGTGCCGTTTTTCAACAACATCATGCAACCGCGAGTGGATTTTACAATGTACATGACATTGTAGCGATTCTTCCAACTTTTAATCCAGAAGACAAGCGGATTTCATCGACGCAGTTTATTGCTGGAATTGACCAACTGCGACGAGCATACGCATGGGATGACAGAGTTATGCTGTTTGCTGTGCAAATGAAGCTGCAAGGAGTAGCAAAACTATGGATCGACACAGGACATAAAGTTTTCGTAAATTGGCAACATTTTGTCCAAGAATTTTTGCACCAGTTTCCATGTACTGTTAGTGCCGCCGAAATACATATGCAGCTGATGCAGATGCGCCGCGGGATTGGTGGATCAGCTGAAGTGTTTTATTTTAAAGTGTTGAGTGTCCGTTGCAATGGACAAATCGACGAGCAGTCCATAATAAAATATATTGTAAACGGAATAAATGACTTCGATTTAAACAAAAATTTTGTCTGTCAGGAACTATCCGTCGTGCACAGACTTATTAAACGCGATAATGGGCTACTGCTCGTTTAATAAATTAAAAAGTGTGCCACCTGTGAAACATAATGTACAATTTCCGGAACAAAATAAAAACAGTATGTCGGTTAAAAAAGGCGATTTCAAACCTGTTTGCTATAATTGTCGCAAACCAGGTCGCGAGAATGCCTGTCGCGAGAATGCCTGTCGCGAGAATGCCTAGAACAGCAAAAACGAATCCGATGCGATAAGTGTTCAAAAGCAGGGCATACCACTGCCGAATGCAAAGTGAGTGCACCAGTAAAAACAAATTGCAACACTACTTACTTACTTACTTACTTACTTAGTTGGCGCTACAACCGTATGTCGGTCTTGGCCTCATCTAAGAATTTGCGCCAGCCATTTCTGTCTTTCGCTTTCTAGCGCCAGTTGGAAATCCCAAGCTTCGTCAGGTTGTCCTACACTTGGTCTTTCCAACGAAGATGCGGTCGTCCTCTTCTGCGTTGACCACCGCTGGGTACCGAATCGAATGTTTTCTTCACTGGAGCATCGTCTTTCATGCGCTGAACATGACCTAGCCAGCGAAGCCACTCGATTTTAATGCGCTTGACTATGTCGATGTCAGCGTACAGCTCATACAGTTCATCATTCCACCGTATTCGGTACTCGCCATTGACGCAGATTGGTCCGTAGATCTTACGAAGAATCTTTCTCTCGAAGGCTCCGAAAGTCTTTTCATCTGAACTGCTCAGCGTCTAGATTTGTTATGCATAAAGTAGGACGGGCATGATGAGCGATGTATAGAGCGTGATTTTCTTTCATCGAGAAAGGCCTCTGCTTCTCAATTGCCTACTGAACCCTAAGTAACACCTGTTGGCAAGAGTTATTCTTCGTTTGATCTCAATGCTGATTTCGTTGGTTGAGTTTATGCTGGATCCCAGATAGACGAAGTCCTTTACAACCTCGAAGGAGGTATTGTCGTGGGTTCCAAGACGCTGGGACTGTTTGTTCGTTGACACGAAGTATTTCGTCTTATCTGCATTCACTGCCATACCCATTCGACTTGACTCTCTCTCTAATCTGGAAAATGCTGCGCTGACTTCGCGCGTATTATGGCCAATGATATCGATGTTATCAGCATATGCAAGCAGAATAACACTCTTGTTGAATATTGTGCCACTACGTCTCAGATCAGCAGCTCGGATGATCTTTTAAATCATTAGGTTGAAAAAGTCACACGATAAGGAATCACCTTGTCTGAAACCTCGTTTGGTAATAAATGGTGGGGAGAGGTCCTTCCTGATTTTAACTGCGCTACTGGTGTTGCTCAGTGTCATCCTGCAAAGTCGTATTAGTTTTGCAGGAATACCAAATTCAGACATGGTGGAGTACAGGTGCTTCCTTTTTGGGCTGTCTAAGGCGTCTTTGTAGTCGACAAAAAGATGGTGGGTGTCGACTTGTGTTTCTTGAGTCTTCTCCAAGATTTGTCGTAGCGTGAAAATCTGGTCGATGGTGGACTTTCCAGGTCTGAAGCCACACTGATAAGGTCCGATCAGTTCGTTTACAATGGGCTTCAATCTTTCACATAAAACGCTCGGCAGGACCTTATATGCGATATTAAGAAGGCTTATCCCACGGTAATTGGCACAGATAGTGGGATCGCCTTTCTTGTAGATTGGGCAGAGCACACTGAGATTCCAATCGTATTCTGCATAGAAATTTGTAAATGCATTTAAGTACAGCTTCGCCTCCGTTCTTAAACAGCTCAGCAGGTAAGCCATCCGCTCTCTCGGCTTTGCTATTTTTAAGCCGAGCTATAGCTTTCAGAACTTCATCATAGTCGGGCAGCGGAACCTCGATGCTGTCATCCGAAATTAGGGTATCCAGAATATCATCTCTGTTGGCGGGATTGTTCTCAGCGTCGCCATTTAGAAGCTTAGAGAAGTGTTCCCTCTATAACGTCAGTGTACTCTGGACATCTGTCACTAGATTCCCGTTTTTATCCTTGCAGGAAGAGGCCCTGGTTTTAAAACCATCGGCAAGGCGTCTTATTTTTTGGAAAAATTTTCGGGCCTCATTCCTGTCACCATAATTCTCAATCTTCCTCTGCTTGTGCTTTTCTGCCTCTCTTTTTTCCCGCCTGAAAATATGTCTCTCTTCCCTCCTCTTTTCTTTGTATCGCTCCTTAGCAGCGCGCGTTACAACCGACTGTAGGGTGGCTTTGTAGGCGGTGTCTTTCTCTGCAGTGGCGTCGCGACTCTCCTGGTCGACACTCCTGGAGTTGGAAATGTGTGTCCACTGCGCGCATATATCATCGATTGGAGGAGTGAGAATCGAGTGGCGAAAGCATCGGCTGTCTGTTTCGATTGCAGCTTGTTGACGTCTAGCTTTCTCTGTGTAGGGTTGCGTGTATTCTTAGCTGCGCATAGACGTGTACGGATCTTGGCTGCAACAAGATAGTGATCCGAGTCAATGTTTGCACCACGGATCGTGCGTACATCCAGTACACTCGAAGAGTGCCTTCCGTCGATCAAAATGTGATCAATTTGATTCTTGGTTTTTTGATCAGGGGACATCCAGGTGGCTTTATGAATATTGAGATGCTTGAATCTAGTGCTACTTACGACCATGTTTCGTGCTGCGGCGAAGTCAATCAGCCTCATTCCGTTATCGGAGGTGTTGTCGTGGAGGCTGAACTTTCCGACTGTTGGACCAAAAATATTTTCCTTGCCCACCTAAGCGTTGAAGTCCCCAAGCACGATTTTTAGGTCGTGACGGGGGCAGCGCTCGTAAGCATTTTCAAGGCGCTCGTAGAAAATTTCCTTGATCTCATCGTCCTTGTCTTCTGTCGGAGCGTGCGCACATATTAGGCTTATATTGAAAAATCTAACCTTGATGCGGATTATGGCAAGTCGTTCGTTCACAGGTGTGAATCGCAGGACGTGGGGCCGTAGCCTCTTGCCAACTACAAATCCGCATCCAAACTCGTGCTTCTCCGCATGGCCGCTGTAGTAGATATCACAGAGTGCATGCTGAATGCAACCCTGTCCCTTCCATCGCATTTCTTGGATAGTAGTGATATCAGCTTTGAATCTTTCCAAGACATCAGTCAATTGGATAGAGGCACATTCCCAATTAAGGGTTCGGACATTCCAGGTGCATATCCGTAAATAATTATCAGTTTTTCGTTTGCGGAGGTCGTCATCAGATTTGGGGATTAGTTTTCTTCTTTTCTTAGTTGTTTTCATTGAAATGGGTTTTTATGGGTTTTTAGATTGCAACACTATCGAAGAAAATAAAGTAAAATTTACTCTAAAAACGGTTAAAGCTAACGGCAACGAAAGCAGAGCATTTATTGATAGTGGTAGTGCGCATACCTTAATAAGAAAAACGTTTGCTGATTAGTGCGGTTCAACTGAAAAGTGCCACGTCCGATTAAATGGTTTTGATGGTGGACACTACGAATGCTTCGATTGATGAAAAACATATATCATATGATATGTCATTGGGCAAAGACTTTTATTTTCAAACGGGAATCGTGTAATAATCGACTTTGATGATTATTTTATACAGCCTAAAGGCATAATTATAATCGCTAAAAAATGAGCGACGGTGAATTTGCAAATTTAAGTAAAATTTTACAACGAGTTATCGGGCATTGGCAGGACAAATTCGATAAAAATGACAATTAAACTTTCAAGTGATATTCTGATGAAACCATATAGACTGCCATTTGCTTGACGACCTGTTGTAAAAGAAATAATCAATGATTTGCTTCAAAAAGAAATAATTCGTCCGTCAATTTTTCCATACGCGTCACCAATAGTTGTTGTCAAGAAAAAGAATAAAGAGTTCCGCATGTACGTGGATTACAGACAGTTAAATAAAATTACAACTAAACAGCCTTTCCATATGCCTATTATGGACGAAATATTTGCGCAACTGTCGGGTAATCACTACGTTCGATTTTAAAATGGGCTACCATCAAATAGAAGTGGACGAACAATCTAAGCAATATACCACGTTTGTGACGACTGAGGGGCATTACGAATATAACTGCATGGCATTCGGGCTGGTTAATGCTCCTGCAGTGTTCCAGGAGCTGATGAATAAATTTATATCCATGGCGAAACCCCATACCGTGATAGCGTATCTAGACGATGTCATAATACCTAGCCGAACAGTGGAGCAGGGTTTAAATAAACTTGAAGCTTTCTTAAAGATACTGGAAGAAAACAATCTGACGCTGCGGTAAGATAAATGCAAATTCTTGGCTTCCAATATTGATTTCCTTGGACACTCTGTGAGCAGCGATGGCATAACGCCTGGAAAACACGTAATACAAGCAGTTCAAAATTTTAAACCACCGACGACAGCAGCCGAAGTTCGACGTTTCCTTGGGCTAACCGGATTTTTCATAAAGTTTATACAAAATTATTCTATTATTTCACGACCCTTAACACAGCTAACGACAAAAGCTGCCGCCCATAATTTTGAATGGCATGACGCACAATAGACTGCACTCGACACCTTAATTGCAAAATTAAGCAACGCACCTGTACTGGTATTGTATGATTTTCAATCGTAACATGAGGTTCATAATGATGCTAGTAGCATTGGCTTGGCAGCCGTACTCCCACAATCAAGCGAAGATAGGCGAAGATGGGTGAACATGAAATGCTGTGATGTATTTTAGTCGACACTGCAATGATACAGAATCCAGATACCATAGCTATGAACTGGAAGTTTTAGCCGTGGTGGAGGCATTGGAACGTTTTTCTTGATAACCAGTATCAAGTCGAAAACACAACTTATCCCACGCATCACTCTATGGTGGATGCGTTTGATGGAGTTTAATTTTGAATGCGTGCATAGACCTGGCAGTCGAATGAACCACGTTGATGCTCTGAGTAGAGTGCACTCTGGTTCTGCAGACCATTTCAATGCTGCTTCTTACAGCAGCACTCAACGCAAGCTGCTATGTAGTCTTTCACATATTTGCTCACACGAGGAAACCAGAAATGCTTCAAAATCTGTTCGGATGTCTTATCGATTCCGAAATGTCATGGCATTGTCGCACGATTCGCTAACGAACAGCTTTCGGTACGACGTAAAGTAACCTGTCATATAATCGCCGATAAAGTCGATCGTTCTGCAACTAGTAATCGTTCTTAAACTGATTTTCTTGCTTAGATATGCGCACACCCTGCAACACTTGAATTATATTAAGAACGTCTTCGTCCTGTAGTTGCAAAGCCAGCAACCAGTCGTCAACATCAAGTGCTACCTGCATTGATGCAGGTAGCACTTGATGTTGACGACTGGTTGCTGGCTTTGCAACTACAGGACGAAGACGTTCTTAATATAATTCAAGTGTTGCAGGGTGTGCGCATATCTAAGCAAGAAAATCAGTTTAAGAACGATTACTAGTTGCAGAACGATCGACTTTATCGGCGATTATATGACAGGTTACTTTACGTCGTACCGAAAGCTGTTCGTTAGCGAATCGTGCGACAATGCCATGACATTTCGGAATCGATAAGACATCCGAACAGATTTTGAAGCATTTCTGGTTTCCTCGTGTGAGCAAATATGTGAAAGACTACATAGCAGCTTGCGTTGAGTGCTGCTGTAAGAAGGCCAAAAGCGGAAAGCCGGAAGGAGCTTTGTATGTTGACGCTATGGAACCGATCCCGTTCCAAATCATGCATTGAGATCATTTGGGCCCGTTTGTAAGGATTTAACGAGTATATACGCATATTCTGGCTCTGAGTGACGCTTTTATAAAATTTCTGTACGAAGCACTAAGCCGCAACCGGTACTACAGATTTTAAATGATTTCACCGGTTATTTTGGTGTTCCTAAAAGAATCGTGACTGATAGAGGTACAGCATTCACTTCAAAGCAGCTTCAACAATATTGCGAAGCGAATGATATGCACCAATGGGCAAGTAGAACAGTTGCGTTTGTGAATTCGTTGCGTGTTGACGTGCGTCCGTCCGTTTCAGTCACATATTTTAATTAAATTTATTAATTGTGTTGTTTTGTTTTATATTGCACCGCGACTTATGTTATATGTTTCGTCGTGTTTTGTTTTGGTTAACTTAAATATCCTAAAAGTTTTAAAATTAAACGTTGTGTTAAAATTAGCAAAATAAATAAAATCATTAGAATCAAATAAAATAAAAATCAGCGAGATCAATAACAACAACAACAAAGCATCGCCAAGAACAGCATAACCGGTTTAGGAGAGAGCCGCCAGCTGCTGCATCAACATCGCTGGACAGCATTGATGTTTTTTTTTGCTGACCACGCGAGGGGCTTTTCTATGCTCCTCGCTGTGTAAGTTTATTTGTTTGATATTTGCATGGTGCGGAAATGTCGGGTCATTTTCGCATAGATTTTTGCAATGTTCGTGGACTGAGGGCGAATTTTTTCGCGGTATATGTCCATTGTACTCTACATAGGCCTCAAATAATGGCACTAGGCGAGACCCAGGTGGCCGAGGATGCAGATCCACTGGATTTTCATATAACTGGGTACCGCTTACTGCCATTGTTTTCTTTGCATAGAGGCATCGCCCTTTTTATAAGAACGGATGTAGCATACCAGTGTGAGAGGAGTCTGAACGTGACCGATCCAGAGTTTAGCTCAATGTGGGTTAGGTTCAGGCTTCGCTCTCACTTGCTGCATTTTTGTTTTATTTATAGAAGCCCGAATCTAGGGAGAGAGCCCACTTTTAACAAACTGGACTCTCTCTCTGATTCGATTACGCATATTTTGGGGTTGTTTCCTGACAGTGAGATCGTTGTAGCAGGCGATTTCAATGTCCACAACCCGGCTTGGTTACGTCATTCGGGCCCATTGACACCTGTTGGGCAATATGTTGAGCTATTTGCTGAATCGAACCAATTGATTCAACTAGTGAAGGAACCCACTTTTTTTCCTCAAAGTGATATGCATAGCCATAATACCCTTGACCTTTTTCTGACTTCACATCATGAAAAATATGATGTGAGTGTCAACGCACCTCTTGGTAACTCGGACCATTGTACCATCTCCGCTGTTTTTCCATATTCTAACCCCTGCACCTCTACGCCCAAAGCCCCGAAGAGGACTGCATGGTTTTATGGAAGGGCAAATTGGACTGCGTTAAATAATTTTTATCGCAACTTCAATTGGAAATTATGTTTCGCTGATAGAAATGTGAATGCCGCGGCTGTCATGATACAAGAAATTATTTTATTGGGTATGCGGTCTTTCATCCCCAATAAGATGAGAAGCATTAAACCAAAAGACCACAATCCTGCAAGTCTCATGGTTTAATGAGACTTGCAGGATTGCAGTCAGGTCCAAAGAGGAAGCCTTTCAGAATTGGCGTTCTAACAAGAATACTGATACTAAAAGACTTCGCATTGAGGCAAGGAATCGCTGTAATGCAATTCTAAAACGCGAAAAGTTTCTGCACGAAGCTCGCATTCGAGAACAGGTTCTTCTCTGCCCCAAAGGGAGCAAAAATTTTTGGTCATTTGTTAAAAGAGTTAAGAACCAGACATCGTCATCGATTCCAGCTCTTTTAAAAGATGACAAAATCTTCACTGACTCGGCTGATAAAGCGAAGCTATTGGCTAGATTGTTTGCACAAAATTCCACTCTCTCGGATAGCAATCAGCCACTGCCCTTTGTTGAGAGTGGATCTTCTGCAATGCAGGAGATATACTTTCGAACGAGAGCAGTTAAAAGGGTCCTCTCAAATCTCAACGTAAACAAAGCCTCTGGTCCTGATGGCATATCGCCAATTGTGCTTAAAATGTGTGCTTCTTCGCTGGCTCGGCCTTTGCGCAACCTTTTCAACATATCCTACAGAACAGGAATATTTCCATCTTGTTGGAAGGTGGCAAATGTCCAGCCGGTACCTAAAAAGGGTGATGCCACGAACCCTGCAAACTACCGACCCATTGCGATATGCTCTACGCTTTCCAAAGTAATGGAGAGCGTAATAAACTTCAGCGTTATGAACTATCTGGAGCACAACCAACTGCTCAGTGACAGTCAATATGGTTTCCGTAGGGCTCGCTCTACTGGTGATCTTATGGCGTTCTTAACCGAAGAATGGAATAAATGCGTTCACTTTTTCGGCGAGAGCAGGGTTGTTGCTCTGGATATTTCAAAAGCGTTCGACCGAGTGTGGCATAAAGCGCTCGTGTCAAAACTTGCTGCATATGGTTTTGGTGGTAATTTTGCTCGATGGATCACGTGTTTCCTCAAGGACAGAATGATTCGAGTCGTAGTTGACGGTATTTCGTCCGAGAAGCACGCCATCAACGCAGGAGTTCCGCAGGGTTCAGTTCTATCGCCCACCTTGTTTCTGGTTTTTATCAACGACCTTCTGTCGTTGACGCATAACCCAATACATTCGTTTGCGGACGACAGCAGCATTTGTCATTCATATTCATTCAAAAAACGCCCAAGCTCTATGGAGATTGAGAGAAAAAGGCAAACTATGAATGACACACTCCTTAATGATCTACAAAAAAATCTCAGAGTGGGGTCTTGCTAATAGAGTAGAGTTCAATGCAAGCAAGACCCAGTGTTGTCTGTTAACCCACAAGCGAGTGAATTGCCCTTTAGCTCCTCTCGGTATGAATGGTGTGGATCTTGTGGAATCAGCCGCTCTTGACGTTCTGGGCATATCGATCCAATCTGATCTTCGTTGGAATGATCATATTTTCGATGTGTCGAAAGAAGCGGGCAAGTGCCTAGGTTTTCTAAAACGGTGCAAAAAATATTTCACTTCAGCTGATCTTCGCATGATCTACACCTCATATATTAGGCCGAAAATGGAGTACAATTCGCACATTTGGGCAGGGGCTTCAAAATCTTATTTGGAGCTTCTGGACCGAATTCAACGTCGTGCGATATATTTGATAGGGGATGAAAGTATTTCATCCTCTCTCAACTCTCTTGGGCATCGACGTAATGTAGGTTGCCTAAGCCTTCTGTATAGGTATTACCATGGGAAGTGTTCAAGGGAGATACATGGCCTGACGCCACCAGCTCGTGTGTTTCCCAGGTCCACTCGGGCAGCTGTCCAAGCCCACCCCTTTACCATTGCATCGAAGCCTAATAGAACCTCGCATTACCGCGATAATTCGTTCTTTAGTCGCGCGGTTAAGTTGTGGAATAGTCTCCCTGCGAGCGTGTTTCCCGGCAGTTTTGAGCTGTGCAAATTCAAAACAAATCTTCACCGACACTACTCCATCTATCCACCCTCCAACTAACTATCACCCATCTTCCGAATCAACACAATGCTTACGCATTTATAGGGGGCATCCCCTGAGCGTTGGTTTAGTCTAAAAAAAAAAAAAAAAGAACGCGCCAATCAAGTGATTCTAAATTTTTTGCGAACATCGAAGGCTTCCGCCAAAGAATGGGATGAAAAACTGTCAAAAAAATACAAGTAGTGGGTTCAGCCCAAATAAATTGATCTTTGACTTTAAGTTACGGAACATTGTGCAGAATCAGATGTTAGCTGCTATACTCAGCGAGGACGACAACACTGAGATTTCCGAAAAACGCGCACTGGCCCTAGAGACAATACAGAAACAGTGAATCCTGTGGAAAGAACGGTTCCAAGTTCGGTTCAAAGAAAAAGCACAAAGTGTTGCGTGTGTGGTTTCCACATTGAAATAACATTAAGAAGATGGCATCTCTAGCTAATGACAGTCCAACTCAACAGTTGGAAAGTTTTGTCACATGTATGGCTTGTGTCCAAGATCTTAAACTGTCCAAGATCTCAAACTGTCCAAGAGTTCAAACTGTTTTTATGGGAAAGCTAGCAATAAAGTAGATAAGGCGTGACTGTGATGGATTTATGATCTCCTGTTCTAAGAGCCAGGTTAAAAAGCGAAAGCAGTCAAGTTTTATGGCCTTGACACCGGTAAAAGTAGGGTTTGAGGACATTTTCCCCATGTTGATCGTATATATACATAAAATTCGTCGAAGAATATATATTAAGGTATCTACATAGATAAGAGAAAAACATATTGAGTCTGGGGGCAACGTCCTCGAAACCTTCATTGTAGAGTTGTTGTTGCTTGAGTGGAAATCGGTGGTCAGACGAATTTGATGTAGGAAAAAGTTGATAAATTTTGGTCAGTTAGTTGCTGACAGAAAAGCTAAAAGTTAAGAGGTTGTAAATAGCAAGTGCAAAGTAAAAAATTTAAACGGAGAAAACAACATAAATGTAGAAAACATTTAAGTGAAGAAATTGATATCTTGCCCAAATTGGATTAAGGACTTCTTTATTTAAACTAAACAAAGCAAAGAAAAATACGCAAGGGAATCAGGTATAAGTATTTGATAATTTAATATTAATATTAGAAGTGAGGCAGTGTAAATTTAATCAGGATGAGACAGGAGTTAATGGGGAGCTGCTCTATCCAGATGCACTTGAAGTCCTTGAACACAGCTAAGCGGAGTCAGAATCCAAAATCCTCGAAACAGCGATTGGCAGAAGGCAGCAAAATCAGAAAGATTTCCAAACAGGAGCCGGAAACAGATAAGATTAAAATTTTAACCTTTTTATATATCGGTAGCACAACATAAACATAGCTAGCTCCCCATGGTCTCGCGTTCCTCCATTAGCTCAATAATTGATAAGTTAATTTTCAATAATTGATAAGATAAGAAACTGAAAAGAGAAGAAAGCTGAATAGAGAAGAAAGCAGAAAAGAGAAAAAGCTGGAAGGAAGCTAAATTTTAAAAAATTTATGAAGAGAATTTAAATTTGGAGCATTAAAAAAGAGTCATATTAAAAGAATGTGTGAAAATTATGGCCTGAAAAGAAAAAACTTATAATTAGAAATCTGAAGCCTCCAGGGAGCCTTGGTTCCTGGTAGGATCACAAATGTCATACACGCTGTTGTGGAGCAATGAACTAAAACTTATCCCACCCTTAACTCCGGGGTCAAGGGATGGCGCCCGCCGAGTTCAAAGTTTGCAGCCAAGGGTAATCTGTGCTATATTCTAGCGTATTCCCTCTCTGACCTGGCTGAACCAAAGAGAAACACTGACTCTACCACGGCCATGGCCGACTTTCCCTTTTTTGCCTCATAGCCTCCCGCGCTGCTCCGGTGGCAAAGGGGACGTAAGAATCAGATGATATGACAACTACAAATTCAAACACCGCAAACCAACCCGCAGTGCTAGGGGATAGCACACAAGATGAACTGCTTGCCTCCAGTCAGAAGGCAATCGTTGAAGGCACAGAGAGTACCAGATATAGTACTCCTGGGTCTTCAAGTCAACCACAAAATACCATACCCGAGACCACCAGCCACAGTGGCTCGACAAAACCATACACAAAATACCATACCCGAGACCACCAGCCACAGTGGCTCGACAAAACCATCCACATCCTGCTCCAATGTGACCACCAGCCATATTGGTCCGAAGAGCCGGAGATCCCACGGCGCGCTACTGAAAGCGAAATATACCAAGGCTCTGTTCATTCTTGCCAAGATAGACAAGAATGTGAAGCAGGGTACGGTTCAGGAGCGTGGCGTGGAAGACAAACAAAAATGCGAGGCTACGATTGATGAGTACCTGAACTACCAGACCACTCAGCCTGCTGACGCAGCCAATTTAAAGCGAAATCGGTCGCAAGATGCGATCGACAACGTTTCGAAGAGGATAAAGGTCAGCGGCAAGTCAACTGTGGCTGAGCAACCGACAACCAGCCAGCGCGCCTTTAGTGAGGTGGCCAGGGATCACCTACAGGTAGCGCTGATTCACGAAACTCTAACAGCCATAAGCGGATTTCGGAAGAGTGGGGCAACATCGAAGCCAAGTTGTCCGAGATGGTCATTGAGCATCTTCTCGGTAACAAGGGTGGTGCGCTTCCATCTTTCGAATCTGCGGATGTAGTGCGAGGATTCCGGGTGATCAAATGCGAGGATCAGTTCCCCAAAGAATTCTTAAGCGAGTGCGTCTCTAAGATCAGAGACGCGTGGGATGGCTTAAGCCTTAAGCTAATCTCGGCTAAGGATATTCCGAGCAGACCTTGTGCTCGCATTTGGTTGCCTAAGATGAAGCTTGAGAAAAACAAGCTCATCGAAATCCTCTAACTGCATAACCCAGACATTTCCATGAATGACTGGGCTGTCATCAAGACTGAAGACTTCCAGCGTAACAGCATGACCTTCCTACTGCTTATCTCGGACGAGTGCCTGGGTGCTCTGGAGAAAGCGGGAAACACCCTTAGGTTTAGCATCCGTCGTGCCAAGCTAAAGATTTTCAAGGACCCGTCCGCGGAAGAAGTCGTCAGCGTCGATGATATCATCGATTCCCTTACAATCGCGGATCCGCCGTCGCCTTCCACGCAGCAGGCATAACCACCAGCCACATAATGCCACTCTCGATAGTACAGGTTAACCTGCAGCATGCCAGATGTGCTGCTGATAATCTGGCCATCTTCATGATGGAGGATGGTATCGACGTGGGCATCATACAGGAGCCCTGGGTCAGAGACTCAGTAGTAAAAGGGTTCCAGAACAACCACTACAACATCTACTACAATAGAACAGCAGGTAAGCCAAGAACTTGCATTGTAGCCAAAAAGCGCATACACTTATTTCTACTCCCTAACCTTAGCTCTTCAGACCTGACAGTTGTCAAACTGGAGGGCGCTGACAACCTTTTTATGGCCTCAGCCTATATGGGCCACGACAGGGAAGCTCCTCCAGACGAGGTGAAACGATTAGTGGCTACGGCAATGCAAGACAACACCACCACAATTTTGGACTGCGATGCCAATGCGAGACACACACTATGGGGCAGCTCTGAAATATACATTAGAGGTGAGTTTTTATTCGACTTCATAATTAACTCTAATTTTATTGTAACATATGCAATAAAGGAAATACACCTACTTTCACCTTTCCAAGTACTGACAACTTCACAGGCTGGTGTGAAGTCTTGGATATTACCCTTCTGTATGAAAACGAGTCTCTAAAAGTAGTTAATTAGAGAGTTTCGAGCAAAACTTCCTTCTCGGATCACAGCTTGATCCCCTTTGATTTGAACCTTAAAATAGAGGCCCCTCTTCCATTTCATAACCCCAAACGTACTGATTGGGCCAAATTTGCCAAAGTGGCTCGCCCAAAAATCCGTTCTTTAGCCTACAAGCAAATCTGAACTGCGGATTAGATAGACTCTTCCGTAGAGGCCCTAGAGCAAACCATGCACGTTGCCTTTAGAGTCTCATGTCCCACTAGCAGGGGCAAGAAGAAATCTCTTCCTCCGTGGTGGAGCAAAGATCTATCTGACCTTAGGAAAAGGGTTAGGAAATTTTTCAACTCGTGTCATAGGCAGTTTCTTTTTCAACCATACGAGCAATTCGAGACGCGAAAAAGCATTCTTGGCAGGAATACATCCAGTTAATCGACAATATAAAAGAATCGGCAAGACTAAGCAAAATTCTGTCCAAAGAAAGCACCAGTCCATCTTTTATTCGGAAAGAAGATGGTACGTAGACAGAATCTACCAATGAATCACTAGAACACATACTTAACACACACTTCCCCGGCTGCAGGAGCAGCTGCAATGAGATCTTAGGCTTAGAATCACCTGAGGCAACTGCGGTAGTTCCGACTGGCTCCTTTATCTCAATGGAAAGGGTTATCTGGGCTTTAAGCAGCTTCTCTCCGTACAAATCTCCAGGTCCCGACGGCATTCTTCCAATAATGTTGCAGAAACTACAAGATGTAGTTGCACCTATCCTACTCTCTATCTTCACTAATTGCCTCTGCCTTAACTGCACTCCAAGGAGCTGGAGAAGAGTTAAGGTTATTACCTTACCCAAAGCTGGGACGAGAGGTCATGAATCAGCAAAGGATTTTAGACCAATAAGCCTCACATCATTCGTACTGAAAAACCTAAAACGTGTACTGGATATTCATCTCAGGGACGTTCTAAAGAGTGCTAACATATCCAGCGCCCCACACGCATACCTCAAAGGCAGATCCACAGATACGGCCCTACACGAGGTTATTACCACTATTTAAAGATCCATCTTCTTTAAACAATGCACTCTTGCGGCCTTCTTAGACATAGAAGGGGCTTTTAACAATATTCATACTAGGGCCATTCTTGATTCTCTTACCAACCTTGGTGTACAAGCACCGGTAAGAAACTGGATAATCTCAATGCTCAGTAACAGAATAATCCAGGCAGACCTGGGTGGCTGCCAACTCACGAGATTTGTCAGTAGCGGGACTCCGCAATGAATTTCTTAATACACTAAATTGCAATGCGGTCAAAGTTGTGGCTTATGCGGATGACGTGGTTGTAATAGTGTCAGGACTGTTCGCCTCTACGCTCAGTGAGCTAATGGAGGTTGCTTTGGGAAAACTCAGTGTCTGGGCTGCCAAGTGCGGCCTAGGAGTTAGCCCTAGCAAGACGGAACTGATGTTATTCACCACAAAAACCAAAGCGCCACAATTTGTCCTTCCAAAGCTAAACAACCAACCTCTTACACTATCCAGTATCGCAAAATATCTAGGTGTCATTCTGGATCCTAAGCTAAGCTGGAAAACTAACATCGAACAAAGGGTCAAGAAGGCCTGCATAGCCTTCTACGCCTGCAAAAAGACCTTTGGTAGAAAATGGGGTCTTCAACCAAAAATGCTCTTATGGCTATACACAGCGGTAGTGCGACCTATCTTGGTGTATGGTGCACTAGTATGGTGGCCTGCACTGAATAAAGCATACAACACAACAAAACTAGCTCGGATCCAGCTATCCGCATGCATAGGTATCACAGGGGGCATCAGCTCATGCCCCACTGATGCACTTAATATCCTGACACATTTATTCCCCATAGATCTGCACATTAAGCTTACTGCAACAAACAGTGCAGTCAGACTCAGAGAGTCATACAACTGGCGGAATAGACCATATGGATACAGCAACATTCTAAATCCGCTACCTCGGGAACTTATTCCTGGAAAAACGGACTACGACACTCCCAAACACGACTTCACGAAATCCTTTACAACCAAGTTTCCCACCAGGGTGGAATGGCGCAATGGGGGAATTGATCTAGCCTTCGATGTGTCCTTTTACACGGATGGACAAATCATTTGTCGCCATTTTTATTGCTCGCAAGAGCAATATTCTATGCATTGCAATATTGCCCTGCAAGCGTTTGGAAATGTTGCCGGACATATTTCCTTGCTGACAATTTAGCGTCTCCACGGGCAATATTTAGAAAATTCCCATTCTGGCAATATTTCATTGCCGGACATATTGCCCGTGGAGACGCTGTGTAAGCAAGAAAGAATAGAGAGCATTCATATCTATTTGATAAAGCATAAAAAATATTGCCTACCTTTAAATGTTGTGCACTTACAGTGGAATGGAATTTAATGGCAAAGCAAAACGTTCTACGCTAACGTGATGGACAGTGGCTTCGGCAGCAGTAGCTGAATCTGTTGTTTTTGTTGCTGTTGCTGATGTGGACATTTGTTACTGCCTGCAAGCGTATTTCAACTGGCTTAGCTTCCTTGGGATTGTCGATGAAGGCGAAACGCTCATATGTTGCAAGTTACACGTTGTGAAATGTCCAAGGTCACTTTTCCATTCAATATTCCACCTTTAACTGTTGAAACTGAACTAAATTATTTTTAAGTGTTTAATATTTTAAGTCGCACAATTTTTGCAGTAATACTTACCGATTTTGGAGAATGTAAAAATTTTTTCTTATTGTTTCCAAAATTGCAAGCTAGTCAGCCAGTGAGCTGTCAATTGCTTACATTTGCTTACGTATTTTTTCTTCTTACTTTTTCTAACTACTTATCTATCATACGCCACCTGGCTGTGATGGTTCAAACTACAAGTTCACAAAATCTACATCCATAGCAGGATTTTATTTGTATGGAAATCGGACTTAGATGTTGGAAAAAACGCAGCTATTATTAAAATTAAGAATTTAATTATGTTGATTTTATATGATTTAAATACAAATTCTAAATGTTTGATAGTTTAAATCATACTTGATTTGATTTTTTCCTTTTCATATTGAAAAAATTTTGTTGTTGTTGTTTCTTTGGAAAGATTCGTTAGTACAAATAACTGTTCTAACTTTCACTTTAAGCTCAATAAACGATTTTAAACTATCAAACAACTAGAATTTGTATTTAAAAGTAAGTATGATTTAATCTACTAAACATTGAGAATTTGTATTTAAATCATATTAAATCAACATAATAAATAACAAGGTCATTTAGAAAAAACTTTAATCAAATGGTAGAGCACGACCAAACAGAAACAAGCTGAAAATATATCCGCAAAAATCTAAAAACAAATTCAGTAAGCATGCTTTGTTAGTGGAAGACTTCCAGCAGACTGTTGGACTCCATATAATAGCATAAGCATAAAGACTAAAGTAAAGCAAAAATACAACAACAAATGCGATCATGTGAAATGGTAGAAAAACGGAGAAATTGACACTTCAAATCTCATCGCCTCTGTGGTGCAGTGCGTTAGTGCGCGCTTGCACGGGTATCACAAAGATTTTTGATGAAGCGTTTAGCACGGCCGAAATTTCAATAAAATCAGCTAGTGATTTTTTCCTTTTCATATTGAAAAAACTTTTTTTGTTGATGTTGTTTCTTTGGAAAGATTCGTTAGTACAATTAATTGTTCTAACTCTGACCTTAAGCTCAATAAACGATTTTAAACTATCAAACAACTAGAATTTGTATTTAAAATCAAGTATGATTTAAACTATCAAACATTTAGAATTTGTATTCAAATCATATAAAATCAACATAATAAATAACAAGGTCATTTAGAAAAAACTTTAATTAAGAATTTAAGTTTTAATTTGTTGTGATAAATAATAAATAAATAAGTTACAAATTGTAGTAAAATATTCAGTCTTCAGTTTTCAATTAATGAGTGAAATTGTTTCAAAACTTTTTCTTTTGGTTTTTCCTGCCAATTAGTATTGTAAATAGATTTAAAAAAATAAAAGAGACATTTAAAATATAAAAGTTTAAAATATTCATGGGCAGCTGCTGGACTCGAACCTTGGCAACCAGCGCTCTGCACTTATATTCGTTGCATTGAAATTCGCAATTTTCAATTAACTATTAAAATTATTTTAAAACCTTTTCTTTTCAATTTTCTTGCGAATTAGTATTGTAAATAGATTTAAAAAATAAAAGAAACATTTAAAGTATAAAATAGAAAAGTTTAAAATATTCATGGGCAGCTGCCGGATTCGAACCTTGGCCGCCAGCGCTCTGCACTTATATTCGTTGCATTGAAATTCGCAATTTTCAATTAATGATGAAAATTATTTTAAAACCTTTTTTTCTTTTAGATTTTCTTGCGAATTAGTATTTTAAATAGATTAAAAAAATAAAAAAAACATTTAAAACATAAAAGATAATATTCATGGGCAGCTGCCGGATTCGAGCCTTGGCCGCCAGCGCTCATTCAATACACAATAGCACTTACTATTACCAGAACTATTGTAAATATAAGTAGAACTAAGGAAATCTAAGATATGACAACAACAACAACAACAACAACACTACAGACACGGTAGACTTTCAAACATGAATAATCTTAACCAGTGTTGCCATAAAAAAATTTGCATATCCTAACATTTGTACTCAGTTCGTCGGATTCTCGTCGGCTTTGTGAAACTGTGGGAAAATTCCAAGATATAAGTAAAAAAGGATTATATATGCAAAAATATTATTAACACATTGTGTTATTAAAGATATTAAATTCATTATTAAAATATATGCGACATCGGAAATCGAATCTATTTAGACTGAAAGTCGTAACGAATCCGATATATCGGACCATATGGCAACACTGATCTTAACAACTACTGACATGTCATATAATTTCTAACCATAGAAGTAAAATATAAGGAAGCGGTGTAGTTGAAGTGGAATGAAGTATTTTACAAACACAGTGAAGTTGACACAAACACAAAAACACTCAAACAGGGCCGCATTCAATTATGTAGTAAATAAAGGCGTAAACTATTTTTTATTTTTTAGATGTATGCTTGCTATGCAATTTTTATATAGCACCGTTATATTATATGTTGCGTTACCAATTTTTTTTACAGAGAAAAGCATTGCTAAAATAAAGTAAAAGACATGAACTCAGAATAAAATTGAAACGACAAAAGTTACTTTAAATGATTTTTTAAAAATTCATTTAAAAAACTATTTTCTATAAACTATTTAATTGATGTTAAAATAACACAAAAACTAAGCAACTGAAATACATACCAAATTAAACTCTTTTAAAATAAATAGTTTTGTGTAGTTTTTTCCGAACTGTCGGCTTTTACTTAGTTTTTTTTATATAAAAATACCTAGTTATAGCTTGTAACCTTAGGTCGCTAATCCACTTTAATTTCATGTCAACTTTTCAAACAAATTGTAAACAAATAAATAACTATTAAAGCTTAGCCCAATATGAAAAAAAATTAAGGCCTTTGCCGCCCTAAATAATGAATGCGCTCATGAAGCAGAACTTGTGTTTTGACGGATGCTCTTCCTCAAAAATGGATTTTTTTTTTGCTCGGGAAGGGCTTATGTCAAAAAAGGGCGCTCTATCTCGCTTCCTCAGCGACGAAAATTCCTTGCACACACGTATAGTGTGTTTCAGTATAACACCACTTCCTTATCTTTTATTCATTGGCGTCGGAAGCGGGGGGCAGGTGGGCAGTTGCCCCCCACTTTTTTAGCTAGATAAACAATTTAAAAGGAAAAGTTATTCAAAATATCAGTTTTTTTACATCGATAATATTTTTGTATTATATATTTTCCTCTTCTTTCTCTCTTCTTCATGTTTCATGTGAAGAAATTTTGGTGAACTTTTTTTGCACCACCATTTGTACTGCCCCCCATTTGTACTGCCCCCCAGATGAAATTCGCTTCCGACGCGATTGCTTTTATTTCTATGTTTCTAACAACTTCATAATGACAGAAATATAAGAATGTGAGAAAATGTCACATCGGAAGAGACTTAGTATATTTTATATCGCTCGTTATACCAACCTCCACTTCCTTGTCAAGCTTACCGCTTCGACCCAAGCATCTTGGTATTATTTAAAACTTTTTTGTTTTTTTATCCCTTGCATTCCTTGTATTCTGCTTACCGTGCTATAAGCCCTCGCAACGGAATACAAGTTTCATACTTGAACCTTGCAGTTTTTTTCTTGCCATTTTACCTGTCCTTGCGATGTTCGTGGCACAGATAACCAGATAGGAAACTTCGATGGGCGACTTGTAGAAAGGGATGGCACGATGTACGATTTTACGTCAAATTGCCCCAATACTATCGCAAAATGTTTGACTGTGGTCGTAATTGTCACCGGAAAACTTCCCTGATTTTTGGTAATCGAAGAGAATCTCACCTATAATAGGTGGCAACCGCATACTTTAAAAAGTTACATTATTGGAACAAAATGGGTAATAAAAGATATGACAAAAAAGAAATCAGAAGTGCACAGGAAAACTTCCCTGGTTTTTAGTGGTGAATAAGCCATGTTGAAAATCTTCGACTTCAGTGTTGCCGTTTGGCTGCAAATCAATTTGGATACTTTTCTCTTTTAAAAATGGATGGATACTTTTATTTGAGCTTCTGTAAGGATATTTTTTTAATATGAATATATGTTTTTTTATGCAAATATATAAAAAAGTTGATAGTTCCTTAAATTGGACAAAAACGTTAAGACAAATTATGACATTGAGACTTTTTTGGGTAATATTTTCTTATCAAAATATGTATTAAAGCCACCTCTTTACAAATAACTTTCAATTTTTGTGATAAACCTTTTAAGTTTTCCTCAGCTGTTTTTTCTAATGTAATTTAATTTTTGTAATTCAAAACTTGCAATAAACGATAAGACTAATAGATTTTCTTAGCATATTTTTTCTAATATAGCTACTAAAAAACCAACAAGTTTGAAATTTTAAATTTTATATGCAGTTTTGGAAGGTATCGAGCGCACATTAAAAATACCATGCTTACTGTTTTAACACTTATTTATCTCAAAACTATTATTTTTTTTTGGCGATGTGTTGTAGAAAAACAAAAGCTATTCAGCCTAAACATCTGAAATATTTAACTCACAACATCAGTGGATATCGCTAGCAAAGTTTTATTTAAAAAAATCGTATATGTTACACTTAAAACCGGTTAAAAACCCTGTTTTTAAAACTTAAATTTCAAAAGCACGTCCTTCTGTTATTATTTAATAATAATGGTATTCAGTAAAATTTGTTAAGTTCTGCTTAACTGCTAAATTGTTGAAGTTAGCAGCTGTGGATTTGAATGAACCTGCTAAGACATTTTACAATAAAGTGCTAAACTGATTGTCAAAATCGAAAGACAGACTTCTGCAACTATAAAAATATGTTGTTTTAATAACTTGTGTAACCAGTACTCTGTAAAAAAAATGTATTTAAATTTTTATATTACAGTTCGTTAACACTTTTTAAACATTTGCTATTCAGAACCTTTGAAATGTTTTGCATCTCTACCAACCCCGTTGCAAAGTTTTTATTTTTTTATTAATAAAGAGCAGTTTTTAGACTTTGAAGCTACAAATCAAAAATAATATGGTACTTATTAGAACTCATTCCAAAAACGATTTATCACTTCACTCAATAAGTTTGATGTTTCCAACTTAACAAACGGTCTCGGCTAAGCAAAAATACAAAATTTTGACACGATTTAACGAATTTGTTAAGTTTAGCAAATTAGCAGGGCTTAAATGATGTAGTGAATGCCATTAATAATCTTTGTCTTTATTTTGAATACAAATAGAAGAGTGAAAATCTACAATACCGTCCAGGCTCTTATTTTCAAAAAGTATCAAAATAAAAAAATTACTTTTTATGTGGAGTGTTACAATTTACAATAGTATAATTTTTATAAAGTATGTCAAACAAAAGAAAATCAAAACGAGGGCATGCTATGGTTTCTATGGAGATATCAAAAATGTTTTGTGTCACATAAATAAAATAAATAAATAAATTTCATTTGTATTTATTTCCATAATTTCCATAATTAATCTTTGTCTTTGTTGATAGAAACTGAAACTCCACGATACGATGTCAGCGGAGGCGGTGGTGCTTTAAAAAAGTATTGAAAAAACTTTTATTAACGCTCGTTTTGTTTTCTTCTGTTTGACGTTCGTTTATCGCAGCTCGTGAGCAAATAGGTTGTTGTCAAGGCTACCTGAAAAATTTTTGTATCATGCAATATACCTTAAAATTTTAAATATCGTTTTTTATTTTATAGTTTTATACCGTTTTTTATATTAAAAAAATCCTAAAATACATAAAATTTTCGAGCGTTATCGTTAGACGTTTTTATTAAGTACATGTTTTTTCTTGCAAAATTGTTATTAAAGCGTTAAAAATTGGGTTTCATTGTTTGAAAAATTTTAAATTTTGTTTTTGTGTTAAAAAAAATGTATATATTATTGATTTTTCGAATTTGATACGTGGATACTCTTTTTTCTAAAGTGGATACATTTGGGACCTTTTCAAGGGTACTTTTTTAACTTCGTCGCGGTAACACTGTTCGACTTCACTGTTGGTATAAATTCACCACTAAAAACGTTTTGTGTCAAACAAAGAAAATATATAAATAAATTGAATGTAAGTTGTAAATAATGTATGCGAAGTAATAAATTCCATAATTAATTAATCTTTTTCTTTGTTGATAGAAAGTCAAACATCACGATATGATGTGGGCAGAGGCGGTGTTGCACTAGGAAACAAACTAAGCTAAACGATGAAGAAAAAATTCTGCCAAAAGTATGAAATCAGCGGCTACCGACCATATCTTTCAGTGAATCAAAGCCGGATTAAATAAAATCGGCATGTTAACTTGGAAAAGGTCTGAGACGTAAGTACTGGCGTTCAAGAATTGTACTCTTAATTGTTTAATTCGTTTGTCTCTCAACAGAATTATGCCAGAATTGAAGAAGACCGTGTTGTCTGCTCAGCCTACTCGCATGAGCTGCCCAAATACGGCATTAAGGTCGGTCTTACCAACTACGCTGCCGCCTACTGCACTGGCTTGTTGGTAGCACGTCGTGTGCTCAACAAATTGGGTTTAGACTCGATTTATGCTGGTTGCTCTAAATTTACCGGTGAGGAGTACAATGCTGAACCTGTCGATGATGGACCAGGTGCATTCCGTTGTTACTTGAATGTCGGTTTAGCACGTACCACTACTGGTGCCCGTGTATTCGGTGCAATGAAAGGTGCTGTCGAAAAAATAAAAGGATAAAAAAACATAAATTTGATTTAAGTCCGGCTGATGTTTTCTTATAAAATAGCCAAAAAAATTGTTTTGCTTTTCTTCGGCAAAAAATCAAAAATCCAACTAACTTTAATGTCAAATATCTTTTAATTCATTCTTGTCATGTTGGTTCATCTTTTTTCATTATGGTGCACCGTATCAAATTACATGTTGCTGCAAAATTGTGCACTCCTACAACTACAAACGACGTTTTTATTAACAAAATTCTAAAAGCCCTCAGTGCAAGCGCTTGAGAAATTTAGAAAGTTTTTTGCTTCTTCTGTAAAATCATGAAAAGTGTTGTTACGCCTCTTTGCATTTTAAATGACGATAAACTCCAGCGATGCATTAATATGCACACAAATCTTCGTTAAAATAACTTAGATATGATTCGTTTGTGATTATTTTCGTTCATTGTTGGATGATGTATTTATATTGAAATAATATATAGGCACATTTCAATGACAAGTCAAGTGAGAGCTCTACAAATAGCCACCTAAAATGCAAGAATGCGTTACAACAAAATATTAAAAATCGACTTTTTGATTGATTATGATGCACTGTATCAAAATACATGTTGCTGCAAAATTTTACACTCCTACAACTAAAGCCGACGTTTTTATTGAGAAAATTCTAAAAGCCTTCAGTGTGCTTAAGAATTTAGAAAGTTATTTGTTTCTCCTGTAAAATCATAAAAAGTGTTTTTACGCTTTCTTGCATTTCCAAAGCTGCGATACATTCATTTTATTTTGCAGAAAATTATATATAAATAAGATTAAAATCTTCTCATTATTACTAATGAATGTCACATGTTAAATTTAACTAATTTTACCCTTCACATTGCCAAATGTAAATTTCCCTTATTCTTGTTGTCACATCGCCTATGTGAGAGTTCTCACACTCGTGTCACGTCACTAGAACTCTGGAATTCTTGTTGTCATGTGACGTGAGTTTGTGCCAGCCAAAGCATGACAACAAGAATACCAGATTTCTAGTGACGTGACATGAGTGTGAGGGCTCTCACATATGCGAGGTGACAACAAGAATAAGGGCAATTAACTTGTTGATCGAAATTAGTTTGCTGCACTGGTGTGTCTGAAGATTGATTCGAATGCGAATTCTTGTGCCCCTTTATATTTGTTTTTCTAATTTTTATTGTTAAAGCGTGTTTTGTCCTTTATTGCTCCTTTCCCTTGCTGTTGCTGCGGTTTGTTGTGGGCAGCGGATGTAGATCGGATTTCTGGCCTCAAAAAAATCTCTCGCATTTGTACACAACTGTCGTTTCTTATTCTCCGCCTCTGTGCCTGCAGCTTCTCGTTTTTCCTTTTCCGCAGTGGGCAACATAGCGGTCATACGAACTGATGAATTTAATTTGCTCTATCTTTTTCAAATTTCCCTTGACAACTTCATCCTGTAAAAGAGGGAACATATAAGTAGCAATATATACGATTTAATTCCCCTCAGTTAAGCTTACCTCTGAATTAGCTGAAGTATCAAAGATAATACAGGCAGGTTTAGACATGAATGTATTGTTGATGACCAATTCCCAAATTAACATCGTTGTTTTATTAAGTTCAACAGAATAGGTAAGTCATCTCGAAACTCCTCACAATGTGACAAATCATGTGGACAGTACAATTTGCTGTTGTAGTGTTTTGAGTGGCTTTTATCAATGCGATGCACCACGGCTGTTTCATGAGTTAGCTAAGAAATATAGCAGAAGAAAGTTAAATCAACTTATATTAAAATTGTCTTTTTATTAACCTACCTTCACCAAGGGCTGCTCTCGAGCACGCAGCACAATCTGATGCAACGTACGCATATTCTGACGCACCATTGGAGGGAGGTATCGGATTGCAGCATGACAAAATACCTTGCACTTCACGTGGAAAACTCAGATCTGCAGCATCATATGATTGGCACGTAGCCGTAACTTTTATCTTCCAGACGAGTAACATTATCGCGGCACGCAAAAATCTGGCGCAGCGTGAACATTCGACGGTTATCAAATACACACTTTGACTTACGAAACAGATCCAAATAGATATCCGGCCAAATGGTATGTTTAACATAGCACTTCTTACAGATCTCAGTGGTAGCACGCTGATAGATGGTCGCCAAAACATTTGTTTGATTGTGCGATGCATCTAGGATATAATTTGTTAAGCGCTCATAGATATTCATCAGAAAGTGTAGATCCACTGCAGTCTTCCTCCTTTTTACCAGCATCACAAAGGATCTGCGCTGGCAAAGTTGCCAAAGCCAACAACAGCACACACATCAATTTTCTGTTTGCCTTTGATTTCTTTGTTAATAATTAATTATTTTAGATTTTCTGCCATTTTTCACACAAGTTTCTTTATAATGAAACGATTTAACTGATAAACACAAAAATTTCTAGTTTAGAAAATTTAGATTTTTAGCATCTGACATTAAACAGCATTGACAGCTATGAGGTGAAAAAAGGTGAACTCACGTACACAATACGTGAGTTTCACAATTTGCAAAACCAATCTCAGAACAGCTGATTTCTGACTGAAAAAATCGAAGTTTCCTATCTGGTTATCTGTGGTTCGTGGACCACACCGTTTGCTATTTCCAGTTACTCCCCTCAAGTAGGGGGTGTGCAACAGCCAGCAAAAGTCGACTTCGACTAATCGACTTTTTGAACCTTTAGAAATCGACTTTTCAACTTTTTTCGACTTTTTTAAAAATATTTTTGCAGGGCAGTTAAGAAGCAAATGATTCAATATGAAAAATGTGTTTTATTGTTAAAATATTAACAAAAACATGGTTCTTCAGTAAATAAATAAAATACAAAAAAGCAAAATATTGCCATTTTAGTTCTTTTATAGATAATCAGACTTCTTATGAATAATTTTACCCTGGTAATCGGAAAAAGGAGAGTTAATTTTCAAGATAAAGTTTAAGAACATTTTGGAAATTTTTAATGCTAATTTCTTCATCAACCGTCAATATTTATGAAAGTATAAAAAATGTGATGTCTCTATCTGCTATCTTAAAAATGTAAGCTCCGATTTCCGAGGAAAAATTATTCATAATTGATCAAGCCCTAACCGCTGAATTAACGTAAGCGTTATCAACCAAATTTTACAATAGAAGCATTTTCCTTGTTGTCTTTTTTTTTTGCATAAGCGTTACTTGTAAATTTTATTTTTGTATTCGGTATAGCTTTAGAAAAGTTTAAGTAGAGATGTGAAATTTTTGGAGTTGACGACTTTGTTTACAAACAAGCGGATATTTATTAAGTTTTCGATCAATAGCTGGGCGAGCCAGATAAGGGCGCAGCAGAAAGGGCATCAATTTCATCAATTGTAAAGTTCATTTTTGTCTTACCACCTCAAACAAGAAACATAATGTCACTGTTATCGGACTCTTGATTATTAAATGTCGATGCCGCTATCACAACTTCTTCGTTTGAAATTCTTGCTTGTCTCATCTCGGCATTCACAAGATCGCCTAAATGGAGGGTGGAGTTTAATTTTGCAGTAATTATTTATGTACTGCTACTTACCAAGGTGAAAGATTGCTTGAGAGCACTCCCGGATATTTTGAAATGCGTGCTTTTTTAACCTAGGATCTAGAAGTGTTAAAGAAGCGTATGGTTTTACCAATTCAATATTATAATTTTTTTTTTATGATTTCAATGGAAAGCACTCGTTTTAAATTCTTGCCAACTTGACAAAAACCAGAACATTGCTCTGTTGTCTATAATAAAATATTAATCCATTTGAGCGTAGTTTGAATATTGTGAATATAAATTTGTTTAACAGCCTTATTCTGGCAAATTAACAATTGTTACCCAGTATTCTTGATATTTCTATGTGTTTGTTGTAATGGTTTTTTTTTAAAACAAAATTTGAAGCTCAAAAATAATAAATTTAAAAAAAATTGTCATCTGCTTTTCAAATAGTGACATTTTCATTAACATTTTGCTACGCGTTTAACGTAATCAGATGATACGCAATTGCTTCGTCACGCTTCCACTTACAGTCTCCTTTTTTAATTTTAGCGACCACTTTTTTACATTTATCGAATCAAGAGTTGCCAACGCAGCTTTATTTGTTGTTAAACAGCTATTTCGTTTATTAATTTAGAGAAGACAGTTCTCAGATTAGCGTTAATGTTTTTGTTTCGCATAAAATGAAAACAGTCGAACGTAAAAGTCGAAATTAGAAGTCGACTTTCGACTTTTTTCAATATCAGAAAGTCGATTGCCAAAAGTCGAAAATTATCAAGTAAAATTCGATTTTCGACTTATTTCGACTTCGACTTGCACATCCCTTCCCTCGAGTGTGTAAAACTTCTCAGTGAAGCTCTTTTGTTTTTGCATACCATATGCTTAAACTCTGTTTGCCATGCTATCAGCCCTTGCAACAGAATTCAAGCGGCACAGTCACCCCTTGCAGTCAACTGCCCTTGTAAAATCTTCAGATTCTGCTCGCCGTGCTATAAGTCCTTACAACAGAACTCAAGTTTTACACAATTGGCCTCTGCAGAAACCATCGAGTCTCTTACTGCGTCACGTCAACCGTCACACCGTCGTAGTTATTTAAATTTCACGCCGCTATTCAGCTATTTCAGTCGCCCCACTTCATCATAAAAACTTTGCAGTCCAGCTCTTCTTTTGCTAACAATGCTTGAATTCTGCTCGTCGTGCTATTAGCCCTTGCAACAGAATTCAAGCGGCGCAGTCAGACCTTGCGATCAACTGTCCTCGTAAAATCTTCAGATTCTGCTCGCCGTGCTATAAGCCCTCGCAACAGAACTCAAGTTTTACATAATTGGCCTTGCAAAAACTTCGAGCCTGCGACTGCACAACTTTGACACGCTGCATCGTCAAAGCTTTTAAAATTGCCCGCTGCGTCGACTAAACCTCGTCGTTTAGCTAGCTCAGTCGAATTGCCCGAGTGGTCGTCTGACCTCATAATTACTTCACCTCTGCTCGCAGCGCTGCTTCGGTAGCCCTCGCCCCAGAACTTGAAGGACCGCAAACATTTATTTTCTTGAACGCATTACTTTTGCTCGCTGCGCTGCTTCGGTGGCCCTCACAATAGAACTTGAGCGACCGCTGCAAACAATCATTTATTCTTTTGAACGCATTACTTCTGCTCACTGCGCTGCTTCGGTAGCCCTCGCAACAGAACTTGAGCGACCGCTGAAAACAATCATTTATTCTTTTGAACACATTACTTCTGCTCGCTGCGCTGCTTCGGTGGCCCTCGCAACAGAACTTGTGCGACCGCTGTAAACAATCATTTATTCTTTTGAACGCATTACTTCTGCTCGCTGCGCTGCTTCGGTAGCCATCGCAACAACACCTAGTCGCTGTACATGAGTTACCTCACATAGCGAATACCTGAACCATCACCGTCATGTCATTAGAGACCAGAACCAACGTCTAAGCAATTTAGAACCGAACCAGAACCGATTACCTTAACGCCGAGAATCGATTACCTTGCATAGAACCCGTCCTGTCGAACCGATTACCCGTTGAACAGAACCGCTTCCGACTAAAAGACGCTGTGCCACAAATTTGTAAATGATCATAATACCTATCATAAAGACTATAATAAGGAATTGAAATTGTTCAATAAAGATTGAAAGTAGATTCAAGTTGTGTTCTAATTTGCTGAAGGTTAAGTGGACCCTTCAGAGAATCCTGGGACGACTGAGTTTTGCCTCAGCCTAAGATAAAACCACGTTACAACTTTGTTCTGTAGATACACATAATTTGCAAATCATTTAATTTCAATTTAATTTACCATTTCCTCAATTATCAATAAGAATCACTTTATAATAAACATAAAGTTAACAGCTTCAATGCAAAGCGACAGTTAATTTTGATTGTAATTATAATTGACCAATTAAAATTTTAAAAGTTTGTTTATAAAAGTGTATAAAACCAAACTAAAGAAAACAAAACAAAAGATTGACAGCTAAAAATAATTTTCAAATAGTTATCGATGCGTTGCCATCGCCTTTTTTAAAACTTGCTTTTATACTAAATAGTATGCAGGTCTAGTTGTTATACCAAACTGACATGGCTCGTATTATGATATTATTTTTAATATCAACCGAGTCACTAATTTTAACCGAGAAAACCGTAAATCTGTAAACATTTGTGTTGGAAACGGTTAACATTTTTATGAATGAAAAAATTCACTTATTTTTTGCTATAATGTGACATAAAGTGACAGAATTATTTTTTTATGTATGTATACAACAATGAAAAATGTTGATGTTGTTTCGGTCTTCTGAACTTTATTGCTATTATAAATTGGCCGTATAAAAGACAAAACTTTTTTATTAACCTTTTCCTTTTTTATTATCCTATTTTTCGATATTTCAGCTCGCGTTGTGGGTCTTCTTCAGGGCGTTAAAGACTAAAAAACTTTTGTCTTGAGCACATTTAAGAGATTACGTAAAAAAAATTAAGAATTAATGCTAAAGGGTCCGCCATCTAACTTTTTTTTTCATCTAGTGCTTATTTCGTGAATGGTAACATTTAGCTCATGTCTGATTTGACAGATAATTAGTTTTATCTTTCCGCTGAACGAATATGGTTGTGTATACGCTTGAACAACGCTGGGAAATATTGCGACTTTACTTTGAAAATCAGGATAATGTTTGTAACGACCCTTTTTTCCGCTCGAGGATTCGGTACAAAAATTTGTAATACGTTTCTCTCGGAAACGGACACCAAATGAAACTCAGCGGTATCGGAACTTGATATTCTTTATTAACAAAATCTAAGATACGCTTACGTACTAACAATGTATGGTCTTAAGGCTACCTGGTCGCACGGAAGGTGGACCACAATCAACTAGTTGTGGGTAGGTTTTCCCAAATGAAATAATATAAAAAAAATAATAAAAGGTAATTATATATGGTTTTTCCCGCATTTACATTGAGTTCGATATTCGTTTTAGTTTCTGACCAAAAGGGTAAAGGAAAAATATAGTAATTTACGAATTGCTACATATAAGTTTCTACCGATTTAATTTAAATATTAAAAGGAAAATTCTTTGCTATCGTATGCTCGCAATTCGAAATTTGCAGGAGGATTTTTAGATAAATAAAAAAAAAAATATAATAAATATATGTTCGCTTCTATATCTTTAATTGTGTGTTAGGTGGACGTGGGTTAACCAATCCAACGCCCCTAACTATTTTTCTTAAATATAAATATAAGGACACGAGACGCCAGGCAAGTATAGGGTATGATACTCCCGAGTGGTATTTGCAAACCTCGCAGTGAAAATGTCTTTCATTAGTGAAAATTTATGGTCTTTTATTAGGTAAGTATTAGCGGCTAGTAGCGGGGTCTCAGGTAGTGTTCGTCGTTTACTAGGCATTATCCTCGGATTTCGACCTTAAATTCAAGGCCGGGTGCGGTTCTGCCCACATTAGCCCGGATCTCAGATTCACGATTGCCGGATCAAAGTACCCAATAATATCTAGTCCGATAGTCACACACTGTCTCGTCGTTACTTATATGAATGCCCTGATCCCGAGAAAGGATAGTGGTGACTTAGAACGGGTGCGGTTCTGCCCACATTAGCCCGTCCTTGGTCCACAAAACAACAAGTTCTACGCTCACGTCACGACTTCAGTTCTGGTGAGATCTTCCCGTAGTGGGGCAGAGGAGTAAAAAGTCCGGGTGCGGTATTGCCCACATTATCCCGTACGTTTACTCGAATTCTTCGGGTTCTCGTCACTCTATTCTCGGTCTCATTTCGTTACGTAGCTTTACTTTAAATTCACTGTCTCACTATTTCACTGTTTCTGGTACCACACTTTAAGCCCCTCGGGAGCCCCTATACTCACCCGTTGACCGTGTTGTAGTTAAAATATAGAAAATGGATACTTCGATGACGTCCGGATTTGCCTGTGATACTTCTGCGGTTGATATTGGCGTCCTTTATTGTTATACTATGTTGCTTTATCCTACACAGGTCGCTTGAGGTTGGCGTCGATGTTGACTCTCCCGTTCGGATGTTGTCGACGTCCCTTTTTTAGCTTAATTGTATTAACGTTGGCGTCGCAGTTGACTGCTCTTCTGATGCTGTCGACGTTTTTCGTGTGATATTCGACGATGCCGTTGACTTCCCTTGGTGGTGCAGTCGGCGTCTGCACTTATTTCTAGGTATAACCGTTGACGTCGCTGTCGGTTGGTGCGGGCAGAACTTTCTGCCACCAACGAAAACTATTCCTGCTATGACCACCTCACACGCGTACGCTTGGAAAAATACAGATCCCGATTCACTCTCCGTTTGTGCTTTTATAAGCAGCTGTCTTCTTCTTTGCATCGAACCTTCTGGCATATCGCGTGATGTTCCCGTTCGCTGGTTTGGCTTTAGTGTTTTCTCCTCTCGCCAACTGCCTGGCGTGTGTTTATGATGCCCGTTATCACCATGGTACATAAAAGAAAATAAACAGAAAACAATTATTAACAAGAGAGCCACCCCTGTAGGAACCTACCCACAACGTAACCTTTTGTGATAGCCTGTGAAACCCGGTGTCGATTCTAAATTTACCTATGCTAATTAACTAGCTCAATATAACGTATTCTTAGACGTTTCTACTTCTTAACTGCTATTTAAAGTTATTTATAACGCTTTCACTATCAACCCTTTACCGCGTAAGTTTTATTTTAAATTTCGCTTACCAAAGGATATGTCTCACGACTAGTGCCTTCATTATAGAAAAGTCATAATAGATTCTTGTGTTCAATTATGGTTTATATTCAGTTAACCTTTCTTATATCCTAACAACAGAAATATGTTAAAATATTTACATTAAATATATATACATTTAGTGCCTTTAATGCTATTATTTTAGCGAGAATATTTATTAGAATATTCATAAAACATTTATATAGTTTATAAAATGTTTTCTTATATATCAAAAAAAAATTAGAAAAGTATAAATTTTCTCTGTATGCTCGATGGCCAGAGGTCTCTGCTCAGGCTTTCGCCTTGTCGCAGCGATCCTGGTGGGGTTGAAATATCTCTCTGTGGCCAAGTGAGCGACCCAGTCGCCAGCCGAGGGCAAGTCTAGAAAAGAAAGTAAGTGGTGAGGTAAGAACACATGTGGGAGAAAATTTACACAAAATTTTGTTCCTTACATGTTGCAGAATGTGTGCGAAAATTGCGTACGGATTTTGGAAGAAGAGAAGCACCGCCAGCTCCGTATGTTCGTTATCTTGTGAAAAAAGTGAAAGAAACTGGCGTCCTCATCGATAAACCAAAGCGTGAAAAGCCAAAAGCAGTGCGTACACCCGATATATATTGTTGTGTGTGAAAGCGTGTGTGAAACGCCATCAAAATCAATTCACCGTCGTTCTCAACAATTGAACATTTCGGAGACATCATTGAGACGAATTTTGCATAAAGACCTTTGTATGACGCCATACAAAGTCCAATTGGTTCAGGAGTTGAAGCCAACTGACCATCCAATGCGTTTTCGCTTCGCTAAGTGGGCCTGCGATCGACTTACAGAAGATGCCGATTTTGCCAAAAATCATCTTTTCAGATGAAGCTCATTTTGATCTTGGCGGGTATGTAAACAAGCAAAATTGTCCCATTTGGGGCACAGAAAACCCGCATGCATACATTGAAAAGCCGCTGCACCCAAAAAGAGTCACTGTTTGGTGCGGATTTTGGTCCAGAGGCAAGATTGGGCCATTTTTCTTCGAAAATGAGCAAGGAGTGGCCGTTACAGTCAATAGCGATCGTTATCGGGCCATGTTGAACAAATTTTTGTTCACAAAAATTGAAGAGGAGGATATTGGCAACATTTGGCTTCAACAGGACGGCGCTACGTGCCACACAGCCGAAGCTACACTCGATGTTTTGCGCCCTGTTTTTGAAGATCGCATTATCAGTCGCAGAGCTGATGTCGTTTGGCCACCTCGGAGCTGCGATTTGACACCGTTAGACTATTATTTGTGGGGTGCCCTCAAGTATAAGTGTTACGCCGACAAGCCAGAGACAATTGACGCTTTAAAGGACAATATTCGTGAAGCCATTGGTGAAATACAGCTGCACACAATCGATAATGTGCTTAAAAATTGGGCCGAACGTGTAGGCTACTGCATGGCCAGCCGAGGCAGCCATTTGAATGAAATTAGTTTTCATTATTAACCGTAAGGATTGTACTTTCAAATAAAAAAGAAATTTGAGAAAATATCCAGTAATTTTTTTTATAGAATTTTCAAAAAAAAAAAGTTATTTGGCCCTTTATTTAACAAAATTTTTTATTTTTAATAAATATCGTTAAGCCGCGTCGAACAAATAATTGCCACCATCATCGTCCAATGAGTTTATGTTTCGAATTATCGAAAAAAGGAAAATAAAACAGCAAAAAGTTTGAAAAAAAGTTTTGTCTCTACATATGGCCACAGCCCCCTTTAAAATAGCAACAATTTGAAATCTTAACATAAACAATTTAAGAAGTTAGCGAAACTAATAGAAAAGCTTAACGGAATTTTTTATAGGTATGTTCTGTTCTTCGTTAAGTGAGGATGAATGTTATATGGAAGAAAGAATAGGAAATAATAAGAAGGATATTTCGTTGAACTAAATAAGTATGTTTTATATATTTCATAGTGACTTTTATTTTTTTTTTTTTTTGTCAAACTGAAATAAAACGTGTTTAGAAAATCCCCACATTTTCATTATCTGTTTCGACCTTTTTGTTAATGTTTCATATATATTTTATTATTTTTTTAGTCCTTTTTTAATTTTTGCCTCAACAATATCCTGGTTGAGGACTTTCAAATTTCAAATTTTTGCCAGTGCGGTAGAGGACTTGTGCACTTTACAAAAACAAAAATCTGCTCAATTGCTTTTCTACTGTAGCCTTAAAGGGATTCTACACAATACAGCGATTGTACCAGTATCGGCTGCTATTTGACAGTTGCGTGCGATTATTGTATTGTGTTCATGCAATCATGCCACGAGTTGATGGCAATATTGCACGGTCGAATGGTTGAAACCGCCAACTGCTGTACAACAAGCGATTGTACAACCGTTGTATCGTGTGGAAGCCCTTTTAAACTTAAGGACTTGAGCAGTTGTGCATTTGTGTGCATTGACAGCTTTAAAAAGTGATGGTGGTGTGTGGGCGTATCAATTTATCGCCCAATGTCATAAAGCCCAAAGCAATATATGGCACAATGCTCAAAGAATGTCGCAACGTCCACATCAAAAAGAAATGGGCATATAGTCAAACCAAATGTCACATCTAGTGTCCGACCGAAACCGGAATTTTGGCCAAAACCGAAATTTTGGCCGAAACCGAATATTTGGCCATTTTATAATATTCGGCCGAAACCGAAACTGGATATTAATATGAACATTTAAGTTTTTACAAATAATTTTTTTATTAAAAGGAAACAAAAGTACTTTCATACACATAAGAAAAAAATTTAATATAAGAAAGTTTTATTTGAATATTGAAGTTTATAATAATTAATTGAAGTTTGCTATAATATTAAAAGAGATAATTTTTTATTTTATTTTTTATTACATACGTCCATACACACTCAAAATAGTATGCACCTACAATGTAAATTTTTATAGAACTACAAAATAAAGATTTTTTTTTTAAGTTTAGTATTATAAAAATAGAAATATTTCATTTTCTTTTACTTTATTTCTTTATTCCTTGAAGTTTAATTATCAATTTTTGGCCTCAGTACCTATAAAATTTTAACGTTAATTGCAACAGACATGATAAAATCGAAAATGATAGTATCGAACGCATAAAATTAACTTAAATATTAAATTAACAGCATAAATTAAATTATAGACGAATTCATAATTTTTGTTCTGTACAGTGCGTTGTAAATATTTTTATCAAACCAAATTTATATATTTGAATAAAATGACTGATGCAAAAAAATTTTACCAAAAGTTTCGGCCATTGAAGCCAAATAGCCGAAACTAGCCGAAATTAACCGAAACTGACAAAAAGGCCGAAACTGGCCGTATCTGAAACCGGAACCGAATATTCGGTCGGACACTAGTCATATCACCCAAGGGGAGAAAAATTTGGCGTTATGGCATACCATTTCGGCACTACCAAATCGAAATTAAAGGTAATTTCGACCTAATGAAATCATTGGGTGTTATGACATTCGGTTTGGTTGTTGTGACCATTTTTTTCTTTAAATTTGGGCATTACGACATGCATTGGGCGTTTTGGTGTTTATTGCTTTGGGCGTTATGACGTTGGGTGTTACAATATGGCACACGTTATAAATCCACAGTCATAATGCAATATTTTCTTTTGCAATTTTTTTTTTTTTGAGAAGCATTTTCTTAAGAAATCGGACTACTTCTATTTGAAAATGAGATCAAGCCATTCGATTTATTTCTCTTTATTGTGAATGTGGATGATTGTCATCCACATTCAACAGTGTAACGGTACGTTTTACGCTGGGGTATCACTCGCCGGACCAGTAGTCCTGTCACAAAACAATTTCTATTTTGGGACCCAGAAATAAAGAAGCTGAAGCGGTTTTATTTTAAATTCAAGAACTCTTGTTTATTAAATTTAGCTTCAGTGCTTTTATCTTAGATCTATCTTTAATAAATGTAAAACGTATAGGATGGCACTTCTTGCGCCGTAAATAAGGAAATAAAATAATGAATTTAAATTGTTGGTGATGGCTTACTTGCGTGCTCTCAGCACGTCTTCGTTATAGCTGGGTTGCGTGCTCTCAGCACGTCTTCAATGTCGTGTGCGGCGTGGGCACGTTATCGCTATAGCTGGGACTACGTACTCTGTAGTACGTCTCGTTGTCCTTGGGCGCTCTCTGTAGCGCGTCTCCAATATCGCGTGCGGCGTAGCACGTCTTCGATACAGCTGGGTTGCGTGCTCTCAGCACGTCTTCAATGTCGTGTGCGGCGTAGGCACGTTGTCGCTATAGCTGGGATTACGTACTCTGTAGTACGTCTCGTTGTCCTTGGGCGCTCTCTGTAGCGCGTCTCCAATATCGCGTGCGGCGTAGCACGTCTTCGATACAACTGGGTTGCGTGCTCTCAGCACGTCTTCAATGTCGCGTGCGGCGTAGGCACGTTGTCGCTATAGCTGGGACTACGTACTCTGTAGTACGTCTCGTTGTCCTTGGGCGCTCTCTGTAGCGCGTCTCCAATATCGCGTGCGGCGTAGCACGTCTTCGATACAGCTGGGTTGCACCCTTGTGCGTTGCACACTCTAGCACAGCTCGGTTTTCCCTGAGTCGTGTGCTCTCTAGCCCGTCTTGGATGCCTTCGCGTTGACCAAGTGCGTTGATTTCGACGCACGTGTCGACCTCTGTCTTATGGCGAATATGTTGCTTCCTTAGGCGTTGAATACTCTGCGTTATGTAGTCTGAGTGCGTTGGGTACGACGCACGTGTCGAACTCAGTCTTCTGGGCAAATATAATGTTTTGCCGGACGCTGGGTACTCCGTAGTCTTGCTGGTCTGAGTGCGTTGGTTATGACGTACGTGTCAAACTCAGTATTCTGGGCAAATATAATGTTTTGCCGGACGCTGGGTACTCCGTAGTCTTGCTGGTCTGAGTGCGTTGGTTATGACGCACGTATCTAACTCAGTATTCTGGGCAAATCTGTAGTTTTTGCCGGACGCTGGGTATTCTGTAGTCTCGCTGGTCTGAGTGCGTTGGCTATGACGCACGTGTCAAACTCAGTCTTCTGGGCAAATCTGTGGGTTTGCCGGGCGCTGGGTACTCCTCTTTCCTTGCTAGAGGATTAAAAACGAAGACCTTACGGAATCTTGATGCTTCTTGATTGCCAAAGAAAAGCCTCCAAGAATTGCGCTGAGCCTTTCGAAATGCTTTGCTAAAATTTTTTCAACTGGATTTATACTTATCCCAGCATTGAGTTCTACCGAATTTCTTAGTCTTATTAAAAATTTTCCTGCACTGCGACCTTAGATAACTTGTTTACCTTGACCACCAAAAAGGTTTTGCTTTTCCTCTTGGGGCGCCCTAGGGCATGATATTTCTAAAGCCGCGTTTAGAGTCCCCGTCAGCTGCTCCACTAGAGCTGCACTGGTCTAGTTCATGTGTCGTCGTAGGGAGACTACCTGAGAGAGGGGGTAACGATGCCTTCACTGCCTCCCTAAATTCGCACCATTTTGTTTTCTTCAGACTCCTAAAGACAGCTTGGCTACTGACGTGGCCCTTAAGACCAAATGTTATATACCTATGATCACAGAAGAAGTGCTTTCCAGTGCGTGATCCTATAATAAAAGAAGTCAGAGACTAGGGTAACATCTAAGACTTCATTCCTACTGCGAGTAACAAAAGTTGGCTCGTTCCCAACGTTACAGACATGTAAATTACTTTTGAGTAAATTATCAAAGAAAAACTCAACTCTTTCTTATCTGTGCTTCCCCAGACTATATAGTGTACATTCGCGTCAGCACCGATGACCACACTTCACCTACCTTTCCTATAGCTGCTTTGTAGAATGTGACATCGGGGCACAGGTCCGGGAGGAGGACCTGGAATCTCAAACATGAGCCGAAGATAATCGGCTTCAACCAGCCTCCAGTTCGTGGCTGAGATTCCAAAATCCTCCGCCCCCTAACCTATCACCCAGCACCTTACCTCCTCTGGTGACATCGCTGAAGAGTCGGACAGAAAAGTCACCAGCAGCCTTCAGGTTTTCCACCTCGTTGGCCGGTTTCTCTCCCTGCGACCTCTGTCGCTTGACCGACAGACCTTAACCGGCTCCAGACGATACCATCTTGCCGCTACTGACACCTAACACCCATTTACGACTCTGAAACTGTTTGTCCGATAACACAGACTTTGCAGCGAGCTCCTTCTCTAGATCCGCGAGAAGCCTAGCCTAGCGACTAGACAAGCCCTTTTGGGCAGAAGAAGAGGCTTTACTTTGAATTGAGCTGCTGCTACAACTCTGATCTGGTTTGGCCATATTCTGAGCCAAAACTGCGGCCACACTACTACGATTCAGTTTCTGATGAGATCCGGACTCCTTGTTTTTTGTTTTTTTATTTATAGAGGACATAACCCACGAGTAGCGGTGAAGGGGATGTTCGTATGTGCAGAGATCCGCATACACAGATAGGGCTAGATACATCCGGAGGTCACCAGGTATCCGGATGGCTCCGTGAAGGACTGAACTAGTTCTTTAAAAAGGCCTTCAGCCTAGTCAATCTTCGGCACGGGTCGCATGACACATTGATTCAGCACATTACCTTACACCAATGGGAACGATCCACCCCAGGCAGCACTAAGACTATTGAGATTCAGAGCGCTGTGAATTGCGCCCCCCCTTAGCTAACCGCCATCTCTCAGAGTACTTTGCTAGCCCCTAACTGAGGACACTGTTGCAGTTTTTTCCAGCCGGCACCAACTTGTATGGTTAGGCGGAGGATTTTTGCCAGCCTTGTAAATATTAACAATTTAAAAATATTGAGTTTAAAAAAGCATCGACAGAAATTATTCAATGGAAATAAATTTGGTAACATATTTCAAAGCGTTTCATTCGTTATACGATCAAATATATGCAACCAGAAACATCACGTAAAGTCCATAATGTCTTATGGCCGAAAGCGAATGGCATGGAAAACACCCTGTTTACAAACAGGACAATTGCTATCGCTCGATGTGCAAATGCGATTAGCACCTTCTATGCAAAACATGTTATGGACACATGGCTAAAACTAGCAGCTAATACTTCACAGTAAAATTTCAAGACTTACGATGGGATGTTCAACACTTCCAAAAATTTGGATTCTGCTTCATATGTCGTTGCAATGTTGTAACTAATTTTGCCATGTTGGGAGCGACCCATCGTTTTCTTGCACATAAGAGGCATTAACTGCAAATTCGCCGTAGCGCTGTAAATTGGAATTGCCGAGTGGCTTTGATTTACTAGGAGTGGAAGTGTTTTAGTCTTAGAATGAACGACACTCATAAGAATTTGATACTCACTGGAAGTATTTGGAAGCTGTGGGTGCTCCTGTGAGCGCTGCTAGCTTATCTTACATTACTTTAAACTTTGTCATTTAAACAAAGTATTTAGTAAATGATTGATAATTATGATGCATATCAAAATATACACACATCTCAGAGTCATAAAAAAGAAGCTGTCGACGCGACGTTTCACTATTAGAGTCACGTAATGGTTCCTACTGGTTGGCACGGCACATTAAAAAATTATCATAAAATGAGTTTTACATATGTTATCAAATTCCATTGAAATTGAACTTTATTTTGACTTTTTTAACTGAACCCAGCTTAAAGCTGGGCCTTAAAGCTAAGTTGCTTTTAAAATTGTACTTTATTCTCTTTTTTTTAACTAAACCCAGCTTAAAGCTAGGTCTTAAGCTTTAGCTTAATTCTATTTCTATGTAATTATTCTCTCTCTAACCAACCACCGAAGTGTAAGCATTAAAACTCCATCTCATTGGAAAAAACTCGTAACTTTTATTTGTTATTAATACCCCGTGTTAATAACTAAATTTTGTGGAGTTATTTCTGTTAAATGATAATCTTCATTTAACAGAAATCCCTACATTTTTTGGTGTTTAATGAGGAGCACCTTCTCTTCCCAAATATAGGAACAGCATCCACCTCATGGTACGCTACCGAAAGCCTACCACCACGCGTGTTATTTTTCCGCGCTAAATTGCTCCCGCCCCTATGACCGGAGCAATTTAGCGATGAAAGTAGCACCGGTTTCTTCATGGTCCTTCGAGTCTACAAAGAATCAAAGTGGATTTATGTCCTTTGAATTCAAAGAAAATTGCCTTCCCATAGTCAAATATTAATAATTTATCTCTACTCTTTCGAAAGGGTGCAACCATTTTGTACATTAGAAGCAACCAGGTTTTTCAATAAGTAACAAAAGCAACATGAAAGCAGATATAAAAGGAAAAAGGTGAGAAAGAAGCAGCCAGTTTCTTATTTGTTCGTATTGTTTCGGAAAAAAAAGGATTGAGTGACTGTGAGTGCGTCGTGTGAGCTGCGTTCCAAATAAAAATTATTCAAAAACTAAAAAAAACCGAAATAGAATAATAAAAAAAGGCGGCAGTAAATAAAAAAATTTATATTCGGTAGACGTATCAAAAAGGAAAATTCGTGTTAAGTACATTGAAACGAAGTGCGTGGAAACATCGGACATTCATTTGGTGGTTTTTTTTTCTTTTCCTTCATTATATCACTGTTTCCGCAGTCAATTCGTTATAGATTATATTCCAACAACAACAAAGTCGAAAGAGCGAAAGCATGAACAACAAAGTTCAGAACAAAATTAGTGATAAAGTATACCAAATGAAAACGATAAACTCTCAAGTCAGAGTATAAAGACATAAACAATACGGAGAATTTCAATTCATAATATATTAATTAAGTGAGTTTGAATTAAAATAATTGTTGTGCTATTCTTGTCAAAATAACCAACGAGGAAAATTGGTTAATGTGACTCGGTTCAAATTTCGGTTGAGGTGAACTTAACCAAATAGCCCAGTGTGTTGTCGTCTCTTTCACCCACGACTTGCATGACTACGCCGGCACCATCTCGTGCTCGCTCTCGCCTACCGGCTATACGAACTCGTTGTTCCCAATACAACCTCGTTCCAGTCACGGCAGCCATGATAGAATTGCAAGTTGGCTCTCTATAGAAACGAGTCAGTCAGTAATTCGTTAGTTAAGGCCTTGTTATAATAGACGTAATGTAAAGTAGCGTAATGTTTTCAACTGTCATCGTGACGGGACGTTATGTAAGAAAACGTTGTAGCAATTATAATAGGCAGTAGCATGGTAGAAGGATAGAGGTATATGCAGCGCTGACTGTGCTCTCTTTCCATACTGCCATGTTTGTCAAATTTAGCTGTGTGGCGAATGAAAACAAAAGAAAATAAAGAAAAAGTTTTGCTTCGTTTTGACAATTCCGGCAGTATGCTCTCATCTAGTGCATATACCTGTATTCTTCTACCATGGGCAGTAGCCAGGTAGTTGTTTGTCATAAATAATTGCACGTTCCTGTACAAGTACAATTAAAACTTTGTCATCCATAGCTGTGGATATATAGAACTATCACTTAATAACGAAAACTCTACAAAAAGCGTAGTTCAACAATATAAAATAGTGCAATAATCGAATCTAACTTCAATGTTTAGTTGTTCTTTGAACAGACGTAATGTAAAGTAACGTAGAAATCGAAATCCAACGGATCTTTACGTCCCGTTGCATTACGTTACGTTTGTTGTAATCACTTGTAAAGGAAGTATTGTTTGAAACAATGAGTGAAAGAACACACTGCTCAGTTGACATTAGACCACATTACGTTACGTCTATTATAACTGGGCCTTTAAGCGTCATACAGATCAGTCCCTTTCCAACAAGTGGTCCATTTTTTTGCAATAGTTCAAGTACGAGTCAGCAACATTAAAGCTTTTGATTGTCAATTGATAACTAAAAATATCTAAAAAAAAATTAAATCAAGGATAAACAGTGCAATTAAGTGCGAAATATGTGAAATAAAACAAACACAAGAACTACAAAAGAAAAGTTTTTCACGCAATAACAACGAGTTTTAGTTGACTGTGGCAGTCTAAGCCATTTTTTTATGTATATAATAAAAAATACATAATAAACAGTGATTTAAGTGATTAGTGAAAAATAGTTTTTAAAATAAAACAGAAGACGAATATAAAAAGGAGAAAAAAGTGCAACAGCACGCAGTACCAGCAGCAGTATTAAAAAACAACAACAACAAAGTAGCTAAGTGTTTCAGTGTCAGCGACAGAGCAACAACGGCTACAGTAGCGTGCGAAGCGATTGCTCTATATAATTGCCAAAGCAAATACAATGGTGACCAAACCAAACGGCAGCGGAAAAAGTGGTCATACGATCTTGAAGGGAATCCCAAGGTCTAAGGTATTAAGGCATTTTTTAATTTTGCACATGCTGCGTAATTAGCAGAAGCACATACAGCATATATACATTATATATGTATATCTAAATCATGACAAACTTTTTGAGAAAATATTACATAAAACTTCAAAAGCACACACACCAACACATATAAATATATTCATTTACATAAAAAAAAATATATATATAAATATTGAAATTATTGAAACCAACCATTTTCTTTTTTTTCGTGGAAAGCGTTCGCAGCAGCAACCCAGCATTGCGACTAAGCATTCACCGCATTAGACGCAAATACCACCACGAGATGCCGAGTGCCCAAAAGCTGAAAAGCTTCAGGTAAAGTAAATCTAAACTTGTGGAAAACCCAAGGTAACCAGGTATTTTTGCAAATTCATAACCCTTGTTTACGCCAACTCGCAAAATATAGATAGGAAAATATACACCTTCAGTACATATAAATACTCATCACGCAAAAAAATTACTCACATTACCCACTAGGAAATTTTTGTGAGCGTGATACGAACAAAAAGTATAAAAATCTTTAAAATTCAACAACTTTAACTTTGCAACAAACCCACTAAAAAATTCTTCCCATTACCCACTGGGAAATTTTTGTGAGCGTACTACGAATAAAAATTTTTTAAAAAAATTCTAAAACTTTATACATGTAAATTACCCACTACAAAATAAACCGCATTACCCACTGGGAAAGTTTTTTCGGGTACTACGAATAAAATTTGTGAAACAGAATTTTTAGAAAATATTTCTAAAATTTTTTTCAAATTTTATTTGCTCCATTTCAGAGTTGCCAACGCACTCTGAACTCTGGTAAAAAAATTGTATATCTATTGGAGCTTAAAAACTAATTATAAAATTCTTGCCGTTCATCAAAAGATTTTTAAATATTTATAAAAAAATCTTTTCCCAACTTTTTTCTCAATTTCAGAGTTGTCAACACACTCTGAATTCTAAATTTTCTAAAATTATTCGTTTTCTCACATTTTCTCGACGTTTCAGAATTGACATTCTCGCGCAACTTCTGAAAATTTAGTCGTTAAATTTTCTCACAAATTTTTTCACGAAATTTCAGAGTTGCCATTCTCCCGCAACTACTGAATTTTTATTCTTTGCTTTCTCAAAATTTCTCGCAATAATTCAGAGTAGCCATTCTCGTGCAACTTCTGAAATTTATTCGTTTTCTCAAATTTTCACGACGTTTCAGAATTGACATTCTCGCGCAGCTTCTGAAAATTTAGTCGTTAAATTTCCTCACAAATTTTTTCACGACATTTCAGAGTTGCCATTCTCGTGCAACTTCGGAAATTTATTCGTTTTCTCAAATTTTCACGACGTTTCAGAATTGACATTCTCGCGCAACTTCTGAAAATTTAGTCGTTAAATTTCCTCACAAATTTTTTCACGACGTTTCAGAGTTGCCATTCTCACGCAACTTCTGAATATTTTTTATTCGTTGCTTTCCTAAAATTTCCCGCAAAAATTCAGAGTTGCCATTCTCGCGCAACTTCTGAAAACCTATTCCTTACATTGTCTCACAAATTTTGTCACGAAATTTCAGAGTTGCCATTCTCGTACAATTTCTGAAATTTATTTGTTTTCTCAAACATTTCAACGATATTTCAGAGTTGCCATTCTCACGCAACTTCTGAATATTTTTTGTTCGTTGCTTTCCTAAAATTTCCCGCAAAAATTCAGAGTTGCCATTCTCGCGCAACTTCTGAAAACCTATTCCTTACATTGTCTCACAAATTTTGTCACGAAATTTTAGAGTTGCCATTCTCGTGCAATTTCTGAAATTTATTTGTCTTCTCAAACATTTCAAAGATATTTCAGAGTTGTCATTCTCACGCAAATTCTGAATATTTTTTATTCGTTGCTTACCTAAAATTTCCCGCAAAAATTCAGAGTTGCCATTCTCGCGCAACTTCTGAAAACCTATACCTTACATTGTTTCACAAATTTTGTCACGAAATTTCAGAGTTGCCATTCTCGTGCAACTTCTGAAATTTATTTGTTTGTTCAAAAATTTCAACGATATTTCAGGGTTGCCATTTTCACGCAACTTCTGAATTTTTATTCGTTGCCTTTTCAAAATTTCTCGCAATATTTCAGAGTTGCCACTCTTGTGCAACTTCTGAAATTTATTCGTTAGTTTGCTCAAGAGATATCAGAATTGCCATTCTCGTGCAACTTCTGAAAAGGTGTTGACATTAACACCTTTATCACGTTGGATACTCTATCTACCCGCATACTCAGGCCCTCTTTAAAAATGAGCATACAAAAAAAATTAATTTTCGGCTCAGATCATTTGATCTAGTTCTGCTCAAAATTCGATGAAATTCCAGTAGACGATCATACTGACTCTAGTGTGCACGGCCAAGTGCTCGATCTGGATCAGAGGTGGGCTAGGCTCAGCGACGCCTACGCAGAGGTAATGTGATAGCAGAGGACTTAAAAATAGACGAGGATTTTAAAAACTCAACGAGGAGGAAATTTAGCACTTGCGTTGCTGCATATCATCGATGCAGAGCACAAATGATGGACCTCGCTAAAATGTTTGAGAATGACATGGTGAAAGCTGTCCATAGCTCAACTCAAAATCAGTCAATTAAATCGGTCAAGACAACGCTATCGCCTGTGTCAAGGTACCGCCTTGCGATACAGAGGTATTTTACGGTAGCTATGAAGTCTGGCCATCCTTTCGGGATATATTCACGGCAGTCTACAAGAGTCACCCGAAACTCACTCCCGCACAAAAGCTATACCACTTACGCAATAAAACTGCAGGAAATATTGTGAAAAGGTACCAGCTGTGCGATGAAAATTTTTCATTAGCGTGGGAAGCTCTTCGGTCCCGCTATGAAAACAAACGGATACTGGTAGATAACCAGTTAAAAGATTCTTTTCGGCATCCCTTCAGCAACATCTGAAAACAGTGTGGCAATCCAGAGGATTCAATCAACTATAAATGATTGCCTCGCCATGCTGTGCGCCCAAGATGTTTGCATTGATAGCTGGGACCCCATCTTTGTATATCTGTGCTCAACGAAACTCCCGGAGGACACGTTAGGACTTTAGGAGCAGTCTCTCACCTCAAGGAAAGAATTTCCAACTTGGCTGCAATAGATGACTTTTCGCTACGAAGTAGTGGAAAAGGTTAACAGCATCAGAGGTACTAAACCCAAAGTTCCTCAGCCCTTTTCTCAGAACAGGAATCTTCAAGTTTCTTCAAATAGCCGAGTCCCTAATTCTTTTGCTCAAAATAGGTCCCCCGCTCATTTTGTTCAACACCAGCCCCAACAAAACTTTACGAATAAGTCTCATGTGCAAACCTATCACGTTAAACCCGAAGCACAACCTAACCACTCTTGGTGCTCAAATTGCAAGGAATCTCATGGCCTTAGACTGTGCCCCATATTCAAGGCTCTTTCCCCTCAAGAAAGAAGTGAATTTGTTAAGCGAAGCGAATACTGCTCTAACTGCTTGGCATCATCTCATTTAAAGGGCCAATGCAGGAGTGTTTTCTCGTGTTTCCATTGCAAGAAGCAGCATCATTCAATGCTCCATATTCAAAGCCCCGATAACAGTCGTACTGGTGTTAATAAACCATCCAGCTCAAGAAGTTACCTATCAACTCAATGCATATTCAAGCATGTGAGCCAAGTAGTGAGTTTAATCAGCTCCTCGAAGAGGAGCCGGAAGTTTTCTCTCACTTCGCATCGAATGAGGCTAAAGTTGTTTTACCCACAGCCTTAGTTCACCTTTCGCATCTCAAGGAAGTCGTCACTGTGCGTTCTCTCATTGATCAAGGCTCGCAAAGAACATTTTTATCAGAAAAGGTTCAGACTCGCCTTAATTTACCCACGGACAAAATGTTTACCAATATCTCTGGCATGGGCGGTCAAGTGATTGGAAACTCAAATAAAGTCTGTTCCATTAAAATGGTCACAAAAGATCTCAAATTTCAGATTGAAGTGTCAGCAATTATTTTGCCCTAATTTTGCCCTAAAGCCTAATTTACACGAATTATGTGGTTTAAATCTTGCCGATCCCAATTTTTACAAGTCAGGGCAGATTGTTATGATCATTGGAAGTGACATCCTCCCACATATCATGCTCGATGGTCTTAAACACAAGGTCTTCAGTAGTTTAATGGCCCAAAATACAGGTTTTGGATGGTACCTCAGTGGTCCCGTTAGCTCTCAAACTCTGTCATTTTCGACCCAAGTTTTTTATCCTAATGAACCGTCTCTAAGCAATCTTCTACGGAAATTCTGGGAAATAGAAAAAGTTCCTGATGTTCATTCCATCTCAGAAGAAGACGCCTATTGTGAAGACCTGTTCAGGAAAACTACGACTCGTCAGTCAGATATGTAGTCAGGCCCTTGGAAAATCTCGCTTTATCGCTCTTAAGCAGTACACTACCATGGAAAACAACTTGACGAAAAAACCCCATTTGCAATGTCAATATAATAGTGTTCTTCATGAATATTTGACATTGTCGCATATGTATAAAACTTGCCCGCAAAAAATCTGCCATGATGAGAAATATTTCTCTTTTTATTTACCTCATCTTGCTGTGATAAAATCTGAAAGTACTTCCACAAAAGTAAGAGTAGTATTTAATGCCTCTAAATCTACCAATAATGGGCTGTCTCTAAACGATGTGCTCTGCATCGGCCCAACCCTTCAATCCGATTTGATGAGCGTAATTCTCAACTGGCGACTCTATCGATTTGTGTTTAACGGCGATATAGAGAAAATGTACCGCCAAATTCTTGTGCATGAAGACGATCATGCATTTCAAAGAATTCTCTTTCGCACAAGCCCGACTAACCCGGTAGAAGACTTCACTCTGAAAACTATTACTTTCGGAGTCAATTGAGCACCCTATTTGGCAATTCGCACGCTGCAACAACTGGCAGAAGATTGCAAATTAACACACCCCTTAGCCACCCCGATTCTTCAACGAGAAACCTATATTGATGACATTCTGTCGGGAGGTCACGACATTAATTCTACTCTGAATGCCCAAAAGCAACTCATAGATGCTTTGAACTCCGCCGGACTTCCTCTCAAAAAATTTACGGCCAATCACCCGAGTCTTTTACGCCATCTGCCCCCTGAGGATCTGCTCGATGGAGATTTTCTCAAATTTTATGATGCCAGCTCCACCAAAACTCTCGGCATTCGCTGGAACACTCTTAGCGACTCTTTTTCATACTCTTTAAAACCAACGACTCAAAATACCTCCACCACAAAAAGACAAATTCTTTCCGCTGTCGCTGCATTATTTGACCCAGCAGCATGGCTGTCCCCTATCATTGTTCAAGCTAAAACCCTTTTACAGCAACTCTGGCTGGAAGGTGTTGATTGGGATGAGTGTGTGAAGCCCTTGTCTTTGGCAAAATGGAACACATTTCTCGCTAACTTGTCATGCATGGCCAAAATACAGATCCCACGATGGATTGGTTTTGCACCCGAAAATAGCCTTCAAGTTCATCGGTTCTGTGACTCCTCAGAAAAAGCATATTGCGCTCGCATTTATTTCCGGAACCTAGAAGCGAATGGTCATATAAAATGCTCTCGGTTAGTTGCAAAAACAAAAGTAGCACCGCTTCAAACCATCAGCTTGCCTCGGTAAGAACTCTGTGCGGCTGTACTTCTCTCGAAATTAGTGAAGCACGTTCTCGTTCAACTTAATTTCCCTCTGCATGAAATGGTTCTCTGGTCAGACTCGTCAATTGTTTTAGCATGGCTTGAAAAACCTCCATACGCTTGGAAAACATATGTGGCGAATCGAATCTCTGAGATTCGGAAAAATGTTAAAAACTCAACTTGGAAACATGTACCCTCAGGAGAAAACCCTGCAGATCTAGGTACACGAGGCTGTTCGCCCCAAGATCTGAAAGAGAATTATTTAAGTGGCATGGTCCGGATTGGCTCTCTAAATTATCTGATCATTGGCCACAGTTCCATCCAGTGTCTATAATCGCTCCTGAGGCAAAGAAAATTGAAGTTCTCCATACCTTCACCACTGATCATGATCTTCTCAATAGATTCTCATCATACCCTCCCTTAGAGCAATCCCTTAGAGCAATAGCATATGTGCTGAGATTTTTTCACAATAGTCACAAGAGTCGCAGCAATTTCATAAAAAAGGCAGGAGAATTGACTCAAAGTGAACTGAATGTTGTTAAACAACGCCTCATTATACAATCGCAAATTTTATACTTCCATGACGAATATAAAGATTTGCAAAAATCAAAACCCATCTGAAAGACAAGTTCTCTCTTAACTTTGAATCCGTTTCTTGACAGGAGCGCAGTTATGAGAGTAAATGGTAGATTGGCAAATGCGAATCTCAGCTACAATAAAAGACATCCCGTCCTTCTATCTGAGAAGTCCTGCCTCTGTCACCTTATGCTCAATTTCACTCATAAAGCCCTGGTTCACGCTGAGCATTGCCTCATGCTCAGAATGGTGCGCCAGGAATATTACATTCCCAAACTGAAAAATAAGGTAAAGTACTGTATCATACAGTGCAAGGTTTGTACTATCCACAAGCAAAAAGTACAAACGCAGATCATGGCAGCGCTACCTCCCGAGCGAGTAAATTTTTCTTTACCTTTCACCTATACTGGAGTCGACTTTGCTGGACCATTCGCCATTAAATCTTCTATTCTTCGGAAACCGCCTTATCTCAAAGGCTATGTCAGCGTCTTTACATGCCTTTCTACAAAAGCAATACATCTTGAAGTCGTCTCGGATCTGATGTCAGAAACTTTCTGCGCAGCCTTCGCTCGATTCGTTGGCCAAAGTGGGCTCCAAAAAAGATGCTTTCCGATAATGGTCGCAATTTTGTCGGCGCTAGTCGATCTCTTCTCAAGGATTTTGATGTGTTTCTCAAAAAATCTGCCGCTGATGTATCGCAAATATTTACCGCTCATGGTTTCCAGTGGTCTTTTATACCGCCATATGCTCCACATATGGGGGGATTATTTGAAGCAGCCTTCAAAAGCTTCAAAACTCATTTTCAAAAGACCGCTCAAGCTTACAAGTTCACCTTCGAAGAGTTTGCAACCCTTCTTGCATGAATCGAAGCGGTTTTAAGCTTTCCGCCGCTGTCACCAATGAGTGACGATCCATCCCAGCTCCTTCCCTTAACCCCAGGACACTTCCTTCGCGGCGCTCCACTTCTTGCCCTTCCCGAACCTAAAAAAGAGGATCTTTCTCTAATAAATCGGTGGGAAAAGCTGAAGGTGCTTCATCATCAATTTACCCGACGCTGGAAGGAGGAGTACCTGTCAGAACCTGTCAGAGCTTCATAAGCGCTACAAATGGAAGTACCCTGAACGTAGTGTTTGCGAGGGCAACTTCGTTGTCGTTAAAAATGAATTACTACCCCCACAGAATGGCGGCTGGGTAGAATCATTAAAACTTATAACGGTCCTGATAATTGTGTACATATAGCTGATGTCAAGACCCAATCCGGTGTAATCACACGGCCCATCGTAAAATTATGCGTCTTACCCACTCAATAAATATACTATTCGCCACCATCTCACTTATATAATCACTTAGTTTTCAATCATGGTTTTCTTACTTCTTATAATCGCTCTTTAATACAACTTATTCACCCTTCTCTGTCATATATGCCTCCTCGCCCGTATATCCCTACTCTCCAATTATATATCCAGGCATTGCCAGAAACTAATAAACGTTTAAATTCTTTCTCGCTAGGTTTTATGAATGCAGATTGTGCAAGCAGCGCCATTCTATACAGTTTTGTGGGAAATTTAAAGCCATGTCCGCGCAACAACGTCACCAGGCCATGACGCGGAATGGCTATTGCTCAAACTGCCTCGCTCGCTCACATGCAGTTGACCGATGCACCTCTCAGGCAGTATGCCAGGTATGCGGCGGTCTCCACCACTCGATGCTGCATGCGACCAAAAAACGTAACCCGGACCAGCCCACTTCACAGAGGCTTGCCGGTAAAACGACTAAAAAGAGCGGCATGGCTCATAGATTGGGACGAAGGGTCGCCAGGCCATCACCATCGCCATCGCCGTCACCATTGAGACTGGGACAGAGGGCCGTCCGTCCATTGCCATCGCCTAAACGTCAACCAGCCCGCCCTGGGAGCTCTGAAGCTCGCGCAAGGCCTTGCCAACGTCCTCGGGCGCCTGTAACTACTGCGCGCTTTCAGGCATGCACTAGGCTACCCAGATCCGAAAACAGTCCACGGGAGCATTTGTTGAACGCCATCCGCGAGCTCCAACGCCTACAGAGCCTGATATGAATTGCACTCGTGCAAGGCGGGCGGCATGTCAACGCGACGTTTCACTTTTAGAGTCACGTAATGGTTCCTACTGGTTGGCACGGCACATTAAAAAATTATCATAAAATAAGTTTTACATTTGTTATCAAATTCCATTGAAATTGCACTTTATTTTTACTTTGTTAACTGAGCCCAGCTTAAAGCTGTGCCTTAAAGCTAAGTTGCTTTTAAAATTGTACTTTATTCTCTTTTGTTTAACTAAACCCAGCTTAAAGCTAGGTCTTAAGCTTTAGCTTAACTCTATTTCTATGTAATTATTCTCTCTCTGACCAGCCACCAAAATCCCTACATCCTTTGGTGTTTAATGAAGAGCACCTTCCCAAATATAGGAACAGCATCCACCTCATGGTACGCTACCGAAAGCCTACCACCACGCGTGCTATTTTTACGCGCTAAATTGCTCCCGCCCCCTATGACCGGAGCAATTTAGCAATGTTGCACCGGTTTCTTCAGAAGCTGTTGAATTTTCATTCGCAATTTGCTTTTGTGTTGTTACTGCTTCTTTTCACAATTTGTGTCTCCTAGTTTCCAACGTGTAAGACTAAAACCCAAAACCTCGGGGAAAGCCAGGAGGTATTTTGCACATGAAATATAAGGAGGTGGCTTACACGAGGTCGTTTGCAATGTCAAACGGGTGGTTACACACAACTTTTCTCTGTTTGTGGTGTGACAGACCATGATTTATGAGAAAACAAAATCATACTTTTTATTCTACTAAATTGCCCAATAAACTTGTGCTTTTCCCACGTACAACTATGTAGCGCAGAGAAAGAAAAAAAAATTCAAGATATTATTGAAGGTGCGTTCACAGTAACTTGTAAACAGTGTAAATTTTAAACCAAAATTTATCACAAATACGCTACATCTTGAACAGCCCCAATATCCAAAACAAATTGCAGCAGTGCAATTTTGTGCCGTTACAAAACAATTCTTTGCCACAGTAAGCCACTCGTTGCAGGAACTGCAGGCACTAGTTCCTAATGTTGTTGGCGTGAAATAGACCAAGCCGTTTGTTAGCAATGCCAGCCAGCTCGTAGTAAGCCGAACTTATCCCCTTAACCACCTTAACCTTTTCAATGACATTAGATAATTCAGCATTAAAGTGCTCAGAGGCCTTGCTTTGAGCAAAGCTACGCCTATAGACCACTTGAACCACCTCAAAACGTACAGGACGTGAACGTATATTATACAATATTTAATTTTTCTCAAAAGCCTTTTTCAAATGGTCTGTTAACCTTTCGCGAATCAGTTCAGTCCGCTCCTCTGGTTTTACATCTGCTGTTGGATCCGTTAACAAATTTAAACGTCAAAACAGTTCATACGTTTTGCCGTGAAGACCATATTCTGTCCGAAAACAACAAAATAATGGGAGATACCAGATGAAGAATAAACCGAACTGCGAAGGGCGGCACTAATCGAGACCAATGCTTCATCCCAATCTTTTTGTGTTGGATGAATATATGGGAAGAGAGACATAATTTCAGGTGGAAAAAAAGAGAAGCAGAAAAGCGCGAGCAGGAGAAGGTTGAGATGTATAGTGACAGAAATGAGGCCCGAAAATTTTTCGAAAAAATATGACGCCTTGCCGATGGTTTTAAAACCGGGGCCTCTTCCTGCAAGGATGAAAAAGGGAATCTGGTGACAGATATCCAGAGTACACTGACTTTATGGAGGGAACACTTCTCTAAGCTTCTAAATGGCGATGCTGACAACAATCCCGCCAATAGAGATAATATCCCGGAAACACCAATTACGGATGACAGCGTCGACGTTTCGCTGTCCGACTATGATGAAGTTCTGACAGCTATAGCTCGGCTTAAAAATAACAAAGCAGCGGGAGCTGATGGCTTACCTGCTGAGCTGTTTAAGAACGGAGGCGAAGCTCTATTTAAATGCATTCAAAAGCTTCTCTGCAGAATATGGTCGGAAGAATGCATTCCGAGCGATTGGAATCTCAGTGTGCTCCGTCCAATCCACAAGAAGGATGACACTGAGCAACTCCAGCAGCGCAGTTAAAATCGGGAAGGACCTCTCCCCACCATTTTTTACCAAACTAGGTTTCAGACAAGGTGACTCCTTATCGTGAGACTTTTTCAACCTAATGATGGAAAAGATCATCCGAGTTGCTGATCTGAGAGGTAGTGGCACAATATTCTACAAGAGTGTTATGCTGCTTGCGTATGCTGATGACATCGATATCATTGGCCATAGTACGCACGAAGTCAGTGCAGCATTTTCTAGATTAGAAAGAGAGTCAAGTCGAATGTGTCTGGCAGTGAATGCAGATAAGACGAAATACTTGGTGTCAACAAACAAACAGTCCCAGCGTTTTGGATCCCACGTTACAGTTGACAATACCTCCTTCGAGGTTGTGAAGGACTTCGTTTATCTGGGATCCAGCATTAACTCAACCAATGACATCAGCATTGAGATCAAACGAAGAATAACTCTTGCCAACAGGTGTTACTGTGGGCTCAGTAGGCAATTCAGAAGCAGAGCCCTCTCTCGACGAACGAAAATTACGCTATAAATCGCTCATCATGCCGGTCTTACTTTATGCATCACAAACTTGGACGCTGAGCAGTTCAGATGAAAGGACTGTGGCGTGACCGTCTGTCACCCCATCCCCTTAAGAATTAGAATAAATATATAAGTGGGTCAGAGGAGTTTAATGCTCCTCGCTTGTTTGGCGACACTTTGTTGCAACCCACTCAAATAAATAGCTCTTTAATTTCAAGTGCCTTGGCTTGGCGATTAACGCTTAGCCAAACACATTCCTCAGCTGGCGACGTTGTTATCGCTGGGAATAACACAGCGGTAACCTGAGCCGCCGCTGACCAGAGTCATAGCTGGCGCACCAAGCTAGCAAAGCTTGGCCTCAAGTGACGATTCGTCACTAAGCGATTAAATGCTTATCTACAATAGCTGGAAGCTTGTGTGTTGTTTTAAGCTGCCACAACAAGCGTGTCGTATAACTTGAGCGTTGGTTGCCTGGGCGCTGGCTTAGCTACCCAGCTCACAGGCAAGCGCGCATTTGTGTGTGTAAATATAATACACCCCGCAACCGCTCTGTCGCTCCGTCATTAGCGCTGATGACGAAGCGAGATAGTATAAATGCCAGTGACTCTGGTGATATATAAAAAAACATTAAATTGTGTATTCGTGGTGTTGGCAATGTGCGCTTTCGCAGTAGTGTACATTGCCTTACAATACATATACAACGCGTTGTGGTGGCATGGGCTATGGGCCCTGCTGCCTTAGAAAGATTTGAACAGTCTGAAATGAGTTAGTGTCTTGGCAAGTAGTTCGACAAACTCAATGTTAAACTTGTATAATATCTGTAAATAAACTTTAGTCTTTAAAAACCGACTTTCATTTAAACTAAAGGACTTTAGGAGCATTCGAGAGAAAGATTCTTCGTAAGATCAACGGACTAATCTGCGTCAATGGCGAGTACCGAATATGGTGGAATGATGAACTGTATGAGCTGTTCGCTGACATCGACATAGTTAAGCGCATTAAAATCGAGCAGCTTTGCTGGCTACGTCATGTTCAGCGCATGAAAGACGATGCTCCAGTGAAGAAAACATTCGATTCGGTACCCAGCGGCGGTCAACGCAGAAGAAGATGACTAAGTAGAGGACAACCTGACGAAGCTTGGAATTTCCAACTGGCGCCAGCAAGCGAAAGACAGAAATGGCTGGCGCAAATTCTTAGATGAGGCCAAAACCGACATACGGTTGTAGCGCCAACTAAGTAAGTAAGTAAGTAGTAGAATATATGCACACACAGCGGCAATTCTGGAATGATTCACTCGTTTTACCGCATTGGCCTGCGGCGAATTGATAGCCGTTAAATTGTGGGCTACTCCATATTTTATTAAAAAAATTCTGAAAATTGTGCTTTTAAATTGAACCCGATTGTCTGTAGTGACTACTTCTGGAACAACGAATTTCGAAAATATTTGTTTTTCTCAGAAATCGATAATTTTTCTAGTCGTAAAAGTTCTTATGGGTTCTATGAAACGAAACTTTGAAAGGTGTTTTAACACTTTAATGAAACCAACGTTCAGTGAGCGTGGCCTTGGGTAAGGATCTAAAAGGTCCACGTAGAGTCTTTGGAAGATTCGAGTCGACATGTGCTGTTGTCCCATGGCCGGGAGAAATATGTGATTTGGTGATTTAGTTTAATTGTACCTGCTTTGCCATTCGAATAATAAAGCAATTTGAGACGTGAAAGTGTTTTGTGGATTCCACCATGAGAACTCACCGGGTGGTCATGAAAGTTAAGATTGCCTAATAGTGGCTCTCCCCCTGACCTCCCTAAGACTTCGTGGCAGAGCATTCCACAACCTAATGACATGGCTTCTTCTAGAAGTACCAAACTGGAGTTTATCATACTAATACCTTGGTGTTATATCATAGATTAACTTATGAAGATAAATGCAGTTTCTCGCCTTGAGATAAGCAATTGTATCACAACCTAGTACTGCATTTCGAAAACTGGTCGAAAGACGATCATATTTTTTCCTGCGGAACAGCTGTTACAAGTTTACATACACAACAAAACAAAATTAGGTGTTCACCAATACACTTTTACGCTGTCATTTCATGTGAAACATATGTAAGATATGTATGTTTGTATGTCTAGCTCTTTTGCGGTCAAAAAATAAACTCAACAAGAAAAATAAACACACAACACAAAGCGGTGCAGTCAAATGAAAGTTTTTGAAAATAAATTAAAAATAGTGCACACGAAGTTTAATCATTTTTCTTTTCGGATTAATAAATTGAATACTAATGAATACTTCGGACGAAATGTTAAAAAAACTTCGAAAATGTGCTTTTGATCATGGTAAAATTATTTATTATACTATGCTTTTGATGTTATGTGCTGTTCATGCTGACTTATTAATTTATAATTGTTTGTTGGTTAAAATTTTATAATCATAATTCAAAATCTATTCGGAAGGTAGATGATTTATTTAAGAAATAATTCCAAAACTTCAAAAACAATTGTGTTTATAATTAGGCATATAACAGGCCAGAGCTCTAATTTATCGGCTAGGGGGTGGGTTAGACACAAAGACACAACGGCATAGGGAGAGGGGAAGGATAGCGCACAACTGATTTCCTAATTGGTGTGAGCAGTTTAGCTATATATTTTTCTCATGGCAAAAACATGTATGGCAGAAAGGGATGCCAGATCACACGAATGATAATCAGAGATGCAAACCTTGTGACATTTTGATCACCGCTTGAACAATGGTCACAAGTTTTGTATGAAAAAATTGTATATGGGCGTAAAGTAAATCGTGTGACCGCTCGTGTTATATACGCCTTACGTAAGAGTTACTGTTCTAGCTGGTTTCCTAAAGTTGCCAATGCATAGGAAAACTGTGTGGTACAATTGGTAAGGTCATACGACAAGGTTGTGTTGTAACGCAATGGTTGCAACAAAACTGGCAGCAGACTTTAAAAACAAATAACTTTTTTCCTCATAAGCTGACCAGGATTGCCGCATACAGGCTCAAACTTCAATAAAAAAATCAAAATTTTAGCGTGAGTGCAACACTTTAGTTCAGCTAGTAGAAGATGTGGTCTCTGTCAGATTTAAAAATAGGTGTCAGCTGTCAGATTTAAAAATATGTGTCAGCTGTCAGATTTCAAAATATATCAGCTGTCAGATTTAAACATGTGTCAGATTTCAAAATATGTCAGCTGTCAAATTTAACCACTAGCGGTCTGGTGACACCAGATAGTTTTTATACAAGACAACAAAATTGAAGCAAGTACATATTAGGGGTATTCACGATTTTGCGTATTTGACATTACCTTGTGTATTTTGAAAACAAATATAAGATATTTTGTACCAACAATTTATGATAAAAACACCACATCGTGAACAACCCCAATACTATCTTGCAACTTGCAGCGGTGAACTTTTGTGTCGTTACAAAATCCAGCCACGAACGGCATAGCAGAAAGAAATGTTCAATCTTTCAAGAATACATTAAAAGCCAAGTCAAACTCAAATCTACTTTTGCAACGGAAAGTTCAAGAAATTCTTTTACGCTACATATCAACGCCCCTAACTTGTGGGCAGTCTCCATCAGAGCTCTTTTAAAAAGACAAATACGTATTAAGCTTAATCTTTTAATACCGCTGCCAAAACCACATTCAAGCTCTACCATCATCGCCGGAACTCGCCAACTAAAAGTGGGAGACCTCGTGCAGGCAAGATGGTATCCTGCCAATAGAAAACCAACATGGAGACTACTCTGGTCGTGACATTACCATAAGCTTGGAATGAACAAGATCACACGAACCTGGAACAATCAGAACCACCGAACCAGCGGCAAGCTGGAACGGCACAAGAACCTCAGGGCCAGCTTTCTCCTCAACCACTGTTGAGACGTTCTACAAAGGAACGGACGATTTCTCCGAAAATTTCAAGACTATTACATGAACTTAGCACAAATTTCAGATTTTTAATTTGTATGAATTCGAATTTTAAGCTTAGTCGTTGGAGCTGCTCGTAATGAATTCGAATTTTATTAAATCGTATTTGAAATCTCTTATCTATACTATTATATAAAAGGAGACTCACGAATTTGATCCAGAATAAGCTCGGTAACCGCTGAACCTATTTTGATCATTCTTTTTGATGATGTAGATAATATAGATTGTTATAGCTGATAATATAGATAATATAGATAATATAGATTGTTATAGCTTACCAAGGTTTTCGAAAAATGTATTCTGTAATTATTGCAAAATCATGCATTTTATTTGATGCCTACATTTAACCAGCAGCGCAATATAACAGCAAACAAAGCTTTTCTCTCTTAGTCGAGAGAGCTTCTCTCAATATAACACGACAGCCATGTTGTGTAGTTAAGCTGAATTAACGATAGCCTTCAGCATGTTTTTGTGTGATTTAAAATAATGTTAATCAAGTTGAGAGCGTGTAGAAATTTTTCTCTCTGAGCTAAAACTTCAAATGAAAAAAATTTCCAAACATGCTGAAGGTGATCAGTGAATCCAGCTTTACTTTCAGGGAGATTCTTGCTTTCATACAGTGTTAATTAATTATCTTTGTTAATGTCTTGAGGGGAGTTGCCAGAATTTAGTTATCAGCATTAACTATGTTTTGCAGCCTTGCCAGCCAGCTTTTCCCCACTTGAGATTGTGTTAGTCTATCTGTACGAATATACACATATGTAGCGTTGTGGCACTGCACGGATGCTTGACAATCACGCAAGAACCATTGAACAGATTAACACGATATAGGTATCAAACGATTTACTATTCCAACTTTATCATAATATGCTATGTTAGATTTGCCACGTCTACTTTCCATGCCCACTTTTTGCAAAAAATGCTATATTTCAGACGATTTTGGTCGTATGAGACTAGAAATTGGTAATCTACGTTGTATGGTTACTTTCGCTAACTTTACTAAAAATAGGCATGACCCACTTTAGTTAAGTCCACTTTTCGGGGGATATGCTTGGAGTAAAGCAAAGCGCACTAGGCTTAGGCTCAATTCAAGCTGAAATTCTGGCATTCTATTGTTTCGAGTATGAGATGGTTTAAGTGAAAAAATTTTGCCACACCCCCATTACCGCCCAGAATTAAACAAAATTTTGGTTTTGGTTGTATTAGACTAAAATTTGTTAATTTAGTTCATACGGCTACTTTCGGCAACTGTACAAAAAATGGCGAATATATAAGTTTTTTTTTTCGAACAGCATGAAAATTCGTATATAGCAGTAAAGGCGAATTTACACGATTCACTATCATCGTTCACTTTTGATGAATCATCTGATTTGTAAAATGATTGCCATCCACATTGAACAGTGAAAGAAGTAGAACTTTTGATGAAAGTGAAAGAAAACCGAACTGATGTGTCATTCGTACTAAAACACAATTGAAATGTGTTAACATAATTTCGAGCAGAAAGTTTATATTTTTTTATTTAATTGCTGAATAGCTTTTATTTATTTAATCTTTTTAAAAGTCAATAAAATTAATCAGTCAACGAATATATTTTGACATTCAACACCGAATCATCCATCATATTTCAAATTTGCACTTTGAATAATGTAAATTAAAAATTGATTCACTGTCATCGTTCAACGTTCACTATCATCGTTTTGAGTGAAATATGTAAATTCGCCTTAAGATGGTCTGCGGCAGGACAACGTCTGCCGGGCAATACTATACATCAATAAGAATGCTGTATATATCAGATTCTGATCGTCATGCATTGATATCTCAAACGTCTAGCATGTGTTTTGTTCGAAGGTCAATTTACACTTTTACAAATTCACAAAACGATCATAAAAAATTCATTGAATTGCGTCAGAACAAATTCTACTATAACTTTAACGTTAACTATGAATATATAGATAAGGATATAGATTAAAACATAGATTTATGTATATAACTTTGGAGTAGTTTGAAATATTTGAAATATTTTTCACAGATTAATTTTTAAGCTATATTTGAACATGTTTTTCACATGAATTAGTTTTTAAGCTGTAACACATTAGGAAAAAATAACAACATTTTAAGCAAATTAGTTTTCATCAAAAAATCATAGGGGGAGGGGGGTAGGTGGCCCATGATTTTTAATGATAAAAACAGTTTGTGTCAAAATAGAACAATTTTTTAAAATTAAAAAAAATATGTACAACAAAAGCAACTCTTGGCCTATTGTTTAGTACAAGTTGGATATTTTAGATGTTTTTTGAAAACAATATAAAACACTGCATTGGTGAGGTAACGGTAAACCTTTTCTCATTTCCCCAATTTACTTAATTGAACTTTCAAACAAAGAAAATTGGATGAAAATCGATTTGTAAATTGCGGAAATGTTTGCTTGCTAAGTCAAAACATGAAATTTCAATCGTTTTTTTCTCATTCTGAGGCCTATGAGTTATACTGAGAAAATCTATAGTTTTGAGATATCGCAAAAATTTTAATGTCATAATAACAGGTTTTTTAAAACATACCTAATATCCGTTCAAAGTATTTCCGAAAAGAAAAGAAAATTACCGTTAATTTTATTAATCAACGACTGTCCATACATGCATTGAGAAAGTCTATAGTTTTTGAGATATCGCCAAAAGTTTGCTGTCATTATAACGGTTTTTTTAAATTTAAGAAGAATTGTTGCTTGGCCGAAGCCCAATAACAACAATTAATAACTGAAGAAGGCCGATTAACTGCAACAATTTAAGAAGAATATATTTATTTTCAGAATATATGTAAAAAATAACATTTTTGATTACAAATTTTAAAAATTTTTACTCAAATTTTTTTATAACGCTGTTATGCAGGACTTTTTCAAAAGTAAAATAAAAAAAGAAAGCCAGGTAAATTTATATCATCGTAACAATTACCGTTAAAATAAGTTATTCGAATTAAATAAAGTAATTTCTTAATATATATACCATTTTTTTCATAATTAAACAAAACGAACAGAATAAATTTTATATTTTGAATTTGTTTTAATACAACTAAATACTTTCATTTTAAGATTTAAAATTTTTACATGGTATTTAATATTTTTATCGCAGGCGAAGCAGCGGGTATTTGCTAGTATATAATAAAAAAATACTACTCAATATTAGAATTATACTAAAAGCAAGTAAATAATTGTTAAGTACATAGTTAACAATAATATTAATTAGAAAGTGACTCGCTACATACTACCCCTCATAAAGTATAGAATGTCTGGATGTACTTTATGCTCTGTCGAGCTTTCGTGGCCTTCCTGCTATGGAAAATGCCTACCGAGGATTTAGGGTCTTGCGTGCTACCTACTTCATAGATATTATCTCCAAGTTGCCTTAAAATAAAATATGGTCCATCGCTTCTGAATTTTTCTGAAATATCTTTTTAAGCATTGATAAGTATATGCGCAGTGATCCAAACAGCTTCACCAACTTGATAACTCCGTTTTTTGATTGCATGATAATTTTTTCTTGCAGCTTTTTTCATTTAGTGAACTTTTGATTCTTCCAATATGCTTTTTCATTATTCATTATTAATTATTTATAACAAAATTTTCATTATTTATAACAGACGATATATCGTGTGAAATATCTGCTGGAGCTCTAAGTTCTCTGCCAAAGTTAAGAAAAGCTGCTGTGTGTATTTCTACACACTACTGTGTTTATTGCAAAGCGAATCGCAGGCAGGCATTTATTCCAATATCTAATAAATATTGAACTAATATTGACAATCGTATTTTAAATCCAAATTTTTACGTTTCACTATATTTACTTGAGGATGATATTGTTGTGACTAATTAGTCACAAACGTTAATAATTAACTTAAAACAGTTATGATTGCAATGAACACTGATCTGCCTCAATTGAAAGTGAGTAATCAGCATTCATTGCAATTCAAAAGTCAAGCTCATGGTTAATAAGCGACTAAATAGTTGAGTAAAGAATATGCGTATAAAGAAAGCCAGCTTGCTATTTTAGCTGCGCTTCTGTTAACATGACTTGACTACTGTTTTACAAAAATGCAGTCGTTGCATTTTTGGACTTTGGCTTATTAAGCGTGAGGTAAATATTTAAATTGATATTTTATTGTTGTAACCAACATGGTTATGAAATTTGAGCCAAAGTTCCCATGGGTGGGCGGTCGAGTATGAGTGTATGTATGTTTGTTTTAGAAGAGTAGCGGCAGTATTAAAAATGTATGTGCATGCAAATAAGCATGAATAATTGTTTTGTTTATAAGAATAAGAATACTATTTTGTGTATCTAAAATAATAACAATGAGATTTCCTAGGTTAAGAATTTTACTTTAAGGTTGTTTATATTTTAAGGTTAAGTTATTAAGCCAAATAGAATCTCACCCAAGAATGGAAAATTGTAACTAAGTTAAGAAAATGAAGAAGAAGAAAGCGAGATCAGATTTGTTATAAATATCTGTTCTCTGCTAATAAAGAAGAGAGTTGAAAAATAAGATAGAGTGACGAAAGTGGCTCTAAAAATAAAAGTGAAGAAGTCAATTAAAGGAAAACAAAACAAAGACTTTTCATTCAAATAAAAAGGAACAGGGTGAAAAATGGACAATTTTGGTAAGTATTCTTTCGGTTTGGGAACCACTAAAAATCCCCATTAATTTTAATCTATCGCGGCAACCTCACGGCTGCCTACTGAATGGCATAAACCACCATGCCTCCCAAACAAAGAGGTGGTTAATATAACAAAAATTAGGGAGAGTGTAGGACCTACGTGTATCCTCAGCGGAGGATACAACAATATGGATAAATTGCGGTCCATTATCGCTGATGACTTTCCTTGGTTATCCATAACGTAAAAATACTTCGTTTATTAAACTTGTTGCACAAATAATTGCAGATGCTTCTTTCAAAGGGAAAATATCGATCCAGCGAGTTGATGTATCTTCAATTATAAATATGTATTTAAACTCATCGCTTAGTAGAAGTGGTCCAAATAGATCAATGGCTAATACTTCAAAACGTTGATTTATAAGACTTGTTTGTAAAAGGCCTGCTGGCTTAACATTTGAAGGTTTGTTACGTTGACGTTTTTCACAGTTCTTAACGAATTTTTCAATGTCCATGAAAAGTGTTCCATTACTTTTAGTTTTTTCAATACCATAGTGTCTGGAAAATCTGCACAATGAAATTCTTCAACCATTTTCTTTCTTTTGTTAGTGGGTTCTGAAATCTCTTTTTCGGTGTTAGCATAGCGATAAATAACTCCATTATTCATTAAATAACCAACAGAAACAAACTTTTTGGCCAGTTTTGCATTTTCGGGGGGTTCATAGATTCAATATTGTTAATAATTTTAGCAAGCTACATGTCCTTAAGTTGTTCTGTTCTTAATTCTTTCGAAGATTTTGTTGGCATGTCAACTTCGGACACAAACAGCTGTGATGAAATGGGTGGGCTTAAAAAATAATCGACAACCTTATTTAGTCTTCCTTTAATGTACAATTTTATTTCAATGTCGAATGATTGCAATTGCAAGGCCCATCTTGCTAAACGACCAGTGGGTGATTTGAAGTTCATTAACCATCTAAGCGGTTTATGATCCATTAATAAAACAAATTTAGATCCTTCGAAATAACCACGAAATTTATTAACTGCCTCTCACTCTATTGTTGAGTAGTTTTTTTCAGCTTCCGTTAACAATCGACTCGCGTATTGTTGCGTGCGTGCTCACAACCCTTAAAATCATGATATTTTTATTCACGATTCAGTGCAGTTGGGTTTTTGTAAATACCCCTAACACAAAATATGGTGATAGTAGGTGGCAGCCTTAATTAATAATACTTATCTTTATAAAAACAGTTTAAGATGCTCAGGAACTGGAAACGTCAAAAGTACATAATCGACTGACATTTAAGAAAAGGTGTTTGCTCTAACTAAAGAGCTGCATGTGTTTAATGTGGGTAAGTGTATTGGTGGTGATGTCTAGAGCTATGTCACTGCCTATGATTTTATGTTCGCCTGGTATTCAATCCAAGTTCAGGCACTGAAACCCTCAAGATTATGGCCTTGACGATGGTCAAAACGGAAGTTTAGGCCAATGCACCTAATACCGCTCCAATCCATATTTTTGAAATTAAACCATTAGAGTAAGGGAGACAGATTGTTAGTAGAAAGGTGCAGGAAAGGAATGTGCGTAGACTAATATAGCCAATGACAGTTGAGTCAGTTTTTTTTTTGTACTGGGACAACAATAAGTTGGTAAAACGAAAGTCGAGCTGCGACTTGACTTTCAGTTGACCAATCAATCCAGCAGTGCACCATAGCAGCAAAAAAAAGTGCAGGAAAATAAGTTTTTGTTCAAATGGAAGCAGTGTTCAGTGAAAGTAAAAGTAAAAATTTTAGCGGTAACTAGAAAAGTTAAATTTTTGATTAAAGTGATTTTTTAAATTCCTTAAATCGGCTAGAATTTCACTTGGTGATAGCATCATCAACTTGGGAGTTGTAATAGAAGAAGAAAGGAAAGCCAATATCCAAAAGCTACACATATATATAATTTAAACGTGAGGGATAAGAGAGTTTTCCCAGGTTTAGTTATCCTTAGACTAGTTTTTTTTATTAAAAGAATTTAAAATCAGGGAGGAAAAGGTACATTAGTACACAATAAAAAGAGACGAAATTACACTGAGCCAGAAATTGTAGCCGGACCGGATATCCCAGTGGAACCGGAAGCAGATAAGTGCAAATATTTAAAGAAAGATAAAATCATAGTGAAGCAAGTAAGTTCTTGAGATTAAAAATCCCTTGCGTTTCTTCTTTTCGTCGTATATATTTAATAAATATTATTTTTCATTTTTTTTTACATATTTTTATATATATATTTGGTAAAAATATGTTATTTGTGTCGAACATCATAAATGGGAGATCATATATCTGAAAAAAACTTAAAAGTAAGCGAAATTACAAAATTTATAAGAGATCAAAATCTGAAAAGAAAATTAAAAGTTATCAAAAATTAGAAAAAAATCTGAAAAGGATTGCAAATGTAAAAAAAAAAATAGAAAATCTGTAAGAACTCAATAAAGTAAAAAAAAATATGGAAATAAGAGCAAATATAAAATATTAAAAAAAAATTATAAGAAATGAAAAATCTGAAAGGAAAAGCGAGTATAAGAAATTAGAAAATTTATAAGAAATCAAAAATCTGAAAATAGAATTAAAAGTAACAAAATTAGCAACATTATAAGAAATCAAAAATCTGTAAAGAAAAGACGAAAAGCTAAAAAGATAAAGAAAAAAAGAAGATATTTAGAATAACTAAGAAATTTCAATTGGTTGATAAGATTGAAGTTTAATATTAAGATATTAAATATTGGTTGAAATAATTGTGTTAAGCCCAGATTCACAACAGTGGTGCCAATAAAGAGTTTTCAATTGAAATTTTTACTCCTTCTTTAAAGAGCTCTCTCAAATTAGGGCCAAAAATTAAATCTAGTTCGTTGGCCAAAATATTTACTTGAATTTTTCGTGGTGGTGAAGCGGGTTAATAGGCCTAAAATTATCATTACTTATATTTTTCTTAAGGATTAATTGTATAAATTTTTATTTAATTTTTTTGGTAGTAGTACTAACATATACCTAATGAATTTGTAGAAAAATATTTTTATATAAATTTATGCATAAATGAATATAAAAATAAAAAAAATAAATTGGCCATTTCAGCCCTTGGAAAGACTTTGATCTAGCTTTTATTGATCAATTGTGTTGTGCGTGTTTTTAAATGTTTGATCACAAATGACCGAGAACTGGACCTACGTGTTTTATGCCGACTCCGAACGACTTAGGTTGCCCGCAGAGTAAGCGCCGAAGCAGACAGGCAGGCAGACAGGCACAGGAAAACTATGTGAACAAGAGAGAAAAAAGTTATTTCTATCTCGTTTCTTCGCAGGGCCTGCCTGTCTGCCTGCCTGCTTAAGCGTTTACTATGCGGGCTGCCTTATGTTCTCAAGAAGCTTTACATGGCAATTTTTACTCTCTGAGGTTTGCCGTTGTCTGCAGAGAGGTGAGGACTGCACAGGAAAATTAATTCAATTGAATAAACTTTCTGTCTGAGCTAGAATTGAACCCGGACTACCGTGGTTCTTTAGCTTAGGGGTCAAGCTTTCTACCCAATAGGCTACGGCCGCCACACATAAATGCATATAGATAAAAAAAAGATAATTTGATGGCGTACTAAATACTGGTTTAGGGGTTCCTGAAGGTTGGATAAAGGGTGAGTGCGGTATAATGTCGTGAACGAGGCCATTTTTATTTCGTTTGGGAGACCGGAAATGGAGGTCGGTCTTACGGTTGGGTGGGTGCGCTACATGAGACAACATCCGTCTTGTTAATTTTCGTTTGTGTATTTGATTGGTTTTGAATTTTTCGGTTAATGTGCTCCCTTTTATTACCCTCCCTGACACCAATGAGCTAGCGGAGCCGAGTGCCACATATTGTACGATACCCAGGGTCTTGCAACAGTATTCTACAAGATGTTCATTTTCACCCCCCCCCCCTGGACAAGAACTGCACCAAGTGCATATCTGCTAGCATCAGTCTTCAATAAAAAAAGCTTCCTTTTCGTCAACTTGTTTAAAACTAGAGGTGTAGAAAGAATATATTTAAGCGTATCAAATGCTTGTTGTTGGTTTTCGTTCCATTTCCACTGAAGGTTCTTTTTTATTAGTTTACTTACCGGCTTACTCGGAACTTACTTACTTACTTACCAAGAACAAGTCTAAAAGAACATAAGAAGTTGCTTTATATCTTTTGGATCAGGCATTTTTGAAATTGATTGTGTTTTCATCTCATCAACTTTTATGCCATTTTTTGTTAAAACGTGTCCCAGATATTTGACTTTTGGACAAATAAATTTTCATTTGTCTCGATTGACATGAAATTCAAAATTAGAAAGGCTCTGGAAAACATTTTTTAGGTCCATGATATGTTGGTTAAATGTTTCGGAACATATAATTATATTGATCATTTGCTCAAATAACGTCATATCTAAAAAAAAAAGTCATTTTGCATGAAACGAATTTAAGTTTTTCAACTTACTCACTCACACCTTGTATGAAGCGATAGAGTCATTTTGTCTTCTCACGCGGAGAATATACAAAATAATAACATGAAATTTTTACACAGTATGAAGCATGATATAAATAACAATTCTGTATCATTTAGCCAAAAATCTTGTTTTGTGAGTTATGGCGTTATTCGAGCAAATGAGCGATAACGTCTAGATAAACCAAGATAAGAATATAAGGTAAGCCATTGCGAAATGTATCTATTGTTCGTTGAAACGTAGCGTAATCCAAACGGCATACGTTTAAAACAGTACGCACTAAACGATGTAATATAACCAGTTTTATTAACATCTTCTTTTATGTTTATTTACCAATAACCACTTTACAAATCCAAAGTTGACAAATATAGCGTGCATTTTGCGGCATGTAAAGGATCGTCAATGCGGGATAAAGGACAACGATCGAGGATTGTTATCGCATTAAGTTGACGGTAATAAACACTAACACGAATTTTCCCATCTTTTTTTGGTACCATAATAACTGGTGATACCCATGGTGAATCGCTTTCAACTTTAACTCTTTTTTGTTTGAATTTGAAAATTTCGGTTTTATGTTCCATCTTCTATGTTGGTGAAGGCGATACGCTTTTGTCATTATTGGCTCATTCATTGTGGTGTTTATTGAATGGAAAATGCTTGTATGTGATGTGCTTACATCATCAAAAAGAAAAAACTTGTTTCAAAAATACGTTTGTTGTGCTATGTTTATGTGCACTAACTATATGCAGAGGAAGAGAATGACGACACAAATCATAATGCTTAGTTGACTGATTAGATGACTGATTTTAATTTAGGCATCGCTTTCTGGAATTCAGAGAACTCAGATTCTTCGTCGAGTTCACGTTGAATGATACCTTATTATTGTCGGAACTATGAAAGTAATCATGTTTTGCGTTTGGTGTATTGACATAACAGCCGCATTTTTTCCAACATCCAAATCCGATTTCCATACAAACAAAATCCAGCTATGGATTTAGATTTTGTGAGCTTGTAGCTTGAAACATCACAGCCAGATGGGGTATAATGAAGTAAGTGATCAAAAAAAGCATTGTTGACATTCTCATGTTTGCATTCAACGCCATCTAGTTGTTAAGTACTTTTCATCCAGATTTGGATGTTGGAAAAAACACAGCTAATATCATTCGATTTGAGCGGCATCGATGATTATTTTTGCTTTTCCAAAAAATCAATACCCAACAAGGTGTTATTCGATTTTGCATCTGGGAGAATCATAAAAAAGGTTGTTATTTCTTTGTTTCCGAATTTTATGTTGACAACTGTGGTAAGAACATCTTTTATCCATATAATACCATCCGCGAGAGTTACTTTGGCTTGAACCCGATTGAAAACTTGGTCGTGGCTTTTCAGATATTGATAAAATGCATAACTTGCAAGACTGGTTCTGGAAGCTGTAAATATACAAGCAATTTTATTGAAATCTTTAAAAGTTATAATTCCTTTTTGTAATCCATTATTTTATTTATTTATTTTTATTTATTTATTTCATATACCAATGATAAATCAAATCAATTAATATTTTATAACAAAAGTCTTGACAATTTTATAAAGTTGAAAAGGAACGAAAACCCAACGGTTTTCATTAGAGAAAAAAAATATTTTACAATTAATAAGTCAATCGATAAACTATCAGTATATCATAATCAATTTATGCTGTCAAAGAGAAGTGAGAGGATTTCACGAGAGAGCAACCGTTGCAAACAAAAAAAATTAACGGATCTCAATCGATATTAGGTGTGTATAGCATAAACAAGTTTATGCTGTTGTGTAGGAATGAAATCAAATGCTTTCACGCGATAAAAAACTAACAATTGAAGAAAAAAAAAGAAAAAAAATCTAAAACAATTAATTATTTATAAGTATTAATTACTACTTTTATGATGTTACGAAGGAGCGAAAACCAAAAGATTTCGCGAGGAAGAAAAACAATTTTCCAAAAAGGAAATTGAACTAAAATGTAAGTCAATATTATGTAAGTATAATAAAAACAAGTTTATGCTGTGGTGAAGAATTGAAATGTAATGATTTCACGCGAGAATATAATTAAAATTATTTGGAGATTACTCGGTAAGGCCATATAAGGACTACTACAGACTTAGGACACAGGTGCATAGAGAAAACTTTCGGTTTACGGGAGAGGAAAGGAGAATAAATTTTTAAATAAATTTAATATACTTGAGTAAATCTCCAAAGATAGAAATCTCGAAAGTATATACTAGTTGATAAATTCTCAAATAAAATTTTAAAAAACCTTTGGTGGGCACAACAATAATGTCATGACCAAATCCAAAAAGTCATAATTAACAAAAAATCGAAGTTTCAAAAAAAAGTTTTACTCAATTGAAAAGAACTGGTTGGCAGAAATTCAGTAAGATCCCAAAAAAAAAAAAATCCAAGAACTAAAGAACGAAAGACAAAAATTTTTGGAAGTTACGTTGAGGCGAGACAAAAATACCGAATAATTCCGGTGTTATGAATTTAAAATTTGTTAAACCTTACGAATAAGGACTGTCAAATTTTTGGGCCGCACTTTGCGCACCATTTTTGTGACATAACCGCACCTCGGCGCGTCATTATATCCGCGATCCGGATAACAAGGTGCTTTCGTGGTCGTGGGGTTGCTTCGTCAGGAAGTCTTGGTATGCGAATTGCACAAGTCGTTAGTATACATACGGTATTGAGAAACGGACATGGAAAATTTGAATTAAAATTCAAATGGGCGGAAACAGGAAACGGATGGGAGAGAGGAAAAAAAACACGAACCAAAACTGTTATCCCTATGCACCGAGATATATGAGGGAGGAACGTGTCAATTCTTCTCATTGTCTCTACCCGCCCTGCCTGTTAATGAATCGGAGATGTTTATTTCATTAACCCTACGGTGCACCTAAGTGCAGCAGCCCCCTAAATTCTTACCTTTTATCATCCAAACAAAATTACTACAATTTAGTTATTTATGACTTTACACGGCAGTGTAGACAAATTTATTAATAAAAATGAAAACTTATTTAATTTACTCATGGTTTTTTCTCTCTCTAGCACTAATTTCTTACGACAATTATTAGTTTAAATTATTCTTATTACATTTTTGTTACATTCTTTTTACATATTGTGAGGACTCAATTTGGGACTCAGAAACAGGGCCGTACCGAGGCCATTTTAATTGGGGGTATCAATGTATTTCGGCCGACTGGATGCCCTTAAGTCCCGAATTTTTTTATATAATAATATAAAGTTACTCATCCGTTCAATAAATATTAGGGCGGGTCAAATTCTGGCTCAGCGAAATTCGTAAAATACATGTAATTTCAAGACTTTTTCTCTACTACAGCATATACAAATTCTGAAAAAAAGCTGTGCGGACTTTCGTAAATAGATTCATACACATACATTCATACATTCATATTTTATAATTGAGAACAAAATCTATTTACGAAAGTCCGCACAGCTTTTTTTCAGAATTTGTATATGCTGTAGTGGAGAAAAAGTCTTGAAATTGCATGTATTTTACGAATTTCGCTGAGCCAGACCTCCAAAAAATTCGTCCATACAAATTGACCCGCCCTAATAAATATAAATAAATCTTAAGGGCTCTTTTTAATTTGAACGGCTAAGAAAAACACTTTGCAATTATTTTTACTAAAAACTTTTTTTAATGATGAAAACAGAACTTGTGTGCATCAAAATACATATAATTAAGTATGTTTTGAATTTTTTTGGCTTGGCCTTTTATCTGCTGTCTTAAGCTTTTCGCAATTTGGACATAATTTTTCGAATCCAAAAAGGTGGCAACGATTTCTCAGCTTTTAAAACAGGTAACTGAAAATTTTTTAGTTCATCTAAACGATAAAACTTGAAACTATAAGATTACGATCACCCAATTAAACCTCATAACTGTTCTTGGCGCCATTTTCAAAACAAAAATTGAAAAATTACCCTATTTTTTACATTTCTAACGCTCTAAAAATTCGAGTTTTAGGTTTTAATAGATGATTGTAGGTAATAATCTTAGAGATTTTACAATAGTAAATATAATGTAAAACAGTTTCAGCTCAAACGGACTTTTTCGTTAATCTTTGGTACCGTTTTAAAAAATCCTGAAATTTTTAACCCATATATAGAAACACTTTTCAATCTTTTGATCTTTTTCAAGTGAAGAAGATCCCTTAAAGGCAGTTTTCATATCGTTCCCTCTATCAAAGGAAATAAAATTAAATTATTTCAACATTATCAAATCAGCATTTAAAAATTTATTTTCGTTTTTTTTGAAAATTCATAGAAATTCATAGAAACCCGATCGTAAAGGGGGTTTGTAAATTATTAATTTTTGAAATTCTTATATATAATTTTATTGTATTAGTATTGTAGAAAAATATATGTCTGTCCTTTTGTTTGAGCGGTGGTTGCTCTGGATTGGGGAGGTGACTCCTTCTGGGTTGGCCTTTCCACTTCCATTTAGATGTATGGACACTTGTAGGATGTTTATCGATAGTTAACATATCGATAGTTATAATTATTTAAAAGCCTTCTGATGAGACTACTTGGCGGTAGTCGAAAAACGTTTTAAGGTAGCCCTTGCGCCTACACGGCAATTGATTAGGTTTATAGGTTGATTTCTTTACTTAATATAGATGGGACGATTTTCTTTTTATATATTAGTTTTTTCAGGTTATTATTTTCCCTGTTTTTGTAGGTTTAATTTTATATTATGATCAGTGCTGTACTATGCAACATGATCATATTTAGGTAGGAATTTTAAGAAATAAAAATGTTTTCTTAAAATTAGATTAGGAATTATAAGTAATAGGACAGTTTGTTATAATATTGTAATGCTTCAATATGAAGAAGAAATTATTTTCTTCAAATTGAGTAAAAATTAAAATCAAACATACGGACGTGACAGAGACATAGTGGCCACAGAAAATAAACTTTATATTTTTATCCTGTCTCTAGCTCCCTGGCTTAGCGCTTTGGTACTGTGTACAATAATATTTTGTAATTTTTCTGTCTTTTTGACACATTTTTTTGTAGTTTTTTCTACAAATTTAAAGTAAGGTTTGTAAGTACAGAGTACTGAAACGCTTTGCTGAACAAAACCTTTTTCCCATTTGAATTTTAATTCAAATTTTCCATGTCCGTTTCTCAATACCGTATGCATACTGACGACTTGTGCAATTCGCATACCAAGACTTCCTGACGAAGCAACCCCACGACCATTTTCACTGAGCTAAGCTGAAGCATAGCTAGGTATGCAGACCCGCTAAGTCAGAAAGCACCTTGTTATCCGGATCGCGGATATAATGACGCGCCGAGGTGCGGTTATGTCACAAAAATGGTGCGCAAAGTGCGGCCCAAAAATTTGACAGTCCTTATTCGTAAGGTTTAACAAATTTTAAATTCATAACACCGGAATTATTCGGTATTTTTGTCTCGCCTCAACGTAACTTCCAAAAATTTTTGTCTTTCGTTCTTTAGTTCTTGGATTTTTTTTTTGGGATCTTACTGAATTTCTGCCAACCAATTCTTTTCAATTGAGTTAAACTTTTTTTTGAAATTTCGATTTTTGTTAATTATGACTTTTTGGATTTGGTCATGACATTATTGTTGTGCCCACCAAAGGTTTTTTAAATTTTATTTGAGAATTTATCAACTAGTATATACTTTCGAGATTTCTATCTTTGGAGATTTACTCAAGTATATTAAATTTATTTAAAAATTTATTCTCCTTTCCTCTCCCTTAAACCGAAAGTTTTCTCTATGCACCTGTGTCCAAGTCTGTAGTAGTCCTTATATGGCCTTACCGAGTAATCTCCAAATAATTTTAATTATATTCTCGCGTGAAATCATTACATTTCAATTCTTCACCACAGCATAAACTTGTTTTTATTATACTTACATAATATTGACTTACATTTTAGTTCAATTTCCTTTTTGGAAAATTGTTTTTCTTCCTCGCGAAATCTTTTGGTTTTCGCTCCTTCGTAACATCATAAAAGTAGTAAGTAATACTTATAAATAATTAATTGTTTTAGATTTTTTTCTTTTTTTTTTCTTCAATTGTTAGTTTTTTATCGCGTGAAAGCATTTGATTTCATTCCTACACAACAGCATAAACTTGTTTATGCTATACACACCTAATATCGATTGAGATCCGTTAATTTTTTTTGTTTGCAACGGTTGCTCTCTCGTGAAATCCTCTCACTTCTCTTTGACAGCATAAATTGATTATGATATACTGATAGTTTATCGATTGACTTATTAATTGTAAAATATTTTTTTCTCTAATGAAAACCGTTGGGTTTTCGTTCCTTTTCAACTTTATAAAATTGTCAAGACTTTTGTTATAAAATATTAATTGATTTGATTTATCATTGGTATGTGAAATAAATAAATAAAAATAAATAAATAAAATAATGGATTACAAACAGGAATTATAACTTTTAAAGATTTCAATGAAATTGCTTGTATATTTACAGCTTCCAGAACCAGTCTTGCAAGTTATGCATTTTATCAATATCTGAAAAGCCACGACCAAGTTTTCAATCGGGTTCAAGCCAAAGTAACTCTCGCGGATGGTATTATATGGATAAAAGATGTTCTTACCACAGTTGTCAATATAAAATTCGGAAACAAAGAAATAACAACCTTTTTTATGATTCTCCCAGATGCAAAATCGAATAACACCTTGTTGGGTATTGATTTTTTGGAAAAAGCAAAAATAATCATCGATGCCGCTCAAATCGAATGATATTAGCTGTGTTTTTTCCAACATCCAAATCTGGATGAAAAGTACTTAACAACTAGATGGCGTTGAATGCAAACATGAGAATGTCAACAATGCTTTTTTTGATCACTTACTTCATTATACCCCATCTGGCTGTGATGTTTCAAGCTACAAGCTCACAAAATCTAAATCCATAGCTGGATTTTGTTTGTATGGAAATCGGATTTGGATGTTGGAAAAAATGCGGCTGTTATGTCAATACACCAAACGCAAAACATGATCACTTTCATAGTTCCGACAATAATAAGGCATCATTCAACGTGAACTCGACGAAGAATCTGAGTTCTCTGAATTCCAGAAAGCGATGCCTAAATTAAAATCAGTCATCTAATCAGTCAACTAAGCATTATGATTTGTGTCGTCATTCTCTTCCTCTGCATATAGTTAGTGCACATAAACATAGCACAACAAACGTATTTTTGAAACAAGTTCGAGTATATTCTTTACAAAAAGACGACCAAATATTTGCACTTCCGTATCGAAAGCTTCACTTCAACATGACCAATGTGAAATTACTCCTTTATGAAGCTGTTGAACTTAAAAATTTGCAAAGAGAAGAACTGGATCATATTTTCGACGAGTAGCATCATCTTTTTGATGATGTAAGCACATCACATACAAGCATTTTCCATTCAATAAACACCACAATGAATGAGCCAATAATGACAAAAGCGTATCGCCTTCACCAACATAGAAGATGGAACATAAAACCGAAATTTTCAAATTCAAACAAAAAAGAGTTAAAGTTGAAAGCGATTCACCATGGGTATCACCAGTTATTATTGTACCAAAAAAAGATGGGAAAATTCGTGTTAGTGTTTATTACCGTCAACTTAATGCGATAACAATCCTCGATCGTTGTCCTTTATCCCGCATTGACGATCCTTTACATGCCGCAAAATGCACGCTATATATGTCAACTTTGGATTTGTAAAGTGGTTATTGGCAAATAAACATAAAAGAAGATGTTAATAAAACTGGTTATATTACATCGTTTAGTGCGTACTGTTTTAAACGTATGCCGTTTGGATTACGCTACGTTTCAACGAACAATAGATACATTTCGCAATGGCTTACCTTATATTCTTATCTTGGTTTATCTAGACGTTATCGCTCATTTGCTCGAATAACGCCATAACTCACAAAACAAGATTTTTGGCTAAATGATACAGAATTGTTATTTATATCATGCTTCATACTGTGTAAAAATTTCATGTTATTATTTTGTATATTCTCCGCGTGAGAAGACAAAATGACTCTATCGCTTCATACAAGGTGTGAGTGAGTAAGTTGAAAAACTTAAATTCGTTTCATGCAAAATGACTTTTTTTTTTAGATATGACGTTATTTGAGCAAATGATCAATATAATTATATGTTCCGAAACATTTAACCAACATATCATGGACCTAAAAAATGTTTTCCAGAGCCTTTCTAATTTTGAATTTCATGTCAATCGAGACAAATGAAAATTTATTTGTCCAAAAGTCAAATATCTGGGACACGTTTTAACAAAAAATGGCATAAAAGTTGATGAGATGAAAACACAATCAATTTTAAAAATGTCTGATCGAAAAGATATAAAGCAACTTCTTACGTTCTTACAGACTTGTTAGTAAGCCGCTAAGTAAACTAATAAAAAAGAACATTCAGTGGAAATGGAACGAAAACCAACAACAAGCATTTGATACGCTTAAATATATTCTTTCCACACCTCTAGTTTTAAAACAAGTTGCAATATGCACTTGGTGCAGTTCTTGTCCAGGGGAGGGGGGGTGAAAATGAACATCCTGTAGAATACTGTTGCAAGACTCTGGGTATCGTACACCGAACCGAAACCAGCCGAAACTGCCAAAAAGGGCCGAAACTGGCCGTAACCGAAACCGAAACCGAATATTCGGTCGAACACTAATTAGCTGTACCCGATAGAGCTTCTACGCCTTCGCATAGATCATAGAATACTTCAAATTCCGCTTTCAGTTGAAGTGAGTCCAACAAACAATTTTTTGGGAACAATTTTATTGATTCTAAAATTCGCATTTGGGTCAAGTTAGTAGAAGATAGAATTGGATTAAAGAGTTCATACAGAGGCTTTATTGTTTCTAAGTAACTGCTTAATTTATCTCGCGTCAGTGAGATTATCTTATCCAATACAAGTTTAAATTCTCTTCTATAAAAACTGTTCATCGAAAAATAAGCCGCGTTGGCTATCATACAAACGTTTCGGCGTCAGATGACGGCGAGAGCGAATTGATAATTCCTATTCAGCATCAACATTAAAAGATTTTGACAATGCAACAGCTCTACTAATTAGGTATCCGTACCTTCAGAGTACGAATTTATTTTTTCTTATGATTTAAGGGCACAAGAAATAAATTTCATAGCATTTAAAATATTCAGTTCAACGGCTTCAAGAGATTTAGTCAGGAGTTTAATTTTTACTAGCATATTTTTCATAAAAACAAGACTTATAATAAAGTCCACAGAAATGAGTTGGTTTGATAGCGAATATGCAGCATTTCGAGTCCACTTGTTAAATTTTTCAGAGCTTTGGAAAATTTCGTTTAGAACATCAACAATGACGTAAAGCGTTGCTTTTATAACAAATGAATTTTGAATGCAGATTTAAAAAGTGGTGTTATTTTTGCCATCATCTCGAGTTTAAAAGTTGAAACGGACCTTTTTTCAATACTCTGACTAAATCTTTTACATTCATTATGTATTTATTTATTATAATTGTATTATATGTTGGCCGATTTCAATTGTCATTAAATTTTTTTTTACAAATGTTGGGTATTTCTGGATAAAAATTTCAATCTCAAAAAGTTTTACAAAAATGTATTAATTAGGTTTTAAAAAAGGGAATATGTGTGGCGACTGAGTAAGCCATTGCTCATTTGGGCTTGTTTTATTCCACTTATTTTTTCAACTTTTTGACAAGGTATTTGTATCAGGGACTGTTACCATTAAGCTATATCCAAAAACTTAAGCATTAATCATTCTTTTATGATTTCAAGTTTTTGCTCCGATATAAAAATAGTAATCTGATTTTATCTTTTAAATCTTAAATAAAAATCATTAATATTTTTTTGGTCAAACAAAAATATCATTTAATTAGTTTAATGATCTATTAAATTATAACATGAATTAAACTGCAAGCTTTAGATCAAGTAAGTTTTTAAGAAGGAAACAACAACAACAACAACTCTGTATAGAGTCAATCACTTAGCTGACTAGACAGTCTGTTTTAAAGAGTTGTCGTTGTTGTTGTTTCCTTCTCAAAAACTTACTTGATCTAAAGCTCGCAATTTAATTCAAAAATACCTAATCGGTTTATATTTTTGGTCAAGGACACGGTTGCACAATTGGACTAAAAATGGTCCCTTTTTCCATTTCCATTTTTTTCCATTTTAAACAATCAACTGTCATAATTTCAGCTTAATCCGTTGAGTCGTTCATGAGTGATTAAGGTACCAACGAACACCATTTCATTTTTATTATATAGACTAGCTGATATACCCGGTGTTACTCGAGTCATTTATATAAACATTTTAATATACACATCGAAAGACCAAGCTTTGATTTTCATGTAGTTTTTTTCTCATTCTTAGATAACGATGTTTTATGAAAAAGTCGTTGTACTGAAAATTTCTCCAATTTTGAAAATATGTGCGTGTTTTTGATGTCAAAATAACAAAAAATTTTAAAATTAAATGCACAAAAATCTCCGATGGTAAAAAGTTTTATAATAACAAAATTACCGTTAGTTGAAAAATTTCGTAGAGGGCGTGGCAAAAACTAAGTATGTAACATTTTAAGTAAGAATAGAATGCACTTAATAAGTGTTGCCGACAAACACTGATCCAACTTTGACTACAGGGCAGTAAGGTGGCAGCTCCGTTCTTTGAAATTTGACGTTTACTTTTTTGCTTTACATAATTTTCTCTTTGCTTTGTATCCTGCCTTTTATACTTTGATTAAGCGAATAATTGTCACGCGTTTTGAAATAGAATTAATATAATTTGTTATTTATATCGTTGCATCTAATTTGAAGTCAAGAAACCCAAGGTAAAAATGAATTAATGATTTGATAGATATGTATTAAATGACAATTGTATTTAGAAATTTAAAGCGCAGCTGAATTAATAAATAAACACGCGCTCTTAAATCTTGGACTCATTATTTTCAAGTAACAATTTCTTTAAATTTCTTGGATGTAACAAACGCTTTCTATCCAAGTCAAAACTATTTAAAAGCGCGTATAATGATGGCAAATTCTGATGAAAACTCCGGAAATTCTACAGCGATTCATACGGATGACAACAACGAAACTGTGTTCGAAAGACAGACTGCGGTTGAACCTAACCTCAATCTACAGCAGCCGTATTCCGCGAATAGCGATCGTGGCCAAAAGACAGTTGAAAATGAATCAACTTCACAACCGCAACACAGAAGCAACAATTGCAAGCAGCCTGCAGCAGAGACAACTTCTGCAAATGTCATTTGCAAAAAGAAGCAGTACAGACTTCAGCAGCTAGAAGAGCATCTTCGGTTAAAGGAAGAGTTCCTGCGCCAAAAGTACAAAATTTTGTGTGCATCAGACTCCGAAGATGAATCTGATCATCAGCTTTCAATCAACATGCCACAGGAAGGTGTAGGTCAAAAGTCGGTCAACAAATGTCCAGGTAAGCCTCCTTTCCAAAATCAAACTTATTCGAAGGGCGGCCAAAACTCTAGCACAGCCGCAGTAAATCAAGCAACTACATTTCAGTACCCTAACATCCAGAGCACCCCTCTTCTCTCCCACCCCCTCTTGGAAACGCGAAACGAAATCGGTAACTTTTCATCATTACAGCCAGCAGCGAGGCAATCCGTGCCTAAAGAGTTACCAGCCTTTAGTGGTGATCCGAGAGAGTGGCCAATTTTTATTAGCTCCTTTGAGCAAAGTACTCAGTTGGCTGGCTACACAAATCATGAAAATTTGATTCGGCTGCAAAAGTGTTTGCATGGAAAAGCAAGGGATGTCGTGCGCCATTGTTTAATGGTGCCAGAGTTGGTTCCAGATATAATCAACACCCTTAAGATGTACTTTGGTCGTCCGGAATTTATTTTGAAAATTTTAATTGAAAAGGCACGCAAGATGCCATCACCAAAGGGTAGGCTCGATGCTCTGATTGATTTTTCCTTTGCAGTAAAAAATGTTTGCGCCACAATTCGAGCAAGCCAGCTTACTGATTATTTAAATAATCCTACACTTATGGAAGAATTCGTGAGCAAGTTGGCTCCTGAAACAATGCTTAACTGGGCGCTGCATTCACAAAATATTAAATCACCGAATTTACAACATCTTTCAGATTGGCTTCACACTATCGCAGAGGCAGCGTGCAGAGTAACGACCCCAGCCATTGCAGTATCAGAGGAAAAGAGAACGCAGCGTAAAGAAGGGCATTTGAACACTCATCAGGCAACTGAGCCAAACGTCAAAAACACCAAAGAGTGTCCGCTGTGTAACTGCAACCATAAAATTTTTAGGTGTCAACAATTTTTGGACATGTCTCTTACACAAAGGTGGGAGGTTGTAAAAAGTAAAAAATTATGCCACCAGTGCCTATGCCGGCATCAACGTCGTTGCTGGAGTAATAAAACTTGCGGCGTAGATGGATGCATAATAAATCATAATATGCTGCTCCACAATTCAAATGCTGCTCATGAACAAAAAGGCCTGGCGCAGGGTGCTGCGCAAGTTGCAGCAGCAACAAGTATTTTGCATGGCGCAGCAAATAGTCACCGCACAAAAAATGAAGAAACAAAATCATATTATAGAATTTTACCCGTGCAGCTCTATGGAAAATCAAAAGTCATCACTACATATGCTTTCATGGATGATGGTTCAACTCGAACACTAATTGAGAAAAGTTTAGCTGATGAATTGAATGCAGCAGGTACGTCTGAGCCGTTGTGTATTCATTGGACAGGAGATGTGACACGCTATGAAGAGAGTTCTAGGAAAATTGATATCAAAATATCTGCAGCGACACTAAATGCACAAATCTCTCCATTGCGTAATGTACATACTGTAAGAAACATTAATATGGCAGCTGAATCTATGATAGTAGCAGAAGTTAAGAAAAGATACCCCTATCTAAGAGACATACCTCTCCAAAGCTACAAAGGTGCAGTCCCTGCGTTGATCATCGGAATTAACAATTCTAGCATAATTGCCTTTTTAAAAATTCGCGAAGGAGATTAGAACCAGCCAGTTGCGACCAAAACCAGATTAGGTTGGACCCTTCTTGGCTGCGGTCATACCTCGCGCATGCTTGGAAGTCTAAATCTACATAGGTGCAGCTGCAAAAATGGTGACGACATTCACGTGATGCTGAAAAATTATATGTCTGAGGAAAATATGGGCATAACTGATCAGCACAGCAGCTCCATGTCCAAAGAAGAAAGACGCGCCGTAGATATTCTTGATAAGACTTGCCAGCTTAAAGAGAACAGATACAGCGTAGGTTTAATATGAAAAGATGGTGTAAGTGAGTTACCTGATAGTTTGTCAACAGCTCTCCGACGCACGCACTGCCTCAAGCGTAAAATGGATACAAATGCCCATCTAGCCTTTGAATTAAATCAACAAATTAAAAATTTAATTGAAAAAGGTTACGCAACTCGCCTGCATGAAAATGCACTAAAAGAAAAGGGTGGAAAGATTTGGTATCTACCCATTTCCACATAATCCACATAAGCCTGACAAAATTAGACTTGTATGGGATGCGGCTGCTAGAACTGAAGGCAATGCATTAAATGATTTTTTGTTAAAGGGTCCAGATCTGCTAATCTCCCTTCTTAAAATTCTATTTAATTTTAGAATGGGACGCTTTGCTATATGTGGAGACATAGCCGAAATGTTCCACCGCATAATGGTGAACGAGCCGGACGCTGATGCACAACGCTTTCTCTGGTGGGATGCGGGTGAAAAACGTATAAATGTATACAAACTCAATGTTTTAAGCTTCGGTGCATCACGTTCGCCCTGTATCGCTCATTATGTGCGCGACAAGAATGCAAAAACACATGCGGCTATACATCCCAAGGCTTCAAACGCAATCATTAACCACCACTACGTCGATGATTTTATCGATTCGGCGCAGACAGTTGAAGAAGCTATAGACCTGGCAAAGTCTGTGCGCAAAATTCATGCAAAGGGTGGATTAAACATAAGGAACTGGTCCTCGAAATCTCAAGTCATTCTAGAAGCACTTGGTGAGAGTAGTAAAAATGCAAGCAAAACTTTTAACAGCAGCGAATAGATTATTCACTTCGAAAAGATCCTAGGAATGTATTGGGAGCCAGAGAAAGATAAATTTAACTATATTTTAAATTTTGTTCGTTTGCGCCGCAATGTTTTTACTGTTGATGTACATCCGACAAAGCGAGAAGTTTTGCAAGTGTTGAAGTCGATTTTCGACCCATTAGGTCTTGTAGCATATATCATGTCTTATCAAAAATAATTTTGCAGGAGATTTGGAGGAGTGGTATCGATTGGGATGAAGAGCTTCCTCCGCCATTGTTCAAAAAATGGAGAACTTGGTGTTCATATTTGCCAATGATGCAAAAAGTAAGTGTACCGCGCTACTTTTCATATAATTTATATGAAAAGGAATGTAAAATACAACTACATACTTTCGTTGACGCGAGTGAAGGCGCTTATGCAGCGGTCTGCTATTTTCGAATTGAGTATGGTGAAGCAGTAGAGGTTAAAATAGTCGCATCGAAGTCAAAAGTTGCTCCTCTGCGACCTCTCTCGATCCCGCGCTTAGAGCTTCAAGCGGCTCTTATCGGAGTACGTCTAATGAACTCAGTCTGTAGTGGCCATTGTATCAAATTCGAGCAGAGATGCATCTGGACGGATTCGAAAACCGTGTTAAAGTGGCTTCAAAATGATTCACGCCAGTTCCAGTAATATGTGATGTCCCGGATCGCTGAGATACACGAAGTATCGGATTTAAAAGAGTGGAGATGGATTCCCAGCAAAATGAATGTAGCTGATATCGCGAAAAAACTAAAACCAAGTGAAGAAATCGACCAGCGCTGGTTTAATGGACCCTCTTTCTTGTATGAAAATGAACTTAAATGGTTTACCACCCCTGATTTAGGAGATATGAATACAAGCGAGATTCGCCCACGTTTCTTACACATGCGCAAATCCAATCCACTCGAAATAAATTATGCATATTCCTCTAGTTGGATCAGACTCTATCGAGCTATTGGAAGTTGGATTTTTTACATGAAAAAACTACGTAATAGAATCAACTCAGAGGACGCTGCCTGCCAGCTTTTGGCGCATCACTTTAAACAAGCAAAATTTTTTATTTTTAAATCTGTTCAAAAGACTTGCTATGCTGACGAATGGTCAGCACATAAGAATGGCAAACCATTGTGCAGGACTGGCCCACTTGCGAAGCTCAACGTCTACATGGATGAACATGACGTCATACGTGTTAAAAACCGTGCTGAGTACTTTACACTTTGCGGCCAGTCCCAAAAAGATTTCATCGTGCTACCGGCACAGCATCATGTAACGCATCTCATAATTTTTTATTATCATGAACGATATCTTCATATCAATCATGAAACAGCCTTAAATGAAGTAAGGCAAACATTTTTTATTACAAAATTGCGACCATTGTTCAAAACAATAAGGAGAAACTGCCAAAAATGTAAACTTTTCAACGCGCAGCCAACGGCACCTCAAATGGCTCCATTGCCTCGAGCTCGTCTTAGCGCCTTTTCATGCCCTTTTTCTTACGTCGGCGTAGACTACTTCGGGCCGATTCTCGTTATTGAAAATCGAAATGCGAAGAAGAGGTGGGGCGTATTATTCACGTGCTTGACTATAAGAGCAGTGCATATTGAAATAGCTCACAATCTAAGCACTGATTCATGCCTCATGTGTCTAAGAAATTTTATAGCTATGAGAGGAACCCCACTGGAAGTCTACAGCGACAACGGGACAAATTTTCGAGGTGCCGATAAATTTCTAAAGGAAGTCCACCAGCGGCGGCACACATGGGGGGAGCGTGGGAGAGAATGGTGCGCTCAATTAAGGAGGTCTTGTACAAAATTTCGCCATCGCAAAAATTTACAGAAGAAAGCCTCAGATGTGCGTTAATGGAGGTGGAAATGACGGTTAACTCACGCCCATTGACATTCGTGTCGCTTGACTATGAAGACCAAGAAGCGATCACACCAAACCATTTTTTGCTTGGTTCCTCTGATGGTGCGAAGCCTTTTTGCGACCCAGAAATATCGATATAACGTTGAATCTTAGACAAAGTGAAGTATTTGCAAATATGTTCTGGTGCCGATGGATAAAAGAAATGCTTCCGACATTCACACGCAGAAGTAAATGGTTTGAGAAAGTAAAACCTATTTCAGAAGGTGATATAGTCCTTATAATAGATGAGAAGCAAACCAGGAACCATTGGCTGAAAGGAAGAGTAGTGGAGGTGGTCAAAGCTCAAGATGGACAAGTACGCAGAGCTAAGGTACAAACAGTTAATGGCGTGCTAGAGCGCCCTACGGTTAAGTTGGCGGTTCTCGACGTTGGTAATGATCAGGGCAAGCTCTGTGAAGATGATCACTTACCGGGGGGAGAATTGTTGCCGACAAACACTGATCCAACTTTGACTACAGGGCAGTAAAATGGCAGCTCCGTTCTTTGAAATTTGACGTTTACTTTTTTGCTTTACATAATTTTCTCTTTGCTTTGTATCCTGCCTTTTATACTTTGATTAAGCGAATAATTGTCACGCATTTTGAAATAGAATTAATATAATTTGTTATTTATATCGTTGCATCTAATTTGAAGTCAAGAAACCCAAGGTAAAAATGAATTAATGATTTGATAGATACGTATTAAATGACAATTGTATTTAGAAATTTAAAGCGCAGCTGAATTAATAAATAAACACGCGCTCTTAAATCTTGGACTCATTATTTTCAAGTAACAATAAGTATACCTAGTTTGAGCGAAATCTGTTCAGCCGTTTAGATTTGTATAAAGGCCAAAAAAACAAACAGAAAATGAGTTTTATTGCTATAGATAATAATAATAATTTCATATCGTCATATGAAATCAAAAAAGCCGTAAGCTACCAAAAAATCAAAATCTACTTTTTGATTGGTTATGATTCACCTTATCAGAATACACGTTCCTGCAAAATTTTACTCTAGTACAACTAAAAACTACGTTTTTATTAACAAAGTTCTAAAAGTCCTTAGTGCATTTTTTTAAGATTAAGTAAGTTTTTTGCTCCTCCTGTAAAATTTTTAATATGTAACTTACGGCTTTTTGATTTCATATAACGATATGTTTTTTATTATTAGGGGTATTCACGATTCAGTGCACTTGCCTGTGCAGTTGAGGACTTGAGGACTTGTGCACTTTACAAAAACAAATTGTACGTACATCAAAAATCTGCACAAGTGCTTTTCTACTATTACCTTCAACTTGAGGACTTGAGCAGTTGTGCACTTGTGTGCATTGAAAAATGTTCATTGGCGTCGGAAGCGGGGGAAAGGTGGGCAGTTGCCCCCCACTTTTTTAGCTAGATAAACAATTTAAAAGGAAAAGTTATTTAAAATATCAGTTTTTTTGCAACGATAATATTTTTGTATTATATATTTTCCTCTTCTTTCTCTCTTCTTCATGTTTCATGTGAAGAAATTTTGGTGAACTTTTTTTGCACCACTATTTGTACTGCCCCCCATTTTTACTGCCCCCCCAGAAGAAATTCGCTTCCGACGCGCTTGAAAATGTTGACAGCTTTGAAATGGTGGTGGTGTGTAGGCAAGTGCACTGAATCGTAAATACTCCTATTATTATGATTAATTATATCTGTAAATGAATTTGTTTTCTTTTGTTTTATCAAGTTATTATTTAACAGATATGATCTCAAAAGTGTTCAAATAAATAAAAAATATTATAATATAATATTATATATTATAGACTTAAAAGATGCTAAAAGAATGAATTTTTTAATTTCGACTCTAATTTTTTTTTTTGCCTACATTTATAGATTATTAGTTCCTTTGATATAATACGCAAAGAAAAGCAGCAACAAATGAAAGCCGCTGCTCAAGCAGAAAAATCAGCAAAAGCACAAAAACAGCATAATCAGCAACACCAACAACAGCAACAAATGAGTAATAATGGCAATATACGTGTACGTGCTAAGTCACAAAGTGATAAACTGTGTTTATAACAACAGCAGCAGCATCAGCAACAACAAAATAATCATAAGTACAACAACAATGTGGCCAATTTAAATAATAACAACAATAGTGCCTGCAAGCAGCGCTTACAAAAGCAGCAATCAATGATTATTACTAACTCCAATACCACCAATAATAATAACAACCACATTCGAGTTCTTAGTCGCTTTACGCCTTCAACTTTATCCGGTGTTGGCTTGTTTGCTGTTGCAACCGCTGCTGCTGCAGCACCACCAACAAAACCAACGACAATCAATATATATGCACCTTAACTTAACTTAAGTTGCAGCAACTGCTGCACGACCAACACCAGCATCGGTTTCATCGCAACATATTGCAACAACATTAGCAACATCAACCTCACTAGCCACTTTATCATCACCACCACCACATCAGTTGCTGCTGCAACACTAAAATTAAATTTTCCACCCACTTAGTAGTTATAAAATGAAAGAGTTATCTTACGTTATCTGCATAAAACATTTTATTTTAGTTTGTTTTTTTTTTTATTAAAAATCCTACTTTTTTAACCTTAGTGAAAATGTTACTAAAATAACAATCATTATTAAAAGAATGTAATTTAAGATAAGAAGATTATATATGTATAATATTAATATATTATAAGTGATGAAATTATGTATTTATTATAAATGCTCTCACTAAAATTGTTACACAACTCTTCGTTGTGGAGAAATTTTATCAAAACAAATTTAATGATGGAAAACAAGCACTTATAAAACTTTAACGCATTAAACTATTTTCTAAAAGTGCTATTAATTAAATTAAAATTAAGTGAATGACAAAGAAAACATAAAGAAATGTTTGCTTAAAATTACTTTTTTACTTAATTTCTCTTAACCAAAATATTGTTAAATTAAATTTAAATAACAAAGAGTGCAAATATTAGAATCGTTTTTTCAAAATTTCAATCAAAACTCACAATAAGTTTAATTAAACACACAAGCTCAACATACTATTTTTTTTTAATAAAACATAAAAATTTTTTTCAAAGAGTAAATTAAACTATTTACGACAGCTGGTGGTAGAATTATGGGGTGTAACCATGATACAAAGAACTACAGATAAAGTATTGCGCATGTCCGCCATTTTTGTTGTGACGTGGTTCGAGCTTGTCAAAGTGGCTAAATAAAAACGTAGTCACAATATATTTAAAGGGGATAATTTATTTATAGCGATGAAAAAATATCGACATTTTCTTATTGAAACTTGGTTTATTGACATGAAATAAATTATATTATAAATATATTTATAAATAAATTCAAGCAAATTTTTTTTCAGTACTATTATTGAAAAGAAATGCATATATAATAGGGGTGTTTTCTCCCATTTGTTTCCCTACACAAAAAAAAAATAGCTACGTTACTTGATGTGTTTGACAGCACTTTGCTTCGTTTTCGTTGCTATTCTCATCAAAAGCATCCAAAACTTTAGTACTAATTTTAATTACATAAAATATAATTGAAAATTATAACTTACGCGTACTATAAGTTCACAATATTAGAAATTAAATGAATGCAATATTTCTTAAATGCTTGCAATTGTGCTGCTTGCTGCTTGTGTTTACTTTTTGCTTTTTCACATTTTCTTTTCTATGTATGCACCACGTGTTACAGCTGACAAGCTCGAGTGACGTAGTGCGCAGAAGATTTAATTTTTTGCGCACGGAGTAAGCTATCTGTATATCTTTGTTTCATGGGGTGTAACAACATGAGAGAGAGCCTACCTAGCCATATACAATTTTGAATTATTTATTTTAACGATTTGATAGCTAATTTCAAAGCTACCAAAACGCATTGCTGAAAAACAGAACAGAAAAAAATAAACTAAAATATTTTTCAAGGAATTTGTGGAACGACTGAACATTGAAGCCATGAGCAATAAATTTTAAGTAAAGATTTCTGCGTTGCTTCTTACAGCCCTAATAATAGTATGGCCAAGAAATAATAATAAAATGTTCATAGAATGAATAATGTTTTTGATTTTGTGCTCTGCAAGCACATTCATGTTTGCTTTATTTTGCTGAAGAAACCGAAACCAATATAATTGAATTTTTAAAAGCTACAATACGGTCAAATGACCGGGGTTGGTACGTTTAGTGTTAAAATGCTCTACAAACAATAACAACTTGTTTTAATAAAGCCCTTCATTATTAAATTTAGGAATCACAAAAATATATCTAAGAATACCTTTGCAATTTTCCGCATTTGGACTCACGAATAGTCCTTCGTATTTCTTAAAGTACTGAAAGGATTTTATTTGCTAATCCTTTTACTAAATTACTAAATTATTTAAAAGATCAGATTGCAATCTTATAATAACTAAACATTATTTAAGAACTATTTTCACTATAAAACACCTTGTGTGAGCATTGCAATTTTCCGCATTTGGAGCCTCGACTTATCCTTTGTATTTTTTAAAGTACTCAACTAATTTTGATTTTTGACACTTCACTTAAAAGATCACATTTGTAAAGACGAAATTCGCGGGTGTTCGAATTTCGCCATACAACATAGAGTTTCATATTTTTATTATAGAATGTAATTTAATTTTAATTTTCCATTGTTAAATTATACTTTTTACCCACTATGCTAGGCTTTACACACACACATTTACCCATACACACATATATAGAGCAGCACAAGCAGTGGAAACAAGATAGCATACACGCATAGCAACAGGAAAAAGTAGCATGATCACATCGCATACAGCAACTACCGAGCCGATACGCACATAGCAACAGAAGACAAAACAAAACCAGTTTTAGCGTCATCACGCCACAGACAGCTGATACCGAGATCACTCTGGCCTAGCAACACAAAAAGGTTTAAACATCACGCCACATGCATACACAACCACACGACACAGTGAGAGCGAGAACCGGTTTCAACATCATAGTGCGGCAAGCAGCTACGAGCAAGGCAATAAAAGGCGAGTCGTGGCATTAATTCAGTCTCTTATTCAGCGTGAAGTTGAAGGCATCGGACGTATTCAGTGTGCAGCCAAAGCGAACGGACGTATAGAATTCGCAACATCGGAATAGTCATCGTGCAATTAAAGTGGTCGGACGTCGATTAGTTATCATTCAACAGCTCGTGCCTAGGAAGTGGTGAGTGTTACCTGGCATAGTAAGAACCCCTTTAAATTTATAGTAGACATATTTTCGTTGGTTAAGGTCTCATTCCAACGTTAATATTTTGTACCAAGCCCAACCTAGTAGATACCATATTAGACATATTTTCGTTGGTTAAGCTCTCATTCAAACGTTAATATTTTGCACCACACCCAACGTAATAAATACCCTATTAGACATATTTTTGTTGGTCCAGGTCTCATTCCAACATTAATATTTTGCACCACACCCAACCTAGTAAATACACTAGTAGACATATTTTCGTTGGTTAAGGTCTCATTCCAACGTTAATATTTTGCACCACGTAAACACCCCAGTAGACATATTTCTGTTGGTCAAGGTCTCATTCCAACATTAATATTTTGCACCACACCCAACCTAGTAAATACACTAGTAGACATATTTTCGTTGGTTAAGGTCTCATTCCAACGTTAATATTTTGCACCACGCCCCACCTCGTAAACACCCCAGTAGACATATTTCTGTTGGTCAAGGTCTCATTCCAACATTAATATTTTACACCACGTCCAACCTTGTAAATACACTAGTAGACATATTTTCGTTGGTTAAGGTCTCATTCCAACGTTAATATTTTGCACCACGCCCAACATCGTAAGCACCCCAGTAGACATATTGTAAGCCAAGGTAACACCACTCAGCGGACAATAGCCCAGTCTCAACGCAAGATACACGTTACACAATCCGATTGTAACACACGTCCTACTTGTGACCATTCGCTGCTCAACAGTGACAAGAAGAGCCAGGGAGCGCGCCAACGTCGTACATCTCTACCACGCCACAGCCCCAGGAAACACGCTAGCGTCGCTCGTCTTCATCGCATCACTTACTCCGAAACTACGTACACTGTCACAAAGATAAAGCTCCGTCACGTCATCTTCTCAAGGGCATCAGACATCGAAACAAGATCCAGGTCAAAACATCGGCGCATAGGTGTGTGTGTGTGTGTAAGGTCCTATACCATTAAGATATTAGAGTAACGCCAATTTTGAATTGTGAATAAACTAAGGAAATATTAAAGAGAACAGAGCGAAAGGGTCTTTATTTACAAATTTCTGCAACGAACGCTGGGCACCGGCGAGTATACCCCAGCTGTAAAAATCCGGAAAACGGAAGTTCGTTACACATTTCTTATAATAAGTAAAAAAATTTTCTTAGATTTACTTTCACATAAAAAAGGAATAATTACAGTTTATGAACCAAGCTTAAATAATTTTTTCTTATTTTTATTAAACGAATTTGGGTCTCCTTACAGCCCTATTCTGGCAAACTAACAATTGCTAACTAGTATTTTTTATATTTCTATATGTTTCTATTTGTAAAACAAAATTTGAAGCTCAAAAAACAAAATTTTTTAATGAAATTGGCAATAACTGAAAAGCAGTTGAAAAGTTTTATTTAAATTTATTATTTTTGAGCATCAAATTTTGTTTTGAAATTAAAAAATTACAACATACACATAGAAATATTAAAAATATTGGTTAACAATTGTTCATTTGTCAGAATACGTCTGTTAATCTAAAAGTGTAAAAAAAGTCGGTTTCGAATGGTTTATAAGATAAAAAATCTTGAAAAATTACCATTTCAAGCCTATTTTTAACACTCCGTAAACGGGAAAAACATTTTATCTGTAATTAATCCTACCTCATTACATTAAATTCGTGGTAACTTGAAAAATTACCATTTCAAACTTATTTTCTCTCAAGTTCAACATCGGCTTTGCTGTCTAAGTATTCTGGATATAATTCTCTTTTTATTTAATAGGGTTTCATATAATTTTAGGCATAATTTAAAATGCAGAGCAATATTTGCAATACTTTTAACCGAAATTAATTATTTTAACTATTTTTCCTGAAACATAAGGGCTTCTCATTCCAAATCTGACAAATTAATGGCCCCTCTCATCTAATTTAGGAGTTTTAAAGGCCCAAGTTGAAAAAAATGGAAAAAATAATTTGGACTTTCAGCTTAATATATCAAAACATGAAAATCGCGCGATTTTTATAAAAAATTTTCTCCTGCGGCCCTTTTTGCATTCATATTCACATTACGTATGTGTATTACAACTTTCAAAAATTTAACAAACAGTAGTTTATCAGTAGTTAAACAGTAGTTAATCAGCTTTTGACGATTGTGGTTGTGTTTTTATCTACCCTGTCGAGTGATTAATTGTCCTTTGAACAGTCTGTCTGATTTTAAGTGCGAGAGTAAGGCGATTTGGTTTCAGTTATCGTTTTACTTGGACACTTTTGTTTTCGTTTTTTTTGCGTGCCGGCTTCTAGCAAAAACAATGCCGTGTGTTTGCAATTTGAAGGTTGATCGCATGCAACCAAAAGTGCAGTGTGCAGGGTGCAATGAAATTTTTCACTTACAATGCGCAAATACTACTACCGTATTACCTAGTAGTATGCATGGGACCTAGAATTTATGCAAGGTTCTAATACTGCCTTCCACTGCAAATCTTGTGCGTTAGTGCGTCGGAAATCTTATCACTCGCCCCCCGTAAATGATAATAATAACAATAGCGCGACTATTTTACAATCGTCTAACGGTTTTCAGGCACATCATAAAGTTCAAGCGTTAAGCCCCTGTATTGATCAACAGCAAGTTCACCAGTCTTTTTCTGCTTTGTCGCAACAGCAGAGTGTTAGTTTGTTAACGATAATGAGCAAAAGTATTTTATGCATGCTATTTTTAATGAGATTGCTGCTCTTAGAGCTGAAAACTCTCGTGCGCTCTCTTTAATATGCCTTTTACGGGAGGATAAAATGCTCTTAATTGAAAAATTTATAAGCTACAAAGTGAACTGATTTGTGTCGAGCAACATTTAACTGATAATAGTACAGCTTCTTTAATTTCGGTGCTTACTAATGAAGTAAAAGATTTGCGTGACTTTGTACAAACTGCTGTAAATGAAATGCCAAAATTTTAAATAATAATCCTGTCAATATTAGGTTAGGTTAAACTGGATGCCTTCGTGAAGGCTCACAAAGACAAATTCAGGTCCTTAGTGGTACCGGTAACGAACAAAAGGAACCTTTGTGTTTATTTAAAGTTGTTAATTTGTATCAAAATCTTCAAGGAATGGACCTTAGTAGAATCACTAAAACCATTAATTTTTTGCTGCTTGATTTCGATCTGTTTGGACCTTAGTTGAACCACTAAGACCAGTTGCTTGACACACTATTAAAAGAAACCTCACATTTTGTTCTGACAAGTTATTTAATTCTTATAAGTCTTTTATAAAGAAAAAATGCTTATACTGCATTCAAAAATAAACAAAAACTATAACACATATAATTTAATTACAAAAGAATGCATACGCTAATTTAATGGTTGCGTAAAACCAAAACGCTTACAAACAACCAAACTTTAATACCTACAATTTAATTAACTAGAATGCATACTCTACAATTTAATAATATCGTAAAATAAAAACGCTTACAAATAACAAAAAGTTTAATACATTTTAATTTAGTTAAAATGCATACGCTATAATTGCGTAATATAAAAAACGCTACAATATATTAAGTTAGCACAACTCATGACTAGGTCATTGATTGTGACATGAGCCCAACTGCTTATGCCTCAACATGTGTGCCTTGGCTGACACACATAAGCATCTTCTGCTGTGTTAACATTCTCCGCCGCGTTGAGCAGTTGCGATAACATGAAATTAAACCTCCGAAAAATGTTGTCTTGGCATCGGCTTTGGTATTGTTGGAGTTAAATTGATAGAGGAGTTTTTCTGACATTGCAATTTGATTCGCCACGCTGTAAATAGTGCAATTATAATTATTGACAGCAACAAAGCGGCCCCGCTCATGTATTGATGATGGACTACGGAGGGCTGCAGGTTAGCTGGCAAGTTCCTGATTTTTATAAGTTGACTTTGAAGATTGGTGATCTTATCCACTTGAGTTTGGAAATCTTCGATGTGCTCCCTTCCAGTTTTCACCTCAGTATATATACTGGTATTAGAAATGGTTCCAAATGACGCATATGAAAGTAATTGTTGGCTCGACTGTTCTTCATGGCCTTGAAGAATGATCATGTTGTTTTTCAACACGCAGCTTTGCTCGATGGTGAGAATTCCCGAACCCACAAGGTGTTCCCGTGATATGTCGTTGCCGCAAACTGCAGAAAGTTCTATAACTGACATGGTTGCAAACATCCAGTTGTTTGTATGGTGCAATGCCGTGAAGGTGATGTTATTGTGGATTTTTGTGAACTCACAATTTATTGCCGTTTTGTTGTTGAATAACTGGATTTCACAAATAAAAGCTGGATACTCAATTTCGAATCTTGACTGTTGATTTGGACATATGCAAATATTTCCATTAGAATCGTACATGTATTCAAATCTTCTATTGTCAACATTGCATATTGATCGCGATGATTGTTAACCGCCAAGAATTGTGTCTTCGGAATAATTGCTACCATGCCTTCGTTGAGTTTAGTAGGGATTGCGGTCAGCTTAAACAATGAATATGCTTCTGGATCCACCAGAGGTAGTTCTAGTAGGAACATTATGTGTTTCTCGTTCACCGCAGAACGTACGGTCATTAGTTTGTAAAATTGGAGTAGGTTTTCGTTGTCGGTAGGGAGAGTTCGTGTTGAAGGGAGATGAGCCTCAATTATCTGTAACTCTTGCTTCAGTTGTTGTGGAGTTAAGATCAATGGACTAATATTTCCGTTATGCGATTGAGTCAATGCATGAAGTAACTCTGATTGTATTTGTTGCATGTTTGTTGTGATCATTGACAGCTGAGTCACTAATGCCGTGAGCTGATTTGATTGTCGAAGTATTGTTGTTTCATTTTCGATGTGATTCATATCTTCATATATTGACCTTTGTAACTTCTTGAAATTAGCTTCGGTTGCCTTCTCATCAACCTTTATTATGTTCAACGTGGAATCAATTATTGATGTTTGATTGCGTAACAAATTCATGAGGTGTTCTTCATTGAGTTTGACATTCTCTATAGTTTTTGACATAGTCTCTGCGTAGTTTGAGTCTAGTACTCCAAACAGGGCATGGGCCATATTACCGACTATATCTAATGCTCCTCGCTTCTGCCGTTTTTTTGTCAGAAGCATTTCTTCTTGTAGCAATGTACTGAACGAATGCTTGAAATGATGAATAATTGGAGCACATGATGTTTCTATTGATGGCCTTATGCACATATCTATCAGAGTATTTATTCCTTCGTCTAGTGTTTTCATATCTGACCACATTGGGCTGAGGTCATAGAATACCATGAACGTCCAGTGTGCTGATGAAAGTTTTGTTGTGCCGATGTTTTCAAAATAGATTCCTGGTTCTTCCTTAAAATTAGTTATTTTTACTGATGAGGCAAGTACTAGTGGTAGAAAGAGAAGTGAAATTATGATAGTTGTGAAGATTCCTTGTGAAGTGTGTGACACCACTCTCCTCTTTGGGCGTGTACCTTCTTTGCCAGACTCTGATGAACGGGAATGTATTCCTTTTTGAGAGTTCTGTGGTATAATTTGGTTGTCATAGTCTTTATATTCCAAGTTGGAGTCATTGATCTTTTATGATCACTAGCATGCCTTCAGTTATGTTCGGAGATACAGTTATTGTTTGAGTATTTGCATCAACTGACGTTGTCAGAGGTTCACCCACTAGAAAGTGACCTGGTGTGAGTGCTTCGAGATCGTCGCAGTTTGATGACATTGTGATCACTGGTCGAGAGTTGTCGACAGTTCTTCGTATTGTTCATTTTTCATTGATGCCGCTGATACGCTTCGAACCAAAAAGTGTTTTGCAGATTTTACTGCCGCCTCCCAAAGCCCTCCAAAATGTGGTGCTCTGGGTGGAATAAATTTGAATTCAATTGATTGTTCACTACATGTTCGTATAAGTTTTTCTTGAGCTGTTTGACAATAAATGGATTCCTTTAATTCAGCCAATTTGTTACTTGCTCCGACAAAATTTGTAGCATTATCACTATACAATGTTTTGCAATGACCTCTTCTGCTAATAAATCGTCTTAGGGCTCCTATAAATGCGTCTGTTGATAGGTTAGAAACCACCTCCATGTGGATGGCCTTTGTAACGAAGCAACAAAACACAGCAATGTAGGCCTTGTCAGGTCTTTTGCCTCTAATTTTATGATGAATCCAAACCGGTCCGAAGTAGTCTACTCCTGATGTTATGAATGGACGTGCCGGTGTTATTCTTACAGCTGGTAAGTTTCCCATAAGTTGTTTCAAGAGCCTTGGTTTTGCTTTCGTACATCGTACACACTTATGTACGATACTGCGAGTTATAGTTTTCCCACTGGTTATCCAGAAGTGTGCTCTGGATGCTGCTAGCAGAGCTTGTGGACCACAATGACGATTATTTTCATGAAGCATTTGCAACAATATTTTCACCATGAGGTGGTTGTGCGGCAAAATTGCTGGATGTTTTTCTTCGAACAGTAATGATGATTGTTCAAGTCGACCGCCAATTCGCATTATTTGATATTCATCCATGAACGGATTTAATGAAGCCAGGGAGCTAGACTTATTGACAGGCATTTTTTTTGATAAGGTTTCTAGTTCATTACGGAATCCTGCAGCTTGAATGACCTTTATAATTATTCTAAGAGCGTCATCCAATTCATGAATATCTAACGTCTTGTAACTTGGTCGCAATTGACGGGTTGTTCTTGAATTTCGAATAAACCTCAGTAAATAACCGACGGTGCGTTGCAAAAATCGGAATGAATTTCATTACGGAATCCTGCAGCTTGAATGACCTTTATAATTATTCTAAGAGCGTCATCCAATTCATGAATATCTAACGTCTTGTAACTTGGTCGCAATTGACGGGTTGTTCTTGAATTTCGAATAAACCTCAGTAAATAACCGACGGTGCGTTGCAAAAATCGGAATGAATTTCGATGATTGATTTTGAAGATTGTTTCTTCTAACGATTGATGTGTTGTTGATATTGCTAAGACACGTTTTGTTTCTTTTCGCTCGAAGTTGCAAGTTTTAGAAATGTCTTGTGAATATGGTTCAGACCATTGACTGCTCTTCCCGGATAGAAAAGGTGGACCATAAAACCAAATTGAATGCTTGGATAGATTTTCTGGTGCTAGTCCTCGAGATATTGCATCGGCAGGATTTTCCTTGGAACTGACATGTCTCCATTGACTTGGAATACATAACTCTTGAATTTTTGCTATTCGGTTTGCTACAAAAGTATGAAATGAAGCTGCAGTTGACTTTATCCAAGCTAATACAATTTGCGAGTCAGTCCAAAGGAACGTTTCAGTGTTTTGTAACCGTATGTCCTTCTTTACTCTGTTTGTAAGTTCCACACCCAACACAGCTGCACATAATTCTAGCCGTGGTAGAGTTTGTTTTTTAAGTGGTGCTATTCGTGATTTTGAACAAATTAATCTGGTTCCTACAGTTTTGTCTGTGTAGGTTGAACGAATGTAGACTGATCTTCCGTAAGCTCGTTCGAATGCGTCCACAAATGTGTGAATTTGTGTGGATACAATTTTTTGAGGCTTAAATACAAATCTGTCCACCCTTATGGTATTGAGTGCTACTATATTTGCGCGGAAATTGTTCCATTCGTGCTGAAGATTTGTAGGTAATTCATCATCCCAAGATATTTGTAATTGCCAAAGCTGTTGCAGAAATATTTTAGCTCTGACGACAACTGGCCCAAAAATACCTAATGGGTCGAAGATCCGTGCTAATTCTGAGCTCACTATTCGTTTTGTGATGTTGCTTGATGATGATATTTGCGCTCGCCCGCACAGCTGGTCAGACTTTGGTAGCCATATCATCCCGAGGGTTTTTATTGACTGACTCGATGATTCGTCTGAGTCCAGGTTGATTTCCTGGTCTTCTGGTGGAATTCCACTTAGAAGTTTAGCGTGATTAAAGCACCATTTTCTTAATTTGAAGCCAGCTTCCCTTAGTAATGCTTGAACTTGACCTTGCGATTCTAAAGCAGTGTTGATAGAATCCGTGCCACTAAGACAATCGTCTACAATAAAATCATCACGCAATATTGTTGCTCCTAAAGGATATTTCATAAGGCCTTGCGAAGCTAAGTATTGGAGGCATTTTGTTGCTAAATATGGTGCTTGTGAAGTTCCATAGGTAACGGTTTTCAATCGGTAAAATTTGATGTCTTCATTTTGATTGTATCTCCAAATAATAAGTTGAAACATCTGGTCAGCCTTATTGACACATATTTGTCGATACATTTTCTCTATGTCAGCGGTGAAAACAAAGCGATGCATGCGAAAACGTAATAATATTGAAAACAAATCACTCAGTACCGTTGGCCCAGCGTGTAGAATGTCATTAAGAGATGACCCACTGTTGGTTTTAGCGGATGCATCAAACACCACTCTAAGTTTTGCTGTAGAGCTTTCTGGTTTAAGAACACAGTGATGGGGCATGACATAGTTTAAATCTGGAATATCACTTTCTTTAATTTCTTCCATGTGTCCTAAGCTTCGTACTCCTCCATAAACTTGTTGTAGTCCGCTCTTAGTTTGGGATTACTGTTGAGTCGTCTTTCTAATGATAGGAATCGATTGACGGACATCTGTCTCGAATTTCCAAGGGTTATGGGGTTCTCTGAGAATGGCAGACGGACTACAAAGCGACCATCAGTATTCCTTCTTATATTTTGAAGGAAATGGGTTTCGCAGCGCTGTTCTAGTAATGACATTTGATGCTCTGAGTCATTTGTGTCTTCAAGCTTCCAAAATTTTTCAATCAATTGATTCGTTGTCTCTTCGTCTGGGCTAAACATTGCACAGGTTGCCGAATTATTACCGCATCCTTCTATTTTTCCTGTCACGATCCAACCAAGTGCGGTGTTATGAAAAGTAGGAAATTCATTGTTAATATTGAACTGTTGTGGCCGCAATAATTGATGATAGAACTCGGCTCCTATAAGTATGTCGATTTTATCCGTTTGATTGAATCTTGGATCGGCCAGCTTGATATTTTCAGGAAGTGACCAATTGGATGTATCTAACGTTTTTGTAAGTTGCGGTGACACTATGTTGGGAAGAACAAATGCTTCAATTCTGGTGGAGTAACTGCCAGCGTGTGCTTGAATCTCAAAATTTACGCGCTGTGCTACATTTTTTGTTTTACGACCTATTCCTTCGATGCAAAGCGATGCATCCGATGTTTGTAGCGAAATTTTTGATACGACTCTTTCCGTCACTAAGTTGACCTGAGACCCGGAGTCCAATAAGGCTGGAAATTCATTGATGTGGCCGTTGTTTCCAATTACTTTAACTCTTGCAGTAGCTAATAGTATGTAGTGCTCGTTATGCTGATGCTTGTTCGCAGCTGCTACAATAGGTGTGTTTGAACTTATATTTTGCGTTTGTTTGATTTCACTTGATGCTGATTTTGCTGCTGAATTGGGTCGCTTTCCTGAAGTCTCCAAATGCAGTAATGTGCTGTGCTTACTTGTGCACTTTGTACAGGATCGTGAAGGACATACCTTGGCGGCATGATTGGGTTTGAAACAGTTAACACAAAGCTTATTCCTCTGTGTCCATTGTAATCTTTCAACTGATGAAATCTTCAGGAATTTTTCGCAATAATATATTGGATGTTCTGTCGATCCACATACCTTGCAGTTGCTTGATGTTGAAATTGTTGCTGTTGTTTTTTCTCTATCTTTTCCCCCGGAAAAGAGATGCTCATGAGCCTTTCCACGCGTTTCTAGTGCTTGGAAGCGATGCTCTAAAAATCTAAGTAGTTCACGTAAGGTTATAAGCTTTTTATTGTCATTTAGCGACTGTTCAAATGTTGTTTGCGTCGCTTGGTCCAATTTTTGCAACAGTAAATGAACTACTATGACATCCCACTCGCCCACTGGAAGTCCTTGTGCGCCTAAACCATGAAGACACTCTTTCGTTATATCGTGTAAGGATTTGAGCGTTTGTGCTGATTCGTTTTTCATTTTCGGCTGCGATAACAAGTTATTCAGCAATGTTGTCACAATTAACCTCCTGTTGTCGTACCTGTTGACCAAAATGTTCCATGCAATAACATAATTGGCACCTGTGATTGGTAAGTCTTTTATAAGATTGTTTGGCTCGTCTCCCAAGTGTGTTGTTAAATGAAACATTTTTTGAACGTCGCTTATTGTCGTGTTGTGAATCAGTTGAGTATAAAGATCCTTGAACGCTACCCATTGTGTGTAGCTGCCGTGAAATTTTGGTAACTCAATTTTAGGCAATTGCACCTGAAGTGGTTCATTTCTGCTGGTGCTCTGATGAGCATCCAAATTTGCACTGCTGATGTGCTGTTGTAATCCGCTTAACACGTTGTGCACCTCTGCTTCCATTTTATAATACTCATCCAACGTATATCCTTCTATATCATCACTGTTTGTTGATTGCCATAGGACATCGTTATTCACAATAAAATCATTCATGTATTTGTCGATAAGTGCTGCTTTGTTATGATAATACGATTCAGGGTGACTTTGATTCGCCTGAACCCTGATTTCTTCAATGTTTCGCCTTAACGCTCTCATTAAAGCTCGTTGATTACGAAGTACCTTCACTATCACTTCGTCAATATGTTGATCTGCTATGATGCCATCTTCCTGCTTACCACCAGCCGTGGCAGGCCTGCAGTCCTTGTGTGGAGGGGCCGTAGGTAAAGGTGCATATTCAGAATTTTTCGTCAATTTATGCATTTCGGCTTCAAACATCTCTTTAATTTTGAGAGTCAGGTCCGAAATGCGCAAATATTGGTCAACGAAGTATTCGTGTTGCATTGGCAAATTAGCGAGACACCTTATCTTGTTATCAGTGCTCTCGAATTCTGCCCATGCTTCATCCAACCGATTGATCCTTTCTTCATGGTAGCTGCTCGTCTTTCTTGAAGATGGATCCTTTTTGACGTTCGTCAAAATTGTTTCAATTCTCACAGCAATGTTTTGCTGAGCAGCTACCAACTCTTGAAATGTCTCCATATTGAACCTTTTCAAAAACCAAATTTTGAGTTTTTTCCACTTTACGCGTTATTTTTGTTTGTCCAGGAATTAGAATTTCCTGGTCGGGGTCACCAAATGTTAATTTGTATCAAAATCTTCAAGGAATGGACCTTAGTAGAATCACTAAAACCATTAATTTTTTGCTGCTTGATTTCGATCTGTTTGGACCTTAGTTGAACCACTAAGACCAGTTGCTTGACACACTATTAAAAGAAACCTCACATTTTGTTCTGACAAGTTATTTAATTCTTATAAGTCTTTTATAAAGAAAAAATGCTTATACTGCATTCAAAAATAAACAAAAACTATAACACATATAATTTAATTACAAAAGAATGCATACGCTAATTTAATGGTTGCGTAAAACCAAAACGCTTACAAACAACCAAACTTTAATACATACAATTTAATTAACTAGAATGCATACTCTACAATTTAATAATATCGTAAAATAAAAACGCTTACAAATAACAAAAAGTTTAATACATTTTAATTTAGTTAAAATGCATACGCTATAATTGCGTAATATAAAAACGCTACAATATATTAAGTTAGTACAACTCATGACTAGGTCATTGATTGTGACATGAGCCCAACTGCTTATGCCTCAACATGTGTGCCTTGGCTGACACACATAAGCATCTTCTGCTGTGTTAACAAAAGTCTTTAAAGATTTGCGTTGTATTCGCAAACCTTAGGAGGGATTCCAGAGATACTTTGGTTACATCTTTAAGCGACGGGAATGTCTACGAGCCTAGGTATTTTAGTCTGGATCTAAGAAGGGCGGGGCATGTGCATAGTAGGTGCTCCAGGGTCTCCACTGTTGTTGTATCCTCTCTGAGAGGATACGCGTGGGTCCTACAGTCGCCGAGCGACGTCCTACCTACGGTTTGTTGCCGGCGCTTAAGAGCGCCACTGGCATCTATTAAAAAAAAATACCTCTTTCGCCGTCACCCTTAGGTGCATTCAGGCGTGGAGGTTTTTATTTATACTTACTTGTAGGTATCCTCCGAATTGAAGGTCTGGTCTGCTTCCGTAAAAAGAAATTGACTGCAATCGTTTTGACTTTATTCACATCAATCAACCTTTATTTTAGCGGGGACCAGATATTTATAACATATCTGGCCGCGCTTCGTCTTCTTCATTTTTACAAACTTATTACATACTTAATTCTACTTATTGATTAATCAGCGGTTGCGTAATTTTGTCTTCCGCCTTTGGCTTAAATTAACTTCATTATTAAGTTCTTCTTATGTAATTTTTTTACATTACGTTGACATTGGTTCTTACTTTAAATACATATTCCTACATACTTATTTAATAATGCCAACTTGGGCTAAACAAACATGCAAACATGTATAACATGTGTAATTGGGTCATATTGCCCAACGATAAATTATTATTTAAATTATTTTGTTTTGCGTTATTCGCTTAGCCAAACTGTGTGTACGTTAAATACAACAATAAAATATTGAAATTAATTTACCTCTGGTTTTTGCAAGGTCAGCATTTGACGCTGGCCGATATTGTAAATTGTTGGCTTTATTTTATTGTCTTTAAATAAAATTAAAACTGATCGCCCAGTTGTTGCGGTCTATCAGTGTTCATTTTATTGTCTTACTTTTATTTAAATGCCGCAATGCAATGAATGTTGATTGCTCGCTTAGTTGTTGCGGTGGATCAACTTTCATTGCCAGCACTTGGCCACTCGTAGAAAGACAATATTTTGGGGAATACCTCGTTGTGAGTCACAACATTCTTCCCCCCATACACAAAGAAAATTTTTACCTTGAAGAGGTTAAAATTTTCGTCAATTAATTCTTTATTATTTTGTTTGTATGTTTGTTTTGCTTTTCTTACGATATACTTTTCGTTTTATTATTATATAGTAGTTTTTTTAAATTAGCTTCTTTGTTTTACTAGATATTTTCGTAAGGTTCTATTATGAATATGAATACGAACAAATTTTTCTTTTATTTCTATAGTTTCTATATATGATATTGTTCAACAAATAAGTTTTAGTCTACAATTTTACTAAATCCCTTAGTTCCTGGCACTTGTTGGGGGTGATTGTTGTTTTATTGTGTTTTCTTTTTATGGTTGTCCATCGGTGCACCGGAAAAACTGTCACGGCGTTTAATTTATTCTTCGTTATAGTTTTTGATGCAGATACTGTTGAAGTGTGTGTGCTGGTGATCTTGTTTTTGTTTGCCAGGAGGCTTTAAGCCCTATAGCTGGTTAACCTGGTCTTCGTTTAAAGATGGGCCAGGAGACTTCCCGGCTTTGCTGGTTAACCTGGTCTCTTGTTTATTATATTAATTTTTCAGGATGTTATAAGGTTATTATGCATTTTGGTGTTATATTTTTCTGCTTTAGGAAGGTTTTTTTACCTTTTGTTGTTTTAACTTCTTAATTATTCTTCATTAAAATGGTTTTTATGTCGTTTAATATAAAATTATTGCTATTTGTAACTTTATAAAGATTTTTATACCTTTTGTTGTATTACTTTTCTGAGTTTAGAAAAATTTAGAAAGGTTTTATACCTTTTGTTGTATTATTTTTCTGATTTTAGAAAGACTTTTATATCTTTTGTTGTTTTAAAATATTATATTGCCAAAAATGTTGTTTAACGAACGTTTTTATGCCTTTTGTTGTTTTAAAATATTATATTGCCAGAAATTTTGTTTATGAAAGTTTTTTTGTACCTTATTATGTTGTCGAAAATGTTGTTTTGTGAAGGTTTTTATACCTTTTGTTATTTTATAGCATTATTCTGCCAAATTTGGATTAATTGTTTGTTTTCGTTGTGTTAAGAAGGCTATTTATACCTATTTTATTATTAATTTTCAAATTTTTCTGCTTTATTAAGGGTTTTATACCTTTTGTTGTTTTAAATTTTTAATTTTTGTTGTTTTCAATAAAAATTTTTTTTTATTCGCAGCTTTATCAGCATTTTACGAAGGTGTTTTCTCCTTTTGTTGTTTTACTTTTTAATTTTTTTTTGCTCTAATATTTATTATTCTTTTTTTTCTTGTTGTTGGCTTTCCAGACACAACACACTTCTTGTGGTTGAAGTTTATTTATTGACATGCTCTATTCCTTTTAAATGTTGTTTCTGCCCACTGCTTTTTCCTCTGATAACGCTTATTTCGGGTTCATCGGCGTCATCTTTGGTTGCACCCCCAATCTCAACAATATATGATGTTCCCTAATCTATTTCAAGCATATTTTATTCATATTTATACTACTTTACTTTTTCCAACTTCGTTTATTATTTTTAAATTGAATTTTACTTTTCTTTTAATTTACACAATTGTTAAACATACATGCTTTTAATGAATCTATTTAACATTTACATATTTCAATATTTCTATCTTATTTCTTCAATATTTTTATGCGAACTCGCACGCTATTTTATATTGTTCTTTTATGTGACTTTAAAGAAAAACTTACTTATAAGTAAGTACATATTATTTATTAAAAAAATTTTACAATAATTTTTACTTTTATTCAATTTCTCTAATTCAATATCTTTAATTAATAACTTTAACTTAATTTTTAAAATTTTTTATTTATTATTTTTTTAATTTTCGTATTGAGAATTTTTTTTCTATTAAGTTTCCATTATTTACTTATTTTATTCTTTTAATCTATATATTTACTGCTTCAATTTTCATTTTCTTCGTAAAGTCTTATTTTTTTTTTTATAATAATATTTTCCTTTATGTAAAAATAATGTCTTTTTTTTTCTTTATTTTTCCCTTTACTTTCTGTATCATATTATTTATTATGTTTTACTACGTCTTCATTTGACGTTATCAAATTTCTTTATTTTCCATTAAATTTTTTTTTATTTCAACGACTAATTTAAATGCAAAACCAAATTTATAGAATTATTGTAAATAAAGTGGCACTATTTTGGGATCTACAAGTAGAATGCGTTGTACTAGAATTTAATCCTTTAATCCTTGCGAGGGATTTCTGTAACAACGTCTTTCACTTTGAAGATGCCAACTCAATTGCCTTTTACTTTAGATTTTCTCCATGTTTTTTTTTCTTCTGCCATATCTTGGCTCTCAACTGTTTCATTTAATTTATTCATTATTTTTCTTCTCTTCTTTTATCACTCTATCTATATCGTTTTTTAATTATAAACTCACGAATATCTTCTATTGGCTGACATTAATTTTCTACTGTCTTTTTCCCATCTTTCACTTAACTGCTTCTTCCAGTAAGTATTTTCCTTTACTTTATTTATTTTACATCGCCGTAAACTGGCCACAAATATGCTTTTACATTAACTACTTTCCTAATTTTCTTTATATTTACCTTTTTTTAAATTCTGTTTTATAGTAACCTTTTTCTTTACAACTTTACTAAATTTTCTTGCTATATATTTTTTCTCATAATTTTACTCCTAATAAGTATAATATGTATGTATACTATTTTTCCCTTTCCCGTTCATTTTTTTTATTTTATATTTTATTAGATTTTCCCTACTATTAGTCAGCGCCATTTTTTCGTGTTACTATTATTTTTTTTTTCTTTTCGTCTTATACACTCTGTAAATATCTGTGACGTCTACCAAATTTTCACCTAAATAACCTCTTTGTGCAATCTCTTGCTTATGATCCACTAACTTGGGGATTTTTGTAGCATTTATTTCGACTTCTGTACTATAATTACTTGAACTTAAATCATTTCTCCGTTTCAAACTACTCCTTGACGTGTTTTGTTTGGCTAAACTCGTGTCCGCTCCGGAATCTACAAGAAGAATGAGTTTTCCGTTTTTTGTATCCTCGCAAGGAACTCCTACGAACACATCATTCACTTTGCGAATATCCGAAAATTCCCCCTTTTCTGTGCCCAGCACTGTCATTTCTTTGTGCGTGCAACCATTTAATATATTTTCATTTAAATTTTCTACTACCACATTGATTTTTTTCTTCTGTAATATTTTTATTTAATTTTCCTACTCCCACTTTGAATTTTTCTCTTCTTACATTTTCATTTAACTTTTCTGCTACCACATTGAATTTTTCTTCTCTCATATTTCCATTTAATTTTTCTAATAGCACGTTGCATTTTTCTTTTATTTTCCCGAGTGTTTCTATAACCTTTTCTGATGTCGCCTGCAATGACTCAACTGTTTCTTTCGATTCTGGGCTTGTGTTCTCTACATTCCTTCCTGAATGAGGTGTACAGAAATTTACAATCCTTTCGGATGTCAAATTCTCTGTCACTACTGAATGATCTGTTACTGAACTTTCCACTGGCTTGGATGTACAGATATTCACAATCTTTTCAGATGTCGAATGATCTGTTATTGAACTATCTCCTGGCTTGGATGTACAGATATTCACAATCTTTTCAGATGTCGAATGATCTGTTACTTTACTTTCTATTGAATTAGATGTACAGATATTCACAATCTTTTCAGATGTCGAATGATCTGTTACTATCTTGGTCGGCCTAAGTGTTCTTTTATTTCGGGAGTCCCAGCTTATTGGCCTTTGCGGGGCCCCTGAAAGTTTCCTTGCCTATTCTCCCAGTTTCTCTTAGCGTAGCAGTCTTTCTCTACGTGCCCTAACTTGTTACACCATCTACATTCAATTGCTTTATTTGGTCCCTGTTTTTGTCTTTTTTCCTCATTATTTCTGAATGGATTTTTTGAATTAAAATGTCTCTCATATCTTTTTCCCTCCATTTTATCACTTCTGGGTTTAAATTCTTGGGCACATTTCCACCCCTTTTCGTGCCCATATTCCTGGCATTTTTCGCAATATGGTGTGTTTCTCCTTGTTATACACACGTCCCTGGTATGCAAAATGTCTCTCCTGGCAAAATGAGCACCTTATAGCTAATCTGCTATTTGTCAATTGTTTTTCATCCTCTTCCTGTATGCTATACTGCCCTCTTTGTTCCTGATTTCTTTCCCGGGGAAACATAATTCCCTGTTTGCCCTGGTACTCTTGCCCATAGTTATTATGGCCTTGTGCGGTTCTCCCCAGCTCACCTCCTTTTAACATGATTTCCATTTCTAATGCCCTTTTTTCTAACGCTGCGAGACCCAAACCGATTGTCGTTAATAGAATCGTTCGGAGGTTCGGGTCGGAAACTCCCACCTTAAACGCACTAACGACTGAACTACTGAGCTGTTCCCACAGGATACCGTCATCACCTACTAGATCTCTACCCCGAGACTCTATGTCGCTTATTCTGTTCGCGAACGAACTTATCTTCTCTCCCGGCTTTTGGACGCAATGCGATAGTTCCATTATCAACGTGTTATACGTTGTCTCCTTAGGGTATTTCGCTTTGATTGCCCCATAGAGTTCCTCAACCTTGCCAAATTTCTTACTCCTGCAAAACTCAAATGCTTCCCAATGTAACCTTAATTTTACACAATCTGTGAAGTCCTGTGCCTCTACTGGTTTCACCACTTTGAATGCCAACTCGCATCCTTGTATAAACCTATAAACTTCTGCCGGTGACTCCGTACTTGAAAATAGCGGTACTAAGTTACTCACCGTTTTGGCTATTTCACTTATATTCATTTTACCGTTTGCTGGTACTACTATTGTTTCCCGGTCTCTTCTTACCAACTTTAAACTTTCTATTTTTCGTTGGGCTTCCTGCAATTTCTTTTCACACTCTGTGTGCTCGTTCTCGACTAATTGTTTTACTAACTCCTCGGAGATATTGTTATTCCCCACTATTTTTCTCAATTTCAAGTTTTCGTCCTCAATTTCCCTTATCCCTTCTTCTGTCTCTTCGAGTTGTATCCTTATTGCATGATATTTCTTTTCGATATCCCTGAATTGCTCGTTCAGGTCCTCCTTTTCCTCAACAGATGCCCTTGACTCACTATGTACCAGCTGCGTAAAAATTTGCAGGACAACCTCTGCCTCCTCTGCTTTGCCTAATTCTTTTGAATCATACACCCCTTTCTTTAACTGTTTCAAAATCTTTTCTTGAATTACAAAAATGTTCTATTTCGCTCCACAATAGTTCTATGAAACTGTCAAATTCTGCTTGCGCCATGTGAAAATATCGAATTTAATAAAAGACATGCCATTTAGTTTATTTTATTAATATATATCTTTATTCTTTTTCTTTTCAGTAATTAGCTTTCACAAAAATAAATATTTTTTTTATATATAATATCAGATAAACAGAAATTTGTATACATAGAGATACGAAAAACAAATAAATTTATCGTTGTGACTGCTTCTTCCTCTCCTTAAGCTGCTCCTCCAGCTCGGCTATCTCCACCCAAACGCACCCAGCGGTGTGGAAATCTGGTGGATTCTCCGCGTTTACGACTGCTTTTAACGTGACTAGCCTCTTCCTGAGCTTAACCAGCTTACCTCCACGCCAGTGTTTAGGTTTTTCCGTCGCCGGTATAGCCGTCAGCTTTTCCTCCTCATTGGCTGCTTGCCGTTGTCTGTACTCCTCCAAGGAAATTGGCTTGGGTCCAACCTTTAAGGGAACGTCCGCTGGGGTGTCTGTCTTGTTATGTGACACTTAATAAAAAAAAAAAAAAATTTCTTTTTATTATTTATATATATATATTTTTTTTCGAAAACTACTGTTGAAAAAGGTAAATATAAAAATAAGGTTCAACCGAAACTTAAACCAGTATATAAAAGTAAATAGGATCTATTATCCTCAATGTTCCCGTGAACAAAAAGCCCACCAAAAATTTTCCTTCACAAAGATATTAAAATTCCCCCCACAAAAAATGTTAGTTTCAAAATACCCTTGTTGTTCCTGTAACAACAAGAATACCGCCTTGTCCTATTACATTTTTCACAACGGGAGAAATATTTGTTATATTATTATCTTTTTTTTTAAATAAATGTCCTATCCCAAAAAAAAATGTCCATTCCAAAAAAAAATTTTCATTCGTTTAAAGTGTTACAAAAATAAAAAAAATATATCCTTATTGTTCCTGTAACATGATAAGGATCCTATCAAACATTTTAATTCCAACATTTTAATTGTAACAACAAATTCCCACTGATCACTTTGAATCCCTACAAAAGAACCAATGTCCTTACTGTTCCTATAACAGAAGGATCCTAGCTATTACTTTTTTATGTCCATTATTTTTTTTTTATAAATATCCTATCGAAAAATTTCCATTCCCTAAAAAAAATTTTACAAAGCTAAAAAAAAATTATCCTTCTTGTTCCTGTAACAATAAGGATTCTAAAATCCTTGCTGTCCTTGCGAACAGAAGGATCCTACCGGCTGCGCCATTTTGTTGTATCCTCTCTGAGAGGATACGCGTGGGTCCTACAGTCGCCGAGCGACGTCCTACCTACGGTTTGTTGCCGGCGCTTAAGAGCGCCACTGGCATCTATTAAAAAAAAATACCTCTTTCGCCGTCACCCTTAGGTGCATTCAGGCGTGGAGGTTTTATTTATACTTACTTGTAGGCATCCTCCGAATTGAAGGTCTGGTCTGCTTCCGTAAAAAGAAATTGACTGCAATCGTTTTGACTTTATTCACATCAATCAACCATTATTTTAGCGGGGACCAGATATCTATAACATATCTGGCCGCGCTTCTTCTTCTTCATTTTTACAAACTTATTACATACTTAATTCTACTTATTGATTAATCAGCAGTTGCGTAATTTTGTCTTCCGCCTTTGGCTTAAATTAACTTCATTATTAAGTTCTTCTTATGTAATTATTTTACAGTACGTTGACATTGGTTCTTACTTTAAATATATATTCCTACATACTTATTTAATAATGCCAACTTGGGCTAAACAAACATACAAACATGTATAACATGTGTAATTGGGTCATATTGCCCAACGATAAATTATTATTTAAATTATTTTGTTTTGCGTTATTCGCTTAGCCAAACTGTGTGTACGTTAAATACAACAATAAAATATTGAAATTAATTTACCTCTGGTTTTTGCATGGTCAGCATTTGACGCTGGCCGCACAGTAGTAAATTGTTGACTTTATTTTATTGTCTTTAAATAAAATTAAAACTGATCGCCCAGTTGTTGCGGTCTATCAGTGTTCATTTTATTGTCTTACTTTTATTTAAATGCCGCAATGCAATGAATGTTGATTGCTCGCTTAGTTGTTGCGGTGGATCAACTTTCATTGCCAGCACTTGGCCACTGGTAGAAAGACAATATTTTGGGGAATACCTCGTTGTGAGTCACAAGACTGTGCCCGGTCCCTTGCACTTCCTGTAGTTGTCATCCGTGGTGATGCCAAGCTTCCTCGCGTGGGCTGCCGTCATGCAATGACCAGTGAGCATGCCTACTAGTGTCATGCAATCTTTGCGCGGGCGTACCAAGATGAACAGAGTTCGTTTTTCGCATTGTGCATTGCACATGATTTTCGAGATTTTGCACGATGTCGTATCTCTCCATCTACGATTCACTGCTTGTGTGGCTCTTCTTTTGAGGTTTCTGTACAAATCTTGTAGCGGAGTAAGGACATGTTCTGCGAGTTCCGATTCCAGCCCGGCGCCTTCCTTTGCTAAACCATCTGCCATCTCGTTTCCCTCAATGCCCTGGTGGCTAGGGACCCAGTAGATGCGCACTCTCTTCGAAGCACTTAGTGCATCTAGTGCATCTCTGCCAGCCAAGACACTTTTGGACTTGATGCTAGCGGAGCGCAAGGATTTGATCGCCATTTGACCGTCAACGAAAATGTTGATGTAAGAGTGTTGTGTGTCCATGCTAAGGGCTATCTCAGCCTGGAAGATACTGCAGTGGCTCGGCAGTTTATATGGCTGCCTTATATTAGGCTCTGCGAAATACACAGCCGAACCTACCCCCGTAGGCATTTTGGAGCCGTCTGTAAATATGTTGACCGCCTGCTGTGCTTGTTCTATACCTTAGCAGCAGTCATTTGGTCCCAGAAGAGTTCGTGCTTTGGAATTGACTATCGTGCGAGGCACCATGTAGTCCGTGCTGCTAAGTAGATCCTTTCCGCTTGTACAATGTCCAAAATTTTTAATGTGCATATTGCCTGCCGCCGTAAGGCGTTGTGCCGTTTTTCCGGCTATTAGTTTTGCGTGTATGTTCAGGGGGTCCATACTTAAAATGGTTTCAAGCGCTTTAGTTGGAGTTGACTTCAGTGCCCCCGTGATGCATAGCGCTGCCTGCCACTGAGTTTTCTCCAAGTGCCTGAGGAATGTTGATTTGTTCACAGCCTGCCTCCACACAGTAATCCCATAGAGTAGAATAGGACGCACTACCGTTACATAAATCCAGTGCATCAGAAAGGGTGAGAGACCCGAGGTACTGCCTAGCATCTTCTTGGATGTGTATAGCGCAATGGTGGATTTCTTCACCCTTTCTTCTACGTTGGTTTTCCATCACAGCTTGCTGTCCAGGACGACTCCTAGATATTTTGTGTGAGTTTTCGGTATGATACGTATATCGTTCAATTTCGGTGGTATCCACTGTGGTATCTTGTACCTTTTCGTGAACAGAACCAGATTCGTTTTCTCTGCGTTAATACTAAGACCGACTGAATTTGATCATCTAAGTACATCTTTGAGTGTGCTCTTCATTATGGAGCTTACTGTTGATAGACATTTCCCTACTTAAATTATGCTTATGTTGTCTGCATAGGCAGTTATCCTCGGGGCTCTACCTGCGAACTTTTCTAGTAGTTCATTAACTGCAAGATTCCATAGTAGTGGCGAGAGGACCTCTCCCTGGGGTGTCTCACTGCGAGCTTACCTTACCATGGATTTAGTGCCCAACTCAGCCCGCATCTTTCTGCAGATTAGCAACTTGTCTAACCATAGGTTTATTGCTGGTGGTGCCTCTATTGCACGTAATCCACTAAGGATTGCGGTAGTTGATACATTGTTGAATGCTTTATTCTTAAGTCGTTATTAAGTCGTGTGGAACCTGTAGCGGGGTCGTCCTGTGTCCTCGTATTATAGCAGTGTTTGAAGCTTCGGTACAGCCAGGAAAATGCGCCTTAAAAAGCACCTTTTTGCTCTGCGTACGTTTGTTTTAAAAAGTTTGAGCCTACATTTGTATTCCCCCCAAATTTCCTCTTGGTCAGCTATTTTAGCTAGTTTAAACAAATCTTTTAGGTCGCGTCTTTGATCTGTAAGATTCGGGCTCCACCATGGTGGTCTGATCTTAGGCTTTGTTCACGTAGGCTTACAAGAGGCATGATAGGCCTTGAGAAGATGGGTCGAGAGAATCTTCAGGGACCTTTCAATGCCCTCTTCCGTATTAATTTGTTTAGGAGCTGGTAATTTGGTTTCAATGATGCTTCTGAAGCGGTTCCAGTTAGTGTTTCTGGGGCTTATAAATATCTTTTGAGCTGGAGTGTAGTTAAAGGTTATACTAAAGCTAATATAATTGTGGTCAGAGAAGGAGGGCTGTGCTAGCACCCTCCAATTTGTGACCAGAGTGTTGTTGTCGGAGGATATTATTAGGTCTAACACGTTCGACGAGGTGGGGCCTACATACGTGGGTTCCTCGCCGATGTTAGCTACACTGAGTTTATATTCTAGAATAAAATTAAGTAGGGACTCACCTCGATCGTTGATGTCTGGGCTGCCCCATACTGGGTGGTGTGCATTGGCATCTGCTCCGATGACAACTGCTTGGTTCTTCCCGCCGGCGATTGCTACCATTCTTCGTAGCTCGTCTGGTGGTGCGTCGACGTCATGCGCCATGTAGCATGAGGCGACCAGGATCGGCTCGTCCGCGTCGCCCTCTAGCGCGACGACGGTGAGATCGTCAGTGCTGTAATGAGACATTAGATAAGTATAGATGTCTTTCCTTATAAGGATGGCTGTTATTGTTCTACTTACTGTTGTTGCGAAAAACGTATTGAAGTTTTCTGACTTTAGGCCAGATACAGCGTTGCCCGAGGCAATCCATGGCTCCTGTACTAAAGCCACATCGTAGCCTCCTTCCTCCAATCCGAGAAGGAGTTCTGCGCTGGCAGTTTTGCTTTTATGCAGGTTTATTTGAAGGACCTTCAACTACATTAGGCTGAAGGTTCCTTTACGGGGTCAACTTTTGTGAGTGTGCCTCCGTCACCCGCATCTTCCAGACTGAGTCGAGGTCTTTTTCCACCTCTCCGAACTCTAGTGTGTTGCTGTTGTTGTCCTTGGGGTGGCACTTTTTGTGGCGCAGATAAACACTACCAACGCCCCACGCCATCTTCCCGTAACGCGCGTAGAGGATATCCTCTGCCTCCTTGTTGATTTGGAGGATGTAGTGTTGCCCCCCGCTACTACCAGGTAGTGGATCAGCAACCTTCAACACCCTCCAATCAGCTGTTGACACGTCGGGATTTTGTTTCTGTAGAAGCTTCAGTGCGGACTCCTGTGGCACTACTCTTGGGAAGAGTACCTTCGCTTTTAGCAGGGACGGGATACTAGTCCTGTCCACTACTTCCAGTTGGCCACCCTCCCATAGGCCTTGGAGTGTCGGGGTTACTGCTTTTACCCAGTGCAGAGTTGGATCATCGTTGCACTTCAGGATCTTAACCCCAACGAGCCAGCCCGCTCCATCGAAGGTGGGCATGGGAGCGTCAGGTTGGGCTTCCAACCTCACGAACATCACCTCGAGAAGCTTCATCTCTACGGATTTCCATCTCTCGAGGGTCATTTTAAATAAATAAATAAATAAAATAAATAAATTTTGCCTTGGGGATCACTCCGGTTGATCAGTGCTACGATCAGGTGTCGTTTAGTCACGTCACTGGCCTTGGTTCTTACCTCCTGTTTAGGCTGCGGGATTGTGTCTATGATCGGTTTCTGCTTCTGTCGTTTGCTTACTAGAGCTCCGACTTTCGCACTTTCCACCGATCTTTGGCGTTTTTGAGCAGCCTGCTTTTCTACTTTGTTCGCGAACTGCGAAGTCGTAGGTGCAAAGCTTGGTCTGCTCGCGAAGAGTATGCGACCCTCTTCCACCTTTAGCTTAGCCCAGGCGAGCGACTCCTTCTCTTTGGAAGAGAGATCAATCTTACCTGACAGCCAGCTGCAGATTTTAAGGGTCGCTTTGTAGTTGGCCTTGGCCTTCATCCCCTCCTTAGACTTGGTCTTGGGCCCTTCCTTGCGAGAGGAACTGGAACCCGCTGACTTATCCGGAGAGAGGAGAAGCCTGTCCTCAACTGAGTTTGCGCTTTCGTGGTCCGAGTCTGCATCGACTATGGCACCCTTGCGCAGTAGTGTAGATGTTTTGGCAGTAGTTGTCTTTATGCCCGGGCCTGCTCCCGCCCCGGCGACATTTTTGGCAGTAGCTTTGCAACCGCTATGGCCTGCTCCAAGCATAGGGGAGGTGTGACCACTGGCGGCAAGCAGTGAGGATTGCTTCTCACTGTGTCCGCCGGCAGCCGCTGGTGTTTTTTTGTTTGTTTTTGGTGTTATTTCTTCCACAAAATTCCCACGAGTGTAGGACAAAGGAAAGCCCACCCTCACAGAGGTCCTTGTGCGCGAGTAAGGCTGGATAGTACCGGAGGGCGCCTGGAATCCGATACGCTCCGTTTGAGACTGGACTATTTTGAATGGGCCTCCAGCCTAATAAATCCTCGGCATGGGTCGCATAACACCTTGATTCGGCCCATCGGAGGGACTAGGTGTGGGATGGGAGAGGTAAGATATAGGATGAATAGGAAAGGTATGGGGAGTGAAAAGGGGATATAGGTAGGAGTGACTAGCTACTAGTGCATCGCCAGGATGCAATGACCTGTATGACCTAGGACCCCTGTCAGAAGCTTGCGCTTCCGTCATTCCAGCCCATTGCATCCTAGCAACCTAAGCCGCCAAACCAGCGTCAAGGTTGCAATTCCAGTGGGGGCCCGTCAATATTGAACATTACAAAAACAATCAAATGTCTGCTGCTATGTCGAGAAAGAAGAAGAAACATGTCATAAATTCTGAATCTCCTTGCATGCTCACTGATGGCCGCTCTTCCTTTGCTGTTACTTACATTCTTGTTGCTGCTCCTGCTCTTGTTCCGATCACACCTCTCACTTGTTCTGATAGCGCCTTCAAGACATTTTCTGAAGTTGTCACTAATCATAATCGTGCGCCATTGATTGACTCGTCGTTTTCTGCTGTGCCTGATATCGCAGACTTACCCGCTGCTGTGGCTGATTGGCAAATTGTTGGCAGAAAGAAATTGAAAGAAAAAGTAAATGTTGTTGTTGGAAATAATGCTAACAGTGAACTTGATGTCATGGTTAAAAAGAAGTGGGTGCACCTTTCATCATTTAAGCCGACGGTAACCAGCGATCAAATTATTTCTTACGTACATATACATGCCAGCATTGAACGTGATCATCTTTTATGCTTCAGCTTAATAAAAAAAGACGCGGACATTGAGAACCTTAGGAGTATTAACTTCAAATTAGGAGTAGTTGCTAATTTCTATGATAATCTCTTTAACCCCGAGCTCTGGCCGGCTAATATTAAAATTCGTCCATTCGATTTTTTCCGAAGTCGGCGAATGTACTACCAGTGATTTTACTAAATCTTTTGCTGCTGATGTTACAAATGAACTCGTTTCATCGTGCATGCCAATTAATGCCTTCCCGTCATCTTCAGTATCTCAATACATTTCCAATACTAATATAACAGCTTCTAAGGCACCGAATTCAATTTTTGATGATAATGCAATAACAATTTATTATCAAAATGTTTCTGGACTTAGGACTAAATCAAATGAAATTTTTAATTCAACAGCCCAATGTCTACATGATGTATTTGTTCTCACTGAGACTTGGTTAAATGGAAATTTTTATAACTAGGAATTTGTTGATGCAAATCTTTACAATGTGTATCGGAAAGATCGTGATAGCCTAGCTACTGGAAAACTCCGTGGTGGTGGTGTGTTAGTTGCAGTCAATCGTGCTCTAATGTCATTCTCTAGTGTTCCATTACCTAATTCTGATCTAGTGCTAGATCAGCTTTGTGTATCGAATAAAGGCATGTCTGAAGTTCTACTCATCTGTACGTCTTATATCCCACCTAATAGTTCTTTTGACATATATAAAGCTCATTCGGATAATATATCAACTCTAGTTGCTGATTTTGTCGATGATAATAAACAAGTACTAGTGCTTGGTGATTTCAATATGCCCAACGTGGGATGGAGTAAGCAATAATCAGAAACTTATTTACCTTCTTTTAATTTGTCTGGTAATTGTGAAATTTACTTAATTGATAATTTTTTAGGACTTGGATTGCATCAAATTAATTCTTGTTTTAATTTGCTTTCTAGATTATTAGATTTGGTTTTTATTACTTCTAATATAAATTTTAATTTGTTTAAATCAGATTTTTAAATTTCACCAGTTAGTGCACACCATATCCCTATAGAAATTCAAATTTCATTTTATAAATATTTGGCCTTAAGCATTGATAATTCATTCAATTTTAATTTAATGCATGTAATTTTTTTGAAATTAATTCAGCTATAGGCAGTTTAAGTTGGGATAATGAGTTCAATAATCTTGATCCTTCGGCATGTTTTCAAGTCCCTAATAAGTTCAAGTCCCTAATATCCTTGATTTTTAATGACCATATTCCTAAAAAAAAGCAAAAATCTTACAAATTACCATGGTACACCCGTGGTCTTCAAAAATTTAAAAATTGGCGTACTAAATTTTACAAAAAATTCTTGAAAGCAAATCTGAATTTTTATTTCCTGAAATAGGGGCACTATAGAGAGAATTTAATTTTCTTGATAAATACCTTTATAAGCAATACATTTTAAAATTTAAAAGTGATATCAAATCAAACCCTAAGTCGTTTTGGCGTTTCGTCAAATCTAAGAAAGGTTCTTCTAATATCCCTGCGAATATGAATTTAAATAATACCATCTTTAATAATGTTAGTGCCACGGCTAATCTTTTTGCTGATTTTTTATTTCTAATTATAAGCCACTAAGCCCGGTTGATGTTGATCTTTCTCATTTAGACGATATTGCTTCTCCGTTAGATTTTGGATCTCTCTCTCTGACAGTAGATGATGTTATTGAGGGGATTATAAAGCTTAAATCGTCACATAAATTAGATGTTGATGGTCTGTGTTCTTTTCTCCTAAGAAACTGTATGTTCAGTGTGGCCAATGCGCTTATGCTCATCTTTAACAAGTCGCTGAGTTCTGGCATTTTTTAAGACTGCTGGAAAGTTTCTTATGTAACACCCATACATAAATCGGGCTCAAAAAATAATGTCTCGAATTATAGACCAATATCAAAACAATCAACTATTTCAAAATTGTTTGAATCGATTGTTAAGTTGAAATTATTTTTTGCTGTAAAGAATATTATTTCTCCTTATCAGCATGGTTTTATGCCCGGGCGGTCTACTGTTTCAAATTTGGTAATTTTCTCTGAATACTGCTTGTCGTCGTTTTTTGAAGGACATCAAGTTGACGTGATTTACACGGATTTGTCAAAAGCTTTTGACAAAGTCTCCCATTTTCTTTTAATTGAAAAATTGAAGAGGATGGGCTTTCAGTCAAGTTTTCTTAGTTGGCTAAGATCTTACTTATCCAATAGGCAGTGTGTTGTTGCTTTTGATAACGCTAAATCCTACCCGTATGTAGCTACATCTGGGGTTCCTCAAGGAAGTATTTTATGCCCACTTCTTTTTATTCTTTTTATTAACGATATAACTTTTCTTTTCCCTCACAGTAATTGCTTGTTATATGCTGATGACCTTAAAATTTTCCTAAATTCAAAAACTCGTCCGATTGTGAATTTAATGAATTTTTATCTTCTAAACCATAGGAGACAAAAATTTTTCACCTTTTGCATTGAAAAGGCTTAAAATCATTGATAACAACCTGCATTTGTTTTGGAACATTTTACCTTTAGCTAAAATGGACTTTTTAAATTTTTTTTTTTAAATGTGTATTGGAGCAAAAAAAGCGAACAGTGAAAAAATTAGAGGTCTCTCTGATGACATTTTAAAGTTATAGGGGTCCAAAGTTAGGAAAAATGGCCTTAAAACATGCTGTAATTTTTTCAATTTTCCTAGAAAAGTAAGCATTATGGGTATCAAAAGAAAGGTAATACGAGCAACTATTCAACGAGTTATCAAACATTAAAACCCATGAAAACCTTTTAAAGATATCACTTCTTTTATACTTTTTTTATACTACCGTTTTGTAGTGTTAAAAATAATATTCCGTACAAGGGCAAAACACTATTAAGCTGGAAGTACAAATTATATAAAAAAAGAAATAATTGCAATTTAAGTAACTAAGGTATAACTAGTTACATATACGATGTAACATATATGAAGGAGGAATATTTAAGAAGTAAGTTAAATAGTTGCATGAACGATTGAGGAAGAAAGAGCCACACTCGAGAAATTTTTAAAACATTTACAGAGTAAGTTAAACCGTTAAAAGCCATAAAATATTAATTTTTTAAGAATTTTTGAAATATTTAGGAACTGTTATATAAACGGTGAATAAATAAAGCGCCGCAAGTGTTAATAAATATTTACATAGTAAATTATATAGTAACATTGACGTTGGTTAAAGAAAGCACCGCAGGCTTTTAAATTATTCTTAAATTTTTACGTTCAAATTCATGGAAATAATTTTTGTCGTTCTTACATTCGAATTCATGGAATTAATTTTTGTCGTTTTTATTTGAATCTAATTCAATTTTGATGCAAAATAGTTGCTACATAAAAAGAGATATATCTTAGAATGTAATTAATGAAATTTTATGGTACATAATAGCTTATTGAATAGGTAATAAAATAGCCTTTCTTTTAATACCCATTTTGTTTAGTTTTGTTCATACATAGCAAAGATATAGCAACTTTTTTGTAGCCCATTTTTCAAATTTGGACCCCTATAACTTCTAAACCAGATGAGAGCGATCATTAATTTTTCTAGATTTGGAATAAAAAGGCCTTAATACAAATGTTCCACGAAAAAAATAGTGAAAAAATTCATTTTAGCTAAAGGTAAAATATGCCTTTGTTTTTTCCGTAGTAAAATATAAAAAAAACTACAATTATTTATTTAAAAAACGCAACTTCGTTGAATTTTATCTCCTAAACCATAAGAGACCGACCATTGCATTTAGGAGGCGATATGAAAAAAGAAGATATGAAAAAAATACAAAAAAAGGAGGCGTGGGCGCTAAAGTAAAATTGTTCCTAATTTTATTTTGTGCGATACTTTATTCTTTGTTATGGATCGATTTTATTCCACACACTTTATATTTTGTATTGATTTTGCACTAATCCACTCGAGACAGACACTTTATTTTTGCGTATTTAGACTAAGGAAGCCAAAATACGTTTAATAAAAATAAGAAAAAATTATTTACGCGTAGGCCGTAAACTGCACTCATTCCACCATTTGAAAGTGGCCTTGGACTTGTTGTTTGTTTACTTAGTTGGCGCTACAACCGTATGTCGGTCTTGGCCTCATCTAAGAATTTGCGCCAGCGATTTCTGTCTTTCGCTTGCTGGCGCCAGTCGGAAATTTCAAGCTTCATCAGGTTGTCCTCTACTTGGTCTTTTCAACGAAGATGTGGTCGTCCTCTTCTGCGTTGACCGCCGCTGGGTACCGAATCGAATGTTTTCTTCACTGGAGCATCGTCTTTCATGCGCTGAACATGACCAAGCCAGCAAAGCCGCCCGATTTTAATGCGCTTGACTATGTCGATGTCAGCGTACAGCTCATACAGTTCATCATTCCACCGTATTCGGTACTCGCCATTGACGCAGATTAGTCCATAGATCTTACGAAGAATCTTTTTCTCGAATGCTCCTAAAGTCTTTTCTTCTGAACAGCTCAGCATCCAGGTTTGTGATGCATAAAGTAGGACGGGCATGATGAGCGATTTAAAGAGTGTGATTTTCGTTCGTCGAGAGAGGGCTCTGCTCCTCAATTGCCTACTGACTCTCTTTCTAATCTGAAAAATGCTGCACTGACTTCGCGCGTATTATGGCCAATGATATCGATGTCATTAGCATACGCAAGCAGCATAATACTCTTGTAGAATATTGTGCCACTACGTCTCAGATCAGCAGCTCGGATGATCTTTTCCATCATTAGGTTGAAAAAGTCGCACGATAAGGAATCACCTTGTCTGAAACCTCGTTTGGTAACAAATGGTGGGGAGAGGTCCTTCCCGATTTTAACTGCGCTGCTGGTGTTGCTCAGTGTCATCCTTCTTATGGATTGGGCAGAGCACACTGAGATTCCAATCGTTCGGAATGTATTCTTCCGACCATATTCTGCATAGAAGCTCGTGAATGCATTTAAGTAGAGCTTCGCCTCCGTTCTTAATTAGCTCAGCAGGCAGGTAAGCCATTAGCTCCCGCGGCTTTGTTATATTTAAGCCGAGCTATAGCTGTCAGAAATTCATCATAGTCGGGCAGCGGAACCTCGACGCTGTCATCCGCAATTGGGGTTTCCGGAATATCATCTCTATTGGCGGGATTGTTATCAGCGTCGTTAGAAGCTTAGAGATGTGTTCCTTCCATAACGTCAGTGTACTCTGGACATCTGTCACTAGATTCCCGTTTTCATCCTTGCAGGAAGAGGCCCCGGTTTTAAAACCATCGGCAAGGCGTATTATTTTTTCGAAACATTTTCGGGCCTCATTCCTGTCACCATACATCTCAATCTTCTCCTGCTCACGCTTTTCTGGCTCTCTTTTTTCCGCCTGAAAATATGTCTTTCTTCCCTCCTCTTTTCTTTGTATTGCTCCTTAGCAGCGCGCGTTACAACCGACTGCAGGGTGGCTTTGTAGGCGGACTTAGGTGTTCCAAATACACGTTAAGTCAAAAAACAGGACTACAGATCCTATAGAAATATTATTACAAATCTACTATAAAAACACATAAGAAAAGTCATTAATTTACCTTTCAAAATTTTTCGGCAACTATCCATTTGGAAACTTAAATACGGGTCGTCCTTCTGGACATCCCTTGGCACATTTCCGCTGCATTTTTCTCTCCATAGCCATCGTTTATCTGAATAAACAAATTAAAAATTTGTTAGAAATTTTGCTAATAATTTGAAATTCAGTTAAGTTTTAAGAAAAACTATTAAATTATTATTCAGTCAAAAAGCTTAAGAAAATTTCAGAAACTTATCTTAAGCTGTCTGCGAATTCTCCTGAGGTGAAATCGTCTGAAAAAGTAACAGCTTTTCTTGAGAACTTCATGTTCAACATATCTAGAAAAATATTACGGGCTGGGTGAGTTAAAATCTAAAATATTACCGCTCGGGTGAGTTTCCTCGAGATTTTAGTACCACAATTATACATTTTTGTAATAGTATTGGCTAAAATTTGACAGAAATCAGACATAGTTCTGTTCCTCTCTAACCGAGTTTCCCATCTCTTTATCTTTGCCTTGCGTAGCATAGGAAAATCAGCAGCTCAAAGAACTCTTTAATTAGCTGCAATATCGCTCAATTCACCTACTGTTTGGCTGCTCTATCATTTTCTTCTCTCTCATTACAAACAAAGAGTTGCATTTCATAAACTATGTTGCATAGCATCGCCATATACATGGGTTTCAGTGTAGCATACATAGTAAATATTCTAGGGTTTTTTACTTGTATGTATTTTGTTGTTGCGGCGGTGCCCGTATTGTATAGTTCCTATTCTTGCACCGTGCAAAACTCATATCCTAGACATAGAGAATATCCCTAATGTTTCTAACGTTCATATTATTTTTATTTAATATTTTTCCGCTTCGTAAGAGCCCGATCAGAACCAAAGCGGATGTCGGGTGGCGGGCCTCTCTCGGCGAAATCCGCTGAAAATACGTCCAGAATTGAAGATGTAGTAGTTGTCGGATCACGGTTGCATTTCATTTTGGGAACTATACAAACTATTTTATATATTGCTTTGAGTTCACATGAATGCAACACAGGCACAAAAACAGAAAATCAGATCAAAGTATAAACTAAGAAAATAACACTAAACGTACCCAATCTTTAGCAAAAGTATGGCATCATATGAGTCACTCAGAGAGAGATCCCCCAGACGCCAGAGAAAAATTAGAACAGATTCTTTTCTGGCGTTTTCCCGTCACGCATTTCTACGGCGATTTCATTTTTGGCGGCTGCATGTATTTTCATGTATTTTGTTGCATGGCGAATCCGACATCCGCTTGGGTTCTGTTCGTCCTCATACTGTTCACTCGCTGCCGCTATTATTGAAATTAAAAAATGCACAAAGTCGAACCGACATGCATTCACATGTCCAACATGTCGGACGGATAGGCAGAAAAATCAAACATTTTTGATTTTCATCCGACATGTCGGTCCGATCGTCTTATTTGTTTTCGAATAGCGGGGTTCACATGATCCTACATGTTGTCATACCTGGCGTGATGGGAGAATAACTGTAGATTTTTCTTAGCTGCCAAACGATCACATATGCTGTCAAACCTCATTTGGTTAAAAAATTTCGTGTAGACCACATGTAGATTTAGCAGCAACTGTACTACCAACATCTTTTCTGTTATAATTTTTTTCAAAAATTAAGAATACACTTTAAGTAAACATAAAAAACCGTATATTTTTTCCGAACACACTTTTTATGCTTTATTTTTTTCACATTGGTAGGATGGCTGCTCATCAAACCTTGAATTTGAAAAATTTAAAATTTAAGCCAACATGTTGTCAGTCGGCTGTATCGAGCGTTCGAACTTTCATATACGAGGCTTGTCCTACCAGGCGTAACAACATGTAGGATCATGTGAACCCCCCTAAGAGCGTGGTTCATATGATCCTACATGTTAACACGCATTGTAGGACAAGCTTCGTATTTGACCATTCGAACGCTTGGTACAGTCGACTGACAATATTTTATCTTGAACTTAAAATGTTTCAAATTCAAGGCCATTACACCAAGCGTGACAACATGGATCATGTGAACCTTGCTAGTCGAAAGCAAATAAGACGGTCGGACCGACATTTCGGAAGAAAATCAAAAATTTTTGATTTTTCTGCCTGTCCGTCCGACATGTTGGACATGTGAGCACATGTCGGTCCGACTTTGTACATTTTTTAGCTTCAATAGGGCCCCCACTTTCTTTTTTTTCTTTTGTGTGGGACAAACCATAGAATAAAGAGATAAGGAAACGGTGTTTAGCTCATACACAGTGTCTGTGTGAGGAAGTACATCTCTGATTTTGAGCAAGCATTTTTTGACACATCGTAAATCGAATACGTAAACACCGCCAACCATTCGCCAACTGCTGCAAATTAAATAAAAATATTTGTAATTAAAAGTCATTGTCATCTCTTTAAAGTATTGATTTCAAGTCTTCAAATAAAGAAGAAAACATTGAAAATGCGCTGTATTGTGAAAAATTGTGAAAGTCAGCAAACCATGTCAAGGGCGCATTCAATTTCTAAAGGTGACAAACATTTTCAAAGCGCCCTTTTTTTTCTTATTTTTGTTGAACGTCTTTGGGCCTCCTTAGTCCAAATAAGTAAAAATAAAATGTCGATCTCTAATGGCTTAGAAGATAAATTTCGCGAAAGTTTCAAAATTCAGTTCAAAATACGAAGTGTGTCGATTAAAGCCCAAAATAAAAAATGAGATCACAGAAAATAAAAAAAATAATAAATATGAAATCCTTTTAAATAAAAAGATAATTTTATCCAGATGTACTGTAGCCAGCGAAGAACGGTGTTAGACTTACTGAGGGTGGTTATCCCTAAGCACATTAAAAAAATAATACATTTAGTTTTTTTCCATTAAATTTCACAGATAAGATTATTTGCCTTTGTACGCAGTGTTAAAAACAAGCTTGAAATTGTAATTTTTGATGTTTTAATGAATTTTATCTAAACTATTAGATACCGACATTTAATTTTTACATTTTTGGACTAAGGCTCAAATACGTTTAATAAAAATAAGAAAAAAATTAATAAAGCGTAGGACGTAAACTGCTATTATTCCCAAATATCATAATATGTTTTTATTTCAGATTTCCAAAAATATTGGATTTAAAACGTCTGTGGATTAATGCCCTAAAATTGGAGCTAATTTGGTGACTAATTTTTCTGTGTTTTGCGGCAAACATTTTTTTCCAAGCGATTTCATATCATCAAGTCGATTATTCCCATCGGCAGTACCATACCTTGATGAAATCTTTGATAAAACGTAAGTACTAACTATTTTATTTTATAATAAAAATTTATATATATGTATATTAAATAATTTAGCATTGATCCGATTAATATTAAAATTGCAAAAGTGACGGAATTAAATAAGGAAAATATAAATGAATGTAACTTTGAAATTTTAGAAAATGTACAGATTGATGGAAAATATTGAACTAGTCGAGAATAACACTAATTCTCATACTCAAAATAATATTTCCTTTCCTCGTCCTTCGACTATTTTAAAAAAATATCATTAAAAAGAGCGTTGGAATCAAATGACGAGTTGTCATCATCGACACCCACTAAGAGAGCCACAAGAGAAAAACTGCGGGTTTGCGAAAAGCAGTAGTATATAAAAAAAAAAAAAAAAATGAAACTTTTGCATCAAAGAGTAAGACGACGGGCAAAAAGAGTTGCGAACTTAACTCAAATTATAGCCAAAATCAAAAGCAAAAATTTGATAAACGAGGAGACATCCGAAATTCTGCAAAACCTTGGAACGGTGAATGCAGGTATATTTGAGAGAAAGCTGCGAAAAGTGAAGGGCTTACCAAATGCAAGAATATACCAGCCAGCTTTGCGATCTTTTGCGCTTAATTTTAACTTTTTGTCACCTAAAGCGTACGATTTTGTTCGAGAAAATTTTGATAATTGCTTGCCACATTCTCGAACGCTGGCTAAATGGTACGAGGGTATTGATTGCGGACCAGGATTTACAGCAGAATCTTTTGAAGCTATCAGAGCAGCCGTGGAGGAAGCAAAGCAGAAGTCAGAAAAGATAGTATTAAATTTAGTTTTTGACGAAATGGCAATTCGAAGGTAAGAAGGATGATAGGTTTATAGCTAGTAAAATTTTATCCTTTATACCATTTTATAAATTAAATCAAGATCGTTTAGAACTCTTTTTTAGTTCAGTTCACTCTCACTTAGGTCACAATGATAATCCTTCTGTTAAGCAGTTTAAATCTACTTATAAGAAGCTTATTATTAGATGTAAAATAAGGGAAGGTGGTATATGTAATTGTATTCCGTTAGAAAATATACAAATTTTAAATTTAAGTAGCTCAAACCCCATTAAATCAAACAATTTAGAATCAATCACGACACAGCAAGGAGTAAATTTAAGAATAGTTGATTGTGATGAAAGTGAGAACCAACTTTTAAGTGATCATAGTTATTTTGCAGATCCTAGTGTTTTAAGTGAATAAACAGAACATGTAGTTAAGTATATAGCAGGGTTTGTTGTGTATAAATTAGAATCAATTTTAAAATGCAATGAATGCAAAAAAGATTTACAGGGTGAAATGAATCAGCATTCTTTGATTAGTTTGAAATCGCGAGGGTATTTGAAAATTCCGTCTAAGTCCGTAGAAGATGTTTGTATGATAGCTGAAAAAGAACTTCGTATACAAACGAAGTTGTTAGATAAAAATAAATCTATTTTGCATCAAATGTATTACAATAAAATTTTATTAAACACACAACATTCCCTGCTTGGTAAATCCATTTTTGAAGGCCATATCAAGTCGTCAGGGCACTATAATATCGTAATTAAGTTATTAGTAGAAATTTTTTTTAAAAACTAGATACTTTTATATAACAAAAAAACTAATGAAAAGCCGACAGTTCGGCAGAAACTACACAAAAAAATTCATTTTAAAGGAGTTTAATCTTTTTAATTTGTTACGTTTTTTTGGTGTATAGTTTTTGTTTTATTTTAATATTAATTATATAGTTTATAAAACTATATTATGCATGGTACTTATTTTAAGTTATTACATTTTATATAATTTCATGCATGTCTTTTTTGAAATGAATTATTAATAAATTCATAGCTGTTATTGTTTCAGTTTTATGCTGAGTTCATTTCTTTTACTGAATTTTACTACTCTTTTTTCCGTTCACGGGTGAAATAGGCCTACAGGGGAACCGAACACCCAAAAAAATCGGTAACGCACCATATTGTATACCTCATGGGTGGTGTGGAAATGCAATAAAAATTACATAATAAACATAACTATAAAAAAACAAAAACCGTTTACGCCTTTCTGTACAACATAACCGAATGCGGCCCTGTTTGAATGTTTTTGTGTTTGTGTCATCTTCATTGTGTTTGTAAAATACTTCCATTCAGTTCAACTACACCGCTTCCTTATATCTTACTTCTATGGGACAAACACTTTGAGAGGGAGTTTTCGGGAAATGGTATTAACAGGTATATTCTGGCAAAGTATCAATTTTTACCCGTTTTTTTTTTATTATTTCTATGTTTTTACTGTAATTTTGCGATTTCAAAACAAAATTTGAAGCTCATAATAGCATCAAAAAAGTACCAAAACGTATGAGAACGTGAATTTAATTGTGTGCTCAAGCAACCCTTAACACAAACAACAAGCATTGTTTTGTTGAATAAATTTTAATAACAAAAAATTGTGTTAGTTGAAGAAATCAAATAATATTTTGAAAGAAAAATAACAAATTCATGAACACATGAGCATATCTATTGAAACTAAAAAAAAAATCAAAAGAAATAATGAATAATTGAACAAAAAATAATGACCCTTGGATAACCAGTCTCAACTTGAATTAATTTGGTAATTTCGTTTTACATTTTATAGGCTGTGTGTCAATCGGAAACTTTTCAGTCGGATGATCAAATTTTGACAGTTGGTAGAACAATTTTGGCGTTTGTGAGGTGAATATATTTGTCAAAATTTGTGCTAGACCCAGGGGCTACTACAAATTTTGACAGTCGAAAGCTAATTTTTGACACACTCAAAAATAAAGAAGAAAAAACACATCAATTTCCGCGAAGTATATAATTCACGTGCTTGTACTTGCAACTTATTTCGTAAACTTGTAATATTGTAAACTCAAAAAACTTAAAAAATAACAAAATAATAAAAATAAAAAAAACTGAAGTGCTTGAGTTTGTGTTTGTGTGTGTGTGGGCCAACGATCTCCAGGTGTATCAGCAAGTGCAGCAAAGTTAAATTGGCTTTTTTGCTGACGAACGTCTTCCAAGTGCCACCACCAGCAGCACAAGCAATTGCAGTGCGAAATTTCTTGCTAGCCAACATCCTCCAAGTGCCACCAGCAGCAGCACAAGCAAGTGCAGTGCGAAATTTCTTGCTAGCCAACATCCTCCAAGTGCCACCACCAGCAGCACAAGTAATTGCAGTGCGAAATTTCTTGCTAGCCAACATCCTCCAAGTGTCATCACCAGCAGCACAAGCTAATAAAGCACAAATTCTCCGCTTTCAATTTATTTAATTCACGCCGGAGTATAAGGCAGAAACGTGCCTCTGCGCTTGAGACATGCTGAAATGGTGCTTCTGAAATATTGGAGAGTTGACCAGTCAATTGAATTGTGCTGCACTTGCTGGTGCTGCTCGTGGTGACTCTCGGAGAACGTTGGCAAGCAAAACAATCAGGAAATTTGCGCTCCACTTACTTTTGCTGCTGGTGGTGGTACTTGGAGGATGTTGGCTAGCAAGAAAATTTGCACTCCACTTGCTTGTGCTGCTGGTGTTGGCACTTGGAGGACGTTCGTCAGCAAAGAAGGCCAATTTAACTTTGCAGCACTTGCTGATGCACCGGGAGATCATTAGCTCACACACACGCACTCACAAACTCAAGCACTTTAATTTTTTTATTTTTAATATTTTGTTATTTTTTAAGTTTTTTAAGTTTACAATATTACAAGTTTACGAAATAAGTTGCAAGTACAAGAACTCGAGTAAAATATGTCGCAAATTAAATAAAATACAAATTAAATAAAATATTTGCGCTAAAACTCGACCGAAATGTGAAACGTCAAAATTTGTAATTGTCAAAATTTCATCGTCCATTTGACACAGCGAAAAAGACAAATTTATTTCAACACACACAAATTTTATTCAACTTGATATTTTCTATCCTACCACTACTGAAAATTTTTCTTTTGACACACAGCCATAGTAAATATTGAGTTATATGCCTAAAATTGTATATAAAAATGCAAAAAGGGTATTTCTTATATGTGTCTTGACTTAATTTTACATAATATGCAAATGTGCATCAAACAGCATAACTACCAAACAATTAACGAAAATGAACACCGAACATGTTTGGCTAGCATAATGCCGTGGTTATGCTAGCCAAACATGTTCGGTGTTCATTTTCGTTAATTTGTTCTCTTCGCTGAAATGTTTGTTTGGTGGTTATGCTATGATTGGTGGCACAGTTGCATTAAATGTAATAGTATGTCAAAACACAAAAAAGCGCAACCCTAATTTGCATTTTTGTACTTAAAATTAACGAATTAAAATATACGAACTGATAGTACTTACTCTGAATTTTTATTATAATATCTTAAACAAAATGGTTTGCATATATCTGACATGCTAGCTAGCTGTTTATGTTAAGGGTTACTTGAAGACACAATCAACTTCACTTTTTAATACTTTTACCTACTTTTTTGATGCTATTATACAAAATGACTACAGCCAACACTGGAAAGTTCGGCATGTTTGGCGTTTCAATCAGCAATCAAAGTGTTCGGTCCGAGAGCGAGAAAATAAATATGAGAAAAAGTTAATTTCTTCATTTTATACGTGAAACAATAACAACAAAAAATGTTCGGCAATCATGTTTGGCTAGCATAACCACGGCATAACCACGACATTACAAAACATAGGATTTTTCATTGTATTGCCGCTCAAAATATGGCAATATTGATTTATTTTTCATTTTGACATTGCAACGGTACCGATTTGATAGACGTCACCTACTTCTGCCACCCTCGTAAATACATCTTGCCATGGCCAACGACAGAAATGTTTGTGGTTGGATTTTTGAGTGTCACTCACGATCGTTAATGTGTACCGCGCTTAGTAAATTAATAATTTCTCTTTAAAAAAGTATTATTTTTTCTTTTCTGGCTGAAAGTGTATCAAGTATGTGGATAGAACTCTTTTAAATTGTTACTGAAAGGATAAAACTTCAACATTAAACAAAAAAAAAATAATGAATTGGCACCTCAAGTGTAGGCTGTGCCTCACGGACAGTCCCCAACGTCCTATCCATGCCTTGGACTTTCCGGAGTTGTTGTTAACGATGAAGGATATCTTTGAAGTTCAGGTACATAATAAAAGGAACATTTTAAGAATAGTTATATTGGGCTTTTTTACTCTTTCAATATGTGTATGTGGTGCTTAAAAAGCTAATGGTAAAAAATGCTCTCAAGTGGTTTAGAAGTTATTGGGTCAAAAGTTAACCGCGCTTGATGAACTTTGTTTCAGTGTCCCAACAAAACTAAGCATCATGAGTATCAAAAGAAAGGTAACGCGATTACCTATTCATTGAGTTATCAAGGGAGGTTTCAGGCAAAAGCGGTTAAAATCAAGGCATGAAGATGAAATAAATCCGTTTAACTACAAAATTTCAAGTTTCAGCGCAGTTTTCTCAGAATTTCTGGTAATAAATCAAAATATTTTTGGCATAATTTTACTTATTTTTATAAAATATACTAGATATGAAAACAAAAATGGTCGCTCTCGTTTGGTTAAGGAGATAAAATTCGCGAATGTTTGAAAATTAAATACAAATTTTTAAGGGCCAATTTTTCAGTGCGAACTTAATAGTTATATTATACCTTAAAAACAATCTCTCGTTTGGACTCGGACTGCTGTATAAAATCCAAAATTTTTATTGGATCTTCTTAGAAATCTAGCTATAGTTTTTTTACTATATAACCAATATTGATGATTGACATATTATTATGAAATGAGCTTTTTGAAAACTAAAAAAAATCATATCCGTTAAATTTACGCATTTAATAGCTATTTGTAAAAAAATATTTTCTTTTATAAAACCGTTATTTTCTTTAAAAAAACCATTATTACTATGGTTAATGAAAAGTCAATTTTTAAAGCTTGCAAATTCATCTTTCATTAGGTATATAATATATATGACTTATTTAATTTTTTTGTAGTGTTTTTTTATTATGAAATGGTTTGCCCTTAAACGAACTGTTCTGCGTTATTCCATATTTTCTGATATCATCATTACAATAAACAATAGCGCCTAATGCAACATTGTAGCTGAAATATTTATTTGAGATAAAAGGATTTTGCAGCAAGTGAAAAAATTTAAAACTTTTAGCCGATAAGTTTTGGTTTTATTAAAGCAAATACAGTTTAATTCACTTATAACCTTAGTTTACCTAACCTTATAACCTTACCCTAAGTTTTATGTTCTTATTTTTACTATTGACGGTAAATTTTTTTCCTTTATAATAAATGAATTAAGTTAACAATGAACAAAAAAAAAATTATGTGTGCATATAACGACATTCGGTTGTAACGACAAAATATTCCGGTCCCTTCAGGGTCGTTATAACCGAATTCCAATGTTTCGCTTAAGATATGAACAAATGCAAGTGTAGTCACTGTCAATTGCGATATGACCATTTGCCAAAAGACTCATTTACGATGAATAAAGGAGCATTTCAAAAACTTGTTGCATTACTTTTATTTAACAATAGGGGTATTCACGATTCAGTGCACTTGCCAGTGCAGTTGTGCAGTTAGGTTTTCGTATGGTAGAATACACTACCATCACTATTTCAAAGCAGTCAAAATTTTTCAATGCACACAGTGCACAACTGTTCAAGTCCTCAAGTTTAAGGCAATAGTAGAAAAGCACTTGTGCAGAATTTTGACGTACGTTTATTTTGTTTTTTGTAAACTGCACAGGCAAGTGCACTGATTCGTGAATGCCCCTAATAGTGGTATTCAATGAACGAATCCATCCTGAATAAAAACCGAGTAAATTGCGTAATTGTATTAAAAAGAAATTGCCATCACAAAATTATTTCAAACTTTACAGACATTTTAGATGTCTGTAAGAATAGTCAGTGCATTTTTTAAATTGGTAAATTTAATTGTTACTGCTTGTCAAAAACAAAATTAAACCACGGTCGCAAAATACGCATTATACGTACTGTATACACCACGTTTTTGTGCCGTAAGCTGTGTATGTTTAATCCGTTACAATTTTGTTATTGCAAGTTACGCTGCTGTAACATTCATTTCATTTTGCAACTTAATTTTGACTGCATACTGTTTTTTAAACTTTTAATTACTAAATTCACAAAAAAGATTTACGAATTTTTTAAAGTTTGCTATATTTCAGTGAAACTTCTCTAACTCGAAGTGTTATGGGACCAGAATTTCGCTTTGAGTTACGCAAAATTCGAGTTATAGAAAAAAATATTATGTAAATAATTTAATTTTTAGCTTATTTTATTTAATATGAATTTTATTGTTTGTTAAGGGCGGACTGCCTTGCCAAAAGAGGAGCGTCTCAAACTCTTATAGGACCTGAACCATTCTGTAGCTTAGCGAAATGCTACATTCTAGAAAAAATTAGAATATGGGAAGATAAGAAATTGCAGTGCCACTGGAACAACACTAATGAACAAAGGCAATCTAAGAAATTTTTAACTCCAAGCAAAGCAAAATCCAAAGATTTACTCAAGCATACCAAAGCAGACCTTAGAATTCTCACCAGTTTCTTCGCAGGTCACTGCTCACTCAGATACCATCTTAAAAAGATGGTTCTTTCTGAATCAGATGTCTGCAGACTGCAAGGAGGAAGAAGAAACCCCCCAACACATTCTATGTGAATGTCCGGCAACCCATAGCCTAACACGCCTCCATTTTGAAGGGGAAGTAGTGTCCCCGTCCACAATTTGGAATACCAAGCCAGAGACAGTGCTAAAATATATAAAAAGCCTAAATCTGGAGTGTTAATTAAGGGCATGCACAATAGATCCTATGGGTCGCGGTGCACATGGGCCCACTATAAACTAACTAAACTATTGTTTGTTAAAGTACTCGGAATTTTTTTTTGTATTTAGCACACATATTTGTCTTTTTGCATAAAATTATCGAGTATGTTTAATGATATTTGTATGGATTCAATATATGTCCGGACTCGTTCTGCGAAGTGATTTCTTTCGAAAATTATTGGCAGTGGAATATCTTCATCATCATCAGATTTATCACTTTCATATAGTTTTTAAGTCAAGAAGCATCTTCTTGAATACTGTAAAATGAGCCACACTTACCTTACAAATTAAAAATATCTCTTTACTTACACAAAAAATATACTAACAAAATACACACAGCACAAGATACAATAACTTTTATATTCTTCGACGCGAGCTATAAAAGATACCATAAAATTTGTTCATGATGTTGCAGCGCGATGCTCCGACGAAGTTAATTTTTCGAATTGAAACACACACAGAAATATTGAAGTTGTTGTAACTGAGAGAAATTCGAGTTATGGAGATGAATATGCATGAATGTCTTCCTATTACAAATGAGATTTCGGTTCGAGTTGAAGAAAAATTCGAGATAGAGAAATTGAACTAATAGATAACAAAAAATAAGGAAAATGTCTTGAAAAACCAAAAAGCACAAATACTACTTCGAGTTATGGAGAATTTCGAGTTGGGGAAGTAAAAGTTAGGGAAGTTTCACTGCATTTGATAAAAGATAAAGATTTCCTTGTTACGAATAAATGTGAAAGTACTTGACCGCGTAGCTGGTGTTTGGTTGGTTATAATAAATATCACTAATAATCTGATAATAAAAGCACTAATAATAAAAATCCGTGCGAAATATAGAATTTTTGTTGATTTGTGGCTAAACCATTTCATACTCGAAACAAATCGACTGCCAATATCTCAGCTCAATTTAGCTTAAACCTAGCGTGCTTTGCTTCACTCCACGCTTATCTCCCGAAAAGTGGGCGAAGCTAAAGTTGGACACTCCCATTTTTAGTGAACTTGTCGAGAGTAACCATATAAACCATGACTGTACCTCTTTTAAGAAAAATTAAAAAGAAAAAACAACTATTTTCACGTGTCAAAAGATATCCTAATAATCATAGACTCAAAAAATACTATAGTAAAATTTGTTTGGAACTTAAAAGAGAAATTCCACTTTGTAGGGACAATTACTTTCATAACAGATTGGTTGAAATGCTGGCAACTCAAAAAAAGAATGGTGTATTGTTAATGAAATTTTAAACAGAAACAATACTAATGTGGATATCGTTTTAAATAATAACAATTTAACTGTATCTGAACCTTCGATAGTAGCTAACTTATTCAATAATTTCTTTTCAAATGCCAGTTTATATCGGGACTCATCAATCAATAATCCTGTCAATCAATACGATAGATCAATAGTTCAAAGTATTTACAAATCAGAAAGTTTTTTCTTTGAACCTTTTACTCTATGAAAACAGCGGTAATAATCCCACTCCTTAAAAAGGGAGATACTACTTTATTAAACAACTATCGCCCCATTTCCCTGTTATCTACTTTTTCTAAAGTTTTTGAGAAAGGTATAAAATCCAGAATGCTTTCCTTTTAAGATAAAAATAAATTTTTTTCTGATTGTCAATTTGGTTTCAGAAGTGGTAAGTCTACCGAGGATGCACTCTTAACATTAACAGGTAAGTTATACAATAGCTTTAATGCATCGGAAATTCCAGCGTGTTTATTCATTGACATCACTAAAGCTTTTGATATGGTGGATCATACTTTGCTACTAAATAAACTCTTCAAAGCAGGCTTTAGAGGTTATATTTATGACTGATTTGTTTCTTATTTAAAAAATAGAAAACAAATAGTAAGAATCAAGGGTTGTTTTAGCTCTGAGAACTGTATAAACATAGGTGTTCCCCAAGGTTCTGTTTTAGGTCCCATTTTGTTTCTGATATATGTCAATGCCCTATTTATTCAACCTTTTAAACGTAAAATAACTGCTTTTGCTGATGACACTGCTTTTGCCTACTCTAGTAATAATTTTATTGACCTATTTTCAGACGTTCATAACGATCTAGACATTTTGAAGCGATGGTTTAGTGAACATAAACTTTTAATAAGTAATAAAACTAAATTTATGGTTTTTAATATACTAGGTCCAGTATGTGATAGCTTGCCTCTGTTTTATCACTCGCCGAGCTATCTAAGGTACTGTTTAACTGATTCTGATATTACTTTTAACGATAAAGTCGATTGTTGCGAAAATTGTTTTAAGGTTGATTATGTTGACAATTTTAAATATTTAGGCATTATATTGGATCACAAGCAAAGTTGGGACAATCATACACGCCATTTAAAGAAATATTCGAATAATGTAGTGAGACAAATCTATCATCTAAGTCTCTACTGCAATCAGGCCATTTTAAAAGTAGTTTACGATAGCTTGCTTAAATCTAAACTACAATACGGTTTGTCTTGCTGGGGTGGAGCTTATTCAAACAAAATAGAACCTTTAGTTATTAAGCAAAAACATGCAATTAGAATTATATGCAAAGTCAATCGAAGAACTCCAAGTTTTAATATGTTTAAATCACTAAAAATTCTCCCATTGAGGCATCTGTACTGCTACAAAGTACTTAAAATATTTTTTTAAAAATCTGGTTTCCATTCTGTAAGATATAATGAAAACTACGACTTAAGAGTAAACACTGCTAATTTTGCAACTATTCCTACTATTTATAAAACACACTTCTCACGCTTTTACTATGTTACTGCACCTAGATTATATAATATGCTTCCAGAAAATCTCAGATGCGAAAAAGCGAAAACAGTTTTCCTTAATAATGTAAAGCATTGGCTTTTCTGTTTTGATTATTCTTCTATAGATAATGTATTTTATACATTGGTCTAGCTCGAATTTTGTTGAATATTGCTTTACATGTATTTTTTTCTCTTAATTTTATTTTATTAGCTTGAATATTGCATTAAATTTACCTTATATAAGATCGTTTTTAATTTCTTTTCTTTTTATTTTTAATTGTTTATTACTACTTCCTACTTCGAATTTAATTTAATTTACTATACTCAACTGTATCCTATTATTACTTGTATTGATTTTAATTTACTTTCCCCGTCGATATTCTACATTAAATATGAATTCAATGATAATTTCACTCGCCTCTTGTCAACCCGACAACAAAGTGTTCTAAGCAATTTCATAAATTTATAAGTACTTTATTTAACAATTGTAATTAGATTTAAGGTTTTATGAAATAAAGATTAAAAAAAATGCTGGTTCCAAATCTGTACTCAGTTTTCTTCCATATTGTAACATTTTCAAGATACTGGGTGTTTTTCGTTTTTGGCACGTGTTTAGTATTATTTATATCGAATCTAAACTACTAACCATAAAATAAAAAATAATATTTTCTATTTTAGAAGAAATATTAACTTTTCCATCAATCTATCAATCATTTTCGTATTATGTGCTGTAGCGGAGCTAAAATTTTCAGATTACCCAACGAAATATCAACAAATTTTGTATCTTTTATTTTAGCAGAGCTGTTATCATCCAAAGTTAGAATTTAGAAAAAACCTGTTGATTAAGCGTATTTTTACATGAATATCAATCATTTTCGTATTATGTGCTGTAGCGGAGCTAAAATTTTCAGATTACCCAACGAAATATCAACAAATTTTGTATCTTTTATTTTAGCAGAGCTGTTATCATCCAAAGTTAGAATTTAGAAAAAACCTGTTGATTAAGCGTATTTTTACATGAAAAACAGACATTTTAAATTTGGACGATTACAGCTCCGCTAAAACAAAAGATGCAAAATTTGCTGATATTTCGTTTGATAATCTCAAAAGTTTAGTTCTGCTACAGCACATGACACGATAGTGGTTGATGTATTGATGGAAAATTTGATAATTTTTCTAAAATACAAAATATTATTTTTAATTTTGTGGTGAGTAGTTTAGATTCTAGATAAATAATACTAAACACGTGCCAACAAAGTAAAACACCCTGCATCTGAAAAATTTTACAATATAGGGGGAAACTGAGGACAGGTTTCGAACCAGCGATGAAAGTACATATAGGAACGATAATGGGTTTACCGGACCCGAAATTTGTAGACAGGTATTGTTTATACGAACATGTGTGAATAAAAGAGTACTGCTATTATTTTGACTACAGCTGTATATACAGGGTCCGCCATCTAACGTTTTTTTTTTCAACTAGTGCTTATTTCGTGAATGGTAACACTTAGCTCATGTCTGATTTGACAGATAATTAGTTTTATCCTTCCGCTAAACGAATATGGTTGTGTATGCGCTTGAACAACGCTGGGAAATATTGCGACATTACTTTGGAAATCATGGTAATGTTGCAGAATGTGTGCGAAAATTTCGTACGGATTTTGGAAGAAGAGAAGCACCGTCAGCTCCGTATGTTCGTTATCTTGTGGAAAAAGTGAAAGAAACTGGCATCCTCATCGATAAACCAAAGCGTGAAAAGCCAAAAGCAGTGCGTACACCCGAGAATATTGCTGCTGTGGCAGAAAGTGTGCGTGAAGCGCCATCAACATCAATTCACCGTCGTTCTCAACAATTGAACATTTCGGAGACATCATTGAGACGAATTTTGCATAAAGACCTTGGTATGACGCCATACAAAGTCCAATTGGTTCAGGAGTTGAAGCCAACTGACCATCCAATGCGTTTTCGCTTCGCTAAGTGCCTGCGATCGACCCACTTGAAGATGCCGGTTTTGCCAAAAAAATAATCTTTTCAGATGAAGCTCATTTTGATCTTGGCGGGTATGTAAACAAGCAAAATTGTCGCATTTGGGGCACAGAAAACCCGCACGCATACATTGAAAAGCCGCTGCACCCACACGAGTTTGTTGCGGATTTTGGTCCAGAGGCAAAATTGGGCCATTTTTCTTCGAAAATTAGCAAGGAGTGGCAGTTACAGTCAATGGTGATCGTTATCGGGCCATGTTGAACGAATTTTTGTTCACAAAAATTGAAGAGGAGGATATTGGCAACATTTGGTTTCAACAGGACGACGCTACGTGCCACAGCCGAAGCTACACTCGATGTTTTGCGCCCTGTTTTTGAAGATCGCATTATCAGCCGCAGAGCTGATGTCGTTTGGCCACCTCGGAGCTGCGATTTGACACCGTTGGACTATTATTTGTGGGGTGCCCTCAAAGATAAGTGTTACGACGACAAGCCAGAGACAATTGACGCTTTAAAGGACAATATTCCTGAAGCCATTGGTGAAATACAGCTGCACACAATTGATAATGTGCTTAAAAATTGGACGGATCGTGTAGGCTACTGCATGGCCAGCCGAGGCAGCCATTTGAATGAAATTATTTTCCATTATTAACCGGAAGGATTGTACTTTCAAATAAAAAAATAAATTTGAGAAAATATGTAGTAGTTTTTTTTATAGAATTTTCAAAAAAAAAAGTTATTCGGCGGACCCTTTAGATCAGAAACAAATATATTAAATAAAGTCTTAATTCCAAAAACAAATATGTACTTTTATTATCAAATGAAAGGTGTGGCTTAAGCCATCATTAAAAAAGATCATTAAAAAAGAGGCTACCTAGATGTTTGTCTTCTGCGGGCTAAGAGCCCGAACAGAACCAAAAGTCGTAACGACTTGTGATGTCGAACACACAACAGAACACATGCAAGTTAACGAAACCGCCCAAAATGAAATCGCTGAGCAAGAGTCGTAGCGACTCATCGCTAGAGTAACAGCCCGAACAGAACCAAAAGTCGTAACGACTTGCGATGTCGAACACACAACAAAACAAATGCAAGTTAAAAAAGCCATCCAAAATGAAATCGCTGAGCAAGAGTCGTAGCGACTTATCGCTAGAGTAAAATTGAATAGAATCTATTCTATTTTTTCTCTAACGACCGACGATTTCCTCTCTGAGTACAATAAGTGCTGCCATATGTTGCAAACAATTGAATATGTTCAAAGACAATTTCATAGTTTTTGCTATGTTCTCACGTTTCTTTTTTGTTTCTGTTTCACTTACACAATAACAAAAACATGGCTGCAAACAAAACTATGCTATATAAAAGCAACCCTGCATCGTCAGTCGCAATCGCTTTTATTCTGGACGGGCTCTGTGTGTCTGGCGACCAGAGAGAAACGCCGGTCGTAAAGACTTTTGATTCTGTTCGGGCTCTAAAGCGGGGCATGAACAGAGGAGATGCGATACCGACTCTCCTCCTCTTCCTCATCCCTGCAACTCCTGCAGAAGTCATTCACATGAACCCCCATTCTAAGGGAATGCCTGCCTACCTATAAGACAGCAGGACACAACCAGGGACTCAAAATAACAATTATGTTTTTTTTTAATTAAGTCAAAAATGTTGGAAAATTTAAGATTTATTATTAGAAAAACCGCATTACTATTATGTTAACATTAGCTGCGTTCCTTTCGTCTTAATATAATCGCGATAACAAATTTTCTCAAAATTAAATTCAAACAAGCAATTATGATACAATAACTATTAGGTGTCATGAGAACGTGTGTCGTTCAAAACTGTTGTGAACTGTTATGGTAGCGATACCTTAGTGAACGATGTTTTTCTCTGAATGTGTTTTACTTATAACGTCAGAAAAATTGTTTATTATTTAATTTAATTATTAATATTATGCAATTATATAAATAATTTAAGTGCAATTGTTGGCTCCGCTGAATGCGTCCAATGTGTGTGGCACACGCGGTTTGTTTTGTTTTCTTTTGTTTAACATTCGATGGTCACAGCTCGTGAGAAAATAGGTAGCTGTCATGGCTACCTAATAGTCATTGTGTTTAAAATTTTTTAAAGGCTATATCACAATTTTATATGGATAGCAAAAATAATCCTATTTGTTATAGGATTATTTTTTTGTTTTTGCTTTGCATGTAAAAAAAATAATCTGGATTATTTTGAAGCGAATGGAACGCAGCTAATATTTTTTTGGTTGTCCATAGCCATTATCGCAACGAAAAATTTTTTTGGCTGCCCATAACCATTATCTCAACAAAAATTTTTGTTTGGTTTCCCATAACCATTATCTCAACCAAAATTTTTTTGGTTGTCCATAAAAATTATTGCAACCGAATTTTTTTTTGGTTGCCATTACGCAATAATTTTTTTTGCTATCCTTCAACATAATAGAAACATTAACGGGCATCAACGGACATCACCGTGGGGTGGGACTAAAGCCCTTTCAGCCCGTATGTAGATCCGCCACTGATTATGTTGATAACAAAAAAAATTTTAGTGCGATAATGGCAACCACAAAAAAAAATCGGCTGCGATGGGCAAAAGTTTTTGTTGCAATAATGGTTATGGGCAACCAAAAAATGAGTAGGGCTAAGAATCTCTAAGAAAATGGAAATATGGTTAAGTTATCTTTCCGAATCATGAAATTTTCTTTAAAATGGCATTCAATCGTTATTGCATATTTTTACATATTTTGCAATAAATTCATGACTTTGCATATTTTACGAAAAATGTCTGTTTTTGCATATTTATTGCGCATATTTTTGTATATTTTACAATACATGCATGTGGTTTTTGCATATTTTTGCTTTTTTTGATTTGCAACCATTTAAACTTAGTTTGACATATTTTGGGAAAAAATAATTTGTAACTTTTACTTTTATGTTCACTTCATATTTTTGTTGTTCTTGATAAATTAATTTTATATATATTTTAAAGTTAATTATTTTTCTTTTTTTATACAGTTACATACAATATTTATTTTTGTACCGATAAAAATATTATAGAAAAATATTTTTTAATTGCATATTTTACCTGTTTTTAGCGCACAATTTAGAGTTTTAAGTGCATGTCATATGCGCATATTTTAGATTTTTTAGTGCATGATATCCCTAGCCCTAGTTATGAGCAAGCAAAAAGCATTTTTGTTGCGTTAAGTGTTATTACCAACCAGTATCAAAAATGGTCGATAAATTACAATTATCTGGAGTTTTTTCTGCAATTGGTTGTAACTGTTATGTCGCTGGTTACAACGCCTATCAGAATGGATAGATCTATCCTCGGCATTTGAGTGAGCTTCATCGTTCTTTTTTCAATAAAACTAGGCCACATCTGTCTAGCTGTGTTAGAGGTGGTGCAATGCTTCCACCTGAAATCTGTCTAGCTGTGTTAGAGGTGGTGCAATGCTTCCACCTGAAATTAGCCAATTCTGTGGCATGTTGCCTTGGAATCTGCTTGCAAGCCGCAAGTGGCATGTCTAATGTTTCCATATCCGGCAACAGCGTTGCCGCTGTACCTTCCCTAGCGAGCTCATCTGCTCTACAATTTCCAGGAATGTCCCTATGCCCTCATCTGATATGCGTGATATGCATGATATGCATGATATGCATCTCATTAAAAGAAGAGCGACATTTAAGGGCTGTTGGTGATGTTAGGAACACACCTGCAAGGGATTTCATCGCTGCTTGGCTGTCCGTAAAAATTTAGATATCTTTAGTTGATATCTCACTATACCTCACCTATTCCACTGCTCTATTAATAGCCATTATTTCAGCCTAGAAGATAAATAAGGTTCTGATGTCCAGATACTTTAAAAAGACGCCACCCCCAACTTTGCTGTCAAGTTTTGAGCAGTCAGTAAAAATATGCACGCCAACCTGGTTAAGCGGCAGTAACCCATTCTACTCTGGTTGGGATAACTGTGTGAAAGCCGTTCTCGAATGAGGGAGTGGCAATAGTGTAATCGATGTTGCTGGGAACTGCTCCTGCAAGATAGATAATGGAGGAATGACCTGTTCGAGTGTTAGTCCACTGCGAGGTTGCTCTTAGGCGGATGATTGTTTCCTGCGCCATCCTTTTTCCCATAATATCAAGGGGTATTAAGCAAAGAACTGCATTTAGCCCTTTCGGTGAAGTGGACCTAAGTGCTCCGCTGTACGGCCGCTGTTATTTGTACTTTCCCTAACAAGCAAGATTGGCCTCACTATAGCTGTGTAAATCCAACGTGCAATATTTGGGGCACGCTATAGCTCCCTTACAGGCATATAAAGCAACATTGGCTTTCCTAGTTCGCTCAAGAATATTCATTTCCAGCTTAACTTTCTATCCAAAATAACCCCTAAGTATTTTGCCTCTTCCACAAATTTTAGCCATCCAGATGTGGAGGAATTATGTGCGGAATTCTATATTTCCTCGTAAAAAGGACCAGTTCAGTTCTTTGGGGATTTTTTGGCCCAAGTATTGAGATCGGAGAGCGCTGACCCAAGCAGCTCCGAGAGAGTATGAGAAAACTTTCCCTGTGCAGCAATAGCTACGTCATCCGCATAGGCAATCACCTTGCAATCAACCTTTTATATTTTCCTCAAAAGTTCATTGACTACCAAGTTCCATAATAAAGGTGATAGAACACCCCCTTGAGGAGTGCCTCTACTCACAAATCTCCTGGCCTTTGAGTCACCTAGAGATTCACTGACGACTCTGCTGGTCAGCAGGTTTTTTATCAGTACACAGAGTGACATCCACCCGAAGCTTCATGAGCGCGCCAATGATTGCCCCCGGAAGAACATTGTTAACCCGCCGTCAATGAACATATTTTTTGTCACATCGTCAATGAACTGGGTGTGTCACACCCGAAAAAAACAATTAAAAAATAAAAACTATACACAAAATAATTTTTTTAAATGTTTTTTTTTAAGTCAATAATATTTTTATTTGAAAAAGAAAACATATTCTGTTCTTTAGAAATATTTTTTTTGCTATTTAAATTAGAGATAAAAAATTAATGCAAAATTTATTGAAGCCCTGGTGTAACACACCCATGTTCATTGACGACGGGTTAAAGGCACCTTTGATATCCAGAAAAGCTACCATTGTGTACTCTTTATTAAAAAAGCATAGAAAACTTATATTAAGCCTGCCAGGGAGTGCAGGGCGTTTCTACAGACCTACCTTTAAAGATCAAGACTTGGTGGCAAGCAGTCTGGAGCTAGGATCGAGCAGTTGCTGGAATGCGTTGGCGTACCTAGCCCATGACCATCCTGAGCCACCGCCGGCGGGTAATCTGCCTCGTCTGGTCACCGAGGCGAAGAAGAAGAAGCATGTCCTGGTTGTCGGTGCTGACGCACACCATAGAGTCGGTGGATGCACAGTCGTAAATAGAAGAGGTGAGTTCTTGTTTAACAACTCAATAGCAATTTATATGTTTGTAACGTTGGGAATGATCCAACTTTTGTTACTCGCAGTAGGCTTGAAGTCTTGGATGTTACCCTAGTCTCTGACTTATTTTATGATAGTATCACGGACTGGAAACTGCTTCAGGAGCACTCCATATCATAGGTAAATAACATTTGGTCTAAAGGGCCACATCAATAGATAAGCTGTCTTTAGGAATCTGAAGAAAACAAAGTGGTGTGGATTTAGGCAGGTAGTGGAAGCAGCATTACCCCCTCTCTCAGGTAATTCCCCTTCGACGACACATGAACTAGATTCAATCGCGGAGCAGCTGACGGGGACTCTAAATGAGGCTTTAGAAATCTCACGCGCCAAGAGGCAAATCATAACCATCTTAGGTTAGGTTAGGTTAAAGTGGCGGCCGGTCACAGACCGGCCCACAGAGACCAGATATTTGGTCCGTTGTGGTACCACAGGGGATCTACTCCTCCTCTCCTATGTACTGTCGTGAAACCACCCTGAACTAATAATAAAAATCAGTAGACGCTTAACGTCAATCTCCTCAAGATCTCTAAAATCATCAAAAAAGATGCTTCCTAGATGCTTCTGTCTTCTGCGGGCTAAAGTGGGGCATGAACAGCGGAGATGCGATACTGACCCCTCCTCTTCCTTATCCTTGCAACTCCTGCAGAAGTCACCCCCATTCTAAGGGCCTGCCTACCTATAATACAGTGTCCTGTTATAACGCCTATTAAAATGGAGAGATCTTTCCTCGCCATTTGCGTGAGCTTAATCGTTCGACTTTCAGTAAAACTAGTAACAACTGTCTAGATGTTTTAGAGGTGGTACGTGTATGTAGAGGCAGCAGCATTGCCGCTGTACCTTCCCTAGCGAGCTCATCCGCTCTACAATTTCCCGGAATGTCCCTATACCCTGGTATCCAGGCCAGATGAATGTCGAACTTATCAGCCATCTCAATGGTAGCGTTCCTGGATATCGAAGGTTCCTTTAGCAATGTTCTTCCGGGGGCAATCATTGGCGCGATCATGAAGCTTCAGGTGGATGAGTCACTCTGTGTACTGATAAAAAACCTGCTGACCAGCAGAGTCGTCAGAGTCTAGGTGACTCAAAGGCCAGGAGATTTGTGATTAGAGGCACTCCTCAGGGGGGTGTTTTATCACCTTTATTATGGAACTTGGTAGTCAATAAACTTCTGAGGAAAATATAAGGGGTCGTCCATAAACTACGTTACTGATTTTCCGGTTTTTTTACCCCCCCTCCCCCTGCGTTACTTTTCGTAGTGCTTTTCAAAACCCGTCCCCCCATAAAGTAACGTGACATATGAAATTAATTCATTCGAATGATTATATATTTTGACTAGCTCTGACAATTTTCACTAGTGTTGGTGACTAGTATGACTAGATACATTAAAAGAACAATTGGAAAAAAATCAATAATTAATATCATCTGTAAAAGCTATTCCATCTGCGATCCAAGATTCGATGCTCGATGCGATCACTGGGATAGAAGAAGCTGGTAGCTTTGTTGAGGATTTTTCAAAATAGAATTTTTCATCGGATTCTATGTCGAATCATTTAGGTGAATCCTCATTTCTAACGCAAAGAAATTCACCTGGTCTTTAATATATTCTCCCGTTCAAAATCATCTCTAAAAGCTGCCAATAATTCCACCACCAATAATTACGCTTCGCATAAAAATATAACTTCCAACAACAATTTTCAAACCAACAACAATTTTCAAACCAACAACTTCAGCAATCGCAACTACCACAACATTAGTCGTCACAACCTCAAATTAAATTACAAGGCACAACACCATTCACACATCAATTTCTGTGGCCCAACAATACGTGAACCCGCACACCCACGCCAACATCATCATCAAATACTGCCGTTTGTCTTCGGAAGCACAAACCGCACCATCCGCTACCAACTACCAAACAACAACTTAACATTAAAAGCAACCTACAAGATAAGTTCATATAATTATTCATTACTACTTTTATTCTCATTAATTATTATTATATATTTAACACACATATTAATTTTTTAACTAACTTTATCATCAAACCAACTATGAATTAATCACTTAACTTAATTAAATTTAAACTTAATTAATTAATTAATAAATCGTATTTAATTTTTTAATCTTAAATTCAAATCCTATTCTTAGAACTTTTTCAAAACTTTAAATTTTAATCTACTTAATCATTATAGTTAACTAAATAATAATATATGTATATTTACATAGAATTTATTACTTTAAAATATTATACTAAAATAGAAACTGTAAACTTCCCTTCAATTGAATAACTTTATTTAATTTTTTTTTTAAATGGTATTAACTAGGTCTTTCACTAGAAATAATCCCTTAATTGATATTAACACTCCCTCTTTCGAAGAAAACACAAACATTTCTCCAACACTTCCATCTAATACATGAACACCAATACACCACTCACCAGATCAAAACAGAACAATGGAAAACAACGCCACAACTTTTCAAAATCAAACCACACATATCCCTCATACACCTATTACTCAAACTCATATTAAATTACCAACATTCTGGGTTGAATGTCCCGATGCTTGGTTTTTACAAACAGAAGTACAATTCGCGTTACACAATATCACGAATGATGATTTAAAATTTAAATTAATTCTTATTTCACTTCCGCAAAATGTTATTACCAAAATTTTAGATATTATTAATCCACCTCCAACTATTCACAAGTACCAATGCTTTAAAAATGCATTGTGTGAAAGATTTTCTCTTAGCGAAGAGAAAAGATTGGAAGAACTTTTTTCCAACACTCAATTGGGTGACCGTAAACCCTCCGAATTTTTCAGAGACATGAAGTCCCTGGCCGGTTCTGAATCAATTATCGGTCGCGAACTACTTTATAAATTTCAAATTTACAAATTCATTTAAAGTCTTGTAGTGATAAAAGTGTCGATGAAAGAATAAACTTGGCAGACAAAATTTATGAAGTCACCAATAAATTTCAAAATTCAACTTCAGTTTCGAGCATCAATCAAAATTCTATGGAACAATGTATGCAGAACTTAGTCCAAATTACTACAACACTTTGTCAAAATTTAAATCAAATTACACTGGACATAGCAGAACTTAAAACAAGATCAAGATCTCACGACCGGAACAATTCAAAATTTAGAAGCAACTCCAGACGACGATATTCAATTTCACGTGATAATATATGTTGGTGCCATAGAAAAAATAATAAAAATGCAATAAAATGTATAAAACCATGCGCTTTTGTTAATAAAAATTAAAACAACAACACATTGAACCAAAATTTAAACTAAATAATTCCATTATGACGGTGGCAAATAATAGAACTCAAATTAAACCTGCACGCCGCCTTTTTGTTTTAGATAAATGCAATAATTTAAATTTTTTAATACAGGGTTGTCAATATTCGAAGCGCCCATCTGGCAACACTGTAACTTTCCGCAGTGATGCCAAATCGACTAATGACATACCGCGTTTGAAGCGTCATTCCAAGCAAATGTTTACAATGGAACAGTACACGCCACGCGAACGCTCTAAAATTGTTGAAATTTACATTCAACAAAACAAGTCAATAATGAAAACTCAACTCAATGAGCGATGAAGCTCATTTTCAGTTGAACGGAACGGTAAACAAACAAAATTGCCGTATTTATGCCACTGAAAATCCACAAGAGATTCAAGGGGAACCTCTTCACGATGCAAAAGTCACTGTTTGGTGCGGCGTTTGTGCTAAAATGCTCATTGGGCCGTTCTTTTTCGAAAATGATAATGGCCACAGAGTTACTGTCAATCAGGAGCGTTATCGCGATATGATAAACAATTTTTTCATGCCAATCGTTCGTCGAAAGCGTATCAGGCACTACTGGTTTCAACAAGACGGCGCGCCACCACACACAAGCCGCACTACAATCGATTTCTTGAAGCAATTGTTCCCTGGCCGTTTGATGTCAAAAAATGGTGATTTCGATTAGCCGCCAAGATCACCTGATTTAACGCCTCCAGACTTCTTTTTGTGGGGTTATTTGAAATCAAAGGTTAACGTCAACAAGCCAAAGACCCTAGAAGAGCTGAAAACCAACATCCGTCAAGAAATAACCGCCATTCCCATCGAAATGTTGAAGAAAACCATGGAAAATGCTGCAAAACGGGCACAATATGTCGTAGAGGCCAATGGCGACCATTTACGAGATATCATATTCAAGAAATAATGTAAGCAAATCTACTTGAACCCAATTAAATGATATTCATGACGAACAGACAAAAAATTGTGGTTTCTTTGATTTATTTAAAAATAAAATGGGCGCTTCGAATATTGGCAACCCTGTAGATACTGGTGCGGCAGTTTCAGTTGTACCATCTTCAAAATTCAAATCAATTAAAAGACATTCTGACATCAATTTAGTAGCTGCTAATGGCTCATCAATAGAAACTTTTGGTTCAAAACTTTTTAAAATTGACTTAGGTTTTCGTCGTGATTTCGAATTTCCATTTTTATTAGCTAATATTTCAACTCCTATTATTGGAGCAAATTTTTTAGAAAAGTTTGGAATCATAGTTGATATTAAAAATAAACAAATAATCGATTTAACCACTAAACTAAAAGTAAATGGAACTTCTGGCTTTTGCGATATTTACTCTCTCAAATTACCTCTCCATGAAAACAAATTTTCCACCCTTCTTTAAGAATTTCCTGCTCTCACCTCTGAACCAGACTACACCAAACCAGTGAAGCATAGTACGGTTCATAGGATAGAAACAAAAGGAATTTTTCCATATACAAAACCACGTCGTTTAGATCCATTCAAAATGAAAATAGCTAAAACGGAATTTGAATCCCTTGTAAAAGTTGGCAGACCTTCTAATTCTCCTATTGCATCTGACCTTCATTTAGTCCCTAAAAAAGAACAAAATGATTGGCGACCATGTGGAGATTATAGAATGCTCAATTGTATTACCGTACCCGGTCGTTATCCTCTTCCACACATACATGATCTAAGCATCGAACTAAAAAACAAGACCGTATTTTCGAAAATGTATCTTGTTCGTGCGTACCACCAGATTCCAATGGCCGAAGAAGATGTTTACAAAACGGCAATAACTACTCCATTCGGAATGTTTGAATTTTTACGCATGCCATTCGGTTTGAGAAATAGTGCTCAAACTTTCCAACGTTTCATCAATGAAATATTTTTCGGTTTAGATTTTGTGTTTACATACGTGGATGACATTTTAATTGCAAGTGAGAATGAGAATCGACATTTAGAACATTTAAAAATTATTTTTAATCTACTACAACAATATGGACTTAACATCAAACCTTCAAAATGTATTTTCGGTGTACCTTCACTAGATTTTCTTAGCTGTGAAATTTCTTCTAAAGGAATACAACCCTCTAAAGATAGAGTTCATTAAATTATAAATTTTGATAGACCAACTTCTATAAATAAACTTCAAAAGTTTATTGGAATGGTTAATTATTACCATCGTTACCTCCCGATGTTAGCTGCAGAACTAAGTTCTCTACACGAAATGCTAACATCTGCATCCAAATATAAAAGTAAACAATTAACTTGGATTGAAAAATCAATAATTGCATTTGAGAAAGTTCGATCTCTTTTTGCCAAAAATACTCTTCTCACACATTTCAATAATATGCAAAATTATCTCTAGCAGTGGATGCATCAAACGTCGCTATTGGAGCTGTTCTATAGCAATACACAAGAGATAGTTGGGAACCTCTAGCATATTTTTCTCAAAAACTTAGTCCCACAGAAATAAAGTATTCAACCTTTGATAGAGAACTTTTAGGAATTTACCGTGCTGTCAAACCTTTTAGACATTTTTTAGAAGGAAGACAATTTATTATATACACTGATCACAAACCATTGACATTTATTATAAATTCAAAAACTGATAGATCACCCCGACAAACACGACATTTAGAATACATAGCTCAATTCACAAACAACATACAATACATTTCTGGAAAGCAAAACATAGTTGCAGACACACTTTCTCGCATTCCAGAAATTGACGCGATATTTGTAGAATGCGACAGACCTTGCATCGCCGCACCGTACTAACCTAACTCCTCGTTTGACCGACAGACCTTTAACGGCTCCAGAAAATACCACCTTGCCGCTGCTGACGCATAACGCTCATTCACGGCTCTTAAGCTGCTTGTCCGATAACACAGACCTTGCAGCAAGCTCTTTCTCTAGATGCGCGAGAAGCCTAGTCGCTGCGCGAGTTATGTATTTATCTAAACCTTTGGGTTTAGAAGAAAACACGATTTTATATTTTAAATATTTATTTCAATTGAAAGAAACCCTTTCAATTGTAGTTGAATCTTAAGACTAATTCCTTAATATCAATCATGCCTTCTTAATGGCTTGAATAAATGCAAAAATAATAACTAAAACTATGTCAACTAACTCTTGTGAACTTTTGTTTACAAAGTCCGTTGACTTTGGTGTTTTATGATTGCTAAGCAGTCATTGATTTCTTCATAAAATAATGCACCGTTGTAATTTCGTTTATGCTTTATTATATGAAGCAATCAAGATCGTTGACTTTTAGTTTTGTATGCCGGGATCAAGTTGCAATATAGCTGTTGATTATTTCATCAACATGCTTAGCTTTATTTGGGTCATTAGTGGAGTTTGATACAGGGTATGTAACTTCTCCCCCCTTAGTTTTGGAATTCTCCTGAATTTCGTTTTGATTAATCACTATTTTCGTGCTATTCTTTTTCTTGTACCAGACATACAAAACTGTCAAGCAAATTACAAAAATAATTATTGTGGTAGAAGTAGTTGCATATGATACTTTTTTGTGATATTTTAGCTCTTTTATTGCTTCAATATTTTCCGTTTGTTTTACTTTAATTTCTTTAAAGTTTATTGGATCTTCATATATTTGGTTTAATACTTTCACTGGATAGACATATCTATCAGTGAACTCAATTTTTCTGTTAGAGAATTTTCGATTTGCTATAACAATTTTACAATTAGAAAAGTTAATTAGATAATTTTTATTTATGCTTAAACTTCTTGTGTCACAATTCTGTGCAATTTCTTCGTTGTATGCGTTTTTTATTATTACTGTGTCTTCGCTTAATTCTTTAATATTTGTTTTGTTATTGAACTTAAATGTACAGTCATTTGTAAATACACAATGTTTACTTATTTTTAAGTCTTTATATAAGGTGTTTTCAATAAATTTATAATTTTTATTATTAATTGTCACAACGATTTCGTTTTGTTCATCTATTTCTAAATTTCGACTGTTCGGTATAGCAGTTATTAATTTTAGATCGGTTACATAATAGTTATTTGGAATCTTAATAGCAATAACAATTGATTGATTTTTATAGAGTAGTACACCCATTTTTGCAAGTTTTAATTTATAGAATTCGATGTCGAAATATTCTATTTCTTCTTTTGTTATAATACCTGGGTGTACTAAATTATACTTTGCAGCGGCAATATTGTCTTGTATTTGATTAATTTTATTTTCTAAATATCTAAGTTTGTGCATTTGTTCATTAAACATCAATTGTTTTGAAAATTCTGAATTCTTTTCTTGTACTCGATTAAGTGACTGTGCCATTTTTCGAAAAGCCATTTGTAGGTTTTGCCTACAAAATTAGCTAATCTCCTTTTCGTCCTACTAATTTCATTGGCAGATTTAATTTTGGCTGTGATAGTACTAATCTCGTCCAAAATAATTTCCTTATTTTTGATGTCTGAATGCTTGACATTTTTTTCATTTTATTAACCATATCTATTATTTCCGTTGGACGTATTATATGTAAAATAGTGTTTACTTCGTTGGCAATATCTGTCTGTCCCATCTGAATAAAGGTGTATCCCGCTTCTTCACTTATTGGAATTAGTTGCAGCTTCCCTTGCACGGTGTTGATCAACAACACAATTACGAATAGTAGTTGGGTGATCTGAAATTGGTTGATATGAGTATTTTAGTGGTCTTTTTATATTGCTGTTATGAACATTGTGTAGTGTTCTATGTATAAATTTTGGTACATCTTTATGTCTAACGCTCTTATAGTTTTTTATGTACCCTTCTTGTCTTTGCTCGTTATACTTTTCTCTATTTTTGTTTGCCTTTTTTATTTTTTCCTTTTTTGTTTTCTCTAATCTTTTAAAAATTATGGTGTGATCGATTTTATGGTTTTGCGCATCGAATGGTGTACACTTTATCGTACTATGGTAAGTACTATTATAGAACATGATAGCTTTACACATTTGTTGAGTGATTGGGAGTTTTTCCTCAATGTTAAGTGTACGAATTCTTTCTGTTAGTGTATTGTTTAGGCGTTCTGCGTCCGAATTACCTGTATGGCTATTTGGTTTTGTAATGTGGAATTCAATATTTTCGCTCTTTAAATATTCTTGTACATTATTTGATTTAAATTCGTTATCGAAAACAAATTTTTTTATTTTGCCTTTTATTGCTAAGAATTCCTTAATTCTTCCTACTATGGTTTGACTGTTTCGATCCATTAACGGGAAACATATGACATGTTTAGAAAATTTGTCTATAAATATAATAAACGACTGCTTACTGTTTACATACGTATCTACGTGTATAAGATCGTTTGTAGTCTTTGGTGTTTCAGTATAGTTAAATTTTTCTTTGATGGGATTTCTATCGTATTTTCCTCCATTGCATGTACTGCAATTGTTAATTATTTCATGTACTGTTATTCTAAGTGTCGGGTTGTAAATTTTGTGCTTTATGCCTTCATATGTTGGAATTATTTCAGAATGGCCTGTTTCTTCTTTGTGGAACAATGATATCTGCTTTCGTAACTCTTCTTCGTTTACGATATCTTGTGCAAGGTGTCAGCATTTCACAAATTTAATGTGACTGTTACCTTGGAATGTTTCAAATAACATTTTTTGTAGTTTGTTATACTCATGATCATTTACTGAATATATGCCTATTTTTCCTTTACCGACATGTGATTTTATTATGTTATTTAAATACGTTTTCGAGTTCCTTTTCTTTCTGATCTATAAGTATGATTTGAAAATTAAACCTGTTAATAACTGTATCAAGAATAGGAAAATTATTGTTTCGCTCTTCTTCTTGAGAATGGGTTGTTTCGAGTAACAAAGATTGGGTATTTCTATCTACAGAACTTACTTCTTCTTGATTGTAAAGGTGACGTATGCAATTTATTTCTTGGTTTTCTATGTCTATACGACTAAGAAAGTCTGCAATTTTATTGTCTTTGCCTTTTATACAATCTATTCTTCCGTCATATTCGCCTAGTTCGATTAACCACCGTTGTAACCTAGGATTGATATCTTTCCCTGAGAATTTGGCTTGTAACCATTTGAGGGGTTGGTGGTCACTCTGTAAATCAAATTCACGGCCATATATATATGGGCGGAAATATTTAACAGACCACACTATTGCCAAAAGTTCTTTTTCGATAGTGGAATAGTTTACCTCGTGTTTATTGAGAGTCCTCGATGCATACGCTATTGGGTGACCATCTTGGGTTAAGACGGAACCAATTGCAAAATTGCTTGCATCCGTTACTAGTTTGAATCGTTTGGCAAAGTCGGGGTATCGCAAAATATGTGTTTTTGTGACAATATCTTTTAGTTTTTCAAAGGAAAGTGTATAATTTGGGTCTTTAGTATTTATCTTCTGGTTTTTTTTTAAATTTTTTACCATAGGAGTTGCTATTTTCGCATAATCCTTGATAAATTTTCGATAATATCCAGTCATACCTAGGAATGACTTGATTTGTTTGACAGTACTTGGAAGTTTTTTTTTAGATTTTGAATAATATTTACCTTGGCTGGGTCGGGCTTTATTCCCTGATAAGTCAGAATGTGCCCAAGAAAATGTGTCTCCTTTTTTAAAAAGTCACATTTATCTATTTGGACTTTTAATTGGGCTTGTTGTAACTTCAAAAAAAATTTTTCTAAATTAATTATATGTTCTGTTAAAGAGGTGCTAAAGATTAATATGTCATCCATGTAAACTATACAGATCTTATTAATGTGTTCACGAAGGACATGATTAATCAGCCTTTGGAAGGTTGACGGTGCATTCTTCAACCCGAATGGCATTCTGATAAACTCATAATGCCCGAAAGGGGTTGAGAAAGCCGTCTTCTTTCGGTCTTCTTCTTTAACCTGAATTTGATAAAATCCCCTAGCGAGATCGATCGTTGAAAAATACTGTGCTCTTCCGAGTTTATCAAGAATTGCATTGAGGTTTGGTATTGGGAATTTATCATCTATTGTATTCTCATTTAAAAGTCTATAATCAATAACGATCCGCCATTTTTTTAAACCTGAATTGTCTAATTTTTTGGGAACAATCCAAAGTGGACTATTATAAGGAGAATTACTAGGTTTAATAATTTTCTGTGTTAGCATTTCTTTAACTTGTTTTTCTATTTCCATTTCATGGATCTGTGTATATGTGTATATTTTTAAATATAAAGGCTTATCCGTTTTTGTGTTAATTTCATGAACAATCTCATTTGTAGAAGTTAATTCTTCCCCGTCTTTATAAAAAATATTTGAAAATTTGGATATAAGTTTTTTTATTGTTGATTTTTCCTCAGTATTTAAATGACTTAAGTCAATAGTTTCGCTGACTTTTATGGATGTATCCATTATCCCTTCTAAGGTACAGATTTCCTCAGACTTAAAAGGATATAATTTTTTTTCGAAAAAAATTTTATTTCCAAAAATTTCTATATATTCATATTCTAAATTGATTTGGGCTTTAAACGGAATAAGGAAATTTTATCCTAATATAGCGTCGTATTTTTTACTTTGAAAATCTATAACTTTCCATTCTACAGTTCCAATTGCTTTAAATTGTTTTGGTATGGGTGTTCGGATATATTCACTTATCTTGTTTAAGCCATTAAGTGTCCTAAACCAAAGAGATTTTTGTAATTTCTGTTGTTTAAAACTAATCAGAACTCCTGGTTTGATAATGCTTGTATCTGCTCCGGTATCTATTAAACATTTTATGATTTGTTTGCCAATATTAAGAAATATTATGGGCAACTTGCATGTCGAGGCATCATTAAAAAATTTACCTCATTTGAATCTTGGTTTTCCTCTAAAGTGTCTACTTTCATGTTTACTGGACCAGCACTTCGCATTGTTTCTACTTTCATATGGGGAGATCGGAACTGTGAAGGTTTGTTGTCTCTAGCTTTGATTGCATCATTGTAGTTATAACGATTGTTGTTATTATTATAAAATTGGTTACTTCTGTTAGTATTCTTGTTTGTATTGTTATTGTCGATTGTCTGTCTATTGTTGTTTGAAAAACCATAAGCATTGTTATTTCTACTAGTGTGAATGTTTTTATTATTGTTATTTAGTCTTATATCAGCTTGACCTTTTTTATGCTTATAATGAATAGTTCTGTTATCATCCAATAGTCTTAGCTTCGAGTATTTTGCTATTATGTCATTTAATGAACAATTGTCATCCAAATGTGCTCTAATTGGTCCGTCTATTTTTTCTATCAATATATTAACAAGTCCCTATCTACATTTTGGGATTGGTAGATTGAAGGCTTAAGGCTATCAAACTCATAAATTTGTGCTATTTCAAATTTAGCGTCACTCTCGTACTCCGGCATTTGTTGAACACGTCACCATAAGATTTGCGGGGTTTAAACCGTTCTCTCAGCTGTTCCTTTATCTGCTGCCATGAAACCTCATCTCCCAGCTCTCTGACGTGAAGACCTACCTCCCCTATAATTTTCTCGTTGAAGACTATCTGCAATCCGAAGTCGTAAAGAGTTGTGTTGTTTTCACATAAATTCATAATCTGCTCCACCGATTTTATAAAGGCTGTAAGGTTATGTCCATCCCCGAATGGTTTAATTTGCCGAAATTGCTGAATGATTTCCTTTGGGCTGAGCAACATTGCGTTTTGCTGCCATTGCTGCTGCTGTGCTTGTTGCTGTTCTGTTGCACCAGTCGTTTGTACTTGTTGAACTTGCACTTGTTGTTGAATGGTTGCTTCTTGTCGTCTTACAACTTCCTCTAATTTATCGATTCTCAGTTGTAGTTCCGTTTTTGGAGCTGTTTGTTGGTTTCGGATGGTTGTTTCTTGTTGTCGTACCACTTCTTCTAATTGATGAATTCTCTCTTGTGGTTCCATTTTGATTTTGTTTGCGTCGAAAATAGAGCTTCTGTTCGTAAATTCGCAAATATTAGTGTTAAGTATGTTTTGAAATATAATAAACTTTTCTGATCACTTTTTGTACATTTATTCTTTAGAATCAATTTTGTACAACTTTATTTTTATAAATGTTTTTTGTTTATATTCACTTTGCACTTTTTTGTATATTTATTTATAAAAATAAATTTTCACAAATTTATTTTTCTAAATGTCCTATGTTAATGTTTAATCAGATGTTGGTTCTTTAATGTTGGTTCTTTAATTTATTCTTCAGAATAAATTTCCACGACTGCGCCAGTTATGTATTTATCTAAACCTTTGGGTTTAGAAGAAAACACGATTTTATATTTTAAATATTTATTTCAATTGAAAGAAACCCTTTCAATTGTAGTTGAATCTTAAGACTAATTCCTTAATATCAATCATGCCTTCTTAATGGCTTGAATAAATGCAAAAATAATAACTAAAACTATGTCAACTAACTCTTGTGAACTTTTGTTTACAAAGTCCGTTGACTTTGGTGTTTTATGATTGCTAAGCAGTCATTGATTTCTTCATAAAATAATGCACCGTTGTAATTTCGTTTATGCTTTATTATATGAAGCAATCAAGATCGTTGACTTTTAGTTTTGTATGCCGGGATCAAGTTGCAATATAGCTGTTGATGATTTCATCAACATGCTTAGCTTTATTTGGGTCATTAGTGGAGTTTGATACAGGGTATGTAACTCGCGCAACTCCCTAGCGCTACTAGACGAGCCTTTTTGGGCAGAAGAAGAGGCTTTACCTCGGATTGAGTTATTGCTACAGCTCTGATCTGGCTTGACCGGATTCTGAGCCGCAGCAACAACTGCACTACTACATTCCGGTTTCTAAGGAGATCCGGATTCCTTCTTTTTTATGTTTTTATTTTGACTATAATAGGACCCATGAGTAGCGGAGAAGGGTATGTCCGTCTGTGCAGAGATCCGCATACACAGATAGGGCTAAATACATCCGGATGTCGCCAGGTATCCGGATGGCTCCGTGAAGGACTGAACTAGTTTTTAAATGGGCCTTCAGCCTGGTCATTCCTTGGCACGGGTCGCATGACACCTTGATTCAGCCCATTACCTCACACCGATGGGAAGGACCCACCCCAGGCAGCACTAGGACTATTGAGAGTCGGAGCGCTGTGGATTGGGTCCCTCTTAGCTAACTGCCATCCCGCAGAGTAGCTTGCTAATCCCTAACTGAGGACACTGTAGCAGTTATTTCTAGCCGGCATCCACTTGGAAGGTAAGGCGGAGGATTTTTGCCAGTCTTGTTCTGAACAAAAAAACATTTTCAAATCGCGGCGCCCCAGTTATCGTAATCGTGCCGAACAAAATTATTCTACAAAGAAAAAAAAACTTTATTTAATGCGCACCTTACACGGTCAATCATTTGACGTCCAGCATGTGTACGTGTGGATTGATGCTAGCTCTTATACACATCAATCATATCGTCAAATTTTCATCCTGCATTATTTTTTATGGAACACAGACGTGCAATGAGCTAAACGGACGATTGTATAGCGCTTATTGCATTACTTGCTAATCAAGTAATTATTAGCTACGCATTAAAAATTGTAAAAATAAAGAGTCAATAATGCATAAGTGTAGTTCAAAACACGTGCTTAAGTTGGAGCTCTGCTTTAAACTACTTTTAAAGGAGTTGAAAATAAAGTACCAAAAAAGGAGATCGTGAAAATAAGGAGGAGCCAATTTGTCACATACACAGCAACTCTAGTAAAGTTAGAGGCTTGACCAAAAATAAAAAATCCACTTGTTCTGAATAACAATTCAGCGTCATAATAGTTCAGATGTGTTTACTCTAACGTGTGCCGAATTATAGCACGTAAAACAGTGTGTTGGACAGAGCTGAATCACTCAAGACTACTGAAGAGGAAAAGTAGCTATTTCCGAAACAGGCTGTCAAGTCTGCTAAACCTGAAAAATTTCAAACTTTTTCGAAAAGACAGACGAGATAAGAGAGGTGGTGGGGTTGCCATCTATTGTAAGGAATATCTAAATGCTAATTTTCTAGGTAGCTCAAGCAAATCTGATATAGAATTCTTAAACATTGAAATTTTAGGCAATGGTATTAAAGTAAATATTTCATGCGCTTATAATCCTAACCGCAACTGCAATTTGGTTCCGTTTTTCACATCATTTTCAAATTGTGCTATTTATTATGAACACTTTATTATATCTGGAGACTTTAACATTAATCTACTTCAACAGGACAACCTTTCCAACAGCTTTCTCGGCCGCATTTCTGAAGTTGGACTTACTGTTGTTAACTCTGTTATGCCCACTAGATTTTCAAACAATTCTCTGCCGAGCCTACTAGACATCTTTATGGTATCTGATGCTTCGTCTATTTGCTTTTTGATCAAATCTCGTTTGTATCTGATCAAGATCTCCTCTTCTGTGCGCTTAATATCTGCCTTGCACCTGTTGTACCGGTCAGTTACTTTTCATACCGTGATTTTAGGTCCATTGACAGCAGCTCTTTATAAAATGATTTGTCATTAATAAACTGGCCAGATTGCTGGTTTTTAAATTCAGTCGATGACAGCTTTACTTTTTTATTGAGAAAATTAATACTCTTTTTGACACTCATGTTCCCTTACGTAGGCGCCGCGTAATAAATAAAAGTTGCCCCTGGCTTACGCAGACTGTTAAAGTAGCATTAAAATATCGGTCAATTCTGTGCTCAATTAGGATGAGCACAGAAGAGCCAGGAACGAAGCTTCATCTGCTGTTAGACTTTCCAAGTCAAACTTTTTCAAGTCCAGACTGAACCCTGCTCTTCCTTCAAAATAGCTATGGAGAAACTTAAAAGGTATTGTAGTTTGCAACAAAGACAGCGAAGCTTGTAGTATAGATCCTAACCATTTGAACGAGTATATTGTTGCTACCTCTACATCGAATGGTTCGCATACCATCGTTGATGATGGTAGTTATAGTTATGATTTGGAATCTCCAAACGGATTTCAGTTTAAGGCAGTAGGTGAATTGGATGTAGCTCGATGCACTAGCAAAATAAAATCAAATGCTGCTGGGGAGGATGGAATTTCCCCACTTGCCCACATAATAAACCATTGCTTTACTACATCGTGTTATCTCCAGGCTTGGAAGGTGGCGACTATTAATCCTGTTGCAAAAAATCCAAACGCGTGCGGCCCATGTGATTTCCTCCCAATAAGGCTTCTGACCTCGATATCCAAAGTGTGTGAGGCGCTAATGGCCGAGCAGATATCCCACCACTTGAGCCTTTACAATCTCATGTCGCACCTACAGTCTGGTTTTAGTCCTGGGCACAGCTGGTCTACTGCTGTGGTCAAAGTACTTGATGACATAAGAGTACCCTATGATTCGGGCGATCTGACACTGCTGTGCTTACTAGATTTCTCTAAAGCTTTCGATACCGTCAGCCACTCTATCCTCTGCAGAAAACTTTCCCAACATTTTAGGTTCTCTAAATCCGCAGTCCGCCTCTTAAAAAGCTATTTGGTAGGTAGGTCTCAAAGAGTTAGGGGGGACCTAATTTAATTTTTTTAAAGGGCACATCTAGTGCAGTACCTCAAGGCTCGTGGTCCAGTTAGCCTCCATGGCAAAGCAGTGCATGGCTTAACAAGCGTCATATCGAAATCTGTTTAATGAGATTTGTGTGTATCTAATTATGCTCAACATGACAAGGCATACACCGCTCAGATAAAAACAGAAATGCATCTCTGACTACATAGATAAACATAGAAGATATATTAATTTTGATTTCTGTAAATTATTCTATGTATTTGACGTTTTGGCAAAACAGATGTGAAGTTGTAAAATAGTTTGACCAAGTGCGGTAAATTTATTAAAATAAAATACAGTATTCCTTTTTTACTGTTTTATTTTGACTTTTTATTTGGGCTGCGTACTAGCAGGTTATCTGCGATGCATGCGCTGCTGTGCCATGCGAGACTAACTGGACCATCAGTACTTGGTCCGTTGTCATTCACCATGTTCATAAATGATATATTTAGCAAGAGTCACCACGTCACAATGCATGCATACGCTGATGACCTCCAAATTTACTTGTCGAGGCCAATAGGTCTAGTTAAAGATTTATGCGCTAGAGTCAATGAGGACTTAACCGTGATATCAAATTTGGCTGTTGATAACATGCTCATGCTGAACCCCTTGAAATCTTTTGCATTGCCAATTTAAAAAAAAGTTTACATGTTCTTCGAAATCTGCGTATGACATCAAGCTATGTGCCTCAAGAAACTAGGAAAAAACTAGTTTTGTAGCTGTTGATGCCAGTAATAACTTACTCGGAAGTCGTATACTGTAAACTCGATTCTCGATCGTTGCACAAGCTGTTAGTCGCCTTCAATAATGCAGTCTGGTATGTATATGGCTTAAGAAGGTATGATCATATATCTGCCCACAGTAAAAAATTGCTCGGTCGTGACCTACAAAGCTACCTTGAAGCTAGACACACTATTTTTCTACACCGGATCATTTACACACAAAAACCTTCGTACCTTTTTGAAAAGATAGAGTTCTGTAGGTCAAGCAGAAACATGAACCTTAACAATTTAACTTTAAAACTTACTTAATATTTTCTTAACCCATTAAAGACTGCTCATAGATTCCGCCGTACGATTTTTTTCAAAATTTATCAGGAAGCTTATATAGGCCATAGAAGTTGCTTTGCAAAATTTCAGGTTTGTAACTGTCACCGTATTTGAGATCGGCACTGGGTATTTAAATACCCAATCGGCTAATCCGGGTTCTTGGTGTTAATAAAAATTTGCATATATGGCAACATTCTTTTGTCATAATGAACACCTGAGTTTGCACTAGAGGCAAACTGACCACGAATTTTTCCCTCGATCTTTCCATTTTCTAATTCTACATAGCTTTATATATGGATTTTGTCATTTTTGTAAATCACACATCTTCGATCTCAAAAAGGAACATTTAATTGTATGAATTTCGTTTCACATTGTAAAGACAATAAATAGTTTCATTTTTCCGTAATGTTTTAAAAAAAAATTATTTTGATATCTCCTACCACTTTCGAGATATGGCCTTTGTCGTAAACACTTTTATGGGCATATAAATACCCATTAGTCATTAATGGGTTAAAATCTTTTCCAAATCTTAAAAAAATAATTAATCTCAAATCTAACAAATAAATTAAATTAATGTGTTATTTATTATAATTTCCTATGTTATATTATACAATAATTTACATATGTTACTTTTACCCATATAACTTTTACTTAATACCTAATACCTCGTATTATATAATTGCTTGCATATTCATTCATATATTTTAAAAATTATTTTTCTCTGTTTGATTATTATGTTTGAATGATTATTCCCTTTCAGTGACTTTATTTTAACTTTTATTTTGTTTCTGTATTAATAAAATAATATATTCAAAATGGTTCTCACACGTTCTTTTCACGAAACCACTGTAAATACTCCATCAACAACAGAACAACAGACAATGGAACCATAATAATTGCACTTCCCAGAGACATAATGACAAAAGTCATTGATGTTATCCAAAATCCTTCTACTTTAAATAAATACGAACATATTAAAAGAGATCTTTTGGAACGATTTTCTTTAAGCGAAGAAAGTCGTCCAGAACAAATATTTTCAAATAATACAATTGGTGACAGAAAACCATGGGATTTTTATCGTGACATGAGTTCTTTAGCTGGTCCCATATCCTTAATTGGACGTGAGTTACTTAATAAACTTTGGATGAGAAAAATACATCCACAAATCCAGAGTCACCTCATTTCGTATAATTAAAACTTACTCGAAGAAAAACCATCTCTAGCAGTTCGAATTTCAGAAGTAGCCAACCGAACACATATAGCTGAACTCTCTACGTCGACATCATCGGGAAACAACAACCTTGTAGCAGCCATACAGAATCTTACCCAACTTACTGCAACCATGTGTCAATATTTTAATCAACTTTCATTAGAAGTTTCAGAAATCAGATCAAGATCCAGAGAAAGAAATTCATTTAGATCTAGGAGGAGTCAGTCTAGGAATCAAAATTCCCAATTTCCCTTTTGCTGGTATCATTTTAAATTTGGTTCAAATGCTCAAAAATGTATACTTCCTTGCTCTTTCAATAACCATAATTATAATCAAAATTCAAAAAAACATATAAACAATAAAAATTATTATAATGTGAACTCAGAAGATTCAAACTAAAAAGTCTTATTATGACGGTGACAAATAATGAGACTAACTTTCATCCAACACGCAGGGTTGCCAACTCATACCATTTGGCCCGGAGACTCCGGTTTTGATCTCCGGGCTCCGGCCCTCACAGATTTTCTCCGGCTTTTGCACTTTAAGATTTTATTTTTTAATAAAAAAATTACAATTATATAAAAATGTAATATAAAATTATTTTCTTTGAAATTTTTTTTTAAACTAAAGTCCGTATGCACTTTAGCGCTTTAAAAGCATGACAACAAAAAATTATTCTTAATGATGTGGTTGGAGTTTTAAAAGAATTTAGTGTATTTTAAAAAAATTTAACAATTTTGAGGAAAGCTCTCAAAAAGGGAATTTCTATGGAAATTCTAGATTATTTTTATATTGTGAAGCTCGAAATCACACTCGAACGTGTATAAGAAGCCTCGAAAATTACACAGTGCGACAGCCAAAACGTGAGTAAGAAACCGACAAATGTGTTCAATTATTTCCGAACTCCTTATTACGAATATAGCACCCAAATTTTTCCATCACATCAGGATTTTGGGAAAACCGTGATTCAAGGTCAAACAATTCTACTAAGAGAAATCAACTTGAATCGTCAAAAATAAAAGTAGTACGCGATTCTTGTTTATGGCAAAAATAAAAGTAGTACGCGATTCTTGTTTATGGCAAAAATAAAAGTAGTACGCGATTCTTGTTTATGGCAAAGATATTTGTTAAAAGTTGATAAAAAATTGACTTCATCTGTGCCATGGTGCATCTAGGGTAATTTTGTTGTTGAAAGATCCAATAAGTTTTTTAATAGGGATGATTTTTTGACAATGGTTTGCAGAATACAGCTATGCTAAAATAAATTATTTTTGAAAAACGTAAAAATAAGGGTAAAAAAGAGCGTGGAGGGATAGAAGTATGAAAGACATTTTTTTATCAACTTATAACAAACATCTTTGCCATATTCAAAAATCGCGTATCACTTTTAGTTTTGACGATTCAAGTTGATTTCCCTTAGGAGAATTTTTGACCTTGAATCATGGTTTTCTCAAAATCCTGATGTGATGGAAAAATTTGGGTGCCAGATTCGTGATTAGGAGACCGGAAATAATTTAAAACATTTGTCGGTTTCTTAATCACAAAAATAAAGGCTCTTTTTGGTGCACTGTGTTATTAATGTTGAATAAAATGTTGACGAACTTTTTGATAAAGTTAACTATATCAATAAACCCTTGCCTACATTACGGAAAACCATTTCATCGGTAGCTGATATTTATATAGCAATTTTAAAAACCAATTAAAAACTAGAAATTAAACAACTTGGTATGAAAGTGTTTGTAATACCAATAAGCAACGCATTCGTTGATCGTTTATTATAATTGAGTCTGTATGAAGAGCCGATAGAAACAAAATGAGCGCTCGTTTGGTAAAAGAATAAATAAATAAAGAACGAATAAATTTTTATTTTGATTGATAGCAGCTTCGGTTGTATCTTCAACACCCGGATCAGCAAGAACTTGTTAACAGCTCAAAATCGCAACTCAAATATAATTTTTAAAATGTGTTATATTGACTCAGATTTAGTCTTTTTTTTAAATATACAAATTGTTATGTACTTTAATATTTACTTTATATTTACGTATAAAAAATTACATTTTTATTCTAAAATAAATATAAAAAACTAGCTGAACCCGGTGTGCTTCGCTACCCCCCTCGTACCAGGATTGCATTTCAAAATTGTGGCAATACCAAAATCACTTTTCACGTCATTGAATTTTCGAAATAAGTCCACCCCAGCGCCACCTACCGTGTCCATTTATACACAAATTATTTTCTTATGATTAAACAAACATACATTCTGAATTTCAGTTAAATTGGTCCATAAATTCAAATTTTCGATATAAGTCCACCCCAGCGCCACCTATCGGGTCCATTTATACACAAATTATTTTCTTATGATTAAAAAAACATACATTCTGAATTTCAGTTAAATTGGTCCATAAATTCAAATTTTCGATATAAGTCCACCCCAGCGCCACCTATCGGGTCCATTTATACACAAATTATTTTCTTATGATTAAACAAACATACATTCTGAATTTCAGTTAAATTGGTCCATAAATTCAAATTTTCGATATAAGTCCACCCCAACGCCACCTATCGGAATTTCCCGGAGGGTTTTTCCAAAATTTTCCTTCGTAAAAACCTTCTCCTGGCAATTATAAACAACTGAAAAAAAATTTTAGACTATACATTTTTTACACCATTTTTATATACATATATAGATAATTTGAGAAAATGAAAAAAAAATTATGTTAGAAAAGCTCCGGGCGGGGAGTTTCCAAGAGTTGGCAACCCTGCCAACACGTCGCCTATTTATTTCTGACAAGAAAAACCACTTACATTTTTTAATAGATACAGGAGCAGCAGTATCAGTTATACCAGCAACTAAATTTAAATGTCTCAAACGTGAATCCGATATAATATTAACAGCAGCAAATGGTACAAATATTCCAGCATTTGGTTCAAAATTATTCAAAATAGATTTAGGATTTCGAAGAGACTTTGAATTCCCTTTAATTTTAGCGGATGTATCTCAACCAATAATTGGAGCAAATTTTCTTGAAAAATTTGGAATTATTGTCGATATTAAAAACCACAAACTAATCTATTCCATTACTAAACTTTCGATTCATAGTATAACTGGTTTTTGTGAAATAGCTCACTTAAATTAACCTACACAAAAAATCAACTTTCGAATCTTCTAAAACAATTTCCATCAATCACTTAAGAACCTGATTACACAAAATGTGTTAAACATGGCACTGTTCATAAAATAGAAACTCAAAGATATTTGACACTCTGGAAACCAAGAAAATTAGATCCATTAAAACACAAAATCGCAAAAACGGGATTTGAATATTTTGTTAAAATCGGAGTTTGTAGACCTTCTTCATCAGCAATTGCTTCTACATTGTATCTAGTACTAAAAAAGTTCCAAATGATTGGAGACCTTGTGGGGATTACAGACGATTAAATTACGCGACTGTGCCCGAACGATACCCTCTTCCTCACATTCACGACCTTAGCACTGAATTACGAAAGAAATCAATATTCTCCAAAATTGGCCTAGTCCGAGCATATCATCAAATACCTGTAGCTCAAAAAGATATATCTAAGACGGCGACTACAACTTCATTTGGCATGTTTGAATTTGTAAGAATTCCATTCGGGCTAAGAAATAGCGCTCAAAAATTTCAAAGTTTCATAAATGAGGTATTTTTTGGTTTAGATTTCGTGTTAACTTACGTAGATGACATACTAGTAGTAAGCGATAAGGAATGTCAACATCTTGAACATCTTCGAACTGTTTTCACTTAACTAGAGAAATATGGTTTAAACATTAAACCCTCTAAAAACATTTTTGGAGTTCCAACTCTTGAACTTTTAAGCTATCAAATATCAAAAGATTCTACCCTGCACAGAATGCATCGAAGCAATTATGAATTTTGAAAAACCTAAATCAATTAATAAAATGCAAAAATGCATAGGTGTAGTTAACTACTATCATAGATACATTCCCATGATCGCACAATATTTAAGTCCTCTCTACCAAATTCTAAATAACGCAGTAAAAAATAAAGCCAAAGAACTTATTTGAACAAAAGATTCTGAAGAAGCTTTTAACAAAGTTAAATCATAATTGGCAAATAAAACTCTTCTTACACATTTCTGCAAAAATTCAATTTTGTCATTAGCAGTAGATGCAACGAATGTTGCAATTGGTGCAGTTCTTCAACAAGAAATTAAAGAATCGTTAGAACCTTTAGCCTACTTTTCCAAAAAAGTTTCACCAGTAGAAATAAAATATTCCACTTTTGTTCTTGAACTCCTTGCAATTTATTCTGCTATCAAACATTTTCGACATTTCTTAGAAAGAAGAACAGTTATTTATTTAGTTATTTATTTAATTATTTATTTAATTATTTATTTATTTCATGTATATAATCGAAGCCAATTAAGGCCAATATGATTACAAGTAAATGACTGTACAAGTAAGTCTAAGTTTATATTTTACATTAAAAATGTTTACAAAATTATATTATAGTTTTATGATCAATATGATGTAGTAAATTTATTTTTCTATTTTAATCCAAATAAAGTTTTACCTTAAATCTAAAATCCCTAATTACTTAATTTTTCATAAGACAACCCCTAGATCAGAAGGAATAAAACCTGCTGCTATGATTAAGCCATTTCACTAACGTGTTGCATATATTTATGTTTGAAAGTATTTGATGAGTCTGAAAATTGCTTAAAATTGTTAGGTAAAAGGTTCCATACACGTGCAACCTTGATAAGAAATGAACGCTCAGAAATAGATTTGTAGGTACGGGGAATTAATATTTGTGTTTCTTCGAGACCTAGTAAAACTAAATTAAGCAAAGTGCCTTGCCATCTGATTCTACCAAGTGACGATGCCTTCTGATGCCATGCAATGTCCAGGTTGTCAAAAGAACATAACGAAGTCTTTGCCCAGCATTGGATGTGGGTCCTGTGGTATGTGGTTCCACCTTGTGTGCGCCGACGTTTCTACTGAGCAGCATGCATTCTTAAAAAAAACCGCTCATTTACCTTCACATGTGCCAAATGTGCCTCGGAACCTGCACGCAATGAGGCGGGATTTTCGGCTGAACTCAAGGAAGCTATGGCGGATATTCAGTTAAAGTTCGACAAGATTCAGGACAAATTTGCCAAGGTTGCTAAGACGACACCTTGCTTCCAATGTCAATAGTCTGAATAATGACATTGAAAAATGCAACTTCCAAATAAAGTCTTTAAATGGTATCACTAGCAAAAAAATACACCAGCTGGAATTTGAAAATAATGTTCTCCATCACCGACTGAATCGGCCAGATATCATTGTATCTGCGTTACCTTCTGGAATCACCAATTTGCATGATCTGCCGCTAAAAATTGCATCTTTTTTTGAGGTCGCGGCAGCGTATCACGATGTTCATTATTGTGGCTACGTTTATAGCCAAAAAGCCGTACTCATTAAATTCAACTCTGTGCATGTTCGTGATGAAATCATGAGATGCTACTTTAAATCACGCTCACTAAAACTTTGTGATGTTATCGGGGGTGACATACAGTCAAGAGTCTACCTCAAAGACCACCTCACTTCCACCGCAACTAAGCTTAAGTCCATCTGCAGAAAGCTCCTCAAGGATAACAAAATTTTAAATTTAAAATTTTTCAATGCCAACTATCCTAAAGTAAAACTAACTACAATGGACAAACAAGATCTAACTTTGGACCTTCAACAATGCATCAGCATGTTCCCTTCGGCCGTACGACCACCAGCATCGAACACCTAGCTTGAGTAGGAACCTTGTCAACTCTAATCTGCTGAACTGAATCTGGGTGAACCAATTTATTATCATCACTTTGTATCACATATTTTTTCACTACATTCTTTTTTTTTTTTTCTTTTAATTCCTTCTATTAAATTTATCTTTCTTTCTTCATTTATTCTTTAGTCTTTATATTGCTAACACTTTTGTACTTATATCACACTGCTTATAATTCAATTGATGTTCTTACATAATCCATAATGAATCTTCAAAAACATTGTAAATTATTATATATCTTAATCTTAAGATTCAATGCTCTTCATTCTTATTCGTATTCTAGGTATTCTAGGCAACTCCTCACCTCAAAATTTATAGCTTGCTTTGTCACATAATTTAAACTTGGGACCCATAGTTAGTGATAACTCTTACTTACGTTCTACTCTTGAACATCGTGGTTCAAATCTGAACTTAGGACACATAAATTGTCAAAGTCTAAAACCTTCTTCTAGGTTGACGAAACTTGATGAACTTAAAAGCATCTTGAACGGAAGTTTCCTTGATCTTGTGGGTGTATCTGAAACTTGGCTTAGTCCGCATATCAATGACAACGTTGTTAATATACCGGGTTATAGTTTTTATGGTGTAAATCGCCCTAGCAGGAGAGGAGGTGGTGTGGGTTTTTATATATCCAGTGCTATATCTTACAAGGTGGTATTTGAAAGTTCTTGTTTTGGTGTTTGTGAATCGATATGTATCGAAATAGCATACAATAATCTTAAAATCTTAGTTGGGGTAGTTTACCTGCCGCATGGTGATATTGATACTATGGAAGATTCATTGGGTGACCTCCTGGTTAGATATCCAAACTCGGTAATCATGGGCGATTTCAACATGAACCTGTTTAACCACAATAAATCTATTAAAGTACGGGACTTGTGTCAACGTCTGAATATTAGTTGCATCCAAAACTCATTACCTACTCATTACGATGTAAGAACAAACTCGACGTCCTTGATTGACTACTTCTTTTTAGGTGACTCCAGTCTCTCATGCTTCTCTGGTCAATCGCTATGTCCTGGCATATCGCACCACGCATTTATTATCATTTCTATTGACATACCCTTCATCTTAAATGAACGTCTTATAGAATTTCGCAATTACAATAGAATAAACTATGACATGTTACTTACTGCTTTGGATAACTGTGATCTTAGTAGTATTTTTTCCACCTGTGATACTGATCATCAGCTCCACACAATCACCTCTGCCGTATGTAGACTTCTTGACCTTGTTCCCGTGGTTACGAGCAAAGTCAATGATAGACAGGAAAACTGGTTGAAGGCGCGAGAGATAACTCATGCTAAATCATTACGTGACCTAGCCTATAAAGCTTACATCATGAATGGCAGCGTAGAGAATTGGCGCATCTTCTGTAAGTACAGAAATCGTGCAAAATCTAAAAACAGAATCGCAAAAAAAATGGCACATTCTAGACTCTTTGATGGCACTAGTACCAAGGAAATGTGGAACACACTCCGAAGGAATGGATGCACTATTACTAATTCTCCAATTCAAATCGCGGATTTAAATGCCTTAAATTTAAACTTTATTTCTAATCAATCTGCCTCATCGGTTAATAGCTTGAACCTTGATCCTGACTTAGCCGGTAGCGATAGTTTCTCTTTCCGGAATGTAAGCTCTGATGAACTATTTTTTGCTTTTATGAAGATTAAATCTAACGCTGTAGGCCATGATAATATCCCGCTAAAATTTCTAAAATTTTTTTTTCCCTTACATTCAGTTATACTTACGTCACTTCGTTAATACTATTTTTACGACTTCTGTCTTCCCCTCTGCATGGAAAACTGCCCGTGTGATCCCGATCATGAAGAAAGGGAAATCCAGCTCCATTGAGAATCTGCGTCCTATAAGCATCCTTCCTGTCCTGTCCAAAGTAGTTGAGAACCTCATGAAGCAGAAAATCATGGACCACACAAATCGTCACCAACTAGTACATAATTGCCAATCAGGTTTTCGTAAGGGACACAACACTTCTTCCTTGCTAGTGAGCCTCACAGATGCTACCAGAAGCTTTCTGAACCAGGGTAAGCTTTCAGTTCTTTTATCGCTTGATTTGTCAAAGGCGTTTGACTGCATCAATCATCACACCTTGATTACCAAATTGAGCTCTAAGTTCAATTTCTCTAAACCAGCGTGTGAGCTCGTCTACTCCTACCTCAAGGATCGTAAACAATTTGTCTCTCACAATGGCTCATGCTCGGACGTATGTACAGTATATGGTGGCGTGCCCCAAGGTTCAGTTCTTGGTCCCATTCTTTTTATGTTCTATATAAATGATTTTGTTAACTGCTTAGATGTTAATGCCTGTACCCCGTTTATATTTGTTGACGACATTCAACTCCTTTTCAATGGTGAGATGCAATTTCTGGATGTCTTTGAAGCTGTCATCAACTTCAATATACGTAATGTGTGTGAATGAATGGAAAGTAACTCTTTCAATATTAAACCAAACAAACTGAAGCATGATATTCACAAAAAGAAATAGTTTGAACATCAGCCTAAACATCAATATCCACAACAACAACATAAGTTTTGTCAATGAATTCAATTGTCTAGGTGTTAGATTAGATAATCGCTTATCATTCGACGCTCATATTAACAGACTGAGTTCAAAAATTAACTTTACTTTAAGGCGTTTGTTTAGTCTGAATCTTTACCTACCGTTCCACGTTAAATACAAATTAGTTCACGCAATGCTGTTGTCCAGCTTAACATACTGCATTGAGGATTTTACCGGTACCTTTGCTTACAACTTAAGGAGAATTAGAATCTTAGTCAATAGATCGGTTAGATTTCAATCGAGGATCTCGAGATCACATCTCTCCTTTTACAACTCAGTTTCTGGGTTGTTCTTTTTCCAATTTTTTTAAAATGGAAATTATTGTCCTCTTTTTTTAAAATTATCAAAAATCAGTGCCCCTCTTTCTTAATTAATAACTTATCTTTTTCCCGGTCTATTAGAAATCCTCAAATCTTATTCCCTAGAATCTCTTCAGCATTGTATGAGCGATCGTTCCATATCCGAGTTGCTAGATGCTGGAATTGCTTACCTCCAAGTTTGAAGTCCTTTGCTGGGTCTCATGCTGCGTTCAAAATTAAACTATTGGCCTATCTGTGTGATTTGTACTAGTACTAGCCGTGTTATGTTATCACGTGGTGCTATGGGTGTACCTAACTATTTAACTATCTACTTTTCTTGCTTAACTTTTTTTCATTAAATGAAGGTTAGTGTGGCATGGATCAATCATTTCATCAATCCTTTTATTTTTCACTTAATAACTTTTTTGTACATTTTTATTTTATTTTTTTTTTCAGAGCATTTTCAATTTGTTTATTTTTCATATATGTATTTTTTATTAAATATATAATTTTTAATAATTATAATCAATTAAAATACTTCATTTTAAGTACTATAATGCATATCCATTCCTTAGCTTTAAGTTTTTTTCTTTTTCTCGCTCTACATACTTATATACTTGTAATTTGTTTATTGGCCTTGATGGCTTTTTGAATTACACATGAACAATAAATAAATAAAATAAATTAATAAATAAATTCCAAAGATAAATAGGAGGTTTAGTTTTAATAACTTTGTAAAATAGCAAGTTAATAAAACTGCAATGAAGAAACATAAGAACATTTTCAATTTATACTGACCATTAACCACTCACGTACGTTTTAAATTCTAAAGTTGAACGATCTCTACGACAAATTAGACATTTAGAATACATTACTCAATTTACCAATGACATCCAATTTATTTCTGGAAAAAATAACGTTGCAGACGTACTTTCTCGAATACCTGACATTGAAGAAGTTACGTCAAGTGAAATCAATATTCAAACACTACAAAAAGAATAAAATTCTGACCAGACAATTAAAGAACTAATTAATACTAAAAATTCTAAATTCAATTTTAAGATTATTAATATACCTGTTTTAAAACTAAAAATATGGTGCGATGTTTCTTTTAAAAATAACAGTCCATATCCTCCACCCTCTATGCGTCAAGCTGTTTTTAAGAATTTACATGGTTTGTCTCATAGCATCTGAAGATTCGATTCATTGGTCCAAACAATTACCGCTTGTACTTTTAGAATTACGATGTTCTATCAAAAAACACTTAAGGTGCTGTCCAGCCGAACTAGTTTATGGACAAACTTTAAGACTTCCTGGAGAATTGTTTATTTCTGACACTAATTCTGATGGTTTCTCTCCCAACGATACTTTCGATTATTGAAAGAAAACTTTTCTATTGTTCGAAATAAAGTAATTCACCACTCAAACCATAATAAACTTTTGTTCCAAAAGAATTGTCTTTATGTGAATTTGTATTTGTTAAAGTAAATCGTGCTACAGGATTATCATTTCAATTTGAGGGTCCATTTAAAGTAATCTCCAGAAATGACAAAGTTTTTAAAATTCAATATGGTAACAATATACGTAAGGTTTCGATTGATTTACTTAAACCTGCTCACCTTGAAAACAAAATAAATACATTACCTTTACAAGAAGTACACAAAGCAAAACACGTTACATTTAATATTAGTGAAATAATTATTTAATTTAAATTATTGTATATTTAAAATGTTTAACTTATTTCACTGAAAGGGGGAGTGATGTAGGATCACTTTGTGTAAAACACTTTGTTAATTTTTAAATTTTTAAAATAGTATTCAAAAATTTATATGTTTAATAAAAAAATAAAAATGGAAAAGACAGAAAAAATTATCTTGATACGAAATAAACTGAATAAAGAAAAGCATTAAAAATTATCCACAGCTATATATTCTAAATACTGATAAATTTGAATAAATAAACAAAATAAAATATATAAAATAAAAAATTTAAAATTCAGTATCTTCGAGTTGTTTAGATATTTAATATAATCAATATAAATTATATATATATACATAGTTTATTCCGTATTAAGATAGTTTTTTCTGCATATATATATATATATTAAAGACTAGCACAAATGCATGTTTCAATTAAAAAAACTCATCGAACCAAAAAGCAATTCACGCCAAGCCATGCCAATGAACAAACCAAATCATGCATGCCATTCCAACGACAACGCCAACTCAAGCTATGACATGCAACCGATTTCTCAATTCATAGGTTGCAGGGCTTATTGAAAACATGTGTTGAATCACTGTGTCATACATGCATTTAATGTATGACGTTCTATGTTGTGTATGTGGATATAATCCCTCCAGGAAATGGAAACATTCCCGGATATAATCGGGAAACATTCCATGGAATGTAGGAAGAATTTCCTTCTCTTGGACACTCTATTTCTTTTTTTACATAGCATGTCATTAAAGGGAAACATTCCTCTCCTCTGTGTTAAAAATGAATGTGGAAACATTCCTCTCCCTTGTTATGAAAATGCCCGGCCAAGATTCGAACATGGGACCTTTGAGCGACAGTCAAGCGTGCTACCACTAGACTATCAAATTCTATAATAAGCGGCTATGAAATAATGATATTAATATTTTCTGTTGTCATTGCTTGACAATAAGTAAAAGTTTCCATAAGCATTCTTAAAGAAGCGGTTTGGAAACAACATAAATGCAAAACTACCCTTAAGCTTCCGAAAGATACGGTGGGGAATGTTTCTTTATCACATTTAGATGGAAGCCTTTCGATTTTTCCTGGAGAAATGCTGTTTATAATGAAAAAACTCATTCTATTTATGTTAATATATATGTATATTTATATATATATATATATATAGCATGTCATAAATACATAGCATATCATAAATACATAGCATGTCATTCATTAAGTTCGATAATGACATCGCTTACTGAAACGATTGCATGGTGCACAGGTCAACTCATTTAAATCGTTATGAAGACACCATTTTATGTGCCGTAAGCCATGTCATTATCGAACTTTATGCGCTAATTTGCTTGAATCATACCTAGCATTGTTGTACTAATTACTAATTGTACTAATAAATGATTACCCTAAGCAAATGAAAAAAAAAATATTTTATTTTTTCCTAAAAGGGAGGTGTGAGATAACGGTCGCGCATTAAAGTGCACTGTCCTAAGTGCGCATTGTATTATTCATCAGTGTATTATTCACTGAAATACTTTTCTGGGTCATTAGAATTACTTAATCATCATAATATATAAAAGGCAAGCACGCTGCTCCGTGTCCAATATCTCTCAAACTGTTCAGCGTGAAAGTATGCACATCTTAATACATAAAAAACAAGCATGCTGCTCCGCACACATTATTTCTCAAATTGTAATTATTTTTTGACAGTAAAGCAATTTTACAGGACACACTGTTCTCAAAAATGTTCAGCCTGAAAGTATGCACAGAAAATATATTTAGTACTTATCAGTGACAATGTTGGGTTTTTACAATAGTACGTTTTTGATCTAACTACCTCTTTTTTCATCCTTTTATAAAAAAGTTATGATGAATTTAATAAAATTCTTTTGAGTCGATTGCACCAAAATATATAATTGTATCAGCCGCAAAACGACATCTGAGTTGCTACGTATATGAAGGTTGCAAGGCCAGTTTGTAAAGTTGTGTATGAATATGATTGTTACCAAACTCGACATTTTGCTCTTTTACACTTGAACTAATTTTTCAACATTGCTTCAATACGTAAAGTGTTATTTAGAGTGAAAAATTTGTATTTTGCAAAAATCAAGTGCATAAAAAATCAAGCTTTAAAAAGAGAAAAAATTTCTTTCTTCAAAAGGCTCTAAAATGGAAGTGTGCGGAAGACCTGTCGTAGGACAGGTTTTTATACTAGTAAAGCAATAAAGTGCACTGACCCTAAGTGCGCTTTGTATTATTCATCAAATACTTAAGATATAAATACAAGTTCAAATTGAAAAATAAAGACAGTTACAGTTTTAAGTTGGTCTTGGAAAATATAAAGTGAATTAAGAATCTTTAATGTTTTATCGTAATAATACACACATGCTTGCACTGAAATGCTTAAGCTCAGATCTATAAAATTGTTCCCGTTATCGCCTTCGAAACAACTACTACCGGGCCGATTGAGTTAAAATTTTGGCAGTACATATGTTTTGAGTAGTAAAATTTTGAATAACTAGGTGACACCTCACATACAACTCCAATAGCTTAAACTCTATATCCTGCCGCTTATCAAAGCTAAAGCCTTCAGATTGGTAAAAAGAATAACGTCATCAAAACCAATCACCACTAAGAAATGTATGCACGTTTGTAAAAGAGGGCGCGTTGCAGCCATACAACTCCAAAAACTAAAACATGATTATTCCAAAATTAATCTTCCGATTGACTTCAAACTCTTAGAATATGTTTGGCTAACTGTTTGTTGCGCACATAGTTTTCAATAGGTGGCGCTCAACAAAGAAATTTAACAAAACTGAATAATTGAATAATAATGGAGCAAAAATACTAAACAAAATACAAAATAAAATACAAAAATAAAAAATTTTTGGAACGAAGTTCCTTTACACAGCTTGTGGGTAGTGCGATTTGGTAGAAAAAAAAATCACGAAACGGTGTGATTGCTGTGTGAATGTCTGCGAGTATCGAGCAGACTATAAACTAGCAGACGAATAATATTGTATCTCGAATAATATTGACAATGGGGTACTGAAATTTTGTACAGTGGTAGGCACAATTATGAGAAATTACGGTCAATAAAGTGGACGTTATTCGACAAAGGGTAGTGGCAACATTAGAAAACCACTATGTCTCGAATAATGTTGACACAAGGGTACCGAAATTTAGTACAGGTGTAGGCACAATTATAACAAATAACGGTCAAGTGGGCATTATTGGACAAAGGAGCGGAGCAATATTAGAAAACACTAGAAATAATATTGACTATAAATAAGATTGACTATATTGAATATAAAATCCGTTACATGAATGCATAGAATTATTACAAAACACGATGAAATATTTTTGTTGTCACTTTATTGAACTCCTGAGTAAAAAAACAAAATCGTTTATGAAATTCAAAAATTTTATTTACAAGTCGCTTTATCTCATTCTTAGGCTACGATGTTTTATGAAAAAGTAGTAGTACTAAAAATATATACAGTTTTCTGAAGGTTTCACTTCTACCGTGTCTGGCAGCCACACATGCTTTTTTACATCTCAATAACTTTTTTACATACTTTTTTAAATCATACGTGGGAGTGTTTATTGCAATTAAGTTTTAAGATATGAATACTGCAGCAAATGTGAGTAATATAGTGTAATCTGATGATAGAATTTAAAGAAGTTTTTTGACATTAGGATGGACTCTGAAAATGTGTTTTTTTGTTTTATACTCTTTGTATATGTGCTGGCAGTTTTAAGCGGTCGATGATTTCGAACCTTTTGTCGAAACGTTTGGATTGAAACGTTAGTCCAGTTTTCAATCCAACTTTCTATCAATTCAATTTCCATATGAGGAACATGATGAATGTATTTTTGCGTTTTGAAACAAACATCGCTAACCTATTTTCATCTCATGATAATTTTACATCAAATAATAAATTTTTTTCCAAAAATATTAAATTAAACTTTTTGATTTGATTGTTCATTTACATTATTTGACTTAAAAAAATTATATGAAATACAAAATAAAAAAAATAAATAATATACAGATTTCATTTCGAATTACATTAGGAGTTGAAGAAAAAGCGTAAGGAACTTCGTTCCTGACGGGGGCCCACCGACCGTACCATTTTTCTTCATTTTGTTCTTTATGCTAGTCTAAATAATAATGGTAGTAATAAAAATTAAATATTATTAGTTGGACTCCGATGTACTCATTTGTGGCTTTAGGAGGATGGTTTAAAAAAACAATTTTTGGCCACTCGCCCTCTGACCGCCCAGAAATCAATAAAAATTATACATTTCAGACGTTATTGGTCGTAGTAGACTTAAAGTTGGGAATTTAGTTTGTGTGGTGACTGTCGGCAATTCCATTAAAAATCAGCGTGGTCGAAGTAAAGTTACGTCTACTTTTTTAGAAATGTTTAAATTTGACTACTGGGCTGTATTGAAAATTCACGTTTGACGCCACAACTTCTGAACCCTTCAAGTGCCTTCATTTTATATCGTCGCAAAGGTAATAGAACGTAAAAAAATTAAAATTATGAAAATGAAAAAAAATTATAGCGTCTGTTGCTGGCATGGTATTAAACTTTGAAATTAAGAATGGATCAACTGGCTGCAATTTTTTCAAAAGTTTTATATTTTTCCTTAAAATAGACAAAATAACCTTTCCAATTATATCTTATTTACGAAAATAAGATTTAAATTGACTGAGCTATTTTATCTCAAAGTATACTCTATTTTGGCATTCGCATGGCTGTGGGTCCACGAAAAAAGATTTTGTAAATCTCAAACTTTGGATTTGGTTTTCTAAACAATAAACCAAACTAAGAACAAAGTTTGAGCCAAATCAGAGATGGTCAGTGCAACTGATATTACACTTTAATGTGAAATGGGCGATATATGAAAATTAATATTAAAAAAAGGTCGACAAGAGGATTTTTCAACTCCAAACACTTTTTTTGAAGAACATCTTCAGAATTCAGCTCCTAAAAAGATATCATCGGATAAAAAGAATGATGTGAAAAGTTAATATAACTTTTTATCGCTAGGTACAGTGGCATACTATAATAATTTGTTTAATACAAGTCAAAAAATATAGATACAGATTTTTTGCTGTTATTTTTTTCAAGAAGATTGCTTAAATTAAAAATTATCCAAACGGTAAATCAAGCATGATCTTTGCAGAATCGAAGTAAAATGAATTTGATTAATTTTTTTCTTATTTCATAGTCGAAACTTACCTTGTTTTAAGAATTTAACAAGTATTGCTTTAAGTGAACTTATAAAAACTTCATTTTAAACAAGATTAAGTTTAAAATGAAGTCCAAATGCTATAAATAAGAGGAGTTTCCTAAATAAGTGCATAAAGAACAAAGCATTTTTTTAAACGCTTTTTACTTTTACAAGCTTTTCCAAAGATGCTAATTTTTTGACAGAAAAAACCACAAACTCTAGAACTTTCCTTGATAAGAAGGTTGCGACAATTTTTTCGGCTCAATTTTTCGTAATTAACAACTTAACTTTAACATGAATTTACGAAAAAATATTTTTGTAATATAGAACACAATAATTTGCGAACGACAACATATGAAAGCTATGATTTTGAAATTGAAATCAAAAATGTTTTCAATTTCCTCAAATAATATACAGTGATGTGCAAAGAAATAGGGACACCTTTATTATTATATTTAAAACTGCATGAATTATATACAAGGTGCCCAGATATAGCAATAATTCCCTCGGTTGGTGACTCCCCATAATTATTTGAGTAAAAAAATGTAAGGATGATCGTCACCCTCTCCCCCCTTTTGGAGCTAAAGAGGAAAAACTGGAAAATAAGTGTCATTACATTTTACTCCATATTTAATGTATCTTTTATCCAATTTCCAAAGATTATAACTAATTGAAAATTTAATCAAATTAATATTGTGGTGTTTTATAAAACATTTTGCAAAAAGTCATCTTTAAAAACGTTATAAGCAACTAAATTCTAAAAATTTTTTTAATTCAACTTTGTTAAAAAATATCTCGCATATTAAATATTATATTTATTTTAATTTAATAATTTATTTACATAATTTAAGATAAATGTTAGTATTTAAGTAAATATCTATCAACTTGATTTTCCTCCTTTGATGTACTATAAAAATAAGTCTTAATGTACAATAATAAATTTTTTTTTTAATAATAATAATAAAAGAAGAAATAAATTTTTTGACTATTTTTATGATGTTATTTTTTTAATGATAATGTTTTCTATTGACTTGGTTTTTGATCTTGTCATAGTACTTGAGTACTCAATGCAAACACAACTACTTTTTTATTTTAAATTACTACACGTAAAACAGTTAGTATTTAGTGTGGTGTGATTAGAAAAGGGTTTCAAGTTTTCTCTTTCTGGCTCCGAAAAGTGGGAAGGGTGATCCTTATCCATAACGTTTTATACTCGCCTAATCAAGAAAATTTACCGCCCGAGAGAATTAATGTTATATCTGGGGCGCCTTGTATATAATTCATGCAGTTTTAAATATAAAAATACAGGGGTTCCTATTTCTTTGCACATCACTGTATAAGGCAACAAAAAAATGTTTCCGCTTATGAAAGTTAAAGCCTTCAAACTGAGAAGTACGATGATTTTTATAGAAACTAATCACCACAAAAAATATGTGCAACATGGGAAAAGGGAACTTGGCATCACCCATACGTCTCCAAAACAAAAAAAAATTGACTACTCTGAAACTAACTTCAGATTGAGTTCAAACTTTCGGAAAATCTTTACCTCGGTGTCCGATTATTTCGATACAGATACACAACATAAGTTGTATATTTTTTAAATATATAGACAAGGCGTAGCAAAGTGTGCCAGTAAATAGCTAGTGATATTATAAAAAGAAGAAAACTTGTACATTTAATTTATATTGTTAATATTATAAAATAAAATATTATTTTGTAATTATAAATTAAAAAAAGCGGTTTGCTTTTGGAAAGAAAAAAAAATAGTTTTGTACGAACCCTTGATATCCGGCGAGATATATTTCGACAGAAAAGTTGGTTATAATGGGATTAATGAAAAAAGCAATATGCACGTAACAAAAATTTAGAGTATAGCAAGACCAAATACTCATCATTTCTTTACAATGTTCGAATCTATTTTTAAAAAGCCTCGTATTTTTAAGCAGTTAAATTTTTAAAATTTTTGATGTGAGAAACATCTAATGGCGCGTTGCGCAGATTGAGAAAAGTTGACGTCGTCTTTTCAGGCTACGCTCGGCTGTGTGTGACTGCCGAAATCATGGACGCAATATCTTACCGTTTGTGCTTGTGTTGTTGTTTTTAATATTAATATGAGTCATTCTTTTACAAATCGTACAGATTTGAACAAAAAATGACCGACCCATTTTTGATTTGCATGAAATTTTTTTTACGGGTTCTATATTGAAAAAAAGGGACACGTGTTCGAGGATTTTTTTTTTAAATAGAGTGCGTTCAAAGTTTGAAATTTTCGTGATTTTTGCCTTGGAGACTAATTTTCAAAAATTCATAACTTCGGTTCTGTTTAAGCTAGAGACAACTTTTTTGTTTCACTTTGAAGATAACGAAGTAAATTTTCAGAAAAAAATAGTTTCAATTTATGAAAAATTTCATATTCTTATACGCAATTTAAATTTCTAAATAAATTTTAACCAATCTTACCAATCTTATCGTATTCTACGCCAAATTTTACATAAAAAACGATTTTTTATCGATGGAGAAATAATTATTACTATTGCAAAAAAATTAAATAAACTCGCGCGGTACCTAACGTCGGCGCGCCAGTTGCAAATTACACCTCAAATTCTCGTCTCATACCGTTATTCACTGTATTATATGACCAATATAGTATATATATAGTATGTTTTATAGTTTTAATTGAACAATATTATTTATTAATAAATGATTCTGTATAGAAAATTGGGTCAATCTTTAATAAACAATACCATTATTTCATCAAATAAAGTGATATATTACGATTTCAATTCATTAGTATTCTACACGTACATTTATTTGTCTCAATATAACATCAGTCTTTACTTACTAATTTTTATAATATTTATTTTTCATACAAAGAGAATTGCTTTGCTTCCAACTCTTGAAGTGAGATTGGAATCATTCAATGATATTTAAAAGTATCTTTCATCATTATAGCATTTTAGCGGCAGGAATCACAGATTTTTTTATTCAATAACTCATCAACTAACGGTATTTTCATTGCATGTAATTGACTTGCATTAACTTTTCGCAATTTTAGTGCTTTTTTCTTGAATGTTTTGTTAAATTGAAAGGATTGAAACCAGCATCATTACGAATACTTTTGCCTTGTGATCTTTTAGACTAATTTGCAAGCATGGTTTTATGTTTTTTGTCGGCGTCTTACTGATGGTGAGATTGGTGGCATGGATTGGTAAAAGACAGGGCACAACTGCTGCAACAGCTGAAGTAAGGAATAGATGGATTTAGTAATAACAACATTATCTAATTAAATAATAATTAAATTATACCTTCATTATACATAATTTTTACACACTAATAAGGTTTCCAATCCGGGATCTCGGACTTTTTCTAGTCCCGACAATCCCAGGATTATTAGGCCTAAAATCTGCTTCAAAAAGCATTTGATATGATTGATAAAAATTCCACCAACTATTTGGTTTCGAGAGATGTTTCTCTTCGGCTGGAAATTTTGCTACCAAAGAATTCACCTTTCAAAGACTTCAGTGATCTCAAAAAATGTACATTTTTATGTTAGTATTATTATGCCAGAAAATATGAATTTTATGAATTATACAATAGATACAAATAAATTAAATAGAAATAAAATAAATTAACTTTTTATAAAAAATTTAAGGGCCAATTTTTCAGCACGATCTTAAACTCTAGACAAATTAAACTGAGGTAAACTCACCAAAATTGGACGTTTTAACTAGGTTCAAGCAAAAAAGAAACACATTATATGATCATTTAAGTCCATTTAATTTCAACGAATGCTAAATCATCTAGTTAAATGGAGTTTAAACGTCAAATTTTGGTGAGCTTACCTCAGTTTAATTTGACTAGAGTTTAAGCCCGCACTGAAAAATTGGTAAACTGTTTTTTTTTAATTCATTTGTACAATTTTTTATTAAAAAAAATATCCTAACTTTCAACCTTGCACAGGATTTATTTTTTGTTAAATAAATTACTTTTTATCTGTTTTTCAAATCCCGGTATTAATTCCGGGATCCCCGAATTCTAAATTAGTAATTCCAAAATTGCTTTTCAGTCCCGAAATTGGAAGCCCTAGACACTACATAATTTATATTATAGTATAATACAGAGAACAACGATATGCGGCGAGAATATGAGGTTTACTTTGCAGCTGGCGCGCCGATGTCGGGTACTGCGCGAGTTTATTTAATTTTTTTGCAATAGTAATAATCATTTCTCCATCGATGAAAAAATTGTTTTCTATGTAAAATTTGACGTAGAATACGATGGTTATGTTTAAAACACGCTTAAGTGGTGGGTAAGATTGGTTAAAAGTTATTTAAAAATTTAAATTGCTTAAAAAAAATTTCATGGAAAACAAAAATGTAGCGGTCAAAATGGTGTTCGGTTTGTAAAAGAATGACCCATACACAATTTACATGTATTTATAATCAGTTGCTTTCGTGTTGTAGTTTGTTATTATTTTTATTCATCTTAAGCAAGATTAATACAGTAAATAATACCAAATTTTCATTATTATTTGCGTAAAATTGGTTCAGTATTAATTTTTTATATGGGGACCGCAGAAGGGTGGCAAATAAAGTGTAGATGTGTTCAAAAGAAATGTTGGCCCGCTCACTGTTTTTTTCCATACTCGAAGAATCGATGCAATATTATATAAAAAGATGTATCAAATGTAAGGCTTGGCTTCTATGTTAAAAAAATATCCTTTCAAGCTTGGGGCTTAAAATGCCCTTTAAAAATTGGGACTTTAGATGCCCTTTTAAATTATTTCTTCACTTTACGTAAATGAAAACACCGTCAATTTATTAAAGTTTGAATTCATTAAAACGTGTTGATTTACTTTAGCAAAGCATTTACTTTCAAATAAAAGATATTTTCTCTGAAGTAAAGCAGAGATTAGGGAAAAAACCAGGAATGAAAATCCAGGAATGAAATAGAAATTTTAAGTGAAAATTCGATTTGAACAGTTTGATTTTTTTTAAGTCAAGGTTAAAAAGACTTGCTGATACAGCAAATAGTGATGCATTAACCATGTCTACCTTTCGGCCGTCACTATTTACTTGTTCTTAAACTGTTCTAATTTGATTTTTTTTAAAATCCTTCATTTAAAATTTATACGATTTAATCTATATTTGTATATATTTTAGATTCTTCCAGATGATAACATGGACATTGTTTGTGCTACATGCATGGAAATCATATCAAAAGTGAAATTTTTTAAAAGTAACCAAAATGTTATAAAGGAATGTAGAAGCTTTTGCATCAATGTAAGTGCGTCTTGTTGCATTTTTTTTAATCTATAAACTTTTTTTTTATAGTTGGGCATAAAACAGGAGAAAGGTAAGATAATAATTTAAAAGCGAAGAAAAAATCGTTTAAGGATAAATAAATCCTTAAAACAATCAGTCCTATCACTGAGTCCGTCTTAGTACGGTTATCGTAGAAACTACGAAAAAGGCTGAATTCATTCGAAGCACCATTTCGTAGATTTTTGAAGTAAATTGTTGCTACGTGCTTTGGTTTTTCGAAAAATGTTGATAATAATTCATACATTAAACACGTTGTAATAAATGACTTAAAAAAATCTACGAAATGGCACTTCAAAGGAACTCAGTGATGCCTTTTTCGTGGTTTCTACGATAATCTTACAACGACGGACTCAGTGATAGGGCTCAATATAACCAATAAAATAATTGATGCATTTATGCTTAAGAATAATTTTATTAGTTCCAACTGCATGTTTTGTTATTTAAGCTTATAGTACAATTATTTAAAACTACAAGGTTTTGTTAGATGTAAGAAACGGATTATAAAACCAAAAAAAAAACGAAAATTGAAGGAACATAGCTATTACGTAAATATAAGTTATGGTCCAGTTAGCCTGGCATGGCATAGCAGCGCATACAACGTAGATTAGCGGGTTTCATACAGCAATAGTCAAAATAAAACAATAAAAATATGAATGGATCGATTTTCTTTTAATAAATTAACCGCACTTGGTCAAACAATTTTACAATTTCACAGCTGTTTTGCAAAAACGTCAAATGCATAGCAGAATACACAGAAATCGATATAAAATATATCTTCTATGTCTATCTATGTATTCAGAGATGCATTTCTATTTTTATCTGAGCATTGTCATGCGTTGCCATGTTGTAATCAGATACACGGAAATCCGATCAAACAGATTTCTATGTGATACTTGTTAAGCATGCTATGAGACGCTAACTGGGCCATTAAGATTAGTAAGTATTAATGGCTATGAAAAGGTATACAGCTCACTTATTAAAGTCTTGTGCTTCTGAATAAGCCTCAAAATAAACCATATTTTTGAGATGGTATTAAAAAAACAAAATATACCATATGTTTATATATGAATCGGTGGGTTATCATACCCTACATACGATGGGTTCTAATACCATACATAAGATCTATCGATTCGTGCAAGACACATCTCTTTAGGTAAAAAAGCACAGGCATTGCAGAAACACCACATGTGATATAACATTTCATATGTTGAAGTGTAGTGAATAGAAAAACTTATATTTAGATATTTTTGATGTAGCAACTTGTAGACAAGACGTCTTTATAGTCTTTTTTATGAATTTTACTTTACGGTTAACTAGAAATCATTTTTTTTTTGCAGAAACTCCACATCTGTCACAATTTTCTATCGTATTCATACTATATAAATAAATTAAATTTAAATTTATAAATAAACATTGAAGTTATCGGTCTTTTTATGTCAAATTTACAAATAAACTATAATATGAATTTTTTGGCTTTATATTATTAAGATTATAATTTAGAGCTTTATGTCAAGTAAGTTATGAAAGAAGGCAACAACAGCAACAACTCTGTATAAAGTCAATCACATAGCAGACAGAACAGACAAAGTCAAAATAGCCCTTATTTCTCAGAAAAAATATTGCTTTGTATGACACACGTGTCTTTATAATTAAACTAGCTTAAACTCGGCGCGTTGCTGCCACGCCACCTTGTCCAACGCTCATAAAATTTAATCAGTAAACTCCATGTCTAAATTGAGGTCGAATACTGAATTCCGATGCTGTGCGAACTACAACTCCAAAGCTATCGCAATTTTGGGTTGTATGGGAAGTGTCACGCTCGTTGCACAACGCCCATTAAATGTTATCAGTAAAACTGCATTTGTAAATTTAGATCTAATACCGAATTCCGAAGCTGTGTGACCTTCAGCTGTGGGAAAAATTATACAGTTATAATAGTAGTACCATTATATTCAGGACATGCTTGGATAAATATTACTAGTCTACCAATTTCGGATCCGGTAAGCCTATTATCATTCCAATATGTACTTTTAACACTGGTTCCAAATCTGTACTCAGTTCCCCCCTACATTATAAAATTTTCAAGATACAGGGTGTTTTACGGTTTTGGCACGTGCCTAGTATTATTGATCTAGAATCTAAACTACTCATTCATAAAATGAAAAATAATATTTTGTATTTTAGAATAAATATTATCCTAAATTAGGAAAGTTTAGTCCAAAAAACTGCAATTCTTTACGAAAATTGAACTTTTTAGTGATAACTTTAATGTTTTTCTTTAGGTCTTGCTGTGCTTAAGGAAGAACAGACGTTATTTCAGTAATTTTTTACATTAAATGATTTAGAAAATATACACAAATTATATACGTACAGAAAATATAGAATTAGTGCTAGCCGTTTAAATTTTTTTATGATTTAATGAATAGTACCTCTGGAATTTTTTAATATGTTATTTTAAGAAGTATAAATAATTGTGCGAAAGAAAAATTTATTACAAAGACATGGAATTCTTTACGAAAATTGCATTTTTGTAGTGATAACTTTAATGCTTTTTCATTAGGGCTTGCTGTGCTAAACAGACGTATAGAGCCAGTTGTAGGAGAAGGGTCCGTGGTTGTTCTTTTATTGAAACGATTTTATTTTATGTATGATTTATTTTTGAAAGCTTTTTTATGTAAAGACTAAATCGAACTATGTGACAAAAATGATTTTGAATGAATATTTTTTGATTCTAAAAAATTTGACAACAATGAAAAATAATATTTTTATAAATTTTAAATTAAAGTAAAGTATTTAATTTTTAGAGTGTGTGTGAGCGAGTTGTGTATATTATTTATGCGTGTGATTTATGTGTGTTGTTTATGTGGTGATAAGAGGATTGCCAGTTGTAGAGCCAGTTGTAGGAGGAGGGTGTCCGTGGTTGTTCTTTTATTGAAGCGATTGTATTTTATGTATGATTTATTTTTGAAAACTTTTTATACAAAGACTAAATCGAGCTATGTGACAAAAATTATTTTGAATGAATATTTTTTGATTATAAAAAATTTGACAAAAATTTAAAATAATATTTTTATCAATTTTATATTAAAGTAATGTATTTAACTTTTACAGTGAGTGGGATTGTGTATATTATTTATGCGTGTAATTTATGTCTGTTATTTATGTATTATTTATGTGGTGATAAGACACCACAGACGTTATTGAAGTAATTTTTTACATAAAATGATTAAAAAAATATATGTACATAAATTATATACGTAAAGAAAATATAGTGTAAGCCGTTTACATTCTCTTTTATGTGTTTTATTTATCATGGTCCCGGTAGTAATTTTATCGGTATAACTTTTTTTTTTAGCCAAAAAGTGAAAAACTTCACCACTTTCGAATAAGATTTTTAAAAAAACGAAATAGTCCTCCAATTTTTTATTTCTTATTTCTGAAAGTATGAAAAACCTTAAAAAATAAGCTAGATATAATTGAAATTCTTAAAATTAAAATTAATTTTTGTAGAAGTATCTATTCAGTACGTTTTCGAAGTTCTGTCAAAGGAATAACAGCCATAACATAAAAATGTTAATGTTGTGTGGTGGAGATGCGTACTGCGACCTAAATGAGATCTATTGTACCTCCTTCTCAAAGCTCCGCTGGATTTGCGGATTACAGAATTTCATCCAGCCCTATTTCTCTAATGAATTTGAGAATATTCTTAGGTTCAAGGGATGAAACCTGCTCCAGACTCAGCTCATAATTCCCCAGTGCTAATTTACGTCTGCGAGCCACGGCGTCGCAGTTTGTAAGTAGGTGTATTGGAGTCTCCTCTGCTTCTTCACAGAAACGGCAGTTACTATCGGTCTCTATGCCCAATTTCATCAGGTGGTATTTGAGTTTACAGTGTCCTGTAAGGAACCCCGTTAGAATCCTAAGATTCGGTTTGCCTAAGCTTATGCACAATTTTGCTCTCCGAGTGTTAAAATCTCTGAGGAGCACTTTGGATTGTCTTAGCTTTGGGAGGCTTTTCCAAAGGTTTGAACGTTTATGCCTCTCCTCCCTTCTTAGTTCTTCTTTTATAGTGTGTGCCCAATCCGCAGAATGGTTCTGGTCCTATAAATTTTGTGGCTGCACCCTGTCGCGCTAGACCATCGGCTTCTTCGTTACCCTGTATTCCTTTGTGTCCTGGGACCCAAAGTATAGTAACAGTGTTATTCTTGCCTAGTTCGTTGAGTTTTGTTAGGCATTCCCATGTTATTCTCGATGATATCTCGCAGGAAACTAATGCTTTGATTGCTGCTTGGCTGTCTGACATCACAACTATATCCTGACCTTTGTATTTACGGTCCAGATTGAATTGTGCACACAGCTGTATTGCTAGGATTTCCGCTTGGAAGATACTGGGTGTTGTCCCCATAGGTTCGAAGTGCTTGGTTCTTGGCCCGTACACCCCTGCGCCTATACCTTCCAATGTCTTGGACCCATCTGTATACCATGCTATACTGTGTGGTTTCTTGACTTGCGATATCATCTCGCTGTCCCACTCTTCCTTGGTACTAAGCTTAATTCCGAAATGTTTTTCGAAGTTATACCTTTTTACTATATCGTCTCTTGGTAGATCGATGTAGGGAGTGTGCTTTGCAATATCCTCCTTCTCTCTACTGCTGATAGTTTTACCTAAACCTGTCCCCTCTTTTGCAATGCACAACAGGGTTCGCTTGGCTACTCCCTCTATGACAAGGTGTAAGGGTGTTAGGTCAAGAATTACTTCTAGTGCTGCTGTAGGGCATGTCCTCATGGCCCCTGTGATGCATACACAGGCGAGTCTCTGCACCTTTGTTAGCATATTCCTCATTGTGGTTAGCTTGGTTCTCTCAGCCCATGCTATTGCTCCATAGGTGAGGATGGGTCTCACCATCATGGAATACATCCAGCGGAGAATTGTTGGGTTACAACCCCAGCTTTTCCCCGCCAGGCTCCTACATACCATGAGTGCGCGCGTTGCTTTGTTTATAGTTACCTCTGCATGTCTTCTCCAGAGAAGCTTTGAATCTAGTGTAAGTCCCAGATACTTTACTTCTCCTTTGAAGGGAATATCAGTGCCATCCATTCTCATTGTTCGGAGGTTTGGCAGGCTTCTTTTGTTAGTAAAAGGTACTATGGTGGTTTTCGCTGGGTTGATACTTAATCCCACTGTGTTGTACCACTCCTTTGTTACTGACAGTCCTCTCTGTATCAGGTTACAAAGTGTATCCTCGAACTTTCCTCTCGCTATTAAGGCGATGTCGTCTGCGTAACCTTGGCATTTTATGCCATTCTCGGTTAGCATCGTTAATAATTCGTCCACAACAAGACTCCACAGCAGTGGAGAAAGGACTTCGCCTTGTGGGCAGCCTTTTGTTGTTTTGATTCTTATAGTGGTGTTGCCCACTTTTGTTGCTGCAGTTCTAGTGCTAAGCATTTGGCATATCCATCTGCTGAGCATATCATTTACTCCTTTTTTGTGTAAAGACTTCTTCACAGCCTCGTGAGAAGTATTATCAAACGCTCCCTCTATGTCTAGAAAGGCACAGAGTACGGTTTCTTTGTTTTTGAAAGCTGACTGGATGTTGCTAGCCAACTGGTACAGAGCAGATTCTGTAGACCTGCCAGCCCTATACGCGTGTTGACAGGGGTGCATTGGTGCCTTCCCCAGAATCTCAGTTCTTATATAGTTATCTATTACCTTTTCCATTGTTTTAAGTACAAATGAGGTAAGGCTAATGGGTCTAAACGACTTTGGTAGCGTGTAGTCTATTTTCCCTACTTTTGGTATGAAGGTGACTATCGCCCTTCTCCATTTCCTTGGGATATAGCCCAGCGCAAGGCTGCTTCTAGTTATTTTGACTAGGTGAGGCAATATAGTTTCTGCACCTTTTTGTAGAAGTGCAGGAAAGATGCCGTCTACACCTGCTGATTTGAATGGTTGAAAGGTTCTGAGTGCCCAATCTAGACGAGCCTTAGTACAAATGCTCGTTGCAAGTTTCCATTCTTCTTGATTTGGAGTAATCTGCCTGTCTGCTGTCTCATACTCAGTTACCGGTGTACTGCCCGGGAAATGAGTTTCTAGAAGGTGACTGGCTCGTTGATCTTTTCTAAGTGTATAGCTTCCGTCCGGCAATAAAAGTGATATTCTTGTCTCCACTCTGCCTTTAGCCATTGCTTTGTGTATCCTGGCTGCTGCTGGCGTGGAAGAAATGTCTTCACAGAAAGTTCTAAAGCTCTGTCTTTTGGCTTTCCTGATTTCTTTATTATACTCCGTCAGAGTCGCCGTGTAGTTGTGCCATTCTCCGTTGGGCTTTGCGGCATTAAAGCTGCATCGCACCTTCTTCCGGAGTCTGGTCAGCTCAGCGCTCCACCAAGGAGTATGTTTTGTTCTTGCCTTGTGCCCTGTTGGACAGCTAGATTCGTAGGCATTATATACTGCATTGTTTACTTGCTCTACATAGCATTCAAGTTCTAGGATGTTACTAATTCTACTCCTAGCTTTTACGTTCTGTAGGTTTTATTTCAGGTTGTTGGTGTATGTGTCCCAACTGGTATTTCTTGGGTTTCTTTTGGTTTCTATCTCTTGACATTTCGCCCCAAATCTAAACTGTATTATTCTATGGTCAGACATTGAAGGTTCCATTGATACCCTCCATTCCCGAATCATATCCCCCACATCTTATAAAATAAGGGTAGCCTTATTATGTTTTTGGGACTAGTCTTTAAGTAAGATAATAATATTATATTTTAAGTTTTGAAATTTTATTCATTTAGCACATAAATTTAATACAACCATAATTTTGTAATTGGCCTGAGAGGCTTTTGAAATTATATTAATTGAACAAATAAAAAAAAAAAATAAAAAAATAAATAATATCTGCAACAAATAAATAAATAAACCATACAACACCCTATAGGATTGATAATAGGTTTACTGGATCCGAAATTTGTGGACTAGTAATATATATTCAAGCATGTCTGATTATAACGGCACTACTATTATTTTTCACACAGCTGTATAACTCTAAAGCTATTCGATATCGCAAAATTTGGGTTGTATGGGAGGTGTCTTGCACAACACCCATACAGTGTTGTCAGTGAAGCTGCATGTGTAAATTGAGGTCGAATACTGGACTCCGAGGCTGTGAGACCTATAACTCCAAGCCATTAGATATCGCAATTTTGGGTTGTACTGGATGAGCCACGCCCTCTTCCAATCGGCACCAAATACACAAAAAAAAACTTTGCTACCGTTTCCCTAAAAAAAATTTAATAAAAATTGGCTTAGCGGTTTCAGAGTCTACGTGATATACACTCATATCCATATTCGTATACAAATTAGAGTCCAAAAATGCACAAAAACGGATGCGGATCCGTTTCGAACCCGTTACGAGTCCGTCAGTACTCATTTCGCTTTCTTATGTTTCGACGGACCCGTTTCGAATTCGTTACGAATCCGTCAAAAAATAGTCATAACGTTAACACATTCCAGTCTGCACATAGTTCCCGCCGGCCGATTTTGTCCCAATTCACATATGTTAGCAAGGGATACTTAGAATAGAAACAAAATTAAATTTAGGTCTCTATCTGTCCGAACACCTGAGATTATGACGGGGGGAAAAATTTTACCCAATTCAGGTAAATTATCCATAATACACAGGTGAAAACTCCGTTTGATACCAAAATTTCACGAATTGAAGTCTCATTCATTCTCTCTTACCTCACAAAATTTAAAAGCTAAGAGCATTTGGTCTAGAACGTCAAAAGAAAAAATGCCTGTTTGAAAACCCGCGATAACGATGAGATGAAATTTTACAAATTTCAGGTAAATCATTCATAATACACATATGAATGCTCCGATTGATACCAAAATTTCAAGAATTGAAGACCTATTCATTCTACCTCAATTAACAAAATTTCAAACAAAAAGCTACCAGCATTTATTCTAGAACGGTTAACATAAAAGGCAGTCTTCAATTTATATATATAAAAAGCAAAACACTGTCTGTCTGTCTGCGGGAAGCCTATAGACTCCAAAACTACTGGACCGATTGATCTAAAATTTGGACAGTCGATTTGTTTCAGATAGGAGATGGTTTGAGAAGAAAAAATGTTTTGGCACACCGCCCTAAATCATTTAAAATGCTATATTTCACACGGTATGGGTCGTATTAGGCTAAAATTTAGTAATTTAGTTTGTATGGTAACTGTCGACAACTGTACTAAAAATGGGTTTCGACGCACCTTTTTACCGCCCACAAATCAATAAAAATGCTATATATCGTACGTTTTTTATCGTATTAGGCTTATATTTGCTAATTTTGTTTGTTAAGTTGTTTATATTACTGTCGGCAATTGTACTAAAAATGTGTATCCACGCCCCCTTTTACCGCCCACAAACCAATGAAAATGCTTTATTTAATACGGTTTTGGTCGTATAAGACTTAAATTTGGCTTGTATGGTTACTGTCACCAACTGTTAAAAAATTTGTTTCCATGCCCCTTTTTCCGCCCATAAATCAGTGAAAATTATATATTTCCAGCAGTTTTGGGCGTATAAGGTACTTAAGTTTGTATGATTACTTTCGGCATCTGCACGAAAAATGGGCGTTATCGCTATATAGCCACACCCCGTTTTTTCTGTCAGCAACTGTACTAAAACTTTGTTTCCACGCCCCCCTTTTACCACCCACAAACCAATGAAAATGTTTTATTTCAACGGTTTGGGTCGTATTAAACAAACATTTAGTAATTTAGTTCATATATTTAGTTACTCTCGGCAAGTGCACTAAAAATGGGCCTGTCCCACTTAAGTTAAACTCACTTTTCGTTAAGTTAAACCCACTTAAGTTAAAGTGCGCCAAGCTTAAGCTAAATTAAGCTGAAATTTTGGCAGTCGATTTATTTCGAGTACGAGATGGTTTAAGGGAAATAATTTTACAACTACCCGCACCCCTTTTTACCGCTTACAAAACAACAAAAATGCTATATTTCGCACGATTTTGATCGTATTGGACTAAAATTTCATAATTTAGTTCATATGGTTACTTTCGGCAGCTATACTAAAAATGGTGAATATATTTGGCATTTCTTGACATTTTCGTATATGGCAGTAAGGCGGTCTGTGACAGAACAACTCTGCCGGGAAATACTAGTTTGTTATAAAATCGTTTTTTTTATTTTCAGTGGATTAGGGATACGAAATACAGTTGTATACTTTTTTTTTATTTGTAAGTTGTTTTTTATTTATTCGACCTTAATTTTTAAATTTTGGGTAGTTCTTCAGGCTCTAGGTCTTATTTTTTATTTTAAATAACTTTTTGATATCATTAGGCACGTGCCTATCTCATTATTAAAATAAATTTAAATTTTCTTATTTATTTAAAATGTCATATGCAGGGTTGCCACTGAAAAAAAATTTTAGCTACCAATCTCATTTAAAAAATCTACCAAATTTAAAAAAAAACAACCAAAGCATAATAAAGCTTTAATACTATTTTCGGAATAGTGTAAAAATGTTTTCATACTTACATTCATATCCACTTTCTATTATATGTTAAAAAATCATAAATAAAAACGTATGTATACTTGAAAATGTATAGGTACATATTTATTTCATATTAATATTAATAGGTACATATATTATTTGTAAAATAAAAAATAATTTCAATAAATAAAATTACAGTCTTTTAATTCATTTGACTAGAAGAACATATGTTAATTAACATAATTTTAATTATGAGCTATAAAAAGTAATTAATCTGCAATGACACTGAATAGAGTCTTGACACTTGATCTAAATAGTTCATAATTAAAATGATGTAAAATTCTAACAATAGATCACAATTGATTATCATTAATTAGTAAAGTTATAAAATGTTTCAAAGGCACATAAGGAAAGTATACATTCCGTATAATATTAATAAATTTAAAAATAGTTTTTAGCTGACCAAACGTAATGAATATCAGTATTATTTTTGGTTAATTCTTTAGCCAGCATTATATCATTAAGTGTGCTATGCTCTAGCTTGTTTCTACATTTGGTTTTTATTAAAGCCAAGTCAGAAAATTTTCGTTCTGCTGCTGCAGAACTATGGGGCTATGACATTAAATTGAACACAAATTGGCTTAATTCTTTGTAGGAAAATTCATCTAATCCATTTTTAATGGAGCTAACTCTTTCCCAAAAATGATTTATGTCCATGTCACTGCTTAGATCGTTGTCTCAAATTCTTAACAGTTTATATTGTGTGGCGATAATCTCTGGATCACAATTAATTAAGTGGGAAAATTTCATTATTAATGGGATAATGCATTGTTCGGACTGTGAGCAAACTTTGCTTGGAGTTATAATAGATAACATTTTTAAATCTTCGCTGCCGAAATCAAACCTTTTTTTCATTTGACTTAAGAATTCTAAGTAAAATGAAAGAATGCAAGTTTTGATTTCATTTGTTTGTGAAATAGATAAATTCATATTTTTTATATACGCTTCTGCCCTAATACCGATAAATATTTCATTTATTGGTTTGTAAATCGATTTGTTGAATATATTTATTTCATTTAAGGATTTAATGTTTTTTAAAAAGTTATTATTTATGAAATTACTTAAAATTAATTTATAATGTACCTCTATGTTTTCGTATAAGTAAGGTAACCGAACTTTTTCGGATTGAAATTCTTTATTTAAATTATTTATAATTTTAAGTACATACGAAAGAAATAAAAAATAAACTTTAATGTTACAATCCATTAATTCAGCTAACTCATTTGCGTGAACTGCATTCACCTCTAAGCGGCACGAAATAAAATAAAGCTTAAGGCTATCCCATTGTTCAATAACTCGATTAATGACTGTTTGTAGAGAAAGCCACCTTGTTTGTGAAATACCTAAAATTTTATGAGGTTTAACACTACAATACTCTTGAAACTCTTTAAATTCTGTAATCCTTTTAGGACTGTGCGAAAAAAAATTATAAATATTTCGGCACAGTTTTTCGGTTTCGATTGGCAGTTTTTTGCATGCATAAGCTGAACACAAATGCAGCGAATGGCATGTACATTTAATGAAAAATAAATCAATATCATTTTGTAATTTACGTTTTAGGCCGTTTAATTCACCAGACATAACGCTTGCCCCATCGGTTGCAAGACCAATTAAATTGTTTAATGGTATTTTATGAAAATCAAAAAATGCTTAATTTCTTCATAAATAGATTCCGCATCTGTTTTAGCTGACTCTAGTAATCCTAGAAACTTATCTTGTACAATTTTTGATAGCTTATCATAGTATCGTACGACTAGAACAAGTGATTTTTTGGTTGAAACATCTGTAGTTTCGTCCACAATCACAGAAAATTTTGTATCTTGCAATGAAGAAACTATTTTGTTTTTTGCTTTTGTCCCCAACAAACTGGTTAACTGCGTGGATTTAGATCTTCCGCATTTTAGCTCTTTTGCAATTTTTGAGTCTGGACAACATTCATTTAATAAAGCTGGCAGGAAATCCATAAGAAGGAAAGGCAAGTTGTGGCATATGCAGAACATGACTAAAGTCAACTCTGCGAAACGAACTTGTTTGGAAAGATGTTGCCTTTCTTCTGACTGGAAAATTTCTAATTTTGTTTGGTTTTTTTTAAGTTCAACGTTTTTTAAATGAACAGCCTTGGTTGCATGGAACTTAAGGTGAGAAACGTGGCACATCAAGCTTTTGTCACAAGCAATACAAAATGCCTTACCATTTTTCTCCTGTAACCATCCAAACATATGCAGCCATTCTTTCCGAAATTTTCTGCATCCTAGGCTTGTTTTACTAAAAATAGGAAAGTTGTAAGTAATTTAAGCTGCAATATTTAAAATTTATCACCTGCTGCATGCAGCTTCACCGTCTCCAGTGGATGTTTGCAATGCATCATTTTTATTCGTATCGTGCTGTGCTTTCTTTATTACAAACCTTATAAAGTATATAAATTTACATTAAAATTAACATCCTATTGTTAAATATACTTACTTATTCATAAAATTTGTCAGCGCACAAAGCAGAGAAACAGCAACGAAAAGAACACAAATGCGAAAAATGGCGGGCATTTCTACTGTCAAACAAATGAACTACATTAGGAAGCGTTAAAAAATATGACACTTGGGAAGTGTTTCAAAACGTCCATTATTTTAACAGGGTGAACAAGCGCTATGATTTTAATCTTTTTTAATTTCTGTGAGTTTTGTTCGGAAAAATTTTTTATGTCTCCAAAATTTAAAAATTTACCAAATTGAAAAAAAAAACTACCAAATAACCAAAAGCTGATTTGAAGAAAAAAAACTACCACATTTGGTTGAATTCAACCAAAACGGTAACGCTGGTCATATGAGCATTTCCGTAGCTATGCACGTGACAGTCGTACGACTTTAATGAGAAGAAAAACAAAGAAAAACTAAACTTACAGTTTTCTTATTATGATTTTTCAATAGTTTACTAAGCGCACTTTTTACACAAGGTGTAAAAGCTAAGAGTTGTCAAAAGTTCGGCTTTCGGTAGATAGAAGCCACCAAAAATGATACGTTACGTGACATAATATAGAAGTGGTTTTTACCTGCATCAATATAAACTAAAAAATTTGCGAAGTATGCACTAGTTTTTTTATGAAAGTTTTTTAATATAATCTGGAATAATATTGCTACATATTCATAGTTGTTTCGTTGAAAAATCTTTTTTAATTATTTTTATACAAATGTTGTGCCAAATTTTTTCCTTCAAAGAAGTGTAAATATTTTATAGTTTTATTTATTTAATTGAACTAGAAGAACATGTAAAGTGTAATTCAGGACCGTTACAATCGAAAACTGTTTATAAATTTAATTAAACTTTGTATTATACGAGTATTTATTATACTTATAAAATTTTAACTTTTATTTAATTCTTTAAATTTTAATTTCAACTTTTGTCACCATTTTTTAACTTTTGTTGCCATTTATCATGTTTGCTGCCATTTTTTTTAAATTCAAATTTAGATCAGCTCTCAGTACTCACAATATAAATTTTTTTTCTCTATTAAGGAGGTTTAAACGAATTTTAAGCAACATTTTATTTCTCAGTCGTGGTAGACCTTTTGGCGGAAATGCCCTTATGTAAAAATGTAAGAACTGAAATAACAAAAAAAATTTAATATAGCATAAACTGTTTTGTTACAGCTCCGCTTAAATAAACGATACAAAATTTGTTGATATTTCTTTGGATAATCTCAAAATGTTTGCTTCGCAACCGCGCAAGACACGATAGTGGTAAATATATTGATTGAAAAGTTGATATTTTTTCTAAAATGCAAAATGCTATTTTTTTATTTTATCGTGAGTAGTTTAGATTCTAGATCAATAATACTAAACACGTGTCAAAAACGTTAAACATCCTGTATCTTGAAAACTTTACAATATAGGAGGAAACTAGGCACAGGTTTGGAACCAGTGTTGAAAGTACATATAGGAGAGTTAATGGGTTAACCAGATCCAAAATTGTAGACTAGTATTATTTATCCAAACATGTCTGAATATAAGAGTACTGCAATTATTTCGTTTGCAGCTGTGTATTGATCTCCACTTGGTCCCATTGCACATATATACCAAGTTTCACTATCAAAAATTGTGCAACTGAGGAATTATAATGATTTCTGAAAAAGGGCGTAGATTAAGTGCGACACGCTAATTTTTGTATAGTTTCCGAGTCGGGAATTTTGACAGTATCCATATGAACTAAATTATCAAATTTAAGTCTTCTACGGTAAAAACTGACTGATATATAGCATTTTTACTGATTTTTACTTTATTGGTCAGGAAAAGTGGGAATGGCAACACTTATACATATGTATATAGTGAACACCACTTGGACCCATGGGTCTCTATATAGGTACCAAGTTTCATTATCAAAACGTGAACATCACAGGAATTAATATTATTTCTGAAAAGTGGGCGCAGATAGCACTTACATAACAAGTTTCACTATATAAACGAGTATAACTCCTAAACGGGCATGATTTAAAAAAATTGGGCGTATATGGTGCGATCTCGCTCATATATTGTACAATTGCCGACAGTAACCAGCTGACCAAAATTAGTAAATTTTAGTTTTTCACGATCAAACCGTCAGATATAAACTTTATTGATTTGTGGGCGATAGCGCAAATTTGGCTTGTATGGGAGGTACCGCCACATACTAACAGACATACATCCATTTTTATATCGGATCATGTTCACAAGAAGCTTTACATGCCAGTTTTTATTCTTCCCCCATATGAAAAAAATCCAATTTCAAATGTTGGTCAATTTCTAAGAAACACTCAAGAAATATTTTCAAATAAACACGATTTAGTTATTATTTAATCCATTTGACCACTGCATTAATAGCTAAAATTACGTTCCTCAAATTTTGGCAATTCTTTGAAGTCGCATTAGTTGAAATTCACGTGAAATTCCCTCTATATAAGTGCAAATTCTCAAAAAATGTGTAACTAAAGAAAACAGTTAAATTTGTTAAAAAAACCAAAATATATTTTATTGCTTTACATTGCATTTTTTAATAATAACACCTTATTATCTGTCTAATTAATAATTACCTGTCGACCGATATTAAATTTGTAGAATTTCGAAGCAACAGTGCGCAGTGCAGTTTTCAAAAAGGCATATTTTCAAAAGAGGCATTCGAGGCTTGCAGTATAATTTGAATAAATTTTATATTGGAACAATAAATTCTTCTTAATCAACACAATACTTAGAGAAATACTTATAGAATTCGAAATATTTATTATTGAAAAAATGGCAAGGTTTACAAGAAAACCGAATATTACATCAACAATTTTCAATATTTTGAAAAATCCGTAAGTGCTTTTCTAGATAATCCAATAGAAAAGTCAATTTGAAAAGTACATTTTTCATTTTGTAAAATTTGTATATTTGTAAACGTATGTAAACATGTGATATATTTTGTTTAGTGAATAAAAATTTTATTTAATTCCAAAACAATTGTTTAAAAGTTGTTCATACTGTGGCTTCTAAGCTTAAAAATTTATCTTTGACTAATTTATAGTGTGCTAGTGTGCTATTAAAATAATATTAACATATTTATGAAATTGAGTATACCTTACATTCTGTACACTTACATATCTTTCAATTATTAAGTTATTTGACTGACAATGTTGTGATAATCCTTTTTACGCCACTAAACCCCCAACGACATGAACAAATAAATTGTTGTTATTGTCGTTATAAATAAAAGTAAAACTCACAAATATAATTTATATCAAATAAACTAAATTTAATTTAATTTAATTTCTCTTTTCATTTAAAAACCAATTTTTAATACGTAGCAATATAATTTATTCATAATTTAATTTAATTATTTTATCAGTCTATATAATTGTCAGTCTATAACATGCCTATATAATTTTAAGAGAAATTTCTATAAGACTTAAGCTAATATGTTAAGTCGTCTTTTCTTAATCGCCGGAGCGTTTTGCAAAATTACGTTTTGAGAAAAATAAGTGTCATATATATATTTTTGTTCTATATCGTATATTTTTATCTTATGTTATACATGTATAACTTTTTAAGGAAGCCTTAACGCCTTAAAACAAGAAACTTAACAATACATATGATCGTAACTTTTTAGATGAAAGAGATGATGATTGCATACTATTAGAAGACGTTGAAATTCCTGAAAGTGCGGAAGTAACTTCAAATTCATATAATAGAAAGCACAACTTAGCTTCAACTAAAAAAATATCACCTAAACGTACAAATGAAAGTCAAATATCCATCTCTAGCAATAATGAGTACCCAAAAATTAAAAGATGCAAAGTACTTTTGACCAGATTAAATTTAAATGACATGCCCTTAAATAAAAAATCATTAGAATGCAATGAGAACTCAACTGAAAAAACTAATCTAGATCAATCAGACATAATTACTTGCAAAAAGGTTAAAGAAAATCCAACTATTGCTATTTTTTCACCAAAAAATTCTGAAAATTTAACAGACCAAGAACAAAAAATTACACCTACAACCAATGATGCAAACGTAATAAACAATATTATTTTATTAAATAAAGAAAAACTGTTTGAAAATTCTACAACATCAACGTTAAATAGCATTCCAAAGAATATAAAATGGATCCCTGTTGGACTTTCTCAGCAACCTATTCATTCAGATGCGACTACTTCACGTATATCATTTGTCTCGAATAAGAATAAATGCAGACAAACAATTTTAAAACTTCCTTCAACACTTAAAATTAATCAAATTCCTTCAACAGTGCACTCTTTTTCAAAAATATCGTTAGAATCGCTCCCAAAGAATAACAACATAGCTTCAAATTCAATGTTTTACCGAACTTCGTCATTACCGGCTATTACTGCAATACAAACAGGATTGGGCAATCAAGCAATTAAAACATCAGAGGCCAAAGACAATTCGACAACAGCAACTTTAGCAAGCTCTACACCAGTCTTGAATCAACGAAATTTTAAACCAATTAAAGTAGCTTCTTTACCAATATCGCCCAGCGCACAAGCATTCGAAAGGATTAATCTACCGATGAAATCAGATTCAAATTCAACATTGGAGAGGTATCGCGTTTTACATTCAAAAATTAATTTAAGAAACAGTAGCAAGGTTAAAGTCTTATCTGTCAACGAATTGAACAAAAAACAGGACCTAGCAAAATCACAATCAACAGCACCTTCGCTTTCATCGACTTTACCATCACCAGGTACATTAATTGGTGTGGTAAATCCCAACAACTCGAATGCAACGGAGTTAACTGTTCGCTTCGTCCGCCAAGGTTCAAAATTTTGCATAATTATTCTCCTCTTTGGACGTATTGTGTCATTCGGTGATTTAGACATGCATCAGTTACAGTGCTTGAAGCGACTTCTTGCTAAGAACTTAAAAACAAGTACGAACACACATCGTTTTCTCTTAACTCACACACCTGATGAAGAAACATTGAAGCTATTAAGAGTACTTCATATCGATCACCTTTTAAAAAGAAGCTATTGAGTTGAAATAAAAACACACCGTGAAGGTTACATATTTTAAAATATCTTGTTCTCATTAAAAAACTTAAATTGTCTTTAAAATACAGAAGGGCGTGTTAGTAAACGCAAGGAAAGAATGCTACTGAGAAAAAAGTAATAATATGGATTTTTTATAAATATAAAACGATTTTTTTAAGTTATGATGTATATTTAAAATAAAAAATACTCCATTCTTTTGAATAGTTTAGTTAGTCATTAAAAGTTTATTTTAATGGTTGATTAAATCTATAAATAATAAATATATAAATTATTTTGCGACTTTTTATTGGTATTTTTGTGGACTTTTACCAGTGGACTTTTCAATAGATTCCAATTTTTTTAAGAGCTGTCAAATATGTTTTCTTGATAACACTTCAAGTGTGATAAATTTTTCTCGTATTGTAGTCTTTTCCTAAAAATTTTGGAAAAAATACAATGCGGGTATTCACTTTGTTAAGCCCTGCTAAGTTGCCAAATTGTTAAAATTAACAGCTGTTACTATGTACGAACTTTCTGAGATGTTTAACGGTAGAAATAAGAAATAGGAAATTATGTTTGTCCCATAAACAGTTTATATGTGCATAACTACTTTTCTGAAGTTTTTTGTCAGATCATGTCAGATCTAAAAAATGTAAACAATACAAATCGTTTTATAAATTAAAAATATAACGTAAAGGAAATTTTCATTTCTTTCGTACAAAATATGCTTTTGATTCCAAAACACCAACACTACGACATAGCCCCAAGGGACATAATCCCAAATTGGAAATTAGAAATTTGGGATTATGTCCTCAAAAAAAGGGGACATACTCCCAACATGAATTTGGGATTATGACCTCTTAAAAAGGGAACATAATCCCAAATAAAAGTTTTGCATTCTTCTTTGTAAAATGTTTATATTAAGGCCACATTTATGGTAGTGGACGCTTATATGTTGTTATATATTATATTTATTATGTTTAAATTGGATTAATAAATTGTTTTTGTTTATTATTAAAAAAGAATGTAATGTTATAAAATTTGTATACATACTGAAGTATATAAGTAAGGTAAATATGCCTTAAGTGGCGGCCGTAGCCTAGTGGGTAGAGTGCGTGGCCCCTAAGCTAAAAAACCTCGGTAGCCCGGGTTCAATTCCAGCTCAGACAGAAAGTTTTTTCAATTGAATTAATTTTTCTGTTCGGTCGTCACCTCTCTGCAGACAATGGCAAACCTCGGAGAGTAAAAATTGCCATGTAAAGCTTCTTGAGAACATAAGCCGTTCGGAGTCGGCATTAAACACGTAGGTCCAGTTCTCGGTCATTTGTGATCAAACATTTAATAAAACGCACAACACAAATTGATCAATAGAAAGAAGCTAGGTCAAAGTCCTTCCAAGGGCTGAAATGGCCAGTTTATTTTTTTTTTTAAATATGCCTGAATTAACAACTTTCCGTACAAAGGCAAATTATTTCATTATAAACAAATTTATTTGCTCTTGTACGGAATGGTGATAACTTGAATTTTTCAAATAACTATTTATTAATTTACTTAAATGATGAAAGAAGAAAGCACCGTCGCTATGAAAAATTGCCAAAAAAATTAAAAATCGACCAAATGAAAAATGGCTTATTAATCGGTCATAATGGTACCAATTCAGTTTTTGGGATTATGTCCTCTTTTAAAGCGGTCATAATCCCAAATTTGAATTTTGGGGCTATGTCCCGGCACCGTGCAAAGGTATAGAATAAGCACAGCGTGTGGTCAACACTCAGATTCAAGATTTTTTGATATTTTTAAAATATACATCTATTTAATTCAAAATATAACATAACCATTTATAAAAATTTGTTTGATAAATTAAAAAATAATGCTAGTTCTACGTTTTGTAATAATCAAGGAATTAGAGTCGAATGTAGGTTTAATTAAAATCATTTATAAACTGCATCATAATTTTTAAATTTTTGTATTAATGGTGTCATTTTAAAACATATAAACCAAGATATATTCAACATGGTAGAATCGTCACAGAGAGGTGGGTACAATAGCTGTCAAACATAAGAAGAGCGTAAATGATAATAAATAAAAGCTGATAGAAAACTGTCAAATGTTTTCTAAAATATAAATAATTTTAATTTTTGTGCGCGCTGAATGTTTTTTTTAGTATTTTTCATGAAACTATCATTAAATAACTGTTTCGAAATATTTTTAACTGTTCGCAAGTATTTTAATGGCTTTTCTTTTCGACTCTATTGCTGAGTGTCATCAATTATGTAAATTTTTACATAAAATCTATAAACATGGAAAACGACGCCGGAGAGTCTGTTGATTTGTACTGCCCCAGATAGTGCTCTGCATCTGCATCCAAGGACCACGCCTCTGTGCAATTGAGTATTGTCAATTTTGATGCAGAAACCGGCCGCATGACCGTTGGTTTTAAGACATGTCATCTGCGGCGAAATCAGACAGGGTGAATCCTTTAATTGCATTGTGCGTTTGGCCAAAAAGGACTTATTAGCAAGAACTTCTAAGGTTGTTAACAAAAAAGTTGGTAAAATCAATTTAAATAAATCAATTTAAAACACAAAATTTCACGACGTAATTATATTTATTGACAAGTTATGGACAACTTTTGATATTTGCTTTGCTTTTGTTCGTAAGCAACAGAGAACTGCAAAACTCAATATTTTCTTGATTTATTCATACACAAAAATTCTAACTCACATCATATCACTCGACAAAACACAGCTTTGAATAAAATCAGCGTCATGCTGGCGAACATGTCGTTCGTGTGAGCACGTTGGCTGATTGATCATTTTTCATTCAATTTTAATCACGCAATAAAACTCAGCGTTGAATAAAATCAGCATCGTGTTGGCGAGCACGAGTTTGTTGATCGATCATGATTTATTTACATGTTTTAGCAAACTAGCGTTGGCGTTATGTGTTGCAATTAATATGTATGTATTTCGTAAAAGAAGAACGAAAAAATTAGATTTAATTGTTGTAAGAATTCGTAACAAAGACTTCACGCTTCAAAAAAATGTCAGACGACCAAGCTTTTGTGATAGAGCAATTTGTAAAATGTTAATAATAAACAAGTGTTTGTTTCGTTGTTATTAAATTATTTTTATTTTGCTTCTATTTGGTCTCTCTCTTTCTCTCTCTTTTTCTGCCAGTCTATGCAAAAACTCATACGCGTTGATTTTTGTTTTTTGCGTTTTATTCTTGATTTAAATAATCATTGCTGAGCCGAACGAACAAACACGAAATGATTGGTATGAAAACGATCGATGGATAAAATCATAGAGCCAACACGAACCACATGGCTTGATTGAATTAAACTCAACAGCGAATATGTGCATTCGAGCAATTTTGATCGCTTGAACGCAGAGGCATGGTTTTTAGAGTGTTAATTTCATATGAATATTTTTATGTGGGTTTTGCAGTTCTCTGGTAAGCAACCGATTTTGAAAGGTAATGTACCCACAATAAGAGAGAATTTTATCTACTAATACTACCTTCATATATAAACCTTGATATAAACTATAAAAGAAACAATATTTTACGTAATAAAAAATAAAAAATTTATAAAAACTTAAAAATATAGCTTAACATGGGGTCTCTTCAAAAATGTATTACGATTTGCATTATGCGCACAACTGGCATTTTCCAAGCGTCCAAATTGCTGCGTGAATTTATTTGATGCGAATGATGAGTGACGCTTAATAGAAAAATTTCATTTTAGAATGTTTGACGTTTGCAAAATTTGACTTTTTCGAATATTCTGCTTGTGACGCAAAGGCATTTTGCGCATCATGATGCATTTCCGAAAAGACTCATGTTATGAATGTTAAAACATTATATTGCGAAGTGAGTTGACGTTAAGGTAAGGCAAAGTAAAAAGTCACAGTTTCACCTTAAGAAAAACAAATTAACTCGAATACACTTAATTTCGTTTGGAAGCCAATCAAACAGCCTGAACGCTATGGTGGAACATGTACCATGTTAAGGTAATTAATTCTTAGATTATAATTTCAGTTTGATGATTAACAATTAATATATCGTTGGCTCATTTGTAGAACAACCCTAATTTTTTTAAATAGAGTTTAGATAGAACTTTATATAGAACTATATGTGGAATATATATGTAGTTTACATATATTATAACTATGCAATTATATTCTTGAAGGTATTCTTGAAGACACAACTACATGTACTCAAATTTGAATATTTTATATTGGTGGTTTTATCACAGTTTTTTGTGTCTCCTGAACAAAACAAAAATTGCCAGTTAGGGCCGTTGTACAAGTGAGCGTCGATATGTAATCATATAGCCTTAATAAAACAAATTTTTAAAACCTTTTAAATAAATAAGTATGTTCAACACAAAATATTTAGTTCCCTGAAAAGTGGTTAGCTACTTTCAAGACCTACTTTTACAAATAATTCGAAAAGCATGTGTTTGAGCAGTTAGTAATAGAGTTGTTTTGTTGTTATGCGTGCCGCTTCAACATGCGAGACAATATTTTAGTTTATAATGAAAAACGTAAAAGTAGATACAAGAAAGCAGTATTACACTGGTTTACAAATTTACATTTTAAAGAAATACCAAGAACGGCATGATGGTGGGCGTGTTAATTTAGACCTGGGGCCCTACTCTGTATTGCGATGCAAAAAAAAAATATCGCAAAATAGTGTAATCGGTACTCCGTAATGCGATAACCACGTGCGATTTGCTATTTAAATGCGCATCGCTTTTCATTTTCGCAACGCATTGATTTACGCATCGCTATACGGAGTAGGGCCCCTGAACACTTATATTACTAAATTTTTTTTATTTGTGAGGTTGTTTAAATTACCGTACTTTTGTAGTTTTCATAAAGACTCTATTCAAATTAAATTGTAGCTTAAACAATGTGTTCGATTGAAATAAAAAGCGTACTGTTGGAAATTAATTACCTTTTAATTCGTAATCTGCTTATTTCGATCGAGAAATTGATGTCAAATTATAGCTCATCAATGTTAAACAACTGGAAACATTGGAAATTTCTACGATTTTCTAAAAAATTCATTTTTAATCAACTTTTTTCTTAAGAAATAATAAAAATCATGAACATTTTTTAAGCATATACACCCCAATTCTGAATGATTTTCCCCGGGGAATTGGAAAAGGTAGTTTTCATTTGTTAAGATAGGAGATAAAGATATCAGATTTTTTTACACTCATGATTATTGACGGTTGATGAACAAATTGGCATTAAAAACTTTCAAAATGTTTTTGAACTTTATCTTAAAAATTAAAACTGTCTTTTCCAATTCCCCGTTGAAAACCATTCAGAATTGGGCTGATAGTTTATTTAATTTCAAACGTTTTAAGTCTATAATGAATGAAATCGAATGAAAAAGACATTTTTAAAAATTTTTTTTTTTGATCAAGTAGTTTGTAAATTTTAATGCTTACGCTATTCGCTAATTTATTGTTTATTCGAAATATTTTAATTACAAGTACTTCTACGTTCTTATGAGAAATTTGAACTTTGTCGAGCTATAGTTTTAATCATTCTCAGATAGTTTCAGCTACAAATGAAGTGAAATGAAATTGACACAGTTTCGATAGTATTGTAAGTATAGACGCAAAATTCCTTTTTATACAGTAACTAGCAGGACGTTCGCCACGGACGTTTTTTTATCAATCTCAACACATGTCAAAGAAAAAAAATTTGTTTATTTTTGAAGCGCCGATCTGCATTTATCAGGTATATTCTGCATTCCACCTCTGAGTGAAAGGGAAAATAAAACATTATTGAATTCGATATTTGGTGAAGCGTTCCATTCGCTTTAAAATAATCTAGATTATTTTTTACATGCAAAGCAAAAACAAAAATAATCCTATAAAAAATAGGATTATTTTTGCTATCCATATAAATTTGTGATATAGCCTTTAAAAAATTTGAAACACCTGTACATTTTTATGAGCTGTCATTTCATTTTTTTTTAATTATTTGTTTGATACAATGACCATTAGGTAGCCATGACAGCTACCTATTTTCTCACGAGCTGTCACCATCGAATGTTAAAACAAACCGCGTGTGTCACACGTTGAACGCATTCAGCGCAGCCAACAATTGCACTTAAATTATTTATATAATTGCATAATATAAATAATTCAATTAAATAATTTACATTTTTTCTGACGTTTAGAGTAAAACACAGTCAAAGAAAAACATCGTTCACTTGGCATTTAAGCGCTCAAACTGAACAAGTTTAAGCAATATCAGCTGTGAAAAGTGATTTTATGTTGTGGTTAAATGTATGAGATGGAAAACATTTCTGCTATGTAAAAAGTGTATAACACAAAAAAGCATTTGATCTTCTTTTTAAGGAATCTAGCCTAAATATCGCCAAAAAATGTTGAAGCCGCCACTTTTTCGTCAACTCTCCAAACCAAAAATCTGATCGCCAAAGTGGTCGCTCAAACCGCCAGTTTGGGGAGATATCGCCATATCTGGTAGCTCTGGTTCGAATTCGAACATTACACCGACACGATCACACGTACGAAGTTTTCTTATTGAGCTGGCGCTCATACTTCAAACGAAGAAGTTCACTCCGCTTGGTCAGCTTATTCACTGTACAAAATTAAATCGGAGTACTTTTCACCTTGCCTCGAGGTCATCTGTTTTTTGTTGCGCTGTGCTAGCAGAGCGTAATAAGAAAATATAAGAGAGCCACATGGAGTTAAATGAAACTCTCGAAACATAACAACTTGAAAAGAAAACGACTAAGCAATGCGTGGTGGCTGGGATGATTTCTTAAAAAACTTAATACTTTAATTATGTCGCTATCACCGTCCGCGAGCCGAATGTTGCAGTCGAGTCGACTCATCTGGCGAACTGTTGTTATTCTTGTGTAATCGTGGTTTGCAAATGTACTTATCATGGTAGAATACGAAAGCTTATAGAAAATCTAAAAATGATGAGAAATCGAAAATTGGCCGCATTCAGCGGTGTCAACTGTTGTGGTAGCGATACCTAAAGGCTGGATTATCCAAGCGTCAGGTAACGTAGCCTTAATTGGGAAGGTGCCTCTATCCAACTGACTGATGACTTGGAAAGATACAAAGCTGATATCACTGCTATCCAAGAAATGCGATGGAAGGGACAGGGTTGCTTTCGGCATGCACCCTGTGATATCTACTACAGCGGCCATGCGGAGAAGCACGAGTTTGGATGCGGATTTGTAGTTGGCAAGAGACTACGGCCCCACGTCCTGCGATTCACACCTGTGAACGAACGACTTGCCATAATCCGCATCAAGGTTAGATTTTTCAATATAAGCCTAAAATGTGCGCACTAGGCCGGGTCAATTTGTATGGACGAATTTTTTGGCTCAGCGAAATTCGTAAAATACATGTAATTTCAAGACTTTTTCTCCACTACAGCATATACAAATTCTGAAAAAAAGCTGTGCGGACTTTCGTAAATAGATTTTGTTCTCAATTATAAAATATGAATGTATGAATGTATGTGTATGAATCTATTTACGAAAGTCCGCACAGCTTTTTTTCAGAATTTGTATATGCTGTAGTGGAGAAAAAGTCTTGAAATTACATGTATTTTACGAATTTCGCTGAGCCAGAATTTGACCCGCCCTAGTGCGCACGCTCCGACAGAAGAAAAGGACGATGAGATCAAGGAAGTTCTACGAGCGCCTTGAAAATGCTTACGAGCGCTGCCCCCGTCACGACCTAAAAATCGTGCTTGGTGACTTCAATGCTTAGGTAGGCAAGGAAAATATTTTTGGTCCAACAGTCGGAAAGTTCAGCCTCCACGACAACACCTCCGATAACGGAATGAGGCTGATTGACTTCGCCGCAGCACGAAACATGGTCGTAAGTAGCACTAGATTCAAGCATCTCAATATTCATAAAGCCACCTGGATGTCCCCTGATCAAAAAACCAAGAATCAAATTGATCACGTTTTGATCGACGGAAGGCACTCTTCCAGGGTATTGGATGTACGCACGATCCGTGGTGCAAACATTGACTCGGATCACTATCTTGTTGCAGCCAAGATCCGTACACGTCTATGCGCAGCTAAGAATACACGCAACCCTACACAGAGAAAGCTAGACGTCGACAAGCTGCAATCGAAACAGACAGCCAATGCTTTCGCCACTCGACTCTCACTCCTGCTTCAAAGCACTCCTCCAATCGATGATATATGCGCGAAGTGGGCACACATTTCCAACTCCATGCGTGCGGCTGCTGAAGAGGTGATTGACTACCAACGCCCTCGCCGAAACCAGTGGTACGACCAGGAGTGTCGCGACGCCACTGCAGAGAAAGACGCCGCCTACAAAGTCACCCTGCAGTCGGTTGTAACGCGCGCTGCTAAGGAGCGATACAAAGAAAAGAGGAGGGAAGAGAGACATATTTTCAGGCGGAAAAAAAGAGAGGCAGAAAAGCGCGAGCAAGAGAAGATTGAGATGTATGGTGACAGGAATGAGGCCCGAAAATTTTTCGAAAAAATAAGACGCCTTGCCGATGGTTTTAAAACCGGGGCCTCTTCCTGCAAGGATGAAAACGGGAATCTAGTGACTAGTAAGAACGGAGGCGAAGCTCTACTTAAATGCATTCACGAGCTTCTATGCAGAATATGGTCGGAAGAATGCATTCCGAACGATTGGAATCTCAGTGTGCTCTGCCCAATCCACAAGAAAGGCGATCCCACTATCTGTGCCAATTACCGTGGGATAAGCCTTCTTAATATCGCATATAAGGTCCTGTCGAGCGTTTTATGTGAAAGATTGAAGCCCATTGTAAACGAATTGATCGGACCTTATCAGTGTGGCTTCAGACCTGGAAAGTCCACCATCGACCAGATTTTCACGCTACGGCAAATCTTGGAGAAGACTCAATCAAAACAAGTCGACACCCACCATCTTTTTGTCGACTACAAAGCCACCTTCGACAGCCCAATAAGGAAGCACCTGTACTCCACCATGTCTGAATTTGGTATTCCTGCAAAACTAATACGACTTTGCAGGATGACACTGAGCAACACCAGCAGCGCAGTTAAAATCGGGAAGGACCTCTCCCCATCATTTATTACCAAACGAGGTTTCAGACAAGGTGATTCCTTATCGTGCGACTTTTTCAACCTAATGATGGAAAAGATCATCTGAGCTGCTGATCTGAGACGTAGTGGCACAATATTCTACAAGAGTGTTATGCTGCTTGCGTATACTGATGACATCGATATCATTGGCCATAATACGCGCGAAGTCAGTGCAGCATTTTCCAGATTAGAAAGAGAGTCAAGTCGAATGGGTCTGGCAGTGAATGCAGATAAGACGAAATACTTAGTGTCAACAAACAAACAGTCCCAGCGTCTTGGAACCCACGTTACCGTTGACAATACCTCCTTCGAGGTTGTGAAGAACTTCGTCTATCTGGGATCCAGCATTAATTCAACCAATGACATCAGCATTGAGATCAAGCGAAGAATAACTCTTGCCAACAGGTGTTACTTTGGGCTCAGTAGGCAATTAAAAAGCAGAGCCCTCTCTCGACGAACGAAAATCAAGCTCTATAAATCGCTCATCATGCCCGTCCTACTTTACGCATCACAAACCTGGACGCTGAGCAGTTTAGATGAAAAGACTTTAGGAGCATTCGAGAGAAAGATTCTTTATAAGATCTACGGACCAATCTGCGTCAATGGCGAGTACCGAATACGGTGGAATGATGAACTGTATGAGCTGTACGCTGACATCGACATAGTCAAGCGCATTAAAATCGAGCGGCTTCGCTGGCTTGGTCATGTTCAGCGCATGAAAGACGATGCTCCAGTGAAGAAAACATTCGATTCGGTACCCAGCGGCGGTCAACGCAGAAGAGGACGACCGCATCTTCGTTGGAAAGACCAAGTAGAGGACAACCTGACAAAGCTTGGAATTTCCAACGGGCGCAAGAAATGGCTGGCGCAAATTCTTAGATGAGGCCAAGACCGACATACGGTTGTAGCGCCAACTAAGTAAGTAAGTACTTGTTGCTACAACCTATACTAGAATTATTACGTTTTGGGTCTGTTCGGAAATGCATCACGACTTTCATAACTGTATTATTGAATGTGTGTACAATGATTCAAAAACTGCACCCTCAAATTTTAAGCCGACTCTAACAGCCCTATTCTGGCAAATTAACAATTGTTAACCAGTATTTTTAATATTTCTATATGTTTGTTGTTTTCAAAATTTGACGCGCAAAAAACAAAATTTTTAAATGAAACTGTCAATAACTAAAAAGCAGGTGACAATTTTTGTCAAAATTTATTATTTTTGAATTTAAAATTTTGTTTTGAAATAAAAAAATTACAACAAACACATAGAAATATTAAAAATACTGGTTAACAATTGTTAATTTGTCAGAATTTCAGAAGATTTATTCAAAGAAAAGAAAACCATTGCTAAGTCTTATTTTTTTTTAAAAAAACTACTGAAATACATACACGATGAAAGACATTTTGGAAAAAAAAAGAAATCATGCCAAGTACTTAAGTATTATATGTTTTTAGTTTTTTTTTTCATATACTGGAAAAATTCAAAAGTTTTTGAATTTGAGTCAACGCGTACATTTTCTTACCATCAAAATTTTTTTCCAATCGTTGTGAACCGAACCGATTCACGCAACGAGTTACTTAGGTTTGAGTTGGATCTACATTCATGTTGTGATATTCGTTGTATTCTTCATTAATTATATGCCCGAGTTATGGTCTTGCCTTAGCCAATTCAAGTTCATTAAAATCATCACAAATTCCTACAATACAGCTAATATATTATTAATTTTACCTTCTTACCTTCTTACCTTCTACAGAATAGGTATCTCATGCGATTATTGAAAAATAATTTATTCATAGAAAAGAAAAGCTTAGCCAAGATTCTTTTTGAAATAATAAAAAAATAATTGAATTGCAGATACGTAAAAGACATGTGCAAAAAAAAGAAGATTATTTCAGTTTTATATGTACTGGAAAAATGTAGAAAGTTTTTGAATCCGTCAACGCGAACATTTTCTAGACTTTAAACATTTTATAGGTGTGAGTTGGATTTTCATTTCATTTTTGATATTCGTTGTATTCTTTGTTAATAATAGGCCAGTGCTATGGTCGTGCCTTAATCAATTCAATTTTATTAAATTATCTTCTTCAAAATTCTAACAATATTATTAATTGTGGGTTATCATAAGAATAGATAGAACCCTAGTGCCGAGACAAATACCAAAAAAAGTCTCCAATGCGAACCTTTACAAGACAATTAAAATCTTCTTCACAAATTCTTACAATATTATTAATTGTGGGTTATCTTAAGGCTGTGTGCGAATTGATCTAAATGCGACCTAAACTAAATTGGGTCGATAAGGCAGTGCTTCCTAAATAATTTAGGAAATTCTCGAGCTACCTAAATGCTTTCTAACTTAGGAAGCGCTGCCTTATCGGTGTAGAACAAAGCTACATTAACAACTCAGTTCTGCCTTAAGTCGACTTAGTCTGCGGACAGAGTAAACGCTGAAGCAGTCAGGCAGGCAGGCAGGCGCAGGCAGGTACCTGTTCAGTAAATAAGCCGTGCAGAGTGAATGCGAGTAGGTCAGATCAGTGCGAGAAAAACTTTGTTATTTATTTTTTTTCTTCTATTGCTTACTATTTTGTATCCTCCGCTAATGGCGTTCATGAAAAAAAAAATTTCTATACAAAAATAGCACACTCTCTTTAAAAGAGCATCAACTCCAAAAATTTACATTTTCTGGAAGAGCAAAAGCACTTTTTTCTTCAAGGGACTCCATACAAAACAAAGAGACAAGACTATTTTTTTTTTAATTAACGACTAAGAATATGTATATAAAATTAAGATAGCCGATGTATATGATCACTACGAATAGTCTTACATGAAAAAGTATATATGTAAACATTTTGAGTTGTGGCTCTTTTGAAGAGGGTGTGCGATATGTTGTGCCACGCTTATGCAAAAATAGTTGCATACCAACAACACAACTCTCTATTGAAGTTATTGTTGTTGTTCAATACACTTGCTCATGCGCAACAAAAGCACCCCAACAAAATGTACTCAATGATGCTAATTTCCTCGGTTCTTGTACGCAGATGCAAATTTGTTTTTTATTTTTTGAATCAAAGGATAATATCAACATAGACGAGAGCTGTACCAAAAACCAAATATGAAAGAATAAGTTGAGACTTTTCTTTGTTCTTGTTTTGAGTGAAATTTGTTTTGTGTGGAGAAAATCTTACTCCTAGTTCACACTCGTCAAGACTTGACGGTCAAGTCTTACCTTTATGGATGAAAGACGTGGACATCAACGTGAGAGAGAAGGAAGTTCAAAAGGGAATGACCAAGAGTTGACGTCAAGTCTTGACGAGTGTAAACCAGGAGTTCATTTAAAGCACATACAACCTTGAGCAGTTTTGATGTGATGTGATGTGAAATATTGTGGCGTACGTTTGTTGTCATTTAAGTTTAGTTTTCAAGTTAAAAATCTTGAGATTGTTATTGATTATTTAAAGTAGTGCGTTGTAAGTATAAACAAAAGATGGATTCATCTGACGAAGAGTTTTTAATATCATCTTCAGCAATGAATATTGTTTTGGAAAATGATAAATGTTTTGGAATTTATCCCATAAATAAATGCCGCGATAAGTATGGTGAATTTCATCACCTATACCCTCAACTGAGGAAATGTCCAATTAAATTTTATGAGCATACCAGGATGAGCATGGACACTTTTGACTATATACTAAGTATAGTAGCAAAAAAGCTCACTAGAACTTGGACAAATTTTATAAAGATGCCTATTTTGCCATGTGAACAACTTATTGTCACACTGAGGTAAGCAAAACTATTGAAATATTGTTGTTTTATTGTACTAACACATTTTATTTTGAGTTTTGAACTAAATTTTGTAAAATAAATAAAAATAAATCATTTACATTCCATGTTATTATTAGTATTTTTAAATGGTTTAAGCATATATAGGTATTTCATGTACATAAATCATTTTGGTACATCTTGAAATCGAAGTTTTAAAAAAAATTTTAAATTTAAGCTTTAATTAATTTTCTTGTAGTTTAAAATTTCAAAGGACGACTGTGGCTCATCGTCAAAAGTATTGCTTTCTTGCGTCAAATTGTAATTGGGTACAAACATATTGTACAGGTGGCTGTCGTCAGATCCAACTACTGTCACGGGTGAAGATAGTATCTGAGCGATCGTTTGCTGTGAAGCTTGAAGTTGTTAATGTTAACGGTGATTCTCGAAAATAAGTTCCCGTTTGTTGAAATTGTCTGCTTCTTTCAGCTTGATTGCTTGCTCTGCTATAAGCAAAGCTGTAAATTGTTTTTTGAAGCTCCATCCTACATAGCAATTTTTCATCGGGTTTCAATTTTTTGATATGTGGAAGTAAACTATCGAAGAATGCCTCATCTTCATCTCTATTGTTTTTTACTTTAACTTTATTTTCTAAAAGCTCCATTTTTTTTTTGTTCCAGCTCAATAATTTAATCGCTATTTGATCTTTTTAAAAAAATTTTTTGGCGGAATAGCTTTCGCCGTGATTTCGAAATTATCGAATTTTTCAGTTTCAATGACTTCACTTTGAGTTGAACAATCTTCCACATTTGTGCAAATCACAGTATCATCATTTTCATCTAATACGTCATTGTATAAAGTTGGCATATTTTTTTGGCTTAAATTGCCTGTTGCTTTTCTGCATTTAAATTGTTGTTTTAAGAATAGGAGAGATTTAAAGTGGGTCCAAGAAGACAGAATTTCTTGTTCGTCATCTGCTCCATCCCCTGATTTAGACTCTTCTTCCACTTCTTTCTCAAATGCTCTTCTAAGAAAAAAGTTAAATAAAACTGATTTAATGATTTATTTTAGTTCAAAACTGTGTAAAATCCTTTTTGTAAGGTCATTTTTTAAAATGTTAAATAAAAAAATTGGTTTTCAAAAACTCTTTGTTTTATATTGAAATAAGAAAAAAATTAAATATTTTTGACTAACGGACCATAAAGAAAAATTAAGGAAAAAAATGTTGGTGGCAAATTTTGTTTGGAATGTCGCATATATTTCTAAATTTACTAATATAATAAAACTTTAACTGAACACAAAAACAATTTTGTTTACATTTTTTATTCAGATATCTCGCTACCGGTTCATCCTTTGCTACTTTAGGCTTCACATATAGAATTGGTAAATCAACAGTAAGGATAATAGTAAAATCGACATGCGAAGCACTCTGGGATGAATTACATTCCCACCACATACCGCAACCTACACAATTCATGTATCAAGCCATTGCTGACGGTTACTGGAACTTATGGAATTTTCCAAATTGCGTTGGCGCCATTGATGGCAAACATATACGCTTAAAGTGTCCTGCAAATTCTGGGTCTATGTTTTATAATTACAAAAAAATTTTTCAATTGTTTTGCAAGGAGTAGCGGATGCTAACTGCAAATTTGTGGCTATCGAAGTCGGTAGATATGGCAAACAAAGCGACGGGGGGACATTTGCTTCATCTCAGCTATTTAAGCTTCTTCAATCGCAAAACTTAGACATTCCAATACACAAAAATTTGCCAGGGACAAAAATTTCAATGCCACATGTATTTGTTGCTGACGAGGCATATCCATTATTAGAAAATATTCTACGACCATATGCCAGAAAGGATTGTAGTGCCGAAAATGAATATTTCAATTCTAGGCTTTCTCGAGCCAGAAAATGCATTGAATGCGCATTTGGCATTATGAATTCTAAATGGCGACTATTGTGGAAGCCGATTGAAGTGGACCCGGCATTTGCCGACTTAATCATTAAAAGTATTTGCTTTCTGCATAATGTTATTATTGATCGCGAAGGCACAAACAAACTTTTACACGAAGCTGATCAATTTTTGAACAAACATAAAAAACAAAATTTAAAAAAACACCGAATCGTGTTAATTTAAAAGTTGGCCGTTTTGTACGAGATATTTTTCGTAACTTTGTGTGCGCCAATAAATTAAAATAATATTTTATTACTGTATATATACATCTTTGTGCACATCTTTATTATAAAAAAAATACATATATGAATTCTTAAACTTCGTGTGACCTTTACATTATTTTTTGGAGGTGTGACCAGAAACTATTAATTTCAAAAAATGTTAAGTTCTTAATAATACAGTTAAGTTAAAATTGCGCGGAGGATACAAATATCCTAAAACTTCATAAGAAACAGTGAGATATGAGCTGTTCAGAGGACAATTAGCGTACGTCCATTTTTTAGGGAAATTGAGTAAAGTACCTAGAAGTGAAGAGGAGAATGTAGCCTTTTTATGAGTATTGGCTAGAAACTCTTAGCTTACGTAATCTCTGAATAAAATTCAATACTTTGTAAAAAAACTTAGTTCAGCCTTTATTTTCGTTTAAGTTAAGTAAAACTTTAAAATGCAATATGCAATATTCTGCATCATTTTTGGGTTTTATTTATGTTAATTTTGTACGATATGGATAGCTCCATTTATGCTCTTGACGTAGCTTATAAGCAAAATTGAGTTCTCCATACTTGGAATTTATCGCGAATTTTTCTAAATGTTCCATTTTCTCAAAACTACCAAAAATGGACTAACGCATTTTGTGCTCTGAGCAGCTCATGTGTATATCATTTGTAGCAAATTTAAAAAAGTGCAAAAAGCACAGTTAACAAGCAAAAAATGTCGCACAAAAACCGAATTGACTATATTTTTAAATGTTATCATAATAGAAAAAATAATACTCATTACACAACAAACTTACTTGGTGTTTTCATTATTTGTGCTATATTTTGCCATAATTTATCCACAATTATGCGATTGTGGTAGCATTTATTCCTTTGGTCCCACAACGCTGGGCGTGAACAAACTTCACCAATAAGTGTTTCCGAGTCGATTTCCATTTTGAAACTAAAATGATTGCTTTATTTGACAAATTTATTCATCTATCCTTATCTACCAAATCTGACTCCACTTTCACAGAAACCGCATCGTAAAAGGCTTACAGATAAATTGCAAAGTTTTTGATTTTACATTGATTGCATATTACTCAAATTTTTGTATATTTTGTTTTGATTGTGAGAGCGGCATGAAGGAGACAAAAACTTCACCCTTCACACTTGCGAGTGCTTACTTAAAAAAAAAACAAACACAGAAAAAGACTCAAGAATAAAAGAAACAATTCTGTTGATGTGTTTGTAACCAAAACATAATGGAAGCAAAATGAAAAGATTTATCTATGTTCAGTTAACACGAAACATGTGTTAAATAATAATAATGCAAATGTTCAAATAATAAATACAAATACAACGCATTGTCTTGGATGCGGTTTTTTACTTATAACCAAATTTTTAATGATGTAATTGCTTTCTTACATTAATTCTGCTCAAAGATCCCTTCAAAAGGAATTCGAGTTCAAATTGTTTGTTTTTTTATATGTATTTCTTTTGTTATTGAACAATTGAACATTTTATCAGTCTATCAATTTCGCGTGCACAACTTGTCACCAACAACAACACAATCTTGATCGACGTTAACCAAATTGGTCAATACCCACCAAAAACAACCCTCACACTCACATAAACATGTGCGCGGTCGCTGCTGTTGATGTTTGTTTCGTTCAACGCTTTGTTGTTGTTGAACGTTTTTGTTGTAATTGGTTTTGTATGCTAAAGATAATAAAAAAACGCAGTTTCCTTGAAAAATTACAAAAAACAACGCAAAAAGAATAAATTCAGTTGCGAGAAACCAGGCTGGCGCAGGTTGGTTTCTCGCAACAACCTGATCTGATCTGATCTGACCTGACTGCTTCCACTCTGCACACTTTGAGCATGTTTATATGAAATCGTATGAAGCGAGTTTTCTCGCAATGGAACAAGTAAGCAAACCTGCCTGCCTGCCTGACTGCTTCAGCGTTTACTCTGTCCGCAGACTAAGCGATTATTCCCTATCGACACAAATATATTAGGGGCATTCACGATTCAGTGCACTTGCCTGTGTAGTTGAGGACTTGTGCACTTTACAAAAACAAAATGTACACACGTCAAAAATATGCACAAGTTTTTCTACTATTGCCTTAAACTTGAGGACTTGAGCAGTTATGCACTTGAGTGCTTTGAAAAATGCTGACAGCCTTGAAATAGTGATGGTGGTGTGTTCACGAAAACCTAACTGCAAAACTGCACAAGTTCCCAACTGCACAGACAAGTGCACTGAATCGTGAATACCCCTATTGTTTAATCTAGGGTGGGCTATTCTTTTGGCATTTGCTTCGTGTCATGTTTTTATAGTTTTGGTTTTTATAGCTTTAATTCTCTATTATTTTAATGAAAATGGAATTGCAACAATATCTGAAATTTTTCAAAAACAATTATAGCTGTTAGGGGCGTCCATTAATTACGTGAGGCGTTTGGGGGAGCGGGGCGTTTTAGCAGAATCTCACTAACACTCACGTGGGGGAGATGGGGCTTCTCGCAAAAATGACGTAATTTTTTAACAGCAAGAAACAGTGTAGAATTATGAGATAACTGGTTAAATTGAGTAAAACGTGTTTCTCTACTAAAATATGACTAAATTTTACACTAAATTTTACATCTTTCGCAGTTATGCGAGTGCAACAAAGTAGAATAGTAGCACGTCGATTGTTTTACCACCGGCTAGCTGAACACGCGATTCGGACAAGTCTCTACTTGTTGTGTTTACGTCCGTAAATGTTTAGTTCAATGGTCGGCAAATACGAAGCACATCCCAGTAAGTACATTCATACATACAGCATTGATGATGTAGGCATACGTTTGATGTTTTGTATGCATGCCAGCATAAATGCAAGCTCATTTCCATTTTGTGTACCCGCACAATTATTATTGCTGTCTGCATGGGGAATTAGTAGTACTCTATGCATTCGTTGTCATTAATACTGCCTGCATACAATTCCATTAATACTGTATGCATACATTTGCATTAATATTGTAAGAAAAAAAAAATGCTGTTGTCATAAATTCATCTGATATATTTCAGTTTTTAAAGTTTTTATATTCTGTTATATTACAACTGCACTCTTTAAAGTTTAAATGCACGATGGGAGTTCATATTTTTTAAGCAAGACTATTATGCATGCAAGGTTCATGCCTTAGTACTAATACAACATGCATATTTTAGTATGCACGCTACTGTGTACAAACAACTCGCATACTCAGCGAATTTGTGTAAGGCAAGAACGGAAGAAGTTGTTCGACACAAATGCTCAATACACAATTAAATTTTTTGCAACTATGCACCAGCCAATATGGTTACAAAATAACTCGGTTTTTAGAGGTTATTTCAAACCATTCCAGCTTACGGATGGCTATCGCTAGAGTCGAAATATTTGGGGAATCATAACATAAACCAAGGATTGTAGTGAACATTTGTGTCGAACAACATTTTTTTTTCTATTGAGCGTGAGGCGCCTTAATACTGGGGGGATTTTCTTCTATTCTTATGCTCTGTCACTCATTCGACAAACAACTAATATTTGTTTATGAGTAATAATTGGCGAAGCAGCATTGTTTCAAATGATATGCAATCAGGGAATGAAAATAAACTTTAACGAACGGTTCGTTTTCGATAAGTTCTTTTTTTTAAAAAAGCTCAATCCTTATTCCGCTTTATTTGCATATCAGATTACCTGCCAACTGAAGAATGGTACGCTGAGCACATTAGAGAGACCGAATATTTACTTCAGGTAAGCGGTAATTTAGTTTTTTAATTTATTTATTTTTAATATTTTAACGACCAAAATAATGAATTTTTTCAATTATTATTTTAGGTTGTAAAATGCGACAATAGGGCCTGCTGTAGCCCACGCCGGAGTGCACTTGGTTCTTCACGACCGTTTTCTGCCACCTCCACACCCTATCACTCAGATTGATGGGCATCTGACTATCCCAGATCCTGGTGAGCATGACGGAAAGTTATTTGCTCACTTTTTGATTCACCACTGCTTACCGATTCAACCTTTACATGCCTTCATGGACTTGCCCTATGACCTCTATTGCCACAGTGTACATGGTGATCAAGAAAAATTATACTGTAATACATGCGGTATTAACTTTTCATCCATGACAAGAGCTACAGAGCATCGGCGTGCAGTCCTCCATGCATTAGCACGCAAAGTGCGACCTTCACGGATTATCACACGTCGAGCTAATGAGCTTCTGTGTGCAAGAGATATCAAAAAGGAGCAGATGATTTTACCGAAAATCACATGAACATGCTGGTTCCAGTAGTCACTCTCGTGACCACACATGAGTCCCCATGGGCTGAATTAGAATGAATATTCCTTCACCAATTTTAGAAGTTCTCATTTTAAATAACTTACTTTTACTTAATAAGTATTTTATTGTTCGATTTTTTTCATTGTCATTTTAAACTTCGATCTCAGTAGTCTTAAATTATAGTCTCAACTAGTCCTAAATAAAAATAATGAAATAAATTACGAGTTTTTTTTAATAAATCCAACTCAATGAAGCATTGACTAACATATTTACACTGAAAACTAACATTTTGAGGGTGGGGATGGGGTCGAGCCAAATCACACGATATCTCACATGGGGAGGGGGGGGGCAGTAAAAAATCGTAAAAATCACCTCACGTAATTAATGGACTCCCCTTATTTACGTTACTCACTGTTACAACAAAAATAAAAAGAAGAAATTGTTTCCATATCGCACGCAAAGCCGCGGAGGGTTGCTAGTGTAAACCCCCTATAGACGAGTGTTGTATCCTCCGCTGAGGATACGCGTAAGTCCTACAATCTCCCTAATTTTTGTTATATTAACCACCTCTTTGTTTGGGAGGCATGGTGGTTTATGCCATTCAATAGGCAGCCGTGAGGTTGCCGCGATAGGTTAAAATTAATGGGGATTTTTAGTGGTTCCCAAACCGAAAGAATACTTACCAAAATTGTCCATTTTTCACCCTGTTCCTTTTGACTTGAATAAAAAGTCTCTATTTAGTTTTTCCTTTAATTTAATACTTCACTTTTATTTTTAGAGCCACTTTCGTCACTCTATCTTATTTTTTCAACTCTCTACTTTATTTGCAGAGACCCGATATTTATAACAAATCTGATCTCGCTTTCTTCTTCTTCATTTTCTTAACTTAGTTACAATTTTCCATTCTTGGGTGAGATTATATTTGACTCAATAACTTAACCTTAAAATATAAACAACCTTAAAGTAAAATTCTTAACCTGGGCAATCTCATTGTTATTATGTTAGATACACAAAATAGTATTCTTATTCTTATAAACAAAACAATTATTCATGCTTATTTGCATGCACATACATTTTTAATACTGCCGCTACTCTTCTAAAACAAACATACATACACTCATACTCTACCGCCCAGCCATGGGAACTTTGGCTCAGATTTCATAACCATGTTGGTTACAACAATAAAATATCAATTTAAATATTTACCTCGCGCTTAATAAGCCAAAGTCCAAAAATGCAACGACTGCATTTTTGTAAAACAGTAGTCAAGTAATGTTAACAGAAGCGCAGCTAAAATAGCAAGCTGGCTTTCTTTATACGCATATTCTTTACTCAACTATTTAGTCGCTTATTAACCATGAGCTTGACTTTTGAATTGCAATGAATGCTGATAACTCACTTTCAATTGAGGCAGATCAGTGTTCATTGCAGTCATAACTGTTTTAAGTTAATTATTAACGTTTGTGACTAATTAGTCACAACATTCCTCCCCCCTTTGACCAAGAAAATTTTTACCTTGAAGAGGTTGAAATTTTCGATGACTTTGCTTTTTGCGTATCGACTATGTTTGTATGCTTAATATATAACGTTTTCAATTACTTTTTTTTTCTGTGAAACTGACTATAAACAAATTTTTTCTTATTCAGTTCTTTTGTACATTACATTACATTACATTACATTGAATTACATAATTTTACATGACAATACATTATCAGTTCCAAATTCGACTAACTTAAATTTTTATTTGTTATAAACACTTTTTGTCCTGTATAGTTCTTGTGAATGTTTATGTTTTCGTTTTACTTTTGATATCTTAAATAATTGTTAAATGTAAAATCTCATTTGAAACCCATTAAATCTTACTAGTTCCCTATGTCTTGTATACATCGATGACATCTCGTCCTCGTTGATTCGGTCTGCTTATGCTCCACTAGGTATCTTTTATCTTTGTTCCGCTTCTGGTGCTACTGCTACTGATGGTGACTCAATGGTTGTCTTTTCTAATTTCATGGTACCAAGTTGTGTAAACAGCCTTTAACTTTTTGTTTTCATATACAAGCTCCGAACTTTGTGCGTTACAGCATGTCAAGTTCAACAAATCTTTCAGCTACTCTATTGATATCGGATGTATAAACAAAATATCCTAATTCACCCAATCTATTGTTGAACAACCTCGTAGTGTTATAGACTTCATTATAATTAATTTCGTTGATGATGCGGCCAATACGTTATCGTAAAGGCTATTATTATCTTCCTTCGCCATATGCTCCACAAGAAAAATTGTCAGCATAAATTTAAGAAAAATGTTAAAAGTAATAAAATTTAAAACTATTCCGAAGTATGTAACACATTTGCACACTTTTGTTTCTGCGAAAATCATCTGATGAATGAATGAGCTGCGGCCAGTTATGAAATTATTATTTGCGATGCAACTTTTCTATGTCTGCTCTTTCTACACATCTTCAATTTGCTGTGTTGTCTTAATGTTCGTCAAGAAACTTTGCAATCAGTTTAACCAATCCTTACTACTTCCATGTAATTCTTTCAAACTCATATTCTCTTTCTTGTACTTCAAATAACGTTCACTAACGGATTGCTTCCCTCTACTGGTTCAGACACAAATAAAAGTCTTCGTTACTTCTTTTACTTGAATATCTCATTCCTGCTTCAACCTCCGCTTCTTGTGTTTCTGCTATGTCGATGCATACAAGATACTTGATATAGCCGTATTCTTCAAATGTTGTATTCTTAATTTCCATTTTACAAAGTTTTTTTTTCAACAAATTTTAAAATATTCAGTGACCACAACTTATAAGTTCGACCCTTAACGTATTATTTATTTTGTAAACATTTGTATTCTGTTTCTCTATATCTTAATACATTTTTCTGTTATCAAATTTATTAATTATTGATATTGTTTTTATCTTAACTTTACTTCACATTTACCTTGTTATCAACTCAACATACGACTTCAAGGATTTCAATTCCTTTTAATTTTCTAACTTCGTTAATTCTCTTTAAATTTATTTTTATTTTTCTTTTTTATACTTTTATGCAAATCTTAATTTTTCTTGTCAATGTTTTTATGCGTAAGCGCATTTACATATAAATAAACAGTAAGAAATTTCAATATAGGCTTTTCTTTTGGTTTGTTCTTTTAAACATTAATTTTTCATTTTTATTCCTCCAATACAATATCTTTAATTTATAACTTTACTTAATATTTTCCCGTAGTGAGAATTTAGTTTCCTTTAAGTTTTGTTATTTATTTATTTTATTCTTTTGTTCTGATATTTACTGTTCCAATTTTAAAATTCTTTGTTAAGTCTTTGTAAAATTATTTTTCCTTTTATCATTTTTTCTTTAAGTAAAAATAATTTGTCTCTTTCATTATTTTTTTTTTTTACTTTCTGTATCATTTTACTTATTATGTTTTTTTGCGTCTTCATTGGACGTTTTCAAATTTCTTTATTTTCAATTAATTTGCTTCTTTTTTTTTAATAACATTTAATTACTTTAATGACTATTTTAAATCAAAAAAAAAATTTACAGAATTATTTGAAATAAAGTGGCACTATTTTGGGATCTACAAGTAGAATGCGCTGTACTAGAATTTAATCCTTGCGAGGGAATTCTGTAACAACGTTGTTCACTTTGAAGATGCCAACACATTTGCCTGTAACTTTAGGTTTTCTCCGTTTCTTATTTTTCCTCCTGCCATATCTTGGCTCTTTAATTGTTTCATTTATATTAATTCTACTCCTAATATGTATCTTATACTACTTACTTTCTGCTTTACTGTACTTTCTTTATTTTATGTTACTAGATTTTCCCTAATAGTTTTTTTCTTTTCGTTTTATATACTCTATAAATATTTGTGACGTCTACCAAATTTTCACCTAAATAACCTCTTGGTGCCATCTCTTGCTTATGAACCACTAACTTGGGGATTTTTGTAGCATTTATTTTCACTTCTGCATTATAACCACTTGAACTTAATTCATTTCTTCGTTTCAAACTACTCCTTAACGTGTTTTGTTTAACTAACCTCGTGTCCGTTCCGGAATCTACAAGAAGAATGAGTCTACCATTTATAGTATTCTTGCAAGGAATTTCTATAAACACATAATTTACTTTGGAGATTCCAAGATATTCACCCTTTTTCTTCTCCAACACCGTCATATTTTTATGCCAACCATCATTTGTTATATTTTTATTTAAATTTTCTAATCCCACATTGCATTTTTCTTCTATCATATTTTCATTTAATTTCTCGAATACCACATCGAATTTTTCTTTTATCATATTTCCATTTAATTTTAATGCTACCGCATTGACTTTTTCTTTTCTTACATTTTCATTTAACTTTCCTGCTACCACACCGAATTTTTCATTTCTCATATTTCCATTTAATTTTTCGAATACCACATCGAATTTTTCTTTTATTTCCCCGAGTGTCTCTATAACCTTTTTTGATGTCGCCTGCAACGACTCAACTGTTTCTTTCGATTCTTGGCTTATGTTTTCTACATTCCTTCTTGAATGAGGTGTACAGAAATTTACAATCCTTTCGGGTGTCAAATTCTCTGTTACTTCTAAATGATCTGTTACTGAACTTTCCACTGGCTTGGATGTACAGATACTCACAATCTCTTCAGACGTAGAATTATCTGTTACTATCCTTTCTATTGGCTTAGATGTACGGATATTCACAATCTTTCTAGACGTAGAATTATCCGTTACTATCTTTGATGGCCTTATATCGCTCTTATTTCGGGGTTCCCAGCTCATTGGCCTTGGCTGGGCCCCTGAAAGTTTCCCTGCCGATTTTCCCAGTTGTTCCTCCTATAACACTCATCCTGCACATGACCCACCTTGTCACACCACATACAGTGTACCTGTTGCTGTCTCACTTGCAGTTCATTACCAAAATTATTTGCCCTAAACCTCAATCGATCGTTAAATATGTTCCTGTTTTCCTGCTGTCTACTAGCAAATTGTCTAAAATATTTCTGCTGTCCCCTTGGTGCGAATGAGGGTGCACTCATCCAACAATTTTCATGACCATACTTCTGACATGTTTCGCAATACGGAGAATTTTTTCTCGAAAGACACTCATCTCTTGTGTGTCCTTGTCTGTTGCAGAATGAACACTTGATGTTCATTTTATATTGGTCCTGCTTTTAGTCTTCGAACCTATCTTCTGGTGTTACATCTCTTATTCTTAAACCCTGATTTACTCTTCTATTCCATCTGTGTTCTTCGTCACTTTCTTGTATCGTACAAGTTTGACGCTGTGAATGGCGTCCTGACCCATTCCTGCCTTTGTCCTTCAACATATATTCTAAATCTGAAGCCCTTTTTACCAACTCTGATAGGTCATTCCCTGACAATGATAACACTACTGTCCTTATCTCAGGATCCAATATACCGACTTTAAATGCTGTAACTACGGAGATATTTAATTGTTTGAGGAGTGATTTGTCCTCCCCTATAAAGTCTCTCCCTCTAGCTTCTATTGAACCTAGCCTTCGTGCAAACGCAATTATTTTTTCCCCGGGCTCTTGTTCACACCTAGATAATGCAATAATTATTGAATCGTATGTATTTGCCCTCAGATAATTTGACTTAAACAATATGGAAATATCCTCTACTTTGTCAAATTGTCGGCTCCTACATAGTTTGAAAGCGTCCCCGTGCAACCGGAGTTTTATGCACTCTATGAAAATTGGGATATCTACTTTTTTAACTGCTCTCGCAGCCAGGTCACATCCCTGGATAAATCTATATACTTCTGCCGGTGATTCGGTACCCGAAAGCAAGGGCACCAAATTATTCACCGTTTTCGCTATGTCGTTTACATTCATAATTGTTCGTTTAACCAGTCCGTTTCTTCAATCTAATCCTGGTCTATCTTCTGACTTGCTTCCTGCAAATTTACTCTAACACTCCGTGTGATAAATAAAATAAACACTCAATGAAAATACGAATTCTCCTCCTGCCATGAGGTACATGAAAAAATACAAATTTAAAGCTTACAAAACACATTTTTATATTTTTTGTTTAATTCCCATTTATTTAAGGTTTTTTTTCCACATATTAACCATACATTAGTTGACTTTTGTAATACAAATATTCTTTACTATATAAAAAATTTTTTTTTTTATTTTGTATATTTTATAACAAATTTTAAAATGCATGCCGCTTTAGACTTCCTTGAAGCTGACTGGTCTTCTCTGTTGATAAATCTTCCACCGTGATTCAGTTCCTTTTCTATTTTCCCATAAAATCTGCTTCCAGGTTTGGTTTGCCAGGATGGTCTTCGAAAATTCTCCTAGTACAGTCCTCATGATTGTCACTTAGTGGATACAAAAAGTTGTTGTTGACAATATGTGTTATCTAAAAAAAAATTTGTACCAAAAATTGAATTCCTAAAAAGGGTTCAAACGAAACTTAAACCTTTGTATATAAAAGAAAAATATTCCTACCATCCTCTTTCGGAGAGGTGGTGGAAGATGGATCCGCCATCAATAATATATTTCCAGCAGAAAGATAAAAATCCCAAAGAATTTTATGCCATAAACTATCATTTTGCACAACAACAAAAAAAAATTTTTTTTTTCAATATACCCAACAGTGTAATTCCATAATTTATAGGTATAAATAACTTCTTATTATTTAAAACATTAAAAACACACATTTTTTTTATATGTCCTAACAAAAAAATTTTCTTTATTGTTCCTGTAATAATAAAGACCAATCAAACATTCAAATTCCATAAAAAAATCTTTCCAAAATATGCTTGTTGTTCCTGTAACAACAAGGTCTCACCGATCACTTTGAATCTTTGCAAAAGAACCAATGTTCTTACTGTTCCTATAACAGCAAGGATCCTAGCAATTACTTTTTTTTATATCCATTTTTTTAAACACCTGCTGTTCCTGTAACAGAAGGATCTAACAAAAATTGTCCTTCTCTAAAACTTTATAAAATTAAACAAACCAAAATTGTCCTTATTGTTCCTGTAACAATAAGGATCCTAACATCCTTGCTGTCCCTGCGGACAGAAGGATCCTACCGGCTACGCCATTTTGTTGTATCCTCCGCTGAGGATACGCGTAAGTCCTACAATCTCCCTAATTTTTGTTATATTAACCACCTCTTTGTTTGGGAGGCATGGTGGTTTATGCCATTCAATAGGCAGCCGTGAGGTTGCCGCGATAGGTTAAAATTAATGGGGATTTTTAGTGGTTCCCAAACCGAAAGAATACTTACCAAAATTGTCCATTTTTCACCCTGTTCCTTTTGACTTGAATAAAAAGTCTCTATTTAGTTTTTCCTTTAATTTAATACTTCACTTTTATTTTTAGAGCCACTCTCGTCACTCTATCTTATTTTTTCAACTCTCTACTTTATTTGCAGAGATCAGATATTTATAAAAATCTGATCTCGCTTTCTTCTTCTTCATTTTCTTAACTTAGTTTCAATTTTCCATTCTTGGGTGAGATTCTATTTGACTCAATAACTTAACCTTAAAATATAAACAACCTTAAAGTAAAATTCTTAACCTGGGCAATCTCATTGTTATTATTTTAGATACACAAAACAAAACAATTATTCATGCTTATTTGCATGCACATACATTTTTAATACTGCCGCTACTCTTCTAAAACAAACATACATACACTCATACTCGACCGCCCAGCCATGGGAACTTTGGCTCAGATTTCATAACCATGTTGGTTACAACAATAAAATATCAATTTAAATATTTACCTCGCGCTTAATAAGCCAAAGTCCAAAAATGCAACGACTGCATTTTTGTAAAACAGTAGTCAAGTAATGTTAACAGAAGCGCAGCTAAAATAGCAAGCTGGCTTTCTTTATACGCATATTCTTTACTCAACTATTTAGTCGCTTATTAACCATGAGCTTGACTTTTGAATTGCAATGAATGCTGATTACTCACTTTCAATTGAGGCAGATCAGTGTTCATTGCAATCATAACTGTTTTAAGTTAATTATTAACGTTTGTGACTAATTAGTCACAACACGAGCAACTAATCGCACAACTGGTTGATAAAACTCGCAGGTCCTGTTTTCGATCATTTGTATTCAAACATTACACGCACAGCATAATTGATCTTTAAAAGCTCGGGCTGAAATGGCCAATATATTTATTTATTATTTAGATAGGGTCCCAAGAAACTTTACATGGTAATTTGTACTCTCCGCGGAGACAATTTACCATTGTCTGCAGAGAGGTGGCAGAGAGATGACTGAAATATTAATTCAATTGAAAAAACACAGTTTCGATAGTATCGTAAGTATAGACGTAGAATTTCTTTTTATGCAGGAATAGATATAAATTCTGGTTTTTTTTATATATTTTTCAAAACTATTTTAAAGAATTTCATCTTCTAAATAAAAATTATTTAAAAACAAATTTGTTTTGAATAATTGGGTAATTCACAGTTATTGAATAATATATATAATATTTTAATCTGTTAATATTGTAATGTGGTCAATTTTATAACTATGAGCGCGACATTATAGGACGTTGTAATTTTTGGTGTTGAATCAGTCGTTTTATAAAAAAAGGAAGAAGAAGATAACAAGTTAGACTTTTGTTTTTGTTTTGGAATCATCAAAATAAAGCCTGAATCTGAGTGTGAGTGAAAAAGAAAAGTTATTGTACGAGTTGTGTGCTGTTTGAGTAACTATCAGTTTACACGCTGCAATAACATGCCTAAGGGCATGTACATATTAATCAGACCTGCGTAACTTGTGTTTGCATGTAATAAAAAAAAAACATCAAATTAAACAGATTATAAAAAACCAAGAACTACTCTATTAAGCATTAATCAGTCCGATTTACAATAAACTGTGAATTGGCTAAATAATTTTGCGTTTGGTATTATTAGTGATGAATTTGTTAAACTTGTTAATTGTTATGTTAGTTAAAATTAAATGTAATTCAAAGTTATGTTTAATAAATGGAAATAAATATGTATTTCTGAAAACAACAAAAGCGAAAGCAACTGATGTGTATTAATATATGAACATTTTACATACATATTATTAACAACAACAACAACAAAAGTAGGACAACAAAAATTACACACTTGCAAACCAAACCAACAACCACAAAATCAACCATAACAATATCCATAAAAACAATCATAACAACAGCATAAGCAGGTACTGAAACAGCTTGTGTATAGCTTTACTCATACGAATATATGCATTTATTCTTAGATTTTGCTATTTTGTGACTTTATTAAAGAAGTGCAAAATCTAAAGTTAGATATTTATTTTATTCGTACTCTAACTGATATTTTGGCATATTTTTTTTTTTTTTGTATGACGGATTTAAAGTTTGCAGGTATACCCCAAAGTGTCAACAAAAATCCTTAAATGTGCTTGAAAAAATTTGCGAAAATGACCCCCATACAAACCGAGCTTTAAGACGCAATTCTACGTCAAAAGCATTATGTCTGAGCTGGGGTTTGAACCGTGATTCCTTAGCTTATGGGTTACGCAATGTACCAGTAGGCTACGGTCACCGCTATATCTAGTTTCGAAAAAGCTAAAAGAAAATGTGTTAAAGGAGGATCTCATTACTAACAATTGGAATTGAAGGTTTTACGATGTACATAACGATTTCAATTTCTTAAATAATTTCCCATTTGTTTCTGTAAAATATTTAATATTCCTTTTGTGATGATATCCTTTTAGCACGAATCCATGATAAACTTTATTAAACTAAACATTTCATTATGCAAAATCTTAATTAGTAACGTTACACAAATAAAAGTTACAAATCAAAGAAAAGGTAAATGTTGACATGTAATGAGATATTAACAATCTGTCATAGTGCACCGGCGACGCTTTACTGTTCGTTTTGGGCACGATTGACCACCGTTTTTAGGCTCGCTTATGATATATCTGTACCGTTCTGAGAAACCCAAGCCGCAACGCACACTACAATCTGACCAATTTGACCACTCCGACATCACGCATCCTTCAGGAACGTTGTCGTTAGAATTATAAATACCAGAAAGTTGAGAATATTCCGGCTTCAACGATGCTACATCTTTTTGAGCTGTTAAAAGTTTTGACAAATATTATGAAAAAATATCTTGAGTATTCAACAAATACATTACCCATCACACTACATGTTTGCATGCAAGCGTTGTCGGTTAAAAAATTATTTCGATTTCCACGGCAACCACCGTACGTAAAGGATTCGCAAACGCCTATGATTTTGTTGTAAGCATAGCGAGTGTAAGCACCACGACATGGACCGATATCAGGACGCTCAGTGCATATATCTGGAAAAAAGAAAAAAAATCGGGAATGGACGAGTACAATAATGATACGTTTTGGTAGACTGGTAACCACGCCTATCTCAAATACAGAGAGAATTCTTATCTAGGCATATAACTGACCCGTAAACATTGTAAACCTTGTAAACTTACATGCGCGTAAACTAACTGTCAAAATTTGTATGGGTATGAGCTTACATCATTTCTGAGCAAGGAATGGAAAAAAACCGTTCCTTATACGTAGGCCTACAAAAGCAAAATCTCCGCAATCTTTAGGTCTGTTCGCGTCGTCGAATGCAAACGGAATATTTCAAAAGTTTTTACAAGAAAGTCCCTGAAAAGCGTTCGTTTACTGAGAGCATTGGGTAATAGAGAGGAAATCACATTTTCTCTCCGTTCAAGTTTTTTAAAGTTTTTACAAGAAGAATTTCATCTTGTAAAAAGATGAAAACTGTGAAATGGTAGCTGTGTGTGTGTAGCAGTTGACATTTGACATTTTTCATTATTTTACCAGAAAGCGTACGTTTACTTTTTTAAGTTAAAGTTAATTCTCTCTTAATTTTATTACTTTTGACGTTTTTAATTTTTTTTACCAGAAAAGTATGCGAACAGACCTTTTATTTTGCTTTATTTGTATATAGCTTTTAAACCAATGATGTCCACATTAAACATACTCATTTTTATGTTTGTGGTTGTAAAACTTTTGCTTCAAAAGTTTGCACTTGAAGAAAAGCTCAAGTTCAATAATGAAACGAAAGCATCAAACTTTCAGTAGCTGTCCAGACTTCATGCTAGTAGGTTGCGGTTGCTTGCTGTTCTGTTTGTTTTTTTTTTGTATGCACGATCTTTATGAGCTTAAAATAAAACTCAACAAACTATCTCTGATTTATTGCTTGTTGAAGCTTCAAACGGTTAGGTTGCATTCTTTGGTGATAATTGTTTAATGCTTAATGAAGATGCTTAATGTAATGAAGGAGTCGTCCTGGACAGCAAGCTGTCATGGAAAACAAACGTGGAAGAAAGGGTGAAGAAATCCACCATTGCGCTATACACATCAAAAAAGATGCTAGGCAGTACGTGGGGTCTCTCACCCTTTCTGATGCACTGGATCTATGTAACGGTAGTGCGTCCTATTCTACTCTACGGGATTATTGTGTGGTGGCAGGCTGTGAACAAATCAACATTCCTCAGGCACTTGGAGAAAACTCAGCGGCAGGCAGCGCTATGCATCACGGGGGCACTGAAGTCAACTCCAACTAAAGCGCTTGAAACCATTCTAAGTATGGACCCCCTGAACATACACGCAAAACTAATAGCCGGAAAAACGGCACAACGCCTTACGGCGGCAGGCAATATGCACATTCAAAATTTTGGACATTGTACAATCGGAAAGGATCTATCTAGTAGCACGGACTACATGGTGCCTCGCACGATAGTCAATTCCAAAGCACGAACTCTTCTGGGACCAAATGACTGCTGCAAAGGTATAGAACAAGCACAGCAGGCGGTCAACATATTTACAGACGGCTCCAAAATGCCTACGGGGGTAGGTGCGGCTGTGTATTGCGCAGAGCCTAATATAAGGCAGACATATAAACTGCCGAACCACTGCAGCATCTTCCAGGCGGGAATATTTGCCATAAGGAAGGCTGCTGAGATAGCCCTTAGCATGGACACACAACACTCTTACATCAATATTTTCGTTGACGCTCAAATGGCGATCAAATCCTTGCGCTCCGCTAGCATCAAGTCCAAAAGTGTCTTGGCTGGCAGAGATGCACTAGATGCACTAAGTGCTTCGAAGAGAGTGCGCATCTACTGGGTCCCTAGCCACCAGGGCATTGAGGGAAACGAGATGGCAGATGGTTTAGCAAAGGAAGGCGCCGGGCTGGAATCGGAACTCGCAGAACATGTACTTACTCCGCTACAAGATTTGTACAGGAACCTCGAAAGAAGAGCCACACAAGCAGTGAATCGTAGATGGAGAGATACGACATCGTGCAAAATCTCGAAAATCATGTGCAATGCACAATGCGAAAAACGAACTCCGTTCATCTTGGCACGCCCGCGCAAAGATTGCAGGACACTAGTGGGCATGCTCACTGGACGGCAGCCCACGCGAGGAAGCTTGGCATCACCACGGATGACAACTGCAGGAAGTGCAAAGAACCGGGCACAGTGGAGACCCTGGAGCACCTACTATGCACATGCCCCGCCCTACTTAGATCGAGACTAAAATACCTAAGCTCATCGACATTCCCGTCGCTTAAAGATGTAGCCAGGGTGTCTCTAGAATCCCTCCTAAGGTTTTCGAACTCAACGCAAATTTTTAAAGACTTTTGAACAAACACAAAGGTTCCTTTTGTTCGCTACCGGTACCACTAAGGACCTAAATTGGTCTATGTGAGCCTTCACGAAGGCATCCGGTTTAACCTAACCTAACGTAATGAAGATGTTTGACAAAAATTGGGAAACGAAATTTTTATTTGGAGAAAATTTCTTTGGTGAGGCTGTAGGCATTCAGGTATGTCAAAACAAAGAAAAACGTATTAGAGAATAGTTGTTGAATTCAAATTTGAAAGAGTTCTTTTTTGTTTTTTTATAAAGGTTTTAGTCCTAATAAAAAGAAATAATAAATTAACTTTATTACATTTCCTTTATGCCAATTACTTTTATACATGCTTAAGAAAATTAAAGTAAAAAAGTTATTTTTTTATTCTATTTTTCATTAAAAAGGCACTTCTGACTTGTATTTTTTAATTAAAAAAATGGGCAAACAACAACTTTTTGTGTTCAGTTTGTATATATTTTTTTTAAGTGCATAATTTACGTAAAAACAAGAACATATTAAGATGCGAGCAACCGCTTTTTCATTTTCGTGTCAACAAATGCGTGTAAAAGTTCCCCGCCAATGGGCGTCCTTTTGGGCACCCCTGTTTTAAATGTAAACATAAGCACAACTCCTAGCAGGCCGAAGAGAGACACCGAAACATAACGGAAGCGTTGTTGTTAAAAGAGCTCATAAATTATTTGCTTTGTTTGGATTTCTCCTCGCGTCGTAAACGAAAAACGAAACAGTAACAAATAAACCCCGCTTCACCGATTTCCATTGCTGCTTCTACGACTTCAAAATTAAAATTCTGCAAACAGCAGCAAAAAATTTGTTGACACATGCCACAATTTTTTCTTTCTTAAGACGCCGCACAGTGTCGCGGATGCAGACAAAAGTAAAAAATATTTTAGGTTGCAAATTTAGAAAACTAAGTATACATAATCATAGCAAAGGATATAATTATTTCGAATTTAAAAGAACTTGGCAATATTTTATTATTTGTGGATATGACACGACTGCAAAATTTTGCTTGGAAAATTTTTGAAATTTAATTTTTCAAATTTAGTATCCTACATATTAAAACAGGACATAAATTTTAGTATTATGAATATGCAAAAAACTTTCAATACATATTTTACATAGTACTGCATAACTTTTTTATTAAAATTAAAGTAGTAAGTGGCGTCCGCAGCCTAGTGAGTGGAGCGCGTGGCCCCTAAGCTAAAGAATCGCGGTAGCCCGGGTTCAGTTCCAGCTCAGACAGAAGTTTTTTCAATTGAATTAATTTTTCTGTTCGGTCGTCACCTCTCTGCAGACACTGGCAAACCTCAGAGAGTAAAAACTGCCATGTAAAGCTTCTTGAGAACATAAGCCGTTTGGAGTCGGCATTAAACTCGTAGATCCAGTTCTCGATCATTTGAGTTCAAACATTTAATAACACACAACACAATTGATCAATAGAAGCTCAGTCAAAGTCCTTTCTAGGGTTGAAATGAAAAATTTATTTTATTTTTTTATTTAAGTAGAAACAAAATCTGCTATATCAAACAATGCCCTATAAATTAAAAAAAATTCGAATTTAAGATTTGTAAAAAAACTAAACCAAATTTTTATCATTTATTTAATTCATCGATATCATAAAACAATGCTTTATTAACATATTTCAAAAATTTGGTTTGCAACAATTCTCAAACACATAAGTATAGACAATTTTGTAGTGCATGTTTTTGCACACATTTTAAAATTTGTATGAGAAACTTCAGAAATTTAAAAAAGTTTAAAACACAAAAATAAAAAAGTTATTTTTAATGTTTTTATCTTTTATTATAAATCCTACTGAAAAATAAGTGATTTCTTCAAAACCGGTCAAACTAATGTCCAAGTGTTTTTCTTAGCGTATGAAATATTTTTGAAATTTTTTTTAATGTTTTTGAATTATGATTGGAGTGTAATTTTAATGTTATTGAAATATTATTATGTTATTGGATGTATTGTTTGTTATTGGTATGTTATAAGAATTTTTTGGAATATTATTGAAATGTTATTAAAGTGTAATTGGAGTATTTTTGGAACGTTATTCAATGTTATTAGACGTTTCTGATATAGCTTCCGAATTCGATCTTAATTAACACATGCAGTTGCACTTTTAACATTTTATAGGCGTTGGACGAGGGTCGTACCTCGTATCATATGCAACTTTTGACATATTGTAAATTATGCTTTAATTAAGAGGATTGCATAAAAAAATGGGACGTACATTTTTTTATTTAAGATTAACAAAAAAATTACCCTGGCAAAATAGAAAAATCCTCGGGCATAGTAAAAAGTTATGTTGCAGAAAAAACTAAGGATGCAGAAAAATTTATTTCGATGAGGAGTTTTCATGATATATGACGCCGTTGAAGATTTTTTGCTTCCATTAATTTCGTTCCACTCTAAAGTATACAGTACAGGCGTGAAACTTCTTAAAACTAAGAATATGAGAGATTTGTTTGAAAGAGACTGAGAAAAAAACCGATGTGTTGAAAAAATGCACTACAAAATTATATATACTTATGTGTTTGAGAATTGTTGCAAACCAAATTTTTGAAATATGTTAAGAAAGCATTGCTTTAAGATATCAATGAATTAAATAAATGAAAAAAATTTGGTCTAGCTAAAGTTTTTTCTAAATGACCTTGTTATTTATTATGTTGATTTTATATGATTAAATTACAAATCCTAAATGTTTAATAGTTTAAATCAATTATTATTTCAACATAAAAATAAAAGTAATAAATCGACATAATTTGGTTTAGTTTTTTTACAAATCTTAAATTTGGATTTTTTTAGCTTATGGGACATTTTTTATATAGCACATTTTGTTTATACTTAACGAATTTAATAAAAGAGTTATGCAGTACTATGTAAAATATGTGCTAAAATTTTTTTGCATATTCATAATTCTAAAATTTATATCCTGTTTTAATATGTAGGATTTTAAACTTGGAAAATTGAATTTCAAAAATTTTGCAAGCAAAATTTTGGAGGCGTGGTACATCCACAAGTAATAAGATATTGTTAAGTTCTTTTAAATTCGAAGTAATTGTATTATTATCTATGATTCTGTATACTTAGTTTTCTAAATTTGCAACCTCACCCGCGACACAGTGCGGCGTCTTAAGAAAGAAAAAAAATTGTGGCATACGTAAACAAATTTTTTTTGCTGCTATTCTGCAGAATTTTGTAGTCGAGGAAGCTGCAATGACAATTGGTGAAGCAAGGTATATTTGTTACTGTTTCGGTTTTTGTTTAAAATCGCAAGGAGAAATCCGAACAAAGCGAATAATTTATGAGCACTTTTAACAACAACGCTGCCATTATGTTTCGGTCTGCCTCTTCGGCCTCCAGGGTTTGTGCTTATGGTAAAGTTTAAAAGCTATATGCAAATAAAGCTTAATAAAGATTGAGCTTTCTAAGAAAACAGAACAGATCAAAAAACGAACCGTTCGATTTTCCAGTCCATGTTTCTGAGCCTATTTTGTAGTGTAAACTATCATCTATACTATTATATAAAAGGAGACTCACGAATTTGATCCAGAGTAAGCTCGGTAACCGCTGAACCGATTTTGATAATTCTTTTTTTATTCGATTCCTATGATAATATAGATTGTTATAGCTTACCAAGGTTTTCGAAAAATGTATTCTTTAATTAGTGCAAAGTCACGCATTTTATTTGATGCCTACATTCAACCAGCAGCGCAATATAACAGCAAACAAAGCTTTTCTCTCTTTATCGAGAGAGCTTCTCTCAATATACCAAGACAGCCATGTTGTGTAGATAAGCTGAATTCACTGATAACCTTCAGCATATTTTTGTGTGATTTAAAATAATGTTAATCAAGTTGAGAGCGTGCAGAAATTTTTCTCTCTGAGCTAAAACTTCATATGAAAAAAAATTTCCAAACATGCTCAAGGTGATCAGTGAATCCTGCCTTACTTTCAGGGAGATTCTTGCTTTCATACTGTGTTAATTAATTTTCTTTGTTAATGTCTTGACGGGAGTTGCCAGAATTTAGTTATCAGCATTAATTATGTTTTGCAGCCTTGCCAGCCAGCTTTTCCCCACTTGAGATTGTGTTAGTCTATCTGTACGTATAAAAGCGTTGTGGCACTGCACGGATGTTTGACAATCACGCAAGAACCATTGAACAGATTAACACGATATAGGTATCAAACGATTTGTTATTCCAACTTTATCATGTTAGATTTGCCACGTCTACTTTCCACGCCCACTTCTTGCAAACAATGCTTAGTTCAGTCCACTTTTCGGGGGATAAGCTTGGAGTAAAGCAAAGGATACTAGGTTTAAGCTCAATTGAGCTGAAATTCTGGCATTCAATTGTTTCGAGCATGAGATGGTTTAAGTGAAAAACTTTTGCCACACCCCCATTACCGCCCAGAATTAATCAAAAATGTTATACTTCGAACGGTTTTGGTTGTATTAGACTAAAATTTGTTAATTTAGTTCATACGGCTACTTTCGGCAACTGTACTAAAAATGGCGAATATATAATTTTTTTTTTTCGAACAGCATGAAAATTCGTATATAGCAGTAAGGTGGTCTGCGGCAGAACAACGTCTGCCGGCAATACTATACATCAATAAGAATGCCGTATATATCAGAAAGTTCTGATCGTCATGCATTGATGTTTCAAACGGAAACGTCTAGCATGTGTTTTGTTCGAGGGTCAATTTACACTTTTACAAATTCACAAAACGATCAAAAAAAAAAAATTCATTGAATTGGGTCAGGACAAATTCTACTATAACTTTAACGTTAACTATGAATATATAGATAAGGAAATAGATTCAAACATAGATTTATGTATATAACTTTGGAATAGTTTGAAATATTTGAAATATTTTTCACGTAATTATTTTTTAAGCTATATTTGAAAATATTTTTCACATGAAGTAGTTTTTAAGCTGTAACACATTGGAAAAAATATAACAACCTTTTAAGCAAATTAGAGTTCATCAAAAAATCATAGGAGGGGGGGGGGGGGGAGGGGGGTAGGTGGCCCATGATTTTTAATGATAGAAACAGTTTGTGTCAAAATAGAACAATTTTTGCAGGTAAATTATGTTATATGAAAGAAAAAGGAAAATTAAAATTAAAAAAAAAATTAAAATTAAAAAAATATGTACAATAAAAGCAACTCTTGGCCTATTGTTTAGTACAATTTCGATATTTTAGAGGTTTTTTGAAAACAATTTAAAACATTGCATTGGTGAGGTAACGGTAAACCTTTTCTCATTTTCCCAATTTACTTAGTTGAACTTTCAAACAAAGAAAATTGTATGAAAATCGATTTGTAAATTGCGGAAATGTTTGCTTGCTAAGTCAAAACATGAAATTTCAATCGTTTTTTTCTCATTCTGAGGCTTATGAGTTATACTGAGAAAATCTATAGTTTTGAGATATCGCAAGAATTTTAATGTCATAATAACAGGATTTTTTTCCGAAAAGAAAAGAAAATTACCGTTAATTTTATTAATCAACGACTGTCCATACAAAAATGCATTGTTATGCATTGAGAAAGTCTATAGTTTTTGAGATATCGCCAAAAGTTAGATGTCATTATATCGGTTTTTTTTTTAAATTTAAGAAGAATTGTTGTTTGGCCGAAGCCCAATAACAACAATTAATAACTGAAGAAGGCCGATTAACTACAACAATTTAAGAAGAATATATTTATTTTCAGAATATATGTAAAAAATTACATTTTTTATTACAAATTTTAAAAATTTTTTACCCACATTTTTTTATAACGCTGTTATGCAGGACTTTTTCAAAAGTAAAAAAAAGAAAGCCAGGTAAATTTATGTCATCATAACAATTACCGTTAAAATAAGTTATTAAAATTATATAAAATAATTTCTTAATATAAATACCATTTTTTCATAATTAAACAAAACGAACACAATAATTTTTATATTTTGAATTTAATACAACTAAATACTTTCATTTTAAGATTTAAAATTTGTACATGGTATTTAATATTTTTATCGCAGGCGAAGCAGCGGGTATTTGCTAGTGTAAATATACGTGTGAATGAGGGTTGCCTTTGGCGATAATCATTTCATACTTAAAGTAGTTGAAATAAATAAAAATTTTCTTTATTTATCTATGTTAATAAGTATTTTTAAAAAATTTAAAATTGAATAAACGAACGATGAGTGTATATGACGAACACTTTGTTTTAAAGCCGAGAGTCAGCTATTTTAGCTCCATGTAAGAAGAATAACAGACAAGAACGAAGACAGCTGGCTGAGTGATGAAATGAAATGGGCCTCAAGTAAGAAAAAAAAATCCGAATGAAACTGAATAATTTTTACATTAAAACACGAAACGGTGGCACGACTACGATTCCCGGGACATTTCTAGTAGCATTTTCTAGTAGAATAATATTGAAAAAAACTAATATTACTCAACTAGCTATCGAGTTATTGCATTTTTCCATTAAATGATCTGTTAAAATACCATCTATATATTTGTCATTTGTTAGATCTAACAGGTTGATACGTCATTTGAAAGGTAATTAAATTAATGAATACAATATTTAATATTTTTATATGAATACAAAGAATTCGATAACTTCAAAAAATTGATAAATCGATTTTTTCTTCGGCAATTCTTATATTTATCAAAACTACTTTAAGAATTCATTATCAAACCGCGTTGCCCCTAAAATAGTAGTCTGCCCATAGCTGTTAGTAGTATATGATGTACTAAAACAGCAACCCTGTAATCGAAATAAATATAAAACTACCACACGGTCAGCTGTCACTTGAATTAAAAACTAAACAAATGGCTGATGCATGGCAGAATAACCAGGTAGATATGCACTAGAAATACACTCTCTCCGACAATAAAACAATAACAAAGGCGTAATTATAACGTCAAAATGGGCTGAAAATGTTATAAATTTTCACTTATTTATTCAGTTTTGACAATGGATTTTCTGGAGTGCCTAAAGCTTCCTCCCTTCGCGGTCATTCGAAAGCAGTTCATTAATTGTTAGCTTCCAGCACGATAAAATTAACAAAAAATCTTCGATTTCATTAAATAAATTTTATGTTTTCCAACAGCAATTTCACTTGTCAAAATATATTTTGACAGTTTAAATCAGCCGTACATAGCTACACAAATAAATTGATTACTACACAATCGAATAAGTAGTCAAATGCAAATTATATTAAAAGTAAACTTTCATTTGCTTCATTTAAGGCCGAACTACAACTAATTATGTATTATATCCTTAAACACGGCTCATTTTATGAAATTTTTAAGATTTTTGTTTAGTTTTTTTTACATGTTTATACATAAAATCAAGGTACTCAATTGATTTATACGGTTACAAGTAAATTATTCATCCCTTTGGCTGAACGAATAAACATAAATTGTCAATAGTGACATTACAGCTACGCCAATGTTTTGCTCTCTCGTTTTTGCTTTCCGAATTGCATCTACCTGGTAATTCTGCCATGGTCTTGGTCTGCCATGGTCTCGGATGTATTTCTTGAAATAAATAAAAAATGTTGCCTTTTTCTGTAATTTCTTCATTGCTGTAATTTTTAGGAATTTTAAACAAGTTGCAAAACTAAATGCCGGCGCCTAACGCCAGCGCACCGCTGGAGCGAACAAGAAACTGGGAGTTATTGGAAAGAGTCGTTAAGGAAGTGAAGGACAATCCGAACCAATGCAGGGTAGTTTGCTCGTCTTAATTTCGAATATACATACTTTTATTTCTATAAAATTTTATTTAGAAACCTGTTGCACAAAAATATTATGCAAAAATTGCGACATGAAGGCAAAAATGCGGCACTGCAAGACGCAGTACATGTTGGCGATGTCATGGCAAAACCAGACGGGTGCTGGACTACTAGCGAATGCGGAAGAGACAAGTGTTTTGCGTAAATATTAAAATATTTAGTAGTTGAATTCACTCCCTTTTGATTCGCCACTACTTACCGATTCAACCTTTATATGCCTTCATAGACTTGCCCTATGACCTCTATTGCCACAGTGTAAGTGGTGAACTAGAAAATAGGTGCTGCAATACATGCGCTCACAAGAGCTGCAGAGAATCGGCGCCCAGTCCACCGCGCACCAGCGCGCAAAGTGGACCTTCACGGATTATCACGGAAGCTAATGAGCTTCTGTGTGCAAACGATGACGGTGGCTAAAAGGAGCAGATGATTTTACCGAAAATCACATGGACATGCTGGTTTTAGTAGTCACTCTCGAGAACGTACATGAGTCCCCATAGACTGAATAAGAATGAATATTCCTTCACCAATTCTGGAAGTTCTCATTTTAAATGACTTCCTTTTACTTAATAAGTATTTTATTGTTCGATTTTTTAATATACATTTTAAACTACGATCGCAGTAGTCTTAAATTATAGTCTCAACTAAAGTTTTTTTTTATAAATCCAACACAATGAAGCATTGATTAACATATTTACACTGAAAACACACATTTTGAACAATCTCACGTGATATTAGGGGGGGGGGGGGGAGGGGGTCGAGCCAAATCTCACTATATCTCACTAGGGGGAGGGGGGAGTAAAAAATCGCAAAAATTAACTCACGTAATTAATGGACGTAATTAATAACTCACGTAATTAATGCCCCCTAAATTGCAGCGTGAGTTTTTTTTTATGCGAATGATGAGTTACGCTTAATAAAAAAATTACATTTTAGAATGTTTGGCGTTTGCAGTGCTGCAAAATGGACCTTTTTTGGCAAACGTTTTGCTTATGCTAAAAAGCAGTTTGCGCATCATGACGCATTTCCGAACAAACCCATTGTGCATTAGCTATCCAAACAACAAAAGAACAAGGTTCCATTGAACGGGTTGGAAATTATCACATGATGCCAATTGTTTTAGATGTAGATTTTAATTGCGAATTCATCAATGAATGTTCTTAGGCACTTACGCCAAGGCCGGTGGTCTAGCGCTCGAAAATTTAAGGTATTTTTAGGATTTTTTTGAAAAAGCTAAAATATTAAACAACGAAAATATTAAACTTTTAAGGTATATTTAAACACTCATTCATCATAAAAAAATTATTTTTTTAATTTAAAAAATGTTGATATTGTTTAAAATGGCGCTCAATGAGACGCTATCTAGGAAAAGAGCCATGGGCGGTGTTGTAGATTTTGACTTTTCTTTTTATCTGAAAAATAAAAACCAAGAATTTTATTAATCGCTATAGTGCAGCTATGGCTGGCACTAGAAAGAAATAATAAATATTGAAAATTGACAGAATGACGCTCTTTTGAAAATAAAGGTCTTAAAGTATATACTATGTTTTTGAAATAAAACTTTGATTCTAGTTCCAGCGATAGCCACTGATGTTATGAATAGCATAGTTAAATTTCAGATGATTCGATTAAATAGTTTTTGTTTTTTCTACAACACCATGCCGAAAAAAGTTGTTTCGAAATAAATTAGTATAAAGTGAATGAATCTAGATGAAACACTTTGGCTGGACACCTACTAAAAGGCTGTAGAAGTGAAAATAACGTCAGATTTTTAAAATATATAAAAAAAAAGATTTTTATAAATATAATTTGCGATTGATAAGCGATCTAAATATTTGCACAACACGATTACGGACAACTTCTGATATAATATTTGCTAGAAATATCGATGACATTACATCTATATAATATACGTTTGATATTTTAGATATTAAAAACCAATAATTTCATTAAAATTTACAAAAATAATTCAAAATTAATGTAAAATTATAAGGTAATAAAATATACTGGTGGGAATATTATTGTTTTTAGGCTGTGTGCGAATTGATCTAAATGCGACCTAAACTAAATAGTGTCGATAAGGCAGTGCTTCCTAATTTAGGAAGCATTTAGGTAGCTCGATAATTTCCTAAATTATTTAGGAAGCACTGCCCTATCGACCCAATTTAGTTTAGGTCGCATTTAGATCAATTCGCACACAGCCTTAGTTAACAATATGGTATTTAAACTTTTTTAATTAAAAATTTTTTTATTTAAAAAACCATTAAATTATCAAACTTATGAAACTGCGAAAAAGCTTCGCTACTCTCGTGTGTCCAGCGAGGATCTGTTTTTTTTTTATTCTAGAGTATATGAATAAAATTTTTCCGAATTTTTCTTTGTTGGAGCAAATTTTTAGCCAACGGAAGAATGTCAACGGGAACATTGTCATTGAGAGAAACGACATGGAAGGCGAATTTGATAAAACAGAGATTTATATCTGTGATTTGTATTTGGATGAATCGCAGCCTTCTCCGATGTTACTTTCGACAATCGAATGTTGTGGAAACCGACACAGAATTGCAACAGAATCGATTTTGAAAACGTTATAGCTTTTCAGTCACAAAACAGACTCGGTTTTATTCTTTTCGAAGTAAGGCAAAGTCGATTACGACCATAAGGAAAACCGACAATTGAAACAGCTATTTTGCCGGCAGAAAGCAAATCTTTATTTCGTGTGTGTTTGTATTCAGTTATTTAGTTTGTATTTGCCCATATTTGAATATATGGCCTAATTTTTCATGCAGACTCGTTGACCAATACCAGCTAAATAAGTGAGTGTCTGTTACGGTGCTTGATTAAACAAGTGGCTTGTCTTTTTTGGTGAAGCCCTTGGCCAGTTCCAGGTGGTTTTCCACTAAATCAGTAAGAATTGCAATTTTGGCTGCGTTGCTATGTTTTCCTATCATAAAAAAATAAAAATCTGTAATTAAACTAATTTTCTGTTTGTTTCTTTGTTTGACCCTTATACAAATCTAAACGGCTAGATGGATTTCACGAAAATTTAGTATACATAGTGAGTACATCCTAGATTTAATTGTTGCATACTTAGTTTTCGAGTGGCGACCGTAGCCTAGTGGGAAGAGTGCGTGGCCCCTAAGCTAAAGAACCGCGGTAGCCCCCGGGTTCAATTCCAGCTCAGACAGAAAGTTTTTTCAATTGAATTAATTTTTCTGTTCGGTCGCCACCTCTCTGCAGACAATGGCAAACCTCAGAGAGTAAAAATTGCCATGTAAAAGCTTCTTGAGAACATATGCCGTTCGGAGTCGGCATTAAGCACGTAGGTCCAGTTCTCGGTCATTTGTGATCAAACATCTAATAACACGCACAACACAATTGATCAATAGAAGCTAGGTCAAAGTCCTTCCAAGGGCTGAAATGGCCAGTTTATTTATTTTTTTTTACTTAGTTTTCTCCAGGCCCCTCCACCCTTTTTTAACTAATTTTAAATTTGTTATTGTAATACTTTTTTGAAACCATTTTTTGCAGGAGCTAACACACACGCTTTTCAGTAAATCTGACAGCTGTTAGCTGCTCGTTTTAAAACAGAAAACCAAATTGATACATTGGTTTCTATGACACCTTACCCCGACACAAAAACAATTTCGAAAGTTAAACCAATTTCAAAATCGATAATTGGTTTCTATGACACCAAAATAAAATTTGTGTCTGTTTCAAATCTGATTCTGACAATTGTCGGTTTTCACAACACCCCTGAATATAATATAGTAATATGGCACAAACAGCCCAAAGGGCTTAGGCTGAGAGCTTTCCGCTACAACTAAAACGAAACTTGCTTCGGGCAGCTCATACGAAACCGTTTTTATAAATTGCAGGAAAACAGTTTTACAGCATTCAAAAATAGCATGAAAAGTAATGGACATCTAAAAATAACACCGGCTAAGCAATCAAGTTCAGTTGGATTACTAATGACGATGCATGAGAAGAAATACCAAGTGGAAGCTAATAAACTGGAGCTAGAAAAGCGTAAGGAAAATATGTTATTGAACTGAAAAAATTGGAATTAAAGCAACAATTGGAAATAGAGCACGAGGAAAGGCTAGCTATGGCAAAATTTAAAATGCAAAACGAAACAGAAGAAAAAATTCGAAAATACGAATTGGACTTAAAATATAAAAATAACCACTAATTAATTTGTGATCTATTAAGTTATTACATGAATTTAATTGCGAGCTTTAGATCAAGTAAATTTTTAAGAAGACAACAACAGCTCTGTCTCGCGAGAAAATATGAGAAAATCTCTGCAAAAAACTCATAGCATTTTTATGTAAAACGAACGATGCGTGTATATGACGAATACTTTGTTTTAAAGCCAAGAGTCAGCTGTCTTAGCTCCATGTAAGAAGAATATCAGACAAGAAGGAAGATAGCCACCCAAAACACTAGCTTCTAGCGAACCAAAAAAAAAAATTGTATCATTTCTATGGTGCATTTCGACAAACTGTCGAACACCAATGAATATTGAAATGAATAAGAAGCAACTAGAGCAGATGGCAACCTTGGTAGAGCTGATGGCGGTGATATGTAAATAGTCTAATGTTTTAAAATGTCATATGACTAAGTAGCCAATTTGAATATTCAATATATTTCAAATGAATGAGTTCCAAAATGTGTGATTTTGTGACTTTAAACAGTGAGTTGATCACAGCTTAATCACTCAAAGACTTCTGAAGAGGAAATGTAGCAATTCCCGAAACAGACGGTCTAGTCAGCTAAGTGATTGACTCTATACAGAGTTGTTGTTGTTGTCTTCTTAAAAACTAAATTGATCAGAAGCTCGCAATTAAATTCATGTAATAATAACTAATGTATTTTTTTTATCTAATTAATTGTTTTGACTGTTTGTGCAACTTGAAGTCTGAATATTTATAGTTTGAGGTATATGTTATATTTTATTTAATTAAATACACTTTTACGCAATTAAATCTACTGTTATTTATTAGTTATTCATTTCACTTATAATTTCTAGTAGTGCACGACGTTTGAGTTCTCCATCGACTCTTTGGAGACAGCTTATTGGTTCTTCTTGTTCAATAGGATCTTTCTACATTGCAACTTCTGGTTCAAAAATATCCTCACTTCTTTCCATGATAATGTGCTAAATAGTGCAAACTAGAACCCAACGGCACAAAAATTTCATGCTTGAATCGCCTTTTAGTTGCATTTTTAATTTTTGTAGGCTATTGAATCGCTCTTTCATTATTTCAAAGCAGTTTTCAATGCGGATTCGATATTTGCTAAAAGTTATATTAGCCCATGACCATCCTGAGCCACTGCCGGCGGGTAATCTGCGGCGTCTACACACCGAGGAGGAAAAGAAGAAGCGTGGCCTGGTTATCAGTGCTGACGCAAATGTGCATCATTCAGTCTGGGGAAGCACAGACGTAAATGAAAGAGGTGAGTTTTTGTTTGACTATTTACTAAAAAGTAATTTATATGTTTGTAACGTTGGGAACGAGCCAACTTTTGTAACTCGCAGTAGGCGAGAAGACTTAGATGTTACCCTAGTCTCTGACTTCTTTCATGATAGGATCACGGACTGGAAAGTGCTTCAGGAGCACTAATTCTCTGATAACATTTATATAACAGGTATATAACATTTGGTCTAAAGGGCCACGTCAATAGCCAAGCTGTCTTTAGGAATCTGAAGAAAACAAATTGGTGTGGACTTAGGGAGGTGGTAGAAGCATCGTTACACCCTCTCTCCGATTATCCCCCTTCGACGACACATGAACTAGATTCTATCGTGGAGCAGCTGACGGGGACTCCAAATGAGACTTTAAAAATCTCATGCTCTAAGGGCGCCCCCAAGAGGCAAATAAAAACCATCTTGGTGGTCAAGGGAAATTAGTAATCTAAGGACTCAGTGCAGGAAGATTTTTAATGAAGCTAAGAAATCGGGTGGCGACCGTAGCCTAGTGGGTAGAGTGTGTGGCCCCTAAGCTAAAGAACCGTGGTAGCCTGGGTTCGATTCCAGCTCAGACAGAAAGTTTTTTCAATTGAATTAATTTTTCTGTTCGGTCGTCACCTCTCTGACTATAAACACGTAGGTCCAGTTCTCGGTCATTTGTGATCAAACATTTAATAATACGTACAACACAATTGATCAATGGATGCTAGGTCAAAGTCCTTCCAAGGGCTGAAATGGCCAGTTTATTTTTTTTTAAGAAATCTGGTAGAATCTGGTCCAGTATAAAATTTTTTAAGAAAGCACTTCGAAAAGCTCTGTGCAAATCGTGGAGGCTTTTCTGCGGCAATATAGAGGAATCTTCCGAAGCATCAAGACTCCGTAAGATTCTCGCTTCTAGTCCTAGCTGTCCAAGCTATGTAAAGAAATCAGTCGATACTTGGACATCCTCTAGCGAGGAAAACCTATATCGTCTACTGAGTACGCACTTCCCAGATTGCTCTGTGGATCCCATTCACATGAGGTGTAAGAGGGCTTCGGCCATGAGTAATCCTTTAGAATCATATCAGAGAACAGAATTAAATGGGCTCTGTTTAGTTTCAAATCATATAAGTCTGTTGGGCCTAATGGTATAGTTCCAGCCGCAGTACACCAAACGTCGTCCATTATCTTTCCATGGCTCCTAGTCATTTTCAAAGGTTACCTTGAAGTGACATACATATCATTAAAATGGAGTGAGGTAAAGGTAGTGCTTATCCCTAAGGCGGGTAGGGATAAAAAGACATAAATTTGCTTTCAGCTTCACAGCACGCTTACAGGAAAGGTAGGTAGGTAGGCCCTGCACTCTCTGGTAGGCTCTATAGAAAATTCCTTTTTCCATAAGGAGTACACAATGGTAGCTTTCCTGGATATCGAAGGTGTCTTTAGCAATGTTCTTCCGGGGGCAATCATTGGCGCGATCATGAAGCTTCGGGTTTATGAGTCACTCTGTGTACTGATAAAAAACCTGCTGACCAGCAGAGTCGTCAGTGCATCTCTAGGTGACTCAAGACCAGAAGATTTGTGAGTAGAGGCACTCCTCAGGGGGGTGTTCTATCACCTTTATTATGGAACTTGGTAGTCAATGAACTTCTGAGGAAATATATAAGATTGGTTGCAAGGTGATTGCCTATGCGGATGACGTAGCTATTGCTACACAGGGTAAGTTTCCTGATTCTCTTGGGCCAAAAGTTGTGGGCTGAGAGTAAATCTCCAAAAAATTTAACTAGTCCTTTTTACGAGGAAATATAAAATTCCGCGCATAATTCCTCCACGTCTGTATGGCATTCTGCTAAACTTCGTGGAAGAGGCAAAATAGTAAGGGGTTTTTTTGGATAGAAAGTTTAGCTGGCAAAACGTGGGGCTTACCCTGAATATTGCACGTTGGATTTACACAGCTATAGTGAAGCCAATCTTGCTATATGGTGCATGTGTGTGGTGGACAGCACTAAAACACAGTCTAATTGCAAATTTTTAGCCTTGATATTATGAGAAAAAGGATGGCGCAGGAAACAGCCATCCGCCTGAGAGCAACCTCGCAGTAGACTAACACTTATACAGGTCATTCCTCCATTATCGATCTTGCAGGAGCAGTTCCCAGCAACATCGATTACGCTATTGCCACTCCCTCATTCGAGAACGGCTTTCACACAGTTATCCAAACCAGAGTAGAATGGGAGGGGTTACTGCCGCTAAGCCAAGTTGGCGCACATATTTTTACTGACGGCTCAAAACTTCACAGCAAAGTTGGGGGTGGCGTCTTTTCAACGGATCTGGACATCAGAACCCCATTTAGACTGCCAGATTATTGCAGTGTCTTCCAGGCTGAAATAATGGATGAAATAATAAAATTTTTGTTCTAAAAAATTCTTGTTTTCAAGTCTTGTCCAACGTATAAGTTATCAAACTAAATTTATACGAGGTGAAATATCAATTTCCTTGGCATTTTAGCGACAAATTTGGGGCCCAATGAGCCCAATTAAATAAAATCCTTCGTGAAAAAACAAAAACATTTAATATTTTTTATCGACAAGGCTTATGAGTTAAATTCAATTGAGACAAAGCCCAAACGCTCTCACAACATATAAATGGATCATTACCAATGATTTAGGTGAGTAAGTGAAGCACTTTGTTAAAATTTGAAAGATTTAAAATTGAATGAAACAAAAATAAAATCCATTTTTTTGCATTTAAGACGTAAGTTCATAAGTAAAAAAAAAAATAGTGAAACGTAGTTAATTTCTTAGACCTTATTAAATGCCCTTCATGATGATGTAATATTGATAGCTCGCAGATTTTTCTATGATTTTTGGGAATTTTTTTAACAAAAATAGAACATAAAAAGTGAGTAAAAACTTTAGTTTTGTTAAAAACAAATTACACGGACAGTCTTACCTGTTTAATTGTCTGTGAAAAGAAAAAATTAAAAACTTTTACCATTTTTTAAAAAAGTTACAGGGCAAATGTTGTTTGAGCTACTTTCAAGCAATTTTAAGGTTCTTGAGGCTTCAAATGAAAACCGGATGGCTATTTTCCACTAACGATACCAATCTTTTGATGCATATCTTATTTTTTAACCTCATTCTATTAGAAAATGTTGTTGGAGCGAAAAAAAAACACCTTTACTGTTTTGGCTGATCTAGTGTACACGGAAGTTTGAAGTCCGTGAAGTTCGTTTTCGAAAACACGTACTCGAAGTACACGTGAATGTGTATTCGTACTACACGTTCTCACGTAAAAATAGGAGCTCTAATTCAAACAGTTTATTTAGGTTTCAAATAAGCTGTCAAGTCGTCATCAGCTGTGACTTTGCAAGTTTCTAATAGTTTTCTGTTTACTTGATTTGACTTTTTGTGCTAATTTCTCTTTGTGGAATTATTTTTCTTAATTATTTTTTTACTCTCTCCCTGCAATTTTTAGCAAGTAAAGTTAGTACGTGAACAAACCTTGTGTATCAGAAAATTTTAACTATTCGTAGGGATGAGAAATTATAATCATATCATATGTTTGTTTCATGTTAGGAAATCAATTAAATGATATTTCGTACAGGCATTTTCATACTTGTAGAATATTTAAAAAATGATTGGTACAAGTTATTTCATACTTTGGACATATGTTTGCTGTAAGTATTCGAGTTACTTGGAAAAATATTTCAAAGGTTATTGGCACAATTAAGATGTAAATATTTCCCAAATATATTCACATTTAGGTCTATTATACTTGTGATAAACACCTTTCTTTCTTGGTGTAACTGTTAGTATTAAATCGAACAATGCAGATAATAACTTGTATCGAGATATGCATACGTAAGAAAGTTATGCATGTTTTTTGTTGTATGGTATTTTAAATCACTGTATTCAACAGGCTCGTAGCCAAGGGGACGTTTTCTGGGTTTCTGCCCTCCCATAGTTTCTTCTGAACCCAAAAATCAATGAGAAATTTAAATAAATCACAAAAATCGATCGCAGTGTTGAGATTGAGCTCGTGAACACAATTGTTTACCCTCAGCATACCTTTTGCCATCTCCATATTTATAATGCAATCTTGGCTAACACTACATTCTTTCTGTTGGTGCAATTCCATGCGTTTGGTGCATTCTTCTTTTGCCATAGGTTGTTCTAACAGCAAGAGGCGTGTTCTTATCGTCACTCCACGACCACAAGTCGCAGTACATGGACTCCAGTCACTCCATTGTGTTGTCGGGCATTCTGGATCGGGTAACTCAACCTGCTCGTAAGTACATTCGGGTCGCATACATTTTTCTTTTTCCACTATTGTTATTTGGGGGCAACGTTTCCTTCCTAGATGATTTACGAATGTACGAGTACGCATAGTTATACCAATTCCACAAGAGGCAGAGCATTCTGACCACACACTCCATGGCGTTGTCTTGCAGATACCTGCTCCCTCACCATCATCGTTTACTAGAGATTGGGATTGTGCAAGATTTTCGCTATCGTCATCGTCGTCTTGACTTGATCTTTAAATAAAAATAAAAAATATTTCTCCCTCCAAGGAGTAGAACGTTATACAAACCTACCCACATTCTGGAATTGCAGCAACACACATTTCCTTAGATATCAATTGACGCTGACAACCGAAGGCTTCCGCTTTCTTTTCATCAAAATATTGACGACTGCGCATGCGAATGCCTTTTCCACAACTGACTGAACAAGGGCTCCATTCAGAGTAATCATTAACGCGGCATTCAACTATATATATGTATATATATATACTATATGTAGTTTTCCAGTAAACTTTTACCATGTAAGTTTTGAAAGTTCTTACCTTGGCTCTCCTGATCATCTAAATCTTCTGAAATATCTAATTGCAAGGCCTGCAAAAACTCTTCGTCACAATTTCTTGAAACAATTTTTTCGCGCTTTATAAATAATTTAGCCAAAGGAGTCATAATTTCTTTATTTGGGTTGTAAAAAGGCGCTCTCGGATCTTCTGGATACATTGATGTTATACGATACATTCGCTCACGTGGTTGTGTTTCACTATTAGGCGACTAAAAAAATTTTTAAAGTACGAGTATATTTAATATATACTTGAAAAAAGAATTTTCGCAATAATGCAGACTTCAATTGAGTTCGCAATTACGATTTCCGGAAGCCAAGGATTTTAGATGATATTTTGTTTGAAATAAAAAAGTAGTAAAAAATAATCGGCTAGTAAAACGATTTGCTGTTACATGATTTGAAACAAGATAAAATCTTTAAAATTAAATTTCAATGAATAAGGTATTTTTATGCAACTATTTATTTATAAAACATTATTAGTTACCATGTATGTTATACCGCTATCAGTTCCAGCATCCCATGGATACAAATTAAATTCCAAAGACTCTTTCCATGAGCAATCCTCAGTACATAATTCAATTCCATTAATACCCACAACCCAGTCTGGTGATGGGCCTATATCAGGTAGAAATAAATGCTTATGAAATCACAATTAAAATATAAAACAGAACGACAGCAAAATTATTTCTTAAAGGCTTTATTGTTAATTATTATATAATAGGTTAAGTTTATGTAATCTGTAAGGGTGTAACCCGGTAGATGGTATAAATAAATAAATAAATAAATAAATAAATCAATATTAATTTTAAGTTTATAAATAGGTTAAAGTCGTGATGCCCGTGTCATACTGATCAAGTGCCTGGGCAGTAAGCTAAAAGCTCCCAGGTTCAATCTCACTATCTGCACAGAATGCTTATTTTTAATTGGAATTAATATTTCTTTCGGCCTTCACTTTTCTGCAGATTATGGCAAACCTCAGAGAGTTAAAACTGCCGTGTAAAGCGTCTTGAGAGCATGAGCCGTTCGAAATCTGAATTATACTATATACAGTAGCGAGCAATACCGTTCGGATGTTTGTCAATGTTAATTTGTTATTGCTGTAAAGAGAGAAATAATACTCCGATCGTTTTGAAATTTTGAGCGCTTGTTCTTTATTTGTACTCTTTTCTCCCAAGTATAACATTTTAAAACAAAAACAAAAAGAAACTAATAATATTCTATTAATATGCAAATATGTCAATGCGAACGGTTTTGCACGTTCACTTTAATTTTGAAATAACAATTAATTTTTCAATTTTTTTAGTATTTGGACCAAAGTCCTTTTCTTGTTTTTATCATTTTAATCCTATTTGGCATACTTTCTACCAGTTTTTCCAACGTGCAATGGGGAATCTCGTTCCAAGCTGCTTGAACTCGCTCCCATAGCTCATCCAAATTTTTTGGAGGACTATCGTGCCGCGTAAGCGTTCTTTTTACAATAGCCCATAGGTTCTCGATCGGGTTGAGGTCTGGGCTTTGCGCTGGCCACTTTAAAGTCTTAAACTGTTGATTTTCTAGCCACTCCTTTACGATTTTTGCAGTATGCTTCGGATCCCCATCTTGTTGAAAAATGATTTCATCAATGGGGTATGCACATTCATCGACGAAGTCTGGCAAATTAGTTTTCAAAAGGTTTAAATAATATTCTTTATTCATTATACCATTGATTTTTACAATTGGTCCAGCATGCCACCAAGTGAAACAAGCCCACACCATTATGCCACCACCTCCATGCTTTAAAGTTTGCTTAACTTGGTGTTGTTGAAGAGACTCATTAGGACGGTGCCAGTAGTATGATTTACCATCGGACAGATAACGGTTTATTTTTGTTTCGTCTGACCATATCACTCTTTTCCAGTCTTCCACAGTCCACTCTGCATGTTCACGACAAAATTTCAAACGTGCAGCAATGTTTTTTTTTGAAAGGGCTGGTTTTTTTTTCTTTACTGACGCGACCATACCAATTTTTTTTAAAGCTCTTCTGGCTGTCCACTCACTAGTTGGTTTATTAATCATTTGTGAAGCCTCCTTAGGTGTAATTTTTGATGAATTTCGTATCAAGCGTTCCATATGCCGAGCATCAGTGTCATTTAAAACTCGGGGTCGTCCACCACAATTGTCAGAACTCTCCAAATTATTTCTTTTTCGCACTGAAAAAACTGTTGATTTGCTAAGGCCGGTAATTTTCGCAACTTTTCCTATGCTATTATTATTTCGTAATACAACAACAACACGGTTTTCAAGATCTGCCGGAATTTTTTTCATTGTTTTTCTTATCTTGAGTCGAATTGAAAAAATTTAAATATTAGAACTTAACTTTACGTAATACCAAATGAGAATGATTAAATATAACACATCAAATGCAATAAACATAATTTTTGGGAGTAAACTAACGGGATTATTGGAAGGAGTATAATGTTATTTCAAAATTAAAGTGAACGTGCAAAACCGTTCGCATTGACATATTTGCATATTAATAGAATATTATTAGTTTCTTTTTGTTTTTGTTTTAAAATGTTATACTTGGGAGAAAAGAGTACAAATAAAGAACAAGCGCTCAAAATTTCAAAACGATCGGAGTATTATTTCTCTCTTTACAGCAATAACAAATTAACATTGACAAACATCCGAACGGTATTGCTCGCTACTGTATCTACTCGAAATCTTGAGATTTTGTGAGATTTCGTAAAATCCATTTTAAAATCAACAGAGTTTTCTATACAAGTTTAAGATTTTGAAATCTTGTGATTTCAACAAAATATCTAAAACAAAATCTCATAAAATGCGGTGTGGCATCCCTTAAAAGTTATATCAGTATCCAGCACTATTCAGCTTATGTCAAATTTTTCATATTGACAATTGGCAATGACATCTAATTAATTATTAAAAAAAAACAATAACAATAAAAATGAGAAATGCCTTTGTTTTGACAAAGGAAATATGAAAATAAATATGCTAGGAGCTTCATTGAGGAGCAATTGTTAGTTGCAATTTTGGAGAAAAAAATTTAAGAGCTCCAGAGATGGCAAAAGAAATGCAACAACGCAATTGCTCCTTCACGATTTACTCATTCTTAAATTTATCAAATGAAATCTTAATTGTCAAATGAAATCTAGCTGTCATGACATGCCAGATGGAAACACTTTGAAATCACTATTTCAAAATCTCAAGATTTCGAGCAGATGGAAATATAGTATAAGGCACATAGATCAAGTTCTGCATCATTTTCTGACAATTATTTTAGAACACACACAACACAATTAATCGTAATAAGCTTAGCCAAAGTTTTTAAGTGCTGAAATATTACATTGAATGAGGCTGATTGACTTTTCCAGCAGCAAGAAACATGCACGCAGAGAAAAAACATAGTTGCAATAACCATGTTTTAAGAGGAGCATAGTATGATTCGGATTATGATTGTTGTTAACATGTTCTTAAACATATAATATTTTCTTTGATCATGATAAAATGATTACAACAACTATATTTAGAAAAGTAACTTTTTTGTAGGAACTAAAATATTATTGAAACAATCATTATTCTCTTATTGGGTCGAAAATAGAATATGATTGCAACTACTATATTATGAATTTATTTTTAAGATCCAGAATATTATTGAAACAATAATTTTATTTGTTTTATTTTCGTGCACTCCAATTTCCACAGCTATTGATTAAGATATCTTCAGAGATTTGCCATTGTCTGGGCTGAACAGAAATATTAATCCAATTGAAAATTATTTTTGATAAAATTTTCTGTCCGAGCTGGGGCTTGAACCGCGGCTTTTTCGCTTACGAGCCGCGCACACTACTAGTAGGCCACAGCCTCTACTACTGCTCGCCTGACTAATGCCATTCATAAACATGGTACATTAAGTGCATTGTCACAAAAATAGCAATATGTGTGATAAACAAAATATGGTCAGAATTGTGAAATATATTTACGGTAAATAGAAATATGTTTGCTGCAATTAAAGTTGAAAATGTCACTTTTCTGCGTGCTGTTTTTAGGATAAGGCGATTTAAAACAAAACACAATAATTGAACAGTTGACAAGCGAAACGGCACATAGCCAGGAATAGATAAAACTTATTGTGTCTGAATGAAGTGAAAGTTTTTCCTGCAAGCTGTTCAGACACAATAAATTCTTTCGATTTTTGTGTTGTGTTCTGCTTCATTTGCCAACAATTAAAGAATAGTTCAGACAAACATTCAAAATTCTTATATGTTTGTTTCTATAATAATATTTACATTTATCATGATTGACAGAACTACAGCATTTTTGTTGCAACTAATAGTTGCAATCATAGTATGTTGACCATTTCAATGATGTTATGATTTCAACTATAATGTTATTTTTAGTAGCACAATTAGTAAATAATGACTTTATTAAGGCAAAAATTTGTGTTTGCAGAAATAATACAATAGTTTTAGTAAAAAAATAATTATTGCAGTAATCATGTCTCAACCATGTCTTTTCTCTGCGTGTGGTCCTAAGTATCACTAGGTTCAAGAATCTCAATTTTCATTAGGCCACCTGGATCAAAAAATCAGAAACCAAATTGATCACGTTTTGATCCAAGGACGGCACTCTTCCAGTCTATTCCACGCATGATCCGTGGTGCAAACATTCCCCCCTATTATGAATTTTTATACGATAGACGATAAACGCTTGCAAGCGTATCGTAAAAATCAAGCTTTCGAATTATCGTTTTCATACGCCCGATAGATATGCTATTGTGAATGACAGTAATTTTACAGCTTTAATTTTACTGTGAATTTAAAAAAAAAATAACTGAAATTCTCACTTCAAGATATTAAAAGTTCAAAAATAAAATATATGAATATGTTTCCGACGTCCCATTGAGTTCATAGATGCTGTGAAAAGAAAACAGTTGAGGGATGCTTCCATTCGGCGTTTTCTTCCGTTGAAGTGGCAAACTCTTGGCCAAAAAAGATCGTATTGGTTTTGCTCAAATCCTGTTCAAAAACTTATTTCTATCACTTTAATACTAACATATTTCGAAAAAAGATTTAAGATTCATTATTTAATTTCAGCTATCGTACAAAAATATTTAGCCTCTTGCAAGCGTATGAAATTGAACAGCTGTTCCGATACGTATCGTTTCGTAATACCATTTGTTTCCGATAAACGATAAACGCTATCTGTCGGATTTAATACGACAAATTTAAGTTCGTAATACCGCATAACAGAATGCAAGCGTTTATCGTGTATCGTATGAATTCGTAATAGGGGCCATTGACTCGGATCATTATTTTGTCGCAGCTAAGATCCGTACACGTCTGTGAGCAGCTAAGAATGCACACAACCCTACATAGAGAAAGCTATTGGATAAGCCTTCCAAGTATCGCATTAAAGGTCCTGTCAAGCGTTTTATGTGAAAGATTGAAGCTGATTGAAAACCAACTGTAAACAAATTAGCTTATATTTGTTCCTGTGAATTGGTTTCACTATCAGGGCGCTGGCTAGTTGAGCTGCAAAGAGTTGACAATCAAGCTGGTCAGTGGCATATAAATTTCAGGCGATTTGTGCTCGAAGTATATGCACACGGATATGGAAGATAAACAACAAGAATAGAAAAAACACAGGTAAGTATGGTTTATAATTATAATTCTTTATTTAAGCTTACGTTTCTTCAATAGGTGAAGAGTAATTTCGGCTCGAGATAAAATCGAAAACTTTACTTTTTCGGGTGATAATCAATTAGTGATTGATTGAACCAAAAAAATCCTCGTCGGAGAAGTCGATCGAGCGACTCGTTCGGGTATCGAGAATCGATACTGGAATGAGTCGATAATGCAGTAAGTAAATCTACTACTTTAATTATTATGTAGGGTTGCGGCCTATACAAACTGATTGGACCTTATCAGTGTGTCTTCAGACCTGGAGAATTTACCATCGACCAGATCTCCACGCTACGACAAATCTTGGAGAGGACCAATGAAAAATAAATCGACACCATCATCTTTTTGTCGACTACAAAGCCACCTTCGACAGTCAAATAAGGAAGAAACTATACTCCACCATGTCTGAATTCTTGTAAAACTACTATTACTTTGCAGGATGACACTGAGCAACACTAGCAGCGCAGTTAAGATCGGGAAGGACTTCTCCTTACCATTTGTTACCAAACGAGGTTTCAGACATAGTGATTCCTTATCGTGAAACTTTTTCAACCTAATGATAGAGAAGATCATCTCAGCTGCTGATCCTAGACGTAGTGGCACAATATTATATAAGAGTGTTTTGCTGCTTGCGTATGCTGATGGCAGTGCAGCATTCTCTAGATTAGAAAGAGAGTCAAGTCAAATGGGTCTGGCAGTGAATGCAGATTCACAGAAACAAACATTCCCAGCGCCTGGAGGAAGGACTTCGTCTATCTGGGATCCAGCATTTACTCAACTAATGACATCAGCATTGAGATAAAACGAAGAATAACTCTTACCAACAGGTGTTACTTTGGGCTCAGTAGGCAATTGAAAAACAGAGCCCTCTCTCGACGAACGGAAATTACGCTCCATGAATTGCTTATCATGTTCATCCTACTTTATGCATCACAAACCTGGACGTTGATCAGTTCCGATGAAAATACATTGGAGCCTTGGAGAGAAAGATCCTTCACAAGATCTATGGAAAAATCTGTGTCAATGGCGAGTACCGAATACTGTGGAGTGATGAACTACGTACAGTTGTACGAGCTGTACGTCGACATCGACATAACCAAGCGCATTAAAATCGAGCGGATTTGCTGGCTAGGTCATAATCAGAGTATGAAAGACGATGACCCATTGTAGAAAATATTCGATCCGGTTCCCAGTCGTGGTTAACGCAGAAGAGGACGACCGCATCTTCGTTGGAAAGACCAAGTAGAGGCCAACCTGACGAAGCTTGGAATTTCCAACTGGCGACAGCAAGCGAGAGACAAAAATGGCTGGCGCTTGTTCTTAGACTAGGCCAAAATCGACATACATAAAATCGTTTTAATATTTTTAAGAAAAAAAAAATTGAGATAACTGCAACTAACGTTTCTATAGAGTTTTCTTAACCCTTTCAGACCCTGATGCATTGATTGTGTGGTAGCTTTCGATAGAACGTGGTGCCTACTTTTGACTGCACTGGTATTTCAGATATTGCGAAAAATTAGATACATTTGTATGGGAAGTGCCACGCCCACTTGTCTAAATATTAAAACCATTTTTTGTACTTTTCTGTGCCTAAATTACTAAAAAGTCATCAAAATAATTTATTCCTTCTAGTTTGTCCAATCATTACATTGTGCAGTGCTCAGTATGGCTCGCAAAAGACAGGTAGTGCAGATTTAAAACATTTCATAACAGACTTGTTTATGGAGAAAACATAATTTTTCTTTTTTTGTATTATTTCTAAATTTGTATATATATATATATAATATTTTATAAAAAATTTTCCGCGTGGTCCAGAACATTTTTTTTAATTTTTTTATAAAAAACTTATTAATTTTTAAAAAATTTTTTTTTTCAAAAATTATTTTTGTAATTTAACGTGTATTAATAGTACTTGACCCAAAAATCAAGAAATTTTAACAAGCCGTCACTAAGCAAAATTAATTTTACTAAAACAGTGGCCTTAAACTAAATTCTTTGTAACTCATTGAAAAAAAAGCTTGAAAAAAATTGCAATTTATTTTTTTTCATATACATTTCAATAATATCTATTATATATATAAAAATTACGACTTCCTGTTTTAGGTGGCTATTTTCACGAATTTTCACTCACTACTACTTTGATTCTGTTTGATTATTTTAAACATTTTATTTTAAAGTATGGAATATTTTGTAACATTTTATTCATAAATAAACATAGACATGTATATAATCCAGGGTTCAGAATATTCACACATCTTCACTCACAAACATTTGCTTGAAGCACACAACATACAATTTTATTTTCATTTCCTTTTTGTGTGTAATGGAGTTGACGTGTTGTTGATCATCCAACATGAATTCTTCGTTTTAATATTTGCTTGTGCCTCACAAACTCAAACAAAGATCGATCTCAACACTTCTCTGTGTTTCAGTTTAAGGCTTGATTACCCAAGCGTAACGTTAGGTGGCGCAGCGGGATGTAGCGCAGTGCGACGTTGCCTCGAGGATAAGCGATTACCGAAATCTTAGTTCAACGTTGTGCAGGCGCCGTATTGCAGGGCACTCATTTTATTTTAGTAGGCTTACTAACTTCTCTTCAATAAAAGACTGCATCCTTTCTTACGTAGTATTAAAATTTACAATTTTGTGAAGTTAAACAAAATTTTTCGCTTGTCCTACAGCTGTCGAACTGCCAAAAATCGTAACGTTGCGTAGAAATCTATTTTCTACAGACTTCTACACTGCGTTACGCTACGTTATGATTCCGGTTACGACTTGTACACATTTATCATTAAACAGATTTTAGCTTGACAGTTGGCAACGTCGCGCTACGTTACCTTATGCTTGGGTAATCAAGCCTTTACACTTATGTTTGCGTCAAAATGTTCATGTTGGAGAATTCAGGCCTTTGTGAAAACCAAAACAAAGACAATTTTTCCAACTTGAACAAGTGGTGTTTGCAAAATTGTCTTTGTTTGTGTCGGTCATTAAGAGAAAAATAAAGGGTCCGCCAAATAACTTTTTTTTTTAAATCCTATAAAAAAAAACTACTAAATATTTTCTCAAATTTCTTTTTTTATTTGAAAGTACAATCCTTCCGGTTAATAATGAAAAATAATTTCATTCAAATGGCTGCCTTGGCTGGCCATTCAGTAGCCTACGGTCCAATTTTAAGCACATTATCGATTGTGTGCAGCTGTATTTCACCAATGGCTTCACGAATATTGTCCTTTAAAGCGTCAATTGTCTCTGGCTTGTCGGCGTAACACTTATCTTTGAGGGCACCCCAAAAATAATAGTCCAACGGTGTCAAATCGCAGCTCCGAGTTGGCCAAACGACATCAGCTCTGCGGTTGATAATGCGATCTTCAAAAACAGGGCGCAAAACATCGAGTGTAGCTTCGGATGTGTGGCACGTAGTACGTCCTGTTGAAACCAAATGTTGCCAATATCCTCCTCTTTAATTTTTGTGAACGAAAATTCGTTCAACATGGCCCGATAACGATCGCCATTGACTGTTACGGCCACTCCTTGCTCATTTTCGAAGAAAAATGGCCCAATTTTGCCTCTGGACCAAAATGTGCCCCTAATGCGACAATTTTGCTTGTTTACATACCCGCCAAGATCAAAATGAGCTTCATCTGAAAAGATGATTTTTGGCAAAATCGGCATCTTCTGTAAATTGATCGCAGGCCCACTTAGCGAAGCGAAAACGCATTGGATGGTCAGTTGGCTTCAACTCCTGAGCCAATTGGACTTTTTATGGCGTCATACCAAGGTCTTTATGCAAAATTCGTCTCAATGATGTCTCCGAAATGTTCAATTGTTGAGAACGACGGTGAATTGATGTTGATGGCGCTTCACGCACACTTTCTGCCACAGCAGCAATATTCTCGGGTGTACGCACTGCTTTTGGCTTTTCACACTTTGGCTTATTGATGAGGATGCACGTTTCTTTCACCTTTTTCACAAGATAACGAACATACGGAGCTGACGGTGCTTCTCTTCTTCCAAAATCCGTACGCAATTTTCGCACACATTCTGCAACATTACCATGATTTTCAAAATAATGTCGCAATATTTCCCAGCGTTGTTCAAGCGTATACACAACCATATTCGTTCAGCGGAAGGATAAAACTAATTATCTGTCAAATCAGACATGTGCTAAGTGTTACCATTCACGAAATAAGCACTAGTTGAAAAAAAAAGTTAGATGGCGGACCCTGTATGTGCAATGACAGGTTTTTTTTGCTATGCATAAACCGATCACTACCGTCGTGTGACGTAAAAAGCAAATGCTGTTCTGGTTGCTGTGCAGCGTATTGAACTGGTTTTTGGCCAAATGTAGAAAACTTCGGCGTCAATTAGAAAATATTTTGCGCTGAAATAATGTAATTTGCAAATATATCAATGAAAAGCAATGCAAAGGCAAAGTTTTGTTATAAAAAAATACGCTATTTTTAATGAAGAAACAAACAAATATACTTGTCCCGTTGAAACTTGCAGAAAAGAACTAGCTAAATGCAAAGAGTACTTCGAATTAAGTTGAAAAGCATCTCGAGAATGTAAAGAAAAAAGCCGCAGTTATTAAATTAAACACAATCTTAAACAGAGCAGATTTTATAAGATGTTGTATAGGATTAATATAAAAAAAAATTGCCGCTTCGTCTTTTAAATGATAAAGAATTTTTTAAAGATAAAATAAAGCCCTATGCAGAAAAGTTTCACTACAATGATCTCAAGAAATATATCGGCTATGCTTGGCAGGACAAGCATATTCTGGGAGTCAACATACAGTACATAAAAGATTGAAAAATTTGCATAAACACCATAAAACAACTAATTATCTATCTACCAGGCTCAAAATGAACTTAATCGGAATAGCACAACCCCAGATATAGTGATTTAAATATTACATATGCATATTAAGGGTGACCTTATTTTTCTAAAATACTTTTCTTAAGATGGATGGCTGAAAAATCGTTCCTTTTGATGTAAAAACAATAAAAAATTTCAAATTGTAAGTAATCGGAAACTATTTACCCGATATAATCTACTGTATATTTAATTTTATTAAATAACGAAATAAAAAAAAATTAGGTCCCATACCTATGGTGTTTATGCAAATTTTCCAATCTTTTATGTACTGTATGTTGACATCCAGAATATGCTTGTCTTGCCGACTGGCAACGTCAATTTTTAAAGAAATCATTTTGTTTTTTGTAATTTCCGCTATTGCTCTTTTTATCTGTTGGCTGGAAACGCTAAGCATAGCCGATATATTTCTTGAGATCATTGTAGTGTCAAACTTTTCTTCATAGGGCTTTATTATTATTTCTTTAAAAAATTCTTTATCATTAAAAAGACGAAGCGGCAAATTTTTTTTTTCTGATTGTTAAAATCTGCTCTGTTTAAGATTGTGTTTAATTTAATAACTGCGGCTTTTTTCTTTACATTCTCGAGATGCTTTTCAAATAAATTCGAAATACACTTTGCATTTAGCTAGTTCTTTTCTGCAAGTTTCAACGGGACAAGTAAATTAGTTTGATTAATTTTACAAAATATTCCACACTTTAAAATAAAATGTTTAAAATAATCAAACAGAATCAAAGTAGTAGTAAGTGAAAATTCGTGAAACTAGGCACCTAAAACAGGAAGTCATAATTTTCATATATAAAATGGATATTATTGAAATGTATATGAAAAAAAAAATTAAATTGCAATTTTTTTAAAACTTTTTTTTCAATGAGTTACAAAGAATTCAGTTTAAGGCCACTGTTTTATTAAAATTAATTTTGCTAAGTAATGGTTTGTTAAAATTTTTTGATTTTTGGGTCAAGTACTGTTAATACACGTTAAATTACAAAAATAATTTAAAAAAAAATTTTTTTTTAAATTAATAAGTTTTTATAAAAAATAGAGAGCCACATACTGGCTCTCTAGCTACATGTATCTGTATTCTATATTGTATTACAAACGCAACAAGCCATGAATGTGACTGTTCCAGTTAAACGGTACTTAAAAAGGCGTCTGATTTGCTGGTATGAAAACGACATGTTTTTGTACCTTTAAGCCGTTCTCTATATAATTGTAGTCCTTTTTTATATTTATCAAGAATCGAATTGAAATTTATGTCAGATTCGCTTGATGCGCTAGCGTCGTTTGTTCTTGTCTTTTTTCCCTTTCTTTTTCACCCGTTCGCCAAATAAACTCTAAAATATGCATTGAATCTGGTATTGAAATCAAGGTAGTGCAGTTGATTTGTCGTTTATTGTTTAGTTTATTGTTGTAGCTTAATAAAAACTATTTAAAGAAAATGTTACAATTGTTTAACAACAAATAAAATTAATATACAACCTAATAACTTAATAAATGGTACGCTTATATGAAACACACAATGCATAGTTTGCTGACAACGAAACGGTCCGCTTCAGTGCTTTTAAAAGTGCACACCATTTTCAACCTTACCGTTTGGCTATCTGCAAAACGACAATAATGAAAGCAACTGATCTGTATTTATATATGTATATTTCACATACATATTAATAAAAACAACAACAACAACAAAAGCAGCACAGCAACGAACAACATGATTACGAACCAAACGACCAAACACAACAACAACCATAAAAACAGCATAAGCAGCTATTGAAGCAGCTTGTTATTTCTCATACGAATATATGAATTTTTTTCTTCTTAAATTTTGCTATTTTGTGACTTTATTAAAGAAAATTTATTAGATATTTGTTTTATTCGCACTCCAACTGATATTTTGGCATTTGTTTTTCTTTGTACGATGAATATTAAAGGCTGTAGGTATTACCCAAAGTGTCAACTATCATTATTAAATGTGCTTGAAAAAATTTGTGAAAATGACTCCCATACAAACCGCACTGTAAAGCCTGGGGCCGAATTACAGCATCCGTGATCGAGCAAAATTGTACAAGATTGATAGGCACTTGTCTCATCGTGCCCTTCGTAATTTTGTTCGATCACGGATGCTGTAATTCGGCACCTGGTTTTCACTGGTTGGTAAAGGTCAGTTTTCAATCACAAATGTTGTCAATCTAATGGAAACGTATTGTCATTTACATTTGTTGTCATATATGACCACTGATTGTCATATAAAGTCACAAATAAGTGAGAACAGATAGATGTCAATCAAAATATCGTTGTATGACAAGAAAAATCAAAATGCCAACATGTTGGTATTTTGTGTCAGTTGTTGCCTACAAAAAAATTTTGTTTTAATTATTTTTCATTTCACTGCTGGCAAAGTTATTTAAATATTGTTATTTTAATTGGTTTAACAACAGCTGATGTTTTATATTTGAGATTGTTAGAAAATGTTTCTTTTTGGTGTAATTTATAAAATACTGTTGATTTAATTAGATTAATAACAAAAGTGCAACAGGGATTATCGCAGTGGCCGGTGTTGCTTCCAAGGGATTTGTTGCAGGACGCATTTTCGGCATTCGTGTTGTTGCGGTCGCTTTGCCAGGAATTTGTCATTTGCGCGAATCTTGAACACGTATCTTGCGATAGAACGTGGCGAGGATGTCTTTTGAACCAACAGCGGCCACTGTGATAATCTTTGTTTAAGTGCACTTTTGTTATTAATCTAATAAAATCAACAGTATTTTATAAATTACACCAAAAAGAAACATTTTCTAACAATCTCAAATATAAAACATCAGCTGTTGTTGATAAAAAAAGCACAACTGAACAAACCGATGGCATTTCACAAATAACATCGAAAGTGAAAACAGTATGGCAATCAATTGACTTATAAATTCGACGTCAGTCTTTGACATTCGATTTTATGCCAGTTTTTGGGTTTCAATGAAAATGCATTTGACGTCATATGGTCTAAATGCCTACTGACATCAGTAATTGTTGTCATTGAAATTGACTTAGTGAAAACCAGGCTTAAGACGTTATTCTACACAAAAAAATATTTTTTAGATTTATAAAAATAATTTTGTAGTTAAAATATGCCATCATTAATTTTGCATGGATCAATTTTCGATCTAGTAAAAAAAAACTACAGAAATGCAGTACTGACTGAAATCTGACAGAAAATTTCTAGCGTTAACTCGACCTTTACACTTCAGTCGACAATAATAGAAACGTAACAGTTCAGTTCATAAAAAACAAAGTACTTAGCAATTCATTTCATAGGTAATCAATGGCCACATTCAAGCCGAAAAACTGCTCAGGTAGCGAAGTAGCATAAAGTGATACTTTCTGCTGAATGGGTTTTTTTGCGAAACGGCAAACAGTTGTTCACCATTCGTTGTTTTTTTTTACATCTAAAATTTGTTTATACTATTGTGCATTCGTTTCACACAAGAAATCATTAATTAACAGCTTAATTGAAGAATAATCTTTAATAATTAATAATTATCTATTTTCACTTCACAGCACAACTTCAGCAACAATTTACAATTTGCAGCCATTTTTTTTAGCTGTTAAAATGAAAAGAGCATAAGCAGCTCAACCAAAGTAACATACAATTTTTTTGATACCTAAGATGGCGACCGATCGGGGAACATGCTGTTTGAGCACATTATGATACATACCATTCAGCCCGAAATTTGTGGAGCAGCTACGTAGCAAATTTTCCGCTGAATGGGGCCAATGATTACCTGAATCAATGATATGGTTATTGGTGGGATGACATAACGGCCACGAACATAAGATCCATGGACAGTATGTCTGCTTCAAATGGACATGTTTGAAACCTTATGTCTGAAAACTATGGCCAGTTTAGCACTTGAAAGAACTTTGACCGAGCTTCTATTGATCAATTGCGTTGTGCGTGTTATTAAATGTTTCAACACAAATGATCGAGAACTGAACCTCCGACTCTGAGCGGCTTACGTTCTAAAGAAGCTTTACATGTGGTGCACACAATCTTCCCAGTAGGCTACAGCCGCCACTATACATATGTACATATATTATTTATACATATTCCGATACACGGGCAATTTTTTGTCGTCTCTTGTAACAGAATCTTTAAAAAGAAATTTATTATATTTAATAAAAATTCTTCTGAAATCAGAAAAAAATTTAATGTCCATTCTGTGGCCGCAAGGAATAATGACTAAACTCAAAGTATTGTAAAAAACGATATTTTTATTGCACTAGCTCAGAGTTTTTTTCTGAAATATATGAACCGTTACAAACAGAATTGTGTGCAGACATGAGTGGTAATATATTTTGTGCAAAAAATGTTTTCCTGCGTCCTTCCAAAGATTGGCAATAAAGAAAAAGCTATATCGCTTTTTTACGATGATATTTGATTTGAGTCATTATTCCTTGTGCCACAACATTAATACAATATTTAACCATTTTTTAATTATTTAACTTAACATACCAAACATTGAAACCATTGAAACTTTTGAATGTTTGCGATCAACTCGAAACTTGGAAGATGTATTTGAGTTAACATTTGGATACCATAGTCCAGGAGCCTTGATTAATGTGCGCAATCTCGGACCTTTAGCACGTAATTCTGTTTCAAGTGCCGATGGAGAACCCCATTCAGCCAATGATCTAAACCCATCAGTGGCAATATGATTTTCTCCCCAGAATGAAAAGTTTGAATCATGCGATGCTCCAACAATATCTGAAAAATGTGTTAGCCAAATGGCAAATGGATAATCTTTTGGATGGGTTTCATTTGACCAGATACCCTCGAATACAAACTGTAAAAAAATGAATAAGTATATGCAGTTATGGAACATAGCATAAGAAAAGTATAATATTCGAATGCATACGCTGTATTTGGCTTCATCACAGGCGCAACATTCTTTTTGTGCGGTTGCTGCTCCTGGTTTTTTCTCACATATAACTTGAGTTAATTGGCCATCATCAGAGAACCAAGCCCGTGGGGCTTCGTACACCATAGCTGATAATGACACACATCCGGAACCAGATTCGGGGGCAACCCACATTACTTGGATTTCTGTTTTTGGCAAATCATCAGCTTCTGAGACAGTATTGACACAACGTTCATTAAATTTAGTTAACGCATCACTAAACAGCTGGAAACGTCCAACACGTTTAGGACTTGCTGGCTGTGGACGCCTTGATCCAGTGGAAGCCTCGGCTGCGATAGTAAAGTGCGTAAAATGTTGAACTCTCATGTGAGTGCGGGATCCAAGAAGAAGAACTGTAAAACAAGAAAAATCACTTTTATATATAATAATAACCTTTACCTCAGCTCTAAACATTTCGTTTTGTCTTTAAAAGAATATTTAAAGTGCAGATAATAAGATTTTGACTCCCCCGCCTAACCTAATACACAACTTTTAATACCTCATTATAAGTATTACCCTAATACACAACTATCAATTCCTCATAAAAATACATGAAATGATATATAATAAATTTTTTACCTTATACAATTTCATCCATAATACGATAGGATAACATGTGTGGGAAAAGTATACGATTAAAGCATAGTACTATGTTTGCTTGCGTGCAATTTCGCTAACAACATTCATTTATTTCTTGCGTGAAAATTCTGGCACATATTTTGTTGCGAGGTGTTCCGTTTGCAACATTTCTCAGAGAGGTTCAAAGGGTGAGTTGGGAAATTTCATATGATCTCTCTCTTTTCGCTTAAAAATAAATAGGCAGTGTTGTGACTCACAACGAGGCATTCCCCAAAATATTGTCTTTCTATTAGTGGCCAAGTGCTGGCAATGAAAGTTGATCCACCGCAACAACTAAGCAAACGATCAACATGCATTGCATTGCGGCACTTTTATATTAATTCAATGCCAAGGCCAGTCAATTAAAACAAAAGAAGACAATAAAATGAACACTGATCTACCGCAACAACTGGGCGATCAGTTTTCATTTTATTTAAAGACAATAAAATAAAGCCAACAATTTGCTTACGTGCGGCTAGCGCCAAAAATGCTGACAATGCATTTTCGGCAAGTCAACCAACGTAGAGGTTATATAATTTAAAAAATTGTATTTTATTGTTGTAATTAGCATGCATACTTTTGTCGTCATGCAACTAAAAACAGAGGTAAAATATTTTAAATAATATTTTATTGTTGGATTCAGTGTTTTGGGAAATATGACCCAATTTTCCCACACTGAACATGTTTGTACGTTTGTTTGTCTACACTTCACACTATTAAATAAGTATGTGCGTAGAAATTAAGAATGGTTTACTTTAAGAATGTCTGTATATTTTGAAGAATAATTAATTGTATGGAACTAGAGAAAAATCTTGAGCCAGATATAACCTAGGCCAAGAAGTCAGGAAATACAAGATTAACATTTCCTAATTGTAACTTAGAGTTAAGGAATTACGTATGAAGAAATAATTGTAAACTAGATTAAAAACTTAATAATAACAATAAAAACTAATACTAATTATTGTGCAAGATTGCCTTCCGCATCTTGCACAAATGCTGAGTACAGCTAATTATCATTAAAACCGAGGTATTAAGCATAAGTATATTTAAGAGAATAAGTAGTTGTATTTTCTCGACGACAAGAAGTAGTTAAAACTTCAAATTGTAAAGACAAAAGTATCATTTTAACTAACAAATAAAAATACCGTCACCAAGTGTGAGCAAGAGATAAAACCTGTACCCAAAACCGTCTTTTCTTTAGCAAATTAGCCAGACCGAAGGACCAAGCAGACATGGATAACCACGGTAAGAATAATTAAGGTAATTTTCCGGCAACCTCACGGCTGCCTACTGACCGGCATAGCACACCATGCCTAATAAAATAAGTTGAGCGAGTATAACCAGGATTTGGGACGAGTTCCCGGTCTGACCAGTAGGGCCCTAGAACAGCGATAGGATCTACGCGCATCCTCACGGGAGGACGCAACAGCAGTACAATGTAAAGTAAAGTACGTGAAAAAATGTTGCTCAGAAACATGTTGCGATAATTATAATTTAACGTAGCGGAACAGAGTACTCCTCTGATGAAAATGTGGGGACAGTGGAATTCCACATGAAACTGAACAGAGTACTATGCTTAATAGGTTAAAAAAGTTCTGCGCAAAAAATATCTAAATTGTAATAAAATTTATTTCATGAATTTATGCATAGCTTTTTGAAAAAAAGTTGTAATTCTCAGCGGTAGTGACCTACGGGTAAGTGTGTGTGAAACGTATGCCAAAATAACGAGGGTATCCTAGGTTCAAATACCACAACAAACTTGTTCTTATTTAGAAAGATATAACTCGCGTATAATGAAACAAAATTGATTATTGAAACCCCTTCAATCTCTGCTGTATAGTAAAGGTAATAGGCGTAATAAAATTAAAAGCAACGTTCTCAAGTGTCATCAAGGTTGAAAGAAAATGTAGTAGCGATTATAATCGGCTATGGGCACGGAGCAAGATACGAAGCATTGGGGGCAAACGCTTACGTAGCGGCACAAAATGCAACAACAAAACAAAGAAATGAAAATCAGTTCAGTGTTCAAAAAGACTGCAAGCAAGACCTACTTGGTATTCGATACTCAAAACCGCGATTAAATCAGACAAGCGCACTAACAACCTAATTTTTTTTTAAGTAAATTAATGATAAAGAGTAGACAAAGCTTTAAAAAAGTATACCATGCTTTAGTGGAATTTTGTTTTCATTCACAATATAATAAAAAAGGAACAGCATTCAATACAAATTTAAAGGTTTTTTAAAATTGAATACGAGTCAGCATTATCGTCACCATCATCATCATCATCATCAATGACAGCGTGATCATGTATTGTACATTTCAGAAGTATCAAAGCTTCTGTGGGCAAATCATGTGTTTATTGCAGCTTCCTTTTGCCAGATATCAAGGAATCAAAAGTGATCAGAAACCTGTTAAAAATGTCTTCACTGCCCTTGTGGTGACTACTTTTACGAGAAAAATGCTCTCCAAAGTTTTTAAAAAACTGTGTTACGACATTCTTGAGCTTCTTCAGATAACACTGTAGGGACGTCAAAAAGACACACGAAAACGCTAAGAAACGTGAACCTAATTTTTGGTAGTAGAGTTTAGTGACATAATCGGTTATCAAAAATCAGGTAAAAATCTCGAGATATTTAGTCACTTTAAGACCCATTTTTACCTATATTTTAATTATATTTGTAGCCTAAAAAATTTGACCTCCTTTGATTTTGTCTAAATTTTCAGAATTGAATAATCTTCTTATGAAATAAAAACACTAATTTGATTAAAAATTTGTTGACATTTTTCTAAAAGTTTTTAAGATCAACACTCAAATTTGGTCAAAATGGAGGAAAAACCCAAATAACTTAACATTTATAAAATCAAAGATAATTTAAGAATCACAAGGCTCAAGACAAAAGTTAATTGTTAATTGTAAAAATCTGATTATCTAGAGATTTTGACTTGATTGGGAAAAACTAAATTCTACGACCGAAAATTAAGCTTACGTGTCTCGACGTTTTTGTGTGTCTTTTTAAAAATTGAAAATTTACCTGCAGTGTAATTGACCTATGACAATAACGCAAGAGATATAATCTCGGGTCCATGTTTTAAATATTTATGTATTGTTGCAGGCATACAATACCAGGGATATAGTTTTACAAACAACCTAGCAGTATTAAGAATTGAAAAATACAATATACGTACATTCACATTTATTTATATCATATACTTATACATATACTATTCTCCACCGAACCCCTAACAATTAATTCTAACTACAGCACTGGCCCTTTACACTTATAAATAAAGACAACAACAATAATGAATATTTTTTGCATACAGGGTGTCCTAGATCAACGTTTCAATCCGGCGCTGGTTGATTCCTTGGGCCAAGACAAGAAAAAAATTGTAAGGTAGGGGGGGGGGTCTATCTCATAAGTTTTAATGCAATAACTTAAAAGTATTACAGATAGGAACCTATTTGAAACGGTTTCTTAAAGCTTTTTAATTAGTTAATTAATGTATGTTTTACAATAAATTAACGAGTATATGTTTTCATAAAATAATAAATTCGCTCCTATTCGTTGCTGTACGGTGAAGCCGTATAATAAAGTATTGCAGAGAATTATTTGGATATTAATTCTGCATCAGAAAAAAAAAAATCATAACTTTTTTTGGTAAGAAGAGCTTAAAGTGAAAAAAAAGAAAATAGAAAACATGTTTTTCATATTAAAATTGCTATAAATTATTTCTTGGATAAAAATACCAAAAAACTTTAACAGATATTAGTTAACTAATTAAAAGTCTGTCAAACTTTTTTAATTATTGCATTAAAACTGATGACACCTATGAATGCCATTTTTGCTATTCTTCCGCTTATAGATCGAAACATGAGGGAGATGGACCCCCTTCAATACAATTTTTTTCTTGTCTTGGTTCAAGGAATTAACCAGCGCCGGATTGAAACGTTGATCTGGGATAACAAATATTTATATACAAAATAATATTTTAAAAAAGGACAAAAAGGCTAAAGGGGAAACCGATGTCTGACTGTCTAAACCTGGTGAGGCCAGCATAATCCTTGTGAAATCGCTTCAACTCGACTCAAACCTCCACGTGGTGTTTCAAACTGACAACCGTCAGTTTGGCGGCTTATCTGAGCGGCGGGCCACTTAAGCTTAAAACAGGTTCTGCGTCGGGTTTGAAGCCCACCCGGGTTTGAAGCAAAACTGATCCCGACTGATGACGACTTCCGCAAACGAAAAACTGATAATGATTTACGGATATGCACCTGGTATGTCCGAACACTTAATTGCGAAGGTGCCTCTATCCAACTGACTGATGTCTTGGAAAGATACAATGATGATATTACTGCTATCCAAGAAATGCGATGGAAGGGACAGGGTTGCATTCGGCATGAACCCTATGATATCTACTACAGCGGCCATGCGGAGAAGCACGAGTTTGGATGTGGATTTGTAGTTGGCAAGAGACTACGGCCCCACGTCCTGCGATTTACACCTGTGACCGAACGGCTTGCCATAAGCCGCATAAAGTATAAATTTTTTAATATAAGATTAATATGTGCGCACGCTCCGACAGAAGACAAGGACGATGAGACCAAGGAAATTTTCTACGAGTGCTGCCCCGTCACGACGTAAAAATCGTGCTTGGTGACTTCAACGCTAAGGTGGGTAAGAAAAATATATTTGGTCCAGCAGTCGGAAAGTTCAGCCTCCACGACAACACCTCCGATAACGGAATGAGGCTGATTGACTTTGCAGCAGCATGGTCGTAAGTAGCACTAGATTCAAGCATCTCAAAATTCTTAAGGCCACCTGGATGTCCCCTGATCAAAAAACCAGAAATCAAATTGATCATGTTTTGATAGACGAAAGGCACTCTTCCAGTGTATTTGATGTACGCACAAGCCAAGATCCATACACGCCTGTGTGCAGCCAAGAATTCTCCCAACCATACACAAAGAAAGCTAAACGTCGACAAGCTGCACTCAAAACAGACAGCCGAAGCTTTTGCCACTCGACTCTCACTCCTGCTTCAAAGCACTCCTCCAATCGATGATATACGCGCGCAGTGGTCACACATTTCCCACACCATGCGTGCGGCTGCTAAAGAGGTAATTGGCTACCACCGCCCTCGTCGAAACCAGTGGTACGACCAAGAGTGTCGCATCGCCACTGCGGAGAAAGACGCCGCCTACAAAACCACCCTGCAGACGGTTGAAACGCGTGCTGCTAAGGAGCGATAAAAAAAGAAAATAGGGAAGAGAGACGTATTTTCAGGCGGAAAAAAAGAGAGTCAGAAAAGCGCGAGCAGGAGAAGATTGAGCTGTATGGTGACAGGAATGAGGTTCGAAAATTTTTCGAAAAATAATATGCCTTGCTGATGGTTTTAAAACCGGGGCTCTTCCTGCAAGGATGAAAACGGGAATCTAGTGACAGATGTCCAGAGTACACTGACATTATAGAGGAAACATTTCTCTAAGCTTTTAAATGGCGACGCTGACAACAATCCCGCCAATAGAGATGATATTCCGGAAACCCCAACTACGGATGACAGCGTCGAAGATCCGCTGCCCGCGTTCTATGTGAAAGATTGAAGCCCATTGTTAACGAACTGATTGGATCTTATCAGTTTGGCTCCAGATCTGGAAAGTCCACCATCGACCAGATTTTCACGCTACGGCAAATCTTGGAGAACCCTCAAGAAAAACAAGTCGACATTCACCATCTTTTTGTCGACTACAAAGCCGCCTTTGAGAGCCCAATAAGGAAGCACCTGTACTCCACCATGAGTAAATTTGGTATTCCTGTAAAACTCATACGACTTTGCATGATGACACTGAGCAAAATAGCAGCGCAGTTAAAATTGGGAAGGACCTCCCCCCACCATTTGTTACCAAACGAGGTTTCAGACAAGGTGATTCCTTATCGTGCGACTTTTTCAATCTAATTATAGGGAAGATCATCCGAGCTGCTGATCTGAGACATAGTGGCACAATATTCTACAAGAGTGTTATGCTGCTTTCGTATGCTGCTGACATCGATATCATTGGCAATAATACGCACTAAGTCAATGCAGTATTCTCTAAATTAGAAAGAGTCAAGTCGAATGGGTCTGGCAGTGAATGCAGATTTGACGAAGTACTTGGTGTCAACAAACAAATAAAAAAGTCCCAGCATCTTGAAACCCACGTTTCAGTTTAAAATACCTTCTTCGAGGTTGTGAAACACTTCGTCTATCTGGGATCCAGCATAAACTAAACCAACGACATCAGCATTGAGATCAAACGAAGAATAACTCTTGCCAACAGGTGTTACTTTGGGCTCAGTAGGCAATGGAGAAGCAGAGCCCTCTCTCGTCGAACGAAAATCACGCTCTATAAATTGCTCATCATGCCCGTCCTACTTTACGCATCACAAACCTGTACGCTGAGCAGTTCAGATGAAAAGACTTCAGGAGCATTCGAGAGAAAGATTCTTCGTAAGATCGACGGACCAATCTGCGTCAATGGCGAGTACCGAATACGGTGGAATGATGAACTGTATGAGCTGTACGCTGACATCGACATAGTCAAGAGCATTAAATCGAGCGACTTCGCTGGCTAGGTTATGTTCAGCGCATGAAAGACGATGCTCCAGAAAATATTCGATTCGGTACCCAGCGGCGGTCAACGCAGAAGAGGACGATCGCATCTTCGTTGGAGAGATCAAGTAGAGGACAACCTGACGAAGCTTGGAATTTCGAACTGGCGCCAGCAAGCGAAAGACAGAAATGGCTGGCGCAAATTCTTAGATGAGGCCAAGATCGACATTCGGTTGTAACGCCAACTAAGTAAGCAAGTAAGTAAGTAAAAAGGCTAACTTTTTATTTTTAGAATTATTTCAATAATACAGTAGAATCTCGAAAAAGTTAACTGAATATCCCAAGCAGTTGCGAATTCAGGGGGGATTTAGCGGGTTCAAACTTCTCCGAAATTTTCGGATAATTTTATTTAAATGTGATGCACTGGTGTTTATTATGTGAGCTAAGGGTGCCAAAAAGAAAAACAGTGCTTTTGATAATTTATTTTAAATATTCACACCCCTACTTGTTTCTATTGTCAATGCACTGAATTCTGTTCCGGTTTTTTTTATGTTTTTTGCGATACGCGCCTTTAGCTATACATACAACCGCAACCTGAAGTCGCAAAAACACCAATACATACAACCGCAACCTGAAGTCGCAAAAACACTTGCCTACTTTCGTCAATTTGCAAACCTCAATTTATTGTTTCATTGATTTCAGCACCTGCGTCGAGTATTAAAGCAATACCTAATCGTATTCTCGTATTTTCGTCGACCAACCTTCATTTTATTTTTTTATCATTTCTTGAGTCTGCTGCTATTAAGATTTTTGGATCATTGTAAGCTACTGTCGAAAATTAAAAATATCTTGCGATTAAAATGCACAGAACTCAATGCAAAGATATTGTGGGAGAATTCGTAGTTGACTTTGCGATGTGGAAAAGGTTAGAGTATAATAAAAGAAAATTTTTGATGTGCGTCCTCAATATTCACGCCTTATAAATATGTACTCTATATTTTTGCAGACTCTCTTTAAAGATTCCAAAAGAAAAATGGTTCCTAAAAATTTGCGCAACCCTTCCGATTGCAATGGCTTTAAGCGAACACTCATTTTCAACTTCTCTACGCAGATTAAAAACGTATCTACGAAGCAAAGCAAGTGAAGACCGATTAAACGAGTTGGCGTTGCGAACGTGCATCGTGACGTGAAAGTAACGTGTGAAAATGTAATCGATATTATGTCGATAAAGCGAAGAAAAATTAAAATCATTTTACAGTCTAAAACTCAGTTGGTTTGATTTACTGATTACTTATTTAATAAATATACTATGCATAAGGGAAGGAAATTTCCGGATCTTCTGCCGGTTTTCTAATCTTCTGAATGCAAAAGTTCTGCTCTTATTCAAAATTTCGGATCCTCAAATGCTTCAAATTTCATATAAATTTCTATTTTTTTCATTGCAACTGAGAATTAATTTTTAACTCTATTTATCGTATACAAATCATTATTGTCATGACACTTGTGACATCAAAAATACTCAGTCAAAGAGGCGCTTCAAATTGTGTGGATGAGAGAATCGCGATAACATTATTATATGAAACAATTGATTCAGTTTGACTCGCATCTTGTTGCAGTAAACAGTTCAAATGCATATTATTTTATTTTGTACACCATAGAAAGTAAAAATCAGCTCAAAAAAGCGAAAAGGATAGATAACAGAATTCTTCACAAAACGTTAGTGAATTATGTGATATGAAAACTATTTAGTAGCATATTTTGGAGTTTAATTCTTAAGAATAGATTTCATATATAGTAAAACGTAAAGTTTTTTAAGAAATCGTTCCCGATGCTACCCATTGCTTAATCGTTTTCCTTTTACGCGATTATGTTGAAGAGAGTTTCAATAAACTTCATGTTACTCTCCAGTGGTAAATGGACACATAACATAACCATTTATTTCTTAAATACAATGCAGCTGAGTGGCTTCTTGTACTATTTACAGTTCTCTATTACATTTGTTTGGATATGGCTTCTAAAATACTGACATTGCCGCTAAATACTGATCACATCTATCTTACACAGTAAGCGACGCACACTGGATTAGAAGGTACCGAAACCGAAGATTCATTCAAAAAATCATACAAAGTTTTGACAATAATGTTTGGTACCGAGTTGAAGTAGATATATGTCCGCATCACTAAGTAAATTTTTATTTTTTTTTATTTGTTTATTAATGCAACTGCACGCTGTCAAAGTTCACTTATTGTTTGTATGTTTGCGCAAAGTAGTGAAAACTTTTTTTTTTTACATTTTTAATAAATTTTTTTCGTAACATAACAAAAAAGACTTTATTTTTAAATGGAGCCTTCAACGTCAGGTATATATCTATATATTAAAAAATGGTGCGAAAAAGTGTTGAAAAATATTTTGCATATATATATAAAAAAAGTTCTCATGCTACGGAATTTTTCGAGAATATTTAACTGAAGTCAAAATTACAAAAAGAAATCGCTCAAGGTGCCTAAACGAAAACGAGTGTTGTCTTACTCTAAAAAAAATTAAATCAAAGTAAGTACAGAAAGAGAATTATCTCTTTTAAATAAAAACAATCTCAAATTAAAAAAAGGCACAGTTTCGGTAGTACCGTAAGTATAGACGAAGAATTCCTTTTTATACAGTAATAGAGAAAAATTCTGTTTTTTTTAATTTATATTTTCCAAAACCATTTTAAAGCATTTCATCTTCTCAATAAAAATTATAAAAATAAACATTTGTTGTTGTTGTTGCCTTCTTCAAAATTACTTTATCTTAAAAGCTCACAATTGTTTTGTTTTATAAAAAGTTGATATTTTTAATGATGAATTTGTTGTTCTTGTTTTTTATGTTGGCCAAAACTAAATGTAATTCAAAGTTATATTTAATAAATGGTAATAAATATCTGAAAACTTTGAAATATTTATTTTTCCTGTAGTAAAGGGCATATACATATATGTATATTTTAAAAGCAGTTTACAATTTAAATTTTAGTTAACAAAATATGTTTTCAATATGGAAAAATATAATGCATAATATAAATAACTAGTATTCCCCGGCAGACGTTGTTCTGCCACAGACCGCCTTAATGCCATATACGAAAGTTTCAAAAAATGCCAAATATATTCACCATTTTCAGTCAAGCTGCCGAAGGTAATCATATGAACTAAATAACCAAATTTTAGTCTAATACGATCAAAACCGTACGAAATATAGCGTTTTTGTTGTTTTGTAAGCGGTAAAAAGGAAAGGGGGCAGTTGCCCCCCACTTTTTTAGCTAGATAAACAATTTAAAAGGAAAACTTCAAAAGTTATTCAAAATATCCTCTTCTTTCTCTCTTCTTCATAACCATTTTCTTTCTCAGTGTTTGCAAAAAGATAGAACAAAATGTAGAGTTTCTACTGCAAACCCACCACTTCAGTTTAAAAGCACCCTTAAGTATGTAGCTTAATGCTTGTTAATTTTGCAACTCTGGTAAGAAAAAATTTGACATGTTTCTAGGGGCTTTCCATATTGGACGACATGTTGTACGATAAGTTAGATGGAAAACTAATATGACTATATGATTGAGCGTTCGAACGATCCAACTTTTAAAGCAACATCATTAATTGCAAGCTCTCAAGCAGAACACATCCGGCTAATAGCTAAGCAACTTTTAGATGCCCTAACAATTGAGCTGATTGAAGAAACATCAAATCCGGTTCCTTCAGTACAGTTGCCATTATATGATCGACTACGAAAAGACTATTTCGAAATTTTAGATCTTCTCTCAAATGAGATAACGGCTAGATTCGATCAAACAGGTTGATATTTTACTTTTTTTTATTTTTGCAAGTTTACACCAGCTTCACTCAACCGACTCACTTTGATTTAACATTCAGTGAGTCGGTTGAGTGAAGCTAGTGTAAACTGGCACTATGTAAATCTTATTGTACATTTAAACAGATCTTGACACTCTGGAATCGTTGGGAAATATTGTAATCGAAGCCTTCAACGGAAAAGTGCCTTCTGAACAAAATCTAAAAACAAAACTTGATCTTTATGCAGATGACTTTTTTGCAGATGAAATTACTGAAGCAATTGCATGGCCAAACACCTTGAAATTGTAGTGGCATTGTATCCCAATTTGCGAAAAATTCGGTTACTGTAAAAAAACTATTAAATGAAGTTGAAAAACTTATTGCTTTGCTTTTGACTGTGCCTGCATCAGCAGCTTCATCTGAGCGTTCTTTTAGTGCACTAAGACGACTTAAAACGTATCTTCGAGCAACTATAAAACAGAAACGACTCACTCATGCGGCACTTATACACATTCACAAAGATAAAACCGAAGAATTGAATTCGATGGAGGTGGTGAAAGAGTTTGTTTCTCGCAAGGACAGAAAGAAACATTTTGGAATAATTTAAATTGATATAACTTTTTGTACCTTATTGCATTTAAACCATGTAAAGATATACCTAGTCTTGCTTTATAAAATTACCATATGAAAGATCCTTTAAAGAATGATCTCTAATATCGAAATTGGAAGAACTTTTAAAAATAATGAAATTTTAATATTTTTTATATATTTTTATATATTTTTTATTTTAAACTAAAATTTTTAATTTTAATTTTTTTTATTTTAAACTAAAATAAAAAATTTGTTTGTTCACATTCATGCTTCTTGGAAGAAATTTTGGTGAACTTTTTTTTGCACCACCATTTGTACTGCCCCCCCATTTGTACTGCCCCCCAGATGAAATTAGCTTCCGACGCGCTTGAAAGGGGTGCGGCAAAAATTTTTCCTTTTAACCATCTCGTAATCGAAACAAATCTACTACCCAAATTTCAACTCAATTTAGCTTAAATCTGGTGCTTTTGCTTCAATCGACGATGGCCCCCCGAAAAGTGAGTTTCACTAAAGTGGGACAGGCCTATTTTTAATGCACTTGTCGAGAGTAACCTTATGAACTAAATTACACAATTTTTGTCTAATACGACCCAAACAGTTGAAATAAAACATTTTCATTGGTTTGTGAGCGGTAAAAGGGGGGAGTGGAAACCAATTTTTAGTACAATTGCTGACAGTAACCATACAAACTCATCCAAAATTTTAGCTCAATCGACCCAGTAGTCAATTTTAATGATTTATCAAAAAATAGGTGTGGCTATATAGCGATGACTTTTTAGTACAGTTGCCGAAAGTAGACATACAAACTTAAGTATCAAATGTTAGTATTATACGGTCAAAACTGCTTGAAATATAGCATTTTTACTGATTTATGGGCGAAAAAAGGGGGCATGGAAACCAATTTTTCATACAGTTACTGACAGTAACCACACAAACCAAATTACCAAATTTATGTCTTACACGACCAAAACCGTATTAAATAAAGCATTTTCATTGGTTTGTGGGCGTTAAAAGGGGGCGTGGACACACACTTTTAGTACAGTTACCGACAGTAACCATACAAACTTAGTTAACAAATTTAAGTCTTGTACGGCCAAAACCGTCTGAAATAAAGCATTTTCATTGATTTGTGGGCGGTAAAAAGGGCGTGGAAACCTATTTTTAGTACAGTTGTCGACCGTAACCGTACACACTAAATTAAAAATTTTAGCCTTATATGACCCAAACCGACTGAAATATAACATTTTTTTTGATTTGGAGGCGGTAAAAGGGGGGTGTGGCAATTTTTTTCCTCAACCAACACACATCGTTTTGCTTTTTATATATATAGGTATTGATTTGTGGGCGGTAAAAGTGGGCGTGAAAACAATTATATATAGTGACTGCCTCTTGGAGCACCTACACAGTAAGTTTCACTATAAAAATGTGTAGAACTCCGGAATTGCCTTGATTTAAAAAAGTTGGCGTATTTATATTGCGACCACGCCCATTTTTTGTACACTTAACGAAAGTAACAATCTGATCAAAATTACTAAATCTTATTTTTTACGATCGAAACCGTCTGATATATATCCTATTTTTGGTTTGTGGTCGATAGCGCAAATTTGGCTTGTATGTGTGGTACCACGCCCCCTCGTCCAATCGTTACCAAACCTCACAGGAACACTCTCAAGAAGTGGCTTCAGTTTCCCTGAAAATTTCATAAATATCTTTTCAGCGGTTTTGGAGTCTATACGTGATATAGCCACATACCCACATATATACATACATACATCCATTTTTATATATGAAGGGCTTATTGCAAGAACATGATATGCCACATAAAAAATATTTTGAAATAATCGACTCTAAAGTTTTGAAAAATTTTATTTTTGTATGAAGAATTGGAATTTAACACGGAAACTTTTAGAAATAGGTTAGAAAAAAGAAATAGCCAAAATCTTTTCAATGGTTGTTGGCAATGCATTGAGTTATGGATAATGTATAAAAACTTGATTTTTTAAATCATGTTTCTTATCACGTTATTGCAATAAGCCTTTCATAAATAGATTCGAATTTATTATGGTATTTCAAAAATAGAGTTTTCAAAGCACAACGCATCAGTGTTCCCAACTTAGGGGTTTTCCCCCTAGATTTAGGGGGGGAAAAAAGAGGAATGGGATTATTTAGGGGTTTTATTTTTTAGGGGTTGTTTTAGGGACTTTTTGATATTCTAAAGCATTGGATAATCCAATTTACTACGAATTATTTTAATTTATTCTGATTTTGTTATGCATTTACTCCTCAATTTTTTCCCTCTTTCATTCCCTGCTCGTTACCATGGTGTAAAAAAACAAGGTGAACGTGACGTCTAAATATTTTGCTAAAGCTGTAAAACTTGTGAATGAGTGAAAGAGACAAAAAAGGTGATTTCGTATGGTTTGACAACTCAAGTGTTTGATTTTTACAACAAAAATTTAAAATCGCGTTGACCTTGTTTTGAATAAAAACCGAAGAACCTTTTTTTTATATATTAAATCAACTATAACTAAAGATAATAACAAAATGTTAATTGATCTTTTTTTGTTTTGGGGGGATTGCCATATAATTGTAGCGATTTTAGGGGTTTTTGACTAAAACTTTATGGATAAATATTTTTGGGAGTTGGTATCACTGCCACGCATGCTTAGTAACGCATGCGCAAACCTGGGTAGTAGAAATATTTACTACACGCATCTAAGTTCTCTATTCTTGCTGTATTAACTTGCTGTATTAACTTGCTGAAAATAAACAAAACCAATAACAAACGACAAAAACGAAAGCATTTAATGTGTATTTATATATGTACATTTTACATATATATTAATAACAACTACAATAACAAAAGCTGCACAACAACAAACGACACGATAGCGAACCAAACGAACAACAACATAACAACTGAGCACTACAGTGTATTTTGGGCCCTTAACAACGTCAAAACAATTTTTTTGAAAAAACAACTTAATAGGGGTATTCACGTTGTGGTGTAATGTGATAAATTTTTAAAAAATTTACAATATTTACAAGCTATTGTAAACGAACATTCAATAAAGTCTTGATTTTTAAATCATATGATTTTAGTTCTTTTGTTTGGAAATATAAATTGAAATCATCATTTAACTGTAGGAAATCATAAGAAAATTGAAACGAAACTGTAGGGGTAGTCCCTTTTTAATATTAGTAAACTTTTTTATTTCTATAACGATTTTAGTTTTATAACTTATTTTTTTGTTGTACAATAGAAATTATATTATAGAATGCAAATTTTTGATAGTAAAAAATTGATAATGATAAAAATAAATTGTAGGATCAAAAGCTTTTTCTGATCGCGCTAAAATCTTCAAAAGAACAAAGAACACAATACGTTTGTTTCAAGTAAGAGGTCAAACAAGACTAATTTATATTCACATTGTTGGATATGTACATAGTAATGTAGTTAGCAAAAAAATTAAAGAATGAGATCGATTGAGCTTAAGATAAAACAGTTTGAGAATATTGAGTTGAAATGTGTCAAAGTAAGATCACAAATACCAAAGAAGTAAGTATTTATATATAACATACAAGATTTTAATGAGGATTAGGGTGGGTCTAGTTGAGGTGACTTAACATAAATTTTTAAATTATTTTATAAATTAAAGTAAAGTTTATTTTTTAATGTCTGTGTGATTTGTGAGTGTTATTTATGTGTGTGATTTATTTGGTGGTAAGGCACCACAAAACAACGACTTATAAAAATTTTTGTATTTTTTTTTTTAGCAGCCGGTAACTTCCTCCGTGTTTAGTAGAAATGCTTTCGCGATCAGCTGATGAATTACACAACGAAATTTACAAAAAACACAATACTGTTTCGTCGTTGTATTTTCGTACATTGTTGTATTTTGAACACTACGTTCAATGTACTACGTATATTAAATTTATCAAACATAACAGTAGTAGGGCAAATACACCACATCTTAAAAATCCCTATTATATTTACTTTTATAATTTTGAGAAAAGCTTATTTAAGCGAGCATCCCAACTTAAATGCATTTTCAAGGTACCAATTTATGTGGGCAACTTACTCGTTTGCTAAGCAACTGCTACACCTAGTATATTTATAATATTATCTAACGGAAAACAGTTACATTCCTTAAAGCTCATAGTATAATTTTGAATAAAAATTTGAAGCAAAAAACGCATCAATCAAATGCATCTTAAGAAATCACGTATTATGAAAAAGTGTGATATTTGGCAACTGTGGGTCCATTTGCTGAGAAATCGCCAACTGTTGCGGAGAATGGCATCATAATATATTTCATATTCATTATATTATACTTTGAATTACTACTTTATTACTTACCTTGTTGATATTACCAATCATTACTTAACACATCCATTGATCTTGTATCATTGAAATTCAACTATATTGTCAAATGTCAAAATGGATTGTAACTTCTTTCCTTTCCAATTCGGCCATTTACATGAAACTAACTAGCCGGAAAGGAGGTTCACACAAGAGTGTAGGTAAAGACAAATCTTAAAATATTTATATAATCATTTGTCTTTATTTTTTTAAATAAAACATTGTAAAATAAAAACAGTGTTATTATTTGAATACCTCCTCTAGATAGAATAGCTTTTATTTCACTCTTGTTAGCAGAGCGGTAACAAAAGTGAGGCTAGATACGATCTTGTTAGCGAAGAGCTCGCAAAGTGAGGCTAAATTCGAATCGCTAAGGCAGCGGCAGTTTATACAAGAGTTTCTGCTGCGGCGGCAAGTTAATTGCTTAGATCTCTGTACCAGTGGAGTACCAAGTTACGTCGGCTACGATTTAACCTGATTAGATTCTTGCCAGTGCAGCGCCAGCAAGAGTTTCTGCGGCGGCGGAAAGTTAGTTGCTTAAATCTGTAAGCCAGCGGCGTTAAGTTAAGCAAGTTAAATTGCTAAAATCGGCACCAGCGGTGCAACGAGTTATTGTGACTGCGACTAATTTTCAACTTCGTGCCAGCAAAGGGTTATGGCGGCAGCAAGTTAAACTGTTAAAATCTCCAACAAGCCGTAGCTACTGCGATATATTTTTAATTGCGCGCCAGCAAAGGGCTGCAACAAGTTAAGTTGCCTGTATATTGTGCCAGAATCATGACAAATTACAGCGGTTTCGACGAAACCTATCCAACTTCGTGCCAGCGGAGCGCCAGCAAAGGGTTCAGTCGGCGGCTATTTAAGTGCCTTCAATTTTGTGCCAGTGGTGCAACAAGTCAATGTGGCTGCGGCCTAATCTATTTAATCTTTTAAGTATTCGTACCAGAGGAGCGCTATAAGTCTAGCAGCGACAGGTTGCTTTTGGATTGAATATTTGTGTCAACACAGCGTTTACAAACCATTACGGCGACGGCTTCGATTTTATTTAGTGAGAATACAGAGAGCATCAGAGTTTACCAGCAGGGTGTGTACGCATTTTCAACGAGTACCAGCCAGCGCTAATCTTTAAATTCACAACAGTAACGTTGCTCGAGTCGTGGAAACCCTACAAGACCGATTTGGAAGGCCGGAGCAGCTATTGAAAAGCCAAATTGGAAAGCTGAGAAGCGTCAGCAGCATAACCGAAGGTCATATTGAGCAAATTGTTCCATTTGCTACTAAGGTACAGAATTTGGCAGCGTTTTTGGAAGCCGCAGATTGCGAACACCACTTGTGCAATCCCACGCTTATGGATGAGTTACTTGGAAAGCTCCCGATTGCAAGTCGACTTGATTGGCCAACAATTAAACATTTCAGCGATTGGTTGCAAGAGCTAGCTAGAGTAGTGAACGTGGTTTAAGCTCCTGCCAACGAACATGTATCGCGAACGGATACCAGAGGTGGAGGTCGCTCAAGATTTTTTCACGCTAACGAGAAAAGTCGAGGTGCTCAAAATGGTGAATGCAAAATGTGTGCAGGATAGCATAATATAGCTAACTGTAATAATTTTTTAAATCTAAATATTGGAAAGCGCTGACGTTTGGTGCGTCAAAAAAGGTTATGCTTCAACTGCTTAACAAGTGGTCATCGAAGTGACAGCTGCGATCAAAGCCACAAGTGCGACAGCCTCGAGACATGTCCGATGGTCAACAAGTAGAACCTCAACGAGAGCAGCGCGCCTTCATCAATACCGCTTTGGAACCAAAAAATTTAGTTTTGCTGTTCAAAATTTTGCCTGTAAAGCTATACGCCAACGGAAAAGAAATCTTGACCTACACATTCCTGGACGAAGGATCGGCTATGTCGTTGATCAACAAGAGCATAGCCGATTGCCTCAAATTAAAAGGACCCAAAGGAAATCTGACGCTACAGTGGTTTAAAAATAGAACCGTAACGGAAGTTTCAAGTCACGTTAACATGCATGTTTCAGGAACGTGGAAGGACAGTTAGAAGTTTGCATTGAATAACGTCAGAACTGTGAACAATCTTCAGTTACCTACTCAGTCGTTGAATATGGGTGACTTGGATACAAGATATCGCCACAAGAAGAAGCTTCTTGTTCAATGTTCAGCAACGCTATCCCAGAATTATTGATTGGACTAGATAACGCTCATTTGGGTGCAACTCAAAAGGTGGCTGCTGACGGAAGGAAAGGACCAGCTGCAGCTCGAACTAAGCTAGGGTGTATAGTGTACGGGTCTGAGAACAAGATCAACGCAGACACAAGAAACTTCTCATGTTTCGCCCAGATGAGCGCTGAAGATGACTTGGAGCTATTAGTTAGGAATTATAGAGCTGAAGATAACCTGGGAGTGTGTCTGACGAAAAAACCAGTAGCGTCTCGTGATAAAGCCAGGGCAACAAACCTTCTAAGAGAGGCGACAGTAAGAAAAGGTGATCGTTTCGAAACAGGATTATTGTGGAGGTCTGACGAGGAGGTTCTTTTTGAAAGCAGAGGAATGTCAATAAGAAGATTAATAAGCCTCGAAAACAAATTTCAGCGTGATGCAAATTTGCGAAAGGAATATAATCAAAAGATGAAAGAGTACGAGGAAAAAGGGTTCACCCAAAAGCTGAGTGAAGAAGAAGCATCATTTAGAAGGCAGCGCGATTTGTATTTGCCACATTTTGTAGTTTGTAACCCTAACAAGCCGGGTTAGATGCGTCTTGTTTTCGATGCAGCAGCAGAGGTTTAAGGTAGATCTCTAAACTCAGCATTTCTTAGCGGTCCAGACCTGGGAAGGGCGTTAACGGAGATTTTTATGAAGTTCAGGCAAGGACCAGTAGCAGTTTGCGCAGATATTGTACAGATGTTCCATCAGGTAAAATTACGGCCTGAAGATCAGCTTTCCCAACTTTTTTATGGAGATATAATTCTAAAGAGCCCGTTGAGGAATATGCCATGACGGTGATGACGGTTGGTGTCACGTGCACACCTTGCTCAGCACAATACGTCAAAAATCAGAACGCTCCCGAACATGAAGCAGAATTCCCTACAGAAGTTGAGGCGATAATCAACAACCTGGCCTGGTCGACGACTACGTGCATTGCTTCCGCAGTGAAGAAGAAGCTTTCGAGGTGACTGAACAGGTTGTGTGGATACACAAGCAAGGACGTTTCGAGTTGAATAGATTCGTGTCCAACTCCAATCTGTTGAGCCATAGATTAAACAAATCTCCAGCGAAAGTAACATTAGACTTAGATAGAGGGAATGTGACATACAACCAAAAGCTGCTTGGCATGTACTGGGACACGCGAAAAGATGAGCTGAAATTCGTGCTGGCATTCGGTAAAATAGATCCCGGTTTACTAACAGGAGATATTGTACCAACCAAGCGCAACGTCCTCAGCATAATGATGTTGGTGTTTGATCCATTTGGTATAGCTGCAGAGTACACTTTAATGGCGAAATTGTTGATGCAAGCTGTCTGGCGCAGAGGAGTAGAGTGGGATGAGTGCATCCCAGAACAGGTTAATGAAGTATGGAAAAAATGGCTTCATATGTTGCGAGATATGAAAAGCTCAGCGTACCTCGATGTTATAGCCGAATGCTTTTTACAATGAATGTTAAGCTGCTCGTGCTTGCCGACGCAAGTGAAGCTGCATACGCCGCAGTCGTGTACTGGAGGGTTTTAGAAGAGTTAGATGAATCCCGCCTGGCCTTTGTAATAGGAAAAACCAAGTGTGCTTCGCTGAAGTTTATGTCCGTACCGAGGCTGGAACTTCAGTCAGCAGTGAAGGCCACGAGGTTAAGGCAATTGGTTCTCCGCTGCCACGATGTCAAACCAACTAGAGTCTTAATGTGGAGTGACTCTAAGACGATGCTATCGTGGATTAAGTCGGATCGTAGAAGATATAAGCCTTTCGTGGCACATAGAGTCAACGAGATACTTGAAGGCAGCTAAATGGAGGATTGGAGATGGGTCCCGACGAATCAAAATCCTGCTGATTTTGCCACACGCTTAAAAAACAGCAAACGCGAATCTTTTTGGATCAGTGGACCCGGGTTTTTATCCGACGAAGAGTATAAGTGGCCTAAAGTACACCCAGCTACGACGACTGATGAGGAGCTTCGCGAGAAGGCACCATTTCTTCACATAAGTGAGAGTTGTAAATTTTTTTTAAAATTTTCCAGCTTCCACAGGCTTAAGCAAGTAGTAGCATGGATGTTTCGATTTCGGGATAATTGTACCAAATCATTGGAAAAGAAGTACGCCGGTCTTAGTATAATGGAAATCGAAAGATCGGAGCTCACGATCATCCGTTTTGTGGAACTAGAAGTTTACGCCAAAGAACACCAATCGCTGATGAAAGGTTGAATCGTAGCAGCAGCTTATGGAGTCTGACACCGTACCTTGACGATGTTGGTGTAATTCGTATAAACAGTGCTGTAGCCGTGAATTTTGAAACAAGAAATCCGGTAATCTTGCCGAAAAGTCATCATGAGACCGAACTAATTGTAAATTCTTATCACCAAATTTGGAGGCACCAGAATGAGCATACAATCATAGCTTAGGTACGACGAAGTTATTGGATACCTCATATAAGAACCGTAGTAAGACTCAAAGCGAGAATGTGCCAAGAGTGAAAGAATAATAAAGCACGCCCAGCGGTTCTTTTAATGGGGCAATTACCAGAGGATAGGATAACGCCGCACGTGCGGCCGTTTACATACGTTGGCCTGGACTATGTGGGGCCGTTTTATGTATCTATCGGGCGAAGAAGCGAGAAACGTTGGATTGCCTTGTTCACATGCTTGACTACGCGGGCAATACATCTAGAGATAGCACGAGATCTCTCTACCGACGCATGCCTCATCTGTATACGCAATTTTATGAATAGACGTGGCACTCCAGTTCGCATACGATCCAACAATGGCACGAACTTCTTCGGAGCTGATAGAGAGCTGAAGCGACAAAGAACCGAGTTCGAAAGTGGTAAGATTTCGGATACCCTTGCTAACAAGAATATAGAGTGGGTTTTCCATTGCCATCTTAACCCGCACGCTGGAGGATGTTGGTAACGCCTGGTACATAGCGAAAAAAACGCGATGGGACACGCGCTGAAAAATGGAAGTTACCAAGAGCATAGTCTATATAGCCTGATGTGCGAAGCTGAGAACATGGTCAACTCGCGACCACTGATCCACATTCCTCTCGACTCATCCAATGATGCGTCTTTAGCCCCTAATCATTTTCTTCTAGGTGTACCTAATTCTGAACAGACGCCCCATCCGCATGGTGAAAACTTTCAAGCGACTAGGAAGCAATGGCGAAAGGTACAACAGCTTCAGCACAGTTTCTGGAAGAAATGGCTAGCAGAGTATCTCCCAGACTTGTGCCGTATAACAAAATGGTGTCAACCCGTGACTCCTCTTGCTGTCAACGACATTGTTCTTGAGTGCGACAGTAGTTTGCATCGCTCCGGCTGGCCTATGGGAAGAGTTGTTAGTGTGTTCCCTGGGAAGGATTCTCAGTTGAGGATTATAGAAGTCAAGACGCAAAACGGAATTCTTAAGCGACCAGCATGCAAGTTGGCAAAGCTAAATTTAGGTGAATCTAGAGCTGAATAGATTCAGGGGGTCTGGGATGTTGCGGAAAATGGCATCATAACTTATTTCATATTCATTATTTTATACTTTGAATTACTACTTTATTACTTACTTTGTTAAGATTTTCTTTTGGTTGACCGCAGCAAAAATTGTCGCTCCTACTTTATTATAATTATACCATGGTAGATATTATCTTATTTCACCAGGGAAGTTCTCCTGTGCATTTCTGACTTTTTTTGTGTCGTACGTTTTGCTCCCCATTTTGTTGTCAGTCAAACATTTTGCGCTAGCATTGTGCCATTTTGACGTAAAATTGAACATCGTGCCATCCCTTTCTACAACTCGCCCATCGAAGTTTCCTATCTGGTTATCTGTTCCGCGAACGACTGAACTATGTTCTCTTCTGTTGTGAGTTTTGTGTACAAGTGAAAAGTTACGCTCAGAGAACGCTCAGTGAGCTATGGGGTAACTGATGTCACAAGTACAGTAATAACTATATTTTGCAGTAATTTAGTGAATAAAATACAGTAATTTTGAATTTGTACCCTAAAATTAACGTTTTGTGCAGTAATTTTATTAATATACACAAAAAGAGTTTTTGCAAAAAAACATTTTTAACATCTACCCGCCTTAACTTTTTATAGTAATATTCCTTTAAAATAGCAACATTGCGAAATTGCGTAAAAAAGCAATACTTCATCAAAATATCGTTGTGAACTTTGAATGTTTTTGTGCCAACTTATAAAAAATCAAACAAACCCAGAAAATGCAAATTTTTTAACACCAAAAAATTCTCAAGTTAAATTTTTTTATAAATCTAAAGTATATATTCACAAATATACCATATACAAACTGAAAAATGAAACTAGATGCGATTGCAATAATAAGACTATGTTAAAGACTTTAAGACTTAGGACCGCTTTCTCACGTACGATACAGCTTAATATAGAGATCGGGCGCCAGTTATTAATAAAAAAAGCATCTTTACCAGGTTTTGGAATGGGAGTAATAACCGCATATTGCCCACATCTAGGGAAATAGGATATGGCAAGATGATTAAAAAATATTGTTAAGATAGAAATAATGCGTGTATCAAATTTCTTAATGATTTCTTCTGTTCCTTCTTTCTGTTCCTTCGATAAGCAGCTAACCGAAACCAGAACTTGTCGTTAACTTAATCAGCACTTAACTGACAGTTAAGCGTTAACCGAACATTGAGGAAGAGCTTTTTTGCTAACTGCTGGTTAAAGTACTGATTAGTGCTTAACTGGACATTGAGAAAGCGGCCCTTAGTATGTTACTAGCTCCTTGTGTAAAAATCAAAAACGTAAGTTGTCAAACCATACAAAATAAACTTTTCTGTCTCTTTCACTTATTCACAAGTTTGACAGCTTTAGCAAACGACGTCGACGCCACTTACACCTTGATTTCTTTAACCATGTTACAAACCTAATATGTAACTTTTTAAATTAGAATTTTTTTTAATACGTTGATTAATTTTATGTTATAGTTTCTGTTACTTAACTTTTTAAATTTGTTAAAATATTTTTGTTTTTGTAAGTATAAATAAAGATTTTTTATGAATACTTTCGTTTTTTTTTAAAGTACAGTAAATTTTACAGTATTCAGACAAATTTGATGTAACATTACTGTATGGGGCGCCCAGCGCTGCTCTATAGCAATCCAAAATGCATGAAAGTGGCAAACGTTTAGCCAGATCTGCTCGCTTTCTTATTAAAAATTTTTTCCTGAATCCGCCCCTGGTCCCAAGGGTAATTTACTTTTTCGAACTCTAAGCGGTTTTCAAAATTGAAAAAAATAAATAATAATAAACATAGATTTTACGGAAATAACACTCTATATTGATTTCAATGACTTAGTTTTTATCATTACAAAAAATAAACGAAGTCTTAATTTGTTCTGGCTAGTTTAAAGGTCAAAGTCGCTCGACGAATAAATTACAGCTCACATTTGCTTGCGTTGCCAAACAAAAAGTTGGCTTGAAAAACTCATACGCTCAGAAAAGTAAACTCAAAAGTTAACTTTTTAGAGCGTTTCGTGGACGCTGAAATGAGCTTAACTTAACCTCGTTATTAACTTTTGTGCGAGTTAACTTTTCCGCGGTTCTACTGTTCTTACTCTTCACAAAAAAAAATTGATATTGACTTAACTTCACTTTGATCACAACTATGTATAAGCCTACATATATACCGACAAACCACGATTTTTAAGGCTTTATTCGAAAAAATGTTTGTCAATACTATTTTTAATAAAACTTTTCACAAAACGTTGGTTAAATACCTAAAGCAGAGGGCACAATTGTAAAAAAAATTAAACTTTATATTTTATTAAAAAAAATTTAACTCAAATATCAGAAAACTCTTGATTCTCAATGCACAAAAGTAAAAATATGATCTTTAAAAGTACCATTACTCGTTAACAGTTAACTTTTTTCAAGTGTCTTCTATTAAGGTTATAAAATTGTTTTTTATGAAAAATAAGTTTGAATATATTCTACTGTGACCTTGCAAAAAAGTAGGCACACTGTGATAATTACCGTTAAGTTCCTGCAAAAAATAGTTTCAAACATGTGAGAACGTACGTTTTGAAATGCGCCATTAGGATAAGGCCAGTACTGATTTTTGTGTGATCGCGACAAGTTAAGCAAAATTTCTTAAAAAACAGTTTATGCGTACATTAAAAAAATCGTATTTATAGCATTTGTTATTGTTGAAACTGTGAGTACTCCGCCATGTGACTTTCGAATTCAATAATTATGCAACCCTGTGATGTATGTAATTATGCGGCTGTAGACAGAGCATAAAAGTACTACCCAATAAACATTTATCTTGGAGATCAGCTTGACTTCAAGTGGAGCTCCAGTTCGTTTCTCCAATCTCCAGTGCTGGATATCAACTTGACCTCCACTTGAGATCCAAGCCATTCTCCCAGGTAATAGACTTTCGATCCACAGTTGAGATAAGGCTGAATCTCCACTTGATCTATAAGGTCTTACTTTAACCGATCTCCAACCCAAAATGAAAAATAAATAGTTTTTTAAGAGAAAGCTTTATCAATTTAATTTTTATTTCAATCAATGAAAATAGTTTTAAACCTAATATTACACGTTTTCATATAATTATTTAAATACTAAATTGAAACGTTTTGGTTGCATGCATTAATTATATTCTTAAGGCGGTCTTCTCATTCAAAACCCGTTTTTTGGACCCTTTTTAAAAAAATTCTTATTTGAAAACGCAAAGAATAATTGAAAACTTTTTTATTTATTGTATTACAAAAGGTTCAAAGAAAATAAAAAATTTTTTTTTGCCTCGATACGTGGGCTGTTCAAAAAGTAATGAGACTTCAAAGTTGGTGGTGAAAAAAAAGGTGTCGTCACGGCGGCCACGATTCCGGGTCTCCGGAGCGTCTGAAATGAAAAAAAATGGGGTTATAATCAGTATAGATGTAATTCTCGGGTGAACTTCAAGCTTAATTTTGTGATTTTTTTTGACAAAATGGCGGCCATTCAAAAAAAAAATTATAGTCGAGGTTCACCCGAGAATGGTGACAATTCTGCGTCGATTCCACTTTGTTTCATGAAAATCGGTTCAGTTTAACTGGAGATATCATGGCCGCCAGTTCGAAAAACGTGGGTTCGAGATAAACGCGTTTAAAGTTTGAAGTAATTTTTTTGGGAAAAAAAAATCAAAAATGTTTAAATGCAGTTTTAAAGAGCTGACAATTCTCCGTCGAATTCACTTTGTATCATCAAAATCGGTTCGGTAGAACCGGAGAAAACTTAACTCATAGGTCAAAATACGAGGGTTTCAAAAAAACCCAAAAATTTTTTTTTCAAGAAAAGCAGTTCTGCTGGTATCAAAGTTATTTTTTTGGCAAAAAAAGAAAAAAAGTGACAAATTAAAGTACGCAATTAACAAAAGGAGGTAACTTTGCGTCATTAAAGCTTTATTTCATCAAAATTGGTTCAGTAGATGTGAAGAAAACTGGCCAGGTAGTCAAAAAAGGGCCTTTGAAAGAAAATCTAAATATTTCAGATATTTTTTACTTACAAATATTAGTCGGCGATGCCAGCTCCATACAGGCCACCTTCCTCTTTTTCGTAGAAACTGCTTTCTGCTGCCCTCTCTGCTCTGCGAGCCGTTCTGCCAGCTTTTGATGATGCCGCAGCTCGAGTCTCTGATCGGTTCAATCTGTCTTCATTGCGAGATAGTGCGTATTCGTATGCGTTTTTGCCAATCGCAATACCCATCAAACCCATAATTTTAAGTATGGGTATAAAACCGTCGTTGAAGAGGCACGTTGCAATGAAATTGGCCACTTCGATGGTGCGTGCGCCTGAGTTGATGTGTTTGGGCGAAAGTGACCAAAGAACAGAATTGTAGGACTCATTGGAATTCTGAGTTTCAGATCCAAGGCATCTTTCAAGCAAATTATCTGCCGACAGAGCTTCGTAAGCTGGTTTTATTACCTCCATCACCTTCTTGTCGAGAGGTGCATACGTGTGGTGAAAGCTATCTAACGTACCTTCAGCAGCTGCTTTCTGCCATGCGCACCAGCTTGACGTGGTCAACTCGGATTTTAATTTGTCGGTGAGCTTGCCCGCACCTTTGCCTCCAATGCCCTTATTTTCTTTTTTTATTTTTCGAAGTCGCGTGCCCATTCGCTTCTGCACATGCCCAATGCATTCTTTCTTTTCCACTATAGGGTCACCGTCATAGGGGTCGACATCTAATACACCTTTGAAGGTCTGCGAATCACCATCGCCGATATACTTTACATATTTTATGCCGTGTGTTTCAAACGACCTGGAGAACATCTCTATTACAGCGTCCACCTCCATTTTTCCAGAGCTTCCTTCATGGTTTATGGTGCATTCTTCGTCATGAGTATCAAGCCAAATTTGGTAAGCCTCTGGCTCTTCTTCCTTCTTGGCTTCCCAATATTTGCAGCTGTTACACAGACGAGATTTTACGACAGTGTCAACAATTTTTTTGGTATGCTTGGCAATCAAAGTTGTGACACCATAAAGGGAAGCAAAGCCACGCTTCTTCCAAGTCCCATCCCCCGACACAGTAAATAAAGTGGGATCGAACTCTGGATTCGCTTCGATCATAGCCTCTTTTTCTTCTCCAATAGCTTTTGAAATGACATGTTCGTACATGGCTTTTCCAGCAACGTACAAATTTTGTAGGATAGTATAGTACAGATTGTTGGACAAACTTTGTCCGAGGTCCATGAGGCCACAAAACATGGTTATACCTTTTGGCCCAATCCCTAAAAGCCGCATGGCAACAACCAAGCGTCGATTAATTTCATATGATTTTCCGATCATAGGTGACGAAGGAATATATGTTGTGCGTGGGCAGGCGCAGTTCAAAGCGATTTTAAATCCAACTCCATTTGGTGAGGCTTCTGAGAACTCAATTTTTTGCTTGCATGAGGCACAAATTACCAACGCTGACAACGTGGTAAACACAGAACAGAACTCGAGAATGCAATACTTCAAATTGTTTTTGATTGATACTTCGTCGTCTTCGTTATTCTTGAATTTCTTGGCCGATGTACTGGTATATTCAGAATCCTCTGGTCTAAGATGCTGATTTCCACTAAACCCGCGTTTTTTAGCACGATTCTGACGCTCACTTGGGCGTTTTTTTTTTATTACTTTTCCGATCCATTTTACAAAAATCACAATAAATTTATGAAAAATTTACTTTTCCGTTCACTGAAGCGCACGCGTCTGTTGCTCAACTCGATACAAACTGAACTAAATGATGCTTTCAGTTGAACACCTGGACTCAAAAAATGCTTCAACCCCTAAAATAAGCAGAAATGTGTATTCGTATGTTTGTATGAATATGTGTGCAAACACGTTTTTACCTAACAATAAACATTTTCAACGGAATTCGGTGGTTACTTTATGCCGCTTCGTTCGAAAATGAGTCGAAAAAAATAGCTCATTTTGACGAAGACCTTGCTTCACAAAAAAGGCTGTATCTTCTAAAGTATTTTGAATTTCTAAAAATCCTTTTAGGGGCATATTCACAACTACCCAAGCTATAAATAAATGCAAAAAAAAGTCGAAAAAAAAGTTGCTTATGAATTAATGGAAATATTTAATTTGATTTTTGCGTTTATTTTAAAAATAATATAAATAAATAAATGTTTATTTTCGGCTTTTTTCCCACGAACTTAATATTTTGCACTGAATTTGGAAACTTTCGCGAATTTTATCTCCTAAGCCATTCGAGGCTGATATTTTAATTTTGGATTGTGAGGTTAAGGAGTCCAAAATACGTTTAAGAAAAATAAAAAGCAATTATCTATGCGTGGATCATAAATTGTACTTATGGCTTTTATTTTTGCACTTTTGAACTAAGGAGTGCATTAAAACGTTAAATAAAAATAAGGAAACATGTTTGATAGTTTAAATCAGAGGTGTTGTGGCAGTGAGCTAAATTACAAATTAAAAAAAAATAAAAAAATTAAAGCTTCGACGGCGACGAAAAAAATAAAAACAAAAACAACAATATGAGCACACTGAGCTAATGTCTCTTTAAAAAAATTGCAAATATAGGTTTTCAGCATCTATTCCAGCAAAATTATTCCAGACAAGTGATATTGAATATGCTACAACAAAAAACTCGCCACCACTTTGAGTGTGCGCTACGAGAAAATACCAACAAAAAAAAACCTCAGCAGCAATAACATTAATAGCTAGCTTTGGACGCGAGCAAGCAACATCAATGTCATGTACATAATTCATCGAATTACAACACACGGAAATATTGAAGTTGTTGTAAATGAGCTAAAAGAGCTATGGGATTTACAACTCTGGTTTAAATCATACTCAAAAGTTAGGTCAAAGTTGACCTAAAGCTCAATTAACGACTTTAAACTATCAAACAACTGGAATTTTTATTTAAAATCAAGTAAGATTAAAATTATCAAACATCTAGAATTTGTATTTGTATAATATAAGCCTGATATGTGCGCACGCTCCGACAGAAGACAAGGATGATGAGATCAAGGAAATTTTCTACGAGCTGCCCCCGTCACGACGTAAAAATCGTGCTTGGTGACTTTAACACTAAGGTGGGCAAGGAAAATATATTTGGTCCAACAGTCGGAAAGTTCAGCCTCCACGACAACACCTCCGATAACGGAAAGAGGCTGATTGACTTCACCGCAGCACGAAACATTGTCGTAAGTAGCACTTGATTCAAGCATCACAATATTCATAAAGCCACCTGGATGTCTTCTGATCAAAAAACCAAAAATCAAATTGATTACGTTTTGATCAACGGAAGACACTCTTCCAGTGTATTGTATGTGCGCACAATCCGTGGTGCAAACATTGACTCGGATCACTATCTTGTTACAGCCAAGATCCGTACACGTCTTTGCGCAGCTAAGAATACATGCAACCCTACACAGAGAAAGCTAGACGTCGACAAGCTGCAATCAAAACAGACAGCCGAAGCTTTCGCCACTCGACTCTCACTCCTACTTCAAAGCACTCCACCAATCGATGATATATGCGCGCAGTGGATACACATTTCCAACTCCATGCGTGCGGCTGATAAAGAGGTGATTGGCTACCACCGCCCTCGCCAAAATTAGTGGTACGACCAGGAGTGTCGCGACACCACTGCGGAGAAATACGCCGCCTACAAAGCCACCCTGCAGTCGGTTGTAACGCGCGCTGCTAAGGAGCGATACAAAGAAAAAGGCAGGGAAGAGAGACGTATTTTATGGCGGAAAAAAAAGAGAGGCAGAAAAGCGCGAGCAGAAGAAGATTGAGATGTATGGTGACAGGAATGAGGCCCGAAAATTTTTCGAAAACAGTTGAGTAAATACGGAAACCCCAATTACGGACGACAACTTCGAAGTTCCTCTGCCTGACTACGATGAAGTTCTGACAGCTATAGCTCGACTTTAAAATAACAAAGCCGCGGGAGCTGATAGCTTACCTGCTGAGCTGTTTAAGAACGGAGGCGAAGCTCTTTTTAAAAGCATTCACGAGCTTCTATGCAGAATATGGTCGGAAGAATGCATTCCGAACAATTGGAATCTCAGTGTGCTCCGCCCAATCCACAAGAAAGGTGATCCCACTATCTGTGCCAATTACAGTGGGATAAGCCTTCTTAGTATCGCATATAAGGTCCTGTCGAGCGTTTTGTGTGAAAGATTGAGGCGCATTGTAAACGAGTTGATTGGACCACGGAGTGTGGCTTCAGACCTGGAAAGTCCACCATCGACCAGATTTTCACTCTACGACAAATCTTGGAGAAGACTCAAGAAAAACAAGTCGAAACCCACCATCTTTTTGTTGACTACAAAGCCGCCTTCGACAGCCCAATAAGGAAGCACCTGTACTCCACCATGTCTGAATTTGGTATTCCTGCAAAACTAATACGATTTTGCAGGATGACACTGAGCAACACCAGCAGCGCAGTTAAAATCGGGAAGGACCTCTCCCCACCATTTATTACCAAACGAGCTTTCAGACAAGGTGATTCCTTATCGTGCGACTTTTTCAATCTAATTATAGGGAAGATCATCCGAGCTGCTGATCTGAGACGTAGTGGCACAATATTATACAAGAGTGTTATGCTGCTGGCGTATGCTGTTGACATCGATATCATTGGCCATAGTACGCGCGAAGTAAGTGCAGCATTTTCCAGATTAGAAAGAGAGTCAAGTCGAATGGGTCTGGCAGTGAATGCAGATAAGACGAAATACTTGGTGTCAACAAACAAACAGTCCCAGCGTCTTGGATCCCACGTTAAAGCTGACAATACCTCCTTCGAGGTTATGAAGGACTTCGTCTACCTGGGATCCAGCATAAACTCAAGCAACGACATCAGCATTGAGATCAAACGAAGAATAACTCTTGCCAACAGGTGTTACTTTGGGCTCAGTAGGCAATTGAGAAGCAGAGCCTTCTCTCGACGAATGAAAATCACTCTCTATTAATAGCTCATCATGCCCGTCCTACTTTATGCATCACAAACCTGGACGATGAGCAGCTCAGATGAAAGGACTTTAGGAGCATTCGAGAAAAAGATTCTTCGTAAGATCTACGGACCAATCTGCGTCAATGGCGAGTACCGAATACGGTGGAATGATGAACTGTATGAGCTGTACGCTGACATCGACATAGTCAAGCGCATTAAAATCGAGCGGCTTCGCTGGCTTGGTCATGTTCAGCGCATGAAAGACGATGCTCCAGTGAAGAAAACATTCGATTCGGTACCCAGCGGTGGTCAACGCAGAAGAGGACGACCGCATCTTCGTTGGAAAGATCAAGTAGAGGACAACCTGACGAAGCTTGGAATTTCCAACTAACGCCAGTAAGCGAAAGACAGAAATGGCTGGAGCAAATTCTTAGATGAGGCCAAGACCGACATATGGTTGTAGCGCCAACTAAGTATGTAAGTAAGAATTTGTATTTAAATCAGTGATGGGCACACACATATTATCATTTTCTTTGCTTGGGTGTGAAGCAGATAAAAACGAAGAGCAACTTGGCGTTTGTCAGTTTTAAGCTGGAAGTTCATCGATGCAGATGTGTTTTGCGTCCGTCTACTCGGTGGCGCAAATTTATTAAGTATGTGAAAGCTATAGGGAGCGAGTTTAATGCTTGTGAACGTTACGTTGAGAAAACGCAATTTACGCTAGAGAAGTTAAAAATATTTCAACTTTTCTTGCGTAAATTTGTAAAATTGCGCAGCCAGATCTAACCACAACAAGTGCTCAACATCAACTGACTTGATTTGCTTAGCAAAAATCAAAACAAAGCAACAGCCAAACGCACACGATTCAAAGCCACACGAAGAAGCTTATAGTGTACATGTGTCGACGTTGCTCAAGCAGCATTTTGTTTTCAAACACGTGCCCGAAACTGATTTAAATCATATAAAATCAACATAATAAATAACAAGGTCATTTAGAAAAAACTTTAATAAGAAAAAATTATTTCGGCGAGGGCCGTAAACAGCACTTATGCCTAATTTGTTGCAGTTTCTTCTTACTTTATTCACTTTACTTTATTATTTTGCTGCAATTCACAAATTCACTTTTCTACAAATTCCAACAAGAAACACAATAACTAAAACAACCTAGTGTTACCAGGTTCAAAAACAAATTATTTTGTTGACACTTCAACAGTATTGGCTTTTTGAAAACTAATGCATCTCCAGCTCAACTCCAAAATGTTGGAGTTGGCTTGCAGAAATGAACTGGAGATCAAGTGGAGGTTGAAGACTTTTTTTGCAAACTTGGAGAAAAATATTTTTCTTACTTGTTTGGAAAGTACAAATAACACGTCCAAGGGCTACTTTAATGCACGCGTGTTTGCGTATTTACGTTTGCATGCAAAACAACAACAAAGCAAAATACGCTTTCGTAAATTGGCTTACAAATAACAAATTGTACAAATAACAGACCAGCATGGAGTGAAGTAGTAACAGGAGAATGGAGTAACAGGAGTGAATAGCCTTATAGTGATTAATTGCTAATTGCATAGTAAATGCATAAGATACTTTATCAAAAGAGCGCACTAATAGAACAAACACCAGCAGTAAATAGCCAGCGTTGTTATAAAACTGTGAGACAAAATCGTCATTTAAAATTTTTTTTTTTTAAAGTTACTTATTACTTATATAAAAAAAAAACAAAAATATTTTAAAAACTTATTAAATTTCATAAAATATTGTTTTTGGCTAGTGTATTTTTATTGTGTTATATATAAAATTTTCTTCATAAAACAAGTACCTATATGTTTTTAAGGAACATAAAAATAACAATCTTAGAATTTAAGGTATTATTACAGTGTGTAAAAAATTTTAAATCAATTTTTTTTTCGTTATAATATGGTTCTTTAAGGTTTTAAGAATACGTATACAAAAATTTAGAAAAAAATATCAAATAGAAAAAAGTTATAACATATATTATACTCATATGTCGGTGTGATATTCACGAACCTTTAAATATTTAATCGCGTTTTTCTCGAAACAATGTTTTTCGATTCGGCTTCTAAGATATCTGTAGTTCTACTTGATCGATTACTACTCTGTTAAGCACTAGGCTTATAAAAAGCTAAAAAATTTTTGTATTTTTTTTGTATGGCTGAAAGTTTCTTCAAAAAAAGGAGGTTTTTGTACATTTTTTTCAAACGCATGCCATTCTTTTATTTTTTATTTTATTTATTTGCACAGGTTGAGTGCTCAACTACAACCCTTAACTCAAGAATGCACTTTGAGTTTTTACTTTTAGACACTTTGTGAATGCTGGAGACGAGAAGCCAATTGCAACAATTTTTTAAACACGCTAACTTCAACGCCCTGCAGAAAATTAATAACTATAAATACAAAAAAATTTTTATTTCCTCATGAATAATTCTTTATTACGTAAGAAATTTGAATCATTAAAATTAATAATACTAGGTAAAAAAATTGATAAAAAAGGTTTATCAATTCAGTTTAAGGACTGCAGAAAATATTTAACTCAAGAAAATCTTGTGTCAGTAAAATTCCGAGAAAATTCTGTCAACGTTCACATATGATTTAGGTAAGCACCTTAACTTTTCAACAAATTATGTTAGTTTAGGAAATGCTGAACTTGAATCTGCTTTTTTAATTTCATGTATTTTTCTCCAAAAATATTCTATTTTTATTTCGGCAACTTTCATCAAAAAATCTTTAAACTTAAAATTTTAATATGCTCGAAATTCAATATCAATATTTTCTAATCATCCTTAGAAACTACATTTGGAAATAGCGATAGTAAATTTTCAAAAGATTGATATCATGCTTTAAAAAGTTTTGTGGGCCTAATGTAACTAAGTTTTTTAAAACTGGATTATTAAAAATAAAACTTTTTTATTTGATTGCATAGTTTAATATAAAATGTAGCACAGTTGTTGACAAAGCATCATCAGCTAGTAAATACTGCGAATTAAGTTTTTGTCTGACTTCAATGCCTAAGTAAATTTCGTCTCTTATAAGACAATTTGTTGAACTTTCAAATTCGATATCATTAATTTCTGTGTCAATTAATATTTTATGTTTAACAAAATTATATAAATCTGTAAAAAAAAATTTTCATTCTGCTGGAGAATTAATGTATTAGTAAGCTTTCGCTTTAGAACAATTTATTAATCTTATTGACAATGTACTTCAAAAAACTAAAATAAAGTTCGATAATGTTGTTTCAACTCTTATGAATGCATTTGGCACTTTCTATGTTATCAGCATTTACCGCAAAAGCCAAAGTTTATTTTTGAAGGAGTATAAAGCTCAAGAACGCGACGCACAACTATTGTACTTCCAAAGAAAGCAATCTAGTTTGTCACAGATGCAGCATATTTTTTGTTTATACTCCAACAATTTAAAAATTAATATCAATTGTTCGTTTCTTTTACTGCTGTTAGAAATAAAATTGTTAATAATATCTTGTACTTTGAAAAAAAGTACTTAGAAAAATAATTGTTATTTGTTTACGTAAATTTTTTTAAGTTTCTTTGTATTGTTGTCGTTTTACAATAAATAACAACGCTAGTTGAATTCGTTCAAAACGTTTTTACGCCATAACTTCTGAACCATTGAAAAACACACTTTCATGTCATATCTTTGGAAAGGTAATGGAACGTAAAAAAAATAAAATAATGAAAATTAAAAAATTATCGCCTGTTGCTGGCATGGTATTAAACTTTGAAATAAATAATGGGTCGCGTAACTACAATTTTTTAAAAATTTTAATATTTTTCCCTAAAAATAAAATTTTTATTGATATCCTATTTACAAAAATCGCATTTAAATTGACTGAGCTACGTTGTTTCAAAATAGATCCTATTTTGACATTCACATGGCTATGGGTCCGCGAAAGAAATCTCTAAGCACAAAATATGAGCCAAATCGGAGATGGTCAGTGAAACTGATATTACACTTCAATGTGAAATGGAAGTGATGTGAAATAATGTCAAACATTTAAAATTTTGTATGAAAAATCATGTACTGATATTAAAGGCATTATGTTGAATTTAAAAACGTGATGATTTTTCTAGTGCATAAATTGATTTTGATCAATATTTTGTACCTCATATTTGTAGGCACTGCTTGAATCAGACAAATTGACCTGTATCGTTTAAATATCCATACCTTATATATCTATCAATAAGCCAATTCCTAAAGATTGGTGCAACGTTGCCAGTTTCAGTCGCTTCAAGCAAACACTCGTTTTCGTCGATTCGAAAACCCAAAACATGCATGAGAAGTAAAACTGGAGAAGAAAGGCTCAATAGGCTAGCTCTTCTAAATGTTCACAGGGATGTGGAAGTGAGCACGGAAGAAATTTTAAATTCATTAGCCCAAACAAAGATATTCTATTGGAAACTGAAAAAAAATTGGAATAAGTCTAAAAAAAATTACAACTCACCCCCGAAATATTTTTCTGGGTACGCGCCTGTTTGTATGGAACACTTGTTTGGACATACCAACATGACAATACCCCAATTCACACGACAAGAAATGTTAAGACCTGGTTTTAAGAGCAATATGTTGAGGTCTTAAAATGGCCCTCATATTTACCTGACCTTAAGGTTGTGGAAAATGTGTGGGGTTGGCTTTCTAGGAAAGTATACAAAAATTGAAGACAGTTCGGTAGCAAAAATTCATTAATTGACACCATCAAAACTGCATGGAATGAATCTAACCTAAACTAGTTACAACTACTTTAATATTCAATACCTAGTGTCCTTGAGGGGATTTTAAAGAATGGTGATAGTACGTACTACTAAATAAAAATGGTAACCATTATGATAATAATCATTTAGGAAAAAAAACATTCAAGTCCGTCCGCTATTCTTGGGCTTATCTTAAATGTCCTTATCCTACTGACGAACAAGAGAGTATTATATTAAACAAGCCATATCAGTAAAGTGCTACAAAGTTTTTAACCGACTTCAAAAAGGAGGAGGTTCTCAAGTTGGTTTCTTTTTTTTTTAAATGTATGTACATCGATAACTCCTAAAGTACTAGCCTGATTGTAGCAATTTTTTGTCAACAGATAGAGACATTGGACGTAAAACGGGCGTGGCAATAATAGAAAAACGCTGTAACTCGAATAACATTGACACTAGGACACTGAAATTAGGTAAAGGGGTAAGCATAATTATGAAAATGTATGGTCAAGACAGTGGGCGTTATTGGACAGAAGGGCGTGGCAATATAAGAAAAATACTGTACCTCAGTTAATATTGACACTAGGGTACTGGAAATCGGTACAGAGGTAGGAACAATTATTACAAATTACGGTCAAGAAAGTGGGAGTTATTGAGTTATTCGACAAAGGTGCGGCAACATTAGAAAAACGCTGTAACTGGAATAATATATACGCTAGGAAACTAGGTACGGGGGTTGGAATAATTATGAAAATTTGCGGTAAAAAAAGTGGGCGGTATTGGAAAAAAGGACGTGGCGGTAAAAGAAAAATACTGTATCTCAGTTAATATTGACAGTTGTACTGGAATTTGGTACAAGGGTAGGAACATTATTACAAATTACGGTCAAGAAAGTGGGCGTTATTATACAAAAGGGCATGTCAATATTGGAAAGACACTCTATCTCGAATAATATAGACACTAGGTTAATACAATTCGTTGCAAGAATGTGTAGAAATATTATAAAACACTATGAAGAAAGTGGGCGATATTAGACAAAGGGCGTGTCACTGTTAGAAAAACACTGTATCTCAGTTAATATCGACACTAGGGTACTGAAATTTGGTACAGGGTAGGCACAATTATTACAAATTATGGTAAAAAAGTGGGCGTTATTCGATAAAGGGCGTGGAAATCTTAGAAAAACACTGTAACTCGAATAATATTGATACTAGGGTACGGAAATTCGGTACAAAAATAGGCGAAATCTTTCAAAGGGCGTGTCACTATAAGAAAAACACTGTATCTCGAATATTGACACTAGGGTACCAAAATTCGTTACAAGAATGGCCAAAATTGTTGTCATAATCTCTAAAAAGGAAGAAATAAAAACTTTTTAACAAAAAAACCAACTTCAAAACCACTACAAAGTAAAAAATAATTTATAATTACTTTTCACATTAATTCTTGGTCAAATTTGATAATTTATTTATATATATCTTATTAAATTGGAAATCATATTATTATAATTTTTTTTATTTTGTATTATTTTCATAAATATATTAATTTCTCCATGAATATAAAACTTTTAAAGTCAGCGCTAATATAATCAGACTTTTATAAAATTAACACTTGGGCTTTAACGGTTTTATATTCATAAAGAAATTAATATATTTATGATAATAATACAAGTGTCAGGATATGCTAGTTTTTATTAACTCTATTTGTATGTTCTAGTGCTGAAATATTAGTGGATAAAGTTTTATTTACAAGGGAGGAAAGAAGTTTTTCTGTTTACAAAAACATTTTGCCAGACAATCGACGTTCTTCCAATTTTAGTAACTTAAAAATGTGCCTTGTAAAGCTTTATATAAAAATTATATAAAAAATGTTAAGTTTTTGTTTTTTATGAAATTGTTTGCGTTTTTTAGGTAATTTTTGTCATTTCTTATTTGATTTTCTGCAGTTTTTAGGTAATTCGTATAGACGCAGTGGAAGAAATTTCATTTTTGAGAGGAAATAACTACAAAATAAAATATTTTCTTTTCATAACTATAAAATAAGTAAGTTAGCTTCCGTTTTATTAAAGAAAATCCTGAGAAATAATCAACATTTATTTTTTAGGTAAATATTAAAAAATGCTACGTGGAACTTATTTAACCGATCAAGAAAAAAATTCAAATAAATTTTTTTAAAGAGCAGGAGTGTTCCGATCGGGAAATTCGCCGAAAAATTTCGCGTTCTGATAAAGTTGTAAGAAATTACTTAAAAAATGGTGCTCGTTATGGAATAAAGAACTCAACAAAAGTTAATCAAAAGCTGACAAATCGTCCGAAAAATTTAATTCGAGAGGAGGCTACTAAAAATAATTTAAATTCTGCACAAATACATTCTAAACTATGTTTACCAGTAACAAATAAACATATTGTCCATGTTCTACGCACAACACCAAATGTTGTTTGGGAGAAACCAGCTCGCAAACCAATGCTTAAAGAACACCTTAAATTTTGCTAAGCATATGCACTGGACTTTCGGTTGACAGGAAGTAATTTTTTCTGACGAAAAAAATTTTATTTGGATGGCCCAGACTGTTACAGTTGCTATTGGCACGATATTCGCAATGCAAGTATCCCCAAATCTAAAAGAAACTTTGGAGGCAGAAGTCTGATGGTCTGAGCCGCCTTTTCCAATGAAGGAAAGTCAACTTTGTGTTTTGCTCCTCCCCGAATGAACACGGAAATGTACATTGACATATAAGACGATGTCCTTATTCAATTTATAGAGGATAAAATGGACGAAAGTGTAATTTTTCAACAGGACAATGCGTCCATTCATGTCTCTAAGACATCCATGGCTTGGTTTGAGCAGCGAGAAATTAAAATTTTAGAATGGCCTGCAGAAAATCTCCCCCTTTAGAAAATCTATGGGGTACTATGGCACGGGAAATTTACACCTAAAAAGCGAAAGTAACCCCATTTTCTGCTGTTACAGAATTGAAATTTAAAACGAAAGAAGTTTGAACTTCAATTCAAGAAACCATTCTACAAAACCTTATCAATTCAATGCCTAATAGGATATTTTATGTGATCCAAAAAAATGGTGGGCATATTCATTACTAAATTCTTATAATTTAAGATTTAAGATTTAACTAAAGTGCGTCCAAACGAATACGCCAATTGTTTCAAGCGTTATGTTTTAAGTTAATTAAAAAAAATAGAACATAATGCCAACAAGAAGTTTATTTTTTGCAAACTTATTTTGCAAAATAAATATTTTTCTTTAATATAAATAAAAAAAATTGGCTTAAAATATATTTTATGTGTCGTCTATTACAAGATTTTAAAAAACTTAATATTGCGTCTAAACGAATATTCCTCTGTGTAGTATGTGTTGAAGTATGGTACAAAAAACTTTTAGTTTGCATAAAGTTGATTTTTTTCACTTTGCTGTTTACTTTTTACGGAATGCTTGATATAATAATCAGAAATATATGTTGCTTTTAATAAAAGACCTGTTAAAAGAATAAATCTTAGTTTATTATTTTTTAGTAAAATAGTTATATTATATATCTTGTTGAAAATTTTTAATTCTACTTGATGCTTGCATTAAATGTGCACACAATCCAAACAATTATCATTTTCCACAAAAGCAACTGCATTTTTAATCTACATTATTAAAAATAATCATCTTTCACAAAATTAACAACATTGTTAAATCAATTTAAAAAGCGATTATTTTAGACGACTAAAATCTTAGTCATCTGCCTTGCAATGTAGGTTACTTACTATTATAAGTCTTTCCTGGAACATAACCATTTGGACCATCAGCAACGATTAATTTATACCCATTGTCACCGCGTGTGCGTCTGCCATGAGGCAAGTGAGTTGGTGCACGAGGACAGCAAACAACTATATTAATTAAGACAAGCAATATAATTGAAAATATACACAAATCCATCTTTTCCACAAATAATTTAAACTATTTTCAATATTCGAAATTTAGCTTAACACTTCACTAATGTTTAGTTATCGATTTAAAATAATATTAATATCCGTTTCCGGTATAGATCACTTCAGAATGAATAATTTGACTTAGTTGATTATTTTAAGTATGCGCATCGAGATCATATTAAATCCATCTCAAACAAGACAACTTGACAAATGCTTGAACACTGAATTTAAAATCTGTGTAAAGCGAATAAAGGCGGAATAAATTAACTGAAATGCATGCGTATATGTGATGTATATGAATACATACCAGTGATGTGATTTGGAGGGATTTCGCCCGTTTTTCGGGATTTTAGACTCACAAAAAAGCGAAATGGATTTTATTCCTCGATGCGGGGTTTTCTTGTCGGTCTGTATCACTTTTTTTAAAAAGTTTATCGCTACGATACTCCATAGATTTCCTATAAATGACAATTTTTTCGGAGCCCAAGAATTTTTGAATCCAAAAATTGTTTTAGATATAAAAAAGGCATTTATTCTAAAGATTTTCGTTAAATCTCAGATTATGTTAACGTTGATAAGTTTTTACTGGAAGATGAATAGAGTGATAAGCTTTTTATATTTAGTGAGATTTAAGCAAACATTGCTTGAAAATCAATTTTTTTTAAAATGTATTATTGTTATACAACTATTCAAAATATTTCAAATTAATTCCGCTTATAATACAGATTCTACAGTTATTAAAACCTGGTGCGCCAGAGTAACTTTAACTAGCCAGTGTAACTTACATACTTTTCAAAAATATAGAGCCTTAGTTATAAACATTTTAAAGTCGACTCTAAATTTACTGTGAGCTTTTCTGACATTAGCGAAGCTTTTTTCTATACACTCAAAAAAATACTGTAGTGCTTAAAATTTACTACACAATAAGGGTTTTCATGCAAAGTGGCAGGCTTCTAATTTGGGCAATTAGTTATTTTTATCAGACAGGTTGTATGAACAGCCCTTAAAGTCGATTGTGCATTTGCAGCATATAAGTCAGCTGTGCGATCTGCCAGCGATGCGTTCCATTTAAACGGGGACGCTTTGCGGATTGTTTGCTTGTTTTCTGAAATTTTTAGAATTAAATCTTTATTAGTTTTGCTCAAATTATAACTTTTCCTTCAAAAAAGAAAACAGCTGATTGATCATATAAGTTTGCCACCTCGTTTGCTCACCTAAATCGAAGAGCAAATTTATCTGGTTTGTGCAAAAGCTTTTTCATACGAATTTTGACAGTTCATTTATAAGGCTGATAAACTTATAAGGTTTATACCATTTATAAGGGTATTGCCCATTTGCATGAAAACCCTTAATGTGTATTTACTTCATATATGAGTAGTCTTATTTATTTTTAAATACACATGCAGTTATTCAATATATTTTTACTGAATTTACATTTAGATAATTAATACTACATGAAGTAGTTGCATGTAGTAAGTAGTTGTTTACATACATTTATTTAAATAAAGAATATCTACATAAAAATAAACTGCATAATATGTATTTGATAGCAATTATATATATTTAAACTAAAAAAATTATCAAAGATGAAGAACTGTGGTAAGTATATTTCTTGAAATGTATTTTTTTAATACAGATATATTTTTTATAAAAAAAGCAATGTTTGTTTTTTACTTTGTATTTTTTCGTTATAAAATTTTAATCAGAAAAATGTTGGAGCAATACAGCATCAAAAAAAATCGCAACAACTGCAAAATTACTGCTTACTAACGGCGCAAATCCCCATGCCAAAAGTCGATATGGTGACAATGCATTACGCACAGCTTGTCTTAAGGGAACTCATCAAATATTTGATTATTTGAAAATTCATCTGGAATATCCAGCATTTCGAATTGCAGAGGCATGAGCTGATTGGTAAATAATCTTCCTTTTAACGATATAGTAATACTTCAAATATAAAAGTGACTCTTTTCCACAGGTTCCACTTTTCTTGATGAACATAATGAGACCAGAGTAGCTATGTTACATTGACGTTTAGCACTGCATATACGTACTTCACATTCACTCTACATTGGTTAATATGTAAAATAATAATATGATAGAAATCTTGAACTTTAAGGGTCGTTTTGTTCACTTTTTTAACTTGAGAAGTTGGAATAACTTTGGTATTTATTCAATTTCAAAAGTTATTCCATTTTATTCACTTGAATTTCTCAAAAATATTTTGACATATTGAAGATTTGATATAACTTTCGTTTGATAACTTTTGTCAACTTGTAATTTATCTAACTTCCAAATATATGACCAGTTATAAATTCTAACTTGGAATATTTGGTGTAACTTGTGATTTTTGCTTCATTCACAAGTTTTCACACGTTTGTGCTGTGACAACAAAATTGTTACTATAAAAACATTTGAAGCATGTATTATTTTATCTGACTAGAATCGATACAGTTCACTACAACTTTTTTATGCACATTATTAAAGATTTAGGTTCCGATAACCGTTAAAAATGCGGTATGCTAAAAATCGTGGTGGCAGGGGTTAAACTCACTTCTGAGACAAAATGTTTATTGTATTCAATTAATATTAATTATAAAATAAACCTTAGAGAGTAATAACTGCAAAGTAAAGCTTCTTAAGAACATGAGCCGTTCGGAGTCGGCATTACTTGTTGATCTAGTTATTGATCATTTGTGTTCAAACATTAAATAACACGCAGAACACAATCAAAAGAGAATCGATCAAAGTCCTTGCGACGGCTTGAATTGCACTTTATATCCGTAATGACCTGTTTTAATTTCCGCTGATCGATGTCAGCTCCAAAGATTACAACCGTTAGTTGGCCATAGGAAACTTCGATGTGTAGTAATATGAAAGTGCTGTTATTATGTGCACAATTATGAGTAGTCGGTACCTACATTTTTGCATTAGTTCACAACGTGGAATTTCTACATGAACCAATAAGAGAAGATCACGCAAAGAGCAGTGCGAGAAAAAAGTAATTTTTCGTGCAACGTCATCGGTCACAAGCATGCTATGAAACTGTCAATTTGCATATGTTTTGCATGCAAAACATGTGAAAACGCGGATAAAAGTGAAAAATTATAAAATTAAAAAGTTTAATTCGCGAAAAAAGTGTTTGAATACTCTGTTTGTTTATATTTCCATGCAGTAACTAAATGTAAAGAACGCTGTAAAAAGAAAAACTGCAAATAAATAGAATACAAAATTGGATGTTTACTTTGTTTTTATTATTGAACTGTTTTGTTCAATTTTCTTTTCCTCTGCATCAAATTGTTCAGAATTTCTTTATTTAATAATCTTATTTTAAAAAACATTCGTGCGCGGAAAAACATTTTTTTTATTTTGTTGTCACAAATAATATGCTCTGCACTTGTAATGTGCGTCTGCAAATAATTTTTGCTTATTAGCAGCCCGTCGCCATTTACGTCGTTGAACACTTTTTCCAACGCAGTCATATGCGCCATGAGCTCTTCCGTTGGCTTGGCGAACCGCCTTCGCTTAAATGATCTACCTAACTAAGTGATGCTGCCGCTTCTTCTTCCAGCCTTATGTTCGGAACGTCTTTGTGCAATTTGTGGCAGATGTATCACGCGAGGTTTTCCAAACCGCTGTTCACTCCAAGAAAAAGATTAAAAATATTGAATTCATAAAATTGTTAAATTTTACTAACACTTGCGAATATAGCTGCCGTATTTTCGCTTGAAGTAACTGCTCTGAAGAGCGGTTAGAAATAGAAGCGTCCCTGTTTAGTTTTTCTATTTCCTCTACAGGAAAAACTTCTCCATGACCAACGACTCCTGAAGCAGAGCACTTACGATTTTTTGTTTTCGCGCTTTAAAATTCGCTGACATCGTTCTGCATTTGCTGGCTGCACCTCCTTGGTCATAACTGTTGGGACAGCGCCCGGCTTTAAGCGCATAGCTTTGCCAAAACCTATCGTAACATTTTTAAAAGAATATTTACGTGAAAATGTAGAAGTACTTACCCATTTGAGCTTGGACCCTTCTTTCGAAGTCTTCAGGCAGAAAATGATCTCCACAGATTCTTGCCATTGCAGTGTCGACATTTAGCCGACAAAAAATCTCCCATTGCTTACAAGCAATTTCTTCCTTGGGGAAACGGTAGAAACCAACGTATTTGTTTTTGTTTTGCTGTTGCAATTAATACATGTCGCTACAGCACACTTCGTTTTAATATAAAAACACATTACATTTATATGATAATTCTTTAAAATTTTAACAAATAACATTCAACATCCAATCACTAATCGTAAACAAAAGATTTTGTGACCGATGACGTCAGACCTATCAGCTGTTTTTGTTTACAATATGGCGGCTCTTTTCTTTGCATGATCTTTATTTCTTGGTTCATGGAATTTCTACGTGCAGCTGAAGCCATTTGTTAAAGAGAATATGAAGCTTGCCAATTCCAGTTTGGTGGTCACTCGATTTTCAAGAAGTAGTAGTGCATAGAGAGTAAATTAAGGTATCCCAAAATAAGGCATCATTTCTGATGAATCTTTTCAATTTCAGTTACTAAATTTTTGTATATGCTTTTTATGTTTAACAGCTCTAGTGGCTGAATTTGCATCATTGAAAGGATTTCAACAGAGCTGGAGCAAACACTCGTGCAGCATGCAAGTCACAAATCTCTATTTAAGTCAAAAATGGAACTTTTTTCGTTCGATTTAGTAAATATTAGTTTTACGAAGAGAAACGTAAAATAAAACAATACATTTTAGACCACTTTTAAAAAAAAATCAACTTATTCTTTTATAAATAACAAAACGGTTAAAAACAGTTTTCTAAAAAAAGAGGTTGCACGTCACGTGAAAAATAACGTTCCAAAAAATGCGTTTAAAGATTGCACTTAAAGTAGGTTTCTAGATCCTCAAGCGGAAAAAATTTAAATAGTTAACTATTTATTTTCAAGCTATTTTATTATATATCATAGTCGGGTTTATTTTAACATAATTTAGTTAGTAGTCAACATAAAGAAACTATTTTTGTAATATTGGATTAAAAAGGCGCCAAAGTCGATTTAAAAAACAAATTTAAATATATGGCTTACATTTTAATAAACGAAATAAAACCAAACTAATTAAAAATTGGTTCAGCCGATTAACTCAGATTAACCGTCGGCCATACTTTAGAAGGACTCGAATTTATCCTCCTCTGTTATCAAAATACAAAGACAAAATTATAAACACCATTTTTTTTCGATTGTCAAAGAACTATATAATGTTTTAAATAAGAACTAAAAATATTAAACACGCCATAGTCACACAGGCTAATTTAAAATGTTAATGAAAGCGCATGTCTTTTAGAAATATTTTTATTTAACTACATATAAAGCATGCTTCGCTATTTAACGAAGTGAATTTAAACATATCTTAATTTGAAACACCGTCAACTGGGCTCTCATCACGTATGACGAGAATCGTTTGACGATATCGTTTCAACGATACTTCAACATCACGTAACCTTCAATTTTATGCATCGTCTAAACGATATCGTTTTGCTTGCTTCATGCATGGCAAACAACTGTCAAATGGTATAATAAAATAATAAAAATAATTTTAAAATGTTTTGGGCGCTTGTTTGTTAGAGTGGTCCTTAACAAATAGATGGAATGTCGTTCCTGCACTATGTTTGCGACGTAATTGTGGCCCAGCTGCGGATGTTCATCAATAAAGTGTAGCAATATTTCCATTTACTTAGGTGTCGCTGCCGAATAATTTAAAACTTTCAAAACATTATCATCAAATTAACTTATTAAATATTCTTACATTTTACCTTAAATTTTCACTTTTGAAGCAAACAAATCCAAAAACAAATTCTACACAAAAGTAAATATCACTTTTGGCACTGAATATATGTTTTGCAGAGCCTTTCAAACTGTAGAAAACACAACGATAGACGAGACGATAGCGATCGACTTATATGAAGCAAACTAAGAACGATATCGTCGGATAGCATCGTTCAAACGATAGTCGTTTTAAAAGTTACGTGATGAGAGCCCTGGAAACCCCGCATAATTTGGAAATCACTGTTTTTATTCTGCACACATATATTTTAATAACAAAATATTTTTTTTGAAAGTATGTTGCCTTCAACATCAACAAATTTTCATTTCATAAGTTATAAAAGTCATTTCTTTTCTCATTTGCCACCAAATATCAAAAAATTCCCTGGGATGTTTTATAACTTAAGTATTTATAACTTGACTTAACTTCAACATATAAAATTTCGACTTGAACTGAATGAAATGAAATTTTACCTTGAGAAAATATTTAACTTCGCAAGTTGTACAGAAAGTCAAGTTAATAAAAGTTATTGAAACTGCTCAAGTTAGCTCGAATTATAAAAAGTGAATAAAACGGCCTTAAATTGTTTTTATGTTATAGAAAAACGTCTCCAAGTTGCGTTACATCCTGCATACGGTAACGATGTCGAATTTACTACCCTAGAAGAACTCGACAATATTTCCACTGATGTCGACGCCATGCGTCTGCAAATGCAACCATATGCGAATGTATTCTAGGCAATCAGCACAAGGATATGCTATTTCGCCTCATGTTTCGTGGTACATCCTATGCTGATTCCTTGCGCTTACAACGTTGTATCGATCTATGGCGCCTATTGCTCACAAACCTGGACGCTGAGCAGCTAAGATGAAAAGACTTTAGGAGCATTCGAGAGAAAGATTCTTCGTAAGATCTACGGACCAATCTGCGTCAATGGCGAGTACCGAATACGGTGGAATGATGAACTGTATGAGCTGTACGCTGACATCGACATAGTCAAGCGCATTAAAATCGAGCGGCTTCGCTGGCTTGGTCATGTTCAGCGCATGAAAGACGATGCTCCAGTGAAGAAAACATTCGATTCGGTACCCAGCAGCGGTCAACGCAGAAGAGGACGACCGCATCTTCGTTGGAAAGACCAAGTAGAGGACAACCTGACGAAGCTTGGAATTTCCAACTGGCGCCAGCAAGCGAAAGACAGAAATAACTGGCGCAAATTCTTAGATGAGGCCAATATCGACATACGGTTGTAGCGCTAACTAAGTAATTAAGTACGCATCAAACTGTGGGTTTAGACCGCCTGAACGAACGAAAAATTTATCGCGAACAATTTATTGCAATAAATTCTTCGTTCGTAGTACTGTTTAGACCGCACGAACATCAATCGCGAACAAACATTGGCCGCCATCTTGTACGTTCAGGCGGTGTAAACAGCAATTTGTGCATTTGGCCGAACATCAATAAATGCAGGGTTGATTACTCCTTATTTTTGTATTAGTACTAAAACTTATACTCCATTTCTCAACAACAATTGGTTTGCCACTCCATAACAATATATTACTCGTATTAGTTATTATAAAAAAGACGTGTGTTTAACTTAAGGGCCTATTTAAGTTTTTCAACGAACAAAAATGAAATGTTCTCACATTTTTCGTTTGTCAATAAATTTCTAAAATTTTAAGTCAATTAAATGAAAATTGCTACCAAATTGTATGCACTTGTTAAGCAAAAACAATTGATACTTTTAGTCGTTCGATTTTTATTTTAGAAAAATAATTTTTATGTTATAACTTTAAGGAATCGCTTTTAGTCACAAATCAATTTTTCAACTATCATCTTCTATCTAATATCCGCATTTTTCTAAAATCTTCGATTAAAAACTCAAAAAGTTTCAGCAGAACCTAAAATATTTTTTATATTATTTGAACAAGCTCTTCTGTGGATTCCTGCTATATAAAATAATATTTGCTATACATAAACTTAAAAATTTGCATTAAAAGTTATATAGTTTTTATTAAAAAAAAAATTACCTCAAATAAACAGTCGCTTTAAAATTAAACTTTAAATATAGGGTTTTCTCGCTTAAAATACTTTAATTGGCCCTTTATATAACTCAATCATACTGCAGCGAAAGTTAACAGAACACTTTAAAAAACATAAAACATAAATTACTACATATTTTAGTACTTTTCATAAATTATTCTCTTAAGCTACTCCTCTTTGCTACTTTTCTGTTTTTAAACACAGCGCAACACCGGATTCGCCCAAAAAGATCGAAGCTTGTTCGATCAGAGCGAACGAAGGAATCTTCGTTCCTTCGCCCTAATTTACTGTTTACACCGGGCAAACATCGTTCGCGATAAATTTATAGCAAACATCGTTCGCGATAAATTTATAGCGAACACTGTTCGTTCGGGCAAAGTGTTTAAACCGAGCGAACGAACGAGGTTTCTTTCGTTCGTTCAGGCGGTCTAAACGCACTGTAACACTTTTCCATTTTGTACACAGACAGATGTTTTGTATCACAGGCTCTGGTGCACCTTATGCTTGATCTGCATGAACGTTATAGTGGTTATAGAACAGAGTGAACGATGTTATGGATGTTTTTCTCTACTAACTGAGACAATTGTCGAAGCTCAGGAATTACTACAAGTGCGGCCTGTCTATCGCTAACAGCAGAAGTTCTTTGATCGTGCACTCAAATACGCGAATGCACTAGCAGAAAAAATTAGTCTTTCGAGCAGTGCGTGAAAATATACGTAGCGCTTGCACTAGCGACACGTTGTTGCATTTGTGTCTCACGTTTGAATGTTATCAAGAGTGGCTATTTTGGAGATGATAATAATTTAAAGATCGGCATTTTATTGATTTATTTATTTTGAGTAACTAATTTTAATATTTTCATTATAAAAATAAAAATAGAAAAATGAAAGAACAACAATGTTTCATTTAAGTATACAGGACTTTTTATTGTGTACATGTAGTAAAAATTACTATATGTAGTAAAAATTTCTGCATGCTTAGTAAAAATAAGTTAAAATTACTGCATAAAAAAATGTCTTATTCAGCATTTCGATAAAATACATTTGCAGTAAAATTTACTACAGTGTTAGTAAAAATGTGGCAGAAAACGTTTTGCAGTTTTTTGTATTTATTCTCTGTAGTTAAAAAATATGTAGTAAAAGTAAATAATTGAAATTAGTAAAAATAATTACATTTTTATTTGGACCGTGAGTTACTAATTTACATTTGTTTTAAATATATTTTTATTTATTTTTACTAAAGGATTTTTTTGGGTGTAGCATTTGTTGTCAAAAAGCTTACACTAAATTTAGAGTCGACTTTAGAATGTTTATTACTAAGGCCCATAGTTTCGAGAAAAACTCATAACTTCATTAATAATTTATATATTTTTTTTTAACTTGGTTCAAATCAAGTAAAAACATAATATTGTATATAAATTTAGTATTATTGATTTTATAAAATAAATAAAATTACTGAATGAAATTATATAAAGTTTTTGTTTTTTTCCATTTATCTGACTGCCTCTAACCCCCATTGGACCTTAAGTGTTTTGAATTTATGGGAAGAGGTAGCAATCAAAAGAAAGAGAGAGCATTTGTTTTCAAAATTTTCTATATTTTCCACATTTCGAGCCATAACCGCAAAACAAGTGTAACCAACATAAAATCCGAAATGAATTTTTAATGACAAACGATAGTACTATAACAAACCCATCTATTCCCAAAATTTCAGATCTCTAAGGATAACCGTTTTTAAGTTATACCCATCACAAAAATTTTGTTTACATGTACTGCTTATTAAGACAAAACTAGAAAATTGCTTCTTCTGTAAAATTTGGTTTTGGTTGGTTACACTTTTTCTGCGGTTATGGCTCGATTTTTTTCTGCCACCACCGCACTCTAACGCCGACGCCGAAAGGATATTTCCAATTGTAATCGACGTAAAAACCAAAAATGAAACTGACTTGCAGAAGACGCTTTAACCCATTAATGACAACGTATGATATATGATGGGCGATAAAAGCATTTTTTAAAAATTACTCAAATATCCTCTGCCACTGTAAAGCTTTTGCTTCCAACAGCAAGAGAAGGCCAAAAGTATGCTTTTTCCAAAAAAATTTATAAAATTGACATTAAAAGCCTTTTTCTGTACTTTTTGGAGTTATTGTGTTTTATAAACCTCAAGAAAAAAGAAAATATAGTTAAAAAAGTGCATTAGGCTAAAGTGGAACGCTTACTCTACGAAATGAAAATTTTCGAACTTATAATTTTTTCTAATTTTTTTTAGATTTTTCTTATTTTTCTACTTACCACTTATGCTTTTATAATCATGCGCCCCGCCACACGCCTGACTTCTTCATTAAAACTGCGTACTATAAAAATCTATATGCTCAGCAGAATGGGCAGTTAAATTTCAAAGAATGCTTAGTTGATGAAATACGAATAGTTTTTGCATACCATATTATTATGGGTGTTTTAAAATTTTCCAGAGTTGAAATGTTTTACGACCCTTCGATTGGAATGACATTCTTTACAGGAAGTATGACCAGAAAACGTTATACGTTAATAGATAATAGACGCGTTAACAAAGATGGACAATGCCAAGTTAAACCAATAGTTGACTCAGTAAAAAATCGCCTTTCGAGTTTACCACTAGAAGAAAACCTTATCATTGATGAGCAAATCATTCCATTTAAAGGAAAATTTGGCGCAAAACAAAACATTAACATAAAGCCCTACCCATGGGGTATTAAAGTTTTTTCTTATGCAGTAAAAGTGGAATTCCGTACGATTTTCAATGTATGATTTTTCGTGTATCAAGGATCGACAACTTAAGTAGAGAAAGTAGTGAAAACTGTTGGCTTTGGTTCGGATGTTGTTCTACAGTTATGTCAGCGTATTGCATGGCTGTTGGTCACAACCTATTTTTTGACAACTACTTTCCTTCTTACCAGCTCTTCGTAATATTGAACCAACGCAAAATGAAAGCAGCCGGAACCATTCGCAATAATAGATTCGCCAATCCGAGACTGCCTGGTGAAAAGGAAATAAAATCAACAGGCCGAGGATCTTCTGCTGAATGTATTGATGCAAATGGTGTCGTACTCATTACTCGCTGGTATTACAATAAAGTCGTTAACATGGGTTAAAATTTTGTTGTAATTGGATTTGAAGATAAAGCAAACCGGTGGGAAAAAGATTCAAAGGAATTTGTATATATTAATAGACCCCCAAGTTGTAAGAATGTATAACGAGAGCATGGGTAGTGTTGATTTACTAGATCAAATGGTTCAATATTACCGCAAAATATTCGTTTCATCAAGTGGACACTTTGGGTGATAATGCAATTTGTCGATTTAGCTTTAACAGTGGCATGGATAGAAGCGACTTCACAATGAAAAACATTCAAAAGAAAACTATTAAAGATTCCATGAGTTTTAGGATCGCTGTCTCAAAAAAATTGCTTGCTGATCAACAGGAAAACACGCAGCCGGCTATACCACACAAACGAGGAAGGCCTTCAAAGTTTGTCATCTGTCATAATACATTCTAGCATCTTAATGTTTGCTGGCGACGTCAAACTCTTAGTTTCTTTTAAAAATGATAATGACGCTGTATTTTTGCAAGCCGACATTGATCACCTTCATAACTGGTGCAAAACGAACCGCATGAACCACAACATGAAGAAATGCAAGCATATGTCTTTTTCGCGCAAACCACCAATTAAATGTTCCTTCAAAATTTGTGGTTATCCATTGGAGTCCTTAGATATTTTCAATGATCTTGGAGTTACAATGGATCCTAAACTACGCTTTAATATTCATGTAAATAAAATAATAAATAGAGCACAAAGTACTTTACGATTTATTAAACGTTGGGCAAAAGAGATTAATGATCCATTCATTACGAAAACCTTATTCACTTCCCTAGTGCGGCCTATCTTAGAATACGCTTCAGTTGTTTGGTGCCCACGATACGGTTGTTACATAGACGACATTGAATCAGTGCAGAAACAATTTCTTTTGTTTTGTCACTTACCTCCTTATGAATATCGGTTACAACTCTTAAATCTTCTTTAAAAAATCGGAAAATTATGATAAATGCTTATTGGATTATAAAACTTTTACCTGGATATGTCAACAGTTCATATTTATTGAGTAAAATATATTTCAATATTCCTCTTCGTCCTAGAAGATCTTTTGAGTTGCTCCACATTAACTTTTGTAGAACTAATTATTTGCAAAATGAACCTCTTAGAAGCGCTTGCGGTGATTTTTATTTTGTATCTGATGTTATATCCTCAAGTGAATCTATGGACTCAATCAAACATAAAATTATAAATTACCTGCAGTACTGTCGTTGATTATGATTAAGTTCTCTCGAACATATAACCAATGCATCTGGTGATATTTGTAAACACATTAATATGACAATCTAAATGAATAAAAGGACCTAAGCCTAAAATGGATAATTTTGGTGTATGAACATCTAAATAATCTGAATTGTGGTAAAATTTCAAAAATTGTGGTAAAATTTCATACATAATATGCAAAAAATGCAATGTTTATCTTTGCGTCAAGCGAGAAGCCAATTGTTTTTTAGAATTTCACAAAAACAAATAAATATCATTATCAAACAAATGATTTTTCAATAAATATGTTAAAAACTATGAAGGTTTAAAGCATTTTTCATGTAACTAATTTTGGAACCTTACAGTGTCAATGTCAAATATAACCGACATCCTATTAGCTATCAAAGCTATCATCAAAGCTATCATCCGTATTAGCTATCAAAGTTCGTGTGGCACGAAAAAGTTGCTAAATTGTTGACCAGTGTAATTAATGTAGAATACAGCGAATATCACAACATGAATGTAGATCCAACTCAAACCTAAGTAACTCGTAGCCTTTAAGTCCTTCGATTCACAACGATTGGAAAAAAAGTTTAAAGACAGGAAAATGTTCGCGATGACTCGAATTCAAAACCTTTTAATTTTTCCAGTATATGGAAAAAACTTAAAACATATTATACTAAAGTACTAGGCATGATTTATTTTTTTTCAAAATGTCTTTCATCGTATCTGCATTTCAGTAAATTTTTTTATTTAAAAAATAAAGCTTGGTAAGGGTTTTCTTTTCTTTGAATGAATCTTCTAAGAACGTAGATAATAGCGTTATAGCGCATTTTTTTCTGAAGAAAAATTCTGCATTTTTTCCGACCTCTTCAAGAATTTTGCATTTTATCCGTTCTTTTCTAAAAAAAATGTTGACCTTAAAATAAATAAATCGTGTTCTTTTCTCGAAAATGTTGACCGCAAAAGTATAACAAATGCAGAGTTTTCTGACCTGTAAAATACGAAGGTTCTGCATTCTGCCCTCTAGTAATACCAACATAAAGACAAAATAAAATAATTTTGACATTAATATTTTGTGACAATTGTGAGAAGCAAAAAGTTGCAATTTTAATAATTTTCTGAAATTGAATCGAATATATTTTTGAATAAAGTAGTTAGTTTTAATAAAACTGAACTGCTCGATGAATCTTTGATTGAATATTTGTTAAAAATTCCATTCAGTCGACACTATGCATAACCTTAATCGTAAGTACATAGTAATTCAAAACAACAGTGCAGCCAATATCAAATTAACAAAAAAATGCTGCATTTTCTTCGTTCTTTTCTCAACTCAAAAGAGATCAACATTCTGTAAATTCCCGTCAGAATCTAAAAAGTTCTGCATTTTGTGAGGTCATAATTTTTTTCAGAAAAGAATGCGCTATTAGAGTCGGCTTACAATTTGAGGGTGCAGTTTTTTGATCATTGTGCACACATTTAATAATACACACACCTGAGGTCCTGTTGGAACCACATATCAGCAAGATTAATGCCAGCTAATTGAGGTACGAAAAAACTTCGAATCAGGTTCCTATACCGTTCACCATTGACAGTGACATTCTGATCATCATCGTTTTTGAAGACATATGGACCAATGACTCCGCCAGCCCATAAAGCGCACCAAACAGTAATTTTCTGTGGATGTTATGGTGTTTGGACAAAAGCTTGTGGATTCTCCTCACTCCAAATACGACAATTCTGTTTATTTACGTACCCATTCAACCAAAAATGGGCTTCATAGGAAAATAACATTTCTATGGAAGGACACAACCCCAGTTGCTGAGAACGGCGACGAATTGATTGATTAGGATCATCTTCAATTCTTTTCTGTACAGCGGCTACAGATTCTTCAGTGCGCACTGTTCGGCGTCTCACGGGATACACATTATCAGTGACAGTAAATGTGGTCCGAAAACGATCTATTGTTCTTCGAATTAGCAGCTCTGAAGGACGATGATGTACGCCATAAAATAGACGAAGTGCACGATAAGTTTGACGAACAGAAACTTTATTTCGATTAAAAATTTCCACAATTTGCACGCGTTGCTCTAGTCTAAGTCAATCCATAATGAAATGTCAAAGCAAACTAAACAAAAAGAAACTATCACCTGTTAAATGAGTGGTGAAATAAAGCAATGATACCAACTCAAAGTTGTATCACTCTATAAAAAACACCCTTTATATATCAAAATTTTGAGTATACATGAACCATCTATGATCAGTTCTAAATCGAATAGTGAAAATTTCACATAAAATCGTTAAGCGGTTCTTGAGTTTAACGGCGACCACAAAACTGCTACCTTTTTAAAAGTTTCATTTTTATATAATAGTATAGATTGATGAATAAAATTTTGCACAAATTTAAAGTTTTTATATTTGCTAAAATTGTCGATGAAATTTTTAAAGTAAAAGGGTCAATTTGGCACATAGCCACCATTTGAAATAAGTTTGTATTTTTGACATTTATTGAAATTGAAACAAAAAAATTTACACTTGGCTTTTACACTGAAGAGTATTTAAGCAGACATAAAAAAGACAAGGATTTTTTTAACAAGGAGTGTCAAATTGACACTAACATAAATTGAAAGTAAGTTATCATCATTAATAAACTTTAATAATTTTAATAAACTTTAATATACATAAATATGTTATCTTCATTTTATGTACAAATGTGAAAAAAATGTACGATCATAATTATTCAAAGATTATTTAAACACTTTGTAACATTCAGAGTAATATTGGACATCTTCAATAATATTCTGGAACAAAAAATAATTTTCTTGTGTTTACAGTGTTAAAAAAATCTTTAATCCCCTGAATTAGAAGAAAATACACCTTCAAATCGTCGGGAAAATTAAATATTATTAAAGTTTTTAAATTTAATATATATGTAAATAAATCAAATTGACCAAAAATGTCCAAGCAAAATAAAACAACACAATCTTCAAAGAAGTTAAGAAAAGAACCTAACTTGTACTATATCGATATATAACGAATTTAATTGATTTTTCGATAATTTCCTTGTCTGCACAGCACGAGCAGTACAACTCTCGTCGATTTTCGATTCGAATAACTCGATTTTTCAAGTATCTCAAAATTAACGATTAACTGGTTTTTTTTCTCGAACATTTCCGATGTTTTTTACTCAAAGTGTGATCGGTTTTTTCATATTCACTTGCAATATTACATACTCAGCAGAAATTAAGACCTTAATAAAACTTAAAGCTGACGTCAATAATGAAACATGCAAGACTTTTGTTTTTAACCCAAAAAGTTGTTAAGGGGGATAGGTTAGGTTAGGTTAAGGTGGCGGCAGGTCTTTAGACCAGCCCACTTAGAACATATTTTTGGTCCGTTGTGATACCACAGAATGGAAGAAGGGAGTAACCAAGTGAAACTTTTGTGTTGGATGTTCTTAACCCACATAGCGCTCGAAACTATTTTTTTTTCAATTATGTTAACTTTTTTTGGTGGCCTTTTAAAAGGACGGTTACGCTAAATGGGTTCATTAACCCATTTAGCGTAACCGTTAATTCTGCTACATTAGCAGAAGCTGTAGAAACATGTGATATTAAACCTGAAGCAAGTGTTATGCCTTGACCTCATTCAAATCAAGTTACTAAGCGTTCTTCGCCACAAACTTTTCCTATCACCACCAAATACAACTTTTCGTTGTAAATTGATGTGTTTTTAAGTTCCTTTGATAAGGAATAAGGAAAAAAGACCATGGCCGAGCCAGGATATGAACCCGGGACTCCTGAGCGATAGTCAAGCGCGCTCGACTAGACTATAGAGGCCGCCATAAGATGAAGATCAACAAGAAATGAGAAAGAAACTTTGGAATTAATTAATTTAAAAGTTTTCCAGTTTGGAAAAAATTGTTACATATGCAGCAAACTTACAATTTTTTTAAGAGAGGCATTAGGCAAACAATTTTTTGAAAATTTAATTTTTTTAACTGATTATTGTTGTACAACTATTCACAAATATGCAAAAAAAAATTCAAATCAATTCCGCTTATTATATAGATTCTAAAACCCGATGAGTCAGATAACTAACTAACCCGATAACTAACCAGAGTAACTGTTTCACGAAACATACTTTTTCCATACTCCTGCAAGCAAACTTATCGACCGATTTATATTTATTTTTTTATTTGTTTGTATTGTAATTCTACACATCTTTTACTAAAATAAGCGTCTTTGGAAAATTTTCCCAGTTATTACACGCTACAATATGGTCAAAAATAACCCAAATTTTTGTACTTTTTTTCACACCTAAAAATTTCTTAATTTTCAATATTTCCTTCCCATTTTGGTAAATGATGTGTATTCAAGGATCTTCTTTCGAATGCATTTTTCTACGATTTTCGAACTTTAACGAAATCGATCGGTCAAAAACGAAGTTACAGGCTCTGTGAATAATGGCACAGTGAAGACGTTTGAAAAAAGAAAATTGGTTTTTATACTAGGCCGAGTACGTATTATTTCACGGAGAAAAAAATATACCCCTAGTGTACTTTTTTGCTTCTATAACAGGACAAAATTTTATAAGCAAGACAAGCACAATGTTTGTCCAGATATGCGCTGAAAAACGACCATGCTTTTTTGTATGTTGTATACTATAAGAAAAATTTTCTACTGATGATTGAAAGCTCTTTTATACAGTGTTATAAGTTATAAGAAATATGAAAAATAATACTTTTCGGGGAAACTAAAATCACTTCTCTTCCTCAACAATAAATTAAGACTCCGGGCTCGGGGAGAAACACCCCGTTCCCCATCCCCTCTCAGCAGTACTACTGATGAAATCTGCTTTAAATTCTTTTATCTTCTTTTAAACTTAAAAAAAACTCATCTGCTCTCATTGCAGAAACCTGATTTTATTTGCTTTCATACAGTTTGGTTGTGTTCCTATATATTATAATTTTGACCTCTTGTGTCACTCAAATATTGATAAAGATAATACAAATGTGCGCTTATAATAAAAACACCACACAAGTAAAGATTGAAAATATGAACGTTAGTAAAGAAACTACGTGAAGTACTGAGACAAGCCACCCCAATCTAATCTAATTTCCACTGGTTGATGAAATCTATATAGATAACTAATAAGAATTATCTTTGACTGGACCGAAGTTAAAACACCCCCGCGGCCTTATTTGAAAGTATATTAGAAATTTTTAATGTTGATATATTTGGGTGACATCACGTTTATAGGGCGTGGTTTTTATCCAAATATTTAACATTTCAGAGTGCTTTTTATGTATTAAAGCTTATAAGCACAACATCAAGTTTAATCATTAATTTTTATGGAATGTTAAAGGTTTTGGTATTATGATGACGTCTTTTTGTATAAGAGGTGGGCGGAATTTTCATTTTTTTTAATTAAAAAATCGATTGCATTTGTACTAATTTTTGTGGAATTTAAGGGGATTTTTCTGATTTCATAAAGTCACTTTGTGTGAGAGGTAGCCGTGGGTTTCATTCGAGTTTTACAAATTTCATACCCAAACTGCATATTAAGGGTTAAAGTTGGTGTGCAAAATTTTAAGTCATTAGATGAGTTTTTATGGAATTTAAAGAGCTTTTACCGTTTTGGTAAAGTCACTTTGTGTGGGAGGTAGGCGTAGTTTTTGTTGGACAGACAGACGGACATGACTAAATACACTCAGGAGGAGATGTTGATCACGAATATATATACTTTTCTATGCCTGGTACGCCTCCTTATCGGCGTTGCAAACGGAGTGACAAAGTAAATATACCCCATTTTATCGTAAGAAACTAAAATTTAGTAGTTTTATTCATATAGTTACTATCGGCAACTATACAAAAAATGGGTTGTCGCAATATATATACGCCCACTTTTTCAAAATCATGCTAAATCCGGTGTTCTAGGTGCTCCAAGTGCCGACCACTATATGTATATATAAATGTTGCCACACCCACTTTTACCGCACACAAATCAATAGAACTTCTATGTATCAGACGCTTTTGATCGAATAATACTAAAATTTGGTAATTTAGTTTATATGTTTACTCTTGACAACTTTGCAAAAAATGGGCTTGGTCGCACTATAACTGCGCCCACTTCTCAGAAATAATTTTAGCTCCTATATGTTCACGTTTTGATAGTGAAACTTGGTATGTAGATGCTATGTGTCCAAGTGGTGGTCACTATATATGGACGGTTTAGACTTGAAGTAAACCCAGTCATAAAATCTGTGTTCAGCAAGGGCGTCGGAAGCAAATTTCATCTGGGGGCAGTATAAATGGGGGTGCAAAAAAAAATCACCAAAATTTCTTAAAAGAAACATGAATATGAATAAACAAATTTTTTATTTTAGTTTAAAAATAAAGAAAAATAAAACTAAATAAAAAAATATTAAAATTTCAATAATCTTAAAAGTTTTTCCAATTTCGATATTAGAGATCATTTTTTAAAGCATCTTTCATATGGTAATATGAAAATATAAGAAATAATTGTTGCTTTTATAAAGCAAGACTAGGTATTTCTTTACATGGTTTAAATGCAATAAGGTACAAAAAGCTATATCAATTAAAATTCTTCCAAAATGTTTCTTTCTGTCCATCAAATTCAATTCTTCGGTTTTATATTTGTGAATGTGTATAAGTGCCGCATGATTGAGTCGTTTTTGTGTCATACTTGCTCGAAAAACGTTTTAAGTCGTCTTAGTGCACTGAAAGAACGCTCAGATGAAGCTGCTGATGCAGGCACAGTCAAAACCAAAGTAACAAGTTTTTCAACTTCATTCAACCCTTTATCGCGCCGCGTTGCAGATCTGCAACATTTAGAAATTGTTCTAGAAAAATAACACAAAGAGAACAACTTAATTCGAAATTCTTATAAATGACTCACGAACATTTAAAAAACTCTAACTTTCTAATTAGAGATTAAATCAATCAACAGTTATTTTTAGCTGCAACAGTGTGGTTTTGCATTTGGCAGCAGTTTGTGTTTTGCTAAATTTTTAATATCTATTTAAATGTCTGAAAATTTAATATAAAGTGTTCACATATTGCCCTGCAATATGTAAATCTTTTTAACTGCAAAAAAATATTTTTTGCAAATATTTTTTACAAATAAAGTATTAATTTAAAAAAAGTCGTTTTTATTTATTTTCCCGAATGTTTAAGAGATTTTTAGGTAAAAAATTTAAATAGGCGTTATTGCGCGATAAAGGGTTAATAGTTTTTTCAGTTTATACGATTTTTTTTTTCAAATTGGAATTGCAGTAGAAACTTTACATTTTGTTTTCTTGTTTTGCAAACACAGAGAAAGAAAATGGTTATCCGAAAGCATGCTTATGAAGAGAGAAAGAAGAGCAAAATATATAAAAAAAATATCGTTGTAAAAATACTGATATTTTTAATAAATTTTGAAGTTTTCTTTTTAATTGTTTATCTAGCTAAATAAGTGGAGGAAAAGGGGGCCAGTATCCCCCCGCTTGCTACGCCAACGGTGTTCAGGATAGAATGACACAAAGTACATGGCGTACAAAGTACATGGAGTACGTATATCGAAATATGTGCGAAAGCAATGTAATAACTTAAACTTTTTATAGTTATTTCGTTAACGAAAATTGGGGTGACTTAGTTTTATACAGCACATAATTCTACATAGTATCTAATTAGAAAATTAAAAATTAATTTTTTTTTAATCAGTGCATTTCAACTCTTAACCGTCCATATATAAGTGTTGCCACTCACACTTTTACCTCCCACAATTCAGTGAAAATGTTATATATCGGACAGCGTTTACCATAGAAGACTAAAAATTGGTAATTTAATTCATATGGCTACTAAACACATACCAAGGATTGTTATTGTATTGGAAAAGGGGTGTGTCACTTTCCATACAACCCAAATTTGATATCGAATAGCTTTGGAGTTATAGGTCGAACAGACCCGGAATTTAGTATTCGACCTCAATTTACACATGCAGTTTTACTGATAACATTTTATGATCGTTGAAAACGGGGCGTGGCACCTCCTATACAAACCAGATTTTCTATATGGAATACCTTTGCAGTTATATGTCCCACAACCTCGGAATTCAGTATTCGATCTCAATTTACACACGCAGTTTCACTGATAACATTTTGTGTGCGTTGGACAAGAGGGCGTGGCAGCAACGCGCAGTGTTTCTGCTAGTATATTTATAAAAAACATGGAGTTATATCGCGAAGCAGCCCTAGTATAAGTGCCTCAGCTGTAGTTAGACCCATGATTCAATCAGAATAAGGTTAAGTATATATTTGACATATCCTTATTTTATGTAAACAAACACATATTCTCTCTCTCTGAAATTAATGACAAACGGGGTTGTGTAGTCTTCTTAAAAACAAGTATCATTCCAGTGTTTTGGTGCGTTTTTTTTAAGTAGTTCTTTTTTTGCTAAAATTTTTTTTAGAAGACTGCTTTTTTCATTACACTTAGGAGATCATAGGCAAAATCGGTTAAAATTTAGGTAATTTTGGAAGATATTTTTTTAAAAAAGTTTATTTGCGTGTTAATTTTACATCATCAGTTTAAGTAACAAAATATTCTAACATATATTCTGTATATATAAAGATGGCGCTGAAGTTTGTGTGCTTCAAAAATGGTGTAATTCGACTCACATCATAGCGCAGCTCAAAATCGTTTTTAAACAAACAAAAGAAATGCATTTGAAAATTGACTTTTGAATGCACATATCTTACCAAAATGGAAAGAAAGTTAAGAAAATTATGAAGCGACGAAAAAGTAGTCAAATTTATGTTATTTTTAACAATACTGTTGCATGTAAAAACAAGACAAATTTTACAAAAACGCAAATTTTGATAAAAGTTTTACAGAATTACATTACGAAAATTAAAATCTGTATAAAAAACTATGCTTCAACAAAAATGCGTTTAAAGTTACTCTGGTTAGTTAAAAGTACTCTAGCGAGCCGGGTTTTTAGCACTGCAGAATCTGAATTATAAGCGGATTTGGTTGATTTTTTACATAGTTTTGAATAGTTTTACAACAGTAGTCAATTAACAAAAAAAAATTTTTTCAAAAAATTGTTTGCCTAAATCCTTTTCTAATATTTTGATGATTTAAAAACAGCGTTTATGACAGGCAAGCTTAATTTTTATTAGCGAGATTTAAGTAAGGAATTCTGTGAGCTGTGTAAACATGACTAATAATAGATTAGTTTTAGTGTTTTTATATTAAAACTAAATATATGAAGAAGTAAGTCTTAATTTAATTTATATTTAAATAACTATATTCATACTGTTTGTAACAAAGAACTACAAAAAGTTTGAATTGCATAAATTTTATAATGAAGACCGTGTTTTCAATACATTCTTTAATTCAAAGTTTAAAGTTTTGGAAATATTCGCATGCAAGGAATATTTATTTTCCGTGTACTGTGTTGTGCACATTTTACTTTTATTCTTTTTTTACTGTTTTACTGCTTTACAACAAAAATGTGACAATTATATTTTTTAAAACTCGTAATATAATTTTAAGTAAAAAAAAATAAGTTATATAAAATGTAAGATAAAACGTAGCAGTCAAATGTATCTTTGGATATTTCGTACAATAAAAAAGTTTCACATTCATGCAACCAAGTGCTTATTTTGATATTAAAAAATTTGTCTTTTGCTCTCCTCGCATTATTAGGGTATCTAAGTTCATTCTTGTGAGTAAACGTCAAATGGCTGCATAACCTATATGATTGAATCATGGTTAGACCTTTATTTGAACTTTTTTAATGTTCTTTAATGTGCTTTCCTAAAAATAAGGCTATAGAAGCCGCTTACCACCATTTGATTAAGCTGATGTTAAACATCTATACCAACAATGCAGCTCCTTTGGTATCAGTCCAGTATTTACAAGCTAAAGCAGGTCGCTCTTCTTTTGCTAAGATATAGGGATTAGCTCTGCTTTCAAAGTGATTAATGTTGACCTGGGAGTACTTCTACAAGCATCATTAACCTTTTTGTATTTGGAAGCATGGTCATAGCTATATAAAAAGAGTTCCTGGGTGGTCTTTTTGAATTTAATGCATTTTGTTTTTAACTATAACATTTTATCTGCCTGTTCATCTCTGTTTGTGTTTTTAAGAGTAGCGTTAGAGAGTTTAAAATAACTTTTTTTAGCTTGAAAAATTAGAGGTTATGGTTAGGTTAAAGTGGCTGCCTCAAATTGAGACGCACTTAGGCCAATAAGGCCCATTGTGGTACCACAGGGGTTGATCTCCCTTCTCTATTCAAACCAGCTTGAGCTGTTCACAAAGCTTAGGATTCGGTATATCGATATTTCCGAGAGTTCTTCGAGGTCTCTGAAAAACCAGTTGTTTAGGTGAAGAAAACTTTTTGAGCCAGCGCTGGGCAGGTGCAGAGAAGGTGTTCTGTAGATTCCACCTCCTCCTCATCTCTACAGCTTCTGCAGAAGTCGTTGTGGGGTATGTTTAATCTTTGAGCGTGCCTGCCAATAAGGCAGTGCCCTGTCAGGATCCCTATCATGGTGCCAATGTGATCTCTACTAAGAGATATGAGTTCTTTTGAACGCTTCAGATTGAGTTTGGGCCAGATTTGCCGTGTTATATTACAAGTGTTACCTGCTGACCATCTTTTGTTAGAGGTTATAGTTATCGCAAAAAATATGCCTGTATGTCCTGTAAAAGAGATAGAGCAAAACGTATTTCGACAGAGACGTAACCCATCTTAAGGACGATGTAATGGCGATCATTTCGATGCATAAATTGTCCTTGTCCGATATGTAATTTGGATTTTATGCCGAATTTTAGTGCGAAAAATGAAAAAACAAAATTCACCAAAAGCGACATACAAAAATAAAATTTAAGATTATTTTTCCAAGGATGCTGTCTTGTAAGTAGAGGTTTAATAAACATTTTGATTTTTAAATCGTTTTTGTACGATGTATAGTTTGCGAGCTCTGGCGAAAAAAATATATCACTAAAAGTGACATATAAAAATAATATTGAAGCTAAAATTATTTAAAAAAAGAACGCAGTAATATGGGTAGAGTAATAATAAACATTTTGGTGTATAAATCGTCCATGTTTGATGTATGGTTTGGGAGTTATGAAAAATTATTTTTTTTAGTGTTAAAGTTTGAAATTCAAAACAGTTTTTCTTATAATTAAAATAGTATTGAAGTATATTTATTAACGCTTAATTTATTTTTTAAACAAACTTATATCTGACACATTTATTATTTGGTAAAAAACTTTATGAAAAGCCTTAATTGAAACTGATTGGTAACTCTGACATACATGTATATTGCAATCTGAGCTGCACATTTCGTTAGGCGGGGTACATATTAACACTTATGAGTGACACTCAAAATTTCAACCACAAAAATTTCTGTGGTTGACTGTTGAATGACTAGGTACACACACGCAAACCTGCGTAAAAAGAGAGAATTTGAGATTGAGTGTCACTCATGATCGTTAATGTATATCACGATTCAGTCGATTTTTCACCAAAACTGACGTTCGTTGTCATAACTAACGAAACAAAATCAGCTGTTCAAAATGAAATTTCTGATTGATTTATTTGTACATTTTTTAATTTATATTTTTTTTTAGGGATGGAAATATAAGAAATTTTTTTGGTGGTTAGTTTATATTACTACAAATTATTAGGTCTATGTTTATTTTCTAAGCAATTTGCTTTACAGTCAAGAAAAGAAAATTGAGTGACAATGAGACAATGGGTCATGTGAATAAAAAATCAGCAAATGCTTTTACTGAATTTTTCTAGTAAAAAGTATGGATTTAGTGAATAAAAAAAGCTATATAGATATAGCTTAAAAAGCTCAAAGCTATATAGATATAGATATAAAAAAAGCTATATAGATATAGCTTTTTTTATTCACTAAATCCATACTTTTTACTAGAAAAATTCAGTAAAAGCATTTGCTGATTTTTTATTCACATGACCCAATGAGTTGCTTGCTCCCGCTTTTAATTGCAAAAAAATCTATCTACATCTAATTCTGTTAGCACATGCAATAGTGTCAGTTTCTGAGAAAACGATTAGGGCAAGTGGGTTGGTTGAGTACATCTCAGAAATTGCAAATGCTCAAATACCCCTGGGTTCCTCTTCAAATCTACGGTTTTAAGGAAGACACGATTGGACCCAAACTGAAAATTTTCACAATTTTCTACAAACTTTTGCGCCGTGGTTAATATTCTCAAAAAAAAGAGGTGCTCTTTGCTTGTACTGTTCCCTCTTTCGACCTTAAAACTTTCAAGCCGTTTCAGGATCACTCGTTATAAAGCCTTTTACAAAATATAAAAATGTGCATTGGTATTGCAGAAGCCAAGTCAGTGGCACATAGAATCAGCAGAAGCAACTCACGCATTAACTATCGACCATCTTATTGATGTAATGTGCTGTCTGGTCACAAGAAATTACTGGAACAAAATCGAAAGGTTTTGTCTTTGATTATTTCGGTTATAGTTTTTTGTGAAGAGCCAATCCTTCAATCATTCAGTTTAGTAAATACTGATTCACGCAAAAATTAAAATCAGCTTACAATCCATCCAGCAACATTACGTTTCGAATATAGGAAGGTGTCACTGGTCATACCATATTTCGACTTATTAAAAACATCCTTACAACGGCGTTTTTATTCCTGTAAAGCGTTCACAGAAAGTTGATGCAAGAGAAAAAAGAGAAGCTGAATGATGATTTTTTAAATTGCTTTGCTGAAAATTCGTGCCGATGAATAGTTTGGTTTCCGCTTTTGTTATATAATATATAATAAGTTGGGGATTTGCCGAAGCAGACCACAGAGGGTCCCTTTTCGTCCCCCATTGGACAAAGGGTACTACTGCTCGGAGTACTCGTACGTGAGCATGCTCCTTGTGTAAGCATCCTTTATCACCTCAAGCATATCCTTATAGGTTAGTTGACCAATCTCGGCTTCGCCAATAAATGGGCGTCCCAGAGTGGTCAATCTTATGCTTGCCAGCGCCGGACACTGGCACAGCATGTGTGCTGCTGTTTCCAGCTCCTCTAGGCATAACCTACACGCATCGTCCTCGGTCAGAGTCATCTTCCCGAGATGGTACATGAAGGGACCGTGTCCTGTGACCAGTGCAGTAAGCCAGCTTAAAGTCCTTCGATTGTATCGGATAACTTTTGCTGCCTCACTACGAGACCACTTCACGGCCGCCTTTGATTGCCTGCAATTAACAGCTTCTTCCCACCTTGTACTGTGTTCCGAGTCCGTCCATTGTTTAATAAGGCCTGCCACCATATTGTCGCCTATGGCGATACGTGGTGCTGGTCCACAGAATTCTTCTGCTGATCCTGCTCTTGCTAAAGAATCAGCTTCTTCATTCTGTTCTATGCCAGAGTGTCCTCTCACTCACATAAGTGTGAGCTCATTCGTCTGGGCGCACCTATTGAGTTTTGTAAGACATTCTATGGCCAACCTGGAAGTGATGTCTGTCCGTTGCATACACCTAATCACAGACTGATTGTCGAGAGCGATGACAATTTTCTTGCCACTGATCCGGCCATCTATCAGGTGGTCCATCGCATGCACTACGCCAAGCATTTCTGCCTGGTATACAGACACAAACCTCCCCAACCTCAGTACACAGGATAGGCTTAACTCTTTTGAGTACACGCCTGCCCCGGCCCGGCCATTCATCAGAGAGCCGTCTGTGAATATACTGATATCGCTACCAGCGATTTCTTCACAAACGGCTCCATCCGTTATAAGAGTTTTATAACATTTTTCTGTTTTTTTACTCTCTGCCTTCCGTCCATAGGCATAAGCGCCTCCCTGACAGGCATAAGCGCCACGTAGCATTTCGCAACATCCTGAGGGCTGACAGCGCCGCTGTTTTCTTTATTTCTAAATCCAACGGCAGCATACCTAACAGAACCTCCATTGCGCTTGTTGGAGTGGTGCGTATTGCACCTGTTATTCCAACACACGCCAGCCGTTGGACTCTGTCCAGTCTTTTCTTAATGGTTTTCTGGCTGACTTTTGTCCACCAAATCACCGAAGCATACGTGATCACAGGTCTAACCATCATAGTGTAAACCCATTTCATAGCCTCTGGGTTTAGCCCCCATTTGAGACCACAAACGCGTCTGCACTGGAACAGAACCCTCTTCGCTCTTTGAATCCTATCTTCTACATGCTCGTTCCAGTTCAGTTTGCTATCAAGGGTTACCCCTAGATATTTAACTTTCGTGGACATGTTGATTTCAGCTCCAAAAAGTCTGAGTGGTTCTGTCCTCAGGCCTACCCTCTTTCTAGTAAAGAGAATATTGTCTGACTTGCCTGCGTTTACGGTAAGGCCTTGTTCTCGACACCACTCCTCCAACATTCGGAGTGCTCCCTTCATGATGTCAGAGATGGTGTCAATGAACTTGCCGCGGACCACCAACGCAATGTCATCTGCATACCCTATCGTGTGTATGCCCGATTCATCCAGTCTAACCAGTAGTGAGTCCACAGTTATGTTCCACAGGGTTGGCGATAACACCCCGCCCTGGGGACATCCTCTATTACTCTACCTCTAGTCTTTACTCTACCATTCTGCATGTTGACAGCCCTGTGTTTGAGCATATTGTCCACCCAATTTGCTATAATTGGGCTTACATTGCGTTCTGTCAGGGCTTGCCGCAGCCTTCCAAAGCATATTTTGTCGAAAGCACCCTCGATGTCCATAAATGTGGCCATCGCAATGCCTCCTGAAAATACTTCCTTTTCAGTCACTCTTACCAATTCGTAAAGAGCACTCTCCGTAGACCTACCTGCTCTATATGCATGTTGGCATCTACTCAGAGGATTTTGCATCAGCGAGGTGCTCTCAAGACAGTCAACCATCACTCTTTCCATCGTTTTCAAGACAAAAGATGTTAGGCTGATCGGTCTGAACGACTTCGCCTCCGCATAATCTTTTTTTCCGGGCTTCGGAAGAAAGACAACTTTCGCCTCTCTCCAGACTCTCGGAACATACCCAGTCGCTAGGCAAGTAACGAATATACCCCACAGCCTAGGTGCAATGAGATCTTCCCCCCATTGCATCATAGCAGGGAATATACCGTCCATCCCTGATGTTTTGTACGGAGCAAATGAGCGTATAGCACTCCTCACCCCGTCCATAGTGATCATCCTTTCGGCTTCCAGCCTGTCAACCCTATGCATTCCTTTCTTCAAGGGTGTCCACGGGTCATCAGACTTAAAACTTCCAGGAAAATGCACCTCCATCAGAACTTCCATGGACTCCTCTAGGTTCTCTGCCATGGTTCCATCCTTCTTTCGGATCAGTCCCACTTTGGAGAATGGGTCTTTTGAAACCATTTTCTGAAGCCTACATGCTTCTGATATAGTTTCCATCCCAGAACAGAAGTCTCTCCACGACTGTCTTTTCCGTTGTCGTATGAGGTACTTCAGTTCCCTTTTCCGTGCCCCCTTTTCCACCTCTTTTGAAGGTGGTTGGTCTGGAGAGTCGTAGGGAAGATACGCTGAAGCTACCATACAAGCACCTGCACCATCCCCAATTCTCACAACGGTGAGATCCGGGGAACATAGGTGTGGCATATGTACCGCTAGTATACCATGTCTCACCAAGATACAAGTCCGTCGTCTGCCATCTGTTACTGGTTGGTACAGCGTGGCCTTTCGCTCTGAGAGACCTTTAATTCTGTTGTGAAAAATCCAAGGTTCCTGAAGCATTGCTATGTCAATTCCATCCTCCTCCATGCAACGCATCATCATTGCTGATGCTGCCCTACTCATAGTAGTATGGTGTAGATTGAGTTGACACACAACGAGATTTTCCTGGTACGGGCCCACCACCCGCCCTGGTGGTTCTTCCCTTGCAGGATTCCCCACCAGCCCCGTACCAGGGGTTCCATCGCACTCACCTTGCATCCTTTCCGAATTTGATGAGAGCTTGATCAAGGCCGCAGTTGAGTTTCCCTCCTGCCAACCTGATCGCCTCCACCTCATCCGTCCGGCACCACACGGTGAGCTTGACGCCTCCTTTCTTTGCATCTCCGAACTTCGTTAAGTTACTAACTCTCCATTTAGAAGTGTCTGCAACGAACTGGTTTTGGGTCTGCAACCTCCTAAGGATGACCTCCTTGCTTTCAGAAGTTCCGTAAACAAAGATGAACATCCTTCTAACGTCCTTCAATGCGTACAGTCGGTCGATCCGCATCTCAGCCCCTTCCCATAAGTTCTTGAGCTTTGTCACGTTTCGGCACAGCCATACCTTGGATGATGGGTTCTTGCACTTAAGTACAATTATTCCATCCTCCAAGTTTGCATTGCCCACAAAACCTACTTTGATTTTCCTCCAGCTAAAGCCTTCGACTTCGCGTCCGCAACCCTTTGTTTTGGCAAAGTTTTACTACCGCTCGGTTTCTAGCTATCAGCCCTCCACGATTTGCCCTGGCTATCGACTTTTGAGGGTCGTCCACCAGCTCCCAACGTCCTTCCTTTATGTGGAAGGCTATCAACCTTTACAGGATGTCCACCTTCCCCATCCCCATCCTAAGCCGAAGAGCTAACAGCCGTAAGCTGTCCACCTTCCGACTCACCGGTTCGAGTCGTCCCTGTAACGATTTCGCCGAAAGGTCCAGGCCGCTCCCTGAATCTTTTCCGCTCGTTCGTCCCCGGGGTGGACTCATCGCATGACATGCTTTGGAATTGGTCCGCCATTTTACTGACGGGGGACTCCAAAGCATTCTTCCCAGCGGTTGTACCCGCCCTCTTTCGCTTCCTCCTCCGCTTCTGCTTCTCCCTAATACGGAGTCGCTTTGCCTCGGAATCAGCATCATTCCCTATCGCTGCAGCTCCAACGGGACTGGCTGACAATTCCACTCCTTTCGGAGTTTTATCGTCCACCAGGCCCGGCAGGTCACCTTGCGGCTTCCGGCACCCTTCCACGATTAAATCCTTTTGGGACTCCACCGCTTCAGGACTCGTTACCTCAGCGCACCCTTCCTTTTTATCATTGTTATTTTCCATTAAAAAATCCCACGAGTTGGGGAGAAGTATACGGACCGAACGGACAGAGATCCCCAATATCCGCCCTACCCTACTAGTATACAACAGGGAGTGGGCTGCCCTGAGGAGACACCATTCGCTATCTAATACCCCTAGACCCTGCACCATCGGTGCAATCTCCCTCGGCATGGCGCCTACAACCTTAGAAATGGGGGGTGACTTTTAGTTCGTTGCTCCACAAAGCCTAACCCAATAGCCATTGTGTCTTTACAACTTAAGCCTCTACATCGCGTCAAGATTTTCACCCATTCGTAAAGGTCCGCTTTTGTTAAATCGCGTTTAATTAATTTCGTTTTCAATTTAATTTAATTTTTTCTCAATAAAGCCAATATGTAAAGAAATAAATTTAATTCTGGCAACGCCCTTGTATGTACCTACAACAGGGTGTTCCTTATTTTTCAACTTCAAAATTCAGAACTTTAAAAAATTGTACTGAATGAAAAAAAAGTATGGAATAAATTTTGTTTACTCCACGCATACTGCGTTAACTTTGTCACTCCGTTTGCAACGCTGATAAGGAGGCGTGTCTGGTGTAGAAAAGTATATATAGTCATGATCAGCATCACCTTCTGAACCGATTTCGCTAGGTCAGTCTGTCGACACGATTACAGCCGCAATTTTAAAGCTATCGTATGAAAATTGGTATATGTGCTTATATTAAGAGACAAAAATCAAGTTCGAGAACGAGCAAAACCATATGAAAACCACGCCTTCTTAGAAACAATAAAATTTCTAAAAACGCCACAAAAATGTTTGAAGTTACTTGGTTTTGTGCATAAAAGCTTTGAAAAAAAAAATTCACCATATATTTCAAATTTGTTAAAATCGGATAAAAACAACGCCTACCTCCCATACAACGTTAATTTATCAAATCTTTAAAATATCTAAAAATGATTCAAAAATTAATGTCTTAATAAAAATTTGCCCATAAGCTTTGGCCATAAGCTTTCATCTCAAATATTCACCATATATTTCAAATTTTTTGAAAATAATATAAAAAACGGTTAAGTCTCTAAAAATTCCGCAAAAATTAATTTAATAAATTAAAATATACTAAGAATATTAAAACTCACATTGAGTTTGGAATTTGGCAAAATTTATATAAGCTCGACCAGTCTTCCATACAAAGTAACCTCATCAAAGTAGCATAACTTTTATAAATTCCACAAAAATGTGTGTATTAACAGCATATTTAACACATAATCTTCCATACCTTAAACGTGTTCTGCATTTGAGTTTTCGCAAAATTGGATGAACACCACAGCCGTAATCTAATCGGAGTGACGTCATCAAGAATATACTGTATAGCTAAGAATATACTGTGAGGGTATCTAAACTTCGACCCAATCGAAGATAATGCCTTGCTAGTTTTTATTTAAATTAAAGTGAATGTGTTTTTAACAATTCAGTTCATAAACCTTATAAAAATATTACAAAGGTTTTTATTTATTTTGAATTAATCACAAAGTTTTTTATGATCACAAAATAGAACACAAGTGTTCTTATAATATTCATAAAATGAGATCAATAAAATCTATAAAAAATCTTATAAGCATAGCGTTAAGAAGTCTTTTTATAATTAAAAAATAAACATTTCTATAAACGTGCGAATTTCTTTCGTTACCTTAATATAGCAAGGCCACTAACATTTTTTTAAATCATGTTCTTCACAGATGCCTTTAGGTCAACCAACCATCCACCCGAAATCTGATACAATCCAGCCGAAAAATTTTTTTAAATGTTAGTCAGGGCCTTTCTATGTTAATGTAACGAAAGAAATAAATGGGCAAATCTTTCAGTCAAGCCATTCTTCACTTTCATTCAAATTTTAGAAATTTTTTAATTTGATTTATTACTTCTGATACCAGTATTATGCCATTTAGTTCACTAAATTTTAAAAATATTTTGCTTAAATTAAATTAAATAAATTTTTGCAATCTGCAGTCTGTTTCTGTAATTTGTTTTTATTAAACTTTGAAAATAAAATATTATTTTAACATTTGCTGTCGAATGAGAAATTGAAAGAATTCTTTAAGCAATTTTATATAAATTGGAGAAAAAAGGCCCATTAAAACCATTTTTTATGTATTTTACAGAGTACCAAAATTCAGAACTAGATAAATGTTTTAATTCTTTTAAATCGTTTGCTTACTCAGAGTTCTAAATTGTGTGTTTATTATAGAGTGAAACAACGCCGTAGATAAGGCGGTTTAGGGAGTTCAAAACCCCCTAAGCAATCCAGAATTTTTTATATATTAAATAAAAACACAGTATTCTAAATTATTTAATTTTGTCATAATATGAAGATATGTATATGCTTAGTCTGGTTTGCAGTTACTAAGTAAAATATAATGCAATAAAAATATTTTACTTTATTTTTTACCTATGTATTACTAAAACACTAAAGTTTGTAGAACGAATGTATGTAAATTGAACAAAATTATTCTGAATCTGGCTGCGAAATTCAAATAATAATGAAAAGCTTTATTGTTCGTTTAGTTATTTACGTGACGTAAAATTCCATTTTGCTGGCTGCAAATTATTCTGTCGAAAAATCAAGTGAAATTAATCAGTATTTCTATCAAGTTCCACATCGATATTTTAAAAGTTTTAAACAATGAAGTGCTTAAAGGAAACCACGTTGGGCATACTATTTAAGAAACCAAAAGTTTCACCCGAAGAAGGTAATAAATCATCTCGATTCGAGACATATAATCAAACTCTACGTAATTTTTCTTTACTATAAAATTTTTAACGAATGTTGAACGCATATTCAACGAATATGGAAAGCATATCCAACGAACGTTGAACACAAGTTAAATGAATCGCTGAAGCACAAACGTGTTGAACAATGAACTTATGTTTAAAAGATCCTTTGATAGCCTAGCGAGCTAAGCGGCCGACTTACAACCGGATAGGTACGCGATCGATTCCTGGCGAGGACAAGTTTTTTTTTTAAGATTTATAATAAAAATTATGATGCCTTTTTATATGACTATGAGCTTAATGACATTACTAATTTAATTGATAAATTCGTTGAATTTGTTTGTATTGTCTTAAAATGTAAACAGTAAGAAATTTAATTTTAGAATCTTCATAATTTAAGTAATTAGCGATTACAAAAGACCATTTTTTAAAAAATCTAGTTTCATTATTGGCGTCCGTGTGTGAGGGAATTATTTGTTTTACAAATTCTTATACAAAAACGAGATCTTTTGTAATGCAAATCTTTATAAAAATCTTATAGGGAAAAAATAGATGCATCATTGGACACACGAGAGAAGCGAAGCTTTTTCGCTTTGATAATATAAAAGTTTTTTTTAATAAAAATAAATTTTTTTTATATATTTGATAATATAATAGTTTTTTTAATAAAAATTTTTTAAATGAAAAAAATTTTAAATATCATACAGTTAACTATAAAAATACAAAAAAAAATTACTTAAAATTGTTTTAATTGCATTTAAAAAATTTGATCAAAAAGCCTATTTTTACAAACATAAAATAATACACGTTAATATTCCTACTAGTAAATTCTATTGCATTAGATTATTATTTTATTTGATTACATGTTTTTAATTATTATTATGGAAATTTATTAATGAAATTATTGGTTTTTATTACCTACCTCCCATACAAACCAAATTTGCGCTATCAAATAGCTTTGGAGTTAAAGGTCGCACAACGCCGGAATTCAGTATTCGACCTCAATGTACACATGCAGTTTCATTGATTTAATTTTATTTTCATTGGTAAGAGGGGCGTGGCACCTCCCATTTAACGTAAATTTGCGATATCGAATTTCATTGAAGTTATAGGTCGCACAGCGTCAGAATTCAGTACTCGACCTCAATTTATACATGCAATTTCATTAATTGCATTTAATGGGCGTACGACAAGGGCGCGTAAAGCCTCCTATTTAACCCAAATTAGAGATATCAAATAGTTTTGGGGTTAAAGGTCGCACAGTTTTTTAATTCAGTATTGGACCTCAATGTACACATGCAGTTTCATTGATTACATTTTATGAGCGTTGATCAAGGGGGAGTGGCACCTCCTATACAACGAAAATTTGTGATATCGAATAGCTTTGGAGTTCAAGGTCGCACAGCGTTGGAATTCAGTATTCGACCAAAATTTACGCATGCAGATTTACAGATAAAATTTTTTAGAGTTTGTCGGGGGTGGTGTGACACCTCCAACTTAACCCAAGTTTGTGCTATCGAATAGTTTTGGAGTTATATGTCGCACAGTTTTGGAATTCAGTATTCGACCTCCATGTACACATGCAGTTTAATTGATTACATTCTATGAGCGGTGATCAAGAGGGCGTGGCATTTCCCATACAACCCAAATTTGTTATATCGAATAGCTTTGTGGATTAGGTCGCACAGTCTCGGAATTCAGTATTCGACCTTAATTTAGACATGCTGTTTAACTGATAACATTTTATGGGCGTTTGACAAGGGAGAGTGGCAGCAATGTGCCGGGTTTCAGCTAGTACTTAATATTAATTGAATCAAATTATGTAGCAAAGGAAAATCAGTGGTTTATGTGTAGAACTGTCGATCAAAAGAGTCCGAGTTCGATTCTCACTGGCTTTGCTTTCGAAGAAATATTTCCAATTATACATCTTATTATTGTAATAGACGCAAAAAAAAATTCTAAGAAAAGGGTCCAGCAAATCACAAAACGAGGTTTAAAAAGCTTCGTTTCAACAAAAACTTTTTTGCTTCATTAAACTCCTCCTTATGAAATACCTATCTACGGCGTTGGAGTGAAATAAAATCTAGCGAAAACGCTTTGGTAGTAGGAAAGTATGAAAAATGAAAAATTGTACCAAAAAAACACAATTGTACCGAAAATATCAACCTTGGTGTCAGACCTACGAAAATAAGTATGTTATTATGTATTCACATAAAACAACTTTTTCAAAAAAAAAAAACATTGTTCGCGCCTTCTATGGTTTATACCAGCAAACTGTTGGAGCCTAGATTTATTCGTGATAAAGAAGTAAGCAAAGAGCACAACAAACAAATCTTTGCAGAAACAATGCAGTCACTTTTTTGAACCTTTGCTTTTGCAAAGTAGTAGAAAAACATTGCTTTGAGGGCGGCATACAGCACATAATTCTGTTTTGATTTAACTACTGATTTGACTACTGGTGAGTTGATGTAGCTATCAACGAAACATTCTGTCTATTCTACTTGGTGGTTTGTTCTGCAAAGGACTTCTTGATGTAACCTGTTGTTTCATGAACTTATTTGGCATTAAGCTCAAATACAATTGAAGATATGAGTGGATGAAGGTGATATGTCGCATTTTCGCTGTTCTGTGCATGGATGAAGATGTAATGTACATACAACCAATTTCATACCTTAAAACAACCATGTTTGTGGCTATTTTAGAAAATAAGTTTTCCACTAAGTTTGATTTAGGCTGTGTGCGAATTGATCTAAATGCGGCCTAAACTAAATAGTGTCGATAAGGCTTTCTAATTTAAGAAGCATATAGGTAACTCAAGAATTTCCTAAATTATTTAGTAAGCACTGCCTTTTCGACCCAATCTAGTTTAGGCCGCATTTAGATCAATTCGCACACAGCCTTATGCTATGCTCTTTTAGAGAATTTACTATATATATTTGTCCCTGTTACTCCTACAACGAGTAAAGGGCCGTTCGTAAATGTGGATTTCGTAAATACGCATTTAGCTCTCAGTGTGAACATAGATTTAGTATAGATTTCAATACAAATGCGAAACTTTGAACTCAATTTTCTCGAAATTAAAATTTTGCGACATATCACCTTCATCCACACTCATGTTTTCAATTCTAAAAAAAATAATCTTCAGGCTGTTTCAGTGTGTTTTTGGTCAGGCTCTACCATTTGATTAAAGTTTTCTATATGACCTTGTTATTTATTATTTTGATTTTCTATGATTTAAATACAAATTATAAATGTTTGATAGTTTAAATCATTCTTGATTTTAAATACAAATTCTACTATTTTTTGCATAATTTTTTTAACAATTAATTGCTCTAACGCAAACCTGTAGCAGGGCCGAAATTGCAATAAAATCAGATAGTGGTGTTTTCTTCTTCATATTGAAAAATGTTGTTTCTTTGGAAAAATTCGTTAGTGCAATTAATTGTTAACTAAAATTTTAATTTTAATTTACTTTTAAAATATACACATATATGCTCTTTACTACAGGAAAAATAAATAATTCAAAGTTTTCCGACATTTGTTAAACATAATTATAAATTACATTTAGTTACAACAACAAATTCATCACTAAAAATATCAAACGAAAACTTTTTATAAAACAAAACAACTATTTACATGAATTTAATTGTGAGTAAAAAAAATAGCAAACTGGCTACTGAGCAAATGAACAGTTATCCATAAATTTGAAAAAAACACAAAAAAGGAAAAAAATAGCTTATCCCGATTATTTAAAAACAAAAAATAAGTAAAAAAAAATTTTCTGGCTACACTGAAGGCATGCATGTGCACAATAATGAAAATAATCCAACAAGCGCACCTTTACCTTGAATGAAAGCTGACTAAGGCTCCCATATAGTATTTTTTTCCAGTGCAAAGCTTTCAATGAGCTTTTATACATAAACAAAGTATGCTTGTATAGAGTTCGATGACTACTGTTTAAGAGCTATCGACACGATATTCAATATATATGCTTTTTATTAAAAAATAGAGATCAAGTTCAAAAATAAGCCAAATTGAATGCAAACCACGCCGACCTCCCATACAAATCTTTTAAATATTTAATAAATAAAAATTAATAAAATTATTAACCAAATGGTTTTTTGTTACCTGTAGCAAAGCTCTTATATATATTACTTCTTAATAACACATTTTCATAATAAACTTTGCTGAAAATTTATTTTATTATATGTATATCATATTATTTCACTCATAGACAATTTATTATAATTTATTTATTATTTTTATTACTTACTGCTGTAATTATCCCAGCGGTCGAGATCTCGAAAAGCAATTTTCTGGAAAATCAAGGGCATAAAAAAATACTCAAAAATTATTTTTAGCCTATTTCTAGCTAGCCATGAAAATTTCATTAAAAAAGGAAAACATTTATGTAGCCTGGTTAAAAATGGGTTAAGGGTAAAAAGCGTTCTTAAATTTTAAATTTATGGGGTAAAACTTGAGAACCATTAAGTTTTGAAAAATTAATTTTTAAATCCAAAAGTCCTCAAAGTAAAACACGTCTAAAAAAGTAATAATAAAAATATTCACCAGATAAGCAATTCAAATTTTTAGAAAAAATTTAAAAAAATTAATGACTTTAATTGAATATAATTTTTTTGGATAATAATCGTAGTTGTGATCAATTTTTTTTAATGTTTTCATGATTTTAATTGTGAGCTGCTTAGATCAAGCAAGTTTGAAGAAGGCAACAACAACAACTCTGTATAGAGTCTAACACACAGCAGACTAGACAGTCAGTTTCGAAAATCGCTAAATTTTCTTTTCATTTCGATAAAAATAAATGGTTTTTGCTCGACAAAATGTGCTGTAGTTTTCCTTTTTCCGATTTGGACAAATAATAGCTTGTTAAACAGATAATTTTATATATAATACTTTTTAATTTTTAAAAATTTCTGCCAAAAAATTTTATTAATTTGTTTATTTTAGCCAGACAAAAAATTTTGTAGTTTTTGATTTTTTTTTTATCAATTTCGACGAATGAGAGCTCGTTAAAAAGTTAATTGTATGCTTAGTATGATAACGTAATTCATTAAAAAATTACATTATGATCATTTTTAATTGTTTCTAAAAAAAAAACAAATTTTTACCCATATAAATGATTTCATCTAACTTTGGGGGCTAGACGGCCTCGATAGCCTAGTGGAAGCGCGCTTGACTATCGCTCAGGGATCCCGGATTCGAATCCTGGCTGGGCCATGGTCCTACGCTACAACCTTTCTTTCCTTATTCCTAACCAAAGGAACTTAAAAACACATCAATTTACGATGAAAAATTGTTTTTGGTGGTAGTAGGAAAAGTTTGTGGAGAAGAACGCTTAGTAAATTGATTTGACTGAGGTCAAGGCATAACACTTGCTTCAGATTTTATATCACGTGTTTCTACAGCTTCTGCCACATTAACCCACTTAGCGCAACCGTCCTTTTAAAAGGCCACCAAAAAGTTAACATAAATGAGAAAAAAAAGTTTCCAGCGCTATGTGGGCTAAGAACATCCTACACAAAAGCCTCACTTGATTACCCCCTTCTTCCATTCTGTGGTATCACAACGACCAAAAATATGGTCTAATTGGGCTGGTCTAAAGACCTGTCGCCACCTTAACCTAACCTAACCTAGCCTAACTTTGGGGGCTGGACGCCTTCTTGTTATCTAATTCTTAAAATTTTTTGCAGAACATGCTTTTTATACCTAAAGGAACCTTTCTAGAGGGAGTTACGGTTCATATTTCAAAAAATATTTCCTTCTTACAGCTAAGGAACACACTAAGGTCCATTCATTAACGGGCATAATATTACTCTCTACGCAGAAGCTATTTTTATAGTGGTCATGCATTTTAACCCATTTTCGGCGGCTTCTTAACTACCAGGCCAAAATCGATGAAACTCCGTCCAGAGTCTTTATATGGCCCTAAACTTTATCTGGCAAAACTTAAAATTTTTACCTCCACAGGTAAGGGCTGGGAGGACTGGTGCATTTTTGCACCACTAGCTTCATCACATACCTTCACAGGTATAGCTTCATCACACACCTTAATCACATACCTTCATAATTTATTTTAACATAAAATTTAAAACTTATGATAGTTACTATTGAAAATCAATTTTCGATATTGCGATTTGAAATTTTTCCGGAATTTTCAAAAATCAATAAAAAAACCCAAATACTGCAACTTGCCGTGGGCGTAAAATCCAAGTAAACGACCGAATTGACTCAAACCAAAACTAATGGATATTTTCAAAGGTCCATACTAACATAATCCCTACAGTGCCAGGTAATATCGCGCTCACCTGGAGAAAAATGCACCAATAGCTGGAAATGGGTTAAGTATAGGCAAATTACTATCTAGTAACAGTTTTTTGCTTGATTTCCTGACGTAATGCGCTGTAATGGTGGGAAATCTTTCTATATGTTTTTTGAACACTGCAAAGTCAGTAGCACTTGTTTTATTTCAGGGTTTTTTTCCCCTCCCTTATTTATATCTACAAAGATTTTATTGCTTTATTTATTTAATATGAATCCAATACACCGAAAAAAATTTTTTTTCAAAAGCCGAAAAAGGGTTTGTGTTAATAACGGAAATAAAAATTATTTCCAATACGAACTGCGATGGAAATTTTTTTATTTAATTTTTTCTTAGTGCAAAAAATATTTTTTAAAAGTCTGTAAAAATAAATCCGCTTTCGAGCTTGAAAATTTACGATTTAACAAACATGTATAGCATTTTATTTTTTGACTAACAGTAATATTAATCAACAATTAAGATCTGCATAAAACCAAAGTAAAATATTTTTCTCAGATTTACATATTAGATATATGGGTGCGCATTTATCAAAATAAAAATCCCAAAAATTGTTTGATAGGTTTTACTTTCTGAAATCGTGCTGAACTTCGGGGAACTTTTGAATGAAACAAGTAATTTATTTAAAAAATTAATTTTTTTTCATATCTTATGATTTCCTTATATAATCGTCCTTCAGAGGATATATAATCGTCCTTCGTGCTAATTCGAAGAACAATAGATCGTTTTCGGACCACATTTACTGTTACTGATAATGTGTATCCCGTGAGACGCCGAACAGTGCGCACTGAAGAATCTGTAGCCGCTGCACAGAAAAGCATTGAAGATGATCCTAATCAATCAATTCGTCGCCGTTCTCAGCAACTGGGGTTGTGTCCTTCCACTTTATGGAAGATTTTACGAAAAGATCTTAGCTTAAAACCTTTCAAGATTCAACTTGTGCAGGAATTAAAGCCAAACCGACCATCGTATTCGCTACCAATTCGGCGAATTGGCTGAAGCACAAATTGATATTGATTTTGAATTTCCATGGAAAATTTTATTTTCCGATGAAGCCCATTTTTGGTTGAATGGGTACGTAAATAAACAGAATGGTCGTATTTGGAGTGAGGAGAATCCACAAGCTTTTGTCGAAACACCATTACATCCACAGAAAATTACTGTTTGGCCCATTGGCCCATATGTCTTCAAAAACGATGATGGTCAGAATGTTACTGTCAATTGTGAACGGTATAGGAACATGATTCAAAGTTTTTTCGTACCTTAATTAGCTGGCATTAATCTTGCTGATATGTGGTTCCAACAGGACGGAGCCACATGCCACACAGCGGGCGCTACAATTGATTTACTCAAGGAAACTTTTGACGAAAAAATAATTTCTCGAAATGGCCCAATTAATTGGCCCCCAAGATCGTGTGATTAAACCCCATTGGATTATTTTCTTTGGCGTTATGTAAAGTCACTTGTCTACGTCGATAAACCACAAACAATTGAACACCTGGAAATCAACATTGGAAGAGTTATCGGCGAGATACGGTCGCAAATGCTGCGAAAAGTTTGTAAAAACTGGTGTTCTAGATTGCGCCTTGTACGCGCCAGCCGTGGCGGCCACATGGCCGAAATCATATTTAAACATTAATGTCATAAGATTTTCTATCCAATAAAGCCCGTTTCATTGATATTAAAAATAAATTACTATGTTTTATTATGATTTAAACTTGTACCACTCTATAAAAAACACCCTTTACTTGTACATATATATAATAAATACATAATAATATATAATAAAAAGCAACGAGGGTTAAAAATTTTCATTAACATTTTATAAAAAAGAAAACTCATTTCAAGTTACTTGTCATTTTTATATATGTTTTCAAACTTTGCGTAATTATCAGTGAAGTCAAAGAAGAATATCAAAGTTGTGTTAATGTTTTTGAAAAGCTGGTAAAAAAAGCCCGTGTTTCAGTGTTTTCAAAGTTGAGGCATAATAACTGTTTTTATGAATTTTAAGGTCGGTTTTTGTGAAAAATATTTTATGAAATTATATGAATATAGTTTTTTTATGAAAAATAGTTTAACTTTTTCGTGTTTTACATAAAGGTTATTAGAAGACTATTATATTTTGTAAGAGATTATCGTAATTCATTATCAGCTACTTCTAGTTGTTTTTGAAGCGATTTTTTAAAATATGATTTTCCCTACAAACGTCTGCCCTTATAGAACAAAAGAAATTTCACTTTAAACTAGCTTCTTTATTATTTTTATATATTCACTTCATATCCAGCACAATATCAAATATTAATGAAAGATAACTCTTATTTTGTAGTACTTTTAAATTCGAGCCTACTCCAATGGAGTAACTACATCAGTAAATTTACCGATCGTAATAGTTAGCGTTTTACCATTATATTACGAATTTTACTTAACTTAAACCAATAAATACCTGACTTCTTTATTACAAAAAACCAGTGCTTTCTACATTTCAGTGTTTCAATATAATTTTGATATTCATTTTTTTTAATTTACTTAACTGAGTGAGCAGCTTTGCATTGAAAATTCTCTAACTCTCGCAACATCTCGCAAATAAAATTGGTCTCATTTTCAAGGTGATAGTTTGAAGTTATCAGATCCGAAGTATTTTGAGGAATCAGGAGGAAGCAGAAAAGTTATAGCACAATAAAAATAAAAAAATTTTTAAAAAAAATTTAAAAAATCGCAACTTAAGGAACCCGTATCTTACACTAAAAAAAGGAAGTGTGCTTTAGACCACACAACTGAAGTAAAACTTCTTTAGCTCCATCTTTATGTATGTACTAGTATTCCCTGGCAGACGTTGTCCTGCCACAAACTGCCTTACTGCCATATAGACATTTCCAAACTGGCGTTACGGACGATTTCTACGAATAAATATTAAAAAATAGAAGGAAAAAGTCGCATTTTTAAAGAGTTTTTCTTTATATTTGCGTAGAATTTAGGTAGGACTATATTAAGTTAAAACATTTATTATTTATTAAACAACATTTGTTAAGCATTTATTAAACAATTTATTATTATAAGTATACAATTTTCAAGATTTTTGTCAAATTTACGCTAAATGCTGAACTTTTACAATGTGGTAACAATGTTTTTGACAAGTACTGAAGTTGAGAGTACTTAAAAAACGTAAGCAACGTAATGTTGGACGACGACGCAAGAAAAAATTACAAAGACCTGATTTAGGACGATCACGTCGGAAAACGAATGAAGCTTGTCACGAAGGCTTCGTTTTACCTAAACAGGGCATAAGTCACAATTTCAGCGTAAACGACAACATAGTCAATTTTAATGATTGATCAATATATAAGTGTAGCACTAGTCCCAGCTAGAACAGTAACTGTTACATAAGGCGTATATAACACGAGCGATGACACGATTTGGATTACGTCCAAATAATAATTTTCATACAAAACTTGTGACCATTGCTCCAAGCGGTAACCAAGTGGTGATCAAAATGTCACAAGGTTTGCATCTCTAATTCTCATCCGTGTGATCTGGCATCCCTTTCTGCCACACATGTTTTACCATGAGAAAAATATATACGTAAGCCCAGTTTAAGTATCTCTCCTTAAGATGTCAGACTTTTAATGTACTTAAGCGGGAAAGGCACTTAGAAGAAGCCCGCTTAAGTACCTGGAGGTACTTATAAAAATCTCGCTGAAGAATCTCGAGTTACTTGTTCCCAGCAAATGAAATTTGTATCTAAAAGAACATTTTATTTAAAAAATGCATTAAATAAAACAAAATCAAAATTATTAAGATAAATTAACTTAAGATTATTTTTTAGTCTGTACATAAATACAGTATCTTTTTATAAATTGCACTGCAGTGTGAGATCAATTGTTTACATTTAAATTATTAAATAAATAATACGGAATATGAACATATCTCTAGGTAAATTAAGAAAATGTTTAATAAACGTATTATAAACGTAAGGGCATCGAGCATTGAAATAGAATTTATAAATTGTTTAATTGACAGGCCTTTCTCGACGGCAAGCAGCTGCTTCCGGATCAATATTTGCCTGAAATAAACTTTGAAGCAGTGTATCATGCATTGATCAAGAGGCTGCAATATTGATGTCGTATTTTGTGGCAGAAATTCGACTTTAACATTTTCTTAATTTAAGCCATCAACTTTATGGCAAACAGCGTTGTCGATTATCAAAAGAACCTTTCGTTTTTTCTTTCCAATATCACGGCGAAATTCTTTCATTATAATAGTCACAGTGAGGCCAACTTTTCAGAATAGAGTCAGGGAAGATATAATTGATCTTACTTTAGCGAGCAACTCAGAACAGGCTTTAGTCGATAGCTGGGAGGTTTGACAAAAGGAGTCGTTTCCGACCACTTTAGGATTCTCTTTACCATCGACTACGATTCTCACATAAGGAAACGATTTATGAACCCATTAAAAACAAACTGGGATAGGAATACCGGATAAGCAGAAATATTGCAGACCTAGACACAGAATATCTCCCAAACGACGCATCCATTGACAATGCAGTCGAGTTCATAACGGGAAAAATGAACCAGGCTTTCAAGAAGTTCTGCCCAAAGTCTCGGGGTCACAAAGCTGCGAGTTGGTGGACCAGCGACCTTAAAAAGAGGCGATCAGAAATCAGAAAACTTCATCGGAAAGCAATGTTAAGCACGTTTGAGCAAGACTGGACAACATACCGATCCATGTAAAATACCTATACAAGGGAAGTAAGAATAGATAAGCGAACACCTTAGACAAATTTCTGCGAGTCCATTGAAGATACCAGTGAAGCCGCCAGGCTTTGAATGACGCTATCCAAAGACCCATTGGTCCCGGGTCTTGATGCAACACACCCTTCCAAGAATCATGCCCTGGCTTAGTCTTCACCGCTTGTCTCAAGACAGGATATGTTCCAAAAATATGGAGAAAAGTGTGAATTGTCTTCATTCCCAAAGCTGGGAAACCGATACACTCAGCGCCAAAGCACTACAGAGAGTAATAGATCTCTATATAAGAGAATCCTTGAATGATACCAATCTTTGTAGTGTGTAACACGTCTACCTTAAAGGTAAATTAGTGTAAACGGCACTGCATGAGGTGGTTTCAGTCATAGAAGGAACCCTTCATCACAAAGAATATACTTTAGCTACTTTTTTGGATACCGAAGGCGCATTTAACAATGCGAATACAGATTCCATAAAGAATGCTCTAGTAGACAAAGAAGTCAACAGTAAAATAACCCATTGGATTTATAAAATTCTCAACAGCAGACGTATAAGCTCACAAATGGGAATGAGCGTAGAGAGGAAAGAAGTCACAAGAGGCACACCGCAGGGAGGAGTCATATCCCCCCCTGCTGTGGCTGATTGTGGTTACAAAATTCTCACTACACTCAAAATTGGTGGAAAAAGAATCGAATGGACTGGGTGTTAACCCAACAAAGAACGAACTCGTTCTGTTCACAAGAAGAAGGAAAATATAAGTTTCACATTACCGAAACTGAACGCAGTAACTCTGAAGCTTTCCACGGAAGCCTTGGAGTTATCCTTGATATCAAGCTGAGCTGGAAACGCAACACAGAAGAAAGAAGAAAAAAAAGCACTATGTAATCTTTACGCTTGTCAGAGAGTCTTTGGCAGGAAATGGGATCTGCGACCGCACATAATCCACTGGATGTATACAGCAATCGTGAGACCTATTTTTACCTACGGCTCTCTTGCATGGTGGACAATAGCGCACAAAAAGAGCTACCTTAGCTCCTTAACAGAAGTCCAAAGGTTAACATGCATAGATATAACTGCATAGGAATAAATGCAATAGGAATAATTAGCATGCATAGGAATAACTGGAGCCATAACGCGCCAAAATCGCGATTCGCCTCAACAAATCACAAGCGTGGATAAACAACACTTTCGGACATGCATCTATTCTGAATCTCATTGGAACTGAAGAATCAAAAAGAGCAACCGACTATATCATACCCAGTGTGAGATTCGGAACAGAATACACCACATCCATCCCCAACAGACAAGAATGGAAAGAAACGGCCATAGATTTCAATGGCAATCTCCAATTATATACTGATGGTTCCAAAATGGAAAACGGAACTGAGTCAGGTGTATATTGCGAAACGCTACAAATCAAAGAGTGCTACAAACTCCCCGACTACTGTAGCGTTGTTCAAGCGGAAATATACAATTGAAAAAACTGCACAGGCCACTCATAGGAAAAATCATACCCCCACAAGGGTAGTAATTTTTTTGGATAGCCAAGCGGCCATCAAAGCGCTGAATTGTAAAACGACGAAGGCTCGAACGGTACAAAACTGTAAACTGAAACTGAACAGTATCTGCAATGCCCTCACTCTCTGCTGGGTGTTCCCGGACATAGCAATATTGAAGGGAATGACGCAGCGAATGAACCGGCATGGAGTAACCGCAAGTACAAACAGAGCTAATACAGATGTGTATATTCCAACAGGCGTCGTCAAAAGGAGTATAGATCTAAAGCCAGAGATAAAGCTAACACTAACTGGGCCTACAGAGGTGACTGCAACATATCTCGAAGGCTCTGGCCGGAGCTAAATGACAAGAAAACCAAAAGCCTTTTGCTTTTGGCCAAACGAAAAATACTAATTATTGTGGAAGTTCTAACAGGTCATTGCCCCATTGGGGTAATGACCAATAGAATGAACATAACAGCCCCAGACTTTTAACGGAGCTGCAATGATCCGGAAGAAACAGAAACAATAACTCACCTTCTATGCGAATTTTCAAGTCTACAGAATCGTCAACTCCGATATATGGGGAACAGATTTTTCAAAGACCTGGAAGATTAAGCGAACACCCACTGCTAGATATCTGGAGGTTCATAAAAAGCACAGGCTGGTTTGAGGAATAATCGAAATAATTATGGTTATTATGGTACTACGATAAAAATAAAAAGGGACTCGCAATCGACCTAAAGGACCCTGCGGAAGCACCGGTAATGGTGCACAACCCTATTTACGTAACCTAACCTAATGGCCACAGTGAGCTGGTCATCTAAGCTTTATTTTGCGAGTAGTATGGCAGTGACAGAAGTTTTCCCTTAAATCACCTCGGCTTTCAGATTTTCCAATAACAAACACTCGTTTAAAAGTTCCATCAGCATTACATAAAAATAAAAGAGCAAGATGGACTTTTTGTGCTTTTCCACCCACCGCTTTGTTTCCTCCTCTACACAAAGTTCCATTTTGCAAAGCCTTGTAAAAAAGGTTGCTTTCGTCTGCATTGAAAATATCGCATGGCTCGTAATCTTTTGTTGAATTTAGCAAGATTTGGCTGCGGTATTATTCAGCCTCTTCAGTGTCTGCATCTGCGACCTTGCCTTGTATTTTCTTAAATTTTATGTTTTCCCTGCGCTGCCAACGCCACAGCCAACCACTGGATGGCATAAAATCACAATCCATTTTATGTGTGAACTCTTTGGCCAATGGTCGAAACATCGCAATTAAAATCCTTTGTTATTTATTTTCTTGTTTTTTCATTTGCATCAATCTACACTAAAATTTTTATTTTCTGTTTAATTGTTAACGGAGTTGCGGTCGTGATCTTTAAGAGTGTTGACGTGCGTCTGTCCGGCCCTTTTATTTTAATTAAATTAAGTTTTAAAAGTAATTGCCTGTTTTAAATATTCCGTCTTGTGCGTCCGGCAACGTGTTTAAACTAAATGTTTTGTGTTTAATAACAATTTAATTAAAATAAACAAAAAACAACAACAATGAATGTTTAAAAGAAAGGAACGATTAAGAAAGAAAAATAAACACAAAATTCAACATCAATAACAATGTAACAGCAGCTCCAACAAGAACATCATCAACAGCACAGCAGCAAAACCTGTTCACAGCAAGCCGCTAGCTGCAGCATCATCATCGCTGGACAGCAGTGCAGTTTTTTTAGTTGACCACGCGAGGGGCTTTTCTATGCTCCTCGCTGTGTAAGTTATTGTTGTTGTTTCCGTTTCCGTCTTCTCCGATGCTAAATTATGCTGAAGTAAAGACATAACACTTGCTTCAGTACTTTTGGATTGCTCATATTGGCAATTCTCTTACAGCCGTAACTAATTACCTTGATTACCATATATGCCCTTATTTGTTTAATGTTTGCATGGTGCGGAAATGTCGGGTCATTTTCGCATAGATTTTTGCAATTTTCGTGGACTGAGGGCGAACTTTTTCTCGGTATATGTTCATTGTACTCTACATAAGCCTCAAATAATGGCACTAGGCGAGACCCAGGTGGCCGAGGATGCAGATCCATTGGATTTTCATATACCTGGGTACCGCATATTGCCATTATTTTCTTTGCATAGAGGCATAACCCTTTTTATAAGAACGGATGCGGCGTACCAGTGTGAGAGGAGTCTGAACATGACCGATCCAGGGTTAAGCTCAATGTGGGTTCGGTTCAGGCTTCGCTCTCACTTGCTGCATTTTGATTTATTTATAGAAGTCCGAATCTAGGGAGAAAGCCCACTTTTAACAAACTGGACTCTCTCTCTCTCTGATTCGATTACGCATATTTTGGGGTTGTTTCCTGGCAGTGAGATCATTGTAGCAGGCGATTTCAATGTCCACAACCTGGCTTGATTGCGTCACTCGGGCCCATTGACACCTGTTGAGCAATATGTTGAGCTATTTGCTGAATCGAACCAATTGATTCAACCAGTGAAGGAACCCGCTTTTTTCCCTCAAAGTGATATGCATAGCCATAATACCCTTGACCTTTTTTTGACTTCACATCATGAAAAATATGCTATGAGTATCAACGCACTGTAACGATCCTCTGGTTGTTATCTTCAGGCTGAGGTATGCTCAGGGGTTTCCAAGGTTCTTGTACAAGAAATAACACTTTGATTTAATGTTCGATTTAAAAAATTATTTTATTATTTTTTTGTTCTTTATTATTGTTTTAAAATTTTTATTTTCACTGTTCCCTGTCTGCCTGTTTTCTCAGCTTATGAAACTTATGAAACTCCTGGTTGCCCCTGTATCCACAGTGGCCTCTACAACTTCTTCTCCTAGGGAAATATTTGCAAAAATGTGAGTCTTGTCGTGCTGCAGAGTTTCTACGGGATGCGAGGGACCGTGACTGCTTTCCCCGATAGGCCTCGCCTCTATCGGGTGTTCCGTCCGTTTCCCGACTGCCGACGACAGCAGTCATTTGTCCGTAGGCCACGTTTTCCACACTCACAGCAGAACATTACCCATGGGTTCCGACATTCGTACCGCCTGTGACCATCTCTGCCACATCGTCTACATGCCGTCTGGGGGTTAATAGGTGCCTCCGGCGCTTGCGTGACCATGCGATGACGTTCTTCTCTCAGCCGCTGAGCCGGTGCTACTCGTGTTGATGCCGTGTTCGCATGAATGCATTCGAAGTCTTCGGCCAGTGCTATAAGCTCGTCTGGGCTTACAAAGTCCTTCCTCTTAATATAAAGTTGGTACTCTTGCCGACTACTGCGAAAGGTTCTTTCGATTCTTTGGCCTTCGTCGTAGTTTGAATGTCGCATTAAATTCTGCAATGCCAAAACGTAATCCTTGAAGGACTCTCCAGCGTGCTGATGTCTTTGCCTGATGTCATCATCCAACCTCTCGAGATATCTCGCCGGTAAGAAAAAATGTAAAAAGTCTTCTTTGAAGCTTTTCCACTCTATCCACATGCGATTATTATTCCGAAACCATGTAAGAGCTCGGTCTCGCAGCAACTCGGGCATTGTTCGGGGAAGGTAGTCTTTTCCCAGACAGTACACCTCTGCCAGTTTTTCCACGCGCTCGATAAATGCAAGTGGATCTTTGCCAACGTCGTATTTCACAGACCACTTTCTTACTTGGTCAATCACTGCTGCATATGGATTGTGGCTTCCCTGCAATCCAGTTGGTGGCGGTACTCCGGCCAGCCTTTCGTTGAACGCCGTATAGGCGAAATCTCTATTTACGCCGCCAGATCCTGATGGTGCCATGTTCAGCGGTGGTACCACCGGAGGCACAGTGAGTGGACATGGGGAAGTAACTCTGGTGTGCTTTGCTTCTAGCTCGATAAGCCTTTGCTCAATTTCTGGCTTTTGCTCCGGTTCCACTGCGAATGCCGAAAACCTCTTCCTAAGTTCCTCCACGTTTCCTTCTCCGCTCAGATTGAATTCCTTCGCGTACGCTATCAAGTCGTCACGTCACAGTTGATAGATCCATGTTGCTCGCACCATGTTTTCTGAGGGTTTCTAATTTCTGCGTTGTATCCTTGATGAAGTCCCTGCTCGGGCGCCACTTGTAACGAACCTCTGGTTGTTACCTTTAGGCTGAGGTATGCTCAGCGGGTTCCAAGGTTCTTGTACAAGAAATAACACTTTGATTTTATGTTCGATTTAAAAAATTATTTTATTATTTTTTTGTTCTTTATTATTGTTTTACAATTTTTATTTTCACTGTTCCCTGTCTGCCTGTTTTCTCAGCCTTCCGTCGTTGTCCCTCGTTGTGTTGTCGCTGCTGCACTCAACAAGCGGGCCTACGAGCCTCGGACGCTGTTGCAGGATGAATACTTAGAGTGCGCGGGCTTACAAGCCACGTACTTTGCACTCTTTCACTAGAGCAGGAAGGCTTACAAGCCGCTGACACTGCTAAAAAAATGGTAGAAGTAGGTGGGCCTACAAGCCTACGAAACTACTTTGCTGCTTTTATGCAGGTGGGCCTACAAGCCACCAACTCTGCTGATGCGGATATAAACAGGTGGCCCTACAAGTCACCAACTGTGTTTGCTGATTTTATGCAGGTGGGCCTACAAGCCAACGACGCTGCTGATGCTGATTTTTTTTAACAGGTGGGCCTACAAGTCAACGACTCTGCTTTGCGGGTTTTGTGCAGGTGGGCTTACAAGCCAACGACTCTGCTGATGCTGGTTTTCCTTAACAGGTGGGCCTACAAGCCAACTACACTGTTTTGCTGATTTTTTAGTTGACTTGCTCACCGTATCCACTTCTTCACTGTCACTGAGTTTTCTTGTTCACTGGGTTCACTGTTCACTGAGTTCACTGTTCATTGTGTTTAGGATTTTCTTTGTTCTGAGTTCATTTGCGTGAGTGTCGCGATTGACTGTCCAGATCTCTGCGCTGGCTGCCTTTTATAATCTCCCTCTGACTGCTGTTCTTCACCTTGTTGGGTTTAGCTCGTCAACAACATCCCGTAACTTTGTATCGGTGTTGACCGCTGCTTGTATTTTTGTTCGTCAACAAGCATTTTGCTCGTCAACAACGTACCACAATGTGCGCATTTTGTTGTTGCCCTTGTTGCTTAGTTCGTCAACAAGTTGTGCCATCTGCCTTGTCATGCTATCGATATTGCGGTATTCCTGGGCTCTCATCACGTATGACGAGAATCGTTTGACGATATCGTTTCAACGATACTTTAACATCACGTAACCTTTAATTTTATGCATCGTCTAAACGATATCGTTTTGCTTGCTTCATGTATGGCAAACAACTGTCAAATGGTATCGTCGAAGCGATTGCTTGGCGCGATAGCTAATTTGGTATCGTTTGGCTATTTTTCTGGTTGGAAATAATAAAAATAATTTTAAAATGTTTTGGGCGCTTGTTTGTTAAAGTGGTCCTTAACAAATAGATGGAATGTCGTTCCTGCACTATGTTTGCGCCGTAATTGCGGCCCAGCTGCGGATGTTCATCAATAAAGTGTAGCAATATTTCCATTTACTTAGGTGTCGCTGCCGAATAATATACTTTCAAAACATTATCATCACAATAACTTATTAAATATTCTTACATTTTACCTTAAAGTTTCACTTTTGAAGCAAACAAATCCAAAAACAAATTCTACACAAAAGTAAATATCACTTTTGGCACTGAATATATGTTTTGCAGAGCCTTTCAAACTGTAGAAAACATAACGATAGACGAGACGATAGCGATGGACTTATGAAGCAAACTAAGAACGATATCGTCGGATAGCATCGTTCAAACGATAGTCGTTTTAAAAGTTACGTGATGAGAGCCCTGTTCTTCAGAAAATTAAAAGAGGGAGAGAGCCTATTATTTAAGTTCATGTTGTTTTTTATTGCTTGTTTTTATCTTCATGTGAATATAAGTGTGTGTGTGTGTATATATAAAAAAAGTAATTAGCCACATTTTGGTAGTGGCGGTGATCATCGAGCCACCACTCCGACGCTGTGACGATGTATTTCAACGCCGTTGAAATTGAGCGTCACAGCACCTCTTGGTAACTCGGACTATTGTACCATCTCCGCTGTTTTTCCATATTCTAACCCCTGCACCTCTACGCCTAAAGCCCCGAAGAGGACTGCATGGTTTTATGGAAGGGCAAATTGGAGTGCGTAAAATATTTTTAAATGCAGCTTCACTTGGAGATTATGTTTCGCTGATAGAAATGTGAATGCCGCGGCTGTCATGGTACAAGAAATTATTTTATTGGGTATGCGGTCTTTCATTCCCAATAAGATGAGAAGCATTAAACCAAAAGACCACTCATGGTTTAATGAGACTTGCAGAATTGCAGACAGGTTCAAAGAGGAAGCCTTTCAGAATTGGCGTTCTAACAAGAATACTGATACTAAAAGACTTCGCATTGAGGCAATTTTCTGCACGAAGCTCGCATTAGAGAACAGGCTCTTCTCTGCTCCAAAGGGAGCAAACATTTTTGGTCATTTGTTGAAAGAGTTGAGAACCAGACATCGTCATCAATTCCAGCTCTTTTAAAAGATGACAAAATCTTCACTGACTCGGCTAATAAAGCGAACCTATTGGCTAGATTGTTTGCATAAAATTCCACTCTCTCGGATAGCAATCAGCCATTGCCCTTTGTTGAGGGTAGATCTTCTGCAATGCAGGAGATATACTTTCGAACGAGAGCAATTAAAAGGGTCCTTACAAATTTCAACGTAAACAAAGACTCTGGTCCTGATGGCATACATCCAATTGTGCTTAAAATGTGTGCTTCTTCGCTGGCTGGGCCTTTTCGCAACCTTTTCAACATCTCCTACAGAACAGGAGTATTTCCATCTTGTTGGAAGGTGGCAAATGTCCAGCCGGTACCAAAAAAGGGTGATGCCACTAACCCTGCAAACTACCGACCCATTGCGATATGCTCTACGCTTTCCAAAGTTATGGAGAGCGTAATAAACTTCTACGTTGTGAACTATCTGGAGCACAACCAACTGCTCAATGACCGTCAATATGGTTTCCGGAGGGCTCGCTCTACTGGTGATCTTATGGCGTTCTTAACCGAAGAATGGAATAAATGCGTTCACTTGTTGCAGGATTGTTGCTCTTGATATTTCAAAAGCGTTCGACCTAGTGTGGCATAAAGCTCCCGTGTCAAAACTTGTTGCGTATGGTTTTGGTGGTAACTTTGCTTCGAGAACGATTCGAGTCATAGTTGACGGTATTATATCCGAGGAGCACACCATCAACACAGGAGTACCACATGATTCAGTCCTATCGCCCACCTTGTTTCTGGTTTTTATCAACGACCTTCTGTCGTTGACACATAACCCAATGCATTCGATTTTGAACGACAGCAGCATTTGTCATTCATATTCATTCAAAACACGCCCAAGCTCTATGGAGATTGAGAGAAAAAGGCAAAATATGAATGACACACTCCTTAATGATCTACAAAAAACCTCCGAGTGGGGTCTTGCTAATAGAGTAGAGTTCAATGCAAGCAATACCCAGTGTTGTCTGTTAACCCACAAGCGTGTGAATTGCCCCTTAGCTCCTCTCATTATGAATGGTGTGGATCTTGTGAAATCAGCCGCTCTTGACGTTATGGGCATATCGATTAAATCTGATCTTCGTTAGAATGATCATATTTTCGATGTGTCGAAAGAAGCGTGCAAGTGCCTAGGTTTTCTACAAAGGTGCAAAAAAATTTCACTTCAGCTGATCTTCGCATGATCTACACCTCATATATTAGGCCGAAAATGGAGTACAATTCGCACATTTAGGCAGGGGCTTCAAGATCTTATTTGGAGCTTCTGTATCGAATTCAACGTCGTGCGATATATTTGATAGGGGAAGAAAGTATTTCATTCTCGCTCAACTCTCTTGAGCATCGATGTAATGTTGGTTGCCTAAGCCTTCTGTAAGGTATTACCATGGGAAGTGTTCAAGGGAGATGCATGGCCTGACGCCACCAGCTCGTGTGTTTCCCAGGTCCACTCGGGCAGCTTTCCATGCCCACCCATTTACCATTGCATCGATGCCCAATAGAACCTCTCATTACTGTGATAATTCGTTCTTTAGTCGCACGGTTAAGTTGTGGAATAGTCTCCCTGCGAGTATCTTTCCCGGCAGTTTTGAGCTGTGCAAATTTAAAACAAATCTTCACCTACACTTCTCCATCTATCCACCCTCCAACTAACTATCACCCATCTTCCGAATCAACACAATGCTTACTCATTTATAGGGGGCATCCCCTGAGCGTTGGTTCAGTCTAAAAAAATGACGTTAGCTTTCGCCCTTTTCCAACCATTCTTACTAGAAAATTACAATGCAACAAACTTTTAACTTACAATTTGAAATTATTTTTGACATTTAGAGAATTAACGATGAACACAGTTCAAATGATTAATAATCGAATTATGTATGTTGCCATATTTAGAACAATGTTGCATTAAATTTAAAAATTATACTAAAAAGGGTAAAATTACATGAACTTTTTTTATGAAAGCATTGAATTCAGAGGCACTTAAGCGAGTTTGGCACTTAAGCAAAAGGTACTTAAAAGAGGAAATATACAACGATAATACAACATACATAGTTGTCAGAAAAAGGTAAAATGCAATAAATTATAGGCACCTAAACGGGGATTGCACTTAAGCGGGGAGGTACTTAACCGGGGTTGGCTGAAGCTAAACTGCTCACACCAATTAGGAATTCAGTGGTGCGCTATCCTCCCCTCTCCCTATGCCGTTGTGTCTTTGTGTCTAACCCACCCCCTAGCCGATAGGTTTGAGATATGGCCTGTTACATGCCAAATTATAAACACAATTGTTTAAAGTTTTTGAGTTATTTGTTTAATAAAATATTTACCTTTCGGATAGATTTTGAATAATGATTATAAAATGTTAACCAACAAACAATTATAAAAGAATAAGTCAGCATGAACAGCACATAACATCAAAAGCACATTTTCGCTGATGCTTCTTTTGTTGTATCCTCCGCTGAGGATACACGTAAGTCCTACAGTCTCCCTAATTTGTATTATGTTAACCACCTCTTTGTTTGGTAGGCATGGTGGTTTATGCCATTCAGTAGGCAGCCGTGAGGTTGCCGCGATAGGTTTAAGTTAATGGGGGTTTTTAGTGGTTCCCAAACCGAAAGGATACTTACCGAAATTATCCATTGTCAAAAAAAAACTCTTTACTTTGTTGTTTCTTTACTTTGACTCTTCGCTTTATTTTAAGAGAGACTTTCGTTCCTCTATCTTATTTTCCAACTGACTTTTGTATTAAAAAATACTAATACTTAACACCTAGGTTATTAGTTGTAACATTGATATTTGTGCAAGATTGCTTTCTGCATCTTGCACAATAATTTTATCTACTATTATTTCATGGAAATACCTTAAAATATTTACATACGTACATACATTTCAGCATTGATGCTTATTGCAATTTCTTAAAAATACATATCTACATTTACATACATACATTCATACTCGACCGCCCAGCCATGGGAACTTTGGCTCAGATTTCATAATCATGTTTGTTACAACAATAAAATATCAATTTAAATATTTACCTCGCGCTTAATAAGCCAAAGTCCAAAAATGCAACGACTGCATTTTTGTAAAACAGTAGTCAAGTCATGTTAACAGAAGCGCAGCTAAAATAGCAAGCTGGCTTTCTTTATACGCATATTTTTTACTCAACTATTTAGTCGCTTATTAACCATGAGCTTGACTTTTGAATTGCAATGAATGCTGATTACTCACTTTCAATTGAGGCAGATCAGTGTTCATTGCAATCATAACTGTTTTAAGTTAATTATTAACGTTTGTGACTAATTAGTCACAAAATTCCTCCCCCCTTTGACCAAGAAAATTTTTACCTTGAAGAGGTTGAAATTTTCGATGACTTTGCTTTTTGCGTATCGACTATGTTTGTATGCTTAATATATAACGTTTTCAATTACTTTTTTTTTCTCTTCTGTGAAACTGACTATAAACAAATTTTTTCTTATTCAGTTCATTTGTACATTACATTATATTACATTAAATTATATAACATTACACGACAATACATTATCAGTCCCAAATTCGACTAACTTAAATTTTTATTTATTATAAACACATTTTGTCCTGTATAGTTCTTGTGAATGTTTATGTTTTCGTTTTACTTTTGATATCTTAAATAATTGTTAAATGTAAAATCTCATTTGAAACCCATTAAATCTTACTAGTTTCCTATGTCTTGTATACATCGGTGACATCTGGTCCTCGTTGATTCGTTCTGCTTATGCTCCACTAGGTATCTTTTATCTATGTTCCGCTTCTGGTGCTACTGCTACTGATGGTGACTCAATGGTTGTCTTTTCTAATTTCATGGTACCAAGTTGTGTAAACAGTTTTTAACTTTTTGTTTTCATATACAAGCTCCGAACTTTTTGCGTTATAGCCTGTCAGGTTCAACAAATCCTTCAGCTACTCTATTGATATTGGATGTATAAACAAAATATCCTAATTCACCCAATCTATTGTTGAACAACCTCGTAGTGTTATAGACTTCATTATAATTAATTTCGTTGATGATGCGGCCAATACGTTATCGTAAAGGCTATTATTTGCTTCCTTCGCCATATGCTCCACAAGAAAAATTGCCAGCATAAATTTAAGAAAAATGTTAAAAGTAACAAATTTTCAAACTATTAAGAAATATGTAACATATTTGCACACTTTTGTTTCTGCGAAAATCATCTGATGAATGAATGAGCTGCGGCCAGTTATAAAATTATTATTTGCGATGCAACGTTTCCATGTCTGCGCTTTCTATACATCTTCAATTTGCTGTGTTGTCTTAATGTTCGTCAAGAAACTTTGCAATCAGTTTAACCAATCCTTACTGCTTCCATGTAATTCTTTCAAACTCATATTCTCTTTCTTGTACTTCAAATAACGTTCACTAACGGATTTCTTCCCTCTACTGGTTCAGACACAATTAAAAGTCTTCGTTACTTCTTTTACTTGAATATCTCGTTCCTGCTTCAACCTCCGCTTCTTGTGTTTCTGCTATGTCGATGCATACAAGACACTTGATATAGCCGTATTCTTCAAATGTTGTATTCTTAATTTCCATTTTACAAAGTTGTTTTTTTTTTCCAACAAATTTTAAAATATTCAGTGACCATAACTTATAAGTTCGACCCTTAACGTATAATTTATTTTGTAAACATTTGTATTCTGTTTCTCTATATCTTAATACATTTTTCTGTTATCAAATTTATTAATTATTGATATTGTTTTTATCTTAACTTTACTTCACATTTACCTTGTTATCAACTCAACATACGACTTCAAGGATTTCAATTCCTTTTAATTTTCTAACTCCGTTAATTCTCTTTAAATTTTTTTTTATTTTTCTTTTTTATACTTTTATACAAATCTTCATTTTTCTTGTCAATGTTTTTATGCGTAAGCGCATTTACATATAAATAAACAGTAAGAAATTTCAATATAGGCTTTTCTTTTGGTTTGTTCTTTTAAACATTAATTTTTCATTTTTATTTCTCCAATTCAATATCTTTAATTTATAACTTTACTTAATATTTTCCCGTAGTGAGAATTTAGTTTCCTTTAAGTTTTGTTATTTATTTATTTTATTCTTTTGTTCTGATATTTACTGTTCCAATTTTAAAATTCTTTGTATAGTCTTTGTAAAATTATTTTTACTTTTATCATTGTTTCTTTAAGTAAAAATAATTTGTCTCTTTCATTATTTTTTTTTCTTTCTGTATCATTTACTTCTTATGTTTTATTGCGTCTTCATTGGACGTTTTCAAATTTTTTATTTTCAATTAATGAAAATAAAAAAAAATTGCTTTTTTTTTTAAAAAATAACATTTAATTACTTTAATGACTATTTTAAATCCAAAACAAAATTTACAGAATTATTTAAAATAAAGTGGCACTATTTTGGGATCTACAAGTAGAATGCGCTGTACTAGAATTTAATCCTTGCGAGGGAATTCTGTAACAACGTTGTTCACTTTGAAGATGCCAACACATTTGCCTGTAACTTTAGGTTTTCTCCGTTTCTTATTTTTCCTCCTGCCATATCTTGGCTATATAACTGTTTCATTTAAATAAGTATTATTTTTTTTCATTTATATTCCTTTCTACTGTATCCTGATTACATAACCTTTTCTTAACTGTTCCTTTCGTAAGTAGCTTCCTCTACTCCACTTATTTCACATCGCCGTATTCTGGCCACAAATATGCTTTCTTATTCACTACTTTCCTAATTTCTTTCTTTATAACATTTTTATTTATTTATTTTTTTTTTTTTAAATTCTGTTTTTTTTATGAATCATTTCTTTTTTTATACTTTTAATAAATCTTCAATAGTACAACAATTATTTTATCCTCATAATTGTACTAATAATATGTATCCTATACTACTTACTCTTTCACTTTACTTTCCGTTTTGTTTAAAATTCAAACACCTTAACTGTCTTTTTCTATTTCTAATTCCCATGAAACAATTTTAGTAAATTGTTGTGAATTTTCTTTGCTTTCCCCTTTATCGAAATCTCGGTAGTAACTGGGGTTTTTATTGCTAAAACTTCATACGGTCCTATCCATATTGGTGAAAATTTATTCTTCCTTGCTTGATTCTTCATTAGAACCCTGTCCCCAATTTTAAATTCTACTGCATTTAAAGTATTATCATAATATTTTTTAGATAATTCTTTTGCACGCTCCTGGTTCTGTCTTACCAGTTCGTGCGCTCTCTGAATTTGATATTTCATAACTTTTGAAGTATCCTCGGAATTATACACCGGACTACACTTTCGCCTTAAATTAGTTGGCATTTCTGAGTCAAACCCATATAATGTTTTGAATGGTGTTTGCTTTGTTGCCATATGCGGTGTGTTATTGTGAACGTGCATAGCGGACGATAGCCACTGATCCCAATTTGACCCGTCTTCTTTTGCAAAACCTCTCAAATATTCTGCCAAAGGCCTATGACTTCTCTCTAGGGAACCATTTGCTTGTGGATGATACGGTGTGATATGTAACTTTTTAATACCTAACATTTTACATACATCTGAAAACACGCGTGAAATAAAATTTGAGCCGTTGTCTGTAATTAACACCCTTGGTGTATTGTGGCGAGTTATAATTACCAGACACAGTCTCTGGCAATATGCCGACTATATCCATATAAACTTTGTCAAACGGGCGTGTTGGTGTGTCTGTCAATACCATAGGCATTTTGGTGAGTCTAGAACTTTTATTTACTTGACATTTATGGCATGCTCTTATATATTTCTTAATTTCTTTTTGCATTCCCTTCCATTTGTATTGTTGTCTTATTCTAAAGAACGTTCTTAGTGCTCCTTGATGACCTCCTAATGGCAAATCATGAAAATCCTTTAATATTCTTTCTATATCCTTTCTGTCAGTAAGAACCACTATGTTTTTATCGTTTTGCTGAGCTATGTCGTCATCTACCTTCGCTACTGACTCTGTGTTCTCTTCACTCTCCTTAGCTATTTCCATTTCTCTTGTCTTTGATCTTGTCTTAACCATATTAACCTCTTTGCTTATTAGCTCTGCCTTCTCCCCGTGTAAATCTTGAAAATAATTCTTCTGTGCTGACGTCTGTATTTTACTATTATATAACTTGGTTGCTTCTTTTAACCCTTGTTCCCAACTTGGAATCCTTCTATCTGACTTTAACAAGTATTCTGCTATATGTTCCCTAATGAAATATGAGCTTTTGTTTTTCAAAGAACTTTCCGATAGTGTTCGGTCGTTTGTAATCTGGAAATCTCTGATTCCCAATCTTTTACAAACACTCGAAAATAATTTTAACGTGAAACTGGAATTGTTATCAGTTATTATTGTTTCAGGAATATTATTATTCAATATGGCATTTCCGATCGTGATTGCGTCCGCATTAGGTAATGCAATACACTTCAAATATTTCGAGGACTCGTCTTGGAGTATCAAGATGTATTTATTCCCTAAACACGTTTCTGGTAGTATACCAATCAGATCAATATATAAATTTGTAAATGGCCTCTCCACTCCTATTTTCTTCTCCTGCGTTTGTACTAGTGCGACTTCTTCGCTTCCATGCGGTATTCTACTCAAGGCGTCGGCGTTTAAATTCTTTTTCCCTGGTTTATAAATTATTTCAAAATCATACTCTGACATTTTGTGTCTAAACCTTGCTAATCTCGACGTTTGGTCCTTCAGATTCGCTATTCCTCTCAATGGTTGGTGATCTGTATATATTTTGAACGGCCTTCCCAACAAATATGCTCTAAAATTTTTTGTCGCCCAAACAATTGCCAAAAACTCTTTTTCTATTGTCGAATACCTTTTCTCTGCGCTGTTTAATGACCTGCTTGCAAATGCAATTGGTCGATCTTCTCCTACTTCACCCTGTGACAACACTGCTCCTAATGCTTCACCACTCGCATCTGTAGTTAGTAAAAAAGGCTTGCTAAAATCGGGATATGCCAAAATGGGTGATGAAGTCACCGCTTCCTTTATTTTTTCAAATGCTTCCTGACACTTATATGACCATTGGAACTTACTGTCCTTCTTTAATAAATTATTTATGGGTGATGCCATTTGTGACATATTCTCTATGAACTTCCTGTAATAATAAGCTAGTCCTAAAAATGCTTGAACCTCTTTCCTATTTCTTGGTATTGGAATATCCTTCACGCATTTTAATTTTTGTGGATCTGGTAGCGCCCCTAATTCCGAACATTTGTGTCCCAGGTATGCTATTTCTCTACGAAGAAACTGACACTTTTCCGTATTCAATTTTAAGCAATTTTCCCTAAGTCTCTGGAATACTTGTGCTAATCTTTCCCCATGTTGCTGTAAATTTTTGCCATAAATTACCACATCATCTAAATATACGAAACAATCTATTCCTTGTAATCCTGTCAATATATTATTCATCAATCGCTGGAAAGTCGCTGGAGCTCCGATGAGTCCAAATGGCATTCTATTGAATTCATAATGACCAAATGCTGTACTAAATGCTGTTTTCTTTCTGTCTTCTTTACTCATGAGAACCTGATGGTACCCACTTGCTAAATCTAATGTTGAAAAATATCTACAGTGCCCTAATTGATCTAATATTTCATCAATTCTTGGTATTGGAAAAACTTGCTTAATTGTTGCGTCATTTACCTTTCTGAAATCTATGACTAATCTCCACTTTTTCTTACCATCGCTTCCTGCTTTCTTTGGTACTAATAGCAATGGCGAATTCCACGGTGATTTGCTCGGTCTAATAATGTCGTCTTCTAAAAGTTGTTCTACCTGTTTTTGAATTTCTTCTCTATGTGTTTGAGGTAGTCTATACTGTTTTTGATTTATTGGAGGCTGATTTGCTTGAACCTGAATGTCGTGTTCTATCACTGGAGTATATGTTAATTTATCTCCTTCCAATAGAAAAATATCATGGTATGCCGTTATTAAATTCTCGATTGCAGACCTTTCCTCTAAGTTCAAATTTTCATCTAATTTAATTGTCTGTGTTAATTTGTTAATCCTTTCTTTTACCTTGCACTCGTTTACTCCATACATTGAGCCTGACTTCATTTTAAATGTGTTATAATTAGAAAATTTCGGTTTATAGTACCTCGGCAAGATAACATCCTCATTATTTGAATTCAAAATTGATACATATGCGGTATCGTTCTCTACCTTCGTTAAACTTTCTCCTAAATAAACCCCTGGCACTATCTCCTGTTTATGTACCACTACCACCGGAATCTTTGTCTCTACTTTAATTCTTACTGTTTGTATGGTCCTAGCTTTTATTTCCCTTTCCTCACTGTAATTAATTGAGCTTAACTCATTCATTTGTTTCAATGGTAATTTTATTTTACCTCCTTCTTTGTCATATATAGTTACTGTTTTATCTATCGTATTTATGATAGATTTATTCCACAAATTATCCCGGCCTAATATGCCATCTGCAGGCAGTCCTTGTTCTAGTGCCACTACGTGCAACTTAAAACTAAGATTATTTACCTCGTCATGTTCTATCTTCACTGACCCAAGTGTTTTCACGAAACCCCCGAATGCTCCACACAAATTTCTTATTCTTTTCCCCTGCCTTCAATTGTTTGTAATGCGTTTTGTTTCACTAAACTCGTGTCCGCTCCGGAATCTACAAGAAGAACGAGTTTACCATTTATAGCATTCTTGCAAGGAATTTCTATAAACACATCATTTACTTTGGAGATTCCAAAGCATTCACCCTTTTTCTTTTCCAACACCGTCATATTTTTATGCCAACCATCATTTGTTATAATTTCATTTAATTTTTCTAATCCCACGTTGCACTTCTCTTGTGTTACTTTTTCATTTAATCTGCCCGCTACCACATTGAATTTTTCTTCTATCATATTTTCATTTAATTTCGTGAATACCACATCGGATTTTTCTTTTATCATATTTCCATTTAATTTTCCTGCTACCTCATTGACTTTTTTCTTTCTTACATTTTCATTTAATTTTTCGAATGCCACATCGAATTTTTCTTTTATTTCCCCGAGTGTCTCTATAACCTTTTTTGATGTCGCCTGCAATGACTCAACTGTTTCCTTCGATTCTGGGCTTATGTTTTCTACATTCCTTCTTGAATGAGGTGTACAGAAATTTACAATCCTTTCGGGTGTCAAATTCTCTGTTACTACTAAATGATCTATTACTGAACTTTCCACTGGCTTGGATGTACATATACTCACAATCTCTTCAGATGTAGAATTATCTGTTACTATCCTTTCTATTGGCTTAGATGTACGGATATTCACAATCTTTCTAGACGTAGAATTATCCGTTACTATCTTTGATGGCATTATATCGCTCTTATTTCGGGGTTCCCAGCTCATTGGCCTTGGCTGGGCCCCTGAAAGTTTCCCTGCCGATTTTCCCAGTTGTTCCTCCTATAACACTCATCCTGCACATGACCCACCTTGTCACACCACATACAGTGTACCTGTTGCTGTCTCACTTGCAGTTCATTACCAAAATTATTTGCCCTAAACCTCAATCGATCGTTAAATATGTTCCTGTTTTCCTGCTGTCTACTAGCAAATTGTCTAAAATATTTCTGCTGTCCCCTTGGTGCGAATGAGGGTGCACTCATCCAACAATTTTCATGACCATACTTCTGACATGTTTCGCAATACGGAGAATTTTTCCTCGAAAAACACTCATCTCTTGTGTGTCCTTGTCTGTTGCAGAATGAACACTTGATGTTCATTTTATATTGGTCCTGCTTTTCGTCTTCGAACCTATCTTCTGGTGTTACATCTCTTATTCTTAAACCCTGATTTACTCTTCTATTCCATCTGTGTTCTTCGTCACTTTCTTGTATCGTGCAAGTTTGACGCTGTGAATGCCGTCCTGACCCATTCCTGCTTTTGTCCTTCAACATATATTCTAAATCTGAAGCCCTTTTTACCAACTCTGATAGGTCATTCCCTGACCATGATAACACTACTGTCCTTATCTCAGGATCCAATATACCGACTTTAAATGCTGTAACTACGGAGATATTTAATTGTTTGAGGAGTGATTTGTCCTCCCCTATACAGTCCCTCCCTCTAGCTTCTATTGAACCTAGCCTTCGTGCAAACGCAATAATTTTTTCCCCGAGCTCTTGTTCACACCTAGATAATGCAATAATTATTGAATCGTATGTAGTTGCCCTCAGATAATTTGACTTAATCAATATGTGAATATCCTCTACTTTGTCAAATTGTCGGCTCCTACATAATTCGAAAGCGTCCCCGTGCAACCGGAGTTTTATGCACTCTATGAAAATTGGGATATCTACTTTCTTAACTGCTTTCGCAGCCAGGTCACATCCCTGGATAAACCTATATACTTCTGCCGGTGACTCGGTACCCGAAAACAAGGGCACCAAATTATTCACCGTTTTCGCTATGTCGTTTACATTCATAATTGTTCGTTTACCCAGTCCGTTTCTTCAATCTAATCCTGGTCTATCTTCTGACTTGCTTCCTGCAAATTTACTCCAACACTCCGTATGATAAATAAAATAAAAACTCAATGAAAATACGAATTCTCCTCCTGCCATGAGGTACATAAAAAAAATAAAAATTTAAAGCTTACAAAACACATTTTTATATTTTTTTTTTAATTCCCATTTATTTAAGGTTTTTTTCCACATATAAATTATACATTAGTTGACTTTTGTAATACAAATATTCTTTATTATATAAAAAATTCTTTTTTTTTATTTTGTTTTTTTTTTTATTTTAGCTTTAGACTTCCTTGAAGCTGACTGGTTATCTTCTCTGTTGATAAATCTTCCACGGTGATTTAGTTCCTTTTCTATTATCCCATAAAATTTGCTTCCAGGTTTGGTTTGCCAGGATGGTCTTCGAAAATTCTCCTAGTACAGTCCTCATGATTGTCACTTAGTGGATACAAAAAGTTTTTGTTGACAATATGTGTTATCTAAAAAAAAATTTTTTACCAAAAATTTAATTCCTAAAAAGGGTTCAAACGAAACTTAAACCTTTATATACAAAAGAAAAATATTCCTGCCATCCTCTTTTCGAGAGGTGTTAAAAGATGAATCCGCCATCAATAATATATTTCCAGCAGAAAGATAAAAATCCCAAAATAATTTCTTATTATTTAAAACATTAAAAACACACATTTTTTTTTTTAAATGTCTTAACAAAAAAAACTTTCGTTATTGTTCCTGTAACAATAAAGACCTATCAAACATTCAAATTCAATAAAAAAAAATCTTTCCAAAATATGCTTGTTGTTCCTGTAACAACAAGGTCTCACCGATCACTGTGAATCTTTGCAAAAGAACCAATGTCCTTACTGTTCCTATAACAGCAAGGATCCTAGCAATTACTTTTTTTTATATCAATTTTTTTTTTAACACCTGCTGTTCCTGTAACAGAAGGATCTAACAAAAATTGTCCTTCTCTAAAACTTTATGAAATTAAACAAACCAAAATTGTCCTTATTGTTCCTGTAACAATAAGGATCTAACATCCTTGCTGTCCCTGCGGACAGAAGGATCCTACCGGCTGCGCCATTTTGTTGTATGCTCCGCTGAGGATACACGTAAGTCCTACAGTCTCCCTAATTTGTATTATGTTAACCACCTCTTTGTTTGGTAGGCATGGTGGTTTATGCCATTCAGTAGGCAGCCGTGAGGTTGCCGCGATAGGTTTAAGTTAATGGGGGTTTTTAGTGGTTCCCAAACCGAAAGGATACTTACCGAAATTATCCATTGTCAAAAAAAAACTCTTTACTTTGTTGTTTCTTTACTTTGACTCTTCGCTTTATTTTAAGAGAGACTTTCGTTCCTCTATCTTATTTTCCAACTGACTTTTGTATTAAAAAATACTAATACTTAACACCTAGGTTATTAGTTGTAACATTGATATTTGTGCAAGATTGCTTTCTGCATCTTGCACAATAATTTTATCTACTATTATTTCATGGAAATACCTTAAAATATTTACATACGTACATACATTTCAGCATTGATGCTTATTGCAATTTCTTAAAAATACATATCTACATTTACATACATACATTCATTTTAGCATTGATGCTTGTTGCAATTTCTTAAAAATACATATCTACATTTACATACATACATTCATACTCGACCGCCCAGCCATGGGAACTTTGGCTCAGATTTCATAATCATGTTTGTTACAACAATAAAATATCAATTTAAATATTTACCTCGCGCTTAATAAGCCAAAGTCCAAAAATGCAACGACTGCATTTTTGTAAAACAGTAGTCAAGTCATGTTAACAGAAGCGCAGCTAAAATAGCAAGCTGGCTTTCTTTATACGCATATTCTTTACTCAACTATTTAGTCGCTTATTAACCATGAGCTTGACTTTTGAATTGCAATGAATGCTGATTACTCACTTTCAATTGAGGCAGATCAGTGTTCATTGCAATCATAACTGTTTTAAGTTAATTATTAACGTTTGTGACTAATTAGTCACAACACTTTTTAAAGCAATTTCTCCGAAGTATTCACCAGTATCTATTCAATTTGTTAATCTGAAAAGAAAAATTATTAAACTTGGTATGCACTATTTTAAATTTACTTTCAAAAACTTCCATTTGACTGCACCGCCTTGTGTTGCGTGTTTATTTTTTTTTTTGTTGGGTTTATTTTATGACCGCAAAAGAGCTAGAGAACAAATATAACTTTAATTGTTTCCCATGAAATGACAGCGTAAGAGTGTATTGGTGAACACCAAATTCTGTGTGGTTGTGTATGTAAACTTGTTACAGCTGTCCAGCAGGGGTACGACTACGGCCATTTTTTGGACAGTTTCCGAAAATAACCATACAAACTAAATTACCAAACTTTAGTCTTATACGACCAAAACCGCCTATAATATAGAATTTTTACTGATTTGTGGGTAGTAAAAGGGGGCGTGGAAACCCATTTTTAGTACAGTTGCCGACAGTAACCATACCAACTAAATCACCAAATTTTAGTCTGTTACGACCAAAACCGTCTGAAATATAGCATTTTTATTGATTTATGGGCGGTAAAGGGGGGTGTGGAAACCTTTTTTGAGTACAGTTGCTGACAGTAACCATACCAACTAAATTACCAAATTTTAGTTTTATACGACCAAAACCGTCTGATATATAGCATTTTTATTGATTTGTGGGCGGTAAAAGGGGGTGTGGCAAATTTTTTTAAACCATTTCCTACCTGAAAAAATCGACTGTAAAAATTTCAGTTCAATCGGTAAAGTAGTTTTGAAGTGTAACACATCGTTTTGCTTTTCCGTTTGCTTTTCCCAAGGTGTATTAATCCAGGTACTATAAATAAACTGTCAGTCATGGGAGTATAATGTAGGGATGGGAGGTTTTTATAAAAAAACTGGTTTTCAGTTTTTCCGGGTTTTTTAAGCGGTTAAACCTAACGGTTAAAACCGAGGCAAAAAAACCGGTTTTTCAAATAACCGATTAGTTTTATATGTTCATTTGCTAGTCTGCTTCTCTCATCACTTACAACTTTATTGAAGACGGAAACCAACCTCTCTGAAGCTCCCCATAACAAGAAGATATTTTTAATCGCATTGGATAAGGCAGGCATGCAACCCATTCTTTCTTGTCAAAATAAAATGGGCTTTTACGATGTTCTGGGCAACAAGGGTTGTTTTTAGTTCCTCAGGAAATAGTTCGTCATGGGAAGACCAAAAAGAAGTATTTTCTTTATTAGGAATTATTGAGCAGCTTGGACTTGTCCTGCCAGATAATAAGATTTTGGAACACAGAACAAGTGTTGTAAAGCGTTGGTCATTCTAAAAAAAAAAAAAAATATGAAAATATTTTTTGAGCTTAAAATATAGTTTTTTTCTAGCTTTCGGCTTTTTCGGTTTACTAAAGAAACAAAAGGTTAACCGGTTTAACCGGAATTGCATATAAATCTTAAAAAACCGGTTAACCTACAGAATAAAACCGGTTTACAGTTTAACCGATCGGTTTTTCCCATCCCTAGTTTAATGTCTAACAGAGAAAATGACAATAACTAATGTTGCTTAGTTATCAGCAACTAGTATAAGACACGCACTCACCTTTGCGATTCCTTATCAGTTGATTGGGTTTCACTAGGCTTAAAATCTTGCCTTGAATATGTTGTCACACACATTTTATGCACAATTTCCGTACGTAATTCCTTAGTTGATGGTCCTGGAGCACCGCTTTCATATTCAGAGTCTGTGTCACTTCCTGCCATAATTTGTAATATTCACCCAAAAATTCACAATACAAATATTTGCTACAACATGTTGGCTACAAACTGAATTTCACATAACAAATAAACAGATTTTTAATACCCCTTATATGAATATATTGAAAGCTTTTACATACCTAAACATTAAAATTATTCCAGTTACACTTTATATGACAGTTCAACTGCTACTGCAACGTTTAAAATTAGTTTGTGTACATAGATAAACGTACGCTTAGTACTGCAGGTTTATTTCTAGGATTGACTAGGATTTATTTCATTCATAAATTCACACAGCGGCCATTGTTTGCCCTATCATTCCATGCTGTAATTTTGTACTTTTCGGAAGGAAATAATGTGGTTTTTTATGTATAGAATTGTATTTAACATGAAGTAAAGAAGTTTATAAATTTTTATTTTCGTTTAGAAGCCAATCAATAACAAACATGTTGAAATAGCTAAGCAGCATAATTTTTCTCGTACGTGTGTTTTACTTCACCACTTTTCGGGTTCCCCACAGAAGTTTCCTATCTTGCTATCTTTGCTTTCAACTGTGCCAAGGTTTTTGTTTTGGCTACATTTAATCATCTTTCATATGCAATAATAAGTCAGAAAATCTTAAATCGTTTGTCTTCGGGATTGTTTTGAAAACTTGAAAAAATAATCAACATACAGGCGTCTTTGGTACCATTTAATTAATAAATCTTCTTCATTTTACTAGATCTGTGTATGGGGTGTTTTATTTTGTTTTAATATTTTTGCTTTGTTGTACAAAAAGTGAAAATCAACAAAAAATAGAAAAAATTATTTTTAATGTTTGTGTCTCTTTTTTTTATGTGAACGTTTATGGCTTTAGATCACTCTCACATGTGAATAAACTGATTTGCCTTCTTGAAGCTAGAATATCATTATGGTCTATAGACCTACCAAACAAGTTTATTTAAGAACTCAATTTAAGAAAAAATAAAAAAAAAATATCAACAAACTTGACGAGCAGTAAAAATACATATATAGTTTGATGTGATTTCGCCCTTTAAAAAAAAATTGTTCATGAAAAGTGCTAAGCGAAATCCATCATTTGTGTTTACAATTTTTAAGTACATGCCTCTTTTTGAAAAAAATTCTTAAAAATACAATTTCAAATAGATAAAAAAAAATCATTACTTTTTTAAGAAAGTATTCCTCATTTAATAATTAAAACTTAAATATAGGTACTAAAATGTTAATATTGGAGTTTCACGGTGATCAAGTAAATCTGCAACAAAAAAATATTAAATGTGAAATTTCATTTGTAAAATAATTTACCTTTGGCTATGCTCCACCAAGGAAGTGTAACGTACGTTAGGAAAGCATTCAATGGTGCAGATTGCTGTCGACGATTTTCTTTCCAAAAGTGGAATGTTTGCGTAAAACCACGACTTGCCCAAAGTGGATTGTATGCGCCATCATCGAGCTCTATAAAGATAAAAAGTTGTAAAAATATTTAAAAATTTTATTAATATTCAGGCAATTCACAAGGTGTCGTATTGTGTCCTAATGTTCTATTTTTGACGACTTTTGTCAACGCCAGTTCTGACAGGTGTTAGCGGAAAAAGTTCCCCATTTCTGCATACAAAAAAAAGCTTTTCCCCGTTTTGACGTAGAACGACGTCTTACAGTGCGGTTTGTATGGGGGTCATTTTTACAAATTTTTTCAAGCACATTTAAGAATGATAGTTGACACTTTGGGGTATACCTACAGCCCTTAATATTCATTGTACAAAGAAAAAAAAAATGCCAAAATATCAGTTGGAGTGCAAATAAAACTAAGAAACTGTTTTAATAAAGTCTCAAAATAGCAAAATCTTAGAAGAAAAAATTCATATATTCATATGAGAAATACACAAACTGTTTCAGTAGCTGCTTATGCTGTTTTTATGGCTGTTGTTGTGTTTGTTCGTTTGGTTCGTAATCATGTCGTTCGTTGCTGTACTGCTTTTGTTGTTGTTGTATTTATTAATATGTATGTGAAATAAACATACATAAATACACATCAGCTGCTTTCATTTTTGTCATTTTCCAGATAGCCAAACGGTTCGGTTGAAAATGGTGTGTACTTTTAAAAGCACTAAGCGGACCGTTTCGTTGTCAGCAAACTATGCATTGTGTGTTTCATATAAGCGCACCATTTATTAATTTATTAGGTTGTATATTAATTTTATTTGTTGTTAAACAATTGTAACATTTTCTTAAAATAGTTTTTATTAAACTGCAACAATAAACTAAACAATAAACGGCACCTCAACTGCACTTCCTTGATTTCAATACAAGATTCAATGCATATTTTTGAGTTTATTTGACGAACGGGTGAAAAAGAGAGGGGGAAAATACAAGAACAAACGACGCTTGCGCATCAAGCGAATATGACATAAATTTCAATTCGATTCTAGATAGCTATAATGCGGCCCATACACACTGCAACCAAATCATTAGTGGAACTGCAAACCAGATTACTTCTTTTTTAATACGTTTGACACACACGCTGCGTTGGTTGCAGCAATGCATTTTGCCATACACGCTGCAACGCAGCAACAACGCAGCCAAAAACAGGAACTGCGACCAAAATATTAAACGATTTTAATTTCGCTGCAACCTGAGTTGCAACCGTCAATGCGTTACGTAACTTTGACATGCACGCTGCGACTTCATCGTGATAACTGCCAAAAACTTCCAAGTTACACTTCCAGCTTTGCTTTGGTTGCAGCGTGTATGGGGCCCCTAAAAAAGGACTACAACTATATAGAGAACGACTTAAAGGTACAAAAACATGTCGTTTTCATACCAGCAAATCAGACTCTGCCGTTTTAAGTACCGTTTAGCTGGAACAGTCACATTCATGGCTTGTTCGGTTGTAATACAATAGAAAATACAGATGCATGTAGCTAGAGAGCCAGTATGTGGCTACAAAAAAATGTATTACTACTAGCCAAGATTGCCAGTTAAAATTTAAAAGAATTCTTACTAAAAATTACTTTTTCCTCAGTAACATAAATTAAATACAACAAAAATCACCATAGTAAAGATAAACAAAAAAGTTTCCACCGCAATAAATAAATATAAAAAAATCCCACGATAATTAAAGAATACCACTAAAATACCACGCGTTTTAAAAATACCACCACAAATTCCATATGCATTCAAAATTGCCACAAAAGTCTCATTCGCATTAAAAAATACCACAATAAGTCCCATATGCACAAACAATTTTTAAAAAAATTATAAATACCAAAAAAAAATTTTGCTTACCAAAAAAGAAAAAATTTTAAGAATATTGCCAAACTCCCACGGAAATTAAAAAAACAACCCCTTGAATCCCCACGCGAATTTAAAAATACCACGCTGAATTAAAAAATTTAATAGGAATTCCCAAAAATAAAAATTCCTAAGGGCAATTAAAAATTACCACGAATGGGATTTTTCCAACATAACTGGCAACGTTGTTACTAGCTGCTGATATTGTTGTTTTGGTTCTGCATGCGCTGCAAAGGTATGTTTTTCACTCGGCAATTCTATGAGCAATAATTGCTTTCGCCGCAAGTAGTTTGTTGACTACTCGGGTTTAAAGGGGACTTTCGTAAACCCCCTCATGTGGGCGAATAATCGACAAACTGACTGCGGCAAAGGCAATTATTGCCGAGTGAAAAGCGGGACAAAGAGATCTTGCTACCAGAGCAAGAGAATTATTGCTCTCGGAGCAATAATTGCTATCGCCGCAAGCTCGAAAATTTTCGTGTGTGGCAAGGGGCATTGCTCGAGAATTGCCGAGTGAAAAGCGGGACATAGTAAGCAAAGTTCTGTTTATTTTCTGTGAACGATTCGGTTCATCCCCTTTAACGCTGCTCAACCGCTGTGAACATGCTCTTCTCTGTGCGTCGTTGTTTTAGATTTGCTTGGTAATTATTGTTGGTTCAGTTAGCTGAAATTTTTGCTGTTAGCTGAAGTTTAGCTGAATGAATCGAAGTATTTTTAACAAAAAATATATCAGTTTATATAAATATATATATTAGGCCGGGTCGATTTGTGGGGATGCAAAAAAATCGCCCATTGCTCAGTGAAAATCGTATTCCAGGGATCAAAATAAGAAACTTTGCCGATTAACTATACCTCTAAAACGAATTCTAATGCCCCAACTTTTGACTTTTGTCCCGTAGGGTCAAATTTTGAAAAATCCCTCTTTGACCCATTTAGAGTGCCCCAATCGAGTCCGAATGTATGACCGACCCCCACTAACTTTGAAGGGCCTATCCATCCATTCCAGTGGCGACCCCATTTCGCTGATTTTTTCATGTAAAGTGCCAAATATGGTGACTTTTTGAAATGTTTGTATGGTGAACCCACCAGGGGTTTCCAGGGGTGTGCTACTGGCATGGGTGGATCGGCCCTCCAAAGCTAGTGGGGTCGGTCATACATTTGGACTTGATTGGGGAACTATAAATGGGTCAAAGACCCAGCTTTTGACTTTTGTCCCGTAGAGTCAAATTTTAAAAAATCCCTCTTTGACCTATTTAGAGTGCCCCAATCGAGTACCCCCATTAAATTTGGAAGGCCGATCCACTCATGCCAGTGACACACCCCTTGGAACCCCCTGGGGGCTTCGACATACAAAGTGCCAAAAATGGTGATTTTTTAAATGTTTGTATGGGGAACCCCCAGGGGGTTCCAGGAGGTGTGCCTTTGGCATGGGTGGATCGGCCCTTTAAAGTTAGTGGGGGTCGGTCATACATTCGGACTCGATTGGGGCACTCTAAATGGGTCAAAGAGGGATTTTTCAAAATTTGACCCTACGGGACAAAAGTCAAAAGTTGGGACATTAGAATTCGTTTTAGAGGTATAGTAAATCGGCAAAGTTTCTTATTTTGATACCTAGAATACTATTTTCACTGAGCAAAAGGCGATTTTTAAATCGACCCGCCCTAATGTATATATATGTATATAATAATTTATTGATGTAAACTGTTTAAAAAATATAACGCTTGTGATATGCAGAATGTAGCTATTCAATTACAACTGTAAATATAAATATATTTGTCATATTTTTTGTAAACGTTACATATTATATATATGTAACGGAAATATATAATTTATATGTATGTATATATACATATATATAAATAAGCTTTCAATTACTTCAATTAACTTTATGTTCATACATATGAATTCATACCTTCTTTTAACCTGCCGGTTAGTCAAATTTCGAAAGACCTCTAGTTCGTTAACTAGACTTTATACTGTAAAAATATTTTGTATTTAGATCGAAGACGTATATAGGTATAACATAATCAAATATTACTAAAATCGGAAGCATCAACATTTTTTATTGTCCGTAAATAAAAATATATTTGTCATAGTTTTTGTGAACGTTACATATTATATACAGCTGTGGTCAAAATAATAGCAGTACTCTTATATTGAGACATGTTTGTATAAATAATACTTGCCTACTTATTTCGGATCCGGTAAACCCATTATCGTTCTTACATGTACTTTCAAAGCTGCTTCGAAATCTGTACTCAGTTTCCTTCTATATTGTAAAAATGTCCAGATACAAGGTGTTTACGTTTTTGGCACGTGTTTAGTATTATTAGTATATTTAGTATCTAGAATCTAAACTACTCACCATAAAATAAAAAATAATATTTTTAAATAATATTTTTTATTTTAGAAAAAATATTATTTTTTATTTTAGAAAAAATATCAACTTCTCAATCAATATATCAACCACTATCGTGTCATGTGCGGTAGCGGAGCAAAAATGTTGAGATTATCCAACGAAATATCAGCAAATTTTGTATCTTTTATTTTAGCGGAACTGTAATCGTCCAAATTTAAAATGTCTGTTTTTCATGTAAAAATACACTTAATCACAAGCTTTTTCTAAACTCTAACTTTGGATGCTAACAGCTTCGCTAAAATAAAAGATACAAAAATTGTTGATATTTATTTGAATAATCTGAAAATTTTAGCTCCGCTACAGCACATGACACGAAAGTGGTTGATATATTGATGGAAAAGTTGATATTTTTTCTAAAATAGAAAATATTATTTTTTATTTTATGATTAGCAGTTCAGATTCTAGATCAATACTAAAAACTTGCCAAAAGCGTAAATCACCCTGTATCTTGAACATTTTACAATATAGAAGAAAACTGAGTACATATTTGGAACCAGTGTTGAAAATACATATAGAAATTATAATGGGCTTACTGAATGCGAAATTTGTAGACTAGTATTATTATCCAGACATGTCTGAATATAAAAGCACTGCTATTATTTTGACCGCAAATGTATATATAACGGAAATATATAATTTATATGTATGTATATATACTAGGCCGGGTCGATTTGTGGGGAGGCAAGAAAATCACCCATTGCTCAGTGAAAATCGTATACTAGGGATCAAAATAACAAACTTTGCCCGAGGAACTATACCTCTAAACCGAATTCTAATGCCCCAACTTTTCCGTAGGGTCAAATTTCGAAAAATCCCTCTTTGACCCATTTAGAGTGCCCCAATCGAGTCCAAATGTATCACCAACCCCTTCTAACTTTGGAGGGCCTCGATCCACCCATGCCAGTGGCACACCCCCTGGAAATCCCCTGGGGGATTTGTTTGTATGGGGAAACATTTGTTTATATGGGGAACTTTGTTTGTATGGGGAACACCCCAGGGGGGTTCCAGGGGGTATGCCACTGGCATGGGTGGATCGGCCCTTCAAAGTTAGAAAGGGTCGATCATACATTTGGACTCGACCCAAATCGACCCGCCCTAATATAAACATATATATAAATAAGCTTTCAATTTCTTCAATTAACTTTATGTTCATACATATGAATTATATATTTCCTTCTTCTTACCTTCTTCTAACCTGCCAGATAGTCAAATTTCGAAAGACCTCTAGTTCGTTAACCAAACTTTATTTTGTATCTAGATCGAAGACGTATATGGGTATAGCATAATCAAATATTACTAAAATCGGAAGCATCAACATTTTTTATTGTCCGCTTCACGTGGAACGCCCCATATGGCTCCTGAAACGAACACCATTTTCTAACAATAACTATCCAAGGTTACACATATGCTCCCTGACAAATTAATTGTATAATTTTTATGCTCATTAATGTCAAGAATTCTGACACTCAACTATGCTTCTATAAATTGGGCAATCCATCGATAACAATAAATGCGTCGATGGCAATGCCCTGAAAGCGCAATTTCACCAATGTACTGCATTTTTGCATTTAGCCTTACCATGTGGGGCCAACCTCCTTAACCACAACGTCAACAGCATCCTTTCATTTTGCACCAGCTATCTTGCTGTGCACAACCAAGGACCATGTCTCAACCGGCTTTGCCTGCTTAGCAGCTAGCAAGGACACAGGTACAACAGCCTGTGCCACCGGAAGTGCGGTCACCAATGCGCTACTCTGAACGCCTACAACAGGAGACAAACTATCTTTCATTGCCTGAAACAGCTCCAAACGTTATAAGACGCTCATTTTCGAAAATGACTTCTAAAATCATTTTTTCATAGCGGCTAGCAAGCACAGCTAACGCCTGGAAATGCTCACCTCCCATTCCACATTCGAGTGTTACTTTGAATAGGTCACCCGAAATTGATTTCATTTTTCTGACATTATCCATGCTAGAAACCACAGCTTTCTTACCTTTCTTGTTCACAGCCTTCTCCGCCGGTTCTGAAAGCTTTGAAGAAGATTTCGCATCGTCTTTTGCTTTTTGGGTTTTACCCACCATTGAACCAGCAGAGGTAGACCGGACCAATCCACTAACTCCTTTTACAGCCATTCCCTTTCCAACCGAAATATTGGACTTATCAAGCTTTAGGGCCTTTAAATTCCGACGTTCTATATCCATAGGCTCCTCACCACCACTATCTTGACTTTTAGGGGTACCCTTTACTGGAAAACTACAAGCTCTAACACCTACACCTCCTACTTTTAAGCTCGTACGAATGCCGGACTCTCCCATACCTGGACAAAACTTGGGTTCACATTTACCATCAACTAACACTAAGTTAGGCCCTTTTACACCCATACCAATACCAATTAAAGGTTTTTCTGAAGCAGGAACAGCCTTGCCAGGACAATTGCCGGGGTCGTCTTAACGGCATATTGTACTCACCCTGCACAAAGTGAAAGGCAAGCACCAAAAATCACTTCAATAAGAACTTAACACAATTCAGAAACGTAAGTGCGTCAATTCCCTTCACAATGTGAAAAGTCCAACAGTTTTAGAGTCACTGACATGGCGGAATTATCCAGGTAGTGTTTACAACTGCTTATTTTCTCTTCAAAACGAAAACATAGCATGTCAAAAACAGCAGTTAGTGAAAGAAAGCGAAAAAGAAAGCAAGCGTCGAAAACTAAAATAAAAATCAAATAAGAATTTTTGTGCGTTTAAACAAACAAATAAAAATTTAAAATCATGAAAGTTGTAAAAAGATTGTGTGTGATTTGTGCAAAAAGCTAATTTATTTTTAAATTTGTTTTATTTCGGCCAAGGTGCTCTTCTACAAGAACACTGCCACTGCAGCTCTGGTATGGTTCCACTTTTGAGCATTGTGTTCAAACTTTCTAGCTTCTCAGCTGTTAGTTCATATTCTTCATCATCCGGCACACATGAATAGCTCGATTCTTTAACAAATAATCGACCGCTGTCTAAACTATAACTGCACAGCTGCCCGCTTAAGCTGAGTCACTCAAACTCGCCGTAAAATAAGATAAAATGTAATAAATATATCATGGCACAAAACATATTCTTTACCTTCCAAAAATACACAACTTGTAATGAATATTTATTTTATTTGGAACATACGCATCTGCAGCTGCCGAGGATGTTGTATTTTTTTCACTTCAACATTTTTAGTATTGGTTATGTTTTCAGTCAAAGCGCTCTCTTTTTTAAATAAATTTTTTGACAGTTTATGATTTCCATAGAAGCTGTCAACACTACCTGGGTTATTCTGCTATGACTCACTACAATCAGCTTCAAAAGTCACTCGAGAAACAGTTTGACAAGTACTAGAATAAATCTAATCCTAAAAAGTTTGAGAAGCACTGGAGTAATTACACAATCTACGTTGTCTACTATAATAATCAGTGTCAAGCTTATTGACTCTCGCTATCTGTAGTGATAACGAATGCTACTCGCTGTCTTGATGACGAAAGATAATCGCTGCAATTATGACACAAACCAAAGATTTACCCTCTACCAAAAATCGCTCAACACACCTAAAGAAGTTTTCACTTCAAAAACGCTAACTGCAAAAACGAGACCAGTGCGAGTGTGATTCTTACCATCTCTATTAATTTGTTTTGTTTTTTAATTTAATTGCGAACTTTATGTCAAGTAAATTTTTAAGAAGGCAACAACAACTCTGTATAGAGTCAATCACTTAGCTGACTAGACAGTCTGTTTCGGAAATCGCTACATTTCCTATTCAGTAGAGTTTGAGTGATTAAGCTATAATCAACTCACTGTTTAAAGTCGTATATGATTTCACACCTTTTGTAACTCATTCGTCTGAGCTATATTGAACTTTCAAATTGGCCACTTGCCATATGACATTTTAAAGAAGTAGGCTTTTTATAGATCACCGCCATCAACTCTACCAAGGTTGCCATCTGTTCTAGTTGCTTCTCATTTATTTCAATACTAGTATAAAAGCTAGTATAAAAGTGTCCTACGACACGTTCTCCGCACATTTCCTTTTTGGAACCATTTGCCGAAAGCACTTTCTTTTCTTTTTAAAGCTTGCATTTTTATTCACTTGATATTTGCAAATTACAAATGTACTACTTTAAATAACACTTTACGTGCTGAAGCAGTGTTGAAAAATTAGTTCAAGTGTAAAAGTGCAAAAGTTGCGTTTGGTAACAATCATATTCATACACAATTTTACAACCTGCCCTTGCAACCTTCATATACGTAGAAACTCAGGTGTCGTTTCGCGGCTGATACAATTATATTTTTTGGTACAATCGACTCAAAAGAATTTTATAAAATTCGTTATAACTTTTTTATAAAATGATGAAAAAAGGGGTAGTTAGATCAAAGAAGTACCATTGTAAATACCCAATCACCCAGTCACTGATAAGTATCAAATACATTTGTTAAGCATACTTTCAGGTTGAACATTGTTGAGAACAGTGGGTCTTGTAAATTTACTTTACTGTCAAAAAATAATTGCAGTTTGAGCAATACTGTGTGCGGAGCAGCGTGTTTGCCTCTAATGTATGAAGATGTGAATACTTTCAGGCTGAATAGTTTGAGAGATATTGGACACGGAGCAGCGTGCTTGCCTTTTATATATTAAGATTCATTGGTGGTCGACAGTTTGTCGAAATGCACCATAGAAATGAAACGAGTTTTTTTGCTTCGCTAGAAGCTAGTGTTTTAACTGAAAGGTGGCTATTTTCACAACCAAATGTTTAATTACTCATGACTTTGATCGAAATTGATCAATTATTAGATTATTTAATTAATTTGACATTAATTAAACTTATTTGGCCGTGCTCCGCCATATTTAGTTAATTATTTTGTGATCTAATAAATTATTACATGAATTTAATTGCGAGCTTTAGATAAAGTAAGTTTTTAAGAAGGCAAGGCTAATATCTCGAAGAATAAAAAAATTACATTATTTTGATTGTGAGCTATTTAGATCAAGAAAGTTTGAAGAATGCAATAACAATAACTCTGTATAGAGTCAATCACGCAGCAGACTAGACAGCCTGTTTCGGAAAAAGCTACATTTTCTTTTCAGTAGTTTTGAGTGGCTGTGACCAACCCACTGTTTAAGTCTTAGATGATTTGACACCTGTTCGAATAAACCCGTTAGTTTATTTTTCTCATCGACCATTTTATCTTACGACGATTAAAGCAGTAACTATTTTTAGATCAAGACTAAAACTCTACCAGGGATTGTGAGTCAGTTGCAATTGCTTATTATTTGTTTCACTATTCATTTGGGTTCGACGGGTTTGCCGAAGTGCACCATAGAAGTGAAACAAGTTTTTTTCTTCGCTTAGAAGCTAGTATTTTAACAGAAAGGTGGCTATTTGAAAAACAAAAAAATTGCCACACCCCCTTTTACAGCCTACAAATCATTTAAACGCTATATTTCAAACATTCAGTTGTATTGGACTAACATTTTTTTAATTTAGTTCGAATGGTTACTCTCGGCAAATCAACCAAAAATGGGCGTGTTCGAACTATAACTAAGCCCACTTTTCAGAAATCATAATTCATGAGTTGTGCATGTTTTTATAATAAAACTTGGCGTGTATGTGTTATGAAACCAAGTCGTGGTCAAAGATACATAAATGTTGCCATGCCTACTTTTTCCGCCCGTCTATATACATATACAAAATCGTTCGTGCGGTGTCTATTACGATCTCAGGAACGGTAGCCCCTAAAGCCACCAAATTTACAACATCTGTTATTAAGGTTAATATCTCAAATAATAAAAAAACAAAATCTGCTACACCCCCTATTACCGCCTTCAAATCAGTAAAAGCGATATATTTCAGACGAAATCGGTTGTACTGGACTACAATTTAGTTCGTATGGTTACTCTCGACAACTCCACCAAAAATGGGCGTGGTCAAACTATAACTACGCTCCTTTTTCAGGGGATAAGCGTGGAGCAAACCAAAGTGCGCTAGATATAATCTAAATTGAGCTGCAATTTTGGCAGTTGATTTGTTTTGAGTACGAGAAGGTTTACGAAAAATATTTAGGCACACCACTTTTTACCGCCCTTAAATCAATAATAATTCTATATTTCAGACAGTTTTGGTCGTTTTAGAATAAAATGTGGTAATTTTGTTCATTTGGTTACTTTCAGAAACCGAACTAAAAAAGGGCGTGGTCGTACTAAAGTTATGGCAGTTCAGATATATAAAATAGTTTTTTTCCCCCGATTAGCATGAAAATACTTATATGGATTACTAGTAAATTAAAGTTTCTATCCAAACGTTAGAGGACTCGCTGATTTTTTGTTGGAAGGAAGTATTAGGCTATGTAATGAGTTTATTTGCAACTTGGTTGTTGCATTCATAAGTATATTTGATATTTATCAGTAGATTGTTATGCTTATTTTTATCTTTTTGAGAGTATGCCAACTGGAAACAACCACGATACAACAGAAGATTGGCTATAAGTTTTAAGCTGCTCAAATGTTAAATTTTAAAACAACAAAGCGACAATAACAATTAGAAAAACATAAATTCGAACAATTAACTTTGACATCTAGCTGAAATTTTCTCAAAAATGAGCCTACCTTGTTATCTACAATGGAAATAAAAACTTGCAACATGCCTTGAGTAAATACATCATAAGAGTGTGTCAATTAATTATTGCAACCAGGCAAAATCCAGTAGCATCTAGTCAAAATTTACACAGATAATTTTTCAACCCATAAAATTATTTACACACGAACTAATTTTTGTGATTGTTTTTATAATTGAATTTGAAGTTTGGTGCACGATAGCAAAAAAATTATAGGTCATAGTTGTAAACAGGACTCGAATAAGTTTAAGAAGACAGCATACCTATAACTGTCCAAGGTCTGTTTTTATCGCATAAGTATAGAAAATATCTGATACATTGATACAACTTGAAAAAATTGCAGTCAAAAAAGCTCTGGTAGAGGACCTAAAGTTATATTCATTTTAATAATGGAAAACTTATTTTAAATCAGCTCTAAATTATGCAACTTTTGGCACCCTTTGTATATTGAAATTAAAAAAAAAATTATCGGCCCAGTCTAATGTGCTGAAATGTAATGTGATTAAATAATGTTATGTAAAACTTATATTTTCTCTTGCTCTTACATAAGCGTGAGCGTAATTTTATTAAATTTCTCTTTCGCTTCTTGTTAAAAATATGCTTTTTTGTGTTTTATTTTTGCCTATTACCTTTCTATGATGGTTTCTTCATCCTCTTCGTCCCTGCAGCTTACGCAGAAGTCATTTGTGATGACTCCAAGTCTGAAAGCATGTCTGCCTATCAAGCAGTGCCCTGTGGTAACGGCCACTAGCGTGGCTGCCTCTGGTCTTCCCAACGAGAAAAGGGCTCCCGATCGCTTTGGGTTTAGAGTCGGCCAGATAAGCCTTGTTGTTCTGCATGTTGTGAGTTCAGCCCATCTTGAGTTGGCTTTAGACGTGGTGTACTCATTAAGCAGCATTTTGACAGTTGCCATCGGGATGCTCGGTGAGTTCCGAACCATTGCAGTCAATGATGTACCTTTCCTAGCTAGCTCGTCTGCTTTTTCATTTCCTTTTGCCCAGGTTTGCCCATATTAAGCTTATGTCAAAAAACTTTGACATTTCGTGTAATGCAGGACGGCATTCTTTGGCTAATTTAGAGTTGATGGATACTTGCTAAATCGATTTGACCGCTGCTTGGCTGTCCGAGAAAATATATATTTCTCGTTCCATGTTGCAACTTACTTAATTGCCATAATTTCGGCTTGGTAAACACTACAGTGATCTGGCAGCCTACGAACCAAAGATAGCCCGAATTCTTTTGAGTAGACCCCATACCCGACCTTGTCATTTAATTTTGACTCATCTGTATAGAAGTGAAGACACCCTGGTTTACCACCCTGGCACCTTTATTCCAGTATGTTCTAGGTGGAATGAGCGTGCCGTAGTTTCCATCAAAGGAAAGCAGGGGTTTACAGTAATCAGTCCATGGTGGAATGAAGTTGAATTTGTAGAGTATGGATGCTTTCCTGAAATCAGGTTTTTCCATACTCCAGTTACCCTTAGTCTGACCGCCGAACAGGCTTCTTGTTGCCTAGCAACCAAGTCGAGCGGCAGTCCGATACGGACAATGCAGACCCATTTAGCATGATTGGTGTGAGAGTCGGAATCCTTGTGAAAAGGACCAGTTCTGTTTTGGCCGGATTTACTCCAAGACCACAGGGTCCGGCCCATCGCTCGAGTTTGCAAAGAGCTCTTTGCACAACGTCGCGTAGGGTAGTGGTAAATTTGCTTCTGATTGCGATTGCTAGGTCATCGGCGTATGCTGCCACTACCTCCAGAGGAGTAGATGCACACCACTTTGTGACGTTCCTCTTGTAACCAATCTTACAGCGCTGTACGCACCTAGGTCTGATAAAATTACTCGACAGTTGAGTAGCTTATCTAAGATAACATGCAATAACAATAGAGTTCAGCTACTAAAGCTTTTTCGCACTTTCTCCGCATTAGATTATCTTAAGAACCAACCTTAATATCATTGAAATATTTCTACGATATAAATAAAAGTCCAAAATAATCTTAAGTGAGAAACAACACAAGACATAACAACTAACCATGCGTTTACATAGATCTAATCATACTACTTTTGAGTTGACCTTAAAAGGTAAGTAAATTAAAATGTTAGCGTTTCTGTTGCTTCTACGGTTAGTGTTAAAATTTATAAGAATTATGAGTTCTGGTGAATCGAATACACCAGTTATGAGTTGGTGTAAATAGACGATATCTGCGGACTTCCTTCTCTCATTTCAAAATTGCATTTTTAATAGTTTTAAACGATCTTCATAAGGAGGAAGGTTTAAATTGTCAGTTCCACTTGAGCCCCTTAGAGCAAACCAAACAAAACGCTTTTGAATTATTTCTATTCGTTCAACATGTACATTGTAACTTCTGGACCAAACTTGACTTGCATACTCCAAATGAGGACGTACATTAGAATAATACAGCGTTGCAGTTGTAATCATAATATTAAATTCTTTGGCCCAGCGTTTTATAAACCCGAGCATAGAAGATGCTTTTTTACAAATGTTATCAATATGAACACTAAACGATAGCTTAGAATCCATGCATATACCAATATCTTTGACAGATTCTACACGATTTAAAGCATTAACTATTATCTTATAATCAAAAATGAAATTATTTCTTTTTCGCGAAAAGTTCATAGTTTGGCATTTATCTGGATTTAGAAACATATTATTTTTAGAACACCAAACTTTAAAGAATTTCAAATCAGACTGGAGGAGATCTGAATTGTCTTTAGCATCTATTGTTCTGTATATTTTCATATCATCTGCATAGATAAAAACATGAGAGTGTTTGATGATGTGGGTTACATCATTAATGGCTAAAATAAACAGAAGTGGACCAATGTGGCTACCCTAAGGAACACCTGATTCCTACAACCTTTTTTATAAATAGGACTTATAAAAGATGTTTTCCAAAAAAGTGGAAAATTACATTCCCTTATTGATTTATTGAATTAGCATGTACAGTTTTTGGCTAAAAACGGAATCACATTTCGTTAACACTGCGGCAGGAATTCCGTCAGGTCCAGCATTAAAATCTTCTTCGATCGATCCAATATACTTTAAAATAACCTCTGAATTAAAAGAAATAGGGTCAATAAAGTTCATATATTTAAAAAACCTCTTCATCAGGATTTAAAAGTCTGAACAGAATGACTCTTTAAAGAAAGTGGCAGATAAGCCACAAATTATAAAGGGATCGTCAGTAAATTCATCAATAGTTTTAAATGATAAGGGGGAATCCATCAAATTTTTTCTTTGTGTTTATCAGACAATATTCTCAGCTTAACACTGTCTAAATAATTGTAATACAAGGTAACTGAGCAACTTTCAAAATCCAGAAACAAACGCTTGTAGGTTTCTAGATCATTTAAGTCTAAGCTATAGACATATTTCTTCCATGCCCTATTCCTGTTGTTGCGAAGAGTCCTTTGTGTACCAAGGGTAAGCACAATTTTTTGCAAATTTAAGGCTATACGGCACGTACTCAGAAAACGTAGTAAAGATTTCCATATAAAAAAAATTTATTGAAATCTTCAAGGTTATATTACCATTAAAATATTCTAAAATTACATTAAGATTGCTATGAAATAAATGGTCCAACTTCAAAAAGTCGGTTTTTTTAAAATTAAATTCATAACCTTTATCTATTGAATTGGAATTCACTATATTTTCTGTCGGACTTCTACCATACGCTCAGTGGTGGATGGTAGTCATCAACAAATTAGAGCATGAAGGGCCCTCTTAGCAATCACGTTGTTACAGTCTGTAGTTAAAACTAGGTCAAGAAGTCTTTCACGACTATTATAAATACAACTTACTGACTTACAACAAGTCAGAAAATATATTATCAACAAATATATTCTCTTGGCGTGTCTTCGAATTAAATGCACAAAAATGTGTATCATCGTTTGAAGATTCCCATTCCAAGTCAGGCAGAATTAAATCACCCAACAATAAAATGTCGTCACTAACGTCAATAATATTTATAACGTATTCTATGCAATCCGCAAGGCTTGCATAAATTTCCGCACTGCTCTTTGGAGGAACATAAGCATTAACAACACATGCATTAAAATTACAATGTACAACCTTAATGCATATAAGTTCGATATTAGAAGAGCAGGTAATATCGATAATGGAACTAACAAAAGAGTTCCTAACAGCTAATAAGACACCATCACCGACAGCAGAAGTATTGCCAGCGTTTCTGTCCTTTCTATATACATCAAAACTATTATCAAACAAATCCAAGTCAGTAATGCTTCCATTTAACCAAGTTTCAATTAATGCGATAATATCTTCAGACAATTTTTGAGTAATTAAAAATATGTCTTGAATCTTAGAGCGTAATCCCCTTACATTTTGATAGTAAAGGGATAGCATATTCAGTTTTTTTGAGTTTGACGGACAGGTCGAGTCGTCATTCTAGACTTGTTTTTAGGCAGAAACTCTGAAACGAATATATTCTCGGTCCACAAAATGAAATTTAAAACATTTGTAACCTCTTCAGCTGGAACTGTGAGAATGAAGGAAGTGTGGGAAGGTTTATTCCATATTTTTTTACATAAAAAAATGGGGTTTGTCTCAACAAGTTGTTATGTTTAATACACGTCAATACGTTTTCAACAGTTGTGACAAGCTGAAGACGTGAAATAAATAAAATATTTCCTCCTTGACACTGCTCTTAAATTTAAATGATTTCCGGGTTCAATAGGAGGTGAAACTGGACTTTTAGTCAAAGGAGAAATATTAGTATTATTAGATCAGTAATAATTTTATTCACACCCTACCTACGCAACTCTAGTCGTATATATATTGTGGCGTGACATTATTAAATACTCCCTCTATGTTTTCGAAAGCAACTAAGGTGAATTCATTACGCAAGAAGGATTTTTAAATGGTCCCGACCAGTGAGTGTAAAGCCGTTTCCACGGACCTTCCCTTACTGTATGTATGCTGTGGCCGATAAGAGAGCAGAGTCAATACTGCTGCGTAGATACAGATCTAGTAGCCGTTCTAACGTTTTCAAGAGGAATGAAGTTAGAATTATAGGCCTGAAATCTTTGGGAGTGGTATGTGATGTCTTCCCTGCTTTGGGTATGAAGACCACTCTGGCCTCGTTCCAAGCGTTGGGGATATATGCTAAGCTTATGCAGCTATTGAAAATAATGCGAAGCCAAGGCAAAATATATATCGTAGCTTCTTGTATTTCTACAGGGTTTCCACATTTTAGTTTCTTCTCGGAAACTATGCCTTCGGTGTCCTGCTTAAAACAGCTAGGGTTAGGCAGATGTTCACCAATAGTCGCGCTACTACCGGGAAAATGCGTATCTAATAGGAGCCTAGAAGCCTTCAATTCCTTCACAGAATCGTTTCTAAGAGGATTTTTTAGCTTTCCTGGTGTCAGTTTTCAAATTTTTAAGGGATACTTTATAGGCTTCCCAATCAAACTCAGCTCCCGAGCGCTTAGCTGCGTTACAGAGCCTTCTACATTCAGTCCTCAGCCCATCCAGTACGGAGGACCACCACTTTGGTTTAAGCTTCCCCTTTGTTGTCCTTTTAGGATATGAGGAAGCAAGAGATGAATTCATAGAACAGCTGTCGATTTAGGTTTCTCAATCGGACCAGATGGAAAATTTTTTGCTAAAGCCCTTTTGTATATTCCCCAGTTCGTCTTGCGAATGTTAGGCGGCGGTATTGTTTTTGAAAACGTATCGTGTAAATTATACTCAATGTACCGGTGGTCGAGGTAGGAGTGCTCCATTGAAACCCTCCAGTCACCAATCTTGTCGAAGATAAAGTATGAGACTAATGTTATGTCCAGAACTTCACTTCTGCTTTTTATAATAAAGGTGGGTTCTTCACCCCTATTGCATATACACAGGTTGGTACTTAATAAATAATCAAAAAGTAACTCACCCCTTTCGTTGGTATCCGTGCTGCCCCACACGGTGCTGTGTACGTTTGCGTCGGCCGATATAATGACTAGTGTCCGACCAAATATTCGGTTTCGGTTACGGCCAGTTTCGGCATTTTTTGTCAGTTTCGGCCGAAACTTTTGGTAAAAACTTCTTGCATCAGTCATTTAATTCAAATATAAAAATATTTACAATGCATTGTACAAAACAAAAATTATGAATTTGTCTATAATTTAATTTCTTGTGTTAACCAAAACATATCGGTTAATTTTATGCGTTCGATACTATTATTTTCGATTTTGTCATCTCTATTGCAATTAATTTTAAAGTTTTACAGATACTGAAGCTAAAAATTGATAATCAAACTTCCGAACGAATTCTGTGTGTGTGGAATAAAGGAAAAGAAAACGAAATATTTCTTTATTTATAATACTAAATCTTTAAAAAAAAACAAAATCTTTGTTTTGTAGTTCTATAAGAATGTATAATGCTTTTGTAATAAAAAATAAAAAATGATCTCATTTACTATTATAGTATACTTCAATTAATAATTACAAACATCAATATTCAAATAATACTTTTTTATATTACAATTTTTTTCTAAGTGTATGAAAGTACTTTTGTTTCTTTTTAATAAAAAAAAAATTATTTGTTGAAGCTTAAATTTTCATATTAATAACCAGTTTCGGTTTCGGACGAATTTTATAAAATGGCCGAATATTCGGCTATCGGTTTCGGCCAAAATTCCGGTTTCGGTCGGACACTAATAATGACCCCTCGACGCATGTCACGTGCATCATCCACCAGTTTCCTGATATTATCCGAAGGCGGGATTTCATCATGTGAGAAGTAAGCTGCAACCAACCAGAACGTGTCCTTGCCTGACTCAAGGCTGGCTGCAACCACATCTCTATCGCAGTGTCTGTGAAGCAAGAAAGGATTAATGTTATTTTTAGCTACAATACACGTTCTAGGCATGCCTACATTATTTGCTACCAGCGTCTTGTAACCCTCCGTTCAATCCGCAAACCCTACCATCACATCCCAGGGTTCCTGAATGAGGGCTACATCGAATCCACCGCTTTGAAGGTGGACTAGGAGTTTCGCCGAGGCGAGCTCGGAATGATGAAGAATAATCTGGAGCACCTATCCGCTCCAGATTTTTGGCTGGCCATCATCGTTACGTCAGGCCAATCTTCTTCGGACATCTCTTCAGCTAAGAGATCATCCTCGCAATAGAGGCCTGACACACCAGTGAGGCCAACCGAGCCCTCCGACATGCCTTCGTCCAGGTCTGAATCTGGCGTACTGGTTGGGGTCTCTACTACTTCCGGCTTTGAGCAGGTGACCGGTAGCCACACCCTTGCTCTTGAACGAGTTGGTATTTAATTTTTCTCCACAGCCTTCAGCTTGGCCCTAGGCCAAACCTCACCGACTTTACTAATGGCCACTTTGTATAGCACGGCTGACCTCTAGTCGTCGTCACAGACGATTGATTTAACATGGCCCGAGTTGAGTCACCCAGCGTCTCGACACCGAGGGGGGACCAGGGTTCTCCTCCAGGACCTGGAAGTTGGTGCAGACTAATGAAGCCTCCACCCACCTCTATTTGTCCCGGGGAAGTGCCCCGTCCTCCCTATATGTGTGTCAATGACACCCAGCACCCTATCATTCCCCTTGGCCACATCACAATATAACCAGGCGTGTGACCTTCTTTGGCCTTTTTGCAGCAGGCATCTCCTCAGTCGACCTCTGCCTCTTATATGCGAGAGCAAATTCGGCCTTTTGAGGAGACTCCGATTTCTCTGTCTAGACCTTTTTTGCTTTGGCACATTTGTCGTACCAGGCCTGCTTTGATGGGCGAACCCGCTTATTTTCTTCGGTTAAACTTGGAAGCCGATCAGCTGCCAATCTGAGACCGTGTGCAGTTTGGGCCTTCACACCCGACGAGCCACTGCCTGAAATAATTCTGGCCTTGGCTTGAGCCGAAGTGCTCGGACCATCGCCCACTGCTCCAGAAGCTGCCTTAATGGCCAGTTTTCTAGCTCTTGGTGCGCTTGTCTGTTTTATTGGCGGTACAGAATCCACCTTATTTGCGCCGCAGCTTGACGCCTTGGCTTGAGCCACCAATTTGGCGGCGACGGGAGCTGAGCTCTCTTCCGTTTTTTTAGGAGTACCGGACTCACAGGTTTTTTTGTTTTTTAAATCTTCCAAATAGTTCCCACGAGTGTGGGACAATGGAAGGGCGGCCCCCACAGAGGCCCCTGTGTGCGGGTGAGGCTAAATAGTATCGGAGGTCGCCAGGTATCAGATACGCTTCGTTTAGGACTGGACTACTTTTGATGGGCTTCAGCCTAGTAAACCCTCGACACGGGTCGCATGACACATTGATTCGGCCCATGGGAGGGGCTGGGGAAGTAGATCGGGTTAATAGGAAAGGTATGGTGAAGGGTATGGAAGGGTGGGAATGAATAGCTCTTTGTTCATTGCTCCACAATGGCCTGTATGGCATGGGTGACCCTACCAGAAGCTTACGCTCCCGCCATTATAGCCCATTGCTTCACAACCTAAGCCCCCACACTAACGTCAAGGTGCTGCTATTCGTGTGGGAGCCTAGTATTGTAAGTATTTACTTTTTTTTTTTTTTAACCAACTCAATTGGTTGAAAACTACGGGAGCTCAGGGAAACAGACACTTTTTGTCTTTTTGTTTTATATATGGGTAAATTATAGCGTTTGGACTAGTGTCCGACCGAATATTCGGTTTCGGTTATGGCCAATTTCGGCCCTTTTTGTCAGTTTCTTTTGGTAAAAATTTCTTGCATCAGTTACTCGGCCTCAATATGGCCGAATAGCCGAAACTAGCAGAAACTTTTGGTAAAATTTTCTTGCATCAGTTATTTAATTCAAATATTTAAGTTTGGTTTAATAAAAATATTTACAACGCATTTACAAAACAAAAATTATGAATTCGTCTATAATTTGATTTATCGTGTTATATATACAAATACTATATAAAATACTTTATTTTGTAGCACATTGTATGTGCATACTATTTTGAGTGTGTACGGAAGATATAAAGTATGCAATACTTTTGTAATAAAAGAAAAAATAAAACTTTCTCATTTATTATTATAGTAAACATCAATTAATTATTAAATTTTTTCTTATGAAAAAATTTTCTTATTTTTCTTTTTTCGTATGAAAGAACTTTTTTCCTCTTATTAAAATAAAATTCTTTTTAAAAACTTAAATTTTCATACTAATAACCAGTTTCGGTTTCGGTTGGGCACTATTTCGGACGTTAGTTAAATTTTTTCATAAAAATCTCAAACTTTTTTAACAGTTTTTCAATAAGATGTATCTAGTTACAAAGCTCTTCGGGATTATAGTTTATAATAATTGTAACATTCTGCATCTTACCGCAGTTTACCTAACATTTGTTCTTTTTTTCGTGCATTCGGACGTTGCTATAAAAAGAAGTTCTTGTGAGACAAGCACTCGAACTTAGAATATTTCTGCGAAATGGTCGATCGCACCTCGAAAGTCTAAAGCAGTGGTGCTCATTCTGCAACATAGACATTTTTGAGTCTGTGTTAGAGAGCTTTAAGCTTCTTCACTGAGAGAAATCAGTTGCGTTAGCTTTCTGCTGCACAGTTCTTCGATGTTTAAATTTCTTATTAAATACAAGTTTAGCCTTGAATCAATGGTTTAGCCTTGAATTGATCAAAACTTAAAAGGGTGGTAGTGCTTACTGTTAATTGGGTATTTTTTATGATCTGTTATTTTTCTGACTTTTTATGATTTGATCTTTTGTTAAGTTATCATAACATATTTTTTAATGAATCTTGTGTTATCATATCATATGTTTTAATAAATATATTTTCTAATTTTAAGAATAATTAAAAAAAGAAAAATCTTTTGCGTCAATAATCCTCCGTTTTGTAAATTTAATGGGATTAAAAGGATTTAACTAAAACAATATCTCGATTTCATTATTATTGCAATTAAGGGGCGTCCATAAATTACGTGAGGTGATTTTTGCGATTTTTTGACCTCCCCTCCCCTCAGTGAGATTTCATGAGATTTTGCACGACCCCCTACCCCTCTAATCTAACATGAGATTGTTCAAAATGCGTGTTTTCAGTGTAAATATGTTAATCTATGCTTCATTGTGTTGGACTTATTAAAAACACTCGTAATTTATTTTATTATTTTATTTAGGACTAGTTGAGACTAGAATTTAAGACTACTGAGATCGTAGATTAAAATTACAATGAAAAAACTCGAAAAATGAAATACTTATTAAGTAAAAGTAAGTCATTTAAAATGAGAACTTCTAAAATTGGTGAAGGAATTCATTGTAATTCAGTCCATGGGGACTCATGTGCTGTCTCAAGAGTGACTACTGCACTCTAAACCGTTATCGCTTGCACACGGAAGCTCATTAGCTCGACGTGCGATAATCCGTGAAGGTCGCACTTTGTGCTGCTGCACGGTGGACTGCGCGACGATGCTCTGCAGCTCTTGAGATAGATGAAAAGTTAATACCGCATGTATTGCAGCATCTTTTTTCTAGATCACCACGTACACTGGGGCAATAGAGGTCATTGGGCAAATCAATGAAGGCATGTAAATATTGACGAATCAAAAAGGGAGCAAATAACTTTCCGTCATGCTCACCAGGATCTGGGATAGTCAGATGCCCATCAATCTCCGTGATAGGGTGTGGAGGTGGCCCCAGTATTAAGGCGCCTCACGCTCCATAGAAAAAAAATGTTCGACACAAATGCTCAATACAATCCTTGGTTTATGTTATATATTTCCCCAAATATTTCGACTCGTGAGCTGGAATGATTTGAAATAACCTCTAAAAATCAAGTTATTTTGTAACCATATTGGCTGGTGTAATAGTTTGCAAAAATTTTAATTGTCAGGCCGGAAAAAGATATTCCAATCTGCATCAAAAATTGTAAATGTTTGCAATCAGATTAAAGATAACGCTATTTTTCATGCACATTTTTGATATTTTTTATTTTATTTCCATACAAAAACTTTCAAAATTCAATTAACTTCATAACTTTTATATTTTTTTTTTCATTTCTTACGATATTATTTCAGTAGATGTTTATTTTAAAATTAATATTTTACTTTTAATATATATCAAATTAAGCAATTCTGACTAGAAATCAATGCGAGCACTCAAAACCTTTCCAATGATATCTTGAAAGGGAGGATCGCATTAGAAATAATTAAGTTGTTTTAATTTTAGTAAAAATAAATTTGAAAAAAATGCATGAAAAAATCATTATTTTTAATCCGAATGCAAAAATTTTAATTTTTTGATGCAGATTGGAAGACCTTTTTTCCGGCTTTAATTTCTAAAAATTTATTTTTTACAACAATTGCTCAAGCTAGAGTTGAAATATTTGGGGAATCATTTTAACATAAGCCATGGATCGTATTGAGCATTTGTGCCGAACAACTTTTTTCGTGAGGCGCCTTACCCAGTATGTCCAGAGCAGCATGCATACAGGAAACCTGCATGCTGTATGCAGGCAGAAGCATGGACAAGGCATGTATGGTCATTAAAAAAAACCAACAGTTATCCAAATTCGCTGAGTATACGTGTACGTATGTTTGTACACAGTAGCGTGCATACTAAAATATGCATGCTGTATTAGTACTAAGGCATGAACCTTGCATGCATAATTTTTTTGCTTGCTGAAATAATATGAACTTTCATTGTGCATTTAAACTTAAAGGAGTGCAGTTGTACATAATTTATTAACAAAATATAAATTAATATAACAGAATATAACAACTTTAAAAATTGAAATAAATAAGATGACTAATTAATGACAACAGCAATTTTTTTCCTACAATATTAATGCAAATGTATGCATACAGTATTAATGGTAATTTATGCATGCAGTATAAATGACAATGAATGCATAGAGTACTTCCAATTCCCCATGCATACAGCAATAGTAATTGTTCGGGTACACAGTAGTACACATACTCTTGTTTGACATCGCCATGTAAAATGGAAATGAGCTTGCATTTATGATGGCATGCATACAAAACATCAAACGTATGCCTACATCATCAATGCTGTATGCATGAATGTACTTACTGCGATGTGCTTCATGTGTGCCGACCACTGAACTAAACCTTAACGGACGTAAACACAACAAGTAGAGACTTGGCCATGCGTCGCTGTCACAATCGCAATTTAACCAGTTATCTCATAATTCTACACTGTTTCTTGCTGATAAAAAATTACGTCTTTTTTGCGAGAACGCCCTCTCCCCCACGTGAGATTTAGTGAGATTCTGCTGAACCCCCTAAATGCCTCACGAATTTAATGGACGCCCCCTAATGCTCAAAAATCATGGAAATGTGACATTTTCTTGTGTTTAGTTTCAGTGTTCAGTTTGAATAAGCTTACCTACACGAAAAATATATTTACTGTCCAAACTAAGAAAATAAATATTTTATAGTTCATTCATTGTTTTTTTTTTTGCGTGCATTGAAAGAACTAAGCGACGCAGTCCTCACCGCTTAAAATGCCAGAGAGAACTGAGATAATTTTTTGTATTCATAAGCTTAATATACATGTAAAGGTATATTCAACATGGTAGAGTCGTCCCAGAGAGGTGGGTACCGTAGCTGTCAAAAATAAGAAGAGCGTAACAGACAATGAATAAGAGCTCGAACCAGGGATGGAACTATAGGGACAATTGTGCTATTTTCGGTACTTTCGAGATAAGACGAGGGTTTAGGCAAGTGTGTTTTCATTTCGGACTATTTAAATTTCTCGAAGTTAAAAAATTCAAGTTGCATATAAATGTAATTAATGTAATTCTCAATTTTTGATGCACCTTGTTGCTTGACACTTCGTTATTGTTATCGTTGCTAGTAAACAAGCGCGTCGGAAGCGAATTTCATCTGGGGGGCAGTACAAATGGGGGGGCAGTACAAATGGTGGTGCAAAAAAGTTCACCAAAATTTCTTCACATGAAACATGAAGAAGAGAGAAAGAAGAGGAAAATATATAATACAAAAATATTATCGTTGTAAAAAAACTGATATTTTGAATAACTTTTCCTTTTAAATTGTTTATCTAGCAAAAAAAGTGCGGGGGCAACTGCCCCCTTGCCCCCCCGCTTCCGACGCCAATGCTAGTAAAGTTACTTGAACATATTTATGTACACTACGCCAAAAATGTTGGAAAACTTTCACCATAACAAACAGCGATAACATTTTTTATAGTCAAATTTTTTGTCGAATCCAAATATCGTAATGGCTTTTTTCGATTAGCACAAATTTTTTATATAAATGGCAAAATTAAAAAAAAAATCACTGTTAAGATCAATGCTTTACATAAACGCTTGTAAAAACTTTTATTTTCTTCCAATGAATTGTTGAATGTTGTAGAAAATAGTCAGACAAAAATTTTAAGGTACAAAATCTGCCAATAGTGTCAGTGGTATGGTTGCTATGATCTAATGTAGTTAAAAAACCGGGTTTTTCCTTGTTTTTTTTTAACAAATTTAAAGTTTTAAGCCCAATATCTGAAAATATTTTATGGGTGATAAGAAGTTAGCCCTTCTATCTGATAGAAAATTTCATTACAAAAATTGAATACATATATATGTCTATAGAAAAGTCGTAATTTACAAAACTATAGCATTTGAAGCCGCACATTTTAAAAATCTTTATTTTTTTATATATTTAGTGTCTTTTGCCTTGTTTTTAAAAAAAACGCATTTTTTAAAATGTATTAAAAACTTATCTAATAAAAAAAGCATACACAAAGGAGATTTCATATAAGATTATTTTCTTCAATTTTATTTCTGATTTGTGCACTTTTTCAAAAACAAGGCAAAAGACACTCTCAAAATTTTATCAATGTTTTGCAAATTAGTTATACTAATTATATAAATAAATAAAATTTTTTAAATGCGCGTCTTCGGAGATACAGGGTCCGATAGTTGACACATTTTTCGTAAATTTATATTTTAAAATCATGATATCTGCAAACCAGTTATTGCTTTTATACATTTGTTACGTAATTTTTTTCAAAAAGTGTTTAAATAACAAGGTAAAATAGAAATAATTTTTAAAAACTCTAACTTCCAAAAACGAGGTGAGTAAAATCCAAAAATTGTATATCTTTCCAAAAGTTTAAATAATTTTTTCAAACCTTATTTATAATTAAATAAAAATCAATTTTATTGTACTTAAAAGACCCGTTACTTTTCTGTTAAACTAAACTGTTTCTAATTGAAGTCAATACCTATCGTATAAGTAAAAATATAAGGAAAATCGTATACACCTAAAACATGTTTTTTCGGGGCGACCCTGAATCGTTTCGAGTGGAACCAAAACAAAAGTTTTTTGTTGCCTTCAATAATGGGGCATTCACATACATTTTTGCTAATTTTTGTCTAAATGGCCAGGCGACCACCCTTGGTGAAATTATGCCCTGGATCAGTTTTTGTGAATCATAGTAGCAATTAATACTCATTATTAGCAATTAGTAGAGTTAGTACCAAATAGTACTCAAATTTAATTTTTAAATATTTACAATAAATAATTTTATACTTGTGAGCTATTTACAGCAAATAAAACAATTTTCTGCTTCATTTATTTTAAATTTATACCTACAGGAAACATCTTAAAATATTTTATATATTAAAAATATGCTCCAGTTTTAGCTGCAAGTAATTGAATGCTGAACGAACAGTAGCATATTTGAAGCAAAGCATATACAAAATATTATACTTGCAGCAAGACTTTTATAAACGCTCCTTTTTTTAAGTGTAAGCACACTTTTTTTAAAAAGACACTATTTTTCTCTCCAATTAGGCACAATCTCAAAAATTCCACTTCCATCCCTGGCTTGAACACATTGAAGACAGATGATAGGCAACTGATTATAAAAATATTGTGAAACAAGAAACATTCCAGCGACTGCGTCTTTCTTCACGAGGCTCACGAAAAGATGAGCCATTTTCTTTTTGAAAAGGTTTTCGAAAAATTGCACAATTTCTTGGCGTCTAATTCAATCAATTAAATAAATTTAAATCACAAAAATTCACAATACAATTTCAATTAACAAGTTTTGTTATTTGCTTTTTGTTCGTAAACAGCTGAATTTGACAGCTAAGGTACCCACCACAAGAGATAATTGTATCTACTAACACTACCTTCTTAAATATACCTTGATACATGCGAAAGCTCAAAAGCTTATCTGCACATTTGTGCACGTTTAAGCATCAATGGTCTAAAGTAGGGGGTGTCCAAAGCACGGTTGCCACTTTGGTCATTTGTGTTCAAATATGGTCATTTTTTCACTTGTTCATTTCGTAATTTTTTTATCCATATGGTCAACTTTTCTAAGGAAATGAAAAAAGAAAAACTCTACTTTTAATTTTGATTTTCTCAAACATTACATTCATAAATGTGTTCAATTAAACGCACCCATACACGGCCACTGAATTCATGGGATGACTTTTCCAGTCATCTGTCAACTGTGAAATTTAAAATATATTTGTGTTTCGATTTCGCTTGGCAAATGGTCGGTCGGTGGTAAAATAAAACAGGAAAATAGGTAAGTAATTAGTGGTATATATAATGACATCCGAATTTTAGGATTTTGGGAGTTATCTTCAAAATGGGTTAAAGGAGTATTGTTTTAAAAATTTAAACAGTTTCATTTACAACTTGATGCCCTTACACAGCTTAGTTGCTGCTGAAAAACTATTTTACGACTTAAGTTTAATAAAAACTGAGTTAAGAATCAGACTCAATATTGACTCCATAAATAGTATTATGTTGGCCAAAAACTTCACCATGAAAAATGACAATCATACCGTTTTTTCGGCAAAAACCTTTGTTCAAATATTGCAGGGTGACGAAAAAGAGTATACAAACTTCTTCGCTCTGTTAAAAAGGTATCATTATATCTGTGGTCACAAGGAATAACGACTAAACTAAAAGTATTGTAAAAAACGATATTTTATTTGCATGAACTACGACCCTTTTTTTTAAATATATGAACTGTTGCAATAAAAAATATGTGCAGACATAAGTGGTGATCAATTCTGGGCAAAAAATGGATATCTGCATACTTCCAAAAATTAGCAATAAAGTAAATTCCATATCGCTTTTTTACGATATTTTGAGTTAAGTCATTATTCCTTGTGACCGCAGATATATTAAACCGGTTTTCGTTATTTTTGTTATTGTACATATTTTAGAAACAGTTACATTTATGTTTAACACTCTAGCTTTACTTTAATGGTTTAGTTCACATGTCTACTCATCACGCAAACATAATAGCGTTGCACAAGTTAGGCAAACGAAATTGCAAAATCTCTCGAAGTATTGGCATAGCCCGTTCGTTGGTTACTCTTGCAATTAAACGGTTGAAGGAACTTGGCCATGAAGGTGATAGACCAGGAAGAGGAAGAAAACGAACGAATTGTAAACTTCTAACAACCGAAAAATCATAAAAAAACGACTCAAAAGAAATCCAGCATTTTCAATGCGAAAAATAGCTCGTGGGATGGGTATTAACCGAGAACCACTGCGACTTATGGCAAAAAAGATCTTGGACTTTATGCCTACAATCACAAAAGAGGACACTTATTAACGGACAAGAACAAGCAAGATCGGCTCCAAAGATGCCTACTACTACTTTTGCGTCGGGCCGCAGATATCGGATGCGAAAAAATTCTGTTCACAAATGAAAAATTGTTCACCGTTGAGCAAAAGCACAATAGACAAAACGATCGTATCTGGTCAATAGAAGCTCCTGGGCCATCCTTCATCATCGAACATCGCCAAAATCCACAATTCGTCATGGTTTGGGCAGGAATTTGATCCAGCGGCAAAACACCCCTTGTTTTTGTGGATCAAGGAGTCAAAATCAATCAAGAAGTGTACCGTCGCGATATCTTAGAAGGCGTAGTACTTCCCTGGGCTCAACAGCACTTTGGCGAAGTAAGATGGACTTTCCAGCAAGACTCAGCGCCAGCTCACAGAGCAAGAAAAACACAAGAATGGTGTAAAGTTCATTTTCCGGATTTTATCACGTCTTAAGAATGGCCGCAATATTCACCGGACTTCAATTCTTTGGACTATAGCATATGGTAAATTTTAGACGCAAGAACTTGTGCAAAGCGACACCAAAATTTAAAGTACTTAAAGCAAGCTTTGTGTCGAGAGTGGGATCGATTAACGTTGGAGGAGCTGCGGCCCGTTGCAAAAATTTTGAAAAGCGTTTGAAGCTGTGTATTCGTGCTGGAGGAGGTCACTTCGAAACCAGCTAAATTAGTCAGGGACTGCCAATAACGATTATCGCTATCAATTAACCATTTCATAACAGTTATTTCTTGGTCATTATTTTTTTCGATCAGCAATAAAAGTTATTTCGTGGTCGTTATTTTTGTCGATCAGAAATAATAGTTATTTCTTGGTCATTATTTTTTCGATAGAAATAGCAGTTATTTCGTGGTCGTTATTTTTTTCAATCAGAAATAAAAGTTATTTCGTGGTCGTTATCTTTTCGATCAGAAATAAAAGTAATTTTTTGACCGTTCTTTTTTTCGATCAGAAATACAAGTTATTTTTTATCGATTTATTTCGAACAGAAGAAAAAAATTATTTTTTGACTGAAATAATTTCCATTAAAGAAAATATATTTAGATTTTATGATCAAGAAGTGTCAGAGTGATAAAAATTGAAAAATTTGAACGAAATTTTTAATTTTATAAGTATAATAAATACTCATATAATACAAAATTTAATTTGATTTTTTTAGTTTTCCGTTTTTCGGTCCTGAATTACAGTTTACTTTTTTTTCTAGTTTAATAATATAAAAAACTCATAAAAAGTTGTACTCTTTTGTATACAAAAAACTAAAAAAGATTTTTCAACAAAACAATTATGAATATGCAGGAGTATGTAATGGTAAAATGTACATTGGGAGATATATTTTTTTTTTTCAATGCCTCAATGTGTTAAGCAGGAGGACGATAGTGGTCGACACGTACTGGCAGTGGCTTTGCTCGTCGGATGGGGTAGGGAACTTTACTATGCCTCTTTGCTTCACCTTACAAAAAAACTACGTGTCTATCAGAATCTAAATGAAAACAAAACCTTATGAAAACAGAATATGTTAAACGATAATACTGCTAAAAGATGGGAAATGAACACACGGCAACTAAGTTTAAAGCTAACATCGACTTTAAAATTTATGCAAACAGGATTTATGATGTTTTAAACCCTTTACTGCCCATAACCCAACCTTGGTTTCCAAATGTTACCTAAAAAAATGATCATATTAAAAACCCCATTACTCCCCTCTGTTCAGTTTAGTGTTAAGGTTAAATCTTAAAAATTTGTAATAACACATGATTTCGTTTGGGTTATTGTTTTTAATTTTATTTTATGCTATTGACCATAGATTAATCTGACATGTAAAGAGTATAAGTTAAAGGGTAATATAAAGAGTAAAAGCTAAGAGCAATTCAAAAGAAGACGATAAGAAATTAGTTTCTAATTATATTTGATATTATTTTGCATTGCTTTCCTCTCGAAATGTTGGTTACAACTTTACACTCTTGTGTTAAATTACGCTCATTAAGAGCTTATTACATTGATATCGGAAAAAAATAAAAGTAATTGACGATCATGAAAGAAACCGGTTTTATGAATGGAACATAAACGTAGCATCGTAGTAAAGAGTGAAGATATAAAATGCGTATGGTGTTTTCTTTTCTCTCTAATTAAAGTTCTAATTTTCTTAATCCCTATAACAGACAATTTTAGTTTTGTCTAACATTAGATGTAGTTAAATGTATTTTAGATAAAGTTTGATTTCAAATTATAATTGTATATTTAAGTTGTTATTATATTATATAATTATAATATTGAAGTTATTTCATTTTTTTATATACCAGCTCTATTTTAAGTTAATATTTACGAACGAGAATTTCTTAGTAAACTCTTTCTTTCTTTCTTTGCTGTTCTTTCTTGCTGGCATTTGTTATCTCTCTCTTTGTTTATTCTTTTATTTTTATTTTTTTTTTTTGGTTTTCTATAAATAGTTTAAGTTAAGCCAAAACTTATTATAATTATGCATAAAAAAAATAGCGCAAGGAAAGCTTATATTAAAAAAATATAGGCATGTATGAATGAAACATGGAAATATTTAAATTTACGTTTTCAATTAACTTTATTATAAGATACTTAAATAGTATTATTATTATTTCTTTTTTTTTATTAATAAGATAAATATACTAAAGAAACATGGAAAACTCACTTTGATCAGGATGACACTGCGACAGGCCTGCTGCTATGCTCCATGATGATGCTGCAACTAGCTTTTATTTTATATAAATTTGCATGTTAGAGTAAAATTTTTGTTATTCCTTATGTATTCTTTTTTTCTGTATTGTTTTTTTTTCTCTACTTGGCCCAGATCTTTCAACTTATTTTAACTTTCTTTTATAACATTTTCATTAAAATAATCACTTTTCTTGCCTTATTTTTTTTTAATTTTAATTTAAACTGTACTTAAAATTTATCTTTTACTTCAACCACTAATTTTCATTTTCTTGTTTTCTTTCTATTAATAGAATTTTAAGTTAATTTAGGACATGATTAATTAAACATAGAGCAAGCTTGAGGAGCGTAAATTCTTCACTGATCAACTGTGATCTGGAACAGGCGAATTGTTGCAACATGTGGCTGTCTTATTTATGATGCTGCTTTGAGGCAAGTGGAATACCGCGCAAAAACTAAAAAAATAATCCAGGGGCTCTCCTGGGGAAACCTTCTGCTTTCTCCCAATCATCAACTATTGCTGTATGATATTATCTAATTAATGATGACTGTAGATTTTATTATACAGCGACGGTATTTGATTGCCATATAAAACACGTGTGCTAGTCATAAATCCCCTAGAATTTTTAGGTTTTAATAATTAAACATAAATTATAAGCACTAAACTTAATATTACCTTTCGGGGATTTATTAGGGTGCTTGTAGAGTAATAAAAATAGTATGCAGATTATGATTTTTATGAACTTATTATTCTTTAATTCACTTTAGCAAATTTATAGAAGTTTCAAATAACCAAAGAACTTTATATTTTTTCTGAAGAATGAAATTTTTGTTACGACTTTTCACTAAGGGATCCAGATTAAGAAAGGAAGATTATACCGAAGAAAACTTTTACGCTGGCTTGGGTATACATATTTCTTATAAGTTTTTGCTTTTGGTATTTAGTAAGTCTACAATTAAAGCTTTAAAGTGCTGCCAAACAATACAAGCTAAAAGAGAGAGTAATGAAAAGCTTTCACAGTTTGTTCCAAAAGTTATGAAATAAACTTATCAAATAAATTTTAAGGAATTTTACTATTATTGAATCTAAGATTTTACGAAAAGTTATAAGTTAAGCAATATTTAAGTTAATAAGTCCAAGTGAGTAAATAAATTATCACTAAAAGTTTTAGTACGCTTTTATAATAAAACAAATATTTATATTCAATAATAGAAGAGTTCTATTAATAATTTTATGGTTAAGTTTTAATAAACTTTTTAAAGTTTTCATCCATTTATAAAATTCTTTTTTGTGAAAAGTATTTCATGATAGAATTTTGAAAAATTTATACGAGGAGTATAAATTTATACGAGGCAGTCGTCACAAGTATTCCAGATTTAATAAGTTTTAAAAGAAAAATCATATATCGTGGGGGTTTTTTCACGTTTTTTCCTTTACACAGAAAATAGCTACGGTGCTTTTTTTGTTTTGACAGCAGTTTGACTTTTTACTTGTTTTTAGTTTGTTTGTTTCCTTATAAGACAATCAGATTCAATTGTTTTGTTTCATTGCAACTGCTTCATTGTAATTTCGCTAATAGAGATTATGTTATAAGAAGAGTTGAGTTGAGAAAAAAAGAGAAAATCCATGAGTCTAATCGAAAAAATCGATCAAAAAATAACTTTTATTTCTGATCGGAAAAAATAACTGTCAAAAAAATATCGACCACGAAATAACTAGTATTTCTGATCGCAAAAATTATTACCAAGAAATAACTTTTATTTCTGATTGAAAAAAATAATGACCTCGAAATAACTTTTATTTCTGATTGAAAAAAACTGATTGAAACCACCACGAAATAACTTTTATTTCTGATCAAAAAATATAGATAAAAAATAATTGGTTTGAAGTGATTTTTTTCTTAAAATATATGAAAAAAAATTATGTAAAAATGGAATCTCTAGCTCCCTAGCGTTACATTGCTATATTTAAAACAACTATACAACTTTTAATACATAATCTTTTGATCTAAAATTTAAAAAATAATCGTTATTTTCGGTCCCTGTTATAAGTTATGCATTATTTTTGAGTTTTTTATTTTCTTTTCCTACTTCCATTAACAATAAAGATATTTGATTGATTGAAAATGTTGTACATACTTATTTTTTTGTAATTTATGTATGCATATTAATGCAGATTTAATTTTACTATAAACGATATCGTTTATATAATAACGCACCAAATTCGATATTTAAAAAAAAAAATTATATTAGTTTTAAATGCTGTAAAATGTTATTTAATTAAATTAAAAATTTATGCTTATTTTTTTAAAAGTTCCTTGATGTGAAAAAATGGTGCTTATATACTATTGCGGCTGTTATTATTTTATGAATTATTTTGTTTCCTTTTATTTATTTATTGTTATTTGCAAATTTCCAAAGTACGGGCGTTCTGACTGCCGGCAGCACGGGGGACAGCATATGCTGGATGTATTCGGACGTAAAAGGAACGAGGGACATGCACGAAAAGAATGAGAAAGAGCGCAACAAAAAGCATAATTTATATCGTGATAAGTGTTTCCAGAAAAATGTTGTGCCAGTAGCTAAAATTGTTAACAAAAGTAGGTAAAAAGAGCTTACCATTTTTTTAAGCTTAAAAAAGAAAATTGTTTAAAAAAAAAAGCACAAATGCTATATTTAATCACATTATCAGATTAATCAGTTTATCAATTATACTGATTGATTTGTAATGCAATGTATTGCTGCATAAAAAATTATTAAAAACTATCTTTATTCAATTTTATATAAATTACAAAATTAAAGAAAATTGATAAAATTGTATATATATTAAATTGATTAAAGGTATTTTTGATAATTTTTTCTTTAGTTTTCAAATATAGTTTTATATTGCCCTTTATTAACGAAAAAAGTAGTAGCTAAAAATAGCTAAGCTCTAAAAGAAAAAAGCTAGAACAGTAGTTAGGAGCTAAAACAGAATTTTCGAAAAAATAAGCTGAATGTAGCTTTAAAGTAGCTGAACTGGCAGCACTGATGGTGAGTGTGATAGTCTGTTTTACGATAGTTGCAATTGAGCTTATCAATGTATTCAGGGTTGCCACATTTTTATTATTAAATACTTTATAAATTTAAGCTAAATATCTTATAAAAGTTATAAAAATATCTCATAACTGACAGTTAGTGTATAAAATAGCCTACTGCTTTAAAATGTCATATGATTAGCAGCCATACAATTCATAAAAATGAATTCCAAAATCTGCACATTCATATACTAATTTAAACAGTGAGTTGATCACAGCTTAATCACTCAAAGACTACTGAAGAGGAAAATGTAGCGATTTCCGAAAAAGACTAGTCAGCTAAGTGATTGGCCGCATTCAGCGCAGACAACTGTTGTGAACTGTAATAGTAGCGCTACTTTAGTTCAAAATATTTTTCTCTGAATGTGTTGCTACTCTACACGTCAGAAGTTATATTCAATGTAATTTTTATATAAATTTAATTCAATTGCAAAGGTTTCTCACTTAAATTTGCTGCGTTCTTTCTGCGTTTATTAATTTAACAGCGTCAGTAACAGCATATGACAGTTAAGCAAACAGTTGTGTTCATGTAGCATAGAATTTGTTCGCTCGATTAAAAGGCGTTCGCTACTTTATCAGTTTTAGTTAGCGCTACCAAATATGTACCATTCAGCGAATTTTTACACAGCAGTTGCCAAGTGTTGTCTGCGCTGAATACGGCCATTGACTCTATACAGAGTTGTTGTTGTTGTCTTCTTAAAAACTTAAGGCCGCTTTCTCAATGTCCGGTTAAGCACTAATCAGAACTTTAACCAGCACTTAGAAAAAAGCCCTTTCTCAATGTTCGGTTAAGGTTGAACTGTCAGTTAAATGCTGATTAAGTTAACGGCAAGTTGTGGTTTCGGTTAGCGCCATTTTAGGGTAAATGATTTCGAAGATGCTGTCAAACTTTAAAATTTAAGATGGCGGATAGAGTTGCCACCTAGATTTTTTTTATTTTTGCGAATTCTTGTAATTTTGAAATTCTGACAACGGATTTCATTTCGAATATAATGTCACAGTTTTAAAATTTAAGATGGAGGTTAAGGCTGCCACCTAAATTTTTACCACAGTATTGCCACCTAATAATATGTATTTTTAAGAGTTTTAAACATTTATCAGTGTTAAGGGGTCGCTGATTTTGAATCTAAAGTCTAAAAAGTCTGAATCTAAATTTAAAAATTCAAGATAGTGGATAGGGTTTCCACCTTAATTTTTTTTAGTTTTATAAATTCGGGGCCGGCAAAAAAAATGGTACACCAAATATGGGTCGCTGAATCCGAATCCGTTGTCAGAATTTCAAAATTATAAAATTACCTAATTTTGCCACCTAATTACACGGTGTTACAAAAAATAAATTTTTTCTGTCCTATGAACCAAATGCACATATTCGGAAAGAGGGGAAAAAATAAAAATACACGTGTATCGTCGATTTTCATGTACACGTCAGAATTTTTTTTATAAAGCTCGTAGTGGCCTGTGTGGAAGCCTTTGGACCGATTTTTAACCCTTTTTCAGTGATCTAATCAGCTGATTTTTTGCAGGCAGGCTCGTGGAAATGTCTGTAGCACGTCAAATTTTTTAAAAACAATTTTTATCAATTCTCAGATTTTCCCCAATTTTTATTATTTTTTGAAAAAAAATATTTTTTTCACTTTTCTTAGCATAACTTGAAGGGACTCCAAATTTTTAAACTACTAAAGCGTTAGGAAAAAAAAAATGTTTTTTGACCCATCCTACTCGATATAGTTAGAAGTTAGTAACCTTCTAACACTAAACAGTTTTTGACTTTTACAACACTTACAACTGGTCTAGGGGCCCTCAAACGATACTACATGTCCGTACATAAAGTACGCTGTACCAACAATTTGGCTACCACGCACGGAGCACTGCAATGAATTGTGCTACTTTTGTGTAACTTTTGCTCAAACAAAAGGGTACCAATACATTCACCGCAACAAAATTCGCTACGCTAATGTAGAATCGGTAATTCCAGCAGTTTAATACTCACCAGAAGACCGTGTAGCGGCTTCAGTGGAGATTTTTGATAATGTTCCCGAAATAAACGATGCAGAATCAACAGTTGTACCAAAACTGCTATCAACTTTTCTTCCATCGAATGCGGGATGCGAGAGTCCACAAGTATCGGAATTTGTGGCAACACCCAGTGAAATTGGGACTGCAATGCCGCATTTTATAACGCAAGCCGACTTCAATGACCTCGTACGAGACGGAAATTTGTCGAGGAGAACATCAGAACTCTTTGCATCACGCTTTAAGCAGTGGAATATAGTGGCGGCTGATTTTAAAATAACAGCCGCTCGTGATCGAGGTAGCACTATTCCATATGACCAATTTTTTAGATTGCACGAAGATCGGGAAAAAAACTTGGCTTATTGTTGTGACATTGATTCGCTGTTTGCAAAAATCGGTTACCCACATATTTCAGAGGAGTGGCGACTTTTCATCGATGCATCGGTCAACAGCCTTAAAGTCGTGCTGTCCCATCTGTCCCGATCGCATATGCCACAAACCTCAAGGAAACATACGAAGGCATGGAATTAATATTACAGTTGATAAAGTACAAAGAGCATAATTGGAAAATATGCTGCGATCTGAAAGTGGTCGGTTTACTCATGGGTGTTAAGCGTGGATTTCCAACCCACCAGTGCTTTTTGTGTACATGGGAAGGTCAAAAAAGAGATGAGCATTACACTGAATTTAAGTGGAAGCCGCGAACATGCTACAAAGTAGGCGTAGAAAGTATTGAGAATCTACCATTGGTGCAGCCGTCTCAAATCATTTTGCCTCCATTACACATTAAGCTCGGCCTCGTATCAAATTTTGTTAAAAAACTGGATCATGATGGCGAGGCCATTGCAACTTTGCGCAACATTTTCCCGAAATTGAGCGGCGCAAAGATTCATGCAGGTATTTTTTTTAAGAAGTCATTCAGTAACTTTATGTTTCTTAATGATTTTTTTGATTTAAGGTGTTTTCAATGGTCCGCAGATAAAACAAATAATTGCAAGTTCTGAATTTTCATCAAAATTAAATGCTATGGAACAACGTGCATGGAAAGGTACAGTTGCCGTTATTGAGCAGTTTCTTGGCAACAAGCGAGCTGCCAATTATAAAAATATTGTCGCAGAAATGATTTCGGCATATGGCGAAATGGGCATTTTAATGTCGCTAAAGATCCATTTTCTTCACAATCATTTAGATTTTTTCCCTGATGATTTAGGAGCTTGTAGCGATGAGCATGGCGAAAGGTTCCATCAGGACATTGCGGCTATTGAAAAGCGCTTTAAAGGAAAAGACATTACGCATATGCTTGGCGAATACTGTTTGTCTATTTGTCGCGATACTGAAGCAAATGCTTACAACCGCAAAAATAAAAGGCCTAAATTTCTTTAAAAACATTAAAATTTTTAATGTAACAATTCTTTATTTTTATAAAACAAAAGTAATAAAAAAAATTGTTTTTTTAACGAACCGAAACCTTAAAAAAACGATAACCATTAAAAAAAAATATATACTTCAAACTTTAAAAAAAAAAAATTCTGACGTGTACATGAAAATCGCCGATACACGTGTATTTTTATTTTTTATCCCCTTTCCGAAAAAGTAAATTTGGTTCATAGGACAGAATGTGTGTAACACGTTGTTATATGTCTTTTCAATAGTTTTAAACATAATTTATCAGTGTTAAGGGGACGTTGATTTTGAATCTAAAGTCCGAATTTTAAAATTCAAGATGGTGGATAGGGTTGCCACCTTAATTTTTTTAGTTTTATAAATTCGGGGCCGGCAAAAAAAAAGGTACAACAAATATTTGTCGCTGAATCCGAATCCGTTGTCAGAATTTCAAAATTATAAAATTTTGTAATAATAGGGCTGCCACCTAATAATATATATTTTCACGAGTTTTAAACGTCATTTATTAGTGTTAAGGGGTCGCTGATTTCGAATCTAAAGTCAGAATTTTAAAATTTGCCGGCCCCGAATTTATAAAACTAAAAAAAATTAAGGTGGCAACCCTATCCACCATCTTGAAGTTTAAAATTCTGACCTTAAATTTGGAATCAGCGACCCCTTGGCACTGATAAATGACGTTAAAACTATTGAAAAGACATATAATTAGGTGGCAACCCTATTATTTCAAAATTTTATAATTTTGAAATTCTGACAACGGATTTGGATTCAGCGACTCATTTTTGGTGTACCATTTTTTTGACAGCCCCGAATTTATAAAACTAAAAAAAATTAAGGTGGCAACTCTATCCACCATCTTGAATTTTAAAATTCGGACCTTAAATTCGGAATCAGCGACTCCTTAACACTGATAAATGACGTTTAAAACTTAGAAAAGACATATAATTAGGTGGCAACCCTATTATTTCAAAATTTTATAATTTTGAAATTCTGACAACGGATTCGGATTCAGCGACAAATATTTGGTGTACCTTTTTTTTGCCGGCCCCGAATTTATAAAATTAAAAAAAATTAAGGTGGCAACCCTATCCACCATCTTGAATTTTAAAATTAGGACTTTAGATTCAAAATCAGCGACCCCTTAACACTGATAAATTATGTTTAAAACTCTTAAAAATACATATTATAGGTGGCAACCCTATTATTTAAAATTTTTTTTTTTAAATTCCGACAACGGATTCGAATTCAGCGACCCATTTTTACCCATTAGTTTGCGCCAGCCCCGAATTCGTAAAAATAAAAAATTAAGGTGGCAGCCCTATCCACCGTCTTGAATTTTACAATTCTGACTTCAGATTCGAAATCAGAGACCCCCTAACACTGATAAATGATGGTTACAACTCTTTAAAATACATATTATTAGGTGGTAATACTGTGGTAAAAATTTAGGTAGCAGCCCTAACCTCCATCTTAAATTTTAAAACTGTGACAATATATTCGAAATCAAATCCGTTGTCAGAATTTCAAAATTGCAAGAATTCACTAAAATAAAAAAATTTAGGTGGCAACTCTATCCGCCATCTTAAATTTTAAAGTTTGACAGCATCTTCGAAATCATTTACCCTAAAAACTCACAACACGGAGTCCACAGAATCCTTATAAGTCCTATTACGCTTAAGCTTTCTCTAAAGAAGCTCATTGACTTTTTTGGATACTTGCTTTAATTCAATAATTTGGATACTTGCGAGGCTTACAAGCTTTTGCTTTCCTTTACTTGACACTTCGTGCCGTTCGCTTGTAAGCTAGAATATTTGGAAGCTGTGCGTGGGCTTATTTATATTCAATTACAAGCTATACTTGATTCAAAATTATCAAGCTCAAGCTAGCTTGAACTTGTATTTTAAGCAAGCGCTTGAAATAGACTTCAAGTAGGCTTGTGCAGTTCTCTGATTTGCAGCACAAAATTAAAAAAATATGTAAACACGAGACAGCTGATATGATGTTTTTACGTATTCACAATTCAAAAATTCACAATTAGTCATCTAACCGACGTTGCTTAACCAGCACCTGGTGAAATCAAAATTATTTTTTTAGCTATCGTATGGTTAGAAAGTGGCCCTTAGTTGATCTAAAGCTCACAATCTTAATTCATGTAATTATTAAATAGATCAGAAAAACTAATTAACTCAAATTGAGTTTAATTATATTGTGGTTTTAAATTTGTTTGTTTAACTGCTTTAACATTCTTAATTTATTAAAAGTAAAACCACGATTTACTTCAAGTAAAACCATGCAAGAAATGTTGGAAGCTCACCTATAGATAGTATATATATATAAAAAATTTACTGTGAAAACGCATTTTAATTATTATTAAAAATATTTTGTTTGTTTTTAATTTAAGTAAAACAACATATTTGTATTTCTTTATTATATGATAGTTTAAATAATTCGCATACGAGCTACTCAGTGCAATAGTGGCCCAACCCACAAAATTTAAATCAAGTATGCAAAACTGTTTCGCTTTCTTTTTGTACATTTAATTACACTAGTCAGCACAATAATAATTTATTTGTGGTTTGAGTCACAATTGCGCTGAGAAGCTATTTTAAGAGTAATAATATTTCGTTCAATTCCGCGTGTGGAGACAAGGCACATTATGGATACCAAGCTAATTTCAGAAAGTTGACTTCTCAAATGGGAGTTTTGCATTTTTTTTTTTTTTGCATTTTCATTATAGAAATTAGTTGCTCACAGGAGAATGTGCTTCTAATCCTGCTATTATTTTGCAATAATACCTGCTGAAAACGAGCGCATATTATACATTCTTTTTAAACATTTCAGGGAACCTTGGCTTAAGTTGATTTTCCAATACAGTTACTTTCTCGGTATATTTTGAAATATTCAAATCTTGAGATTAAGATAGCGTTTCAAAGCAAGGAAAAAATTAACCTTCTAGTGCCACATTTATTGTTTGGGCTCCAAATCAGATTATTTTAATCAAATTATACTAATTTGAGGACGAGAAAAACGAATCTGAAGTTCGTTTTTAGTTTAAGTTCTTCGTTCATTTTTTGCAGGTGAAAATGTCAACTACAGGTGAAAATGTTGACGGTTTTTTAACACCTTGCATTTTGTTTTACATATTTCTTTATCTGACTTAAGAAAAAAAACAACTTCTTACTCACTAGTATCTTTTTTTCACTTCGATCTCACTTCAATTAATTTATTTTTTTATTAGCCGAAAATCGAACTAAAAATTTCGAGTAAAAAATTAATTAAATTCGAAAAAAATAATGAAATTTCAGTTCAAATTGACGTAATTGTCAAATAGAACATGCTAGCTCCTAGCGAAAAAAACTGAAATGTTGCTCAAGATTCGTCTAGACTCTGAAGGAAGCCATTTGAAAAATTTTTCACAGACTACTTCTCTTGAGCCCTGCCTATAGGCGGACCTAGGCATTAGGGGGTTCAAATTATATTCTCCAAGTTAGCGAATCCAAAAAACTAATTTTTGACTGAACGCTTTAATTGAATTGTTTATTTCATATATTAAATTTTTTCACATTAAGGTCAAGTTTAAATAAGAAGTTTTCTTTAAATAATAGTATAATATAATATTTGATAGAAGTAGTATTAATATAATGAATTAAAATTATATCGTTTATATTCTCAAAAAAACAGTGGTATGGTAACCCTAGTATGAGCGTCTGCATTGCAAAAATTATAATTGCGCTTATTGCACTCAGAGCCGCCCAAAATCAATGTTGCATTCTCAGTGATATAAAAAACCGGGCGTTTTATAACTTTAATCGTAAATACTTTGCAATTATTCTAGTTATCGTATCGAGCATGCATTTTGTCATAAAAAACAAAAACGTTTAGTATTCTTTTGACTTTTAAAATTTTGAGGAAAAAAAAAGTTTGTTTAATTTTTTGTCATTTTACGCAAAAATAAAAGTCAAAATTTGCCTGATGAGGCAATTTTCAGTGAGAGTTTCAATAGTACCTGCGAAAAAAAGTTATACACTTTGGTTAATATTCGCCACATAACTGATATTTTGGCATATATTTTATCTTTGAACGTTCAATATTAAATGCTGTACGTTTACCTCAAGTTTAAACAAAAATAAACAAAGAAATTTGTGAAAAATCGCGATGTAAGACTTAATTATACGTCAAAGCAACATCGTTTTTTGTAGTTATGTCAAATAATAAAAACCCTTTTAAGGAAAAATTATCTTAATATGCAGAATGTGCAACACTGCTTTTTCATAACAGCATGCTCTCGCTTTCACGGGTTCTGTACACTACGCTCTTCCATGCTATAATTATTTGACAAGGTTAGTAGTAGTGACAGTTTTTTGGTAATCAGGAGTTGTCAAAAACAGCTGCAGGAGTTGTAGTTTGCTGCTGTTGACTAGCTATGTTTAAGTCGTTGCTTATTTTTTCACTTTTCTTTGATTCATTGCATGAACAGCTAATTTTGACAACTTCCGATCGCCGTTCGTGAGAAAAAAGCCAGTTTACGCTACTACCTTGTCAGTTATTTTATTTAACCCCCGAATTCACCCAGCAGACGACAAAGTGCACTGCCTGCAAGAATTCTGAACGGCCCTAGTCTAAAGGAACAAAAAAATGCAAATTAAATAAGTTTAAAAAAGGCCAACGTCACACATTTTTCCATTGTAAATAGTTCAATTGGGTAATTAAGTAATTCGGTTGTAAAGTAATTATGTAATTAAGTAATAAAAAACGAATCTCAACCATTTTTCATGATCTTTAGCCAATGCCTTCCATTTTTACTAAAACAAAAAGTTTACGAAACATTTATTAAACATTCACGAAAAAGAAAAACCACATTTGTGAAACAGTCAGTGCAGGCAATTTGATCATCATGGTGAATGAATTTATGTATAAATAGCTTATGGCGTTTTTTTTCTCGATCAAAATGTCACCTCATTATATGGCAAAATTACGAAAATATTGCCAAACTTCCTGCGAAAATGTTGCATTTTTCATATGAGAACAGAACAAGAAAAATGCAACCCTGTCACAAATCATCTAAATAATAAAATTATGCCATTTACATCCTTTATAACATAATCATTATTTATAAATTACAAACGACAAATAACAATCCGCTGGGCAACGCTCACTGTTATGGAGTTTTCTTTTCCTGTGATGATGTTGCATTTCGCCTTTACGATTTCACAAGGGTGGAAAATGTCGCACTTTTGCCGGATCAGAGTGCAACATTTTGAGAAAAGAACACGCAACCCTATGAATATACTGAGAAAAGAACACGAAAATTTGACAGCCCCGGCGCAGGGCAGAATAAAGGCAACATTATCGCGAGAAAAGAAAATGCCAATAAATTAATAAAACTAAAATGTTTCTCATAGACAATATCATAAAAAATACGTTTTTAATAAGTTTTAATTTTTTGGTCACGGTTGACTTTTCTGTAGGTTTGCCCATATATAAGTAGGGATGTGACTGATTTAATTTTGCTGATGAGGATGCGAATCTGTGAAAAGCCTTCCTCTCGAATTCTCGAATTGAGGATGAAAATAGATGAAAATCAGAGCCGCGGATGTTTTCAATTAGAAATATATTTTTTATGATTGTTAATATTTGTTTTTTGAAGTAAAAACCTGTTTAAGGTACAAAATAAAAAACTCATCTATAGCAATAAAATTAAAGCAAATATCATTTCAATTTATAGAATAACTTAAAAACTTAGAATAAATTATTTTTGTAGATAATTTGTCTAGTATTGGAATTATCTAAAAAAATTTTAAAAAACCAACTAAATTGGTTGAAATTTACTATTCTACTAAATAGAGGGAAACAAACTGTTTTTGACTCTTTGATTTAATTATCTCTGTCGATAAGCAAGAACAGCTTAAGTCTAATTTCAAAGTTTTGAGAAATCTTGCTTGAAAGTTTTCAACAGCCATATAAATTTTATGAAAGCGTCTTTAGTTTCATAATTGCATCGTGTCATAGTTTTGGCTTAGGTCACGCAAGAACCTTCAGATTGTGTGTTCATAGTGCTACGAGTATACGCGTGGAACATAGCTTCATCACTAACTCGGTTCTGTCTTAAGTCCACTTAAGCTATTATTGATTATCTGCACAGATATATAAGTAGGAATGTGACGAATGTCATTTTGCGGATGAGGATGCGAATAAAACTTTAAGGTTCAGTTCTCGGTAATTTGTATTCAAATATTTTCGTAACATATACCACGTTTATCCGGCACGTTAAAGCTAGTATCTTACATCGTTTTGACTCAGTATAGTTTAATGAAGTGTGTTTATACCCAAGCACTGAATCGACTTCAATGAAAGCTGCGTTTTGAAAATTTTACAACTTAACTCAGCAAAGCAAACAACTTTGACAATGAAAGCAAAAAAGCTGATTTTCGGAACGGTTAAAAAATAAATTGTTGTTTATACGCACTTTCAAAGCGACTTGGAAATTTAAAAACCGATTTGAAATTTGACTTTATTAAATCGCTTATGCAAAGATTTGAATCAAATCGACTTCGTTCAAATCGGCTTGAAGCGTCGGATAAACATGGTAGTAGACAATGCAATTGTTTACAAGAATCTCAGTCAAAGTCCTTCAAGGGCTGAAATGGCCAATGTGTTTTTGTTCCTAGAATGTATTTGAGTAACTGTTGGTCCCGTTCGGTGGATTAGGAAATAAATATTTAAACATAAATAATACAAAAAGCGATAAGAAAAAGCTTTAATATAAAGTTACTTTACTTTAATATAAAGCACTTTAAAAAATTCAGTGAACAAAATATAAGTTTGCGCTATTTTCCTATTACTATACCTATTTAACGCTTAAAAAGATTTTATATTAGCTCAACTTCTACTAGCATGCATATTTTCCCCTTAACCTCATTATTGGACTTAAACAGTATTTAAATTAAAAGATACAAGTATGCTTCTGTTCGGACATTGAACTCCGATTTTAAAGGGTCGCTAACCTTTGAGAGCATTTTTAGTAAGATCACACCAATAGTAGATATTTGTTCCATCTGGCGTTCTGCGTTTTGGCACCAAATTTAAAGCTTTATTGTGCACGGTATTGTGTGTTGAATTCTTTTTCATGCGTGGTAGTGTGGAATGCCTTTGAATTGGAAACTGACTGTCGGAACCCTTGGTGGATGTTGCTTGTGGTGAGGTAGGCTTATTGGAGTTGCCATTGCAGTCCTTCGCAACCATGGGTTCGCACTCATGAGTCTGATCCTCTAAATTGTTATCTACGTTTTCCATAGTTGTCTTCAGTATATCCGATACATTGTTTTCATTGGAAGTCTGCTGAGAAGAACGACTTTCTGATTTTAATTCTAAGCATTTTTTAAAGTTATGCGATAGTTTATCGCTATTTATTCCTGGTGGAGATAATTTTGACACCGGTGACGTTGGTGAGAAAGATTTTTGTATTGGCTCTTCAACTACGGGCAATTCTTCTTTGCCACGTACACTGATCATAAGCTTAGAGTCGTTTTCGCTCAATATGGCAATTTTTGGTTCGCATTCAACTGCATTTATCTCAGTGCCGTTTAATGATGTCGCATCGTCTGCAATTTCATATTCCTGCGACTTCAAGTCAAGCAGATTTCCGTTATCATTAGAGTTTACTATGTCTTTAGATTTGTGGCAATTTATTTTGTCGATCTTAGATTTGGAACTCTTTTTTCCTGTCGCTCTAATATCTTTTATAGTTTCTTTGTCTTTTATTTTAGGTTTTTCTTTTTTGAGACTTTCTGTTTTCTTCTGTGGCTTTTTATTTTTATCAGAAGTAGTTAAGGAATTGCTACGGGACAATTTTTTTTTTGTTTCATTGGGAAAACTCCTTCCTTTTCCCACTATAAGCTCGCTCTCAACGCTAAGTATTGTTTTATGTTTAGGCTTGAGATTTTTACTGGGCATTTTGTTGAGGCAAGCAGGTGTTTCGTTGGACGATTCTTCACATGTGCGACAATATATTTCCGACATTTGTGCTGACGTAGAAGAGGAGATAGAAGACCAACGTTTGCATTTTTTGCCACCAAAACAGTTGCTGCAACCGGTGCTCGTCGAAGTAGGTGACGTTACGATCACATTGACTTGGTCGGTGTTCGTAAGGGTTGTATTTGTGGGCGTTATTGTTTTGGCGTCACAAGGTTTCAGTTCCGATGCCGAGAAAGCAGGACCTTGATCTACAAGTAAATATAGATCGTTTGGTTTTAGAAATTAAACATAATTAATAATGATAGGCATTGAACTAAAAAGAAAATTTAAAAAATTATAAAATAAAAATATTCAGATGTGCCGTCAAGTATGCAAATAACTTAGGAAAGTATAAACTAAAAATGGTGTGAACCTGATTTCAGCACTGATTTCACAACTAACTTCAAAAACCCCGCTAAGACTCAATCGGAAACGAATAAAAAACTAAGAATCTTTTAGAACAAATCTTCGAAAAAATTATTAATAAACAAAATACTTCCACAATTAATTCAATTTCACAACAAATCAAAAAAATTGTTTATGTCCAGGTACCACTATAAATTTTTGATGTGTTCTCTAATTCTCTGAATACAAAAATAAAAATTCTATATATAAGTTGTATTTTTTTATTTAAAACACGAAAGAATTTTTTCAACTGAATTTTGTCCAAATTTTATGATAAAATTTTTAAATTTACAAAAACTTACATTGTTTTCTTTGCAAAACTTTTTTTCATAATTTTATTGCAGGTTCGGTGCAGTTGTTTGCATGTATGAAATTCTGTATACAAATTCTGCATTACAAAATTCTGTATCACCACAAAACTGTGTTAAAAATTCTGTTTTCCGAAATTCTGCAAAATATAGACTAAGAACAACTAAGGTAAATAAGCTTAAAATAACAACTTTCCGTACAAATCTTAAAAAAGACCATTTTGTATCCCAAATGCAGTTAAAATGCTGTAAATGGAGAGCAGACTTTTTGAAAGTAAAATTTTTAAAAAACAGTATATTGAAATACATTTTTTTAGGCAAACAGTATTTTAAAAATACTGTAAAAATTACATTTTGACAATACTGACTTTTGACAATCAGAAAACTGACCTGCCCCCTTTTATTGCACTACGCCCATAGGGAGCAGTGGCAGGCATAAAAAATTATTTCACTTCACTCATTTGCGTCCGTCTTTTTGTGTCCTGGTGTGACAGTTATTATTTTAAGGCTATCATAATGAAATACGATACACAAATTTCTGTTAATTAGAATCAAGTTTTCAAATGAGCTAAATCGAATGGAAATCACGCTTAACTCATATACAAAGTTTATTCATAAAAAATTGAGAACTGCTTAGTCTTTTTAATTTAAACGGACAGGTGGATATACGAATAAACGTAAAGATAGATAGAAAAAAATTATTCTAACAAAAATTCGAAATATTCGTCCAAATATGTTGGCTTCAGTAAATTATCAATTAAATCAAAATGTATTCATCGACTTGCACCAGCAATGGCTCAATCTATTTGAAAATTATCTATCTAACCAAGGTACTAAACTATAAATTTTTTGTGGATTTCTATTTTTTATATTTATTTGAAGAAATTGGTTTAATTTTTTTTATATTCAGCAAAATTAGATATGGTCATTTTACCATCTAAACACAAATATTTTTTTATTAACAAACTAATAGCTAAACCGAATTTTAATTTTTACCTACCGTTGGAATGGTAATCCAACGGACTTTAATCTTAAAATAATTTTGGGTAATTTTAGTGGTGGGAGGCTTCCATTCCTTGCGGTAAGATTTCAAAGAACACCATTAAAAAATTAAAAATAATTTGGGGGCTCAATGGATTCATGAGATATGATCATTAAATTCGGTTTAGAAATTAATTTGTTAATCAAAAAAATATTTTTATTTATATGCTAAAATTACCATATCTCATTAAACCATTGAGTCCCCAGCCTAATTATATTGTTTAAAAGGTAATTTTACCATATTTAAGAAAAAAATATTTTTAATTTTTAAATGGTGTTCTTCGAACCACTTCTTCGAAATCAATTACCTTAGCACAAGGGATACAACTAGTGTCCGACCGAAACCGGAATTTTGGCCGAAACCGAATATTCGGCCATGTTATTATATTCGGCAGAAACCGAAACTGGTTATTATATGAAAATTTAAGTTTTTACAAATAATTTTTTTTTTTATTAAAATGAAACAAAAGTACTTTCATACACATAAGAAAAAAATTACTATATAAAAGGTATTACTTGAATATTGAAGTTTATAATAATTAATTTAAGTTTACTATTATAATAAATGAGATACTTTTTTTTATTTTTTATTGCAAAAGTATTGCAATACAATGTACATTTTTATAGAAGTAAAAAAAAAGTTTTTTTTAAAAGGTTTAGTATTATGAAAACAGAAACATTTTATTTTATTTTCCTTTATTCCACACACACACACAGAATTCTTTCGGAAGTTTAATTATCAATTTTTGGCTTCAGTGCCTATAAAACTTTAATTTTAATTGCAATAGAGATGATAAAATCGAAAATGATAGTATCGAACGCATAAAGTTAACCAAAATTTGCGTTAACACGATAAATCAAATTATAGACAAATTCATAATTTTTGTTTTGTACAATGCGTTGTAAATATTTTTACTATACCAAGCTTATATATTAGAATTAAATGACTGATGCAAGAAATGTTTACCAAAAGTTCCGGCTATTCGGCCATATTGAGGCCGAAACAGGCGAAACTGACAAAAAGGGCCGTAACCGAAACCGAATATTCGGTATGGGCAGTAGATAAAACTCCCAACCACCAAAATTTCTATAAATTATTTTTAAATTAAAATCCTTTCAATTACCTTTCTATCAGTAGTTCATTCTTATCATTCGGTTAGGAAGTGTTTGAGATATGAATTTTCGTAAAAACCAATTTTCAATGTTTTTACCAATTTTTGTCAATTTTTGCACCCTGTTACTTCGCCAAAGATCACGTCAAACTTTTTTCCTCAAAAATAAGTTTTTTATTTTCGTCACTGATGCTACATGCAAAATTTTACCCAAATCGGATATGGCCATTCCGTAATTTTTATTTTTCCGGTACGATAAAAATTGAACTTCTGTACTGTTATTTAGTTAATGATAGTTAGTTGGAGGGTGTATAAAAAGTAATCAAGTGAAACTTTTTGAGTAGAGTGTGGTATTAAGCAGTTTTAAGGTATGGTATTGAATTTGGGACATGTTTTATGCCTTCACCTTAGTAAAATCATGTTACTAAGCGATCCTCTTCACAATCTTTTCCTTCCAAAAGAAACTATAACTTTTCGTCTTAAATAATGTGTTTTAAAATTCTTTTGATTAGAAGCAAGGAAAGAAAGGTTAAAGCGTAGGACCATGGTTGGCAAGGATTCGAAACCGGGACTCCTGAGTAACAGTGAAGCTCACTTTGTCTACACTCTAAAGACTGATTGAAAAATCTCTACAATATTTTAAGACTCTCTGAGCGAAATCACGCTCAAATGGCGTGAATAGTAGAGTAAATATACATATTTTGGAAAAAGACGCTGATTTTCAGACAGAATTGAAAAAACTCGCTGCATAGCGTGGTTTTTTTTACAAAATCGCCAATAAATGTTGTGAAATTTCACGCTATGCAGCGAGTTTTTTCAATTCTGTCTGAAAATCAGCGTCTTTTTCCAAAATATGTATATTTACTCTACTATTCACGCCATTTGAGCGTGATTTCGCTCATAGAGTCTTAAAATATGTATATCTCTCTCTACTTTTCACGCTAATTTGGCGTGTTTTCGCTCAGAGAGACTTAAAATATATATATTTGGTGCTCCTGGCAGGATCGCCAGTTTTGGTGCTCCTGGCAGGATCGCCAGTTTTAGTGCTCCTGGCAGGATCGCCAGTTTTAGTGCGAACGTTTATGGATTTCGTTTAAAATTAATTTTTTATTTTAAAATCAACTTTTTTATTTTATAATTTTATATTCGAACAATTTTCTTTGAACAAATTTTTAATACTGAAATTTTCAAAATGAAAATTTCTGAAATTATAATAACTGAATACAATTCAAAATGTTTTTTTATAACAAGTGTTTTATAGGCAAGTGTAAGTATAATACGTTATTAATGAAACTAAAGGTAAGTACAATATAACAAAAGGTAAGTATTAATGTAACAAAAAGGTAAGTATCAATGTAACGAACAGGTAAAATAGGCTGTAGAGATTTACTCTATGTGGTGATGTAATAGAGAACCACATATATATTCTCTACTTTTCACGCAATTCAGCGTATTTTCGCTCAGAGAATTCTAAAATATGTATATTTTCTACTTTTCACGCTATTTCAGCGTGTTTTCGCTCAGAGAGTCTAAAAATATGTATATTGTCCCTACTTTTCACACTATTTCAGCGTGTTATCGTTCAGATAGTCCTAAAAACGCTCCAGCAGCGATATTTTACGCTTGTCCTTAAATAAACACCTCTGCTTTAAAGTATGATTTCAAAGAGTTTATTCGAACAAGTGTCAAATTATATACAACTTAAACAGTAGATTGGTCACAGCTTAATTACTCAAGCCTACTGAAGTAGGAAGCGCCTTCTGAGTTAGAAGAGAGTTTTTGCAAGAGAGCGAAAGAAATAATTGTAGGTGAGAGGATTCACGCATTTTTAGCGATAAATATTTATAATTTTGCTCTATGGGATTTATCGACAATAAATGTAGGCAATCAGTTGCCAGCAATTATTGTAGTAAATTCTAGTGAATTTTTGTTAGAGTGTAGACTATCGAGGCCGCCATTCAAGTTTGCTCCGAAACAAGAAAACATTGCAAAGACTGTGTCATAAGATTGTTTGTTTGTACATAATTTAATGATTGATGATCCATTATTGAGTTGTGATCAAAAATGTATGAGCACCTTTCCGAAAGACTTTAAAAAAACTTAAAAGCTTAGAATTTGAAATTTTTTAATTTTTGTAGTTAGAGAACTATACCACTTCCTTTGGGTTGTCGCCAAGTGTTACTATACTATATATATATATTAGTGTCCGACCGAATATTCGGCTTCGGTATTTAACAAAATCGCCCGATTTTTAACCTGCGGCTTTGGCCCAAAATAGCCGAATATTTGCCGAATGTTTTTGCTTTGTAAAGCAAATCTTCGCAATGTGAACATATTCTATTATAGGCATTCCTTTAACTTTTTGAATATTAAAAAAATGGCCGAGAAGTATTTATCTGCTCCGTCAACGCGGATGGTCAGTGAACAACTTTTAAGCACAGCTCAGCAGTTTGAAGCTTCCAAAATGTTTCTCAAAATTATTTGTTGTGAATATTTTTTCTAGTTGGCAGTTATGTCAAGTTATGAGCTTCATTGATTACCTATAAAATCAGTTTTTAAGTATTTTGTTTTTATTATGAACTAAATTGTTACGATTTTGTTTTTATTGTCGACTAAAATGTAAAGGCCGAGTTAACACTAGAAATTTTCTGCTAGATTTCAATCAGTACTGCATTTCTGTAGTTTTTCTCGACTAGATGCAAAATCGATTCACTTCTTTTCTACGTCATCCTGACTTCAATAAATCAATTATGGAAATATCCGAATGAGCAAATAACAGCGAATAACAGCAAAATGACATAAAAAGCAGTTGAATGAATTTTCAATCTAGACGAGAAAAGCTACAGAAAAGCATTACTGACAGAAAAACTCTAAAGTTGAACTCGAATTTAATTATTGTCGTTTTTTGTACTGAAATTACTTAACCAATTGTCTCTAAGCAGTGAACAGAAATTAACACTAACGTAGCGTATGTTAAGACACTGAAGCGTAAATTTGAGAAAACAGAACATTAAAGATACAAAGCAAAAATGACCGTACTCGTTCGTCATTTTTGTAGCGTTGAAGTTTGTGTACTTATATTAATAAAATAAATAGATGTCACTAACTCATAAAAAATAAAATCAGAAAATAGAACAATTAGGTTTTTTTTATCTTTGCTGAAAAATGCGGTTACTTGAGAAATGCTCAAAATAATTGAGTCACACAATTTTAAAATTAAATAACGTTCCTTATTTCGCTGTTCTGTTCAACAACCTCTGAATTCAAGCAGTCAGAATAATAGCAGTGCCCGGTACGTTAAGCTCGTGTGTTTTAAAATTTTTTTTTTTGTCAAAAACTCTTGAATTTTTTTGTTACTAAAAACATTCAGCCTAACCACAAAACATTCAGCCTAACCAAAAAACATTTTAATGTCGACTCTAAATTTAGTGTAAGCTTTTTGACAACAATTTCTATAGAAATAATGTCAGAAAGCTCGCACTAAATTTAGAGTCGACATTAAAATGTTTTTTGGTTAGGATGATTGATTAAAATGACAATTTGTTATGAACTGCTATTGTTCTAACCGCCTTATTTTTGTGTAGTATTCAAAAAAATTAATAACCTGGAAAACCTTAATCTATTCAATTTTTGTTTTTAATTTTGAATTAAATTAGGCATATTTTGAAAACAAAAACATGTACTGATTTTCTAATAAACGCTTTAAATTTTAGTTTGTTCGTCTTAATGCTTACAGCTAATTTTTTGACCGCAGTTGTATATATATGGGGCAGGCGCGTACTTACTTACTTAGTTGGCGCTAAAACCGTATGTCGGTCTTGGTCTCATCTAAGAATTTGCGCCAGCCATTTCTGTCTTTCGCTTGCTGGCGCCAGTTGGAAATTCCAAGCTTCGTCAGGTTGTCCTCTACTTGGTCTTTCCAACGAAGATGCGGTCGTCCTCTTCTGCGTTGACCGCCGCTGGGTACCGAATCGAATGTTTTCTTCACTGGAACATCGTCTTTCATGCGCTAAACATGACCTAGCCAGCGAAGCCGCTCGATTTTAATGCGCTTGACTATGTCGATGTCAGCGTACAGCTCATACAGTTCATCATTCCAACGTATTCGGTACTCGCCATTGACGCAGATTGGTCCGTAGATCTTACGAAGAATCTTTCTCTCGAATGCTCCTAAAGTCTTTTCATCTGAGCTGCTCACCGTGCAGGTTTGTGATGCATAAAGTAGGACGGGCATGATGAGCGATTTATAGAGCGTGATTTTCGTTCGTCGAGAGAGGGCTCTGCTTCTCAATTGCCTACTTAGCCCAACCTGTTGGCAAGAGTTATTCTTCGTTTGATCTCAATGCTGATGTCGTTAGTTGAGTTTATGCTGGATCCCAGATAAACGAAATTCTTCACAACCTTGAAGGAGGTATTGTCAACTGTAACGTGGGTTCCAAGACGCTGGGACTGTTTGTTTGTTGACACCAAGTATCTGATTCACTGCCAGACCCATTCGACTTGACTCTCTTTCTAATCTGGAAAATGCTGCACTGACTTCGCGCGTATTTTGGCCAATGATATCGATGTCATCAGCATACGCAAGCAGCATAACACTCTTGTAGAATATTGTGCCACTACGTCTCAGATCAGCAAATTGGATTATCTTTTCCATCATTAGGTTGAAAAAGTTGCACGATAAGGAATCACCTTGTCTGAAACCTCGTTTGGTAACAAATGGTCGGGAGAGGTCCTTCCCGATTTTAACTGCGCTGCTGGTGTTGCTCAGTGTCATCCTGCAAAGTCGTATTAGTTTCGCAGGAATACCAAATTCAGGCATGGTGGAGTACAGGTGCTTCCTTATTGGGCTGTCGAAGGCGGCTTTGTAGTCGACAAAAAAGATGGTGGGTGTCGACTTGTTTTTCTTGAGTCTTCTCCAAGATTTGTCGTAGCGTGAAAATCTGGTCGATGGTGGACTTTCCAGGTCTGAAGCCACACTCCGTGGTCCGATCAGTTCGTTTACAATGGGCTTCAATCTTTCACATAAAACGCTCGACAGGACCTTATATGCGATATTAAGAAGGCTTATCCCACGGTAATTGGCACAGATAGTGGGATCGCCTTTCTTGTGGATTGGGCAGAGCACATTGAGATTCCAATCGTTCGGAATGCATTCTTCCGACCATATTTTGCATAGAAGCTCGTGAATGCATTAAAGTAGATCTTCGCCTCCGTTCTTAAACAGCTCAGCAGGCAGGTTAGCAATCAGCTCCCGCGGCTTTGTTATTTTTAAGCCGAGCTATAGCTGTCAGAACTTCATCATAGTCGGGCAGCGGAACCTCGACGCTGTCATCCGAAATTGGGGTTTCCGGCATATCATCTCTATTGGCGGGATTGTTGTCAGCGTCGCCATTTAGAAGTTTATTAGGCAGGCGCGTATACCGCGGATAAAACTCCCCGAAATGAACGAATTTTAACGAGCACCGAGACCAACTCTCAGCGCAACATGCCAGCCGTTGTGTTTTTTTGGTCATGATAAAGATCCTGAAAACTGCTTCAGGCTACCTGAGAAAGCCTGCAACTTCTCGTACGATCTGCCAAATAATAAAAGCCCGAAAGTATGAACCCAATTTTATTTGTTATATGACTTCTCTAAGAACAAAGCATACGATTTTTTGGCATTAGCATTGTTTTTATTTATATCAGAGAAATCAGATAAAAGTTTTGTTTTTTAATTTTGAAGACTGCTGCACAAAGCTCTTGTGTTTTATTTTTATTTGAAACGCTTAACCATAATTGTTTAAACCATTATTAGGCTTAAAATTAGTAATTTTTTTACCAGTATCCATTTTAAGTTCTGTGTGTCAATTTTCTCTGATAGAAAATCTTATAGTGCAAAAACACATTTATCAGAAAATGCTATGACTTGTCAGATGATTTGAGAACTCTAAAGAAAGAAGCATACAAAAATCATATGATTTCTCTGATAGTCTGAAGCAGCTTTTAGATGACATTGCATATTGAAAAAAAATACAAAGAATATATACAGACTTTAAATTTTTTTACGAACACTGAGGGAAATACGTGTTAACATTTAATGAAACTTTTCGACGTCATATTCGCGATCAACGACTCCTGGGACCCCTTGAAAACTACATTTTAACTCCATTCGATGAAATTTGCGTTTTATTGCGGCTTAAAATATTGAAATATTTTACATTGAATATTGAAATATTTTAAGTACACTTTGATGAACACTTTGTAAAACGAGTTCAAAAATATTTTCATATAATCAAATATAAAATCGGATTTTTTCTCGGCTGGATCTCGTTTGTTTGTTTAATGATTCTACTGCACATAATTTTTTGATTTAAGTTTAGATAGCCCTATTTTGTTATTGCAAAGAATTATTAAGAACAAATTATACAAAAAAAATATAAGTTTGTAGTTTAAAATTGAACACGCTTGTTTTAAATTTTGTTTTGTAGAAACTCAAAAGCATTTAATTTCTATTTTAAAATTTTGTTTAATTTTAAAGTACGTTTTTATTATCAGTGTAAATAATATAAAAACAATATTCTAAAATAAATTTTTTATTTGTTTTTAAATGCAATTTTTTCTCGCTAGTTTAAGTTTAAACCATTCTATATTTGCCGTTAACAGCTCATTTTGAAAATATAAAAAAAAATTATTACAAATTGTGGTAAAAAAATTGCTTAAGAAAGTTTTTACAATTTTATATGAAAAAGCATGCATTGAATTCTCATTTAATAAAATGCATTAAGTTGAATTTTAAAACATCATTATTTTTTCAGTGTATACATTAGGGTGGCCCCCGTTTGTATGAAAACAAAAAAGTTAGCTCGAATTGTTGACGGCATAGGCTAAAAATATTTGATTTGGTATAAAACTAAAATCTTGAAAGTTTCGCGCCGATTGATGAACTTTTAGAGATCGCTCAAGAGCCCGAAAATTGAAAAATCCTTTTGTATGGGTTTTTTTGGTATTTAATCAAAGAAATAATAATAACAATACTTGAAGTATTTTTATAAACATGAAGTAAAATTTTGTATGCACTTCGTTTTTTATTTAAACACTATTTAGAATGAGGTATAAAATGTAAAAATCGGATGAAAATTACCACAGTTGTGGTATTTTACTTTTCGAAAAACATTCAATTTTCTTTCTTGTTCTAATAAAAAAAATCGTAAAAATGCAAATTAAAAAAAAAATCAATGGGTTTGGGTTGTTTTTATAATTTTAAGTATTTAATAATATTATTATTAAAACTTCAATTCATAAAATAAACTTTTGCCAGAGTTTAAGTGAATCATTTTGCATTTTTGGATTTTTGAGAATTTTTTTCGTAAAAATACTCAAACTCAACATTTTCAAAAAGGTACACTTCTTATAAAAATTTCCATAACGCCCAAGTTATTCAAAGCAATCTCACAATTTTTTTGTATTTGTAATAAGAGTTGTTTTAGAAAATAATTCCACAACATTCCATTGAAATTTTTTAAAATTTGCATTTTTACGATTTTTTTATAACAACAAGAAAGAAAATTGAATGTTTTTCGAAAAGTAAAATATCACAACTATGGTAATTTTTTATCCGATTTTTACATTTTATACCTCATTTTAAAGAGCTTTTAAATAAAAAACGAAGTACATACCAAGTTTTTTTAAAAAATGTACTTCAAGTATTGTTATTATTACTTCTATGATTAAATACCAAGAAAAACTCATACAAAACGATTCTCCAACTTTCGGAAACTTTCTAGATTTTAGTTTTATACCAAATCAAATATTTTTAGCCTATGCCGTCAACAATTCGAGCTAGCTTTTTTTGTTTTCATACAAACGGGGGCCACCCTAATGTATATATTTAAACTATAAGTAAAATTTTATCGTTATATGAAAGATAGTTTGACGTTCTTAAAGGATTTTTTCCGTTCTTTTCGATAAAAATATAAAAAAAAAATGTTGAACAATATTTATACCAAAAAAAAATCAACTTATTTTTTTTTTTTTGTTTTTTAAGTTTTGGCTAAGTTGAGCATTTTTAATATTTTTTTAACCAGTCTTAATCGAAAGCTTGATATTTTTCTTTCAAAATGATATATGTGACTTCATGGGGCGCGAAAAATCGTAGAATAATTCTAACGGTTGAAACTTGCAAATCGCAAGTTTCTGAATGCACGTGCTTACTTGCCGATAGATGACCTCATCAGAGCTGCAGCGTCATATCGCAAAAAGAACCGTTAATTTTGTGGAACATACACAAAGTGGAAGTCAGTGTTATGATAAACGCATTAGTTAGCGGAAACTGTTCCAGTTCTCAAAAATCAATGTTCGTGACATTTACAAGTGCAGTGTTTTTGTGTTAATTAATTTCCAAAATTAAACATATCTAAAAAACAATAGATAAAAAATGTTCAAGAGTCGTTGCTTAAATCCATTGAAGTATACTTACCGTAATGTGTCTTCCGGATCACTAAGGAAGATATCTCCAACTCTTCACAAAAACTATGTTTTCCTACCACTTAGTGTTAGAAATTGCACTAAGTGCAGAAAAGAAATGACAAATCTTTCCGCAATGTCTCCAGTTTTCATTAGAGTCGATTTATTTGAAAAAGTAAGTATGCTGTCATTTATGAATATCATTTAGAAATAGTATCATCTCTCTAAATTTTAAATATTTTTAGAAAATATGGAAGAAATCGACGACAACGTGCTTCCGCAAAATGACGAAACTTTTGAGTTAGCTACGTCTTTTAGAGCAGCTGTTGAAGTTTTAATCAAAGAATAATTTTCAAATTCAACCAATAATTCTGAGAAATTAGTGCTTCTCGAAATAGTCGTGTCATGGCAGGCATGAAAGTTTGTGTTTCGAAAAAAATATTCTAATGGAAAAAGCGAACAAGTGCTAATGCGATTAATTCCATAACTCACAACTACCCTTAATCTATTTCTCGGTGATTTTTTCAAAACTAGCATTTTTAAATTTTTTGGAATTTTTTTCGTAAAAATACCAAAACTCGAAATTTTCAAAAAGGTACACTTCTACCGAAAAATTTCATAACGAACAGGTTATTTAACGTAATCTCACAATTTTTTATATCTGTTTTGAATATAGTTTAGGAAAAATTTTCCACAACATTTCAATGAAATTTTTTAAATTTGGATTTTTGCGTTTGGAGACGCGTACCAGTTTTTTTAAAATATGCACATAAAAAAAGTAATAGAGATTTTTTAGAAAAAAGAGCACTTTTTTCCCCATATCAATCAGATTTTCAACTTAAGTTCGCAAGCGGTACGTTTAAATATCAATATTTTTTCTGAAAATTTCACAGTTTACTTCTGTTTAGTAAAGGAACAAAACCCCGGTCTGTAATTAAAGATCAGAAAAAAAATTTTCTCCATACAAATAAGGACCGCTATGTATAAAACTAAAATTTAGGAATATCGTCGAGATCAATATTAAAATTGTTGTCTGTTATTTTCATAAAAATTCGCGGTTTTAAACTTTTTTATTAAGCTACAAAGTGTTTTGTTGTTATCGCAAAACTTTTTAAACATGTAGCATTTAACAATTTATTAAATAGTTTATCTTCCATTCTGTTTCGTATTTTTGTTTTAAAAGTTTCATACAGCTTAAAATTCGCTAAAGCTCATCATTGTTAAATGGTTAACTTAGTAAGAAAAGCAAGAATTTCGTTAAATCTGGAAAAGGACTTAGTCCTTGGGCATCTTTAAAAGTGTGCTTGCGACCAAAAGTCGACAGTACTTGTGCTTTCCTCTATTTTACAATCAAAACGTGTTAAGTTTTGGATTTGTTGAATCAACTTTGTCGACTTTTTTGGTACATGGTAGATAATAATTTGTTTTGCTTCTGTAGAAGCTATATTGTTGTGGCGTGACCGTCTGTCACCCCATCCCCCTTAAGAATTAGAATAAATATATAAGTGGGTCAGAGGAGTTTAATGCTCCTCGCTTCTTTGGCGACACTTTGTTGCAACCCACTCAAATAAATAGCACTTTAATTTCAAGTGCCTTGGCTTGGCGATTAACGCTTAGCCAAACACATTCCTCAGCTGGCGACGTTGTTATCGCTGGGAATAACACAGCGGTAACCTGAGCCGCCGCTGACCAGAGTCATAGCTGGCGCGCCAAGCTAGCAAGGCTTGGCCTCAAGTGACGATTCGTCACTAAGCGATTAAACGCTTATCTACAAAAGCTGGCAGCTTGTGTGTTGTTTTAAGCTGCAACAACAAGCGTGTCGTATAACTTGAGCGTTGGTTGCCTGGGCGCTGGCTTAGCTACCCAGCTCACAGGCAGGAGCGCATTTGTGTGGGTAAATATAATACACCCCGCAACCGCTCTGTGCTAATGACGAAGCGAGATAGTATAAATGCCAATGACTCTGGTGATATGTAAAAACATAAAAATGCATATCGGGAATTGTGTATTGGTGATGTTAGCAATGTGCGCTTTCGCAGTAGTGTACATTGCATTACAATACATATACAACGCGTTGTGGTGGCATGGGCTATGGGCCCTGCTGCCTTAAAAAGATTTAATCAGTTCTGAAGTTAGTGTCTTGGCAAGTAGTTCGCCGTACGCGGTATTAAAATTGTATAATAATTTGTAAATAAAATAGTAGTGTTTAAAAACCGACTTTTACTTAAACTAAATTGTTATTAAAATTCTGAGCTAAATTTACATCGAATTTTTTTTAAGTGTTTTAGAATATTATATTTTATGGCATTCTGGATTTTACTTGAAGAAGCAAGTTCAAAACAAAAGTTTTGTAGGAATTTCTAACTTTATCGGATTCATTTATATGCGAGCGAGCTAAAAATTTTTCAGTTTCAAATCCTAAATGCATTTATGCTTTAATATATAATGGTTTTGAGCACATTTATTCAAAATTGTAATTTGAAGTGAAAATATCAAAATTTGGTATATCAAAAGGAAATATCAAATGATGCAAAAATTTAATGAAAAAATCTTCAGTCTTTTTTAAAGAAAATTTTTGTTAGTTTCGACAAAATGTAGGAAAACAAAAATATTCCACTTCTTATGCTGCATATTTTCGAAAAAAAATATGTTCTCCGAAAGAAAAATAATACAAAGTAACACTTTGATCGTGAAAAATACAATCATGCTGATTGTGGAATCCGGCGGATCAGTTGCGGCGAGAGTTGATCAGATCCGCACTCCCTTCCCTTTAAAACAAAAATTCCATTGCTGAATCCGTGCAATACCGATCCGCACTCCGAACTCCGCAAAACAAATGTTCAGCTGTCAAAACAAAATTAAAGCGAGGTACACATTATGCCGTGGTTATGCTAGCCAAACATGTTTGCCGAACATTTTTGTTGTTATTGTTTCACGAACAGTTTGCGACAAAAAGTAAGCACTTGAACATTTCCCCAAATATATAATTTACTATGAATGTTTAAGCTATTTCTCTAGGTGTAATAAGTAATGTGGTTGTGCTCTTTAGGTATTTTAAGTACAAAATGATTAAACATTCTGAGAGAAATACCGTTAGTTTACTAAATATGAAAAAATGCTGCGATAAAATGATAGCACATTATGATGGATTGAGTTCAGTAAGTGTTAATAATCCAATCAAAAAACAAGATTAGTTTTTTAAGTAAAGTTTCCACGCATAATAAGTAAAAGTACTTCAAATTAAATTAAAATGGCACGTGGAAAATGGCTTAACAGTGCGGAAGTGCAAGTTGCTTTAAATCTTCATTTAAAAACTTGAAAATCAGTGAAATCGTAAAAAAATTAAACAAAAGTCGTAAAGTGATTACAAATTTATTAAAAACCTCCAAAATTATGGTAAAGTCTTTAGCAGTGGATGTCGAAGAGTGGTTACACGCCGAGATGAGTGCGCCATTTTGCGGGTAGCTTGATATTTAACCTCACTGCCGGAAAAATTGCTGAAACAGCTGGAGTGAAAACACATGTCCGCAACGTGCAAAGCAATTAAAAAAATCAACTATAATTTAACTCTAAAATTACAATGGAAACCATTACTTACAGCGAAACATCGAGCAGCAAGATTAAAGCTTGCTGAAGATCACTTTAAGTGGAGAAAATGATGGCGCTGCGTATTAATCACTGACGAAAAAAGATTTAATCTCGACGGTCCGGATGGTTTGTATTTTTATTACCACGATTTGAGGCAGAAAGAGCGTATCCTAAGTCGTCGTTAACAAGGGGGTAGATGAGTAATGGTATGGGCTGGAATTGGCCACTATAGAAGGACTGAAATTAAGTTTATTGCCACAAGAATGAATCGCCAAGATTATGTTAATTTAATTGATAATAAAATAGTAAATCGTGGGTTACATTTAACTAATATTTCATTAGCATTTCAACAAAAAAATGCTGCAGTGCATACAGCAAGAATAGTAAAAACTTTTTTCGAGAACTGTATATTGAAATATTGGAGTGGATCGCATAATCACCTGACCTGCACATTATTGAAAACTGTTGGTATTACCTTGCAAGGAAAGTTTATGCTGATAATAGGCAATATAATACCATTCAGGAACATAAAAGTAGCAAAAATTCGAATTAGAAAACGATATCAAAAAATACATAAAAAAAACGTTTTAATCACTACCAAATTGCAGGACTGAGGTTTTAAAAAGCAAATTTAGGCTCCACTCAATACTAGATACTTACGTTATGAAAATTAAAAAATTGATTTGTTAGAATTTTTGATTTTGAATAATATTGTGCTATCTTTTTGTCGTACTACTGAATATGTTTTTGTTTTTTTCTGAAAAACAAGTTCGATTTTTAAATAAAATTTCTATATATTTTCATTTTGTTTTCAAATCTAATTACTTTGTAGTAAATACAAATTTTTAATTTTAATCGCTTTCAATAAAGATTAAAAAATTCAAATGAGCTATCTTAAAAATGAACTTTTTCTCATTCTCTTTTTGCTGAAACATTTGATTTTGATTGCTGAAACACCAAACATGCCGAACTTTCCGGTGTTGCCTTTAGTCATTTTTAATAATAGCATCAAAAAAGTAGCAACAAGTTTTAGAAAGTGAAATTAATTGTGTGCTCAAGCAACCCTTAACACAAAGAGCAAGTATTGCTTTGTTGAACTAATTTTAATAAAAAAAAAGTGTTTTTAGGGGTCAAAATGACAGTCAATTTTTAAAATTAAAATGACGAAAAACTCCGATGATAAAAAGTATTATAATAACAAAATAGTCGTTAGAAAAAAAATGTCGGAGTGAGCGTGTCAAAAACAATTTAATGTAACAATTTAATCTAGGAAGCACTTAACATGTATACCAAATTTGCACGAAATCCGATGACCCGTTGAGATTTGCATTTAGATTTGCAAGACCAAACAAACAAACAGAAAATGAGTTTTATTAATATAGAGTTAATAAACCTTATATAAAATCTTTAATTTTATTTCCTTCTCCGTAAACTTATAGGTTTGAACATAAAATACAATCTCGCGAGTTCCCCTTTACCACAAGACGCACTATGCACTTTTTTTGGCTTGAAATTTGCTCGAAAAGAAGTAATCGAAAAGAAGAAGTTATCGAAAAATTTTATAATCGAAATTTAAATTTGAATGCTATTTTCTTACTTAAAAATGTCCTTGTGGATCCTGGAAAATATTTAGAGGAGGCGTCCTTAATTTACGTGAGGTGATTTTTGTGATTTTTTGACCCCCCCCCCTTCCGTTAGTGAGATTTTGCTCGACCCCCTCCCCCCCCCCTCTAATATCACGTGAGATTGTTCAAAATGCGTGTTTTCAGTGTAAATATGTTAATCTATGCTTCATTGTGTTGGACTTTTTAAAAACACTCGTAATTTATTTTATTATTTTATTTAGGACTAGTTGAGACTAGAATTTAAGACTACTGAGATCGTAGATTAAAATTACAATGAAAAATTCGAACAATGAAATACTTATTAAGTAAAAGTAAGTCATTTAAAATGAGAACTTCTAAACTTGGTGAAGGAATATTCATTCTAATTCAGTCCATGGGGACTCATGTGCTGTCTCGAGAGTGACTACTGGAACCAGCATGTCCATGTGATTTTCAGTAAAATCATCTGCTCCTTCACCCTCGCTCTGATTTAGCCACTCTACACCGTTATCGCTTGCACACAGAAGCTCATTAGCTCAACGTGTGAAAATCCGTGAAGGTCGCACTTTGTGCGCTGCTGCTCGGTGGACTGCGCGCCGATGCACTGCAGCTCTTGTGATGGATGAAAAGTTAATACCGTTAATAACTTTCTGTCATGCTCACCAGGATCTGGGATAGTCAAATGCCCATCAATCTGCGTGATAGGGTGTGGAGGTGGCCCCAGTATTAAGGCGCCTTACGCTCCATAGAAAAAAAATGTTGTTCGACGCAAATGCTCAATACAATCCTTGTTTTATGTTATAATGATTCCCCAAATATTTCGACTCTAGCGATAGCCACTCGTGATTTCGAATGATTTGAAATAACCTCTAAAAATCAAGTTATTTTGTAATAATATTGGCTGGTGTAATAGTTTGCAAAAAATTTAATTGTCAGGCCGGAAAAAGATCTTCCAATCTGCATCAGAAATTGTAAATGCTTGCAATCAGATTAAAGATAACGCTATTTTTCATGCACATTTTTGATATTTTTTATTTTATTTCCATACAAAAACTTTCAAAATTCAATTAACTTCATAACTTTTATATTTTTTTTTTTATTTCTTACGATATTTTTTCAGTAGGTGTTTATTTTATAATTAATATTTTACTTGTAATATATATCAAATTAAGCAATTCTGACTAGGAATCAATGCGAGCACTCAAAACCTTTCCAATGATATCTTTAAAAGGAGGATCGCATTAGAAATAATTAAGTTGTGAATAATTAGTGAAAATAAATTTGAAAAAAATGCATGAAAAAATCATTATTTTTAATCCGAATGCAAAAATTTTAATTTTTTGATGCAGATTGGAAGACCTTTTTTCCGGCTATAATTTCTGAGAATTTATTTTTTACAACAATTTCACAAGCCAATATGTTTACAAAATAACTCGATTTTTAGAGGTTATTTCAAATCTTTCTAGCTCACGGATGGCTATCGCTAGAGTTGAAATATTTGGGGAATCATTTTAACATAAACCATGGATTGTATTGAGCATTTGTGCCGAACCAATTATCTCATAATTCTACACTGTTTCTTATTGATAAAATAATTACGTCATTTTTGCGAGAACCCCCTCTTCCCCACGTGAGATTTAGTGAGATTCTGCTTAACCCCCTACCCCCCTAAATGCCTCACGTAATTAATGGATGCCCCCTTATATACACATAAGGGTGTTCCTTATTTTTCAACTAATTCCTTATCATATTGAGCATAAAATTAACTTCCTAACGAGCTATCATTCGTTAAAATTTGTTGTCGTGCGAAAACAAATTAATAAATTTTTTTGCGAAAATTTTAAAAAATTCGTAATTAAGTATTTCAATCGTCTAATATATAAATGAATTAAATATAAAAAATATCTGTTCAACAAGCTAATTTTTTCTAAATCGGTTAAAAAATGGTAAAACTACAAAACATACACTTATAAAATTATTTTACTTTAAAAGAGTTCATTTTTCGTCTGGGAAGTTCTTGCGATCGTCTGATACAATTTGCAATATTTACTGTTTTTCATTCTCGTTTTGTGACAAGACTTTATTAAAATCTTTCATGAGCTTCAGAGCTCGTTCTGCCGAATCGTTTAAATTTTATTTTTAAAAATATTAAGTTCAACATAATATCTTTATAAATTTTTCTATTCCACAGGATATTTAAGTAAAAAATCTGTTGGAATGGAAAATATTATGAAAAAAAGTTTTAAGCTTTTAACCCATTTTGTACCAGTGGTCGAGATCTCGACCACAAACTTTTGTCGTTTATCATAAAATAATTAAACATATTAGTTTTTGGAATTTAATTAATTTTTTAATGGTTTATTTAGTTTGGTGGTTTAGCTTTCCCGATCGTACACTTTTATTTCTTCTTACCCTGGGAGTCTCGCCTGGGAGGCACAAAAATAGTTCTAAAATAACCTATTTTTAAAGTTACGACTATTGTAACGAGTATTGTAACTACTTAAGTAAAAAAGGGTTATTGATTCAAATAGCCTAAAGCTGAAATAAATTGAATACACAGACACTACTTTATTACAGCTATTCCATATGATCGCCAGACAACGTGGAAGATGACTGGTCGAGATCGACCGCTGGGATAATAAGAGCAAAAAAAACTTTTTCTAATCTTTTTATGCCCCCTCGCATACTGCGTAATGGGTATATTAACTTTGTCACTCCGTTTGTAACTCTGATAAGGAGGCGTGGCAGGAATAGAAAAGTATATACATATATTCTTAATAAGCATTATCTCCTGAGTAGATTTAGCCATGTTCGTATGTCCTTCTTTGATCACGATAAAATCCGTAATTTTAGAGTTATTGTAAGGAAATTCAATACATATCAGAGATCTGCAACGAATATTTAAAAATAAGTAGTACTTGAGTACTATTCGTTTACAACTCAGTGATTCGAATCAGAGATCTGCAACGAATCACATTTTTAAATCAATGAGCGACTTACTCAAAAATGAGTAACCACGGAAGAAAAAAGTTGAACCTATTGAGGAGTTACTGTCGGGCCACCAAAGAGAACAGAAGTGCCATAGGACTTGCTGAAGGAATTTGAAGTAGAAGTTTCTGAAGGAATTAACACCGAGGTTGTTGAAGGAATTTGCATCGAGAACTTTCTAAAGTAAATCGCAACAAAGAAGTACTAAATTTACTGAAAGAGACGAGGATATCAGGTGAAACAAAGGACACGGGCTTAACTTTGGAGGCGCATCGTCAGATCGCAAGGGACCTATTTAGCTTATAGGCGCATCGTCAGATTGCAAAGGTTACGGGCTTTGCTTTGGATATTATAATAATAATTATTAATAGCACAATAGAATTTTATTTGTGGCTGGAGTCACGATTGCGCTGACAAGCTCTTTAAAGAGTACTACAAATCTAAGCCAAGGCTTTACTTACAAAGTCAGTAACAATTTTTTTAATATTTCGTTCAATTCCGCAATGTGGAGGCAAGGCGCATTATTTATCCCATGCTCATATCAGATTTTTTACTTCTCAAACGGGAGTTTTGCATTTTCATTATAGAAAATAGTTGCTCGCAGGGGAATGTGCTTCCAATCCTTTCATTTTGCAATAAAACCTGCAATAACATTTTTTTTAACATTTCAGAGAACCTTAACTTAAGTTGGTTTTCAAATGCAGTTACTTCCTCAGTATATTTTGAACTGTTCAAATATTGAGATAAGGATAGCGTTTCGAGGCAAGAAAAATAATTAAAATTATATTCTCCAAGTTGGCGGTTCCAAAAATACAAGTTTTTGACTGAAAGCGTTTAATTGAATTGTATTTGTATTCGTCGTTATATTATAAATAATAGTATAATATTATGTTTGATAGAAGTAGTATTAATATATTGAATTAAAAATATATCATTTGTATTCTCAAAAAATAGTATGAGCGCCTGCATTGCGAAAATTATAATTGCGCTCATTGTGCTCAGAGCCGCCTAAAATCAATGTTGCATCCTCAGTGATATAAAAAACCGGGCATTTTATAACTTTAATCGTAAATACTGTGCAAATTATCCAGTTACCGTATCGAGCATGGGCGTCCACAGTGGGGGGGGAAAGTTCCCCCTAGGCAGTGAAAAATTTTTATATATCTTCATATTAAATCAAAAAAGCCGGAAGTTTTAATTAAAAAATTTAGGAGAGAATCAAAAAACTTTCTAAATTTTAAATTGCGCTTAAACTTATGGCTTTGAGAACTTTGTTGATAAAAACGTCGTTTTTAGTAGTAGAAGTGTAAAATTTTGCGAAACATGCATTTTGATAAAGTGTATCATAACCAATCAAAACGTCGATTTTGAATTTTTTGTAACTTACGGCTTTTTTGATTTCATAGAACGATATGTCTATTATGTATTTAATATATTTTGAAGAGAATACACAAATAATTATTTTAGGTTAATTTATAAATAAAGCTGAGCTAAGCCATTAGTTTCTAAACAGTATGTTGTACCCGTTGCTGTAAGGCCGAGTTAAAAAATTTTTGAATTTAAGAATACGTATTGAAATGAGTCTGTGAAATAAGGATAATTGAAATAGCATCGTTACTTACTAAGTCGTGTTCGCTCTCACGTTTTTTTTCGCAAACGCGGCTGAAAAATACTGTATTTAGTATGGATTTAAATACATTTATTTATTTAATATTCAGCATTTTTCAGCCGCGTTTGCGAAAAACAAATTGAGAGTGGTGTCGCAATCGTGTCAAAAACACGTAAAATGAACACGGCCTAATAAGTAACGATACCAATTCATTTACCCTTGTTTCACCGACACTTTTAACACGTATTCTTAAATTCAAAAATTTTTTTTACGAATTTTATTCGTAATTTTCAGCCACGAATAGAATTCGTAGAATGGACGTAGTTTGGTATATATTTCGAATATTTTATTCGTATTCGTACAAAAACAAATGTATGTAAATACATTTACAAATTATCCTAGTAACTAGTTACAAAAATAAACCCTCTGTTCAGCTGGGGTTTGAACCTCGGTTCTTTAGCTTATGGAACACGTACTCTTCCAGTAAGCTACCGCCACCTTGCAATCACACATTGCCTTATATTCGGTAATTGTTCGACAAACCAGTCTGAACGATTTCAGTTGTACATTTTTTTAACTCAACTAAAACTTCTTACCTTCTACGAACAATGCATACTACGAATGTAATGAAAGAAATTACGTAGTTATTCCTACGATCAATTGACGAATGTTAAGAAATGATATCCCTTATTAGTCGAAGATCATTCTTCGTAGCAACAGATAGCAAGGGGAATTTAATTCAATAACTCATATAAACTTTGACGATAAGCAAATTTATGTTTTAAAGTCATTGTAATAAACAAGCAGAAGATAAAGTAAATAAATTTAATAAAAAAATTAATGTTTTCCAAAACATATGCTTCTTTTTCTATCATAAAGATGATCCAATTTTTTAATTTTTCCTGAACTTAATAAAATGACAAACAATCCTGAAGCATTTAAATTTAAGACAATTGCAGCGGTCTAGGCGAGAGCAAAGCTTCTTATTCAAAAGTGAAAAAAAAAATTAGAAAATTTAATAAAGTTGGCCAATCAAGGAATAATTTTTAAAAGAATCTTATATCGTATTAAGCAAACAATTTTACATAAGAATTTGTTACTGTCAAAAGTTTTTTATGACATGAACGTAAATAGGAAACTCGATTTGAAACAACCATTTTATACTTCTTAAAATTCATGTTATTTAGCGGCGCCCACCCAGTCTGAGAATTTTCTGAACTTTTTTTCGAGTCACGTGCTTATATTATGGAATATGTTAAGGAAATAAATCTTTATTTAATTATTCATACATTTAGATAAAAAAAAAATTTTCAACTCATTCAGATAATAGGTATGTTACTGTGCTCGATTGTAGTAACTTGCAAGCTACTAGAACTGATTCATGTTGGAAAAAGAAATGAGTAGATTGGTATCAATGCGGTGTGAGATCCAGTGAAAAATATCTTCCTTAGCATACGGGGAGCATTTCAAGAATAGTGACAACTTTTTAATTTTTGAGAATGATATAATTTCAGTCCGCTCGAAATTGGTTTAGAAGTTAAAGGCTTCCAAAGTTAAAAAATGGCCTAAAAATTTAGTTTGTTTGTTTTTTGTATTCTTATAGGAAATTTTTGTATTCTTATTTTAAAAGCTTAAAACTAGGGGGCGCAATAGTCATTAATGCGATTTCATTTTTTAAACTACTAAGAATATTTGCTTTAGCAAAAAATTACTGAAATGTATTACATGACAAAAAATAAAAAAAATTTTTAAATATTTCGGACATGATACGAGAATTATTTTGACACCATCTTTAGTGTGCGTATCACGTTTACAAAATTAGTACCAAAAATTATAGTAAATAGTATTATACAGGTAACATTTTGTTTATGTTCATTCAAGATTCCTTTATGCCTTTTGCGCCTCTAGAACAAATCCTGCGGACGCCCATGGTATCGGGTATGCATTTGTCATACAAAACAAAAAATTTTAGTAATATTTTGACTGTTAAAATTTTGAGAAAAAAATAGTTGAAAGTTTTCTATATGACCTTATTATTTATTATTGTGTTAATTTTCTATGATTTAAATACAAATTCGAAATATTTTATAATATAAATCATTTTTGATTTTAAATACAAGTTCTAGTTTGATAGTTTAAAATCGTTTGTTGAGCTTTAGGTCAGGTTAGAACAATTAATTGCTCTAACGAATTGTTTCCAAACAAACAACAACATTATTAATATAAAAAAGGAAAACATCACTAGCTGATTTTATTGCAATTTCGGCCCTGCTACAGGCTTCATTAGAAATCTTTGTGATGACACTACCGGGAATCGAACCCGGGCGTGGTCGCCGTGCCAGCACATTTTAGCGCACTGCACCACAGAGGCTATGAGATTTCAGCGTCAATTTTTCAGTTTTTCTCCCTTTTATACTTTTTTGTTGCTGTTCTTTTTTGCTTACTTTAGTTAATGCTTATGTCATTATGGAGTCCAATTATTTGTCGGAATTCGCCACTAACAAAGCATAGTTACTGAAGTTGTTTTTAGATTTGGTGAAATATCTTCAGGCTGTATCAGTGTTTTTTTTTTAAATGACTGCCTTAAAATGTCATATGATTAAGTAGCCAATTTAAACGTTCAATTTGTTCTATATAATTCAAATTAATGAATTCCAAATGTGTGAAATTATATGCGACTTTAAGCAGTGAGTTGATCACAGCTTAATCACTCAAAGACTACTGAAGAGGAAATGTAGCGATTTCCGAAACAGACTGTCTTGTCAGCTAAGTGATGTTGTTCCTTCTTAAAAACTTACTTGATCTAAAGCTCGCAATTTAATTCATGTAATAATTTAATAGATCATAAAATTTATTATCTAATTTGAAATATTTATTACATAAACGAATGCATCTAGCAAGATTCATTTGAGAAATAATTAGTTGTATGAATTACATCATCAAACATACGATGGTTTCTCAAAGATATAATTGGAAGATGTAATACTTCGGATAGACTTCGGATGTTTTCATAAGTGAATTTACCAGATAACACATTCAAAACAAATAACAAGGAACAAAATGAACGTCTATCAGATAGTGACCGCAACTTAAGCAATTTACGTCTAGCGTCAGGCCAATTCATCCTTTGAAGCGCATATTTAGTAAAAAACTTGTGAATTTTTCAATACGATTTGAATGCTCAGCGTAAAATGGATCCCAGACAATTGAAAAGTAATCTAGATTACTTCGAACTAAAGAAACATAGAGACCTTTAACAGTCAAAGGGGCCTTAACCCTTCGTTGTATGGGATTGCACATATGCAATGTTTACTTCTAAGAGATGTAGCGTACACACCCTGTTAATATTCGTAACGGGATTTAAAAAAAATTAATTTAGACATATTTTTATTAGTTGTTGCTTCCTTTTGTCAAATTGGTGATTTAGTTTGTCCGAATTTTTAAATAACTTTTCAATAAATATCACAAAAACTTTCAAATGTAAGTAATATTCTGGAAAATAAGTTCATTTTCTTGAAGCATAATTATTTTATTTGCAAATATGCAACATCATACATTTGAGAGATTTTGAAATTACATTGCAGATATGAGGTTATATTGCAGATGTGCAGTTCCATGCATTAAACTTTAATTAATGCTGAAAACTTTTAGAAAGCTTTTTAAGCGTGATTACTGACGATTAAATTCGAAAAATTTTTGATTCATGGGAAAATAGCGAGGATGAATCAAGTGAAGATGATGGTAATGATCATAAAGATGATAACGTAGACGTCAGTAAAATCGCACAGAAAATTCTCGAGCATCTCGATGTTGAAGAAGGGCATTCAAATAATCTAACATTCAAATAACATAACATTACTCACTCACTGTTTGGAAACAACAACATTTTATTCCACGTATAAAAAAGCAAGACTATCCATTTAATACTGACAAGTCAGATTTAAGAAATTTTGTTGGCATATGGATTCTAATGTAAGTTATTCAAATACCCAATAATCGGCGTTATTGGACACTGTGATGAGGCAAAACATGCCACCAGTTTTGCCGCACATATTAAAAACAACGACACTAGCATAGTCATCAATAACAAGCGCTAATGATATGAATCTTATTAAACTTCATCTTATTATTTTCTTTAATTTTGTTACCTAAGATTACAAAAAAATTAATTAGTATATTTTCTTCTACATTATATTAAAACATGAATTACTTACCTAATGTTTAGTTTATTATTTACTACGAATGGAAGTTAGACAAATAACCTATTTTAACTATAATATAAATGCTAGTTAAGTTTACGTTTTGAACAAATATATAGTCATATTAAATAAATATTAGCCATATATATATGGACATTTCCAGAAAAAAGTCAACCGTGACCAAAAACTTTAAACTTATTAAAAACTTTTATTTTATGATATTATGTAAGAGAAACATTTTAATTTTATTAATTTAGGAAACTTCTACATAAATTCATTAACCATGATGATCAAATCGTCTCCACTGTTTCACAAATGTAGTTTCCTTTTTCGTAAATGTTTAGTAAATGTTTCGTAAACTTTTTGTTTTAGTAAAAATGGAAGACATGGCATATAAAGATAATAGAAAAATGGTTGAGGCAAGAAAAGGACAATATATTAAATTTGTTTGTTAATTACTAAATTATATAATTACTTTACTACCTAATTACTTAATTACCTGATATAAATTTAAGGAAATTTTGTCGCGTGAGTTACGGCAAATATTTTTTGGAAACTCTATATATTTTTAAATAAGCAAAGTCCATAGGTAAAGTGGGTTTATTATGAAACTTTACTGTTTTCCCATTATTTAAAAATTAAAAACAAAAACAAGTTATATGGGAAAATTCGCTGAGTTTTTACAATCTAAACATGCTTGTAAAACACACTTCCTTTTTTTGTCGCGTGAGTTACGACAATATTTACCACTGCCATTCTTAATAAGTTACAAGAACGACAATTTTGGTTGATCATACTATTGCTATGTCTTGTAAGACATATGTACACAAGAAATTTTTTTACATTAATAACATAAACTTCCGAGAAAACAAAGCTTTAAGTCGTACGCATGTCGCGTGAGTTACTATGGAAATGCCCATATGTGGTGTGAGCAACGGTCAATGCGACAAAATTAAGCAACAACGAGAACAGCACACACAAAGCTAAAGACCGAGAGCAACAAAGTCAACATCAGTTTGCAACATATTAAGCGCCAACGGTACCGCGAGTACTTCGATGGGAGCCTAAAGTGTGTATCGGCGCTTGTAGCTTATAAATAATTTGTCTCAGATTTTTTAGTTTTTACTCCTTACAATCATCCTATGATTGACTTTCCGACCAACAAGTTTGAAAGTTGTTAATTTTCGTCCCTTATATGTCCCTTATATCGAAATGAAATAAAATAAAATTACCAAAATGGCGATTTACAAATTTGTAAAATCACGCCTTAAAACGAAGGTGAAATGGTAGGATACTGCCGCAACCTCGGTCTTTTCTGACTCAACCAAAGATCCATTTAGACATCTTTATAAAGTGTAATTTTTTTATTGGCAAACATAAAAATTCTCACGAATTAGAAAAACAGTGGATGAGCATAAAATTTTATTTAATAATTGCTAATTTTTTTAAACCGTTCTGCATAGAAAATTAAATAAATGACTTTGCTCGTTGGTTATCACAATTCGAAAAACTTTATAATAAGATAAACGTGCAAGTGCTTTTTGAACTTGATCATCACCTTAATTGAGACTTTTGGAGAAAATCGCATTTGGTAAAGGCCTAGAAGAGTTTTTTTAAACAGCGCCAAACTCTCAAAGAGGTAAACCTTATTTTCAATACGATGACAAAAACAAAAATCCATTTGATATCAATTTCGTTTTATACCAATAACTAGATTGGCGATTAATTACTCACCGCGTTAAAATTCGGTACAACATTTCTCAACTTCTCATTAATTATCCATAACGGAAAGAGCATCGTGGGATTAGTCAAAAAGATCAAGCAGCGAGGACGGACGTCGCACGTTCGAAAAACTGGTTTTATAAAAACGCGTGGTTTGAAAAATTTATTAAAATCTAATAACTTCGGTAAAATCTGCTTAAATCTTAAAAAAAGCCTATAAATAGTTAACAACCTACCCTAAATTTAAAAAAAAAAAATAAGTTAAGAAAAGTGAACTAGTTCCCTTTAAATTAAAGTAATGTGACTAGGAAACTACTGCTAAAGAAAATTGATAAACCAAAAGTTGATATAATAAGCATGCAAAAATTAAAAATTCTAAAAGTAGGTAAATTCTAAATTTTTCAGTTTTTAAAATTAAATCTTTTTTCTAATTTGTTCTAAAATTAGTTTGATTCATTCACTAAAATAAAATTAAATAAAACTGCAACAAGTGATGAGTTAAAGAAAAAAAATTAACTCCTAACCTCCTCTCATACATTTGCCTCCATAAAACTAAAAAAAAAAAAAAAAAAAAACATATGTTAAACTTAACAAAAACTGTGAATATAAGTTCGCTCATCATTTGTCTTTTTTTTTATTTTTTTATTTCTTTTATAAACATTGATTCAAAAGCGCGGTAGCTGTTAAAAAAGAAAAAAGTTATGATATATATACTGCAGAGTTTAGCAGAAACAGGTACGAGAAACGGTTTTAACAGACTAGCAACTAACCCTCTCATCTCCCTGAAAGTACTTTCATCGTGGGAGCACCAACTTTACAGAATGTAAGTCTCTGTTGACATCTTCTCAAAAAATTTTTTTTTCTCTCTTGAGTTGAACTAATAGTTTCAACCATTTTTTTACATAACCGACGCGCTCTTCGGTGTTTATATTTTTATTAAATTTGTTTTTGTTGTTTACACGTCAATGCCAATAGAATATTTTTGCAAATGAAACATTTACAATATTCCAGACGTAGTTAGAGTTCAATGAACTTTAGTATGTTCCGTTTTTTTTCTGGAAATGGTCTTTATACTTCAGTAAAGAAATATTGATAAAGTTTAGATTCGAGCATAAATAAAACGAATAATAGTAAACAAAGAAAAAGTATTTACTAAGTTAAAAATTGTTCAAAGTTTATTATTATTAACAGTATAAAATGCATTTTTCTCTTAATTTAAAAATTATTTTACAATTTTTGCATGCAAGTTTTAAATTTCACATCGGTATATGAAAAAAAAATGAAACATTTGTTAAAAATTTTGTTTGAATTAATTACTCTTTGTAAATAAAATAAACATTATGAAGTGCTAAATAACATGTTTTGATTTCCGTCATCAGTTCGTAAAGGGTGTGATAGTGCTTAGGGATCAGCGTGTTTTATAGGTCTTATTCGCTGATCATGGTTGGGAGGGTTCAGTGGGATCGACTCCATCATAGATTCCCATGAAAGTTTACCATGGCTTTACCATAATTTAGTGACGATTTTCCTGTCTTCTCTCTTCTAACATTTTTCTCTACCTGTCTTCTACCCCCTTAATAAAAACATTGCACGCAATTTAAAGTAATTTGGAAGTAGTCTTTTTTTTATTGTGAGTTGCGGTTTGAACACCACCCCGATAGCCGACGAGCCTGAGCCGGAAGTTCAAGCGTGCATCCGCTTTACACTCACATTTACAAACGCACTGAATATTTTAAACGTTATATGCTACAGGTGGCCCCAGCAATACGATGCGTATGTTTCCGAAAACCACTGAGCGGTATCAACAAGTCGACGAGAACACGGGTAGCAACAAAGTCAACATCAAGTTTGCAACACATTAAGCGCCAACGGGACCGCGAGTACTTCGATGGGACCCCAGGGAGGCACCAGCAACATCACCAACAGTAAACCTACCAACAATTAGCAATATTCAGTTCGTGCCAACGGGACCGCGAGTACTTCGATGGGAGCCCAGGGTGACCCCAGCAACACGATACGTATGTGTCCGAAAACTCAGTAGAGCGGTATCAACATGTCGATAAGAGAATGAGTAGCAGAGCATGGCAACACTACTGAGCGGTATCAACATGTTAACGAAAGCGTGAGTACGACTAGCTAACAGCGAGGCTGTTACGACCACTGATGTTACAAGTACAGTAATTACTGTATTTTACAGTAATCATGGTCAATGTATTTTACAGTAATTTTGAGCCCCGTACAGGCAAATAGTAATTTATGAGTAAAATGCAGTAATTATGAATTTGTACACTAAAATGAACGTTTTGTACAGTAATTTTATTAAAATACACAAAAATAATGTTTGCGAAAAAACATTTTTACCACCTAACTACCTTAATTTTTTATAGTAATATTCCTTTAAAATAGCAAAATTGCGAAATTCCCTTAAAAAAGCAAGACTTCATCAAAATATCTTCGTTAACTTTGAATGTTTTTGTGCCCACTTATAAACAATTTTATCAAACAACGCCAGAAACTGCAAATTATTTGAACACCAAAAAATCCTTAAATTCAATTTTTTATAAATATAAAGAATATGGTCAAAAATATACATAAAAAATTTATATAAATATATATAAAAACTGAAAAATGAAACTACAAGTGATTGAAATAATAAGATTATGTTAAAGACTTTAAAACTTATGTATGTTACAAACACATTGTGTAAGAAAACAAGGTGACGGCGAATTTGAATTTTTGTTGTAAAAATCCAACACTCAAGTTGTCAAACCATACAAAATCAACTTTTCTGTCTCTTTCACTCATTTACGAGTTTGATGACGTCGACATCATTTGCACTTTGATTTTTTACACCATGTTACAAACCTAATATGTAACTTTTAAAATAATTTGTTTTAATATGTTGATTAATTTTTTGTTATTGTTCTTGTTTTACTTAACTTAACTTTACTGAAATATTTTTGTTTTTGTAAGTATAAATAAAGCTTTTTTTATGAATACTTACTTTTTTTTATGTACAGTAATTTTACTGTAAAAACAGTGTACGGAATACTGTATTCAGACAAATTTGATGTAACATCACTGGTTACGACTAGCCAGCAGAGGTATGCAATGAATTGAAGAATGATGAGAAAGTTAGTTGCTGGCGAACCACGGAAGCGAAAAGTTGAACCTATTGAGGAGTTGCTGACGGGCCACCAAAGCGAACAGAAGTGCCATAGGACTTGCTGAAGGAATTTGAAGTATAAGTTTCTGAAGGAATTAACACCGAGGTTGTTGAAGGAATTTGCATCGAGAACTTTCTAAAGTAAATCGCGACAAAGAAGTATTAAATTTACTGAAAGTGACGAGGATAACAGGTGAAACAAAGGACACGGGCTTAGCTTTGCAGGCTCATCATCAGATCGCAAGGGATTTTTTTTAGCTTATAGGCGCATTGTCAGATCGCAAGGGGCATACTCGAGCCGGGCAGCATATGGTTAGAACATAAGGACCACAACGACGATCACCAGAGTTTCCGCCAACAACCACGCCCACTTTCGAACGAGAGTCGAACAGCAACAACCTCAATCACCGCCGCATTGCTCACCACACCGCCTTAGTATTTTATAAAATATTTACAGAAATTAAATCTAAAACATTAATAAATAAAGCTTTATTTGGAAGAACCTGAAACAAAAATTCTTTTTTGTGACCAATTCTGGACACGACTGAGAATACATCAGCTATAGAGCCGGAGAAGCGGCAGCTTCGTTACAGTCTATGAACTTTAGTGAATAAATAAATAAATATAATAAATAGAATAAATAAATAAATTGCAAGAAACACTTTAATACAAGAGACGATGTTAGTCAATCAATTTTAAAAATTAAATTATCTTTGCATTTGAATGACAGTGCTAATATGAAACAAAGGGATGATCCAAATTTTGACCGGCTTTTTAAAATTCGACCGCTAGTTAACCATTTGCAAAAGCGATTCAAGTTGATTTCATACGAAAATTGCCTTTTCGTTGACAAACAGTTACGCTCCACGAAATATAAGTTAATATACAACACTTATAGCCAAAAAAGCAATCCATTCATTGGGTACAATCCGTCGGAATATATTTCAGAACTCAAAACTACCGATTGTTCCAATATTAATGATGTCAAGCTTCATATTAGTCCTGAGATCATAGCTGAACGACTTGTCAACAAATTTTGTAAAAACATATCTATTGAGTGTCCGAATATTGTTATAATACAACAAATTAATGGGGAGTCGATTTATTAGACTCACTTATTGGACGCTACAAGATTTTTTTCATTGTGTAGATACCACATTAGTAAATGCATTGCTATTGTACACGCATACGGAACAACAAAGCGGTACTCATGGAAACATAACATTAGCCAATTTTCGTTTGCAAGTTGCAGAAAGTCTTTGCAAAATAGGAAAGCTATCAAAAAACGTGGTAGACCTTCCGAATTATCAAAAAACCTTAAACAAAAGACGAAACATCAGAGAAGTTTCTCACAGCCTCAAACAGAAGTTCGATTAGACCATTTTAATCACTGGCCACAATGGACAATAAGAGTTGTAAATGCCAATTACCAGGGTGCAATGGATACATCCATATTAGCTGCTCAAAATGTCAGAATAGACCATGTTTTAATCAAGTAAGATATTACTTTAAACGATTTCACAGTGAATAATGTTTAATGTATCTAATAAATAGCAAAGAGCTTTCAATTTGGGAACAAAAATCCTTACAGATCAGTGTGATATTTTGCATATTTTTGTACTATCCTGTGTTTAAAATTGTCTTAGTTATAGATGAAGGTGCATTTTAATTCTTTATTTATATTTATTTATATCAAACATGCAAAATAAAAAGTAAAATTTAAACCATCATACAGTAATTTTTATTGCTTATATCCAAATTTCGCATCCAAATTTCGTTTATACATTCTTTAATTACATATAACAACACAAAAATTTTTTATAGACAGGGAGAAAAAGTCATGTAATGAAGGGTTAAAACTTTGAGAATTCCTTTTCATAAAACACATCATATGATTTAGATATAACATATTGATAGTGACTTTTGAAGCTAAAATTAGAGTCGAAATTACACATAAGTCCTTATTTACATGCTTACGGATTAGAGTATGATTTTTGAGCAGTTAAAAGCGATTTGAATATTGCACTTAGTAAAAGAAACTACACAACATTTATTTGTGTTCAGATTTAAGTTATTACACAAACACCAATTACCAAAAATATTTAAATCATTTTGTAACAATAAACAATCGGAAGAAGACGAGACTTTGAGAAAAAGTTTAACGTCATCGGCAAACAATAAACACTTATAGCGCATTCTTTTCTGAAAAAAGTTCTGACCTCAGAGAATGTAGAATTTTTTAGATTCTGACCTGAATTTACAGAATGTTGACTTCTTTTGAGCTGAGAAAAGAACGAAAAAAATGCAAAATTTTTTTTTCATTTGATATTGGCTGCACTGTTGTTTCGAATTCCGATGTATTTACGATTGAGGTTATGTATAGTGCTGACTGCATGGAATTTTTAACAAATACTCATCGAGCTGTTGAGTTTTATTAAATGTAACCACTTTAATCAAAATTGTTTTGGATTAAATTTAAAAAAATTTTCAAAATTGGAACTTTTGCTTCTCACAGCATATAATATTACTGTCCAAATTATTTTTTTTTTCGCAAAATTCTGCATTTGTTATACTTTTGCAACATTTTTTTTGGAAAAGAACGGAAAAAATGCAGAACTCTTAAAAAGGTCAGAAAAAATGCAGAATTTCTTTCCAGAAAAAAGACTTGAAAAAAATTGGGCAAGTAATTTATGAAGAATAAATTGAGGAATGCCGGAAAAGGCAATGATGACATCTTGTGTTGTTTGGATTTTATATATTTATATAACAGAAACCCCTGTCGGCCTTTGTAGTCTAGTGGAGAGTGCGCTAGGCTATCAACCGACAGGTCCCTGGTTCGAATCCGGGTTCGGGCATGGTTCTTTTCACTTTCTTTGTTTTTTCCTACATTTAAGAATTATGGAAAACTTAAAATCCACAACTAAAATTGTGGAAAATGTGGAATTAAAGGACAGGAACAACTAAGGGCTGGAAATGCTTGCCGAGGTTAAGGTATAACACTAGCCTCGGTTAAAAGCCATTCAAATTGTCTTTCACGGTTGTTTCGCCTAATCAATAATTCACGTATGGTTCCAATCAATTCCTCTAAATAAATCTATCCCTTTCCTTTTAGGTCAAGGACCAAACCTTGTTTGTATAAGGCACATTCCTTGGTTATTTGATCTTTAAAAAAAAGCCCTAATGTTTGGCTTTTAAGCGAGCCACACTAAAATTGAAGGCCTCAAGGCCGCTCTATAGAAGTTCCACATAAGCAAAACTGTGAATTCTGTTGCTCCTTAACGTTGTGCAAGAATAAATAAATAAAATAGCAAAACTGTTTAGTTTTATAAGATTTATTTATTTAATTAAATGGACGCGTTTCCACACCTAAGATGTCATCAGCTTAGTACTCAGAAAACTAAAAAAGTCGAAGAAGTTATTGTGCAACAAACATACATACATACATTTTTTTTTTTGCAAAGAAAAAAGGCAATATGGGTATTTCCACAGGAAAGTCTACCGTGACCAAAAAATTAAAACTTATTAAAAACTTATTATTTTATGATATTATCTAAGAGAAACATTTTAATTTTATTAATTTAAGCAATTTGTACATAAAATTATTAACCATGATGATCACATCGTCTGCACTGTTTCACAAATGTAGTTTTTCTTTTTCGTAAGTGTTTAGTAAATGTTTCATAAACATTTTTGTTTTATTAAAAATGGAAGGCATTGGCTAAAGATAATGAAAAAATGGTTGATGCAATTAAAGGAAAATATATTGAATTTGTTTTTAATTACCTAATTACATAATTACTTAACTACCTAATTACTTAATTACCCAATTAAATTGCAATGGAAAAAACTGTCCCGTGCGACCTGTCCCGTGCGACCGAGCTTAATATTAAATTAAAAAATAAGTGTTAAATATTATTGGGTAAAATAAAAGCAATTTAAAAGAAACACCAATGCACAATATCCATAAAATAAACTCTTTGAAATATTCCTTCAGACTTCGCTGAATTCGGCGCTTGAGTTGTTGTCCTCGAAAAAAACTTCCGTTTTTGTCCCGTGCGAACCCCGTTGTTTTTGGCAATTATTTTTAAAAGGAAAAATTACCGATAATCAACCTTAGCACCACTTATAGAGCTTACTATGAGTTATAAGTTAAGACCATTATCAAAATATAAATCCGTGTTATTACTACTTTTTTTTCAATTTAACTGCGTACGACTGTCCCGTGCGAGACCATGGAAATGCCCATATGGCAAGAGTAAAAACATAAACAAATTTTTTAAAAACAAAAATAAAACGCAGTCAAAGTTAATTAAAAGAGAAACATTTAACTGCTAATTATATTAAATAAGTAAGATGGTGCAGACCTTTCGTCTCGGTTGACATTGTTGTCACGGTTTATGGATATGTGCATTGATTCGAGCACATTTAGCCTAGTTGCATTACTCTCTTTTTCCAAGAGCTTGAAGTTTTCGACAGAGATTTGATGGTCACATTCCAAAATGTGTTCAGCCATGCCACTTTTATAGTGCTCTTTGTTTTTGATGGAGCGGAGATGTTCATTTGCTCTAATTTTTAAAGCTCGGCATGTTTGGCCATCGTTGCATCCGCTGGTGTCACAACGGACACTATAAATGCCAAACATTTCCATATTTGGTATGCTCTTTTGTAGATTTTAGCAGCTGTTTCAGTTTGCTGTTACTAGACGGGGCTAGCTTAACGTCGGCTTTTCTGAATTATTGGTTTATCTTTTTAAACATTTCCAGTAAATATGTGCAACCGTATCTCTTTTGTGGTTTTATTTTTTCGATTAACGATGTACATACAAGTTTTTTTTATGATTTTTCGTTTGTGTTTTGCCACCAACTTGTCTATGCTATCAATAGTGTAACCATTGGTGTCCGCCAGATGATATATATGATTAAGTTCCTTTTCATACCGTTGTTCGGAAAGTGGCAAACTGCACATTCGAAATATCATTGAGTTCAAGGCGGCATATACTTTTGTGCGGGATGATGGTTTGATTCGAATGGAATGAAACGGTCGGTGCTATTTGATTTGCGAAAAATATCGAAATTGAGTTGGCCGTCATCGTTGCGTGATATGCATTAATCCAAAAATGATAAGGACCTATTCGACTCTTCCTCTGTGGTAAATTGAACACTTTGGCAAATTTCATTCAAAAATGTTGTTGTTTTGGATATATCCGATTTTTTTACAATCGCAAATACATCGTCAAAAACGAGGAGTGGCTCTCTTTCATTTTATTTCCCAAAGACGAAACATACAGATCACATATGAACGGAGAAAAAGGGTTTCCCATTGCAGTGCCAGTGGTTTGGTGGTAAAATTGACCGCGAAAATGGAAATATGTTTGGTTCATACAAATATTTGCTAGATCGTAAGGAGCAAATTTTTCTAGATGGTTAAAGTCTTGCTTGTCTAGCCACTCTCTTAAACAATTCATTGCGCCTTCAATCGGAATGCTCGGAAAATACGATATGATGTCATAAGAAACAAGTATTTCGTCTGATGTCAGACTTAAGTTTTTAGTTTATCAACGAACTCAAATGAATTCTTTATGGAGAAATTATTGGTTTTTTTAAAGCTCTCAAATTTTTTCACTAACCACTTGCTAAATTTTGGCACGGCGAATTAATATTTGACAAAATTGGTCGCATTTTGTTTCCAGGCTTGTGGATCTTAGGGAGACCGTATATGCTGACTTTGCCAATTCATTGAGTGGATTTTTTACCAGTTTGTAAGGACCCGATTCTACTAAACTGTTCATGCCAGCGTCATAGTGTCTTCTAACAAGTGCCACCACCGCATTACCCTTATCAGATTTCATGATGTACACGTCCTTTTTATTTATGGATTTATACAAGACAGCTTTATACAAGTACTTGTCCACCTTACTTTTTGAAGAGATATTTCCACTTAGAATTTTCTTAGATTCATATCGAATGTGTTGCTTTGTGTCGTAGTCGCATTTTGTTAGTGCTGACTCAATATCGGTTATCGTTTGTATCATTGGGAATAATAAAGGTGGCAATGCAAAATTTAAACCCATATTTAGACCCATAAATTTGCTTTTGCTATGTTTTCCATCTTTATAATTTTCCTTAGACTTTATTTCTTTCAAGTATTCAAGTTTCTTCTTTTTTTATTTTAATGGATTCTGTGAACTTATGTTTACATTTAGCATGCATTTCTGAATCAAAAATATCCCATTGATGACTTGGAAAGTGTTTAGCCAATTTTCGGTGAAATTTGTATAGCAACAGATCGAGCACAGATAGATTAGCATAATGGTGATTCAGTTCGCAGATAAACCATTTTTTTGCCACATTCAATGCTGTCTTAGCGCTGTTGTTTTTGCAGCCAATTTAAATCTTAATAAATTTCGGGAACAACTCTTGTTTTTTGCATTGAGACAAGACACCTTCTTTTTGAGTTTCTGATACTTTTTTAACTCCAGTTTTTTGGTTTCCATATTTTAAAGATAAAAAATTATTCAGGCAGTCGCTACACAATGGCATATTTAGAATGGTGAGAATGACGTGTGAATATTAATGGTGAGACGTATCGAATGGTAAGAATGATATTTGGAGCAAGCTGTTTTCCTTGCTGTGCACAGTACATAAAAAATCTGAATGCGGAAGTAGTAGCTTCGGAGCAACCGGTAGCAAAGCAATTTAAGACTCATTATGTTGACGATTATGTGTACAGCATTAGAATGCAAAAAGCTTTGTGTATTAGTCAGGCGGTCAAGGAGGTGCACATGCAAGCAGGTTTTGATTTAAGAGAATTCGTATCGAACTCGTCATTTGTACTATAGCAATTGAATGGAGCCGCAGATAATAATGGATCAAATACCTCAGTGAAACTAGCTTCGGATTTAATTGAAAAAATATTGGGCATATATTGGGATAGCTTGGCTAATGAACTCAACTTTAAGCTGCAAATGAATCGAGTCGCTGCAGAAGTGGTCTCAGGACGCAGATCGCCGTCAAAAACAAAATTACTCAATTTGGTTATGTCAATATATGATCCTTTCGGTACGCTCGCTAACTATACGATATATCGCAAGATGTTTGGCGAGTTGAAATAAATTGGAACGAAGCTATGCCTGAATATGCTAATAGCAATTTTAAGCAATGGATCAATCAACTCGATAATGTGAAGAAATTTTGACTTCAAAGATGTTTCATAGCCGGGAAGACCAAATGCTCACCGTTGAAGATGTTGTCCATTCCCAGATTGGAGGTGCAGGCTACTGTCTTAGGAATTGTCTAAGAAATTTTATTGTCGAGAGTCACAATGTTAAAGTCAGCCGGACCGTCTATTGGAGTGACTCCAGAACTGTTTTATGTTAGATAAAATCAGACAGAAGGCTGTTTAAACCATTTGTCGCACACAGAGTGAGTGAAATTCTGGAAACATCAACAGCAGGCGAATAAAAAAGGGTCTCAACAAAAATTAATATTGCGGATGTGGCAACAAGATCAAAGTATCCGCTGCTTTACGAGACGCCAAGTAAGTGGACACGAAGGCCTAAGTGGCCAACACAACCAGATGAAATGCAAAATGAGGCGCCATTAGCAGAACAGCGAAAAATATGTCTTGCATTTGTACACGATGCAATTGTCGATTTAAGTACATTTTCAAAGATTTTACGCTTACAACGTACAGTTGCTTGGGTGTTACGTGCCGTGAACATATTTCGATTTGGCAAAGGATCGAGTCTTGCTTCCATACAATGTGGTTAGCGATCAAATAATTATTTGAAGCAGAATTATTTTTATGCCGAATGGTACAAAAACTAGTCTATGAAATAGCTTTCTGACTTACAAAACGAGAAAACCATTTCGAGATCCAGTGAAATTTTTTCTTTGAATCCGCGACTGAACGAAGATCGAGTTTTGGTAGTAGGTGGAAGACTCGATTATGACATAGCCATGCCGGAGTCTACACGACATCTAATTATCCTACCAAAACAACATGCACTCACAGATGTGTTAGTCATGAGGCATCTTAAGAGATATCACCACCAAATTAAAATTTAGTTGTCAACGAGATAAGACACAAATATTGGTTACCTCACGTGCGTAGAAAAGTTAAAAGAGCCCGAAATAATTGTCAAGAATGCAAAAACAACACAGCCAAGCCGAAGCCGTCACTCACGGGACAGTTGCCGTTAGATCGAGTGACACCCTATGTGGGCCCATTTTCTTATACAGGAATTAATTACAGCTGTAGTCAAAATAATAGCAGTACTCTTTTATTCACACATGTTTGTATAAACAACACTTGTCTACAAATTTCGGATCCGGTAAGCCCATAATCGTTCCTATATGTTCTTTCATCGCTGGTTCACAACGAGTCATCAGTTTCCTCCTATATTGTAAAATTTTTCAGATACAGGGTATTTTACGTTTTTGACAAGTGTTTAGTATTATTGGTTTAGAATCTCAACTACTCACCATAAAATAAAAAAAAACTATTGTGTATTTTAGAAAATTTATCAAATGTTCCATCAATATATCAACCACTATCGTGTCATATGCTGTAGCAGAACTAAAATTTTGAGATTATCAAACGAAATATCAACAAATTTTGTATCCTTTGTTTTAGCGGAGCTGTAATCGTCCAAATTTAAAATATCTGTTTTTCATGTAAAAATACGCTTAATCAACAGGTTTTTTCTAAATTCTAACTTTGGATGATAACAGCTCTGCTAAAATAAAAGATACAAAATTTGTTGATATTTCGTTGGGTAATCTGAAAATTTTAGCTCCGATACAGCACATAATACGAAAATGATTGATAGATTAATGGACAAGTTGATATTTCTTTTAAATAGAAAATATTCTTTTTTATTTATGGTTAGTAGTTTAGATTCTATATAAATAATACTAAACACGTGCTTAAATCGTAAAACACCGTTTCTTGAAAATGTTACAATATCGGAGAAAACTGTGTACAAATTTGGAAAGAGTATTGAAAATACATCTAGGAATGATACGGAATGACGGTTTACCGGATCGAAAATTTGTAGACTAGTTTTATTTATCCAAACATGTCTGAATATAAGAGCACTGCTATTATTTTGACCGCAATTGTATGTCAGTCCAGTCTTTGTCACAATTGATCGAAGGCATGAACAAATATTCAACGAGGTATCAAGCATGAAAATCCATTCATAACTTTTTAAGATCTATTCTTATATTCACAATTTGTCTAAAAAACTAGTGGTTTCCCTTTTACGAAAGCACTACACTAAAAATGTTTATATCTTTAAAAGTTATGCATGGATTTTCATGTTTGACACTTTGTTGAATAGGAACTTTAATTACCTTTCTAATGATAAATTGTAGTTTAGTTAAAAAGATTTGTAGGCCATTTTTTCCAACTTTGGAGGCCTATAACTTCTAAACAAATTACAATCGGCCTGCAGATTTGGAGATAGGAGGCCAAAACCCATATAATCTGCAAAAATAAAAATTAAAAATTAGAGTCGTCGCTTATCTTGAAAAGTTTAGAATTTTGTTAACAGAAGAGGTGTACCCATCAAGATTCACTCTGATATGGGAACAAATTTCGTCGGAACAGATGGTGAGTTTAAGAAGGTATCTGATCTTTTCGATTATGATAAGTTGCAGGCAGAACTCACAAGAAAAGGAATCGAAAGGCCGTCCATTGATGTATCTTCCTTCCTATTCTGTAGCAGTGTGTGCACAAGGAAGCAATATCGTATAAGTCACAGTTAAAAAACACATTCTGGCATCAATGGATTGGCGAATATCTTCCGATACTGACCCGGCGTATAAAATGGTTCGAGCCCTACGTCAGGTTAAGCAAGGCGACGTGGTAATATGTAATATGCTAATATGTAATAAAAATCAGGCGAAAAGTCAACGGAGACGGGATGTGCTGGTGAAACCGATCCAGGCCAAGGATGGCCAAACAATATCGGAGGTGAGTACTAGCAATACCATTCTGCGAAGATCAGTTTCGAAACTGGCGATCTTGGATGTTATGGTAAAGCTTTACGGTTTACGGAATGTTACTGCACGATGTGGCAACTCACTTGCACAAAAAGATTTAAAGCACAATGGCAACACTCTTTATGTATTTAATACTTTATGAACAAAACGAAACACTAACAAGTGACGCTTATTATTTGAATTAAATAAAGAAAGACGGACAAAGTTAGACGAACATACATATTCAGCCCTATTATGAATAATTTTTCACGCGGAATCGGAAAAGGGAGTTTTAATTTTTAAGATAAAGCTCAAAAGCATTTTAATAATTTTTAATGCAAATTTGTTAATAAACCGTTGATGAACAAATTTGCATTAAAAATTTCCAAAATGTTCTTGAGCCTTATCTTAAAAATTAAAACTCCCTTTTCCGATTCCCCGTGAAAAATTATTCATTATAGGGCTGAATGTAAGATTTGTATTTTATATTTTAAGAAATGAAATGTTACAATTCATTACTTTCCAAAAATACACCTAAGAAAACGGTACTCTGTAGTGAACAGCACAAATTAAAGGTATTTGTAGTGTTTATTTTGCTGTAAAATCATTTTGGCGAAACCTCTTGTTCAAGCAGAAACACTCGGTTTGCGGTCACCCAGCGGCATGTCTGATTGAACTCGCTGCAAGCTCCACTGATTAATTTCGTTTTAATATAATTGAACCGGTGTTGTTTCGCAGCTGTATTGCCTATAGAGCGAAGTTCGGTCAACTTATTAGGAGGAACTTGGAACATCACTATAATAAATTTTTTAAGATCATGCGTCACATTAGAAGCAGCAAACCAGAATTCTAGCGACATAAAGTATGACTCGATGTTAGAAGACGTCATACATGGCGGATTTATTCGAGGCGGAGCTACTTCATTGACGTATGCGGCCAAGTCGGTTTGTAAATATTCAACAACTGTTGTACTTGGCCACGAGAGCCTTTAGGAGCCTCTACAGGGTTGTCATCCCTTATTATGAGTTTGATGAGCTTTCGACGTTTGATCTTCGCTGGTTATCGAACAGCGCGTATCGAACGTCAAATTCTTAATATGAACAGTGCAATTCTGTCGAAATATTCTTTGTTCATCGAATTTTCAGTCGAATAGAGTATTTTAAACTGATTTTGAAAATAGTATGCAAGTCTAATGTGGTGAGCAACAAATCGCAGTTAGTACTGTTCTCATTGATGGAGGCAAATCCTATAATTGCAAAGGGTATTTGTTCTAAAATGCAGGTGACAAAGAAATGGGAAGAGTTCACGCTGGAATTAAACTGTTTAGGACCACCAGCTAGAACAGCAAAGTGGCCAAGGGCTAGCTAAAGGAAGCGCCCCTCAACCTTTTTCTACTTCTAGTCAGTTCTGTCAAGCTTTCATTCTTTTCTGGCGAATCTTCGAACCATAATTCCGTCGTAGTCATAACTATTGTCAACTCAATAATAAGTGTAAGGTGGCAGTATCAGCACTTCCTTTGTTTTCTTTTTGACATTTGTCGTAACTGTTTCTTTCTGCTTTAAGATTTTCGATCTAAAAAGAAAAACGTAATTGTCCAGTAAAAGTTACCATTTTTTAAAGTCATTTGTAAATTTAACACGCGGTCAAACCAATGTAGGATTACTAAACTCTGTAAATTTTCATCAATTTGTATTTGAATTTGATTTTATTATATTCCCTTTCAGTACTTAAAAGCAAGCATTTGCGAGCTGCGCTCGATAGCAAATACAATGCAAATTGAACTCTCCTAAGTGTTTTTGATTTCGCGGGCGTTGCTGCTCATAGTTTGGTTTGGAACCCTAGCAAAGAACTAAGACGATTAGAAATTTTAACAATTCTTTTAAACAAGCGCTTGAAACACTCAACAATGACTACTCCAGGAAAGAGTTGCCCCATGTGCCAGGAAGATGACGATTCCAGAATGGTGCAGTTGGATAGATGCGATAAATGGTTTCATTACCAATCGTCAACGTCGACTCCAGCATTGATGATAATAATGAGGATTGGCAGTGCAACGATCGCAAGAAATCTCCAGCAGGTACAGCACGTGTATATTGTCGTCGAATACTAAATTCCCAGGCTGTGCAAATTATAACGCAAAAGCTATTCAAAATCTCAAATTTGGGTTGTATGGGAGATGCCACGCCCCTTTTCCCAACGCTGTACGTACTACCTAAGTTCGTAGTCCGTACGGACTTAAACCTGCGCATGAATGCGAACAACTAATTTAGAAAGTTTCATCATGACCAGATGAACGGTGTAGAAATGTATTGAGGACACACAAACAAACAAACAAACAAACAAACAAACAAACAAACAAACTAACCAACAAACCAACAAACGTACATTCATTTCTATATATAAACATAGATTTTCTTTCAAAACTTAAGGAATTCAATACCAAAAGGTTTTGCTGGTTGCTACTGATGCTGCTGCGTATATGCTCTCCTAAATGAAGTCTCTACGAGTGCTATTTCCGAAAATGTTACATGTCACATGTTTTGTACATGGCTTACATTGTTTAGCTGAATTCATTCGTCAACAGCTCCCAAAAGTAAACGATTTGATTTCAAATGTAAAATCTATCTTCGTTTCACTTTCAAACAATTATAAATATTTTTTTAATATTTCCTGTTCGTAGTCACTAGCTCGTTGACAATTATTCAAAAACTCAGCCATACCGTTGCCACTTGAGCCCGTAATAATAAGATGGGGAACCAAGAATAATATATAATTCTTTCTATAATATATAATGATTCCTATAATATATAAACGCTTTTTCTAGAAATCACATTTTTTGAGTTGGCGGGCGTGATAAAAAAAAACTACTACACAAATCGTTTTGAAATTTTAATATGTTATTGTACAATAGATTGAACTAAAAAGATCGGTAAAGTATTTTTTGTTTTCAAGGGATTTTTTGATCCAAAAAATCGGCTAATTTTGAATAAAACACCGCCATTTTGTCAATTTTTGAAAAAAAATTCTTTTAGTTCAATATATAATGGCTTTAATGCTGATTAAAACCCCGTTTTTTTGTTTTTTTTTCAGATGTTCCAGTGAGCCAAAATCACGTCCGCCGTGATTTTTTGATATTATTTTCAAAAACCTGCAGCAGCCAAAAAAACACGCTGGAACACGCTTTTTTATACTATTTTTACATAAAAATAAATATGCAAAGTTTCAATAAGATATCTTGTTCCTTTCTTAAAAAAATTTTGCATTTTAAAAATTTCATTTTTGAGAAATCCCGGTGTGTACTGTCCCCTTAAATGCATTACTGCAAGCGTCAAACATTCCATTGAACATATTTTTTGCATTACAAGCTCAAATAGCGCATTGTACATTTTTTGATTTATATTCTTGGGCGCAAGGAAGGCGTACTGTCCGATAATGACAACGTTGAAATTGATGATACTCCTGACTTAGAAGGTCAGAAGTATTCTCTTATAGGTATTTTTTTTAAATGTTTAAAAAAAAAGTATTTTGACGAATTTTGTTAATTTAGGATCAATATTAAGAAATATAACAGCGACAGCTATTTCTGAAAGTTTACCCAGCGAAGAAGACAATCTACAAACAATGCCTCTTGATTTGGAAATGGCTGATGATGGCTTAGAAAATCTCGCTAGGTACATTTGTGATAAGCTGCATTAGAAGGTGTTTAACATTCCTGTCGATTTAAATAACGACCAAAGTTTCAGTTGGGTCAATCATCTGAGTGAAGGCGGGTTTTCGAAGCCAACTCAAGATTTAATAACACACATGCGTGCATTAAAAGACACTTTTGATAAAACAAATGGAGACACTTTATTTATCTCAAATAATTATTTAAAACATCACATAGATTTATCTGAAAATGTAATGTGTGATATTAAAATAAAAACATTATTTTTTCGTGCATGAATAAGAAAAATAAATAAAGATATTTTGGAAAATATATATGCTAAAAGAAGAAAATTAAATATGACTGTGTCTTGAAAAAATTAACCCAAACTTTTAGTTGCATTGTTGTTTTATTTCATTTACTTATTTGACAAAGAACTTGAATTTACAGTAAATAAAACTTTTCTTTTAAGCACGAGTACTTTGTATGCTTGCGTGAAATTTTGATGACAGTTTATTTATTTTTTACGTGAAAATTTAACAAAATAACAAAAAAGCTTGGATTCATTGCCGATACAACAAAACTGATGCCTCAAAAGTATTAAATGCTATTGCAATTACACACACAAAATATTCAGTGCTTTTCATGATCTTTGTGAAATCATTTGTATCTAAAAATTGTGCTGTCAACTTCTTCAAAAACCAATAGCTGAAAACAAATCAGAGCGTAAGAAAACAAGGTGAACGCAATTTTTCTTTCAAAATCCAACATTTGAGTTATCAAACCATACAAAATCCACCTTTCTGTCATTTTCACTCATTCACATGTTTGAAAGCTTTATCAAAAGATTTCGACGTCACGTTCACCTTGTTTTCTTACACCATGAACCAAACATAACATAAACAGAACTATAGCTGGAAAATTTTCTCACGGACAGAAAATCAGTGAGAGAAACAGAGAAACTATCTTTTCCTATCAACGTCACGATAGACATAACGTCTTTCGCAGAACCAAGGTTCATTTATAAGATTGTGGCACTTGAGAGAAATGCACTCTTTTTTCCGCCTTTGCTCGAACTGTCACTGTGCTTTTCTTTGTTCTATGCATTCATTTTCTTGATTTCTTTTCATCCATTCTGACAGTTCGACCGAGCTCGCTCTCAAGTGCCACAACCTTATAAATGAGCCTTGCACAGAACTGTGCAGCTTTTTCTGCGTCTGTTGGCGTAATCTGTTGTATATTATTTTTGATGGGGAACATGGCTAAAAGCTTGCGTATACTATGCTGATCATTTTGACGCTGTGAAGTTGACAGTAGACGATTTAGACGAAAACGATCGAGAAAGCATTCGCAAATCACAAAAGTTATTTGCAACAGCTAAAGTTCGGATTCATCTAGCATTCATTAAAGCCAATTTCACATGCATCGTTGACGGAATTAAAAAGTTGGAGTCTAAAGGTCTAGATTTAAAAACATGCATGGATATCATTGTTAAAGTTCGCTCAAATTTGATCTCAATGGACAGAAAAGAATTTCTAGAGATATACTTGTACAAATTAAAAATATAATTTATGCAAATTATACAATGATATCGATACGAACAAATACGTATCAACTTTGTCACCAACCGAAATTGTAATGTTTAAATTTGCACCCGTTACATCGGTAGATGTTGAGAGGTCTTTTTCAGCATATAAATCTATTTTGACTTCAAAATGACGCTCTTTTACATTCGAACAATTTAAACAACATCTTCTTTTCGATTCCAAGAAGATAATTTTTTAAACATGTAAAATTTTGGGATTGAAACATAAAAATTTTAAAAAATATAATATTGTTGATGTTGTTTTTTGCATGTTTTTCCATTTATTTAAAAGATTTTCGTCTTTTTTCGTGCTTGTTTGCGTGCTTATTTTGGCATTTTTTTGTACTTGAGAGCTTGCTTATTTTAGTATTTGTTCATGCTTTACTATCGTAGCTCTACTTAGTAGTGACAATATTGGATTTGGTTATTAAAGGGTCCGCCAAATAACTTTTTTTTTTTTTTTGAAATAAACGCATTGGGTGGTCAGTTGGCTTCAACTCCTGAACCAATTGGACTTTGTATGGCGTCATACCAAGGTCTTTATGCAAAATTCGTCTCAATGATGTGTCCGAAATGTTCAATTGTTGAGAACGACGATGAATTGGTGTTGATGGCGCTTCACGCACACTTTCTGCCACAGTAGCAATATTCTCGGGTGTACGCACTGCTTTTGGCTTTTCACGCTTTGGTTTATCGATGAGGATGCCAGTTTCTTTCACTTTTTTCACAAGATAACGAACATACGGAGCTGACGGTGCTTCTCTTCTTCCAAAATCCATACGCAATTTTCGCACACATTGACCCTGTTCTCACTCGCCTTAAAAAAGGCAGAGTAATGGCGTTATTTTGACACTATGCATCTGTCAGGTGTTCTTACTACCGACTTTTTTAATCCCGCCTTATTTTGCATTCCGAGAACAGTCCATAAATGTGGTGTTAAATTTCGGAGAATTCATTACTTTGTAAGTCTTAAATTAAACAGCAACGCAAACAGAAAACCCAACCAATGCAAAACAAAATTTATTTGCGCTAAAACATAAGAGAACCACGAGGAAAATGAGGCACAATGAAACTTCAAAGTAACAGACGTCAAAATGAATCGCAAAATTTTTAAAATTTTTGAAAATGCTGCCTCACGTTACTTGTCACCTTCCCACTTCCCACCTTACCTGTAGACGTCAAAATTAATCCGATGTTCCGCCTAACGTAAGGCGCGTGAGAACAGGCTCATTCTGCAACATTACCATGATTTTCAAAGTAATGTCGCAATATTTCCCAGCGTTGTATTTATATCAGCGGAAGGATAAAACTATTTATCTGTCAAATCAGACATGAGCTAAGTGTTACCATTCACGAAATAAGCACTAGTTGAAAAAAACACGTTAGATGGCGGACCCTTTACAATAGTAAGAATTAGTAGAAATTCTTCGTGGAGAGTTGCTACGCATATAATGGTTGCTAATTTTTCAACACTGCTTCAATACTTAAAGTGCTATTTAAAGTAGTATATTTGTATTTTGCAAAAATCAAGTGAATAAAAACAAGCTTTAATAGAAAAATGTGGTGTTGACATAATGGGTACTCGTTTTGTTTAGTGTAGTCTAGAGGAATTTGGTGTATAAGAGGCGCACACGCCTTTTTAAACAGCCGCAAGGCTTTTTGGGCATATAAGTTTTTATTATAAGCTACAAGGCTATTTTATATTCTCTTGAGCCGCAAGGCTATGTTTTGTTCTAAGCCACAAAGGCTATCTTATTACAAGCCTCAGGGCTATTTTAAATACAACAAGAGATTTAATTTTGTTTGGGTTTTACGCCTGTCCATTCAAAAACTCTTTTTATTATTCAAAATGTTTTGCTTATAAAACAAAAAAAAACAGTACTTTCTTAAAATTATTTCCAAGACTCTACCTTAAATTCCAATATTTAAATTTTATTTTAAAAAAATCAATGATTGACCAATCACTTTCAGTTTGTTAAACTCTTGACACTTCCCCTCAAATTCATAATCTTCACCAATATTTATTGGTTCAGTTTATTTGTGGCCTTGACTTTAAAGTGTCACTGCCACTAGTTGAATTTATCGCTTGTTGTTGTTGTGTTGTGTTTTTTTCTGTTCTAAGGGTTCTGAGTGCATCGAAAAGTATTTGAGTTTAATATTTTGTTTACGTTAGGGTTTTATTGTGGATTTTTGTCTACATATCTTTTTGTATCTTTTATTATTGTCATGTGTCGGACACATGTACCTACTAATGATGGTCTTTGGGTGTATTGCTGTGTGTATATGTAAGTACACTACACCCTCACCCTTAAGCGAAAATTTTACTTTTTTTTTAAGAAAAAACAAAAAGTTGAATTTTTAAGAGTTGGAAAATGGTATTATTTAATGATAGTTATTATTGGTTATATGTAAATATATAATTATTATAGTATGTGCCATTAGCGTATGGCTATGGTAATAGTAATATTTTTATCTTATATTAATTTTTAGCATTTTATTGTTTTGGTAAATTTGTTTTACATATTATTATAGAATTTTCTATTCTTATTGTTAATTGTTTTCGTAATCTTATAAAATTAATAAAATTCTAATTTATTAAATATCTTAGACTATTGTTTATTTCCACGCTTAGCTATGTGTTTGAAAATTTTTTAACATATTATTATGGAATTTTCTAGTTTTGCAATTTATTTCTATTATGGAGTTTACTCCTTCTCTACAAATAATTTTAGAAGGTCCGTGGTATGGACTTTGGCTCTTCTTTCTACTTTCTAGCCTCACTAAAACTAAATCTTCTATCCCAAAGTTTGATATCATAGTATTTTTGTCGTAGCCTAGTTTTCTTTTATTTTTTACGATGTTTATCAGATCTCCCGCTTTGTCTAATGCAGTCTTTAATCTTATTTGTAGTTCGTTTCTATAGCCTTCTAAATTTTTGGTCATGGATTAAATCACTAGGAAGTGATGGTAGTTTTAGAATTTTCTAGTTTTGTTATTTATTTCTATTATGGAGTTTACTCCTTCTATACAAATAATTTTATAAGGGTCCGTGGTATGGACTTTGGGTCTTCTTTCTACTTTCTAGTCTCACTAAAACTAAATCTCCTATCCCAAAGTTTGATATCATAGTATTTTTGTCGTAGTCTAGTTTTCTTTTATTTTTTACGATGTTTAGCAGATCTCCAGCTTTGTCTAATGCAGTCTTTAATCTTATTTGTAGTTCGTTTCTATAGTCTTCTAAATTATAGTGTTTTGTTTTGTTTTGTCATGGATTAAATCACTAGGAAGTGACGGTAGTTTGCCAAAAATCAGTTCAAAAGGTGTATAAGAATTGTCTTCATGTGGTGTGGAATTGCATACGGAAGTGTAATAGGGTATCCATTTCTCCCATTCCAAGTCATCAGCAAAAGACAAAAGATATCCGTTAAGTGTTCTATGGTTTTTCTCAAGTGCACCAGTGCAGTGTCTCGTCATGGTAGGGGGTTGAAAAGATTTGTTCTATTTTTAGTAGTTCGCATATGTTTTTCATTAATTCGTTCGTAAATTCCGTTCCACGGTCAGATTTTGATTTGCATTGTAAGTATATATCAGTATCCGTTTGATATTTTAAGTGGACCTACTGTGTGAATAGATATTGTTTGGAAACTTAAATTGGGTGTGTACGTTATGGTCATATTATCTTTTATGTCTCGTCTTTTTATTGCGAGCACATTTTTCACATTTGTTTACATGCAGTTTTACCATTTGCCGCATGTTTTTCCATGTATAGCGCCGTTTTAATTTCAGTATTGTTTTTCTGATTCCTAAGTGTCCTCCCTGGGGTGAATTGTGGAATTCTTTTATCAATTTATGTTGCATGGTTTTACTTGTTATATTCATCGGGGGTACGTATTATATTAATATGTTAAGCGATTTATTACTCTTTAATTTTTTTCTTCTGCTGCATCTAATTAAATAATCTTTTTAGTTCATTTTTATCAATTATTTCTTTTATATTATTTCCATTCATAAGAGATGATAGTTTCTCCAAAGTCGAATCTAGATTCGTTACATTGTTACCACATCGTATTTGTACGATATCATCTATAATATCAACACGTGTATTGTTATTATCGCTTATAATGAACTTTAATCGTTTTATGTTTTTGACGTCAGTAATAGATATGCAATCCCATATGAAAAGTTGATCAGACTCGTTCTGAGATGTGCAGCTCTGCTCATTTTTATTTGCTAGCTTATTTTTAATTCCCCTTGTTATAATAACCAATGCTTTCGTTTTTATTTTATCCTCTTCTGAGGGTATCATTTTTATTAAAATATCCAAATTTATTTGAATTTGTGATAGCGCATCGGCGTTGATGTTGATCTTTCCTTGTTTAAATTTGATTACAAAATCATAATCTGAAAGATCTAGTCTTATTCTTGTCATTTTCGATGATGGGGTTTTCTGACTGAATAGCGAGACCATAAGTCGATAATCCGTCACAACAATGAATTTTCTTCCGTATAAATAAGGTTTGAAAAAGTTAATTCCCCAGTGTATTGCAAGTAATTATTTTTCAATTACTGGCTTATTAAGATCATGCATTTGCAAGGTTTTGCTTACGTAAGATATCGGCAAATCATGTCCAATTTCACCTTGTGATAGAATCGCTCCTAACGCAAAATTTAAAGCGTCAGTTGTTACAATAAAAGGTTTTATAAAATCCGGATATTGTAATATTGGAGGTTCTATCAACTTTTGCTTAAGCATTTCAAAAGCAGATTGGCATTGTTCTGTCCATTTGAACGGTTGATTTTTCTTGAGTAGCGTGTTTAAACATTGAGCAATTGTCGCAAAGTCCTTTATAAATCGTCTGTAGTAGTTGCAAAAAGCTACAAATCGTCTAACGTCGTCTGCGTTCTTTGGTATAAGATAACTTTTAATTGTGTTATACTTTGAGGGATCTGTCTTGCTACCTTCTTGTGTTATCAAATGTCCTAGATATACTACTTCTGGTCTCAAAAATTTACATTTGCTTGCATTCAGTTTTAAATTATATTTTGAAAGTCTGCCAAAAACTTTAATAAGATTGTCATTGTGATGCTATAAGCTGCATCCGAATATTATAATGTCGTCAACATATAGGAATGCTTTTGAGCTTAAACCCGTCAGAGCTAGAGTAAGCATGCGCTGGAAACTGTTTGAGGATATTTTCAATCCAAAAGGTAGTCTTTTAAATTGGTAGTGACCGTCTTTTGTTGAAAAAGCTGTCAGTGGTCTTGATTTTTTGCCGAGCGGTATTTGGTGGAAAGAACTACATAGTCATGTCAAGTGTAGGGAAATATTTCGCTCGTCCTAACTTGTCCAATACATCATCTATTTTGGTTAGTGGAAATCTGTCATTTAATTTTCTAAAATCGACAACTAATAGCCATTTCTTAGTGTCGTCGATAGACTTTTTGGGTACTAGTAATAATGGTGCGTTGTAAGGACTGATTGAGTGTTCTATTTAGGGCTGTGGAGTCGTCAAAAAATAGTTGCGACTCCAACCGCCGAAATTTTTAAAGTACGACTCCGACTCCGACTACGACCAAAGACAAAAATAAGAACCTCCTAAATTTAGTCAATTTAAAAAGAAATTCTTAAGAGCAGAATTTTATTGAAGTTATTAATTTATTATACACATGTTAATGAAATTTCCATTCTATATATTGTATTACTCAACTCATTTTTTACAAAGTTAAACATTGAAAATTCACTTTCAACCGATGCATTTGAAAATGGAAGAGCCAGTAACGAGGAGCTAATTTGCTTATTTTAGGAAATTTAAGTGAAAATTAATAATTGTATATCTGGAGTTCTATTATAGTGATAACAAATATTTACCCCTAAAATGTACCCTAAATAAAAAAATAACCTAAATCTAGGGTAAAATCTCCTAAACTGGCAGCACTGGTTTCCTTTCATGAAAGAATGAATGCAATGATTTTATACATACGTATATAATTATAAGTACATAAATAGAGAGTATACACACGATAGAGAAAATATGCAAACAGTAATTGCATTTAAAATGAACATGACGACGCTTGCAGCGAATTTTTTTTCTTTTTTGCAGTGACTTATCAAAATTACTTTTACTTGTGAGAGAACGTTAATGCTTTTGTTTGCTTCATTTTCTTCTTAATCATGAAAAAATGAAAGTACAAGTTTATGAGTGACATCATGGTGACTGTTGAAAATTTTGAAAAAGGAGGAAAAAAGCCGTTTTTTCAAAAACGAAAAGTCGCACAAAAGTCGCACATTTTTAACGTTTTTATTCAAACAAAAACACATCAAAAATTAACAAAATAAATAATTCAAATTAAATAAGCTAAAAAATAATTCATTACAAAAGATTTAGTCAACTTCTGAAAAAAGGCAAATAATTGAAATTTGAAAATATTAAAAAAAAAAAAATTTTAAAGAATTATTATTTTGGAAAATATTTGAAAAATTCTTTTTCGGAGTCGGAGTCGCGAGTTTTTTAGCGACTTGGCTATGTATTTCTTCGTCATGAGTCTGAGGTAATCTGTACTTTTTTTGTTATAAGTTGGTGTGTTATCAGTTGTAGAAAGTGTTTGCGTGTAGAAATTGTTTACTGTTAGTTGTTCATTGTCTAAGTAAAATATATTTTGGTATTTTCTAAAAATTTCTGTTAAAAGGTGGCTTGTGTTTATGCTTAGTTCTTGAAGTAGTGTTTCGAATCGTTTGTCAGTGTTGTTATTAATTTGTCTTACTTGTACGTAATTTGAGAGTGGTTCCATTTTTGGTGTGAATTTATTTATTTTTACTTCTATATCAGTTGTGTTCAACAGTTTAATGTGGCATTTACCTTTTGCTGGGATTATCGAGTTGGCTATAAATATTCCTTTCTGAATTTCTTCGTTTAAAACAACTTTGTCCTCTTTTATGTCTAGAAAAATGGGGTGTATTATTTCTGTTCTTGGTGGTATTTGTATGACGTCGTATGCGTGTTTGTTAACGTGTTAGTTTACTATGACGTCAGTGTTGTCTAGTACTGTGGTTAATGTTTGCGTTTCGTAGTCTATTTTGAGAAAAAGTCTCTGCCTATTATGCCGTCAGTTCCTATCGGAAAATTATCATCTATTGCATGAAATATATGGGGTACTATATGGTATTGGAAATCGAGTTCCAACTTTATTGTTCCTAGTGTAAGGATTTCATTTTCTGTAATGCCAGTTAATTTGCATTGTCTTTCCGTCATCAGATCTAGTGTATTTATATTTTCTAGCTTGCAAACGGATATGTCCGCGCCCGTGTCTATAAGAAATTTTAAGTTTCTTTTTGCGTTTATGCATCTAATATTTATATAATTTGCGGTGTTATCCGAGATGTAAAAGATCTTTAATTTTGCTGTCCCGGATGATCTTGTGTTTCAATCTCCGAGCGATCTTCGTTTCCCTGGTCGTTAATTTCTGTGACGTACATTCACAGTTTGCATTATTTCGATAGTTGTTTACATTATTGTTATTATTTGGTTGATTTCTATAATATAACAATTGGTTGCTTGATTTGTTGTTCATTTCTAATTCAAGTGCTAAATTGGTTGCATCGCTTAGAGTTTTCGGTGGAGCTGCAAAAATAGTTTGTTTCAGCTCGTCGTTTAAACAGTTTTTGAACACTTTTAAGGCGTAGCTTTCGTTCATTTTGATGATGACGTTTTTAGTGCGTCATCGCCTGATGTTGTAGATTGCCTGATATGTAGATTGTTTAGTTCAGATATAAGGTTTACTATTTTGTCTTTGAATTGTATTACTGTGTTTTGTCTTTGTGTTATTGTATCTAACTGAGTGTGTACTTGGGCTGTGGTTAGATTACTTTTGTATGAACTTTGCAGTGATGTCTTTAAACTTGTGAGAGTGCATAAACACTCTCGGTGTATTCTAATGTAGTCTTCACATTCGCGCTTAATTTTATTCTCACAATTATTCTTATAAGTTTTCTTTTGTTATCTGTTGAATACGTGTCATATAATAACTCTGTTAGTTTTAAGAATCCTTCTAAGTCTTTTAAATTTCCTCAGAAAAATGGGATAATTTTCATGATAGTTTCTATGTTAAATTCTGCCTTGTTTGATATGTTATCTATCAGTTGGGATTTTAATAATGTTTTGGTTTCTTTTATCAGCATATCAAATTCCTCTGATAGTCTTAGTTGTTCGTGATCTGTTTTTTTTTTGTCTATTTGTGTGTTTCAAATTCGTTTTTGTATTTATTAATCTCATCTTATTTAGATTCTATAGTTTTTTTTTGAGTGTTTTCTATGCCAGCCTTTCTTAAATTTATTTTATTTGTTCTGACTTGTTTGTATAGATTTGTTAAAAACTGCATTTAAAGAAAAGTTTTTATATTTATTTGTTTACCTAAACATCTTGTGATCTAGTTTTGAATTTCTACAAAAAGGTCTATTAGTTTATCCACAAAAATTCATTTTTTTTTAATTTTATTTAAGCAATTTGAATTCTTTTTATGTGTTTGAGAACATAATTCTTATAGTAAGTGCTAATTTTATAAAGTATATAAATAATTAAAACTACAATTATGATTGCTATTATTACTGTCGCTGATGTTGGTGTTACATCTGATGTGGTGACTGCTGATCCCACATTGTTTACTATATTTTCCGTGATGATAACCCGATCTTCGTTTTTGTTGTTCAGCATCGTGACGTTGTAGATAGCTTCTCTTATTTCTTTGAACATTAGTAAAAATTAATTGCTGATGTGTTGATTTTTCTGTTGATTTTTATCGTTTCTATAGATTGCTATAGACGCATGGTTTTTTCCATAATTTTAAACATTTTTTTGTGTCCTCATATGTATCGCCAATTGTGATTCAGATATCTTCTCCTCGCACACAAAGCAGTACATTATAAATTCTGTTTAGTTTAATGTATTTTTTATTCTGTATCTGAAATCCTTCAGTTGTTGAATGAAGTTGTATTTTTCCCTTCCTTAGGTAATATTTATTAGACGGTAGAGTTCGTTGAGTTGTTTTCGTTGCCTTACTTGTCTGCCGGCTCTAGTTCTTCGCTTTTTCTCTGGTTGCTTATGTTTCAGCTGGCGTTGTTTATATTCTTCAATAGTTATTTTTTTTGGGACCCAGTATTGGAGTTGGCTTGTATTCTTGTGGCTCCTTTGTTTTTTCGATGTCAAGAATCTCAGAAGTTCGTTGTATTTTTCATTAAGCTCTTCTATTGTATTGATTTCTCCCACAATCAACATGTGGTGTTGTTTCGTGTACTAACTGTTAACGAAGGATCAGAAAAATTCTTATATTGTTGATGCAGAATCGGGAAATTCTATATTGTTGATGCCGGATGTGAAGATTCTAAGGTCGTTGAGGCAGGATCGCAATGTGGTGTTGACATAATGGGTACTCGTTTTGTTTAGTGTAGTCTAGAGGAATTTGTGTATTGGAGGCGCACACGCCTTTTTAAACCGCCGCATGGCTTTTTGGGCATAAAAGTTTTTATTATTAGCCACAAGGCTATTTTATATTCTCTTGAGCCGAAAGGCTATGTTTTGTTCTAAGCCACAAAGGCTATTTTATTACAAGCCACAAGGTTATTTTAGATAAAACAAGAGATTTAATTTTGTTTGGGTTTTACGCCTGTCCATTCAAAAACCCTTTTTATTATTCAAAATGTTTTCTTTTTTTTCTAAAATTATTCTAAAACAACAAAAAACAGTATTTTCTTAAAATTTTTCTACCACTATTTCCAAGACTCCTTAAATTTCAATCAAAGAAATAAAATATAAGGAAATGGTGTTGCTGACACATACACTGTACGTGAACTGTCGCACCATTCGTAAAATGTGAGATTGAGAAAGAGAGTTTTTTGACATTTCTGAGAACCCTGGCATCTGATTGGAAGACTCCTCAGCAAAATAGTTGAAAATAATTTAATTAAGCATTTTTCACTGCTAAAAAAGCAACAAAATCAAAGAAAAAAACCACAAAAATAAATACAATATGAGTTGTGCGGTTAAGAATTGTAAAAGTTTCCGAAAAATGTCCATACGGTTTGAATTCTTTTAACAAAAGTACTTTATTTAGTTTCTAACAATATTTTTTAACTTATTAGTATTAGAAATGTATATATTTCTAATTAAAAATGGTTCAAAAATGCAAATTAGACCCCGTTGATTTTGCGCCAGTTTGATCAAACCACATCTGTCAAAACACAAACACTGCTTCAGGGGCGCAGTCATTTTTCACAGTTGAATACATTTTTGGGGCGCACTTGTTTTCAGCATAGTGAATCAGATTTAGTACCTGTTTGTTAAATTTTTCTGATTTCTACACAACAACTAGGCAGAAACACCCAAAAAATAAGGATTTTAAAAAATTAACCTAATTTAATTTGTAATTAAAAAGTTCAAGTTTAGAATTTATAGGCCTTCAAATTTAGAAAATTTATCTAAAAATCTTGCTGTTTTTCTAGTTTTTCAACAAAACTTATGGGTATTAAAACAAAGGTAATGCGCGTATCTATTCAACGAGGTGTCAAATATAAAATTCCATGCATAATTTTTTAAGATACAATTTTTCTTATAACAATTTGTCTGAAAAACTAGTGGTTTCCCTTTTACAATACATTAAAATATAATTATTAAAAAGATAACTACATCCAGAAGTATTGTAAACAGAGAAGCATGTGTTGTACTTACTGAGGTTTGTAAACCCTAAGCAGCGGCCGAAGGCCTCCTGTTAATACATTAAGTTTATTTTTATTAAGTTTGGAAAAACCTCACGATTTTAAGTAAAAAAAAAAATTTGTATCTTGAATGCATGTATTTTTATGTTTGATATCTTGTTGAATAGATACTTGTATTATCTCTCTTTTGATACCCATAAAGTTTAGTTTTGTTGCAAAACTTAAAAAATCATCTAGATTTTTAGTCCACTTTTTCCAACGTTGGATGCCTATAACTTCTAAGCCAATTGCGAGCAATCTGAAATTTTTTAAATAATTAGAGTTGTTGCTTTTCTTGAAATGTTCCTAAAATTTTAATGCATTAGAACAAACTTTAACAGTTTGGGCCTTCTTTTACGATACAACCGAATACGGCCCTTTGTGATTGTTTCTGTATTACCACACTTTTCTGCTATTACACCACTTCCTTATATTTTACTTTTTTGATTCCAATATTAAAATTTTAGTTTAAAAAACCAATGATGGACCAATCAATTTCAGTTCTTCACCAATATTTATTGGTTCAGTTTATTTGTGGCCTTGACTTTAAAGTGTCACTGGCACTAGTTCAATTTATCGCTTGTTGTTGTTGTGTTGTGTTTTTTTCTGTGCAATGCACTTGTAACAAAACACTCGCTGTCGCGCTTATGCTTGTGCGGCAAATAGCGGCACAAGTGTAAAGGGTTCTAAGTGCATCGAAAAGTATTTGAGTGTAATATTTTGTTTACGTTACTTTATGGGTTTTATTATGGAATTTTGTCAACATATCTTTTTGTATCTTTTATTGTTGTCATGTGTCGAACACATGTACCTACTAATGATGGTCTTTGGGTGTATTGCTGTGTGTATTTATGTAAGTACACTACAAAAAAGTACTTTCGGCAAATGGCTCCAAAAAGGAAGTGTGCGGAGAAACCGTTGTAGCACGGGCATATACTTGTCATCAGAGAACTGTATGAATGGCTTCACTAATACATGTAAGCACTCGTTAAAAATGATAATAGCAAGCGGGAATCGTTCTCTATCAACGAATAAACAAAATGCGTACTCGCTCAAGAAGAAAACTTTTCTCAGCTTGCTCTTCGCCACTGCAGGGCTTAAGAGACTCGCTGAAACGAATAGTCCAAGCTGAAAAAAAATCAGCCTCTCAAAGCTTCTCACTCGCCCTATTCACAGAAAATTGATAACTATTCGCATGACTCTCAATGGTTAAGCGAATCACAGCAAGTCATCTACGCAGTTAGCTACTGTGCTGATTTCAACTACGCTGTTTATCGTGCACAAGAAATAAAAAGAAAATGATTGCTAGAGACTATTATTGTTAAATTTTAAAAGTTGTTTATTATTAAAGCACTATTTTACAGCAAGTTAATTGTTGTGTAACTAACATTACATTTATAAAGAGACCAGCTGATATACCTGGTGTTACTCGAGAGTAATTTTTATAAACATTTTAATATACACTTTTCGATTAAATGCTTTTTTAAATTTTGGAATTTTACGAAACATGTTGAATTTTAAGTTTAAGACCACTATAAAAATATTAGTTAAAAAATTTACCGTCCTTTTTTAACGAAGGAATAATTTTATCACTGTTTTTTGACAATCAAAAATTGTTTTTTAGTTCTAAACTGAATTTACTGGTTACTGATCTTCACTTCACTGATTTTAACTAAAACTAACTTTTTTAGGCATTTAATTTAGGCACTAGGCACGCGAAGTTTTGGTGTAGACTCTACACTAACACATACTTACCATAATGTGTTTGTTGAATGTGTTAGTTGAACAAGCTTAGAAAAAAGTAATTTTTCCAAGTCAACTCCAACATCTTGGAGATAAATTATGCAACCAAAACGCTTCAGTTTAGTATTTGAATAATACTATAATTTATTTTAAATAATTTTATGAAAATGTGTAGGTTTGAAACTATTTTCATTGATTGAAATAAAAAAATAATTGGAAAAGCTTTCTCTTAAAAAACTATTTATTTTTTCATTTTGGGTTGGAGATCGGTTAAAGAAAGAACTTGGAGATCAGGTGGAGATCCAGTCTTATCTCAACTGGAGATCGAAGGTCAATTTCCCTGGAGAATGGCTTGGATCTCAAGTGCAGGTCAAGTTTATATCCAGCACTGGAGCTCCACTTGAGGTCAAGCCGTTCTCCAAGGTAAATGTTTATTGGGTTATTGTTGAATGTCAAATTTCCACGCCAATTAAATGTATCGACATATAATAGACAGCAAAATTTTAACTCTCCAATCATGTTTGTAAACTTGGCTGCATTGAACAAATTTTACGGTTCAACAGACCATCGAAAAAAAATGTAGCTACTTTTCGCTGTCAAAAACCCGATGCATTTTAAGGAAAATTTATTTTCGCTTCTGCAGCACACTAAGCTTTAAGCTTTTAAGGAACGAAAATTTTTATTCATTTAATTTTCAATTACAAACAATGCAGTTGAACATTTTTTTCTTGTTGGTTAGTACGCTGTTGAACCGAAAAATTTGTTCAATGTAGCCAAGCTTACAGCCATGATTGGAGAGTAAAAATTTCAAAATTTCGCTGTCTTTTATATGTCGGTACATTTAGTTGGAGTGGAAATTTGACTTTCAACAATATTGTTCAAATAACACATTAAACATGAAAATATTAACTTTTACTGCATTCTATTCACGGTCATCTTTTCGATGAAATGGTGATATATATACAAAAACTAAAAGAACATTGATAAAGAACAAAGTGACAACGCTGAAAATGTGGTGAGAAGAAATGATGCCATCACCACAAAACACATTTAACGGGAGGCAAAAATTTTTATATAGCTGGTATGAAAAAAAAGGTTTTTAGCCATAACTTTTGATTGGAAAGAGATATTGGGGTAATTTTTTCACATAAATTATTTTTGAGACTTGACTTTTTGTAAAAAAATATAAAAACAACATTTTGAAAAAAATAAATTTTGCGAAAAAATCAAAGGGGGTTGTTTTGATGACAAAAACAGTAAAAAAAATTTTACGCTTAACTGGTAGAATTTTTGCAAATAAATGCTTTGTCATATGAAAGGTAGCCAGATGTGCCATTTTTAATTAATTTCATTTTTACAACAAAAACCATTTTTGAGTAAAAGTCAATATTTTTGACATTTTTTGACGTAATCATAAAACATATAAACAGTTCAACTAATTTTTGTGGAGAGCTTTTATTGAATTTTTTAACAAAAAAAATTAATGGACAGCGGAGATATTTGCATCGAAAGACCAAACTTTAATTTTCTTGTCGTTTTTTTCTCATTCTTGGGTAACGATGTTTTATGAAAAAGTCGTTGTACTGAAAATTTCTACAATTCTGAATATATGTGAGTGTTTCTGGTGTCAAAATAACAAAAAAATTTTAAAATTAGATACACAAAAAACTCCTATGGTAAAAAGTATTACAACAAAATTACCGTTAGTTGAAAAATTTCGGAGGGGGCATGGCAAAAACTAAGTATGTAATATTTTAATCCAGGATGCACTTAATTTGTATACTTAGTTTGACCGAAATCCGTTGAGCCGTTTAGATTTGTATAAAGGCCAAACAAACAGAAAATGAGTTTTATTACTATAGATTGGCCCATTATCATAAACAAAATAAAAAATAAAAACAGCTAACCTTAAGTTTAGTATAAGCAATTTTGACTGTTTTTCAATATAATATGTTGCCAAATAGCTTGCACTAAATTAAGAGTTGACTTGTTTTGTTTATGATATTGGGTCATTATGCATTTTTGTAAAAATTAAAATTTAATATATATATGTTTTTTAGTATTTGTTGACTTATATCACGAGTTTGTACTTAAGGGCTCATTCCATCAGATTTCGCCAAGGGTGGTCGCCTCACCATCTAGAAATAAATTGGCAAAAATATATATAAATGCCCCATTACTGGAGAAAACAAAAAACTTTTTTCTTTTACCGTTAGCCCGTGCTGACACTCGAAACTTTTCGGGGTCGCCAAAAGAAACATGTTTTAGGTGCATACAGTTTACCTTGTATCTATACTTTTAAGATAGGTTTTGACATTATTTCAAAACAGTTTAACAGAAAATTAACTGTACTTTTAAGTACAATAAAATGTAACTTTACTTAATTATATATAAGTATAGAAGATTAAACATAAGATCTTTTATTTTGTTTATAAAGTAGTTAAAATTTTATTATTGATTAAAATAGTTCATAGTTTGCTCCTAGTCATAGTTTTATATTTTAGTTAAACACTTAAATTTTAGTTTTAGTTTTACATCATAGCTCGTAGTTAATATCAATACTTAGTTTATAAGTTTTGGTTTTTTAGGCACAGCTTATGGTATTGCATAAACTAACACTTAGTTTATAGTTTATTGTTTATTTCAATTAATTTAACATATTTTACACATTCAATTTGGTTAAACTTTTAAATTCGTCGTGGTTCACGTCTCGGTGGCATCTAACTGTCCGTTTACTTTATTTGTCTCCCTGTTCGTCTTGCACTGTTTGGTTACCAGCGTTGCACGCGTTAGTACATAAGTCCACTTCTCGTCGTCCTATGTCCATTTCCTACTCCTACATAAGGTATGAAAAAATTATTTAAACTTTTGCCAAAAAATTAAATTTTTTCGATTTTAACCACCCTGTTTTTAGAAGTTAGGAGTTTTCAAATTTAAGTATTTTTTTCTTAATTTTTATTTAAATACTCTTTGATTAAATTACGTAAAAAAATGCATAAAAACAATAGCTGGTTCGCAGATATCAGCTTTTAAAATATGAATAGACGACAAATGTGTAACCTATCGGACCCTGCATCTCCGAAAACGCACATTTTAAAAATATAAATTTGTTATATTTTTAAGTATCACTCATTGTTAATACACTGATTACATTTTGAAAGTGGGTTTGCCTTATTTTTGAAAAAGTGCGTTTCTACAATGTATTAAAAACGAATTTAATACAAAAAGCATACACTAAAAGGATAGTATATTAGATGAGCATTTCTGACAATTTTATTTTTGATTCAATCACTAGGGGCTTTAAATGAAGAAGCATATTAAGAGGATCAAGAATAAGAAATTTTTAGTTCAATATCTCTTAAACCGATTGCGCTCAAAGTAGAAACCCTTTTTTACAGTATCTGTTTAAGTTATCATAGACTGTACGATATAAAAGAATTAAATTATTGCAAACACAGATAATGGCATTTGATTAAGCTATAAATTTTATGTTGGAATCGGTATGTCTAGTTATTTTTAACTTAAATTTAATACCTTAAAAAATTAATTTAAAAGATTCTATAAAGAGATAAAGTAAAAATTATTGTTTTGCCTTGAGCGCACTCGGTTTAAGTCTGAACTAAAAATTTCACATTTCTGATCCCCTTAATATGCTTCTTCATGTTTACCATCAGTGCACGAATCAGAGATAAAATTGCAAGAAAACTTTAGTGTATGCTTTTTGTATTAAACTCGTTTTTAATACATTTTTAAAAACGCATTTTTTCAAAAACAAGGTAAAAACTGTTTATTGGAAATTAATGATACTCAAAAAATTTTTACAAAATTTAGATTTTGTAAAGTAATTGATTTTATGATTTTTTTTTACGTTATTTAATCAAAGAGAACTTAAATAAGAATTTATAAAAATAATTAATTTTGAAAAACTCTAACTTCTAAAAACAAGGTGGTTAAAAACGAAAAAATATAATATTTTTTGCAAAAGTTTAAGTAATTTTTCCAAATCTTATACATAAATAAGTTAAAATTAATTTTATTGTAATTAAAAGTACAGTCCATTATCTGTAAAACTGTTTTTAAATGAAGTCAACACCTATCTTAAAAGTATAACTATATCAAGATACAAGGGAGATGGTAAAAGAAAAGAAAATAAAAAAGTTTTTGTTGGCTCCAATAATGGAGCATTCACATATATTTTTGGGAATTTTTTTCTGGATAGTGAGGCGACGTTTTTTTGGTCGAAATCTGATTTAATGATCCAAAGAACAATAATTATATTTTAATAAAACGTATAAAAAATATTTTGTTTAAAATTGTTCATTAATATTTCTCATTTTTTGAAATTGAGTTAAAAAATCATAAACTATTAACAGTCTTGGAAGCGGTACGATTTCTTTTTTCAACAATAATATTGCCAAAAACAATGTAGCTGGATCTCGCAGCAGGCAGAATTTTCACTATATTCGCTATTTTTGTTCATTGACTCGCACAACTCTCAGCTGAATCTCGAACCAGGTAAAATTATCACTATATTCACTATGTTTGTTCGCTTATTCGCCCAACTCTCAACGTGAGGATCGAAGCAAGCGCATATTTGCAGGTTTATTGTTAATTGTATTTACCTTGCAGGACTAGCGCTGGTGGTGATATGAAATTATTTTAAGCATTGAAAGCGAGTCAGAAATATGTGGCTTGTCAAAGTATTCAAGACAATTTCCTTTTTCTTTTTGGGAATAACATTTGGATGCATGTTTCTAAAGAAACGAACAAAATGCAGGTTTTCGTCAAGACCCTCACCAGCAAGACCATTGCTCTTGAGGTTGAGCCATCAAACAACATCGAAAATGACAAGGCTTAGATCCAAGACAAAGAAGGAACACTCCCAGATCAGCAACGTTTAATCTTTGCTGGCAAGCAGCTTGAGGATGGCCACATTTTATCTGACTACAATATTCAGAAGGAATCCAAACTTCATTTTGTGCTCCGTCTGCGTGGTGGCATCATTGATCCCTCATTGCATATCTTGGCACAAAAGTATAACTGCGACAAGATGATTTGCCGCAAGTGCTATGCTCGTCTCCACCCAAGAGCCACCAATTGTCGCAGAAGAATTGCGGACACACCAACAATCTCCGCTCCAGGAAGAAGTTTAAGTATAATACTGGAATCTGAACAGTGTTGTCTGTTATGACTATTATGGATAAATATGGAGCCCCGTTTTTTCTCTTTTTCTATGCGCACATATGCAGGCATTTTTCGTTATCATTAAGAAATTTTTTAGTTAAAATGTAATTTTTCCAAATAAAAAATAAGTATGAAAATTTTTGTAGCAAATAAAAAAAACGATTGAATGGTTGAAGAGTCATCAATAAGAAAATGAGTGTAAATATTGAGTAATTTTTGATTCTGAATTTTGCTCTAAAATCAAAAATAAAGCGGTAAAGTGGCGAAACGAATATCACCACGAGATTCCTCATACTAAATTAAGCGAAAAACGTTGAATTACAATAAACACAAAAACGTGCCTTAAAATACAAACTTTTTTGAAGAAATAAACAAATTGATCAACAAGATTCCGTGTGGTATAAGTAATTTCAAATAAATATTAATTTCCGTATTCAACGTTTGTTCATAAATGTTTTTTAAGTGAACGATGCTGAAATAATGGGATTTTGAATGCGTATTTCTTGTAAAAGTTAAATTTGCGAGGCACTGTTAGTATTTGATTAAAGTGAGTTTACTGGTCCCTCTAATGTAACTGTTCTTAAGAGTATAATATGCAGAGCAGTGCGTGCATTTACAATCCTCCCTCCAAAACCAGATTCGTACTTTAGAACCCTTTGCTGAGATAGACATCTGCATGTTCCTTTAAGACAGCCAAAAACCCTTTCTACGCAGGTTCTAGACTAACAAAGCGCTTCAGTATATCCGAAGGGCTTCAATATAATTATATATTAAACTTTGCCAAATATTTAGGCTGGTTCGGAAGCGCAAGCCTATTACAAAAGTTCGATGATCCAAATTTTCAAATGACCGTTTAATAACATTGCGAATTGCAGAAGATCAACAAATATACGAGTCATGTTTCGTATCATGCAAAGGGTAATCAATTCACCGAAGATATGCTCGTTCCAGTTTTTTTAATGAACATGAGCTTCAGTCGCTTGGGGCGTAGCATCTATTTCCAAATAACTATAAGCCATTCAAAGCTAACAAAAAAACTAGAGATTAAAATTTGTCCGATGCAGTTTAATTTAAATAATTTTAATTTAAAAAACTGGCAGATGTTTTCGGTGCACTTTTCGTCAACAAAATATTCGTCGCAAGTTGTGCGAGTCGTTTGCGACAAACTACCGATAATTTCACCGACAAAATCGGAAAAAAGTATTAACTGAATACCTTTTTCCGAAAATTATCGCAAATAGAACTTTGCGACGACGAATATCGGCCGAAATGTGTTACAGAATTCCACTGCAGGTATGAAAGTGTCTTCGAAACAGTCTTTTGAGTTTCCTGAATAGCCAGAAGTCACTGGAGTTAATATAAAATTATCTTCTTATGTATTAAAAGCTAAGCAACGTCTGGTTTTTCTGTGTGATGGCTATAGACTCCAAAACGAGATGGTTTGTTGTTGCAACACAAAATAAAAAAATTTTGCCTCACCCCTTTTATCGCCTACAAAACAATAAAAATGCTATATTTCAGACGGTTTGGGTCGTATTAGACATTTTGTAATTTAGTTCGTATGGTGACTGTTGGCCACTGTAACAAAAATGGGTTTTGGCCTGACTCAGCGGATAAACGTGGAGCGAAGCAAAGCACTTCGGGTATAAGCTATTATGTTAAAGGTATATGTTATATTTACAGGACAATCTGAATAAAATAGACAATAAAATAGTTAAAAAAATACAAACACGAATTACCGTCTCTTAGGTCTCCTGCTTCTATCTCAGACACCTCACTGGCAAGATTATCTAAGCCTTCATTTTCTGATCTGGCTTTAGATGCGGCGCTAGTACCGGCAACATCTTGAACATTCTTTGTTCGCCAGCCATAACGTGAGAAATTATTTAAGTTAGCGCTTGGATCACTAAGACGACGCTGATGTCGATATGTGTAGTAATCATCACTGTCTTCGTCCCAATCATCCCACATGTCAGTGGCGCAGAATCTACAATGAAATAATATTGTTGAATATCACCCAAAATTGCTAACATTTTTATTTATCAAAGCACCCTGGTTCACTGGTTGGTGTTTCTACTCCTGATCCTTTTGGTTTTGTCACCGCCATTTCGGCGTGACCTTTTCCCTGTGGTCCTTTCATGCGTACAAATTCACAGCGTGTCTGGACGCCTGCACCACTACTAAATAAGCCAAACGACATGCGTTGCGCAACTTTGGAACTAAGGCTAGATTGCTGTTATTTAAGTAAATTTTGATTATGTTGATAAGAAAAATGTATTTGGTTTTTACTGACCCTTGCGTCGTAAACCTTTTTTAGCGCATCATATCGTATAGAGCCTAAAAAAATCACGCCCTGAACTGAGCCATCCTTATCGTTGGCAACCAGCTCTACACACACCATCTCGCCATCGCGAACAAGAATATCGCTAAAAACCTTGGAGTAAAAACATACCAATATAACTAAATTTTGTTTTGCATTAATTCAATTCTACCTCATCAAAATTATCCACCATAAAACATATATGCGGATATGTTATTTCCTCACCCTCTCCTTTGGTATCCATTTTTCGACGACTGGGACTAGCATAAACGCGCTGTGAGTGCCGGCGCAGCACCTGCAACTCTTTCGGCGATGTACGGGTACAAATGGCAAGTGTAAGCGTGTAATCAAACTGATGTATTACCATATTTAAATAAACGGTCTCCTCCCAATCAACATCGGGATCACCGATTGGAAGTTTACGTGAGTCTTTGCGGAAAACATCGACCTCAGTCTGCATAAGTTTTATTTTAATGATACCAATATGAAACAGTGATTAATTTACCTCATATTTTGGCATATGACGGGAAGAACTTTTTACGTGTTTTTTACGGACAAAAAACAGTAAATCATCCGAATCGATGCTATGGACTGGTTCTGACTGGAATAAAAAATGTCGAACAAACAGGTCGGTCCAATAAGTAGTACCTTGCAAAACAACAAATCCCCCATCTGAAATCAAAATAAATAATTAAATAATGAAAGAATCGGGAGGTAATATTTTATCCACTTTTATTAAATGTATTTAGATTAGGGTGCCAAAAAAAGTAACCATTGTAACCGCCTAAATGTGAACCTTGATTTATTTTATGACGATTCCCAAAATATTTTTGATGTCATGATAACCACCAATGAGCTTAACCATTTTGAAATAACCTCCAAAAATCATGTTTTTCGTAAAAATTCCGACTAGTAGTACTTAAAAAGTTATTCCAAACTGTATCAACAAATTTTAAATTTTTGCAATCGGATTAAAGATAAGGCTGTTTTTCGTGTATTTTTTTAATTTTTTTTTAAAGTTATTTTTAATAGAATTTATATACATAACTGCTTACTTTTTAATGCGATTCTCACTTTCAATATATTGTTGGAAGCGTATTGAGTGCTTGCATTGATTCCTCAGATTGATGCATATAAAAGCTAACCCCCCTATTCATAAACCTGTTTTAGCGATAGTTATACAATGAAAAACTTTTTGTTATGCATAAACGTATATTAGCATCAACGTTCTAAGAGTATTTTAACGATCGTTAAAATCATCCTGAACGTCGTTCCTACTCGAACAGCTAATTGCAGAGAGAACTTACAACTCCGGTGGTCCCTTTCCGCCCCTTTTGCCTCCATTGACATCTTCTGCAAGCATATTTATTATTTATCGCATACTGTCTTTGCTGAATCTGTATTTTTTCTGGAACTCCTCGTCGTTGTTTTGTTCAAAGGGGTTGATCCTTGCTCTATACATTTTTCGGCGCTTTAGAAAATGATACTCTTCTTCCACTAAAGCGCAGATAATCAAAATATTGAGCATTTCTATTGTTTTTATATTTTTGTTTTCCTTTCACTTTACTTTTTTTGCTTTTTTAATGCCTAACATAGTTTTCCTTTCACTTTACTTTCTTTGCTTTTTTAATGCCTAACATAATTTGTCAATATCAGCTATCTGGCGACAAAAAGTCTGTTTTTCGTCAAGTTATTTCGTTAAGCTGTCAGCTGATGAAGTGTTGCTTACTGCTTTTAAAAAATTCCCTTACTTACTTAGTTGGCGCTACAACCGTATGTCGGTCCTGGCCTCATCTAAGAATTTGCGCCAGCCATTTCTGTCTTTCGCTTGCTGGCGCCAGTTGGAAATTCCAAGCTTCGTCAGGTTGTCCTCTACTTAGTCTTTCCAACGAAGATGCGGTCGTCCTCTTCTGCGTTGACCGCCGCTGGGTACCGAATCGAATGTTTTCTTCACTGGAGCATCGTCTTTCATGCGCTGAACATGACCTAGCCAGCGAAGCCGCTCGATTTTAATGCGCTTGACTATGTCGATGTCAGCGTACAGCTCATACAGTTCGTCATTCCACCGTATTCGGTACTCGCCATTGACGCAGATTGGTCCGTAGATCTTACGAAGAATCTTTCTCTCGAATGCTCCTAAAGTCTTTTCATCTAAACTGCTCAGCGTCCAGGTTTGTAATGCGTAAAGTAGGACGGGCATGATGAGCGATTTATAGAGCGTGACTTTCGTTCGTCGAGAGAGGGCTCTGCTTCTCAATTGCCTACTGAGCCCAAAGTAACACCTGTTGGCAAGAGTTATTCTTCGTTTGATCTCAATGCTGATGTCGTTGGTTGAGTTAATGCTGGATCGCAGATAAACGAAGTTCTTCACAACCTCGAATGAGGTATTGTCAACGGTAACGTGGGTTCCAAGACGCTGGGACTGTTTGTTTGTTGACACTAAGTATTTCATCTTATCTGCATTCTCTGCCAGACCCATTCGACTTGCTTAAAATGTTCTTAAAATACGTTTATGCATAAACAGCATTTTAAGGGATAGTTTATGTTCTAACTAAAACAGTTTTTAAAGAGTGCATAACAAAAGTAATGAATACGGCCGTAAAATATTAATTATAAAATAAACACCAACTGAAAAAATATTGAGGAAATTAAAAAAAAATAAAAAAGAAGTAACGAATTTATTTGAAGTTTGAAAGTTTTTGTATAAAATAAAAAAATATCAAAAATATGCATGAAAAACAGCATTATTTTTAATCCGATTGGAAAAATTTTAAATATTTGAATGCATATTTTATCGGCGGTTATCGTGACAGCCAAAATATTTTAAGAACCGTCCTAAAATAGATCAAGGTTAATTTTTAGTAGGTGACATCGACACTTTTTTCTATGGAGGTCAAGGCACCTTAATGTGGTATTGATTTTTTTTCAGTTAATTGTCGAATTCGAGTTTTGAAAAGTTTTAAAATACCTCAAAATAGCAAAAACTAAATTAAAACTGAAACTAAAATCAGATTTAAACTAACTAGCTCGGGTGAGATTCTTGTGCTGTATTTATCTTTTTTTTTTACCTCAGGATAACCAGAAATTAATTAAAAATGAAAAGGAAAAAATGTTTAAGCAAATTTAAAATTGCAATAACTTAGTTTAGGTTAGCATTTGAGCAACGCGATTTTGTACATGCCCTTAAATGGTTTTCCATGTATAGTTTTATATGAATTAAAACACTATTTCTGGCTTGGTGTATCTTTTTTAAGGCACTAATTCTAAACCTAATTCTAAACTGGGAATTTTTAAATTGTTCATTGCTCATCATTAACATAACTCTTGCTCAGAAGTTTTTATTTTTTTTCGTCAAGTACGTAAGAACAAGAATGAAGTCGTGAAGAGCAAACACTTTTCAGTTTATCGACATTTCATTTTTAAATTTTTCATCGCCTTAACAAAAAACTAATTTTCTTTTTTTAATGCAAGTGGGCAATTTTTAAATAGACATAAGTTGGAGAGAAAAAAATGCAATATTTTGTTACTTTCACAACTGCAAAAAGATATACATTTTCCATAATTTGCTTAAATAGACACAAACAAAAAAAAACATATTTTTCATTGAAAAATTTGGCATGCAAATAAAAACATTTTATTTAAACACATTCTCAATACTGTTAAGCTTGCTCGTTGTAGTATTTTTAAGATCTTAAAACTAGCCACTGATAAAAGGGAAAGGAGTACTTAGCGAAAGGGAAACATATAGTAGTGTCAGGATAGCTTTTCAATAAAATAAAACTATTTGATTTTTTTATTTGTCTTTAAGTTCAAAAATGTTGCTGGTTCGGCAGTTTATTTCCAACTAACTTTTCAAAATCATTGTATCAAGAAGTTAAAGAATTAAAGAACTCAGATAATTTAGAACACAAATAAAAAACATGAAAGAAGAACAAAGATAATGTTGATGACATTAAATTAGCATTGCCAAATCATAAAAGTAGGAAAAAATGCATGTAAACGTTAGTGACAGTAGGCTGTCCGATATGACGTTCTAACCAAATACCAAATTAAAAATCAAATTAAAAAATTCAACTTTTACTCCTTTTCTTTCTATTTTTCTTTTTACTTTTTTATTTTTATTTAAGGTTCACCTTCTTCTTTTACAAATATGCAGGAGAAGCAAGAATGAGTTACGCTACGCACATAACTTGAGCAAGAATTTCCATTTTTTTTTTCAAACTAGCTTGCTGTATCAGCTACAGCGTTTGACCGTTTGTGATCTGTATAAGTTGCAGGTCAGCTGCTGATTTGTTGCTTTTTTGCTTGAAACCAGCTTGCTGTTCCAACACAATAGGGGTATTCTGTATGTCTAGCATAGTTGCGTGAGACCGCGGATTGTAACAATCCTAAACTTAAATATCCAATGCATCGAGAGCGCCTTATTGTACAAGCGTAGCATAGTAAAATCAACAGCTCAAAGAACTCTGTAATTAGCTGCACTTCACGCTCATTTCAGGTACTGTTTGGCTGCTCTCTCATTCTCTTCTCTCTCATTACAAACACAGGGTTGCATTTCATAAACTATGCTTCATAGCATCGTCGTATACATAGGTATCAGTGTAGCATATATAGGAAATATTTTACTTGTATTTTGTTGTTGCGGCGGTGCACGTATTGCATATTTCCTATTCTTGCACCGTGCAACGGTCATATCCAAGACAAAGAGAATACCCCTAATTTATTGCTGCAGCGTAGTAGGGGTGAACAGCAATTGTATTTGCTTTTGCGAATGGAGTATCGTTGCTTAATATATCGAGCAAGAACACCAGAAAACACAAAATAATAAAAATTTTTCCTAATTTGCAACCACAACAAATGAAATTTTAACAAAACTAATGCGTAAAGTCACAATTTAATAATGAACGTCAAGTTTTCAGCCGCTACCAGCTGAAAAAGTAAAGAATTTTCGACTCATTTTAGTATTGTAAATTGACAGTTCAGGATTTTTGTCACTTGATGTTGTTTCTATACACGCATTGAAAAATGTATCGCTTTTTTTGTGTGCTGCTCACTTTGTATTTTTCAGATTCTGAAAAAGCCAGTGTCATAACATCATTAGCAACCCTATTCTGCTTAGTAAACTACGATGTCAAGGCTCTCTCAAGTTTCAAAAAGTTAACGAAAGTTGAAAAACGTTGAACGAAAGGAATGCTTAGACTAATCTTGGGCGACTTCATAAATTGCTGTGTAAGTGCGTGCTTTTGCTCTCAAACTTTTGTTTGCTTAAGCAAAACTTGGTTGGGCTTTTATTTTTGTATCGACTTTCGAAAAAAATCAGCGTTCAAAACTCTTGAAATGAAGAAAAAAATTATTTCCTTACTAGTTCACTTTGGCAAGACCATAATTATTTTGGAAAAATTTGGATGCTCATATTAAAATCTTAGTTTTATATTGAAATAAAATAAGTTCAAAAATTTAATCTTTATTGGTTCCCAAGAAATAACTATCAAAAAGTGCATATTATTCATCATTTTATTAATTTTTCTATTTTTAAACTCTCCTTACTCGCAAAAAATTGGGATCATTCATTAAATTTAAAATATCCTATCTTCCCCGCTATGCACTGCCCAATCGCAACCACTTCATTTTATTACTCCAGCATTTATTCTTACCGAGAAATTATATTTTTCACGATCAAAGCGTTACCTTATATATATACATATGCACAAAAGCACAACGCATCTATATAAAACAACAAATTTAATAAAAGCGGCAAAACAAAAACAAATTCCAACGCAGTCACTTTTCCAACACAAAAAAAAAGTCGCATCACAAATGAAACGAACAAACGTTGCAGATCTCTCTTCGGTTTTTGGTGCTTCCAGAAACCTACAAGAGAACGCTAAAGATAATTTTCTTTGATTGTTTTATTGCCTGCGATTCAAAAGCATAACAGTGAGAGCAAGTTTTTTCTATTCGAACCAGTCTTGCCATATTTTTGTGAGTAAAACACGCCATTACGTGGCGACCGTAGCCCAGTGGGTAGAGTGCGTGGCCCCTAAGCTAAAGAAATTCGGTAGCCCGGGTTCAATTCCAGCTCAGACAGAAAGTTTTTCAGAGAGTAAAAATATCCATGTAAAGCTTCTTGAGAACATCAACCGTTCGGAGTCGGCATAAAACACGTAGGGTCCAGTTCTCGGTCATTTGTGATCAAACATTTAATAACATGCACAGCACAATTGATCAATAGAAGCTAGGTCAAAGTCCTAACAAGGGCTGAAATGGCCAGTTTATTATTTTTATTAAAAACACGTTATTGGTCGATTCAAAATGCGTCAAAATACTTCATTTTTAAATTTTTTCGAAAAAACATAAAAGAGAAACGCATAAAAAAACATTCATATTTTTTCAAGCATTTATTAAGCCATAGTAAAAAAAGAATATACACCTAATCCTGTTTTTGCACGGTCTTTTTTTACACGATTTTGAAATACAATAACACGGTCGACAGAAATAAACTTATCCTGTTTTTACACGTTATTTTCACGTTTTGATTTTTTTTTACACGATATTTTCTGGAACGTATGTACCGTGCAAAAACAGGATTAGGTGTATACTTTTTTGATATAATAGATTGACACCTTTTTCATTTGATATATATGTATATGTCATTTCTATATTGTCATGTTTGAAAGGTTTTAGGTACTTAAATAAATTTTTCTACAGAAATACATGTCCTGAAACTTTAAAGTCCTCTTAAAAAGTAACCTGAAGTTTTAGAGAAAAAGTGAGAGCGCGCTATTTACTTTACTTTGCCTCTAGTTTGGTGCCGGGACATAGCCCCAAGAGACATGTCCATTTCATTTTCAAAATTTAAATTTGAGATTATGTACTCAAAAAAAGGGGACATAATTCCAAAAATTGAATTTGGGATTATGACCGCCTCTTTTAAAGCGGTCATAGTCCCAAATTTTAAATTTGGGATTATGTCCCTTGGGGCTCTTACAAAATATATAAAAAATTTCCAAAAATTATGAGTTACATAAAATTTTTTCATGAGCCTTCTCAAAAAGGTTATTAATTCTAAATACGATTCCGGTGTTCCTAACATCACCAACAGTCCTTAAATGTCGCTCGTCTCTTAATGAGATGGCTGATAAGTTTGACATCCATCTTGTCTGGGTACCAGGGCATAGGGACATTCCGGAAAATTGTAGAGTAGATGAGCTCGCTAGGGGAGGTACAGCTGTTGCCAGACATGGAAACATTAGGCATGCCACTTGCGTCTTACAAGCTGGCTCTAAGGCAATATGCCACAGAATTGGCGAATTTCAGGTGAAAGCATAGGACCTGCTTGTCCTCTTCCACTTCAGTTTCATTTATGGTAAACATAAAATGATCATCCTTTCTCGACTGCGGTGATACATGATGAACTTTGTTCTTGTTGTGTTTATTGAAATTTTATTAAAACGGAAGAACTCCTGAAGCATTGAAACATCATATTCTATATTTACACGTAGAACAGTTATGTTAACCGATAGATAGAATAGAGCAATGTCATCCGCAAATAAGAAAAGATTTTAATTTATCGAGGTAAGAAATGATTTCAAGCCAGTAAGTTCGGTACGAAGTGAGAGTGTTCAATTAAATTAAAGTTGTGAGTTATACAAAATTAAAATTAATAGTGGTTACAGCAAAAGAAATTTAAATAGATTATTTATTCAGATAAATAGATTCAGACCTGGTCAAATCACTCAGGAGGTGATGCTGATCAAGAATATATATACCTGCCACGCCTCCTTATCAACGTTACAAACGGAGTGACAAAGTTAATATACCCTTACGCAGAATGTTTGTAAAAATGAAATTTCTAAAAATAGCGGCCACCAAATTATGTATGCAGACAAATTTAATCTGCTAAGGCCCGTATGATACTTCATTGTATTGTCCAATTTTTATTCATTGACAATGAAACTGGAGCAGTAGATATAGTGCTAAAGCTAAAATTCAAGAAGTGTGAGTGTATACGCATATAGTACAAATTGGACAAAAAATGTGCGACGGACAGCAATTTCAATGCATTATTTTTGGCGTTTCTCCCAATTCGTTCGTCGTTAAGTTTCGATCAAATATTAAGTATCAAAAACAATCTTGAGCTCTTTCTTCCGCAGCCAAGAAGAACAGAGATAAAATAGTCACGTTGCGGAGATGTAAGAAGTGGCACGATTCATGTTTTCATCCTTTTCCAACAATATATATCTGTCTAGCTCACGCGCCACTTGTTTTCAGATTTTAAAATTGGACAAAACAATGAAGTATCATACGGGCTTAAGTAAATTTCATAAAATGTATTTTTTCCGTATATTGGAGCTGTGAAGTCTCTGATGAGAGAGAACCTAAAGAAAAAACTGATTTCAGTTTTAAATGAATACGATGGGACCCACGGTAAAAAGAGGCTTAAGGACTTCACAAACTTTTACCCAGCTCTAAAAGGTAAACATTTATAAGGAAATTATTTTATTTATTAACAAGAATTTATAGTTTTTCCTTGTACCGTGTCTCGCACCACGTTCAGCGCTCGTTTCGTTTTACAAAAACATGCAGTTAGAATTTATACTTTGTTTTAAACTACTTTGAAATTAGTTTATTTTCCTGCAGGGATATGACGACTTCGCTTATGTGTGCGTGTCAGTCCATCGTCACTACCCATGATACAACTATTATACTATAGGTAGCCGCGCACACAACCTATTTTCTCATGAGCTGCGGATGACGAACGTCAAACAAAAGAAAACAAAACGAACGTTATTTTTTGAAAATGTTTTCAAAATTGTGTTCATTGAACAAAATTGATCAAAATTGTGTTCATTGAACACAATTTTTAAAACATTTTCAAAAAATAACGTTAGTTTTGTTTTCTTTTGTTTGACATTCGTCATCCGCAGCTCATGAGAAAATAGGTTGTGTGCGCGGCACAAAATACCGTGTGTATTATACAAAATACAAAACGAGCGTTAAGCCCGGTTTCCATGTGACCTTCTTATATCTCCCACAATCACATCTTCAATGGGAAAGAAATAGAATGCGACTGCCTCTTTATTGGATTGATAAAGAAGCGTGCGAAACATACATACATTTTGCATTTCATAGCATGCAACGAGTATATATCTATAAGAGATTTCACTCGTCGCTCGTTATTTTTTGCTCGCCGATATTAGCCATCCATCGACAGAACAGGGTATTTGGATGGGACATTTATTTTATACCCCTTCAAAAGTGCGAGTTTTTTTACGTTTTGTTTTCTATATTTTGATCATTTTGGCTGCGTGCACAAGGGAGCAAAAATAACGGTATTTTGTAATGTACTTGCCTGTTTCTTCTTATTTGAATATCTGAAGAAATATTGCAAATTTTATGAATGAAAATAAAATTTTACAGCTTCTTATTTGCATGTGCATGGTTGCCGAGTTTATTTTGTTTCCAGCTGGACATTTTTGTTGTGATTTTGTTGTAGCTATATTTTGGTTGCTGCTGCAGACAAGGATTTTTAGATATTTCATTAGCTGAATAGAAAGACAGAATTCTGATTCGGCTTATGTAATAATTATTGGATAATAAAAAAATTTAGCAATAAATAGAATTGCTCTAGCAGTATTTAATAAATTTAAAATAAAACAAAGAAATATTGTAGATTTAATTAATGAGAATAAAAGTTATATTTGATACAAATTTTACAGGTTATTATATATATGTATGTGTGTTTTTTTTTCCATCTTTAGTTTGTTTCTAGCTGGACATTTTCCTTGTAGCAATATTTTGCTTGCTACTTTGGATACACAACCATAATTTTTAGATACTTTATTAGATCAATAAAAAGATGAAATTCTGATGATTCGGCTAATGAAATAATTATTAGTCAGAACTTGAATAAAAATTTTTTAACAAAAATGCTTTTAATAAATAAAATTAACTTGAATTAACAAAATACAAACACCAAATTTTAGAAAAACTAAAAATAGGAAAAAGGTATTAAAAATTACCAATTCTACTATCTGCTAGAGCCGTTGGCTGTATTATAACGTATTGAAATTTCAGTCCAATCGGTTTGATAGATTTTTTAAACACCCTGGCCGATCAGAAAAACTTTGTTTTGAGTAAATCACTTTTTTATAGACGATGATTTTAATTGTTTTTTAAAATATTACACATGAAAACAATTTAATATAAATATAATTGATATAATTGAATAACAGTATATATTTAAACTAGGTTATTTTTTTTAATAAAACTTAGGGCGGTGTAGGGATGTCAATTTTTGGAAATTTGTCGATCCCGGGGTTTTCAGGATCTGAAAATACAATCCCGGGATACCGAGATCGTCCCGAAATTTAGTAAGTTTTTATTTTGTTATTCCAAAATCAGAGTAGTCGCCGCCTTAATATAATTTAAAGTAGTTTTACGCCACTTATTTTGAAGTAGTTTGTCAATTACTTCATATAAATGAGTTTTTTAATTAGTTGTTTTTAAAAAGAAGTTAGTTTGTTTCTAAAGGGATAGTTTTTCAAAAATACATATACAAATACATATATTTAGTTTAGCAGTAACTGCCTACATAAAATTATTTTAAATCACTATTTAAACAACAATTTTTTGAAAATTTACTTTTTTCACATTGATTATTGTTCAATTATCCTTCAACTACAACTACTAACTACAAAAGCAAAAATTCGAATAAAAAATTATTAAAAAAATTACTTATTAAAATTATTCGAATAAAAAAATTATCGAATTTTGGCTTTGGTTGTTTTTTTTTCGAAATAGCTTAACATTATGAAATATCGATCCTTAAAGTCGGTTTTTAAATTTTGCATTTGAACTCACATTACCCCACGTAACAAGAGCATGGAGAAGAAGTTTTGATTATGTAAATTTCGTATTTTGAGTAATTTTACGGCAAAAATTTTGATGTATTATTCAAAGATATATGATATGGAATTTTTTCAAAAAACAACACATTTGCACAGTAAATTTTTTCTAAACAAAATTCAATTTTATTTTTATTAAACGTAGCTACATAAGTAGGTATGTAAAAGTTATATGAATATGGTATTAGCTTTAAGTGCAAGACATTCAACTTAATTTTTGTAATATGCAATTATTTAAATAACTATTTCTGTGGTCACAAGGAATAACTACTAAACTCATGGTATCGGAAAAAACAATATTTTTAATTTATATAGTATATAATGAATATTACGAATTGAATGAATATTTGAATTAAAATATATGAACCGTTACAAACGAAATATTTTCAGACATAAGTGATACTCTATTATGGTTGAAAAGCGTTTTCCTTCATCCTTCCAAAGAATGGCAATAAAGAAAATGGCGTATCGCTTTTTTACGATACCTTGAGTTTAGTCATTCTTCCTTGCGACCACGGATTTTATGCTATTGATCTGATATTGATCATTCTTCGAAACAACAACAATCTAACAAAAGTACGGATCTTAATGCGCTTGTATTTTTAGTAGGGCAATTCACAATTTCGTGTATTTTGGATATTTGTGCTTTTGTAAATAATTTAGAAATTTCCTATCAATTGTGAACGGCCTTTTTGATATAATTTGCTACAGTTGTTGCAAAACGTGAAATTCACAGCCTATTGATGAAAAGCAAAATTATTTTCCTTTGGAAATTTCGCTTAACTCAACTTTATGTAGAAAAAATTCTTTAAGCACAGTTATTTGTTTTTTTTATTCTCTTATCTTCCATATCAGTTTTTTCGCCATTACTTTTATTTATAATCAGCAGTCAGTTTGCAATTTAGTATTGCAATGTATAGTAAATTTTAGCTATGGATTTTAGTGTTGTATATATGCAATAGCGTAGTAAAAGCATTCCTTTTTTATTATTATTATTATTATTATTATTATTAAACATGAAAAAGAGCGATCAATCGCAAATTTACAGGAAAAGGAGCACTAGTAACTGGGACCTTCGGCTCTCGGGTTAAGAAAATATCTTAAAAATATAAATGATAGTATAACTAAATGTGGTTTGATGAACATTTTACATAATAAAATCGATTACAAATCCGCAGTTATAAAACATACATATTTTGGAAAGAATGAATTGTTTAGATTAGTTTTTTTAAATTCGATTTTAGCAAAAAATTGTTAATTTTTAAAATATTATTTGCTGAAGTAGATTTAAGAAAAGTTGAAGGAGTAACATCTTGAAAAACACTATTTCTGACTACAGTAAATTGAGGGCAGTTGTCTAGTAGATGAATTACGGACAGCGTGTTGGCGTTACAGAACGGGCAATGTGGAGCGATGGAATCTTTTACAAGAATATGTTGGTGCGTGATGATGGTGTGTCCAATACGTAAACGCACAAAGGCTTGTAAGTCATTGCAGGAAGAAGATGGTGGGAAAAACACTTTGTTGCAACCGGAATTAAACACTTTGTAATGGTGATGAAAGTTTGTCCATTCGAGCTGTTTAGATAGGAACAATTGCTTAGTAATGAGACGGAATATATCTTTTTTATCAAGGATATTAAAAGACAAAATTGGTTCTTTTGCTGCCAGTTTTGCTCTACGGTCAGCTGCCTCATTGCCTTCTATTCCTATATGGCTAGGGACCCACATGATCTTCAGCGATTTTCTATTTTGTGCTAGTATACTGCGTATCATGTTCAGAAGCTGCGAGTTACAGTTGGTTTTCAGAAGGGCTTCAATTGTACTAAGACTGTCGGTACAGATGATAAACTTGTTCTTATTTCTGGTTGCAAATTGGGCTGCCTGTAATATTGCAGTGGCTTCTGCAGTGAATACCGCGCAAAACTGGTGCAGACGTCCGACAGATATGGTGTTGCCCAGATCATTTACAACTGCAAATGATGTACCTGAGTCAGATTTAGACCCATCCGTGTATAGAAAGTTCCAGTTTCTGGACTGAAGATTTGATCGAAATTCGTTAAAAAGTTGTCGAAAAACTATCGGCAGAGTGGTTTCCTTTGGGCGTCTTGTAAGTTGAAGCAGGAAGGAGGACTTGATAGATTCCCACGGTGGATGGACAATTGATTTTGATTTTAACTTCACTGTTGATATTGGGATGTCGAGTTTTGTAGCATATTCAATGCACCTGCTGATGGCTGATTTTTTCCTTAACGTTTTTTTCCTTATTAGCAGGGAATTTACAACTTTGTTTGTAAGGTTGTTTTCACTGCAGGTTAACTTGGGAATAAGCCTCAAAGTGTTGAATATTGATCTTTCTTGGATAGTTGGTAGACCCGATTCTGCTAGGACACATTTTGTAGGCGATGTAGGAAACGCTCGGATGCTACGCCTGGCAGCACAGTGGTAAGATGAGTGTAAAAGTTTTAAATTTGTTTTTGAACAGTGCCCGTAAATCGCCAATCCGTAATCAATTTTGGACAAGATAAGTGCCTTAGTAATATTAATAAGAGTTGCTATATGAATATGACAGTGCTTGGAAGAAAGATATTTAATTACATTAAGTCTACGAGCTAAGTTACTTTTAAGATATTTACAGTGATCTTTAAAAGTTAATTTTTTATCAAAAATAAGTCCTAAGATCTTAAGATTAGCACAATTTTCAATAACAATATTATTAAATGATAAATTAATAGAAGTACAGTGTTTTTTGTTACAAATGTGAAGAGTTATATTTCACTTGCTATATGAAATACTAGCTCCTGACGTTTTTGACCAAGTGGAAATATCTGATAGAACTTCATTAAATTTGACATGTACATGTTCCAAATCCTTACATTTTGTAAATAAGAGCACGTCATCAGCGTAAATAACGTGGGATATGCATTTGTAATTAAGAAATATGTTATTTAATTCCTCAAAAGCTATTACAAATAAAATAACAGAAAGAGGCGAACCTTGCGGTATGCCATTGTAAAGGTTGTGTAATTCAGAAAAAATGTGGTTTGCTTTTACACAAAATGTGCGGTTTGTTAAAAAAGCTTTGACGAAGTTATAAATTTTTATGCCAACTTTCCACTTCGATAATTGACGAAGCACGATATGGACTCCAATTCTGTCGAAGGCCTTTTCAAAATCTAGGCTTAGAACGGTAGTGTGGTTTTTTGTGGCAAGAGCCGTGACAGCATAGTTTTCGAAAAAAAGGAGGGCATCCATAGTGCTGTGCCCACGTTTGAAAGCTACTTGATGAGGACTGATGAAGTTGTTTGATTGTGCAAACCACATAATACGCTTGGCTATGATTTTTTCCATTATTTTACCTACACAAGGCAATAGCGATATCGGTCTATAACCGGATAGGACTGTAGCCGAATGATTAGGTTTTGGAATTGGGATAACGGTTGCATGTTTTAGGATTTGAGGATAAATACCTTTATCAAAGATATTGTTGTAAAGGAGGATGAGCCTTTTTTTTAATGCTGGCGATAAATTTTTCAGCATTGGGTACGAAATTTTATCTTTTCCAGGTGTCTTGCCTGTCATAGACGAAATGGTCAGGTCAAATTCGAAAGAAGTGATAGGTTCTTCAATTTGTTTTGCAGATTTAGAGAGGGAGTGATCTACAATGCAAACGTTCAATGTTTGAAGTTTTTGAGAAATAAAAAGTGGATCAAAGTTGGAGTCATGGGAATATGAAGACCAGGAAGAAGCCAGAAAATTACTGATTTCCGCTGGGGAATAAATGGTACCGTTGCTTGTTTCTAACAGTTTAATTGTGGGTGGATTGTAATTGCCAGCAAGTAATTTAATTTTGCTCCAGATTTCTTTAGGGTTGGATGTTGGATTTATTGAATCTGTTAGTTTTTCTAGAGATCTCCTTTTGGCTTCTTTTGATTTCTTTTTAAAAAGCGCATTGGCTTTTTTGTATAACATAAGATTGGCTTCGGAACGACTTCTTTTAAAACTATACCATAAGCGTTTCCTCTCTTCATTTAGGGAAGATAAGTCTGCGCTCCAATATGGCACAACGTGTTTAAGGGGTTTGTAGTGGGTTTGAGGTATAGACGCGTGTGCGGCAGACCGTATGATTTTCTGTATGGTTGCAGTTTCCTTATTAACATTATTGGATAGTGGGAAACTTAATAGGTACTGTTCAGATGATTTCTGAAAAGAAGACCAGTTTGCATTTTCAGTTTTAAACTTCGGGGTAGGTAAACAACTTTTGGAGAGTGGTGTAGACATTTTAGTTAAAAGTGGAAAATGATCGCTTCCGTATAAATAATTAATTGTTGAGCAGGAAAATTTTGGGGCAATGTTAGCTGAGCAAATTGAGAGATCAATGTGTGTAAATGTTTTATGAGAGGAAAAATGTGTTGGGGCGCCATCATTCAAAATAATTAAGTTTTCTGAAAGGATTAGGTCTTCGAGAATTCTCCCACTTTGATTTGTGGTTTCAGAGCCCCAGAGGGTACTCCAGGCGTTGAAATCTCCTAGCAGAAGAAGGGGGTTAGAAAACATTGAAGTTATGTCTAGAATGTGTTTATGGTTAAAAGACTGTTGCGGTGGTATATAGAAAGAAATGATTGTGAAAGTAAAGCCCAGATTGATTTCAATGGCTATGGTAGCGATCGGGGATTGGATTGGAATTAATTTGTGCGATATGTCCTTTTTTATCAATACTGCAATGCCTTGCTTTTTAGAGATATTATGGGGCAAGTTGTGGAAATAACTATTGTATTGTTTTGGAACAGGTGCATGGGTGTTGTAGGGAAGGTGAGTTTCCTGAAGGGAGATAAAAGAAGGGGAGAACTGTTTAATTATGAGCTGCAAATCATTGTAGTTATTGAAGAAGCCTTTCATGTTCCATTGGAGAATATCAAATGTCATTGATTAAAGTAAATGAGGAAAAAGGTTAAAAAGAATCAGAAAGGTCGTCAATATCAAGGTTGTTCGAGTTATTTGGTGTTATGTAGTATTCGTTATTTTCAATCAAAGTTTGTGTGAGTTTGGCAATGGGAGAAACGTAAATTGATGAATTGGACATACAAACATCTGAGGTAGAAGATGAGGTGCATGGCAAAGGGACAGAGGTTTCAGTTATAACTTTACTATTTGTGTTGTTGTTGGATGAAACAGAATTACCGATACTTAACGTATCAGTGTTGTTATGCAAGGGTTGTGTTTTTGGTGGTAGTATTGAATTTGATTTGGATGTGCTCATTGTTGGTTGAATTTTAGATGTTGGTTGAATTTTAGATGTTGGTTGATTATTAGAACTTTGTAAAAGAACTTCAGAGTAGGAGGTGAGGTTTTGTGGAAGCTGTGTTTTATAGATTTGCCTGGCTTCACGAATTGAACACTTCTTCTGGGTTTTTATTTTTAAGATCTCTTTTTGCTGAACGAATTTTTTGCAATTGTTTGAGTTAGATGGGTGATTTTCTGTGCAGTTAGCGCATTGGATGCGAGTGCAATTATCTCCAGTGTGGGGAGGGAAGTTACAGTTTACACAGACTGGGCTGTTATTACAGCGTTTCATTGTATGCCCTAGTAGTTGGCAGGACTTGCAACGCATAGGGTTTGGAATGTATTCCCTTACTTGAGCTTGGTGCCAGGAGATCTGGATAGTCTTGGGAAGGTTATAGAGATCAAATGTTAGGAGTACCACTCCACTCGGTTGAGGTTTACTATCAACAATTCTGGTAAATTTATGAATACTCACTACACCTTGGGAGCTTAATTCATTCACGATCTCTTCATCAGAGACATTTTTGAGAAAGGGTGCGTATACTGTGCCTTTGACAAAATATAAGTTTTCGTGAAATTTGCACTTAATCGGACATAACCCAACTAATTCCTTGGCAGAAATAAATTTGTCAGCAATGATTTTGTTTTTAACGAGCAACAGTAAGCTGCCGTCACGGAGTTCCGATATACTTTCAATATCTTTGCTTATGAGATAAAGCGATTTTTGCACCGCAAAGCATGAAAAATTAGATAATGGTTTGTCAGTGTTCACGGAAGAAACCACAACATATTTTGGGTTTGGAAGGGTAGTTATGGGGATCGGGAGTTCAGGAAACTCAGATAGGGGTTTTTGAGAACTTTTTTTTTAGCACGGGGACTGACGGCAAGCGGAGCGAACCGATTGTCCCCGAAATTGGGAGCCCCAGGGGGCATATTAACACAATTTAATAAGTTCTAGTGTGTACAATATATGCAACACGTGGGAAAGTATGTAAAAATTAACAATGAACGACTGGTGTATAAACACACGTATAACGGTATAAGGCAAAAGCAAATAGGAAACTAGATCGCACTAAAGAAAAGCAACCGCACTCAAAGAGAGATAGTCGGAGACTGCATTTCTTTTTATTTTCTTAGTGTAGAGTAAATATATATTTTACCATTTTGCAAATGATATGGTGCAAGACCATTTGCACTGGATTGTGAATAGCCCTAGTATGTTCTCAGTATTACGATGCACTGTTTTGCATTCTAATGTTATTTTTTGTTGTTATACAGCTTTTCCGCTATGAGTTGGCCTTTGACACCTTCGCTGGCTTAACTATAATATACAGTTTTTCGATATTTTTTCTTGTAAGGAACTTATTAAGATGCATCCTTCCTTGTGGGGTACGAATAAAAACTTTTTGGAAATAAAATAATTTTTAAAAATGTAACAATTTTAAATGATCCAGCAGAAAGAATGATATGACTTCTAAATATGGTAAATAATACGTGGACAATGGATCCAGGACAGCAAAATTGTGTTATCCAAATAATTGAACATTACAATAAAAATCATCCTGACAGCAGGAAAACGTACAATACTTTGCAACTTAAACTAATGTCGTATAATTTTGTTACTTATGGTTATTTACATAAATACTTATGTAGCTACGTTTAATAAAAACAAAATTTAATTTTTTTCGAAAAAACTCACTGTGCAGTTGTGTTTTTTTTATAAAAATACCATATCATATATCTTCAAATTATACATCAAAATTTTTGTTGTAAAATTCTTCAAAATACGAAATTTACATAGTTAAAAACTTCTTCCTTATGCTCTTGTAAAGTGGGGTAATGTGAGTTGAAGTTATCAAATTTTCGAAAAAAATTTAATCAAAATCACATTGCAGAGTTTTTAAAAAAAAATGTACAGAACAAAATGCAATGTTTCTTAAAGCATAAGATGGAAAATTTTATTAGCTTTTAAATAAGTATAAATTGATAAAAATTCTTTCAATAGTTTCACAGTGATATGAAAAATACTGATTGAAAAATTTCTTGTTTTTTCGAAAATATAATTTTTTAGCCAAAAAGCCTTTAAGCTGATGAGTTTTTTTGAAAAAAATGCAATTTTGTTTTTATTAAACGATTTACTCAAAACAAAGTTTTTCTGATCGGCCAGGGTGTTTAAAAAATCTTTCAAGCCGATTGGGCTGAAATTTCAATACGTTATAATACAGCCAACGGCTCTAGCAGATAGTAGAATTGGTAATTTTTAATACCTTTTTCCTATTTTTAATTTTTCTAAAATTTGGTGTTTGTATTTTGTTAATTCAAGTTAATTTTATTTATTAAAAGCATTTTTGTTAAAAAATGTTTATTCACGTTCTGACTAATAATTATTTCATTAGCCGAATCATCAGAATTTCATCTTTTTATTGATCTAATAAAGTATCTAAAAATTATGGTTGTGTATCCAAAGTAGCAAGCAAAATATTGCTACAAGGAAAATGTCCAGCTAGAAACAAACTAAAGATGGAAGAAAAAACACACATACATATATATAATAACCTGTAAAATTTTGTATCAAATATAACTTTTATTCTCATTAATTAAATCTACAATATTTCTTTGTTTTATTTTAAATTTATTAAATACTGCTAGAGCAATTCTATTTATTGCTACATTTTTTTATTATCCAATAATTATTACATAAGCCGAATCAGAATTCTGTCTTTCTATTCAGCTAATGAAATATCTAAAAATCCTTGTCTGCAGCAGCAACCAAAATATAGCTACAACAAAATCACAACAAAAATGTCCAGCTGGAAACAAAATAAACTCGGCAACCATGCACATGCAAATAAGAAGCTGTAAAATTTTATTTTCATTCATAAAATTTGCAATATTTCTTTAGATATTCAAATAAGAAGAAACAGGCAAGTACATTACAAAATACCGATCTTTTTGCTCCCTTGTGCACGCAGCCAAAATGATCAAAATATAGAAAACAAAACGTAAACAAACTCGCACTTTTGAAGGGGTATAAAATAAATGTCCCATCCAAATACCCTGTTTTGTCGATGGATGGCTAATATCGGCGAGCAAAAAATAACGAGCGACGAGTGAAATCTCTTATAGATATATACTCTTTGTAGCATGTGATATCCTCTACAATCTCAAGTGATGCTAGGAGAAAGTAGATCATGAGAGATAAACTTTTTTAACTTTTGCTATAAAAGTCTATCACTTGCTATAAATACGACAGTCATTTATTTTTTGTTTTTGGACTATTGTCATTACTGACAACTATTTTTATAGCATTCCAGCAAAAAAGAAAAAAAAATCGAAGCTGACAAAAAAATTACTAAAAAAATATAAAGAACAAAATATCATTCGACTCGCGTCGTTTCATCACCGAGGTCGTGAAGCGCGACTAGCCAACGGTAATTGTGTTTGTGGTCCATCCGCTGATGCGACTGACACAATTAAAGTACAGTTTTCAATAGAATCGAAAAGATTCGTAATTTGTGATGGCGTTATAAATCTAAGATTTGGCCAAATAATTTCCTCTTCAGTAAGGATTCTTTTTGAGCTAGGGAAGCCTAGCTTTTGGAGTAACTTTAAATCAAAAAAAAAAAACGACAAAATATCCGTTTGCCAGGGACAATAAAAAGGATGCAAACAGGTAAGTGCAACAATATTTACTAGTGAAAATAACTTATCTTCTTTTTTTGATATCAGTTGCAGCAGTCATGTGAAATAAATAGTCTGGTTCATATATGTATACTGCAAGGCTTCGCCAGACTCCGGGAAAAGCTGGCAAGGTCCCCATTAGCAAAGGGACGACACCAGCTAAGGCAGGAAAGGGCGCTGCAGCTGCTGCTGATTCGAAAGCAACGCCGCCAGCAAACTTTCGGCCATCTGAAATTAGTTCTGTTGGTTGTTTGGTCATTGGCAATGAAGCTAAATATGGTAAAGAGGGCAAAGAGAATAGCAAATAAAGCAAATTGCAATGAGGGAAATGCAAAAACATTTCCCTCATTGGTGGTGCTGGCCGAACCATCGCTTACTGTTAAAGATATGTCTGCCACACGCAGTAAATTGGATTCCAAAGTAAAGCTTATACTTATGCTTACTCCAAACACATTTCCGGAGTGGCTAATACAAGAGGGTCTCCTTAAGTCTGAACAAAAGTATGCCAACCATCGCACCAATGAACTGAAACAGGGTGCGTAAAAGTAATATTAAGAAATAAAATAATATACAAAATCGGATGCAACAAGATTTCCGTATACTGGTGGTTATGTTTGGATCAGCGAGTATTGTCCAAGGCGTTTCGTTTCTGTTTTTCATGGTTCTATTTTTTATTATGACTTAAGAAAATATGTACATACAGTGTTGCGCAAAACAATAGCAACAAAATAAGTGCGCTGCAACAAAACCGTGTATCTTTTTTAATATTGGGGACACACAAAAATGATTATAGGAATCAAAGCATATATTCATACATCATATATAAAAAAAATCAAATTCAAATTTAGTTTTGTTTTTTTAAATTAAATTTCAAATTAATGTGGCTACATTCAATTTGTCTGAGAGCAAAACAAAAGCAACAAAACTTGAAAAATTTAAAAAGAGAACAGAAGTTCCAAGAATTACCGGTAAAAGTTCCGTTATTGTAAAGCACGTGTTGTTTGTAAATCATAAACATTTAAGTTTAGTTTTGTTCTTGCGATTGTTGACATTGATTGTTCCATTTATAATGGCACGTTTAAAATACTGTGAAGCTCTAAAATTGCAAATTATTTTCGAATATAAAAACGAAAATACACAAATATCTAACGTGAAACAGTTTGATATTAATCAGTCAATAGTTTGCAGATTAATAAAGAAATATAACATCACAAAAGACGTAACAACGGTACATTAAAGAGGACGGCCGCGGAGATGACAGGAACATTTGTGGCGTGTTCAAACGAAATGCATTTGCCACATCCAAAGAGCTTGTTCGGACACTTGATTTAGATATCCATCACAGCACTGTTTGATGACGAGCCGTTGAGAACGATTAAAGAAGTTACAAACCGGTAGAGAAACCTTTGCTTACAGCTAAGCATAAAAAACAAGGTGAGGTGTTACAATTTAAACAATTCTGTCTGAAATTGTGACAACAAGTTGCAATTTCTTGTTTTTTAGACTCAGTCTTGCAAAAGAGCACCTAAATTGGACCGTTCAAAAATCGAAAACAGTTTTTTAGCGATGAATCAAAGTTCAACTTGATAAATTCAGATGGGATGTGCACGGTACGGCGCCACCCAGGTACACGACTTGAAGCCCGAAACTGCAAAATAAATTTTAAGCACAGAGGCGGTGGCATTATGGTCTGCACTTGTTTTTCCTATAATGAAGTTGAACCATTTCAAAAAATCTATCGAATTATGGATCGATTTGTATATAACATTTCAGAAAGCAAGATGCAACCACATTTAGAGTGGAATATGTCGCTTCAGTGAACGTTTCAGCCCGACAACGACCCGAAGCACACTTCAAAGCTCATCAAAGATTACATAAGAGGCAATGAGATTCAATTCCTTGATTGGCCGGCACAGTCACAATGACTTGAATCCCATTGAAAAGCTTTTTGGAATTTTGAAGGTAAAAGTTTCTGGTCAAAGGTTACCCAATACCAAAATCAAAGGTTACCTGAAAGTTAATTGGGAACATATACCTAATACAAACAAATCTAATTTAATAGAGTCGATGTCGCTCAGATGTGCAGTGGTTATCAAGAATAATGAATCTTACACCAAATATTAATTATGTTGCTTTTGTTTTGCTCTCAGACAAACTGAATGAAATCACATTAATTTTAAATTTAATAATGAAAACAAAACCAAATATGAATATGATTTGTTTTTAATATGATGTATGAATATATGCTTTGGTTCCTATCATCATTTTTGTGTGTACCTAATATTTAAAAAGATACACGATTTTGTAGCTATTGTTGCTGTTGTTTTGCGCAACACTGTATGTATAAAATATTATTTTAACAAAATTAAATTTGAAACAATGCTTCTTCAATTGATCTGAACAAACCAGAGTCAAGATCATCTCTTCCCACGTATCATCGTGTATGGGTTTTGCAGCTTGAGCTCCACTTGTTGGCTTGACATCTTTCGTTTTCGCCCACTTCTCTCACATGCGTGTTATGCCGTGGTAGCATATAAAAGCTGGTTTTATAGAGATAACGCTGGTTGGTGTGCTTTTAAATCGTGACGCGGTGGACAACTTCTTCATATCGTCTTGACTGACTTTTTCCGGCATTTTAAAATTTCAGAGTTTGAAAAAAATGCAATCAAATAATTTCTTTAGAAAGCAAATAAAAGCTGCACAACATATAACAACAAATCAAAAATCATTATTTTACAGCAAGAATAACATATATCTATCTTGCACATTATAGCAGGAGATGTGATTGTCGGAGATCTAAGATCACATGGGAACCTGGCTTTCAGCAAAAGTTTTCTTTTTCAGTATTGTGTTCAAAATTTATTTATTTATTTTCTTTGTGTGACAAAAAACATTTCTGATATCTTCATTTTGCATCAGCTGCCATAGAAACCATATTACGCTTTCGTTTTTTTTTTTACTTTCGTCATCCGCAGCTAAAGTTGTGCGGCTACTTGGTTAGTTTTATTATGGTCACTATCAAGGTTCATTTATAAGGTTGTGGCACTTGAGAGAAATGCGCTCTTTTTCCGCCTTTGCTTGAACTGTCACTGTGCTTTTCTTTTGCATTCATTTTCTTGATTTATTTTCATCCATTCCGACAGTTCCTCAGTTCAGACAGAGTATTTTGGGGCAATAATAACATTCAAAATAATAATCGATTTCATCGAATAAATTTACGTTTCAACACAAGTGATCGAGAAAATGACTTGTTTGGATGAGTTTTATGACGGCTCCAAACGGTTCATGTTCTCAGGAAGTTTTATTTACTTGCCAGTTTCTACTCTTTGTGGTTTAACATTGTTTGCAGAGAGGTGGTGGCCGAACAGAAATATTAATGCAATTATAGCAACATTATTTCTGAAATGGAATTGAATCCGGGCTACCGCGGTCTTTATCATACGGAGCATGCACTCTACCAAATAGTCTACGGCAGCCATGATGCTCGAAAGATAATCCGATTATAAAATTTCGGTAAAAATTGTTATTTCAACGTTAGCTTAAAGAAGTTTAACGGTGATAGGGACTTTTTTAATTTAGCTTTATTATTGAACATTTTTTATTCATATTAACTGTTGGTCAGTTTTAAATATACGTACTTATCAACTAATCATGTTTATAAAATTTGATTCTAATGTGGGTCGTAAAAACAGAAGCAACGAGAGATTTTATGAAAGAGGAACTGATAAATCAATACCATATGCAATATTATTTGGTGTGAATACACAGCATCACAATATAAAATTATTACAAATAGTGTTTTCCACCTAGAAAACCTTTTTGTTTAGGTAATATACAACCTACCGTCCTTGATCATTTGTCGCATCTCCTTAGTGCGCTGGAAATTTATGTCCTCCAATAACTGCTGCAAAGGAGTCTGAGGCTTTAAAAGCGCTCCAGCTGCGCTGCTTAGTGACATTTCTTTGTTATCTGTTTAAAGTTTTTTCATTTCAATAAGCTACAAATTTCATGGTTAATAAAACTTTTTTGATGCTATAGTAATACAGAACAGTTTTTCGTTGTAATACAATCTTTACAAAAGAAAATTATAGATGAAAAATTTATTCCTTAGGGTTGTTTGATGTAATGGTGAACACAACAGTAAAGTTTTATATATTTTTTTTTTTGCGTTTATGAAGCTTTGCGCAGGTTCAATTAAAAATCTGCAATTTTGTAAACAAAGACCTTATCTAAAAACTGACTCGGCCAGCTGATTTATAACTATTGCTGCCAGATAAGTTGGCACATTCCAAATGTTTGTTTAGGTCATGATATAATAACAAGGTAGTATCAGATCAATGTTGCACGTGGTACGCTTTTTCATACAATTTTGAGTACGTTTTTATATTTTTAAACGAGGTATCACTTTTTCGATCCAAGACAATTATATTTTCTTTTTCTTGTTTAATTGTGTTTTTCATTCGGAATAAATGCAGTTTACGGCCAATGCGTAAAGGCCCAATTATAAAAGAAGTAATGTCATGAGATCTAATCTCAGTTGAGCAGTGCGTTCTTTCACTTAATGTTTGAAAGAATGCTTTCCTATACAAGTGGTATAACGTAACGTAACGAGACGTATAGATCCGTGGATTTTGGATTTCTACGTCAATTAACATTACGTCTTGTCAAAAAGCAACTGAACATTGAAGTTAGATTCGATAAGTGTGCAATGTGTTTTGTTGAAACTACTTTTTTTGTTGAATTTTCGTTATTAATGTGATAGTTCTATATATCCGCAGCTATGGATGACGAAATTTTAATCGAACTTTTACGGGAAAGTGCAATTATTTACGACAAACAATTGCCTGGCTACTACCTATTATACGTGTTATAACATTTTCTTACATTGCGTCCCGTCATGATGACAGTTGACAACATTACGATACGTCTATTATAGTTCGAGCTTGAATAATTTTATTTTTTATTTTTATTAAACGTATACGCCTCCTTAGTCCGAAACGCAACGTGTATACACAGACAGCTGTTTAACAACCCTGCTGTTGCTGACAGCTACCTAACAACCCTGTGTTTAAGAAACAGCGAAAACGAACAAGAATGCATAAATTTTTGAATTCATTCGAGAAGCAACGGCCATGAATATAGCTCACAGGAACAGACAGCAACGAAGAGTTCGATACTACAATCTGCTTCCTTGTCGCAGACAGGAATCACTACCGAAAAAATGTCTGCAATAATTAATAGTATCAATGCTCTTAAGACGTCTGTGGAGAGACTTAAACACAGCACAGAAGAAAGCCAAAGTGATTTGCATAGAATTCGTAGTCAAATTCAGCCATCAAACGAAACAAGACCGCCAATAACACCTGATGAAAGCCCACGCAGTCAAATTCACCCATCTTACGAAATGCAGGCCAGCCATTCGCACGAAGTAAGAACGCTAACAATACCTGATGAAAGCCTAGCCATAGTTCCAGCCGAAGGTAGCTCTAGCTTTAACCTATATGATTTACCTACATTTTCGGGCTATGCTGAAGAATGGCCACTTTTCAAAGCAAACTTCACTGACACTACGGTCGCGTTGAGATATAGTGACAGACAGAACCTTATGCGGTTGCATAAGAGTATGACAGGAGCTGCAAGGGAAGCAGTAGCTTCCATGCTCATATATCCGAGAGACGTGTCGAAGGCCATAGAGGAACTGCAATTTCGGTTGGTAGACCGGATTTGATGGTACGTTTTCAGCTCCAAAAATGAAAAATATTCCGTTTGTACAAATAATTCCTTTTTCGACTACAGTACGCAATGTAGTTGCATTTTTGATGTCAGCTGAGTGCAAGCAGCATTTAGCAAATCCATCGTTGCTATACCAACTATTTTCGAAGCTGCCTGCTAACAAACAGTTTGATTAGGCGAAACTTGCTCCATATCCAACGGTTGAAGATTTTTCTATGTGGCTTTGCGATCTTGCCAAAGTTGTTTGTTTAATGCCATACTCGGTTTCGATGCCACCCAGAAACAGCACGTCACAATATCAGCAACCACGTTGAATTATGCATGTGAACTCAGTCACTTCAAAGCAAGAACTTAAGTGTTATCAGTGCGCAGAAGGGCATATGATTGCTGATTGCAAAGTTTTCTAGCGGTCGCTTACCGTTCAGGAGCGCTGACAAAAGGTTAAAGACCTACAATTGGGCTTTGCTTGTCTACACAAAGCCCAAAATACATTTAACTGTCGAAATAAAAGAGTTTGTGGCATCAACAATTGCCACCGTTATCATCATCAGTGTCTTCATGAGGAAGAAAATAACATATGATGACATGAAGTTCAATCCGAGAATGTCATCATATGCCGCTGCTCAGTCATCAAACAACGTTACCGCCAATGGGGAAAAAAATGAATCATGACCTTTACAAAACGCCGCCAACCAACAACACTGGCATACAGCCAACACCGCATCCTGTCGCCCAGCCATTTTTGAACTGCTTATTGACTCCTACATCATGCAGCCAGCTATTTAAAATTTTCCCAGTGACACTTTTCGGACCAAATGGAAAATTAGATGTCTTTGCAATGTTCAACGGTGGATCAGCAATAACTATTTTGGAGGAGAAGGTCGGTAGTACACTTGGTCTTAAGGGTCGTGACCATCCACTCACACTTCAGGGATGGCCAGGGAGTCAAAACAGAAATATGGATGAAAGTCAACTTAGAAATAAGTGGTGGCAGTGAGGATATGAAATAGTCTTAAAAAATGTGCGCACCATTCGGGACCTGTGCCTTCCTGTTCAGTCTTTCAATAAATGTAATTACCATCATTTTTAGTGCTTGCCGTTGCAAAATTAAACTAATGTGAAGCCAGTTTTGCTCATTGGCTTAGATTATGTGCATCTAAGCTTGGCAGCTTTTTGGTGACACCAATCCAATAGCTGCAAAAACCAAACTGGGATGGGTCCCATATGGCCCTTCAAAAGCAATATCACAAACAATTGTTTTACATATTAGAGAAGAACAAGCATTGATTGATTAAAATAAAATTGTTGCAGATTACTTCGAAAACGACAGCTTCGGATTTGATTGTTCGACTTCAGTACTGGAATCCGTAGACGACAAAAAGGCACGTAATATTTTGGAAAATACTACGCGACGTATTGGTAAGCAATTTGAGACTGGTCCCAGCAAGCTATGAGATGGCTGAACGACGATTGGTTGCCACCGAAAATAAAATTAAGCTCAACAGTAACTTTGCTGTAAGGTACCAGGCAGAGATGATGAAATATGTAGACAAGGGGTATGCCAGAAAACTTGATAAGGAAGAAGTTGAGGGGGAAAATCACCCAGTTTGGAATTTACAACATTTTGCAGTTCATAACCCGCATAAGCCAGAAAAAGTGAGAATTGTGTTTGACGCCTCTGCTATTGTAGCTAAAACATCACTTTATTCGGTGTTGCTCAAAGGGCCGGAACAGGCAAAGCCGTTGTTGTCGATTCTGTTTAAGTTTCGAGAGGGACCTGTAGCAGTAGCAGCTGATGTCCGCGAGATGTTTTCTCAGGTGAAGATTCGTACAGGGGACCAACATGCTCAACGTTTCCTCTGGTGAGATGGAAATTCAACTCAGCCACCGCAATGTTTTGTCATGTCATCTATGATATTTGGAGCCATATGTTCGCCATGCTGCGCGGAATACGTAAAGAATAAAAATGCCGAAAACTTCAAGGAACAGTATCCAGCTGCCGTAGCCGCCATCATCGATAAACACTACGTGGATGATTTTGTTTGCAGTTTCAAAACCGAAAAAGAAGCCAAAGTCATATGTCAACAAGTAGTTCACATTCACGCTAAGGCAGGGTTCGAGCTAAGAAACTTTGTATCGAATTCAAATCGAATTCAAAATGTCATGAATGAACAGCCGACTAACAATGTTAAAGGTGTTAACATGGAAAGACAAGCGACTACCGAGAAGGTGCTCGGAATGTTTTGGGAGACGACTAATGATGTTTTTAAATTTCAGACAAAATTTCATCGCATTCCACCGCACGTTTTGAATGGTCAGCGAGCTCCAACCAAAAGAGAGCTGCTTGGAATTGTGATGGCAGTCTACGCATTCGGATTACTTGCAGATTTTTTAATATTTTCAAAACTAATCGTACAAGAAACATGGAAGTGCAAAATCAACTGAGATGATCCAATTCCTAGGAATTTGCATAAAAAATGGATTGCCTGGTGGGTTGAGTTTCAGAAAATGAATACCTTTGAAATCAATAGATGCTATTCGCCGTTGTTGCACAAATCTGTCGACGCCAGCCTGTTCATCTGTTGGATACTATCGTATCGTTCATGAAAATATCGCCGAAGTCGCCTTTGTTGCCGGAAAAACTCGTTGTGCGCCACAGAAGTTGGTGCCAGTGCCCAGGCTCGAACTTCAAGCAACAATACTTGGCGCAAGTTTTAGTAAACTCTTCAGCCGGAGTCACAGTATTAATACCACAGATATTGCATGTTGGAGGGACTCGCGAACGGTTCTGCATTGGATTTATTCTACCGAACGTAAATACAAACCGTTTGTGGGACATCGAATTGCCGCCATACATGAAATTTCACAGCCGTCACAGTGGCGATGGATACCAACTGGCAAAAATCCTGCGGACAGCGCTACACGCGCTGTACACCCACCAAAATTCCGATCCAACAGCCAGTGGATAACTGGTCCTGCCTTTCTTAAGCTGCCCAATAAAGATTTGTTTTTTGCTACCATCACACCTCCGTCTGGAGCATTAGAAGAAGAAGTTAAGCCTTATCTACATCTACAGTTTCAAGCAAGTGATACATTTATTAATTTTAATAATTTTTCCTCATATTTCAAGTTAATTCGCACGATGGCCTGGGTCACGCGAGCAGCCAAAATATTTTTGAGTCGAGTACGTAAAACATCGCCAGAAAAACAACAACGTACCGTCAGCGAAATTCAAAAAGCAGAAGAGTTTGTTTGTCGAATGGTACAACAACACGTTTTCGTCGATGAGATAGTCGCCCTTAAAGACGCGAAGCCGGTAGCAAAGCAGAATCTGCTGTTTGCCTTTTCTCCAATTCTCGACAATTATGGTTTCCTTAGAGTTGGTGGCCGCATCGATGAAGCTAAGTGCTTACCATACAGCGCCAGACGTCCAATACTAATGCCGCAAAAACAAACTGTGTCGGAGCTCATCATGCGTCGCTATCACGAGAAATGTCACCACAAAAACTCTGCCGTAACAATCAACGAGCTACGCCAAAAATTTTGGATTCCGCATGTCAAATCAGTTTTGAAAGCCGTTCAACGTAGCTGTTTAAGTTGCAAAATCAAAAAGGCAAAGCCTGTACCACCTTTAATGGGTCAGTTACCTGCTGACCACGTCACCCCGTTTGTCCGGCCATTTACCTATACGGGTGTGGATTTATTTGGTCCGTTCAACGTTGCTGTGGGTTGCCGCAGAGAGAAAAGGTGGGCAGTTATATATACGTGCCTGACGGTGAGAGTAAAGCATTGAAAACTAGCAGAAAATTTATCCACTAATGCCTTTCTGGTTACGTTGCGCAATTTTGTCAACAGGCACGGGACTCCAGTCAGAATAAGAAGTGACAATGGCACGAACTTCATTGGTGCACAGAAGGAACTGAAAGAATCTGAGAGATTGTTAGATTTTGACCGTATCAACGAAGAGGCCCTAACACGCAATATTGAGTGGGTATTTAACTGTCCCGCTAACCCTAGTTCGGGTGGATGCTGGGAACGGCTTATAGGAATTGTAAAACTACTTTTATTCAAAACGCTACACGAAGAAGCTCCACGAAGAAGCTCCACGATTAGAGACGCTGCGTGCAGTTCTTATTGAAGCAGAGAACATAATAAATTCCCATCCACTTACTGACATACCTCTGTCAGCAGAAGAAGATGAACCGCTGACGCCGAACCACTTTCTGCTAGGGTGTGTTAACTTTACACACACGCCCCATAAAGAAAGTGAACTCTTTCTGCGGAAGCAGTGGTATATTGCCCAAAATTTAAAAGATCGATTGTGGAAGCGCTGTTCACTGGAGTATTTGCCACAACTTTTGTGCCGACCTAAGTGGCATGAAAGAGCAGAGCCCATCAAAGTGAACGACTTGGTATTTGTTTGTGATCCTAGTCAGCCACGCAGCCAGTGAAGAAGGGGCGCATTACAAAAACATTCCCATCTAAGTCCGGCCAAGTACGCTTTGCAGAGATAAAAACCGCTACTGGAATCTTCCGTCGCCCTGCATCAAGATTGGCCATTTTGGAGGTGAGTGGTGAATCCCCAGGGAATTCACGGGGGGTGGAGTGTTGATGAAATGCAACGTGTAAACGCAGACAGCTGTTTAACAACCTTGCTGTTGCTGACAGCTACCTAACAACCCTGTGTTTAAGAAACAGCAAAAACGAACAAGAAAGCATAAATTTGTGAATTCATTAAAGAAGCAACGGCCGTGAATAAAGCTCACAAAAAACACAAGAATGAAACAAACCAAACAACTCGATACAATTGCATATTATTAATATTAACCATATTAACTCATTTTTCTTTTAAATTAATAAATAAATTAATAAAAGTAATCATTACTTTTAATCTTTACAAACGCCGCCTTTATTTTGCCTTACAAATATGTCTGTCTCACAAATACTTGAAAAATTACAATTTCAAGCTTGTTTTTAACACTCCGTACAAGGAAAAATTATTTTATCCGTTAAATTCTTAATTTAATGAAAAAAATCAAATGAATTTAGAGGGTTATATTGAGTTTTAGGCCAAGTAATTTATGAAAGAAAGCAACAAAAACAACAACAACTCTGTATAAAAGTTATTCTTATAGCATACTAGACAGCATGTTTCGGAAATTCCCTCTTCAGTAGTCTTGAGTGATTCCGCTGCGACCAACCAACTATTTTACATGCATATGATTCGACACATGATAGAGTAAACACATCTAAACTTATATGACGCTGAATTGTTATTCAGAACAAGAGGATCTAATTTTTGGACAAGCCTATAACTTTATTCGAGTTGCTGTGTATGAGTCAAAGTGCTCCTCCTTCAAATTAAAAATGTATTTAGTTTTATCTTTTGAAACGGTGGCTAAAGGCCGCTGCTTAGGGATTACAACACTCAGTAAGTCCAACAACGTCTTCGCTGTATACAGTACTTATGGAAAAATTATCTCTTTATTTAATAATATTTCTTGTTTCAATTATTTATTTTTATTTTCTGCGATATTTTATTCTTTATTTTGGACTTTACTCCATGCACTTCATATTTTGCACTGAATTTTCAAACTTTCCCGAATTTAATCTCCTAAGCCATTCGATACCGATATGAAATGCTGGATGTTAAGGTGTTGTGAAAGAGATATTTGTGTTTTGAGAAGGATATTTAATGTGTTCCACTTATCACGAATAAGCCTGTCGTGATGAAGTGTTTGCTGTTTAAGCACACCAATCCGCTATTTTTGATGGCTAGAGAACCTCGCTTTCATTGATGGCTAAGGAGCCAAGCTTTGTCGAGAAATTGAAATGAAAACAAGACCCGATGAGCTCAATTTTTGTGTTAGTTAAATTCTTATTTTATTTTACAAAAGTCGGGGCTTATAAACAATTTTTACACGTATTTTTCTTTAACTAATTTTACCAATATTTCCAAGTCTCCTCCTATTTTTCCAATATTTTTATATTATAAATTTCAAAATCGATAATTGACCAATCACTTTCAGTTAGTCAATATTCTTCACATTAACGCTCAAAATCATGTTTATTTATTTATTTATTTATTTATTGGCCAAGCAAGGCGATTTACTTATTCTAACAGGTCTGTTTATTTTATTTTATTTTTTCTCCTCTCCCATTTCCTTGTTTTGGTTTTCGAAGATATGCAAATCGAAGTGGGCGTAATCCGCCCACCTGATCGACTTGAATTCAAGAACACGTCAAAAGGAAAAGGAGAGAAAAAAAAGAAGAAAAAAGTAACTTACATACTAATATATTTTATACATAGTAGCGTAGCTAAGATTTTTTTTTGTTAAGAATAGGAGAGATCTGAGAAGGGAATTGGAAATTGGAAAGGATACGCTTAACAAACTGGTTATTTATTATCTTAGCATTTAATTCTTAAGGACTAAAAGGACAGTAAAGGAAGAGCTCAGGGTTATTTGGCTTTTTATAGATCAAGATTTACATTTATAAAAAACCCAAGTGTTTATTTATTAACCCAAACAAGGTTATCTTAAATAAATTTGAATTTAGCTTATATTAAGGTATTGGGAGCCTAGATTTTTTTTAAAAATCAAATAACCAAGGCATGCGCCTTCACAAGCAAGGTTTGGTCTTTGACCTGAAAGGAAAGGGATAGATTTATTTAGAGGAATTGATTGTAACCATACGTGAATTATTGATTAGGCGAAACAACTGTGAAAGACAATTTGAATTTCTTTTAACCGAAGCTAGAGTTATGCCTTAACCTCGGCAAGCATTTCCAGCCCTTAGTTGTTCCTGTCCTTTAATTCCACAATTTAGATGTGGATTTTCAGTTTTCCATAATTCTTAAACGTTGGAAAGAACAAAAAGTGAAAAGAACCATGCCCAAACTCGGATTCGAACCAGGGATTTCTGTGTTGATAGCTTAGTGCACTCTCCACTAGACTACAAAGGCCGACAGGAAGCTTTGAAGGAAGGTATTATGACGGAAATAGGGACTTGGAAAGATTTTTCTTAAAAGTTAATTTAGACGTAGAGGGTGAATAGTACTCGCTGATATTATTGAATTCCCTACAGCATCTATTTATCGACTCATTTCTTGCGTAGACAGAGTGATGTTGATGTTCATTTAATAGTCGTGTATGCCGTGTATGTCTAATCGGGTCACTAAATCGTATCTTGTTTGATATATACTCGCTATCAACAAAACCGTTAATTACAGTTGAAAGGGACATTAAATTTAAAAGGGCAAGCCTATAATCATAATTTGGCAATATATTGTACTCACGGGGGCTAAACGTGTCCCTATAGGCGGATTCACTGATCTTCTTCAGCATGTTTTGCAAGTTTTTTTTATATAAAGTTTCCTCTCAGAGAGAGAACTTGCTGCACGCTCTTCAACTTGATTAACATTATTTTAATTCACACAAAAAGTTTCTGAAGGATATCAGTGAATACAGCTTAAGCGCAAAAAGCAAAAATTGCTTTTGAACAGATTCAAGTCTTTCACTGTGTGGTTCAAAAGCAGGATTCCAAATAATGCATCCTTATTCAAGAAGAGGGCGCACTAACGCACAGTATAATGCCTTCGTGACCCAAACATTTTTTAACTCTTTTGCACACCGTTTTATAAAACCAAGTAGTTTGCTGGCCCTAGATACAAATTTATCATAATGTAAGTTAAAACGCAAATTTTTGTCCAAGACTAAACTAATATCAACAATATGGTTGACTCTTTCAAGTTCGATGCTGTTAAGGAAGTAACTGTCATTTGTTACTAAATTTTTACGGGAGAAGGTTATTACGCAGCATTTCTGAACATTAAGATGAAATTTATTTTGATTGCGCCAGTGCTGAAGAGATGGCAGTTGCGACTGTAAGTAAATAAAATCTGTTTCCGATTTAATAACATGGTACATTTTTAGGTCGTCTGCATACATTAAATGTGGGATATCGCAATAAATATCAGATAGGTCTGAGATAAAAATATTAAAGAGAAGAGGACCAAGGTGACTACCTTGTGGTACGCCGGATGTAACTTTAATGTGTTGGGATAAGGTACCTTGAAATTTAACGAATTGGGACCTGTCGTGGAGATAGGACGTCAGCCAATTGAGCGAAGATCCTGAGATACCAATCTTTCCCAACTTGAAAGTCAAGATATCATGATCGACACGATCAAAAGCTTTGCTAAAGTCGATGTACATTGCCTCCACTTGATGTCCTTCTTCACCAATATTAATTGGTTCACATAATTTGTGGCCTTGACTTCAAAGTGTCATAGGCACTTTAGCTTGTTGTTTATTTGTTGTGTTTTTCTGTACAACGCACTTGTAACACAACACTCCCTGTCGGGATAATGCTTGTGCGGTATTTAGCTGCACTAGTGTAAAGGATTCTAAGTGCATTGAAAATAATTTGAGTTTAAAGTTTTGCTTACGTTAACTTTTTTAGGGTTTTATTTTAGAATTTGTGCAACATATTCAGTTAATATATTTTGGTTTTATTGTCGTCACATGTTAGACAATTGTACTTACTAATGAAGGGCTTTGGGTGGTCGTTGGTGTTATAATGTGTGTACGTATTTTATTTTTGCAATTTTGGACTAAGGAGGCTCAAATACGTTAAATAAAAACAAAATAAAAATTATTTAGCGTAGGCCGTAAACTGTACTTATGCCTTTAATTCTAATAGCACATTCTTCTCCGAATTAAAATTCTAATTTTTTACCTCTTCAAGAGGTAAACATACAAAATAAAAACATACAATTCACAATTGAAATTGAACAAAACCAAACAATACCATACTTAGACGTCAAACTACATAGGCAAAATAACAAAATAATTTTTGACTGGTTTTCTAAAATAACATGCTCTGGTAGACTCATAAATTTTCACTCTACGCAACCAATGCAACAAAAAATCAACACAGCGAGCAGCTTAATAAATAAAATATTTACTTTAGCAGACATGCAATTTCTGGACAAAAACATAAAAAAGATAAAAATAATACTAAAAAAAACGACTTCCCAACAACGACTTCCTCACTAATACCTTAATAAATAAGAGGTTTTCACAAAATAGACAAAACACCCAAACAACAGATCAAAATCAACAATCTGGCAACTCCCAAACAGAAACAAAAAATACTTAGGTGTTACATATATACCAAAACTAACTAATAACCAACACATACGAAAAATAATTAGAGCGGACAACACAACATTTGCATACAGATCAAACGCCACTTTACACCAAATATTCACAAAAACAAAAACGAAAATTTAAAACGAAGACAAAAACAACGTTGTATACGAACTACAATGTAAAGGCACAGAAAACGAAAGCTGCGACAAAATTTATTTAGGGACAACGAAAAGAGCGCTTAGAATAAGAATGACAAAACAGCGCTATCACAACACATGTCGACGACAGGCCACACAGCTGACTTTGACTTTGAAAATAAAACAAATAAAAGAATGACATTGGAAAGTTTAAGAATTCAACAAAAAGGGGAAAAAGCAATAAATTATAAAGAAGACACTGACAATATAAACTAAAATTATGCAGTAGCAATTGACGCATAGGCCATGAAAGCTAGATTTGTAAATAATTGTTTAAATAAATGATTTGTTTGTTAAAAAGTTCATGAAATGTAACGTTTCGTGTTTGTAATTTCAAAGTTTTTAAAGTCAAGTTTAACGTAAATTAAGTTTTTATTATTTTTTATTAATTATTTTAAAAAAATTGTTATACATATACTGTGTTTTTAGAAAAAATGAATAAAAACTCCCCTGAAGATTTCGCCAAACAAGTGACAAAACGTCGGGAAAAAATTAATTTTTATTTTTACATTAAAAATTGCAACTAAAAATTACTGGCCAAAAACCTCTACAATACTAAATATTATAGTTTTAGTTTTCGAATAGTTTTGCCTTCTCTTTCTTTTCTTTTTTTTTTATAAATAATAATGTTGAGCAGTAAAAATAATGTTTAAAAAACCTTTTGTCCCGGCCGTTGATATTGTTACTGCAGTTGCGGTTGTCGTAGATCCGAGCGCTAGCTACTGTCGTTGCCATCGCTTTTGGTGTTGGTGGGCATAGACCATGTCTGCTGCTACGATAACCGGTCCCTTATGGTCGCACTGTAGACTGCCAGCCTGCTGTGGCTGTTATGGTCGCTGCTACCTTTTGGCTCAGCGGTGCTCTGGTTGCCTGCAGCTGCTGCTGGCCAAAAGATGGTATACGCCTGCTTTAGAGGGTGTTGCTGTTGTTTCAGCTGTTTATGACGCTGCTGGTGGTAGTGGTGGCTGATGTTACTGCCGCTGCTGGCACATACGTGGTGTTTGTGGCTCGTTATTGCCACTCTTCGTTCGTATGGCGATTTTGCTGGAATACCCATTTTCCTGGTATGCCGAGGCTGCTTATTGCGGTCCCAAAAATGAAAAGCTGTACGTAGTTATTGTATGTGATGTGTTTGTTATTTTTTTCATTATATTATACTCACTACGCCGATTTTGCTGGCTGCTTATTGCGGTCCCAAAAATTAAAAGGAATACCATTTCGAATGTTGCCGGAATTTTGCATTCGCTGTCTGTTATCTGAATTTGACATATTGCACAGTAGGTTAACTAGGGTGAGTTCTGCAGACTACCACTACACAAGCCGTATGGTACGACTTGGTAAGGTCACCCGACATGGTGTGTGACACACTTGTTGTGACCAAAACTGGCAAAAGACACCATGGCAGGACTTTCGAAGCAAATTACTCAGGTTGGAAAAAAATGTCAGCTGGCAAACTTAGAAAGGTGTCAGCTGTCAAATTAAAGATGTGTCAGCTGCCAAACTTGAAAACAAAATGGCTGCGGTAAAATTTGAAAATTAGTCAGCTGTCACATGAAAATAAATATCAACTGGCACATTTAAAAATAAATGTCATCTGTCAAATTTTAAAAGTCTGTCAGTTGTTACATTTAAAAATAAATGTCAGCTGTCAAATTTGAAAAGTCCGTCAGCTGTCACCTAACCATGTTGAAGCAATTGCATATTAGATGTATTCACGAAGCTGCGTATCTGACATTACTTTGGGTATTTCGTTACCAAATACAAGATAGTATCGAAGATTCGTTCGCGATAAGTAGTACAGGTTGAAAATTGTGTACCAAAATTATGGGAAAAATACGCTACATCGTGAACAACGCCAATACTGCTGTGCCGTTAAAACAGTTTTTTACCACAGTAAGTCACTCGTTGCAAGGACTGCAGGCACTACTTTCTAATGTCTTTGGCATGAAATACACCAAGTCGTTTATTTTCCATGTCAGCCTGCTCGAAGTAAGCCGAACCCATACACTTCATCACCATAGCCTTCTCAAAGACATTGGATAATTTAGAATTAAAGTGCTCTGAGGCCTTGCTTTGAGCAAAGCTACGTCTATAGACCACTTGACCCACCTCAAAACGTACAGGACGTGAGCGCATATTATACAGTGTTTCATTTTTCTCAAAAGTTTTTTAAAATTTTCCATTACTTTCTTGCGAATCAGTATAGTCCGCTTTTCTGGTTTTACATTTGCTGTTTGATCAGTCAACAAGTTTAAACGTCGTAACAGTTCATACGTCTTGTCGTGACAGACCATATGCTGTCCAAAAACAACAAAATAAGGGGAAAAGCCAGAAGAGAAATGAACCGAACTGCGAAGAGCAGCACTAGTCGCAGCTGAGGCCTCATCCCAATCTTTTTGTGTTGGATGAATATATGCACGCACAGCGGCAACTATAGAGCGATTCACTCGTTCTACTGAATTGGCCTTTTTCTACTGCATTGCTTTTAAATTGAACACCTCGGGAAATCCGAATATAGAAATTATTAGTTTTTCCAAGAATTCGATAATTTTTCTAGTTGCAAAAGTTCTGATGGTTTCTATAAACTGAAACCTTGAAAGGTGGTCTAATACTATCATCAAATCCACATTCCCTGAGCGCGGCCTATTGGGTTGGGTAAGGCCCTAAAAGGTCAACGTAGAGTTTTTGAAAAATTCGAATCGAAATGGGCTGTTGTCCCATGGGTGGACCCAAGGTTGCTTGCAAACTTCACAAGCTAACACATAATCACGTACCTGCTTTGCCATTCGTGGCCAATAATAAAACAATTTGAGACGTGAGAGAGTTTTGTGGATTCCACCATCAGAACTCATCAGGTGATCATGAGAGTTAATAATGAGAGACTTTCTTATCTTCTCTGGCACCTAGAGTTTCCATGCTTGTTCTTCTTGGGTGGGATCCCCACTAGAAAACTCGCTATTTCAGTAAATCAAGCCATCTACAACTCGAACATCAGGCTACTGATCGTCGCTTCTCTGGATTTCGTCAATCAATCTGAGATATTCTTCTGTTTTAAAATGTGCAGAAGAAAAATCTAAGGCCGATCAATCATGGTTCACGATTTCCGAAATCTCTGAAATCTCAACGTCGTCCGGCGAATGCACTCTCGATAAGGAATCGGAAACAACATTCTAGATACCCTTGCGATGAAGGATAGTAAATGTGAAACCCTGCAGTTTCAAAGCCCAGCGAGCAAGTCTGCCATGCAGGTCGGTTTGGCCCATCAACCATTTTAACGAGGCGCAATCTGTGATCACTTCGAATTCATGCCTTTCGGCATATACACGAAATTTTGTTATGGCCGTAACCGCAGCAAGGCATTCCTGCTCAGAAACGGTATAGTTTCGTTGCGCTTGATTGAATCTATGGAACATATATGCAAAAGGGACTTCATTACCCTCATCATCGCGTTGAGCCAGAACGGCTTCGACTCCATACTGAAAGGCATCGCACTGGATGGAAAATGGTCGAGAAAAATCAGGGCTGTGAAGCATTGGAGCATCGCACAAACTACTTTTGAGGCTCTCAAAAGCAACAATGGATTCTTCGGACCAAGTAAACTTTCGCGCTTCTTGCAGCATATTGGTCAACGGGGTCGAAATAGACGCATAATTGGGAACGAATCGCCGGTACCATCCACAAACACCAAGGAAGCGTCGAAGTTGTCAAACCGTATGTGGTCGAGGAAAGGCTTGGATTCCTTTTACCTTGTCCGGATCGGTACTGATGGTTCCATGTCCAATCACGTGACCCAAGCAGTGAATTTGTTTTAATAAAAATTTACTTTTTTCTATGTTAATAGTATGATCTGCACGCTTAATGCAAATGGCTACTTCCTGCAGTAAGGAAATATGATCGTCAAACGTTTCTGTTATTAGCAACAAATCGTCTAAATAAACAAAGGCTTTCGTTTGCAAATGCGCAGGGATAACCTTGTCCATCAAACGCGACATCGTCTGTGGCGCATTACTTAAGACATTCGGCATAGTGATAAAGTGGTATAGAGGTCGATTCAAAACTGTGGAGGTGGTCTTGCCCCGAGACGCTGAATCTAACGGAATTTGCCAAAAAGGGTCCTTCAGGTCCAAGCTTCAAATAAACTGGGCCTTGGGAAGCCGACAGAGTATTCCGTCGATGAGCGGCAGGAAATAGGCATCCTTCACAGTGACCTCATTGACCTTTCGCACATCAAGACATAGTCGAACTTTGTTTGGTTTGACGATCAAAGCCACTGAGAAATGTCGTTGTTTGACTGGTTTTGAGTACGGCCTAAGCCCTCTTCAGAAAACGACGGAAATAACAAAATAGTGGTGTTTAGCCTTACTTGCTGATAAGCTTGTTAGCTATGCAGCTGACAGAGGCGGCAGTATCAAATAAACTGATCTTGCCTTCACCAGCTAATGAGACCGGGGCATAAGGACGAATGTCAGGAGCCGCCGCCAATACCACTGAGCGAACCTGTTTCTTCAGCGCTCTGATTTTCTTCCAAAATCGCCTCAATCTTGCCGTTGATCGGCGTCTTCGCTTTGGTTCTGTGTGACTTGTACTTTCCTCTTCCTGAAAAATGCGCCTTCTAAAGGCCTGGTATTCTAACCACCGGATATACCAAGGTTTGAACTGTCGCTGAGGGGCTACAGGAATAGATTTTTCACGCTGTAAAATTTTAAAAGGTACATCTGGTTTAATTAAGTCAAGGTCTGTTTGACACCCAGCATCACGACTTATTGTGGTGTTCGTGATTGTGTTCGTGATGGTGATCGTGATGGTGAAAAAAATCAAAATTTGTAGTATTATAAGGAATAGCATTAGGGCATATAGCTTCGGACATTAGTTCAGAAAAGTGACGCTGGTTTTGGAAATTTCTGGTATTTCTACCATATTCTTCATCCAGCAGCTCTCGCTTCTGAACAAACGTTCGAAGTTGGCCGATGCTATTCAGTCTAACATAAAGTAGACTTCGTTGTACGTCTAGTCTTAAATTTTGTTGCACTATCTCCAGCAGAACATCCGAAGCCAGATGCGCCTGCAATTTATCAGTTAATTGCAAAATTGCCTCATAAAAGTCGTCAAACTTTTTATTGAATTTCTGTTTACGATTTCGCACCAATTCCATAATATCGAGGTCAGTTCTACGGTCTCGAAACTGACTTCGTAACTCGGTACAAAGAGCCACCCACTCCACTCACTCAACGCTTCGATGGTAGCGCCAAAACAGCATATGAGTATAGCAGCACAGACCCACGAAATCTTCTCCCAAACTTTGTACGGTCAATGATTGCACACGATAAATAAATTTATCTATGGACAGCGCATTGTCTTTGCCCGAAAATGTGCATTTACAATTGTTAATTCTGCTGGCCACGTTGTCCAAATTAACAAAGTTTGGAGGAGGTCCCGGAGTTCAGCCGCTACCCTGCATATAATGTACAGCCGTACGCAATGGAACATTTGGCACCCTCATCAGACCCTGAGGTACAGTAGGAGGGGAACCACTTGGTCAAAATAAGGTGGTGGTACATTGTATAGTATTGGATTGGGGTTTATATTTCGCGTGAAATCGATGTTCTGCTGGGGATAGGCATTGCCGACCGGTGAATTGCATCCTTGCGGATTATATCTGCCTGGATTATGGTTTAGCTTGGTAAGTTCAGTTCAAATGACCTCATTAATCAGTTGCTGCAGCTGTTCATCAGACAATTGATGTTGAACAGCAGCACCTTGATTAACAGGCAGTTAAAGTGACTCTCTTGCTGCGTTTTGCATTCCCAACATATTCAATTGTTGTACCTGACTGGAGCCGAAACTTAAATTTCGTTGGCTTCTGGTGTTTGGTCGATCTCGACGAACAGCACCCTGACTCGAATTTGGGGCTGAAGGAGAAGACAGAAGAGGGTCAACACCCGAAACTGGCTGATATGGCTTAAGTTTTTTGGGACTTAACAACCGACGGCATAGCGGACAGCTGTGAGCATCTTGTATCCAATGGACAATGCAAGCTTTGTGGAAAACGTGCGGGCAAGGCGTTGAAACTAACTCTTCGTGCTTTTGAAACAACTGATTGCAAATACTGCACGAGTTTTACGCCATAACGTTCAAAGAGGAGAGATCCTCGCTGCTATGTCGAATAGCCATGATTTAAAACAACAACAAAAAATCCAAGTTTTAGTCAATCAAACAAATTTTTATCAAATTTGTCTGTTCTTTTTACAAAATTTTATAAAACTTTTCTTTATCTTTTCAAAGTTAAAACAAAAATCAACGTTTATATAATTTTTTTAAAGTTCAGAAAAAAACCAACTTTTTATCAAAAAGCGAAAATGTTTACTAGTTTTTTAAGTTTGAAAGTGAAATGGTGAATATTATTATTTGGTTTCGGAGGAATCGTTGCGTAATATTTAAATGAAGTTTCGAGGGGTAGAGTCAAAATAAGGACTAATCTAAATTTAACTACAAAAAATTTATATCGACTAAACTGTAGCTACTTTATAATAGGCTTGCGTGAATGAATCTACATGCTCAAAAGTAAACATTTGTTAAAGGGTCGTTGAGCGCATTGAAACGCTACACCGCAAATCCAACTTAAACTGACGCTTACTCCTGCGCACCAGATCACCACGAAGCAAAAACAAAATTAAGAAATTACTAAAATAATCAAAATTTAACTTTAATCACTGTAAGTCACAAATAGAGTTTCAGCTTACATAAAGGAAAGAAATAAAATCAAAATTAAAAATCAGTGGATCGGGTCGAGCTCTTTCCTCATCTTTGATTATACGGCTGTCAAATTTGAGTAATGAATTCATAAACTTGGCGACAAAACACTAAAACCGAAAACTATATTTAGTGAATGTTGAGTTCAAAGGTGGATCGCGTGAAATAAAAACATCTAATAATTTCGGAACCGAAAAACGTTTAGTTTTATTAGTCCCACGTTAGGCGCCAATTTGTAACGGAGTGAAATTTTTCAGGCGCTGACCGAACGTAAAAATTATAATTTAAAAAAATGCCACTCGTCACTGTCACTGCCATCTTGGGAGACGGCAGCCCTGTTTATTTTTGTTTAGTTTTGTATTTTAATGATTTTATTTCCGTTTAGTTTTGTATTATATTGATTTAATTTCAGTTTAGTTTTGTATTATATTGATTGTATTTCGGCATAGTTTTGTATTATATTGATTTTATTTCAGTTTAATTTTTTATTATAACGATTTTATTTTCAATGAAATTGTATTATAATGATTTTATTTCAGTTTATACTTAAGGCCCAACCAAAATAGACGTTTTGCACCGTAACGAGTATAAACGTAAGTGTTCGGTTAAATGCATTTTAATGCTGTTACCCAAAAGGCCCAACCAAAATAAACGTTTTGGTCCGTAACGAGTAAAAACGTAAGTGTTCGGTTAAATACATTTGAATGTAGTTACCCAAAATGAGCAAACGTAACTGAACGAAACTAAACGAAACAGTTTGACAAGACGTAATATTCCGTAAGAACCGAACTGCTAGCGTAGCAACTCGTCAACAACAGCTGTGCATTTCACTCATTTTTCACAAATCTTTATTAAAAATTACAAAATGCACAATATAAATAAATAAATAATACTCGATTGCCTACTGATCAGCTGTTTCAGACGAGTTGAGCAAATCGTTTCATTATTCTGTAAGAACCGAACTGCTAGCGTAGCAACTCGTCAACAACAGCTGTGTAGACTGCGTTTTTATTTTATTTTCATCACACCCACAAAAAAGCTTCGTTCTATGTATAAAACAATTATTATATTCTACAAAGCTGTTTGTTCTTTTCAGCCTACGAACGGCTTTGTGAATAATATAAATGACCGTTTGTACATTGTGCGTCGTTGCCTCATTCTTAAGTCTAGCTTTTGAGCCATTTTAGTCTGTTCCTATTTTATTTAATTCATGCCACATAAACTTGACAGCAATGTCGGCCTTGTGCAAAACCATGTCTCTTTGACACAAGGCCTACAACGTTATTTTGATTTGCTGCATGACATTTATCATTTGAAAAATTTTTCTAAATTCGGGTGACGAAAAATGTTTCAATTTCAAATCAAAAATTGAATTTTGTATTGGATTTCTTAATTTGTAAAACCTTTCGAGCATGTCAGACAGACTGCTCCCTCTTGTTTTCGTATCCAAGATAAGTTTAAAATCCTTACCGCAGTCAGATTTTACATAATTTTGCAGTATGTCAATTTTTAGGGGTGATTGCGAAACTTGCGAACCACAGAGCGAATTTTGGTGATCAGTTCTTTATGTTGTGGTTCATGATTAGTTTTTGAACGTTACTTTCATTTATAGAAAGTTCAATAGTAAAACCATCGTCGTCATCACTTTCAGTATCTGCTTCGATTGCTTTCGAAGATACAGAAGAGTGAGGCTGCTGCTTTTAATATAGCACATCGGTAACAGCTAACTGGATTCCATGTGCTAGGCAGAGTTGTTGCTTTGGGGCAATAAGGCGTCCCACTTTAGCCATTACCTCTTATATATATTACCATTACCATTATATCTTTCAACAAATTAAGGTTAAATTTCTCCAAATGAGCTTCAACCATTTCAACACAAATTTCTGCTGTGAACGGGTTTTTAAATAGAACAAGTCCTAAGTTAAAAAATTTGGTTTTTGCGATCAACATAATGTTGATAAAGTGTTTGTTCCGTGTTGAAGTCCACTCCTCAAAACTAACGAAAACCTTTCCCCATTCTTTTTTAGGATATGATAGTAGCTGCTTTTACTTTATGAGAATGATTGACCACATAATTTTTGATAGAGGTGGCAGATTTACGAACATCGAAGCCTCATGCTTTAAGTGATTCCCTTAAATCTAATGAATTTATCAATTTTGCGAAAGGTAAGAGCAGTCAAACGAGCAAGCACAACATCAAGGGAATTGTCTTTTTCGCCACAAAGAAATCTGTGCACTTACTTTGTATTGATTGTTCGTTGCGGCTGCTGGTGCTCGGATGGTCATCATCCTCGGCAGGGCGTTTCAAAGATATTTTGTGCGTTTTGAGGTGCGTCAACAAACCTTTTGTTGATCGTCCCTTAGTTTTTTAAAATGGCCCGACATAGCTTACCCGAAAATCCCGGGATTTTAGGCCTTACAATCCCGGGACTGTCGGGGCTAAAAAAAGTCCGGGATCCCGGGATTGGATGGCCTATTGCAAACAGATAGGCTGCAATTGAAGTTAAAAAACAAAAATGTTTGCGAATTGAAAAAAAAATTATTTAATTTTATTATTTAAATATCAGCAACGAGTGCCGGGTTGGAGAAAAAACGTCGTGACGTATTTCCATCATTAGATGATCCTGTTCCTTGTTGAACATAATCGACTCTTATGTTCATTTGTTCCTTGAGTTCTTTTTGTATACGAAGCTTGTTGTTTTGTTTTAATTGTTTATGTTCGTCTATTAGCGCAGACCATTTTTGGAAGGGGTTGTTGTAAGAAACCTGAAGAATGCACTTCATAAATTTAATTCTAGCATGTAACGAAGAAAGATATTTATATGTAACGAAAAAAGGCCCAATTTACATGCTTTCCAATCAATAGCTTTTCTTGAGATTATAGCTAATTGATTCATTTCGGAAGGCTTCGCTTTACAAATATAACAAACGGCTGATGAAGCTGTATTTGTAACAGTTTGAGCCGTCTTCCCATCCAACATAGTAAACAATAAATTATGCTTCACACTGAATTGCCTGCCACATGCTAAAACATCTGTACTTTTCAAACTTGCAATGCCGCAATTCACTTTCTCAACAACACTTAAGGCTATTCTTTTGTTTCTTTAGCAAACTCGAAGGAAATGGGACGACATTATCTTGTAGACGAAGGCCTTTTATTTCGCCAGTATTCATCTCCAGATGTTGATTGGAAAATTAAGGGCACCATGGATACTAACAACAAGTTCTTATCACTAATATCACCTGATAAGTGCTGGTTATATTCCACATGGCCAGATGAACCATCACAACCCCATTTAGACGTAAGCGTGCAACTAGAATCCGTCATAGCATTTACTTCTTCGTTTGAAAAACTTTGAAACAAACGCCTTATTTTGTGGTCCAATAAGCTTTGCAAGCTAACAGAAGCATCTTTTTCGGATATTTGCATATCATCTGGATAGCACTTTGCTTTCTCTTCAGCAACCTTTATATAGGGCGGTAAAAAATTGTATCCTTGCTTTTTAAAACCATTTTTGGTACATTCATACTGGAATTTCGTGAGCTCTGCATCCATCATTATTGCTAATACAATCGATGACGGAATGTAAGTTGGAGTTGCAACATTTCTATCCGATAATTTACTCGCCATAAGCAAATGTTCCTCTGTATACTGCGATGCCAAATCAGCAGCTTTAAACCTTTTTACACGATCGCTGCAATTTTCAAAGTTTTTAGCTGGCCTTCCCCCTTTTTTGGAACAACTTGGTAGATCATCAAGCACCTCAGCACTCACTTCAAATATTCCTAATTAGAAATATTATATTAATGCCAAATTTAAGCAATTTTATAATTTTTATAGATATTATTTTCTATTCTAAATGTTATGTCGTTCCCAACTTACCTTTCAGCCATATTTAATATGTTTTAAAAAAATCTTGTTTTTTTATTCGACATTTATGCCATCGTTTATTAAAATTACTAAGGAACCGCTTTGAAATGGCTTTTTTAACAGCTTCAACTTGATGTAAAGAAAGTTTCGAATTTTTATCTTTTATGAAAGTGTTTAATAAATCAATTTCTCCATTGCAATTAATTATTTATTTACACAGTTCTTCATATAAAACCAAAAACAAACTCATTTTAATAATTATATGTGTATAATAATTTTAAATATTTTAAAATTAAAGTCGCAAATGTTGTTATTCTGCCTTTTGTTCACTACAAAATCCTACAAATCATATGGTTTTGTTTTGAATTATCTCTATGCACTATCATTTGCTAATATCACACATCATATGGTTTTGTTTTTGATTATCTCTATGCACTGTTTCGCCCAATTATCAATAAATTGTTGTTATATTCAATATTTAATAAAAAGCTGGCCTAAAACTATGCAATACTTTTTTTGAAAAATTTTATGACAAATTTTATGACTTTTGCCAGAAATTTATAGTTTTCTTCCTGTTCCACAAATTACCGCAAATTAATTTTTTTTTAATCGAAAAAAGACATTCCCACCTTTTATTTTATTAAAAGAGCAGCTTAACGGAAAGTGAAGCTACATTAGTTTGTTTCCATTGAAAATAAAAAAAAGTTAATTTTTATAGGCTTACAGATTTGGGCATATCTTCTTAACGGTTTATGATATCCCTATAATTTTTTTTTATTAATTTATGGAGAAATACTATATACAGTGGCTCACAGCTTATTTTATGCAGTGCATACTTCATGATACAAAGAGGTACAGGTAAAGTATTCCCGGCGCAACAAACAAAATTTACTGCGCACCTCGTCATCGGTGCTCGTCAAATGTGACACTTGATAAATACATTCAAAAGAAAATGTAGAAAAGTGACGAAGATAGCAAAATGAAAACGAACAAACAGTCAAACTTCTGTCAAGCACATCAAGCAACGTAGCCGCTTTTTGTGTAAATCGGTAAAAATAGGAAAAAGCACACCTACAAAATATGCAAATTTTTCTTCACAAACAGTACTAAAAAATATATTTACTTTATTTTGGACATGTGCTTTATATAACAATATTTATTTCATTTCAGTAAAACAAGTTTTCATAAGAAAATGTAGGCATTTTAAAATCTTTATACCCAATGAATAAATTATGACTACGTTTTAACCAAGGAGCACCTTGCACGTCACAGCAAAGATGGCGGACATGCGCAATACTTTATCTGTAGTTCTTTGTATCATGTGCAAACTTCAAATTTTAGGGCTTTATAAACACAAAACTAACTGGAATACAAAAGATAATATGGTGTCATTTAAAAGAGCAAAAAGTCTAGTTAAATAAAGGTTTTTCATTAATTGTGAATACATATATTTAGTTGTTTAAAAAATGAGAGAACAGAAAATACTGCTTAATTTCATCTCGCAGCTTATTTTATGCAGTCACTTCTCTCTGTTACGGTACTCTAATGCTGCGCTGCCTAACAGTACTTTCGTTAGCTATGCCTTCGTTCTATTTCTATAATTGCTTTGTGTTAGCTTTTTAGTCTGATTTTTTCGCTTCAAGTGTCTGCTTCTATGATTATTTAAAATAAGAGCACACACAACGCTACAACGAGAATTGGTTATATACTATTTTAAAAACAGCAGCTCGCAGCGAATAATGGCTGAAATGGTTAATATCAATTCCTCTACAGTGCAAAAGATCATCGAGCGCTTCGTCCATAAGAATCGATTGCACAATAAGAGCAAAGAAGCACCAAACAAAATTTTTAATGTAACCGACGAGCGGCATATTGTACGGAAGATAAAGGTTAACCCGAGACTCTCAGCTCCGAAAATGGCTTTTGAAGTTCAAACTGGCCTGAGCAAATAGTGTAGTGCTGAAACTATTCGACGTGTCTTGCGCAAAAATAACTTTCATGGCCGAGTAACACGAAACAAGCCATTTATTAGCCCCAAAAACAGGTTATGCAGACTCAACTACGACAAAGAACATATGCCCAAGGCCCCAGAGTACTGGAATTCAGTTATTTTTGCAGATAAATCGAAGATAACTTTATTCAGTTCAGATGGTATGTGCTATATGTGGCGAAAACCGAATACCGAGGTCAACAAGAAAAACTGAAAACAAACCGTGAAACATGGCGATGGCATCGTCATGGTTTGGGCCTGAATGTCAGCTGCTGGTACTGGGAAGTTGCCGTTTATTGAAACAACAATGGACAAATTTAAGTACCTACAGATGCTGAAGAACAATTTGTTGCAGAGTGCAAAGGTTCTGGGTATAAAATTGAATTTCCGATTTTACCAGGATGACGATCAAAAGCACAAAGCGGGTATTGTGCAAACCAGGCTAATATACAACTGCCCACAATTGATGACGCCGCCAGCACAGTCGCCAGACCTTAATGTTATTGAAAATGTGTGTTCTTTATTGGAAAATAACATCCGGAAACATCAAATTTCAAACAAAAACCACCAGAAAGAGATATTGAAAACGAAGTGGGCGAATATTTCGCCAACTATCATTCAAAAACTGGTCACATCAATGCCAAACCCCTTAGATCTGTTGTGGACAACAAAGGCTATCATACCAAATAATAAAAATATCAAATATCATTAATTAATACGAAAAATTTATAAATAACAAGTGACTGCATAAAATAAGCTGTGATATGAAATTAAGCAGTATTTTTTGGTTTCCGAATTTTAAGCCAACTTAATATATATTTTTACAATAAATACAGTTAATTTATTAAACTAAACATCTTGTTATTTTAAATGATACTATATTATTTTTTCTACTCCTGTTAGTTTCGTTGTTATAAAGCCCTAAAATTGAAAGTATGCACTGCATAAAATAAGCTTTGAGCCACTGTATTTAAAATATATTAAATTCAAATGGTATTATGAAGAAAATTATACATATGTAGACCACTGAATTGCATGAAAATATAAGTTATTTCTTGCTTAGCACCCTTGCAGCGACTTTACTCCAATTTCTTAAAAATAAAATACAATTTTTCTAAAAAACCATAAACGCATATTTCATATTCGAACGTTTCTCTATAAAACTGCATCATTAGATTTTTCAAATTAAGTGGTCGAAAAATAGGGTTTCTGACACCAAAATCTCATAGTGCGTTGGTGCCACCTTGGTGAGGAGGCAGCACCTGTCAGTCTGGTTAATGAAAACCAGGGGCGCTCTAATTGGGCGCCCTCAAAACGAAATATACAGGGCTGCCACTTCACAAAGATGATATCACCACTCCAAAGAAAGTAAATAAACTTTTAAATTTTTTTAACGATTTTTGACATCGGTCAGTGCCCTTCGTTATACGCGACGGCTGCGAACGTAAATGTTTTTTTGTTCTAAAACGTGATTTTATATTATATTTCTTAATATAATACAAATTAAATAATATTCCTGACAAACGTTACTTCATTTCGATACATATGACATTTTTCAGAGCGGCAATGTCCTTGGGTTTGTGGGTGTGAGTGTCTCTGCTTGGTGCTTCGCTAGTCACAAGCAGAATTGTAAAGCATGTAACGGAGGCGAAATTGTTGGGTCACACAAAAATAATAAAATAAACTTTCAATTGTTTATTCAAAAACACTGGCTGCCATTTAAATTCAAATTTAAATTCAAAAGTCCAATTTAAATTTATCCGTTGTTGAACGGTGCCACCATCTTGTGAAGTGGTCGCCCTGCGTCGTTGTTTGGAACTCTCTACCAGACTAGGACCAGGGCCATCACTTCCCAAGACGACTGCACCTCTCGTGTCCCATTGACACGTAGCCAGTAGGTTGGCCATGACTGCACGTGCTGGTTAGTCATGTGCTAGCAGTTTGGGAGATGTGGGGGGGTTCGTGGTTACCAACCACCTGTTCCCTCGCCGAACAATTAAATCACGTGCATAAAAATTTACCACGTCGAGATTCAAATCAAATACCCAAAAAAAAATTCCGGATCTGAAAAGAAACAAACAAAAAAATCAAAGTGTTAATGTAAAAAGTTGGGGTGCCCTGGCGCAACCGCCCAACCACCACCCTTCGGAGTCCAGGTGTTGGGACTCGACCCACACTCTTTCCACCCTACCGTGGAGGAAATCGTGGCCAGAATAGAATGTATTTTCCTCCCCCAAAAGCAAACCTTTAACCCTCCCTCGACCAAATAAACAAAAGCTTTAGCGTTTCATTTTAACAATTCCAATGTAATTCGAATTCGAAAGGGTAAAAGCTCTTGATTTTAAATGTAAGAAAACTGTGCATGGTTTTTAAAATTCTATTAGGATATTAAAAGTGATATAGCAGCATATAAGGTCAAAGTTAACATTGAATGAAGAATGTTTGTAAAATAAATAAATTTATCAATATGTTTCATTTCTTATCATATAACAAAGAACGTTGTTTGAATTGAATGTAGGAATTTGGCACATAAACCATTTCCTTAAATTTGTTTTTGAGATGTAGGAATTTGGCACTTGAACCAATTCCTTGAATGTTGATGTTGACTGTAGAGCAATTCCGAATGTAAATTAAACACAATGGTTCTTCGAATGTCTAAGTAAAACAGTAAAACTTTATTGAAAATTAATTTCTTATAAAGTAAAATTAAGCTTAATTAACAAATTAAATTAGTTCAATGAATAAAGTAAAACGAAGCTTAATTGACAAAAATATTAATTGCAATTCAACAATAACAACATGCTGTTGTTATTAATAAGCTGTTGTTGTTGCCTCAGGTTGATGACCAGAAAAGAGCTGCTTCCAATGTTGTTCTTTGTTGATGGCTGTAATTTGATGACAGCTAAACATTCTCTCGTGTTAACATTCAGGCGTGTGTTGGCCTGTTTGCGACATAGTGCAAAAATGTTGATTGCAATTCAACAATAACAACATGCTGATGTTATTAATAAGCTGTTGTTGTTGCCTCAGGTTGATGACCAGAAAAGAGCTGATTCCAATGTTGTTCTTTGTTGATGGCTGTAATTTGATGACAGCTAAACATTCTCCCGCCCGTTGAGCTGTTGCTCAACTATTTATCGCTGGCCTTATGTTGTAAATTTGAAACAGGTGTCAGCAAGCTTAAGAATTGAATTGTTCAATCTCAATTAAATATGTACATTAAAGGATGACTCATTAATGTGACTTCGAGCTGGTTTTGGTGGTGCATACGTTGACATACTAGAATTTCGTTTGCGTTTAAGTATCCATAGTACACATATGACGAGTATTGTTATGGATAGCAGCAATGAAGTATAACTCACAATGTGATGGTGCTGGCTATTGGAAATCACTATTTCAGGTAGCTTGGAGAAGTCTTCATTTTCTAACTGGGTTTGAAGTGCAGTTAATTTTCCTATTTGAGTTTCGAATGGAGTAGAAGTTGAGTTAGATATTCCCTTTATTTCGTCTGATGTTGCCATCGAGCTGCCTTCCTTGAATCTAATGTATGAGGTATGCATGACGCTGGAAGATAAGCGATGACCTTGAATGGTAATGGGATCAATCTTCATAGAGCAGTTTGGGTTCATTGTAAACATGCCTTAACCTGTTAGAGTTAATTGCGTAACTTGAGTGTCGCATACCACTGATATTTCGGTGTTTGAAATTGTTGCAAATATCCACATATTTCTGTGTTTTAGTTGCGTCCAAGAAAAGGTTCCTTGCAATTTGCCTAGTTTGCATTGTGTGTCGGTTTTATTATTAAACATGCGAAATTCACAAGCATGAACATATGATTCTCTACTAAATAAAGGTCCCTTGTTGTCGCATATGTAGAGGTTTAATTTTGTTGTGAAACATGATCTGAGTTCTTCATGATTTAAAGTGAAGAATTGATCTCGATGTGAATTGACTGCAAATAAGCCAACATCAGTTTCTATTGAAATAAGACTTCCATATTTTTGTGTAGGAATGGAAGTTACTTCGAATAAATCGTTGTTGGTCGATAAGAGGCAGTTTTATTTCAAATATCACTTCATTTTTGGTCACTGCTCCTTCTGCTTTCATGATTTTGTAGAATTGTACAAGATTAGCAATATCAACTGGCAATGATCGAGCTGGCGGAAGATGGCCACTAATGGAATTGATTGTATTCCGTAATTGGTCAGGCGTGAGTAGTAATGGACTTATTTTTCCGTGGTGTGTGTCAGTCAGGACATTTATTATTTCTGAATGAATCCTTTGTAGATTGTCGGCTATTAAAGTTAGTTGGGCCGTTAATGGTGTTATAAATTGAATAAGTCTGATTTGTTCCAAATCGTTGTTTACCTTATTCATTAAAAAATCTAATTTTCCTTGTAATTCCGTGATTTTACCCTTTGTGGCTATTTCATCATGTTTAATTATATTAAGTGTAGAATCGATGATTGATGTATGGTTTTGAAGTAATCGTAGAATGTGGTCCTTATTTGCCTTGACCTGACTGATTGTCCTTGACATTTCTTCCGCATAATCAGAGTCCAAGACACCGAACAAAGTATGAGCAACGTTTCCAACGATGTTAAAGGCTGCTCTTCTTTTTCGAATTGTTGATAGTGTATCCTTATCATGAAGAAGTTCATCTCTGGAGTACTCAAAATTTTCGATTAACGTGTCGCAAGTGGATGATTGTTGTGTCCTTGAACACAATTTTCGAAGTACTGCTATTCCAGATGAAAATGTGCTGATCTCTGTCCAAAACGGAGCCAAATCGTAATATACTATCATTTTCCATTCTGCTGTTATGATTCTTGTTGTCCCGATACCTTCAAAGTATAATCCTGGGTCAGAGCCAAATTGATTAACTTGAATTGTCGTTCCAAGTACTACAGGAAGAAGCAATAAGGAGATGAAGATTGTCAGAACCAATGGATTGGTTATTGGTTTTCTTTTCTTTGTATGTATGTTGTTTAAGTCCTTGTCACTTGATGGCCTGGTCCGTGAATTCACTGGTTCTTCCTGTGTTGGAGAGTTATTGGTGAATTCATCTTCATTGAATTACTGTGCCAATCTGTGAACTGGGCGTTTTGATAAACCTGATGCTGTTTTTACATCAACTGCTCTGACCCTTCCGTCATTTCCTTTGTAGACCGTTTCTATTCTGCCGAGTGGCCATTGTAAAACAGGCAAGTTGTCTTCCTTGATGATGACCATTTGCCGTTCATGGACATTTGGTGATTGGTTATTCCATTTATACCTTTGTTGTAGTTGATTGAGGTATTCTCGGGACCAACGATTCCAGAATTCATATTTGAGTTGTGTGACCAATTTCCACCTAGTCGATAGTGTAGCTGTAGTATTTGGTGTATTCCTATCGATTTGTGCAGTCAAAGGTGCGCCAATTAAAAAATGCCCTGGGGTTAGTGCTGACAGATCATTTGGGTCCGATGACAGTGGAGTTAGCGGTCGTGAATTTAGAATTGCTTCGATTTAGATGACAAGAGTTTCGAGCTCTTCATGAGTTAAAGATGCTGTAGATACGCTGCGCAACATTAAATGTTTGGCTGACTTAACCGCGGCTTCCCAAAGGCCTCCAAAATGTGGAGTTTTTGGGGGAATGAACTTGAAATTTATTCCACGGTCGCTACATGTTTTGATGATCCGTTCTCTTGGAGCTGTTGCAAATATTGCGTCTTTTAATTCTTCCAGTTTATTTCTTGCCCCGACAAAATTGGTTGCGTTATCACAGTATATGGTATCACAAAGACCACGCCGTGAAATAAAACGCTTGAGTGATCCAATAAACGCTTCAGTTGTAAGATCTGTAACTACCTCCAAATGGACTGCCTTTGTTGCAAAGCAACAGTAGACGGCAATATAAACCTAATGTGGTTTCTTTCCACGGATCTTATAATGTACCCAGAATGGCCCACAAAAGTCTACACCAGTGTGCATGAAGGGTCGAGATGGTGTGACTCTAGATGCAGGTAAGTTCCCATTATTTGGTTGAATAGTTTTGGTTTTGCCTTGGTACATCGAATGCAGTGTTGTACAACGCTTCTTGCGATGATTTTTCCCTTGATTATCCAAAATTGTTGTCGCGAAGCTGCTAACTGGTTCTGTGGGCCGCAGTGAAGATTATCAATGTGTAATTTGACTAATATCAATTTGGAAATTGGATCGTTATATGGCAGTAACATGGGGTGCTTAGAGTCGAATGATAATGTAGATTCTGCTAGGTGCCCACCAACTCTTAGAACACCCTTGTCGTCAAGAAAGGGTGCTAAAGTTTTAAGTGGGCTGGAATTGTCGATTTCAAGCAGGGCCGTAATCTGCTTGATTTCCTTGCCAAAATCAGAGATTTGTACAGCTGAAACGATTACTGTAAGTGCAGTATTCAATTCCTCAACGCTTAATGCATTTTGTGCTGGCCGTGCTCCCTTACTTAATTTGAGGTTTTTGATAAATCTTAATACATATCCCATTACTCTTGTAGTATTTTAAAAGAGTTTCTATGATTCACGTTGTACACAATATCGTCTAGCCCAGTCGACGTAGTTGCAAATAAACCCTGGACCTTTTGGTTTCGTTCTAAATCTGTTGTGATTTCAACTTTATTAGAAAATGGCTTAGGCCAATGTGATGATTCTCCATGGGCCATAAAACCATAAATTGCACGTCATTAATTTAGTAGGCTGGAGTCCACGTGAAATAATGTCAGCAGGATTTTCCTTTGAGCTTACATGGCGCCATTGAGTTTTAATGGTTAGTGAATGAATCTTGCTTACTCGATTAGCTACAAATGTTCGCAGTGATGACGATGACGAGTTTATCCACGAAAGTACGATTTCCGAATCTGTCCAAAAATAAGAAATATCCTTAGTTAATTGCAGGTCCTTTCTCACTCTTGATGTTAATTCAGCTCCAAGCACTGCAGCACATAGCTCTAAGCGAGGTAATGTTTGACGCTTCAGAGGTGCCACACGTGATTTGGCACATAATAATCTGACTATTAATCTGTTATCCGGTAGTTTTGAGCGAAGGTAAACTGCAGCGCCATATGCCTTTTCGGAAGCGTCCACGAATGTGTGAATCTGAATTGTAGTTTGTTTCTGACCGTTAAAAACATGCCTAGAAAAACATGTGTTGTCTAGTGCCCTTAAATCGTGTCTGAAGGTTGACCAAGTTGTCTCCAACTCTGATGGTAGGGGATCATCCCAAGACAATTTGAGTTGCCGTAATTGCTGAATAAGTATTTTTGCCGTGATGACAACTGGACCTGCGAGGCCTAATGGATCAAATATTTTTGCTATATCTGAAATGATTGTACGTTTTGTTATGGTTGAGCTATTCTCTATGTTTGTAGTTACGCAAAATTGGTCTGCCTTAGGAATCCAGGTTAATCCTAACGTTTTTGTAGAGGCGTTCTCAAAATCAAGATTAACTTCTTGATCCTGTGGAGGAATTCCCTGCAGTAACTTAGGATGGTTTGCACACCATTTTCGAAGCTTAAAACCTGCACCTTGAAGGAGTGTTGTCAATTGATTTTGCATTTCCAAGGCTGTGACTAAACTGTCTGTCGCGTAATGTTGTGGCGCTTAGTGGAAACCGCCCGAAGTTTTTCTCTGCTAGCTGTTGTAGACACTTAGTTGCTAAGTAGGGTGCTGAGGATGTTCCATAAGTTACTGTGTTGAGTTGATAGTGTCTTAGGGGATCATTTTAATTTTCTCTCCACATAATGAGTTGCAGGTTACGGTCGGCTGTGTCAACTAAGATTTGTCTGTACATCTTTTCGATGTCTGTTGTGAAGACAAATCTTGGTAGTCGAAATCGCAAAAGTATTGAGAATAGGTCGCTTTGCACTGTTGGACCAGTGTACATGATGTCATTTAGCGATAACCCTGATGCAGTTTTAGCGGATGCATCAAAAACAACTCTTAACTGTGTGGTTGTGCTTGACGGTTTCAAAACGCTGTGATGAGGGATGAAGAAGTGAGGATGTTGGATATCATTAATACTGATTTCACTCATGTGTCCTAGTTTTATATATTGCTTCATGAATTCGACGTATTGCGTTTTTAGTTTTAAATCCCTTCCCAAACGTCTCTCTATTGCCAAAAATCTCTTGAATGCGAGAGACCTTGATTCTCCTAAGCTGCTTGGGTGATTGGAGAGTGGTAATTTAACGACAAATCGACCCTCGCTGTTTCTAATTGTAGTTTGGTGAAAATGGTTCTCACAGTGCTTGTCTGCTAAGGTGAGGCTGCTTTCAGTTCCATCGACGTCATCGAGTTTCCAGAATTGTTGTATTAGCTCGTTGGTTGATAGTTCTTCATGACTGAAGACTGCACAAGTAATGGTATCTGTTGCTGAATCATTATTAATTTTACCACTGATGATCCAACCCAGCAATGTGTTCTGTAGAATTGGTAATTCTGGTGAAAGCTCGATTCGACCAGTTGACATTAAGCTGAAGTAGAATTCTGCACCCAAAAGTACATCAATTTTTCCTGGATCGTAAAATTCTGGATCGGCCAGCTGAATATTTCCAGGAATTGACCATGAAGAAACGTCTAATGATCGAGCTGGTTGCGTTGGAACAATGTTTGGTAATACAAATGCTTCTACTCTTGAGGAAAAATTCGTTGTTCTTGATTGAAGTTCAAAATTGATGCGTTGTGTTGTATTTTTTGTTCGTTTACCAATGCCTTCAATGCATAACGCGGTCTTAGATGGAACAATTTGCAATCTTTTGAGAAGTCGTTCAGTCACAAGGTTGATTTGAGAGCCGGAGTCTAGGATTGTCCTGAATTCACTAGACTGTCCGTTGCTTGCTGTTATTTTAATTTTGGCTGTAGCTAAAGGTACATAACTCCTGTGGGACGACATTGCTTCGGCCTTGAAGCCTTGGATGAAGTTTCCTTGTTAGGTTGTTCTTTAAGATTTTCTTGATATTGTCTCTCTTTAGGGGCCTGAGCTGTGAGGTTCAAGTGTAACAGTGAAGTGTGCTTTTTATTACACTTAGTGCATGATCTTGCCTTGCATGTTCTTGTGCTGTGATCATGTTTGAAGCAATTGCAGCATAATTTCTGCCTTTGTACCCAGTTCAAACGGTCCGCTGCAGATAACTTCAGGAATTCGTTGCAGTAATATATTGGATGAATTCCGATGGAACAAAAACTGCATCCCTTCTTAGTAGAAGCTGCTGCGATGGATGATGTTGCCCTTGATGTTGTTGATTTTTCCCTTCCGCCAAGAGCCTCCAATGATTGAAACCTATTTTCGAGGAACAACAAGAAGTCACTGATGGTTTGGATTTCCTTGGGGTTTTTTAATGATTGCTCGTACAACATGTGGGTCTGCCTGTCCAGCTTTTTTATGAGTATGTGCAAGAGTAATGGATCCCACGATGAAGTGTCTATGCTTAGATTTCTTCAATGCTAAAATGCTCTCATGCAGCGCATCATAAAGATTTTTTATTGATGTTGATGACACATTATCTGCTGGTAATGTTAGATGTCCTATTATTCGTTGTTATCACGTCGGGGTCACCAATGTTTGAATTGAATGTAGGAATTTGGCACATAAACCATTTCCTTAAATTTGTTGTAGTAAGGTTGACGCCAACACTCTCCTGTTTTGGTATCTGTCTTGAAGTGCCTTCCACGCAGTGTCATAATTCTCCTGGGTCAGTGTTAAATGTCTGATGATTCTTTCGGCTTCACCAGTTAAATTTGACTTCAAGTACCACATCTTTTGTATTGCAGGTATTGAAGTTTTGTGTACCATTTCTGAGAAGATATCATAAAACTGTTGCCATTTTAAGTAGTCACCATCGAATTTCGGAACTGAAATTTTTGGCAGCCTGCATGCTGGAGAGGCCTCATTTATTAAAGTTTGTCCTTTGGATTTTGTCCACAAACTTATTATTCGCTCATGTACAAGCAATTCAGTATCCAGGTAAGCGTTGTAATCGTAGCATTGATCTTCTGGAGTTGAGATAATTTCCCACATCTTGTAGTTTAATGCCTCGATTTCGTTCCATAATTTTCTAAGACGTGATATGTTGCCCTCATAGTATTCTTGCGATTGCTCCTCTTCTGTATTTGCTATTCCATATTGACAGACGACACAATGACGTCATGAATGCACTTTATATGCGCAAGCTACTCGCTATGCTGAATGCTGATTGGTCGGTAGTGGCTCTTCCGCCCGTTCCCGTGACGTTTATAATGTTGGCACCATCTTGAGGTGTCGATTGAACATTAGTTTTTGCAAGTGATCCAAGTCGTTGCATTTGGTCTTGGAAAACATGTATGTACTCTGTCGATATTTCTTTGATCCTATCGTAGTACCCTGATGAAAAGTAATCGTGATTCGTCGGTAGATTGCTTAGCGAACGTAAGTTGCTGTCCTTTTCTTTGAACTGCTCCCAAGCGTTATTGAGTTTTTGAAACCGATCATTGAAATATGCGACGGTTGTCTTCCGGTCTGCGGAAACCTTTTTGAAGTTAGTGATGATCCTTTGTATTTCATCACCCGTATCCTTTAGGTACGTCACAAGCTCTTCGAATGTGGACATGTTGTTGGCCAAGAAAACTGAAGATTGGCTTGTAGAACGTTGTTTATACTCTCACTGATCTTCTGTTGAAGGATACTGTAACGAAGCTCCCGGTCTTCCGGGTATATAGCTGAGGTTAGCTCGCCGGGATTCCGAGGTCCGTACTAAATTTGTAATGAGAAAAATTGTAGACGTGCAGAGGTTATAGTTAATATTTCTTTATTGAGTTTTTAATTCAAATTATAATTCAGGTTTGACATTGGATTGATACGTTGACGTCAAGGTGGTGCCCCTTTCCTAGGCAGTGATCGGATTCGGCTAAGGTGTTCCGTTAGGTCTATGGTCCGGTCAATGTTTGCTTAACGCTTGTCTCTAACTTTTAGTGTAGTTTCTATCTATCTTAACGTTAGGATTCACAATATTTAGCGTAATTCGGTCTCTGAAGACCCCGATATAATCTTATTATAATCGTAAATACTTTACAATGTTTAAAATAATTCAGTATCCGAAGACCCCGGTATAATCTTATTATAATCGTAAATACTTTACAATGTTTAAAATAATTCAGTATCCGAAGACCCCGATATAATCTTATTATAATCATAAATACTTTATAAGGTTTAAAATAATTCAGTATCCGAAGACCCCGATATAATCTTATTATAAATACTTTACAATGTTTAAAATACTTTATATGATTTAAATACAAATTCTAAGTGTTTGATAGTTTAAATCATACTTGATTTTAAATACAAATTCTAGTTGTTTGATAGTTTAAAATCGTTTATTGAGCTTAAGGTCAAAGTTAGAACAATTAATTGTTCTAACGAATTTTTCCAAAAAAACAACAACAACAACAAAGTTTTTCAATATGAAAGGAAAAAAATCACTAGCATTTGATTTTATTGTACAATTTCTGCGCTGCTAAACGCGTCATCAGAAATCTTTGTGATTACCCGTGCAAGCGCGCGCTAACGCACTGCACCATCGGGGTGATGAGATTTTGAAGCGTCAATTTCTCATTTTTTCCTCAATTTCATAATGTCACATTTGTTGTTGTATTTCTGTTTTACTTTAGTTTCTATGCTTATGTTATTATATGTAGTCCAACAGCCTGCTGGAAGTCTGCACTAACAAAGCATGTTTACTGAAGTTGTTTTTAGAATTTTTGCTGATTTTGTTTTCAGCTGTTTCCGTTTGGTCGAGCTCTACCATTTGACGGGTAATCACAAAGATTTCTGATGACGCGTTTAGCAGCGCAGAAATTGTACAATAAAATAAAATGCTAGTGATTTTTTTCCTTTCATATTTAAAAACTTTGTTGTTGTTGTTGTTTCTTTGGAAAAATTCGTTAGAACAATTAATTGTTCTAACTTTGACCTTAAGCTCAATAAACGATTTTAAACTATCAAACAACTAGAATTTGTATTTAAAATCAAGTATGATTTAAACCAGTGATGTTCCTCGACGCGTCGTCTTTAATTGTCGACATTTTGGTGTCGACAATGCAGAATGTGTCGACAATGTAGACAATGTCGAGAATTGTGTAAACAATGTCAACAAAATGCAACACTGCGAAATTGCAAGTTCCATTTAGATTATGCTGATTCTTAAAACCTTTTGAAAAGTCGTTTAATTAACAAATTTTACAATTAAACAAACAAAAGCATGCCCAGAAGGCGTAACAATAAGGAATACTTTGAACTTGGACTCAATTTAATTAAATATTACAATAAACATGCAACCTTTTACATTAATTATCTACACGTAGTTAAAAGCAATTGTCTACACGACATTCTCGACACCGTCGACAATAGTATTGTCGACATCATGTTCTCTACGCCGCACATCACTGATTTAAACTATCAAACACTTAGAATTTGTATTTAAATCATATAAAGTCAACATAATAAATATAGAGGTCATTTAGAAAAAACTTTAATGTTTAAAATAATTCATTATCCGAAGACCCCGATATAATCTTATTATAATCGTAAATACTTTATAAGGTTTAAAATAATTCAGTATCCGAAGACCCCGATATAATCTTATTATAATCGTAAATACTTTACAATATTTGAAATAATTCAGTATCCGAAGACCCCGATATAATCTTATTATAATCGTAAATACTTTATAAGGTTTAAAATAATTCAGTATCCGAAGACCCCGATATAATCTTATTATAATCGTAAATACTTCACAATGTTTAAAATAATTCAGTATCCGAAGACCCCGATATAATCTTATTAAAATCGTAAATACTTTATAAGGTTTAAAATAATTCAGTATCCGAAGACCCCGATATAATCTTATTATAATCGTAAATACTTCACAATGTTTAAAATAATTCAGTATCCGAAGACCCCGATATAATCTTATTATAATCGTAAATACTTTATAAAGTTTAAAATAATTCAGTATCCGAAGACCCCGATATAATCTTATTATAATCGTAAATACTTTATAATGTTTAAAATAATTCAGTATCCGAAGACCCCGATATAATCTTATTATAATCGTAAATACTTTATAATGTTTAAAATAATTCAGTATCCGAAGACCCCGATATAATCTTAATGAAATCGTAAATACTTTATAATGTTTAAAATAATTCAGTATCCGAAGACCCCGATATAAACTTAAAATATTTTATACTTTCTCTTGTAAATAATTAAATGCCTTACAATACCACTCACAGTACTGTCTGTCCTCACCCTTCTTTATTTTATACTTTCTCTTGTAAATAATTAAATGCCTTACAATACCACTCACAGTTCTGTCTGTCCTCACCCTTCTATATTAATTTCCTTTAAATGCCTTCTGAACTCCTGACCTTTAATCCTTCCTGTTCATTAATCCTTCTGTACAGTGTCCTCCTTATCAGTATCTATAGTCTTCACTGGTTCACCGCTCGCTAGTAATTATCAACTGTACTGGTTCGCTCCTCGTCAGCAACTAACTACTCAGCAAATATCAACTGCACTGGTTCGCTCCTCGTCAGCAACTAACTTTTGTCTTCTGGCTAGCCAACACTTGACCGTGCTGTTTGTCGTCGTTGTTGCTTGTCGCACTCGCTGCGATAGTATTGGTGGCTACCTGCACCGTCAATTCTGTTCTCGTGTTGTATTTGTAGCCCGTTGCCACTCTGCATACTGGTACTTGATCGGTGGTGGTTGCTTGCTCGGGCCTTCTCTCGTTTGTAGCATTTTGTCATGGTAGTCGTTCACTATGTGTGTTTGTCTATATCCATATATACGTGTTCATATTAAAAATATTAAAACTGGTTCCTTCCTCTTGTATGTCTGACGTCATTTCTCTTATACTGTCTTATGTTGCCTTCATGTTAGGGTTCGGCTGACTGATTGTTGTTTCTCTCGTTTTCAATCTTTAGCTGCAGTTTTCGTTAGTTAGATGTGTTTGTTGTAAACCTTGTTGTAATTGTTACTGCGTGCTATGTTAAGGTTGGGGTTTGGTTGAATGTGTGTTTGTTGGTTAACTGCTCTACTATGTTTTGTCGCAGTGGCCGTTAATTTAATGTAATCGTCTCTGAATGCCTATATGTGTATTTATGTCGACACAGGGTGCGGTGTTATTACTAGATGTATGTTAGCTTTAGGGTTTATATATTTGTGTTTTGATTTAAATTCCTTTTCTTTGCTTTAGTTAATTTATTGTTATTATTAATTTTATTATTATTATTGTTGTTTCTCCGTGTTTTAACGAGTGAGATCGGGAGCTATGTGTGCGGCAAAAACCGCCTCCGTCTTTTGCCCGTCACAATACTTTGTTCTTATCTGGGGTCACCAATGTTTGAATTGAATGTAGGAATTTGGCACATAAACCATTTCCTTAAATTTGTTGTTGAGATGTAGGAATTTGGCACTTGAACCAATTCCTTGAATGTTGATGTTGACTGTAGAGCAATTCCGAATGTAAATTAAACACAATGGTTCTTCGAATGTCTAAGTAAAACAGTAAAACTTTATTGAAAATTAATTTCTTATAAAGTAAAATTAAGCTTAATTAACAAATTAAATTAGTTCAATGAATAAAGTAAAACGAAGCTTAATTGACAAAAATATTAATTGCAATTCAACAATAACAACATGCTGTTGTTATTAATAAGCTGTTGTTGTTGCCTCAGGTTGATGACCAGAAAAGAGCTGCTTCCAATGTTGTTCTTTGTTGATGGCTGTAATTTGATGACAGCTAAACATTCTCTCGTGTTAACATTCAGGCGTGTGTTGGCCTGTTTGCGACATAGTGCAAAAATGTTGATTGCAATTCAACAATAACAACATGCTGATGTTATTAATAAGCTGTTGTTGTTGCCTCAGGTTGATGACCAGAAAAGAGCTGATTCCAATGTTGTTCTTTGTTGATGGCTGTAATTTGATGACAGCTAAACAAACGTTTTGAAAAGTTTTCTGCAGCAGCAAGAAATATGTTTAAAAATTCGAACTGAATTATTTGTATTTTTTTTTTCTTTCTCTAACTTTTTTTCTTTATAACTTTTTTCACAATTTGGTTTCTTATATCTTGTTTTTTCTTTTTGTAAAATAAAAAAATTAGTATGACAAAATTTAGTTTTAGTGATTTTTTATTGTTTTAAATATCTATTCTTCTTTCAATCCTTTGTTTTCTTCACCGGACGTCCGTAAATATATATAATAGTGATAATAATAATCATAGTTTGTAAGAAAAATTTATGAAAAGTAAGCTACTAATTAATTATAATTTGTATTTGCAACTATTTTTGTTGTTCTAGTTCGTGTTCTTGTTGTGCTTCAACAAGAATTGATTGAATAGAATACACAAATCATTTCAACTTCAATTTTATTCCATATTCTTAATCAATTTGATTAAATTTTTAATGCGTTTCGTACAAACAAATATTTCTTCGACTTAGCTTAGCTTTTTGTATTATTGTTATTTAACTTTGATTTTGGGTACTTCAGTTGAATTCGAATATTAACATTTTTTGTAGATATAAAAATTTTCCGTCTATAAGAGTGTGTTTTTATTTATAGTATTTTTTGTTAAACAAAACAAGTGCCATTTCTTAAGAATAACCAGAATAAAAATCATTTTAATTCCGTTCAATGCTCACTGTGATTTTCTTATTAATAATTATTATTTTAGTTTTTATATATTAATAATAATAATTTTCTTTTAATAACCATATTGTTTTTCTTTTTTTTCTAACCAGTGTCACAAAAAGCAAAGCTGCATAAATAATTTACAAATCAAATTGTCTCATATGATCCATTCAACATTATCGTTATAAGACGAGTTCCATACATTATGTCTTTATCTAGCGTTGATTAAAAAAATAAATGAAGAATTTAAATCTATTCTCAACTAGGTCTATTATATACTTAGTTTTCTTTTAGCATCAATTGTTGACTTTTACATTTATTTTTAAATGACAAAATTACGACCAAACATCAAGTTTCTTTTAGAATATTATTTTTTAACTTTTCTTTTGCATCTGTTGTTATTTTAAATATATAATCATCAGGTGCACTTACCGCAATGTTGCAATGTTGGGCACAGCACCCGCCTTGATGATGTTGTCTACGTCTGTGACGTTGTCGCCGCCGACGCCAGCTGCATTCCGTGGAGCTAGTTTCTGGATGTGTGTGGCTGTGGGCCGTGTGCTAGGGCACTGGCTGTGTATGGAGAGCTAGCTAATTTGCGCAGCCTGGTGTGCCGATAGTGTATGGAGCGCTGGCCAGTTTGACGCCAGGTAGGGGAGCGTTCGCTAGCAGAGCGCTAGCTAATTTGCGCAGCCTGGTGTGCCGATAGTGTGTGGAGCGCTAGCCAGTTTGACGCCAGCTAGTGGAGCATTCGCTAGTATCACCGACGTGCTCAGTGAGGCTGTGTGCGCTATTTTGTTAGCCGCAGCAGTGATTGCACTGGAGCTGTCGCTGCTGGCACACGTAGTGCTAGTGGCTTCCTACACCTAACGATGATGACCTTTGTTGCGGTCTCTATTGGTGGGGGATCACTCAAAATGCTATCATAGTCTTGTACTTATTCAAATACTTACATAGCTCAAAATTGCAGACCTCACCAAGGCAGTATAACGAAACAAAATGGCAGAGAACTCAAGTTTTCCAGCCAACGCCCTTTTTTTATACCTAGCGTTTTCACCATGCACACCGTATGGTACAACTTGTTAGGTCATACGACACGCTGTGTGACACAATGGTTGAGACACAACTGGCAAAAGACACCATGGCAGAATTTTAAAAGCAATTAACTCGGGTTGGCAAAAGATGTCAACTGGCAAATTTAAAAGTGTGTCAGCTGTCAAGTTTGAAAGAGAAAAAAATGTCACTGTCAAATTTGAAAACTTGTCAGCTATCACACTTGAAAGCTTGTCAGCTGTCACATTTGAAAATTTGTCAGCTGTTAAACTTGAAAAATTGTCAGCTGTCAAATTGGAAAATCTATCAACGGTAAAAATTTAAAAATATTTTACATTACAAAATTTATCAGCTATCAGACCTTGATATAAGATCGCTGTTTGAAAATCCATCAGCTGTCAAATTTTAATATTTGCCAACTGTCAGAGTTGAAAATCTGTCAGCTGTCAAACATTAACACTTGCCAGCAGTCAAATCTGACAAGATGTCAGCTGGTCACTCTGAAAAGATGTCAGCTGTCAAATTTGAAAAGGATTCAGCTGTCAGATTGAAAAACATGACCGCTGTCAGATTTAAAAATATAGCAGCTGTCAGATTTGAAAAATGTAGCATCTGTCAGATTGAAAAATATGACCGATGTTAGACTTAGAAAAATTTCGACTGTAAAATATGAACATTTGTCAGCTGTAAAATCGGAAAATATGTCACCTGTCAAATAGGAAAATATGTCAGCTGTCAAAATTGAAAGGTGTTAGCTGTCAAATTGAATTCTATGAATATGTGCCGTTACAAGCAACAAAAGAGAACAGCAAAATATTTTTGAATCGTAATTAAAAATTGACTTTTGATGAAAAAAATGCCAAATCTCAGTTAGTTGAATGTGGACGAATTTAAAGAACGGTTGTCATGTGCTGACAACAAAGCACAGTTAGTCGAACGGATATGTGAAAACGAACAAGATATGAGTGCGATAAGCCAAAGTGCTGGACAACGAGTATAACTTTTAGAAAACGCTATTCGAAGTATGCGCGTAGCAACGGAAAACTTAACTAATGAAACATCATTAAGGCAGTCGTCGGTGAATGAAAATTTGCGAAACAGTAATTTTTATTCACTTTCATCGGCATCCGCATGAACACCAACGGATATGGGAGGTATTGTTACGTGTATCAATTCTCCTATGCCTATGGTAACAAACGATGTGCCGTTGACGTCGTCTGTTGACCAGTTAACAACGTCACGTTCCGTTCCGACGTATTAGAACGAAATGTACATTGGGGTGCACGTGCGACGACATCTCAGACGTTTTATAGAGATAGCAGAACAGAACCAGTGTACAGGTGTGTAACGGCACAAAATTTCACCGCTGCAATTTACAATATAATATTGGGGTTGTTCGCGATGTGGTGCATTTGTCATAAATTTTTGTGCAAAATTTGCAAGCCTTTACCACTTATTGTGAACGCACCTTTAATTATATTTTGTATTTTTTCAAAATACACAGGGTAATGTCAAATGTACAAAATCGTGAATACCCCTAGTATGTAATTGCTTCAATTTTGCTTTCTAGTATGAACGATATTTGTAGTCACATTACCGCAACTGTAGCATAAAAATGGAGACAGAAGTAAATCTGATAGCTGACATATTTTTAAATCTGACAGCTATAACATTTTTAAATTTGACAGCTGACATATTTTTAAATCCGAAAGCTACCACCTTTTTTACTAGCCGAATTAGAGTGTTGCACTCGTGTTCAAATTTTGATTTTTTTTTATTTAAGTTTGAGCCTGTATGCGGCAATCCTGGTCAGCTAAAAAGAAGTTATTTGAGAAAAAGAAGTTATTTGCTTTTAAAGTCCTGCCCATGGTGTGAGCTGCCAGTTTTGTTGCAACCATTGCGTTACTTCACAACCGTATCGTGTTGTATCCTCCTGTACGCGTAGATCTTAACACCTAACGGAGCCTATGGGCAGGTTCGAGGCCATAAAGTTTCCAAATGCGTTTTATCCCGAAGGAAAGCAAGCGTTGCCATATGTGTTTTATCCCTAGGGGAAAGTCCACACTGCCATAGACTGCTTATTTTTCCTGAGAAAAAAGATATACTCACCAATAAAATTGCCAGAATTAACTCAGAAGGCTTCTCTTGTTCTTGTGTCTGCTTCTCAAGCCAAAAATTAACTCTTTTATTTAAGCGGGGACCAGATATTTATAACTTATCTGGCCCCGCTTCTTCTTCTTAATTTTACATGCATACTTAAATCTACTTATTGATAAATTAGCGTTTGTGCAAGATTGCCTTCCGCATCTTGCACAATAATTTGACTTAACGAACTTCATTATTATCTTATTAATCTAGTTTTTTGTAATGATGCAATCATTATTTAAAATACGTAAACATTCATTCTGTATTTAAAACATAATCATACATACACATACTTAATAATACTAACTTAAGCCGAACAAGCGTACAAACATGTCCAGAAAATAGGGTCATATATCAAATTGCGCTGAAGTCAACAAAAAAATATAATTTAATTTATTCTACCTCTACGTTAATCATATAGCTAAAATGTATGCATGCTAATTAAAACAATAAAATATTATTTTAATCAATTTACCTCTGCTTTGGTCGACTCGTGCCGAAAATGCGTTATCAGCATTTTGGCGCTGGTCGCACAGAAGTAAATTGTTTTGAATGACTCTTGCTGTTTAACATGAAAGCTGCTCGCCCAACTGGCGTCAGTGTTTAATATATTCTATTGTATATTCTGTTTTAAATATCCCGGCCTTGGCATTGAATTAAATATATTATTGTGCTGCAATTACTATTATTTTGCGGTAAATCAGTTTTCATCGTCAGCACTTGGTCATAAATTACAGAATATTTTTTGGGGACACGGAGTAGTGATATGAGTCACAACATTCCTCCCCTAACACAATGAAAAGTTTTCCCTTGAAGAGGCTAAAATTTTCGTTAGTTATATTCTAACTCATTATCCATTTATACGCTTGTTTTCTTACTCATTAATTATTTTAAATTACATAATTTCACTCTTAATTTTGTATGACCTCTTCGTAAAAAAAATTTTTTTATTTCATATTCAAACATTTCATAACATTATCAGTTAAATCCGACTAACTTGAATTTTTATTCGCTATTAATACATTTTATCTTATACATGTCTATCGAAGTTATATCTCTTTTTTAACCTTGAATATTATTACATGAATTTTAATTAGGAGCTTTAGATCAAGTAAGGTTTTAAGAAGAACAACAACATCTCTGTTTAGAGTCATTCACTTAGCTGACTAAACAGTCTGTTTCGGAAATCGCTACATTTCCTCTTCAGTAGTCTTTTAGTGATTAAGCTGTGATCAACGCACTGTTAAGGCCAATTTTTCAGTGTTGGTTTAAACCCCAGTTAACAGAGTTTAATTAAACGTAGATTAAAGTTAACCAGAGTTTAACCACACAATCACTTTTTCAGTGCTTCGTTAAGTAACCAGCACTTTTGTGTTTATTGATATGGCAGCACCATTAAACGTCATTAAAATTCAAATAAATATATGTAAAATCTAAAGTCTCAATATTAAAAAAAACAAAATGAGTAAAAGAAGAACCTGCAATTTTTCCATTAAGGAAATTGAATTTTTGTTAGCAACATGTTACGTGTCCCTTTGTATCGTACCTTATTGCCAACGGCCTCGCTTATCCGACATTTAAGAAACTTTCTACTAAATTTCGCGTTAAAGTTGCGCTTGAAATCGCTTTGGGTAAAATTCCTTTTATACACCTCCTGTCCTGGTGAAAAATGAACTTCTCGTTTTCGTCGATTATATCGCAGCGCTTTTTGCTCGTACGCCGTATGGAGGTTGTTTGCCAGTTTTTCGCGTAATATCGCTAGCTTGTCGCTTCGGTTCAATAGCATTGTCTCTGGCTCGCTTAAAGATCCTAGTTTACGTGCTATTTTGTAGTCCGTTCCGCTGAGGAACATATTATGCCCAAATAGTGCGCAGAACGGCGTCACTCCGGTGGCCGCGTGTACAGAACTTCTAAGTGCACATTCTATTTCAGGCAAATACATATCCCATTCGCGATGGTCTTCTTCTAGATACGTTCGTATTGCCGCCAGCACTGACTGGTTTACTCGCTCTGCCGCGTTTGATTGCGGCGAATACAGGGCTGCCAATATTCGAAGCGCCCATTTTATTTTTAAATAAATCAAAGAAACTACAATTTTTTGTCTGTTCGTCATGAATATCATTTAATTGGGTCCAAGTAGATTTGCTTACATTATTTCTTGAATGTGATATCTCGTAAATGGTCGCCATTGGCCTCTACGACATATTGTGCCCGTTTTGCAGCATTTTCCATGGTTTTCTTCAACATTTCGATGGGAATGGCGGTTATTTCTTAACGGATGTTGGTTTTCAGCTCTTCTAGGGTCTTTGGCTTGTTGACGTAAACGTTTGATTTCAAATAACCCCACAAAAAGAAGTCTGGAGGCGTTAAATCTGGTGATCTTGGCGGCCAATCGAAATCACCATTTTTTGACATCAAACGGCCAGGGAACAATTGCTTCAAAAAATCGACGAACGATTGGCATGAAAAAATTGTTTATCATATCGCGATAACGCTCCTGATTGACAGTAACTCTGTGGCCATTATCATCTTCGAAAAAGAACGGCCCAATGAGCATTTTAGCACAAACGCCGCACCAAACAGTGACTTTTGCATCGTGAAGAGGTTCCTCTTGAATCTCTTGTGGATTTTCAGTGGCATAAATATGGCAATTTTGTTTGTTTACCGTTCCGTTCAACTGAAAATGAGCTTCATCGCTCATTGAGTTGAGTTTTCACTATTGACTTGTTTTGTTGAATGTAAATTTCAAAAATTTTAGAGCGTTCGCGTGGCGTGTACTGTTCCATTGTAAACATTTGCTTGGAATGACGCTTCAAACCCGGTATGTCATTAGTCGATTTGGCATCACTGCGGAAAGTTACAGTGTTGGCAGATGGGCGCTTCGAATATTGACAACCCTGTACATAGCCGTGTATTCGCCGGTATTTGATATTAAAATGAGTTATTTTAAATATCTGCACCAAGTTTTGAAATTCTTTAGATGTAAACTGCACCCCATTGCCGCTATGCATGACCTCGGGTACTCCAAATTTGTAAAAGACTTCGTGTCTTAAAAACTCCACAACTTTTACAGCGGTAGCTTCACGCATAGCTTTCAGCATTACGAATTTTGAGAAGTGGTCAACCACGATAAAAATGTAACAGTTACCATTTTTCGACCGCGGATACTTCCCTAAAAAGTCTATATATAGCTTCTGAAAGGGTCGTTCGGGAACCACCTCTTGACCGATCCCAGGTCTCAGCTCAATGTTTGTCGCCTTACTTTCTTTGCACGCGATGCAGCTGTTAATATAATTGCGCACCTGTCCTGTCATCCCTGGCCAGAAGTAAAACTGCCGCAGTCGGTGTAGAGTTTTCGCAATCCCTCCGTGTGCCTTCACTGGTGGTTCATGTGCCATAGAAATAAGCGTTGAGGTTAGCGCTTCTGGTAACCACAATTTCCATTTTACTTCATCCATTTCGTTATCCTGGCGATCAAATCCCGTTTTCTTGAAGACCATGCCGTTGTCGACCCTCAAATCCATTAATCTTTCTTCATTCCTTTTGATGTTCTCGATCAGCTTCACGTAATCCGGTGATGAAAATTCTATAGTTTCGATGTCCAGCAGTTCGTCGCCACTTAATTCGGCTTCTTCTACAGCTCGGGAGAGTGTGTCGGCTACGACGTTATCTGCGCCTTTCCGGTGTTCGATTTCGAAGTCGAACGATTGTAGCTGTAGAGACATCCTAGCTAGCCTACCGCTTAAATCTTTAAGGGACATAAGCCACATTAAACTGGCGTGGTCAGTGATGACTGTGAACGCCATCATCTCAACGTATGGGCGGAATCTCTTCACTGCAAGAACTGCAGCCAAGCACTCCTTCTCTGTGACGCTGTAATTGCGTTGGTGACCGTTCAACTTTTGCGAGAAAAACGCTATTGGGTGTTCATGGTTGTTTTCATCGACTTGAAAAAGTACGGCACCTACGCCAATGTCCGATGCATCACACTGAATCCAAAAACGCTTGTTGAAATCGGCATGTTTCAGCACTGGAGCGGACGTCAAAGCTTGCTTCAGTTGGTTGAAAGACTCAATCGCTGCGGTTGTCATCGTGAACTTTGTTCCTTTTTTTTAGCGTGTCGCTAAGTGGCGCCGAAATTGCGGCAAAGTTGTAAATTAAGCACCGATACCACCCAGCCGTACACAAAAAGCTTCGCACTTCTCTTGGTGACCTCGGAATCGGGATTCTCTTTATTGCAGACACCTTTTCAGGATCCGTTTTCAGCATACCACCTCCGACAATAAATCCAAGATACTTCAATTCCTTAAAGCAGAATTTCGACTTTTTGAGGCCTATTATTAAATTTGCTTCTTCCAAGCAGTCAGCTACCTCCCTTAAAACTTTCAGATGCGTCTCAAAATCTGCGGCTATTATTAATAAGTCGTCTAAATACGTGAAAACGTTAGACTTTAATCTTTGCGGGATTACTTTGTCCACTAGACTACACAGACGTTGCGCCGCATTGCAGAGACCGAACGGCATCACTGCAAATTGGTAGAGCGGCCTGCCCGGTACAGTAAACGCAGCGTACGCTTTGCTTTTTTCTTCCAACTCGATTTGACAAAATGCATATTTTAAATCGACGCTGCTCATAAAATAAGTTTCGTCGATACGGCTCAGGATCCCATCGATGTTTTGCAAAGGATAGGCGTCCTTCACCGTACGGTCATTCAGCTTTCTAGGATCTAAACAAAACCCGCTTTTGTCCGGCTTGCGCACTACTGTGGTGCGGCTACTCCAAGGGCTCTGGCTCTCTTCAATTACTCCTAGTTCTAATATTATATCTATTTCTTTATAGACGATGGCTTGCACCGCTGGACTTATTGGATAGTGACGGTCCTTGACTGGCACGGCGCCATCAACCAGTAGTGTGTTGTTCGCAATGGGTGCGACCTAGTCCGTGCTCCTCGAATGTACGAAATGTCTTAATAATTTGGTTGAGACGTTCTTGCTGTTCCGATGTCAACTCACGTACCGCACTTGCTACCGCTGGGTCAAACTGAGTAGCCAAATTGGCTATGTTTAGCTCATCTACTCCCAAGACATCAGTCGCAAGTTCGAAAGCTCTCCAGAAATCAATGCCGAGGTAAACTTCCTGCTCCAAATACGAGCAAATATAAAACAGCATTCTAACCTCTTTATTTTTAAATTTTACAGGCAGTTGAACTTTGCCCAATATACTATGCTGAAGTCCTCCAGCCGTTTTTACAATCGAGAAATATTTTTCAACCGCGACACCCAACTCTTCAACCAGCTCTCGACCACCGCGTCCAAGTATGCTCACTGAAGCACCCGTGTCCAAGAGCCCACGTACTATTTTATGGCCGAGTTCGATGTCTGCATATGCTCTTGGGTCTTTTCCATCCGCCTTGCAGACCGCTTCTAATACATGCTTTCGAATGAGTTTACGTTTTGCAAAGCTTTCTTGGGCTCTCTGTATTTTCCGCGTAACTTCACGCTTACCATCCAGCTGGTTGTTGTTGAAGATTCGATGCCTTGCTTCGTAATAATCATGAATCCGTTCTTCAATAGGTTTCACTGGTTTCAGTTGCCTCACATTTTTATTAAAATTTGTAATTCGCTTCAGGATACTAATTTTTTTCTTTTCTTTCAGGTTCGGCTGCTCGATCATCATGTGCTCTTTTGTTCTGTTCGGTATGGTCTTGTAAGCTTACATCCACTTCACTTCCTCGGGATTGTGACTGGAGCGTGGCATTCCCGTCGTTGCCGCGTTCCTCCTCTCGTTTCCCAACCCGCATTTTGGACATTTCGGAGTGATAAAGTTGGGTAGTCCGCATTTATAGCAAAATATATTTTGTGTTAACGACATGCAGTCATTGAATGCGTGGCCCTGCTGACGACAGTTCCAGCAGACCAGTACACGTTTACCGGACTGCTGCTGCTGGAAACTTGTCCCCAGAGGACCCGCCGCTGACACTTCTCCAACCTGCATCAGATTGTCGCTATCTTTAGTTTTCTCGTCGTCCATGGTCCCCATCACTATCTCACTAACGTTGCGCTGAAATCGATTTATAGGCTGCTGCACAGCTCGCATATCGTGCCGAGGGAACGTGCGCTCCACCTCATTACATTCATCCCTCAGATGTTCCACGGAATGTACAGTTATAGGGTAAACTATCCGTCCTATGTGCTCTTTGAGATTTCTCTTAATAATTTTTATAATTTCGTACTCCGTCAGGGGCTGCATCAACCTGGACCTAAGTTTCCAAATGGCCTGAAAGAATGCGTCGATTGATTCTCCGGATTGCTGCTTGCGCTCGACCAAGTCCCGCATCGCTTCAAAATTTGTTCGGCTGGTTCGGTATTGCCTCAAGAGAGCGTGCCTCAAAGTTGGCCAGTCTGGTACATGGTTTGTCTGTATATACAACCAATACCATTCCTTGGCCTCGCTGGACAACAAAAGGTGGGAGTCTCGCAGTATCTCTGCCCAAGTGCATCCATATTGAGACTGCAGGTGTTCAAGCCTAAACACAAAATTTTCTACCGACAAGCTGCTGCTGCGTCCGTCGAACATCAGGCCCCACTTGTCGACTTTTATGGCTCCTGCAAAGGAAGTGACGTTCGGCTGGTTCGGAACATAATGGTTTCGCATTGTTGCGCTGCCTGGAGGACGATCATGAGTGGCTGTCGTTGGCGGTCTGGGCCCTTCGTAGCGATCGGAAAAATAATTGGTGTCACACTGGTTTGCTTGGCTTCTATTTCCAACATTTGAAACTATACCTTCCCTTCTTTCAGGTCGCTGCTGAAAATTCATGTTCCAACTACAACCCTGCCCCAAAATGCCTCTACCTACATTTACATTTGCTGCACAACCAGGTAAGTCTTTTTGCATTGCCATACTCTCGTACCTATCCTGTCGTAGCATAATTTTTAGCTCGCCCATTATCCCTTGTAGACCCACTTGTAGACCTTCTTGTATTTTTATTGCAATGGTTTTGTCTATTGAGGCTTTGAAATATTCTACATATTTAGCCACTAACTCGTCGATGTTCACGTCTTCTGGCACCCCGCTGATAACTGATGTTTCCATCGGTTTTGCTCTTTCACTATGCATTGGTGGATGAAAAGATAAATTAGGTGGACGCTGCCCAGTTTCAAAAATTTTCGGTATGACACCTTGCCCATGCTCTTTGTTCAGCCCACTGGCTCCTTCTTTACTGTTATCCTGCAGCGGCCTTATTATTTGAGACAGATCGTGAAATCTGCTCGGCTGTTGTGTCCTATTATGATCACCCTCCATGTTTTTAGTTTTCGGAGTATTGTCCTTAAACCACTTAATTTGTGGAGATGAACGGTTGAGGTCGAACGTGATTTGACGTCTTTTCGATGCAGTCTGTTTTTGTTTGACCCGTTCGGAGCTCATCAGTCTCCGCAAAAACAAGTCAATTCAAAACAAAACTTTGGTTTACAAAATCTAAACGACTTCGAATTATAAATTCACAAAAACTTTAAAACAACTTCAAAAACAAAGCAAAGTCTAAAACAATCGGCCTATATCAACTTTAACCAGAACTAAAAATTTTCTTCAAATTAGATAAATCGGGGATAAGTGGGGGGTTTTAAGTACAGGGTGCAATTCTTAAAGGGGTACCCTGGTGATCTGTATATAATTGTTTGGTTTCTACGCTTTTATTTTCTCTCTATTGTACTTGGTACTTTTCCACTCTATCCGCGAACTACTTTAAAATAAAAAAAAACTGTAATTTAAATGTTTTGCTTTATGTTCTTTGATTGCTGTGCTACCGTAGGCCTGACCTCTGAATTGGACCTAAGTCATTTCCAGGTTCATTGGTTCTACCTCCTTTAAATTTTTTTTTTTTTGCTCCAGACTCTCATCTCTGGTTTCTCGGAACATTCTTGTGTAGGCGCGATTGGTTTCGAGTTTCTTACTCCAACCAAGCCAGACTTATAAAAAAAAAACATTCCGAGGAAGCAGGATTAAAGTTGCTTTTAGTTTATTTGGTTGGGGTTATTCCGCTAATACAAAAAAACCTTTAAAAAAACTGATTTAATTAAAAATTAACTTCTTGGCTAACTGGTTCCCATCAATGGTTACTCACTGCATTCTTATGTAGTCGCAATTATCCTCAAGTTTAAATACTTTGGCTAACCCCACACTACCAAAGAATGCACTGAAAAAGCATGTTACAACCAGGTGCCATGTTTATTGATTGGGCGCCATATTGTTACGTGTCCCTTTGTATCGTACCTGGCCTGAGTGACACCGACTGTTCTTAACCCTTCAGGCCAGGTCGAGGACGCAACAATAACTTCCGGTGCGAACCGGAAGTTTGAAAACAAAAATGCAATTTGAAGTAATAAAAAAAAGAAGTAAACTAATTAATAATTTCGAAATTAACTCATCAAAATATCCAACAAAAGCAAAAAAATACATTAAATCGAAACCAAATGCATTAAACAATCGGAACCAAAACTTCACCTTACCCATTTCCATCTCTATGATCTCACCAACGCACAAATCCAAAGAAATTGGGGAGATGTTGGCCCTCCTGCGTACCCTCCCATCCATGGTTATCTTGTGGTATGGTTTAAAATAACCCCACAAATGAACAAAACACCAAAAAACTTTTTCGCCCTAACGCATTTTTACCACCATTCGTACCCGCCCCTGTACTTATTTCCCCACCACGAGTTAAATTAGCAAACCATTAGTTTGAATTTAAACATTATTCACATTTTATTAATTCTATAATTTTAATCTAAAAAAAATCTTTCTTCTATTTTCAGACGCAAAGCTGTTCCTATACGTTATTACAACCATACGTGTGATACTAAAGCTTTAGGACTCTAATAATTTTTTTTCTTTTTTATTACAACCAATTTTCCTTATTTTTGAACATTTACAAATCTTAATATTGATTTCTTCCTTTTCTTTTCAGATGATCACCACTGTTTTTTATTAAATATTTTTACATATTCTAGAATTTACGCCCTATATTATTTATTTAAGTACTAAGTAATTGTGAAGTATGTAATTAACAAAAGAAAATCATATATAACTTTTTATTATCATGTACCATTTAACACCAACAAAAAAACAAAGGTTTAATGATTATTAAATAATTATAATTAAAATAATTATAATTAGTATATCATACTTAGTATAAATGACTAAATTAAATGTTCCATATAATTATTAAAAAATTTTTTTTACACTCTATAATTTTAACAGTGTAAAAAAAACTGTTGGTAGTTAAATGAGACACTCACAAAAAAACGTATTATAATCAAAATAAAATTAACCACAAACAACAATGTTCAATACAATCATAAACAAAAAAAAACTCTTATATGTTCGAGGATTTTAATTGTATTTATAAAGATAACTAATTGTAATTAATTATTAAAATACCATCATTAAAACGAAAAAAAAGACTAATTTAAACATAAGAAATATAGAAGGTACACTATGACCATGTTAAGATTGCTGGTATCTTATCGAATTCAGAAATGTTCACAAAAAATTTTAATGTATTCAAGTGGTACACTCACAAAAAAAAATAAAGTACATATATATAAATTTACACTTGTTTAATATAAATCAATTTATGAATTTTCACAAATTACCCTTTTTCCTGTAATAAATTAATTATTATATTTAAAGAACATGGTTTAATAAATAATATAATATAGATAAATAAGAAAATGTTGAATATGAAACAAAAAAATGATTTAGACAAATTCGGGGCCAAAATATGTGTGTGTTACTGCACAAAAAAAACTAAAGCTTGATTTTCTTCTTGTGAATTTTTTTTTTTTTTGAATAGTTTAAATTAAAAACTCAAATTTGTTTCCTACCTAAAGGACTCGCTTAGGATGGGTTCAAAGAATTTTGTCTTTAATCGGCTATGGATTGACGTTCTTTAACACGCCGCGTATTTTATTTTTCTTTTCGCACATAGAAAACACACTTTAGCCTTACAACATAAACATGATTGAATTTTACAGCCACCACGAATTATTGGCCCTAACATAAATTCTGATTTTTTTTTCTTTTATATTTAGGATTTCCTTTTTTTTATAAAAACGTTTAATATTGGTAATTCGGCTATTTTTTTTTTGCTGATATGAGATATTGATTTTTTAGCAAAAATGTTTTTTTTTCTTTTTCTTTTAAATTCAGTATTTTTGATGAAGCCAGGAATTTGTTGTTTTACTAGGGATTTTAAAGCTGCACTTTAGGTTCATCGCTGGGACTGCACGTACGAACCGTAACTTCTGGTCGAGTACTTTGAATGGCCGTTCAGGCCGTTAGGACGCGTTTTTTTTTCTTGAAAACAAAAATCTCTACGGTGCTTATTTTGGAAGCACGTATTTAAAAATCACACTTGATGGTTGAGCGTTCTCGGAACAAATTTTGGTCGCGTTTGCACCAACCAAGTTTTGGCGTGCGGATTTAAAACACAAGGGACCTCGAATTGTTTCTATCGCTTAAGGATATACAAATATACAACTAAGGCACTTAGCTTTTTGCCGGCTCCCGCCGGATGTCCGGTCTGACTTTACAAGTTGGCTTCCTGTCTCGCAGCGCCACTTTTTTCCCTTTCTTTGCTTCCAGTGTCTTCGATTCCCTGACTCCTTAGCTTTCTACAATTCTGGTCATAAATAAACGGTATATAAACTGATTACCCCACTGGCGACTACAACAAAAAAAACGCTTACCTGGTCCCTTGCCGCTAAATCTCAAACTACTCAAATGGTCCTAGTCTATCGCTCTGATTTCTGGCCTTGTTCCTGTTTGCTGCCTTTTCCCTTTTTTTTTCTTCAACCTCCAAAATTTTTCGGTATCTTAGCCTTGGTTAATTCGTCCACTATCGCCTGCTTTATTGGCCACTTTTCTAAAAATTTTCTTTTTATTTCAAAAAACTCACTTCACTCATTTATTTCGTTTCATTTACCACCGATTACTATTTTTCACGACAGGACACTTTTACTTCGATTAAACAAAACTTTTAGTTTTACTTTTTTTAAACTTTCAGCTCTTTGGCTGTTGCTGCTTTGGCTATTATTTTTCACAAACTAAACTTATTTCCCTAACTCAGCTATCCATTGCTTGCCTATCTGACTTGTTTTCTTGCGCGACACAACTTCCGAGCCGTTAATCAACATTATATTTCCCAGGGTGACTGACTACCTACCATGCACTTTTGGGATAGACCTTAAATTGTTCTTAAGGATCATTGGCCGTCCTTTCTTAGCCTTCACTACCCGCCAAGCCCATATTTTAGTCGTTTTCTGGCTTTAAAAATCTGGCTTACTACCAGGCACGCATGAACGCACAGCAGGATGTGCTTTTAGAAGTGCCAACACTGGCTGCACTCCAACTTTGCTACTCCATTCTAGCTCTGCCTTCATAAGCGAAATATTTTCGCGACATTCAGTCTTAAAGGTAGCGTGAACACCCCCCCTTTTCTAGTAAGTCGTTCCACAAACCTCATCTTTCGACCTCACCGTCGGTATAGCAGGGTAACTAAAAATTTTACTTTTCCCCACGCTATGCGTTAGTCAGAGTGAACAGCCCATAGATCGGCCTGTCAAAATCAGATCGACCAACAACCTCTCGCTCGCACTCGTAGTTCTTTGAAGGGAATAACAAGTGTCAACCGGCATTGTGAGTAAATAAAAAAAACTAGTGTCAAACATGGTGGCGAGTGATATCCAAAATAAAAAATGTAATTACAATTTAATAACAATTCGTGCGTTAATAAAAATTAAATAAAAAGTTTAAAACACTCGAGACTGTGACTACCATATAGTGTCTGATGTGTATTTAAAGAAATTTTCAATTCGTTGTGTTTTAATTCATTTATTCGTGCTTGACTTAAACCTTTTAGAGCCGGCTCGACGCCAGTGGCGTTATATTAAAAACAAACGAAACATAGCTTTCTCTTTAATTTTCTAATTTCATAGTGCGGATTTATTTGACTGTTTGCTTATTCGGAATGAATGATTATTTTATCTCAGTGCTCGCGTGATTAGGTGTTAAAAATCTTAATTTTTCGTTTTTTATTTTCATTTTATTTTCAGATTGGCTGTTGTGACGTTCACTAAGACTCATGGCAGTACACGGCCACATTCGGGGTGCTTCTCCACTTAACCAGGCAACTAAATTATTTACCTTATAATTACTAATTTATATATTTATTAAAAAAAAACTGACACGCAACAAACAATCAACAAATCATCGCTGAGCCTACCAAAATGGTAATGTTTTGCAAAAGCAACAAATTTATAAAACAGAAAAAAGACCGAAACCACCCTTAGCAATTACATCTTTGCTCAATAAGTGAAATGAAGTAAACAAATCATTTGTCAAAATCGAACGGTAAGTTAACAAAAGTTTAACCAATGAATATTGAGCGGTTAACCTTAGTTCAAACTTTGGTTAGTATTCACTGAAAAACTTATTTCTTGGTTTAAGCTTAGTTTAACCTAGAAAAAGAGTTACACCTGCTCTGAAAAATTGGCCCTTAAAGTCGTATATGATATCAGACATGTTTGAACAAATTCGTAAGAATTTTACCTTCAAATTGGCTACTTAACCATATGACAATTAAAGCAGTAAGCTATTTATAGATCATAGCTATCAACTCTACCAAGATTGCCATCTGTTCTAGTTGCTTCCTATTTATTTCAATATTCATTAGTGTTCGACAATCTGTCGAAATGGACCATGGAATTGAAACGAGTTTTTGCTTCGCTAGAAGGTAGTGTTTTAACTGAAAGGTGGCTATTTTCACAACCAAATGTTCAATTACTCATGACTTTAGCCGAAATCGATCAATTATTAGTTTTAGTGATTAAGCTGTGATCAACTCTCTATTAAAGTCGTATATGATTTCACACATATTTGAACAAATTCTTAAAAATTTTACATTCAGAGTGGCTACTTAATCATATGACATTTAAAGCAGTAAGCTATTCTATAGATCATAAGGATAACCAAAATAAACGGAACGAGATGATTGCAACTTGCCGAATGTTGCACTCGATTCGTCTGTTTTGACATTTAACCCAAAATAAAACGATTTGCTCAACTCGTCTTTAACAGCTGATCAATTGCGAACAGAGAGTCTTTGGGACAGAGTTTCAAAGTGTGCCTCGAATTGAATGGATGGCATTGTGCGCTGAACTCCGAAGCCAATTTTTGGATCACAGAACCGACCTCGACATCAAGGATCTCATTTGCGGGTGCAAACAAAAGTTCGATAGGAAGTTTGATGAATATTATGAGGCAGTTTTGCAGCTTACAGACAAACTGCAAAGGCCTCTTGATGCATAGGCGCTGTTGGAGATTTTGCGACGAAACTTATGACTCGATGTGTGACGAAGTTTATTGTATGTTACGGAGACGTGAGCTGCTGGACTAGGAACATGGGCGAATTTCCAGAAGTTTTCCTACTCAGCTCAAGGTCTCCGAGCTGACCTGCGAACCTGGCAGCACTGACGCCAAACACAGCCCTAACCCTTCACCAGCCCCTTTTTTTGATTTTTTTTTAGATTTTCCACCAGCCCCTCATTAACTTCTGAGGTGGCATGCCAAACTGAGGCAATCTCAGACGTACCAAAGGTTCCATTTAAAATTTTAAAACGCGAACAAACGGCTTTTAGTGCACCACAAAGGACGTTCAAACCTCTGCATGTGCAGGTGAAAAAAGAAACGACGATCACTGCGAAACTGCGAGATTGAGGCAATTTTTGGAAAGGGTCTGAGACTTGAGAAAATTTGCATGCTCAGTGGTATTGTCGGTTGCTCCTACAAAGGATATTCGTCCTTACGCCCCTGTATCATTAGCCGGCAAAACGTTGGTAGGATTGATCGATACGGGCGCTACTATCAGTTACATAGCTAACAATTTAGCTCGAAAAATGTTAGCTAATCAGAAACTGAAGTGGCAAAGGTACTCGATAAATCTGAAAACACCTTCCGAGGAGTCACCAGACCACTCAAGTTTTTGATAGTTCCAACTTTGTCTCAAAACTTGTATTTGGGAGTTGATTTCGTAAAAGCTTTTGGCTTCGCTGGAGATCTCTTTCTGGAAAACTACAACTGCTCTCTCGTTAATGGTGTATGCGAGATTGATTCGACAAGCCATGCGCTTACTGCTCGCCAGCAAGCCAGACTCAACGCAATCATTTTACTTTTTCCGTCCTTGTCTGAAATAGGCTTATGGTCCAATTACGTTCGCATGACGCAACGCAAGGTGGCCGTAGCAAATGGCGGATTGTACGTAGTGTGACAGACCGACCATCCACCTCGCAGCGTCGTGACATCCGCAACCGGATGACGAGGCACTTCCTGACTTAGCGAGCGTCTGCATACCTAGCTATGCTTCAGTTTAGCTCAGGGAAATTGGTCGTGGGTTTGCTTCGTCAGGAAGTCATGGGATGAGATCTGCACAAGTTATTTGTATGCAGACGTTTGCGGGAAACGGAAAAGGATCATTTGAATTAAAATTCAAATTATTTGAATCTTAATTCAAATGGGCGGAAACAGGAAACGGATGGGAGAGGAAAAACAAACTAAAAACCCGAGAGAGGCGACTTAACCGAGCCATAGCCCCTACGCACCGTGTAGCATGAGGGAGGAAGGTGTTAATTCCCCTCATTTTCTACACCCGCCCATCCAGTTAATGAAGGAAAACTTCGGTTTCATTAACCCTCTTTGTGCACCTAAGTGCAGCAGTCCACCACGCCCTTACCATCAATTGGTCCAAAGAATCTTACACAAATTAATTACTTGTCAAGGTACCCATCAAGGTTTGATTTATTTTGATAAACATGTTTAAATACAAAGATAAGTATACCATTTCATTTTGTTTCATTTCAAAGAAACTTAATATTTTTAAATTTATATAATTTTTTTTTATAATATTGTACGCTGAAAAAAAATAAATTTAAATTTTTAGTTTGCCCCATTATTTATACATTTTTAAGTTTAATTATCTTTAGCTTTATTGTACATTTAAATATGTCATTATTTCCAAGTTTAATTCAATTTGTTTCTAGTAAAGTTAAAAATATCATTTTTAAATTTAAGATCGAATATCTTTCAGTGCATATCAAGGGTAAGCATCAAAAATCATACTTTTAATTTTTCAGTGTATATCAAAGGTAACTATAGAAAGTTATTTAAAGGTAAGTATAGAAACATTAAAATCTAGTCAATTTTATTTTGCAGTGCATTTTGAACTTCAATATTTTTTTCAGTATGTTATATTTAAGGTAAGTATAGAAATATTAAAATCTAGTAAGTTTCATTTTGCAGTGCATATTGAACTTCAATATTTTTTCCAGTATGTTATATTTAAGGTAAGTATAGAAATATTAAAATCCAATAAGTTTTATTTTGCAGTGCATATTGAACTTCAATATTTTTTCCAGTATGTTATATTTAAGGTAAGTATAGAAATATTAAAATCTAGTAAGTTTCATTTTGCAGTGCATATTGAACTTCAATATTTTTTCCAGTATGTTATATTTAAGGTAAGTATAGAAATATTAAAATCTAGTAAGTTTTATTTTGCAGTGCATATTGAACTTCAATATTTTTTCCAGTATGTTATATTTAAGGTAAGTATAGAAATATTAAAATCTAGTAAGTTTCATTTTGCATTGCATATTGAACTTCACTATTTTTTCAGTATGTTATATTTAAGGTAAGTATAGAAATATTAAAATCTAGTAAGTTTCATTTTGCATTGCATATTGAACTTCACTATTTTTTTTTTAGTATGTTATATTTAAGGTAAGTATAGAAATATTAAAATCTAGTAAATTTTATTTTGCAGTGCATATTTAATTTTGGTAAAAGGTAAGTTATTGTCCGCCTATGAATCGTTTTGGTTGTTACTTTTACTTATGTTTATTCAAGTTATATTTCCGGGTACGCCATTGCTTTATTTTAAAAATAAAATTTCGCTTAATTATGTTATTTCGCCCGTGTATGATTTTGTTTAACAAAAAAAACTTTCGTACAATTATATTGTTTTTTTTTTTCGTATACGCTTTTGAAAAAAAAAATCTTTCGTTTAATTTTGTTATGGTAATCGCATTCGCTTTGGTTTTCCACAATAACTTTCGGTTAGATATGCAAAAAAAATTTTTCTTGTATACGCATTTGTTTGAAAAATAAACTTTTGTTTAGTTATATTATTTTTCCCGTGTACGCTTTTGTAAAAAAACAGACTTTCGTTAAAGTTATTTTTCTATATGCTTCAATTAAAATTGTCTTGTTTGTCATACTGTCTTATAAAGATAAGCCTTTTATGTATTACCACCTTAAAATGGGATATTATGCATATATATATCTTAACTAATACAGCTGTAATAAGGAACTACTTAAATGGTAAGCTGAACTACTTATATATTTCGATTTTTAAGTGGGTACTTCCTGTACGTGGGTCGCTCGTTTGGCGACGCACGCTGATGCAGATGACAACTCCACTGTCCGCCTCCTTCTTGTATCTGGTGTTGACGCTAGCTATCGTTCGCCGTGGGTGCTGCTGCTTGTCCTACGTTTGTTGTGGCGTTTGCCGGTGTTGATGGGTATCGTTTTTGTAGCTGCAGTTGTCGTTAGCGCTGCTACCGTTTGCGCAGCTACCGTTTGCGCAGGCAGTGACTCTGTCTCCTGCTGCTCGCTGTAGTCGTTTCTGGTGTGGGTGACGTGGCCCACAGTGAAGCATTAGCCAAAAGTGGTTCGAAACACGCTGGCTGAGATGTAGCTGCTATTGTTGTTGGTGCTGTTGGGCCGCCAAGGCTTGCTAAACGATAGTAAAGTTTTGTAAATTTTTCCAAAAGATTAACCAAGATTTTATATAGAATCTTACCTGTTGTTGCGGTTTTAGTGCGATAGCTGCTTGACGGTACACCCGTATTAGTGCTTAGGTGAGCGTGCGACGACGAGTAGGTGAGAGCGTGTTAGCTGCTGCTGCTCTGACTAATTGTGCCGGGCTCTTCGGGTGAGCCTGATTGTGAGCGAGTTCGCCGTGCTACGCAGTCACTACAGCGGTCATTGCTTGCTGTTATCGTCGTTGTTACTGCTGCTGCTCCAACTGGTTTTGATGACGCTGGTGATGATTGATTATTGTAGGTTGAAGTTGGTACGTTTTGATACCTTCGCCTTTTATATGGTGAACTCAAGTCAGTTGGATGAAAGACACGATTTTGGCTTTTGACTTTCTTCCGTTTCAATTGGATGTTTTCGTCGCCGGTCACTGCAAACGACACTACTGCGTGGTGGGCGTTGAGAACGTGTAGTTGGGAACGTTCGTGCTTGATACGCTACTTTTAACGTTATGTATTAATGTGTTTTTTTTCTTTTGCTATTTGAGCTTTTGTAGTTGTTGTTGGGGTAAGCAGATGTTAAACCCTTGTAAATTTTTAATATTTACCGCTGTTGTTGCTGCTGTTGCTGTGGTTAACACACTTACGGCCGATTTCTTTACAAAATTTTAATGCTAGATCGAGTACTAGACCTCTTTTTAGTTCTCTCCCGAGTACTAAGTCATTTCTTCACAGAGATCTAATGCATAAAAACTTCAATTTGAGACTCGGTTCTAGCTGATACTGAGTTTTAGCTGGAACCCCGAAATCGGAAGTCTAGCAATCTTAAAACTCGGTCTTGCGCTCTTTTTATTTCTTCACATCAAAAAATAGAAATTTGTTTTGACACATTGAGTGTCAAGTTTTTGATTTTAATAATAAAAATTATTTTAAGCAAATTGTTTGTTCTTATAATTTCTTTTCTTTTTTAATTACGTTCTGTGTAAGTTGTGTTAAAAAATATAGCTTTAAAATATAAAAAAAACGAAAGTTCGTTGCCGATGGCATCTTTAAGTCTAAATTGAACGAGTTCCTCACTCGTGAACTTGCTGATGATGTTAGCTCCGGAGTTGAGGTGCGTGTCACACCATCGCGCACGAAATCATCATTATGGCAATAAAAACCTGCTGGGAGAGAAGGGACATCGCATTCAAGAGTTCACTGCAATGGTATAGAGGCGTTTCAATTTGGAACCCGGCTGTCTTGAGTTGTATGCCGAGAGTCGCAACCCGTGGTCTTTACGCCATTGCTCAAGCCGAGTCACTGCGCTACAATTATACCAAGATCTTATGATCCCAAGAGCAAGATTGATCCAAGATTGCCTAATAAAGTGTCTGTTGTTGAGTCAAAGGAGGAGAAAATCTACGAGACTCCAGAGATGGGTTAAAAAACTCCACCACCAGCATCTTAAGTAGTGTACATTTATAATAAAGAATTATGTAAACGATCTTTTAGCATTTAAAATTTTTAAATTTAAACACCTAGGTCTTATGGGCCTGGTCAATTGGTTACCATAATCATCTTAACTCTACCCGGCGAATAAATGACCTTCTAGTAGACCGTTCAGTTAGAAATCCTTGGAAGGGTATTGCCCACTCGTGCTTACTTCATTGCAATTACTTCACGCAAATTGCGTGTCTGCTCCACCAATCACCAATAAACATGCTTATACACTTTACTTGGCAGGCAATAACAACACAAATGTCACTATATTTTAAGCGACTCTCGTGACAGACTTTAATTTTGGTTTTCTCTAGTTGATGACGCCAACTAACTACGAAGCACGGTCGATATGTAGTTTTGACAAAAATAGGAAATATATCATATATAAACTTCAATATTCTAGATTCAGACTTACTCTTGTCCTTGGCTGATTCAGCACCTCGCCGATAAATTATTCAAATTTTTAAACTCATGTGTTTCTACATTCATTTTTAAGACATCATGTGCAAAAAAATGGAGTGTTCAACGAAAGGAAATGCTTCCTACATGCTATGGAATGTTTCCTGCTTAAATCTGGGAATGTTTCCTTTTCCTAGAGGGTTGGTATAAACTCGATCCGAGAATTAGTGTCTAACATTCTCTTTTCAAAATGATCCAAGTACTATATAAGTGAAGAAATGACAGAGTTCTATCTTTTTTTTGAACCGAGAATCAGTTTGAAACTGAGTTCTATGCAGAACTCGGATTAGCTCGATTTGATACTCGGTGAAGAAATTGGCCGTTAAAGAATAAAGGATTTTTCTTATGAACTAAGATTATAACTTACCCACAACTTCAGGTTTGCCTCGACCGGTAGCCATCAACGAAAAGAAAAGACAAAGGCCGGAAGTTCGCCAGCCATCGTTCCTTTCGTTGACAGCCGTCACCTATTGTATTGTCGTTTACATACGCAAGTCGGATAGTACAACACGCGATGTTATACGACATGGTTTAATGACCGCTTACATCAAATGTTGGTGCAAACGATGTTTGCGCAAACTATCGGACGGTTTGACCATTGTTTTTCGAGGTTTGTAAACAGCAATTAAGTCCGCACTCCAAACATGTCAGCTGGCAATTTGAACGATGTCAAAATGTAGGCACTAATTAACCACGGCAGACACGTTGTGGATAATTATTTTGCAAACAAAAAGAAACGAAAAAAAAAAACATCATTTATAATTACCGGCTTCCGGGTTGAAATCCCAGCTCAGGTTTGAATTTGAATTCAAATTCCAGACCAGCCGAGGGCACAACACAACGGGTTCTACCGGGTGAGCCGATGAGAAAACTCTTTCGGTTGATCAGTCATAGTGTTTCCTCTGCTGACTTGAATTTTGAATTCAAACTCAAGCCTGAGCAGGGACACAACTGTCGTCTTAGCTGTCAAAGTTGAGGTTGCGTTATGTCAGTGACAATTTCATTATGGTTGGTTCGCCAACCTCCGCTACCACTAGCTGTCAAACGACCATTTGACGCTTGTGAATTTTTCATCCCCCACAAAACAGATGCTTGACAAAGCCAGCTGCAGACAAGTGTCTGAAAAGGGTGTATAATTTTTAGTTTTCCACCTTAGTTCAGTTTACCCATGGTCGAAAAAAAAATCAAGACCACAAAACAGATCAGGAATGCGAGCAGTCTATTTATAGGGAACTATGCACAACAAATTTTCTTTGCCAACACGGATATCCCAATCGTACCCAACAGCTTATCCTTCGAAAATAACATTAAAAAGAATCCCAGCTAACCGCTACCAAATATCTTTCGCATGATACGTGCCTTGCGTTTTTCCCTCTAAATCAGTCAGCACATAATAGGCGTTGCCGAGCTTTTGTTTAACAATGGCTTTAACTCCGGTTGGAGCCAATTTGGCGTTAAAATGCTTAAGCAAATTGCTCTGGCAAAAATTACGCCTGGTCACTTCTTGACCAATTTCAAACTGACGAAGACGAGAATGCAAGTTATAAGATCGGGCATTAAGGTCATAGGAATCTTTAATTTTTTTATGAATTAGACTACGTATTATCGAAAACTCATCTTCTCGTTTTAACCTCTCTGAACTCTCTGAAAGTAAGTTAAGATTTTTCAGGATTTTATAATCTTTACCGTGAGTCATCATGTGCTGACCAAATACAACATAATATGGCGCTTGTCCAATGGTCTGATGGACACTCTTGCGCAATGAGCCATTAATGCTGCTTATATACACATCCCACAAGCGTTGATCTTTTCGTATATAAGAGCGTAAAGCTTCGTTGATCGAACGATTGACTCGCTCTGAAGCATTGGATTGGGGAGCATAAACGGCGGTGCACACATGAGTTATGCCATATTTAGTCAGAAAAAGTTCAAAGTCTTTACTCTTGAACTGACTTCCGTTATCGGACACAACTGACTCAGGAACACCAAAGGTGTCAAACACGCTTTCTTTCAGAAAATCCATGATAAGTTTCGAGGTAAATTTTTTCAGGGGTTTCAGAAAAGTGAATTTCGAAAAGTGGTCTAAGACTATCAACATTCCAATGTTACCTCTCTTAGATCTAGGGAACGGTCCAATTAGGTCAACATAGAGTCTTTGAAACGGACGTTCGGATTCTGTCATCTGACCCATAGGAGGACGAAGGATATGCGTCGGAGACTTAGACGTTTTGCATAATTCACAATTTAACACATAATTTCGAACTTGCGTAACCAGACCTGGCCAGTAAAAGTAACGACGAATGCGTTCAAGCGTCTTGGCTATGCCACCATGAGCAGAAGATGGAATATCATGAGAGGCATATACAATATTACACTTTCTCGCAATTCGGTGGGAACCAGCAATTTCCAAGCAAGAGAAGGATCGGTTGTATCAGAGTCAAATTCCAAACGACGGTAAACATAATCATCAATGATTTTATAATCTGGCAAAGGTGATAATACCAATTTTTCTCGGAATTTTCGGTATTCGTCAGACTTGAAGTGTAAAGACTCAAGGTCTATTTCAGGCAAAGTTTCTATATCAAGTGCAGCCACGACCGATTCAGAGTCACCCGGTTCAAAAGACCGAGACAAAGCATCAGCCACAACATTCTCGCTACCTTTACGGTGCTCAATAGTAAAATTAAAACCTTGGATTTTTAGCGCCCATCGAGCTAGTTTTCCACTTAAGTCTTTTTGACGCATTAGCCATTTCAGACTTGCGTGATCGGTTACTACCTTAAACTCGTGACCTTCAATGTAGGCGCGAAATTTTTTTATCGCTAGCACGACAGCTAAACATTCCAACTCAGTGACGGTATAGTTTCTTTGCGCTTTGTTGAGTTTATGAGACATAAAAGCAATGGGCCTTTCGTCCCCATTCTCATCAACTTGCGCTAAAAGACCACCAACACCGCACTGGCTAGCGTCGCACTGCACGATAAACGGCCTAGTGTAGTCAGGATGCACGAGGAAAGGAGCTGTCGTCAACTTAGCTTTGATGGCGTCAAAAGATTCTTGAGCCGAAGGGTTCCACGTGAAAGTTTTCTTTTTCGTTAGAAGTTCAGTAAGGTGAAAAGTAACCGCTGCATAGTCAGACACAAATCGCCGGTACCACCCAGTCATTCCTAGGAATTGGCGAATTTGACGAACTGTTCTAGGAACGGGATATTCTGTTATGGCTTTCACTTTGTCGGGGTCCACAGTAAGCGAACCATTTCCCACTACAAAACCAAGATACTTGACCTTATTGAGACCAAACTGACTTTTATTGACATTAATTATCAAACCGGCTTTCCTAAGGCAAGAAGCAACTTCTGACAGATGCACTATGTGTTCTTCTAGTGACTGCGATACGACCAAAAGGTCGTCCAAATAAACAAAGACTCGAGTTTTGAGATTTTACGGTATCACCTTGTCCATCAATCGACACATTGTTTGCGGTGCATTGCACAAGCCGAAAGGCATGCGCGTGAATTGATACAATGGTCGATTGGGTATCGTGAACGCGGTTTTTGGACACGAATCTCTGGACAATTTTATTTGCCAAAAAGCATCTTTAAGGTCGATCTTTGAAATGACATGCACAGGTGGCAAACGAGAAAGTAACCCATCAATGATTGGAATAGGATAAGCATCCTTAATGGTCACATCATTGAGTTTTCTCGAGTCAATACAAAATCGAACCTTTCCAGGCTTTACAATCAAGACACCCGGTGAAGACCAGGGTGAACTTTCTGCTTCTTCGATGACACCTAGATCGAGCTTTCTGTCTATTTCCTGGCATAGAAGCTTTTCCATAGCTGGTGATATAGGATAGTATCTCTGTTTTATAGGAGATGCTACACCTGTATCGATGACATGTTCTACCAGAGAGGTAGTACCAAGGCCTTCTTTTTCCGAAGACGGAAAGGCGGCTATGGTGGAATCAAGCATTCTACGCTGGAGTGCATTCAACTGAACGCTATCAGGGTCTATCTCTAAAGCAGAGAGTTCACTCACTGTCGGGTCTATTTGGATTTTAAGCTCAAACAAATTCCAGAAATCCATTCCGCATATCACGTCTTGGACAATAGAAGGTACAATCAAGAAATCAAAATTTTTCGTTTGGTTTTGAAAGGTAATTGGGATAGTAATCGAACCCACGACCTGTTGATGTTTACCATCAGCAGTTCGAACGTTACCTCTTAATTTAACCAGTTTCTTTGTAGAGTCAGAGAGAATTACTTGAGCAAAACGTCCACCAATGCAACTCTTTGTAGCGCCACTATCTAAAAGCGAAAGATACACAGTATTTTCAATCAAAAGATTGGTGTAAGGACGAATGTCGGAACCTTGGTAGACTATGGCCGAGACCACACTCTTGCGCAAGTTTTTATTCGTTTCCAGAACAGGCGAATACGGTCTGAAGAACGAACGGAATGACGCCTAACAGTCGAGGTACCAAATATTTTCTCACGTATCTTATTATATTCCGCAAGCCTAACATGGTAAGGTTTCAAGGTAGGAGGTAGAGGTTGAGAATCCACCGGATCGTCAATAAACTTTGCAGTCGAGGCAGACACAATTGGTGGAACGTCAGATTTTGGAAAAATCTTAATCGGAGTTACATCCGAGGACGATTTAATTGGGGTCTGCTCGACTCCCGACAAAAATCCGGCTTGAAGCTTTCTGCCTTCGCAGCACACTTCTGACAGCTAGGTTTGTAGGTGTCAACCGCACCACAACCGTAACAGAATACGCGCCTAGCCTTCAGACAATCTTGGTACCGATGACCATCCTCGTCGCAATTCCAGCATTTTACTTTACTCATGTCTAGCGCATTGAGTTCTTGTTGAACATGGTCACTCTCTAATTCGTTTAACCTCGGGTCACTATCCTGAGCAATTTCATACAGTTGCCGACGAGCACCAGCATTTCTAGGAGGAACACTATAATTAGGACGCACGTCCTCGAAAAACTTTTCGTGTTTACGAACCTCTCGACGTAGAATAGCAATGCTGCGAATATCCAGGTGGAGTAACTCGTGACGTAAATCCGGTCGTAAATTCCTAATCACTGTTTCAACTAGCTCAGATTCGCACATTGGGTGTCGAAGCCTGTCACTCAAGCACAAAATAGCATCAAGAAACTCGTCAAATGACTCTGAATGTTTTTGTTTTCGACGGCGAATATCATCTTGAATGTCAGAATCCGAGGTGTAGTCTTTGAATTGACGACGCAGGGCATCGCAGAGGTCAAACCATTCTACCTCGTCGGCATTGCGGTGATATCGCCAAAACCACTGGTGAGCTTTGCCTTCGAACAGAGAGTGAACATGTTCACAAAGAAGAGAAAAATTGCCATTCAGGTGAAGAGAAGTCAAAGTGTTAATTCTATAGATGAATTCATCGACAGAAATGTCATCAGACGTGCCCTTGAATTTCACGTGCCAATTTCGCACCACGTTAAAAACTCGCTCTTTAGAGCCAGGGTCTCTATCGCTACCGGGAAGCGGAGGATTCGCTCGACGCCGAGACGATGAAGGAGGAACAGGCCTCTAAGCTTCTTCGTGCAGCACTTGTGTCCATTCTGGTTGACGAAGATTTGGCGCCATTGCAGGAGGGTTAGCTCCAATGTTGAAATTGCGCAGCATCGCTTGAAGCTCGGTGGAAATGATGGAGCTTATCTCCATTCGGAGTTGGCCTAATGAGTCGGCAACGATTTGGTGTACTTTGGTTTCAGAAACCTGGTTCGGTTGGTTCGGTAAGATGGCATTGTCCAGCGGTTCAGACCTACTATCACGATGGTCCGATCTAAAATTTGCTTGTTGTCGCGTGTTGGGGCGATACCGTGGTGCTCCACCACCTCTTCCCCGCTTTGGTTGATTAACACTGCCAGCAACTTCGAGTATATTAGCCGCCGGAGAAGGACCTACAACTGCCGGAACCAATGCCAACCGACAGACCGGACATGCCTTGTTGGTTTCTAGCCAAGTCTGCAAGCACAGAGCATGGAAGCAATGATTGCACGAAGTCTCAACCACTTCATCCGTAGGATGAATGGTCTCATTGCACACGGCACAAATGGCATCGTTGGGAGGATTACCCACTCCTAACAGGTCTTCAGTACTTCGCGTCACAGGCATCGTCGACAAGACAAAAATATCAAAGCAAAATATCAAAAGTTTATATTTACAGCCTCCCCAGTTTTATACTGTTGGCAAAAAGGAAAAACCAGACAATTCCACGGAAACGTCTGTATATTCAAAAATAAAATTTTTCAATTATTACTGAGTAATTATAGTAGAAAAGTTGAATGCTGTTGTAGCGGAGTGAATGCGACTAATAAGCGGAACGAGCGGAACGAGAGAAAAAAAAAAAAGGAAAGTTGGAGAAAAAAATTTTAAACCAAACAATAAGTTATGAAATCCTAAGATCTCAAAAAAAAAGTGAAGTAAAATCTCAATCAATATTAGGTGAAAGATGATTAGTTGGAACTCAATGATGTCACGACAACAAAAAAAATTTCGTCAGATAAAAAGACAATCAATTAGTTATAAGTGAAACCTAAACCGATTAGGCCGAAGCAAGGAATTGAATCCAAAAAGATTTCAACAAAAAAAAATGCAACTTCAAAACGAGAAATACAAATCTCAATCACTGGCAAACCAGTCCAGCATACATAAGTATATGGCGTTGTAATTGGGTTGAAGCGACTAATTGGCGAAACGATCGAAATGGTTGGAAAAATAAACAAAAACCAAATTATAAGAATAATGTATACGTAGAGCATAAGCAATTTAAGCTGTTCAAGAAGAATGACAACCAAATGTTTTCACACAAAAAAAATCTCAATACGAATTTAATCGATAAATTATAAGTAGTGCCTCAACAATTAGTGCAGTTATCGAGAAGTGAAAACGAAAAATTGCGAGAAAAATTTCCACAAAGGAATCACAAAAAAAATTCAATCAATATTTGGTACGTAAAGTTCCACACTTGTGCGGTGGTGAAGAAATGAACTAAACAATTCTAGTGTTCTCGGAAGAGACAAAAAAAAAATTTCCATTTAAGGAGTTAATTGAAAAATTATTAGTGGAGCAACTCAATTTATGCTGTCCAAGTAAAATGAAATCTAGAGTATTTCACTCGCGAAACAACGTAGTAAACAAAAAAATATTTTTCCGATCTTAATCGTTAAAACCGGCGTATAGCATAAACAAGTTTTGCTATTACGCACGAATGAAATCAAATGATTTCGCGCGACAGACAACCAATGAAGAATGAGAAAAGAAGATATCGAACCACTTAATTATTTAAAGTATTGTTTAATACTTTTATGGTACGACGGAACGAAAACCGAATTTCGCGATGGAAAACAAAAAAAAATATCAATTTCAGAAATAAAGTAGGTCAATTTTAGGTAAATATAGCATAACCCAGGTTATGCGGTGGTGAATAAATGAAATCCAATGATTTCACAAATATAAATGTATAATGATATAATTACTATTCTTTGGAAATTACTCGGTAAGGCCATGGCGGGACCGCTACAGACTTAGGGCACAGGTGCATAGAGAAAACGTTCGGTTAATGGAATAAGAATAAAAAAATATAATTTTATTTGCAAAAACCACGAGAAAAGATATGATAGGTAATATACTTGAGTAAATCTTCGAAATTATCCAAAGATAAAAATCTCGAAAGTATAAAGTTGTTAATAAATTCCCAATGAAACGTTAAATAACCTTTGGTGAACAAAACAATAATGTAATGAACAAATCCAAAAGATTATCAATAGCAAAAATCTAAATTTTCAAGAAAAAGTTTAACTCAATTCAAGAATTGGTTGGCAGATGTTCGGTAAGATCCCAAAAAAAAAATCCAGGAACTAAATCCAGAACATGCCTCATGCAAATAATCAAAATCAAAAAAAAAGGAAAAAATTTTGGAGGTTAAGTTGGGGCAAAACGAAAATACTGAGTAATTCAGGTGTTATGAATTTAAATTTATTTAACCTTAAGAATAAGGTCAGCCGATTTTTCGTGGGCCCCACGTTGGGCGCCATTTTTGTGACAGACCGACCATCCACCTCGCAGCGTCGTGACATCCGCAACCGGATGACGAGGCACTTCCTGACTTAGCGAGCGTCTGCATACCTAGCTATGCTTCAGTTTAGCTCAGGGAAATTGGTCGTGGGTTTGCTTCGTCAGGAAGTCATGGGATGAGATCTGCACAAGTTATTTGTATGCAGACGTTTGCGGGAAACGGAAAAGGATCATTTGAATTAAAATTCAAATTATTTGAATCTTAATTCAAATGGGCGGAAACAGGAAACGGATGGGAGAGGAAAAACAAACTAAAAACCCGAGAGAGGCGACTTAACCGATCCAGTTAATGAAGGAAAACTTCGGTTTCATTAACCCTCTTTGTGCACCTAAGTGCAGCAGTCCACCACGCCCTTACCATCAATTGGTCCAAAGAATCTTACACAAATTAATTACTTGTCAAGGTACCCATCAAGGTTTGATTTATTTTGATAAACATGTTTAAATACAAAGATAAGTATACCATTTCATTTTGTTTCATTTCAAGGAAACTTAATATTTTTAAATTTATATAATTTTTTTTTTATAATATTGTACGCTGAAAAAAAATAAATTTAAATTTTTAGTTTGCCCCATTATTTATACATTTTTAAGTTTAATTATCTTTAGCTTTATTGTACATTTAAATATATCATTATTTCCAAGTTTAATTCAATTTGTTTCTAGTAAAGTTAAAAATATCATTTTTAAATTTAAGATCGAATATCTTTCAGTGCATATCAAGGGTAAGCATCAAAAATCATACTTTTAATTTTTCAGTGTATATCAAAGGTAAGTATAGAAAGTTATTTAAAGGTAAGTATAGAAACATTAAAATCTAGTCAATTTTATTTTGCAGTGCATTTTGAACTTCAATATTTTTTTCAGTATGTTATATTTAAGGTAAGTATAGAAATATTAAAATCTGGTAAATTTCATTTTGCAGTGCATATTGAACTTCAATATTCTTTTCAGTATGTTATATTTAAGGTAAGTATAGAAATATTAAAATCTAGTAAGTTTTATTTTGCAGTGCATATTGAACTTCAATATTTTTTCCAGTATGTTATATTTAAGGTAAGTATAGAAATATTAAAATCTAGTAAGTTTCATTTTGCAGTGCATATTGAACTTCAATATTTTTTCCAGTATGTTATATTTAAGGTAAGTATAGAAATATTAAAATCTAGTAAGTTTTATTTTGCAGTGCATATTGAACTTCAATATTTTTTCCAGTATGTTATATTTAAGGTAAGTATAGAAATATTAAAATCTAGTAAGTTTCATTTTGCAGTGCATATTGAACTTCAATATTTTTTCCAGTATGTTATATTTAAGGTAAGTATAGAAATATTAAAATCTAGTAAGTTTTATTTTGCAGTGCATATTGAACTTCAATATTTTTTCCAGTATGTTATATTTAAGGTAAGTATAGAAATATTAAAATCTAGTAAGTTTCATTTTGCATTGCATATTGAACTTCACTATTTTTTTCAGTATGTTATATTTAAGGTAAGTATAGAAATATTAAAATCTAGTAAGTTTCATTTTGCATTGCATATTGAACTTCACTATTTTTTTTTTAGTATGTTATATTTAAGGTAAGTATAGAAATATTAAAATCTAGTAAATTTTATTTTGCAGTGCATATTTAATTTTGGTAAAAGGAAAGTTATTGTCCGCCTATGAATCGTTTTGGTTGTTACTTTTACTTATGTTTATTCAAGTTATATTTCCGGGTACGCCATTGCTTTATTTTAAAAATAAAATTTCGCTTAATTATGTTATTTCGCCCGTGTATGATTTTGTTTAACAAAAAAAACTTTCGTACAATTATATTATTTTTTTTTTTCGTATACGCTTTTGAAAAAAAATCTTCCGTTTAATTTTGTTATGTTAATCGCATTCGCTTTGGTTTTCCACAATAACTTTCGGTTAGATATGCAAAAAAAATTTTTCTTATATACGCTTTTGTTTGAAAAATAAACTTTTGTTTAGTTATATTATTTTTCCCGTGTACGCTTTTGTAAAAAAACAGACTTTCGTTAAAGTTATTTTTCTATATGCTTCAATTAAAATTGTCTTGTTTGTCATACTGTCTTATAAAGATAAGCCTTTTATGTATTACCACCTTAAAATGGGATATTATGCATATATATATCTTAACTAATACAGCTGTAATAAGGAACTACTTAAATGGTAAGCTGAACTACTTATATATTTCGATTTTTAAGTGGGTACTTCCTGTACGTGGGTCGCTCGTTTGGCGACGCACGCTGATGCAGATGACAACTCCACTGTCCGCCTCCTTCCTGTATCTGGTGTTGACGCTAGCTATCGTTCGCCGTGGGTGCTGCTGCTTGTCCTACGTTTGTTGTGGCGTTTGCCGGTGTTGATGGGTATCGTTTTTGTAGCTGCAGTTGTCGTTAGCGCTGCTACCGTTTGCGCAGCTACCGTTTGCGCAGGCAGCGACTCTGTCTCCTGCTGCTCGCTGTAGTCGTTTCTGGTGTGGGTGACGTGGCCCACAGTGAAGCATTAGCCAAAAGTGGTTCGAAACACGCTGGCTGAGATGTAGCTGCTATTGTTGTTGGTGCTGTTGGGCCGCCAAGGCTTGCTAAACGATAGTAAAGTTTTGTAAATTTTTCCAAAAGATTAACCAAGATTTTATATAGAATCTTACCTGTTGTTGCGGTTTTAGTGCGATAGCTGCTTGACGGTACACCCGTATTAGTGCTTAGGTGAGCGTGCGACGACGAGTAGGTGAGAGCGTGTTAGCTGCTGCTGCTCTGACTAATTGTGCCGGGCTCTTCGGGTGAGCCTGATTGTGAGCGAGTTCGCCGTGCTACGCAGTCACTACAGCGGTCATTGCTTGCTGTTATCGTCGTTGTTACTGCTGCTGCTCCAACTGGTTTTGATGACGCTGGTGATGATTGATTATTGTAGGTTGAAGTTGGTACGTTTTGATACCTTCGCCTTTTATATGGTGAACTCAAGTCAGTTGGATGAAAGACACGATTTTGGCTTTTGACTTTCTTCCGTTTCAATTGGATGTTTTCGTCGCCGGTCACTGCAAACGACACTACTGCGTGGTGGGCGTTGAGAACGTGTAGTTGGGAACGTTCGTGCTTGATACGCTACTTTTAACGTTATGTATTAATGTGTTTTTTTTTCTTTTGCTAGTTGAGCTTTTTTAGTTGTTGTTGGGGTAAGCAGATGTTAAACCCTTGTAAATTTTTAATATTTACCGCTGTTGTTGCTGCTGTTGCTGTGGTTAACACACTTAAAGAATAAAGGATTTTTCTTATGAACTAAGATTATAACTTACCCACAACTTCAGGTTTGCCTCGACCGGTAGCCATCAACGAAAAGAAAAGACAAAGGCCGGAAGTTCGCCAGCCATCGTTCCTTTCGTTGACAGCCGTCACCTATTGTATTGTCGTTTACATACGCAAGTCGGATAGTACAACACGCGATGTTATACGACATGGTTTAATGACCGCTTACATCAAATGTTGGTGCAAACGATGTTTGCGCAAACTATCGGACGGTTTGACCATTGTTTTTCGAGGTTTGTAAACAGCAATTAAGTCCGCACTCCAAACATGTCAGCTGGCAATTTGAACGATGTCAAAATGTAGGCACTAATTAACCACGGCAGACACGTTGTGGATAATTATTTTGCAAACAAAAAGAAACGAAAAAAAAACATCATTTATAATTACCGGCTTCCGGGTTGAAATCCCAGCTCAGGTTTGAATTTGAATTCAAATTCCAGACCAGCCGAGGGCACAACACAACGGGTTCTACCGGGTGAGCCGATGAGAAAACTCTTTCGGTTGATCAGTCATAGTGTTTCCTCTGCTGACTTAAATTTTGAATTCAAACTCAAGCCTGAGCAGGGACACAACTGTCGTCTTAGCTGTCAAAGTTGAGGTTGCGTTATGTCAGTGACAATTTCATTACGGTTGGTTCGCCAACCTCCGCTACCACTAGCTGTCAAACGACCATTTGACGCTTGTGAATTTTTCATCCCCCACAAAACAGATGCTTGACAAAGCCAGCTGCAGACAAGTGTCTGAAAAGGGTGTATAATTTTTAGTTTTCCACCTTAGTTCAGTTTACCCATGGTCGAAAAAAAAAATCAAGACCACAAAACAGATCAGGAATGCGAGCAGTCTATTTATAGGGAACTATGCACAACAAATTTTCTTTGCCAACACGGATATCCCAATCGTACCCAACAGCTTATCCTTCGAAAATAACATTAAAAAGAATCCCAGCTAACCGCTACCAAATATCTTTCGCATGATACGTGCCTTGCGTTTTTCCCTCTAAATCAGTCAGCACATAATAGGCGTTGCCGAGCTTTTGTTTAACAATGGCTTTAACTCCGGTTGGAGCCAATTTGGCGTTAAAATGCTTAAGCAAATTGCTCTGGCAAAAATTACGCCTGGTCACTTCTTGACCAATTTCAAACTGACGAAGACGAGAATGCAAGTTATAAGATCGGGCATTAAGGTCATAGGAATCTTTAATTTTTTTATGAATTAGACTACGTATTATCGAAAACTCATCTTCTCGTTTTAACCTCTCTGAACTCTCTGAAAGTAAGTTAAGATTTTTCAGGATTTTATAATCTTTACCGTGAGTCATCATGTGCTGACCAAATACAACATAATATGGCGCTTGTCCAATGGTCTGATGGACACTCTTGCGCAATGAGCCATTAATGCTGCTTATATACACATCCCACAAGCGTTGATCTTTTCGTATATAAGAGCGTAAAGCTTCGTTGATCGAACGATTGACTCGCTCTGAAGCATTGGATTGGGGAGCATAAACGGCGGTGCACACATGAGTTATGCCATATTTAGTCAGAAAAAGTTCAAAGTCTTTACTCTTGAACTGACTTCCGTTATCGGACACAACTGACTCAGGAACACCAAAGGTGTCAAACACGCTTTCTTTCAGAAAATCCATGATAAGTTTCGAGGTAAATTTTTTCAGGGGTTTCAGAAAAGTGAATTTCGAAAAGTGGTCTAAGACTATCAACATTCCAATGTTACCTCTCTTAGATCTAGGGAACGGTCCAATTAGGTCAACATAGAGTCTTTGAAACGGACGTTCGGATTCTGTCATCTGACCCATAGGAGGACGAAGGATATGCGTCGGAGACTTAGACGTTTTGCATAATTCACAATTTAACACATAATTTCGAACTTGCGTAACCAGACCTGGCCAGTAAAAGTAACGACGAATGCGTTCAAGCGTCTTGGCTATGCCACCATGAGCAGAAGATGGAATATCATGAGAGGCATATACAATATTACACTTTCTCGCAATTCGGTGGGAACCAGCAATTTCCAAGCAAGAGAAGGATCGGTTGTATCAGAGTCAAATTCCAAACGACGGTAAACATAATCATCAATGATTTTATAATCTGGCAAAGGTGATAATACCAATTTTTCTCGGAATTTTCGGTATTCGTCAGACTTGAAGTGTAAAGACTCAAGGTCTATTTCAGGCAAAGTTTCTATATCAAGTGCAGCCACGACCGATTCAGAGTCACCCGGTTCAAAAGACCGAGACAAAGCATCAGCCACAACATTCTCGCTACCTTTACGGTGCTCAATAGTAAAATTAAAACCTTGGATTTTTAGCGCCCATCGAGCTAGTTTTCCACTTAAGTCTTTTTGACGCATTAGCCATTTCAGACTTGCGTGATCGGTTACTACCTTAAACTCGTGACCTTCAATGTAGGCGCGAAATTTTTTTATCGCTAGCACGACAGCTAAACATTCCAACTCAGTGACGGTATAGTTTCTTTGCGCTTTGTTGAGTTTATGAGACATAAAAGCAATGGGCCTTTCGTCCCCATTCTCATCAACTTGCGCTAAAAGACCACCAACACCGCACTGGCTAGCGTCGCACTGCACGATAAACGGCCTAGTGTAGTCAGGATGCACGAGGAAAGGAGCTGTCGTCAACTTAGCTTTGATGGCGTCAAAAGATTCTTGAGCCGAAGGGTTCCACGTGAAAGTTTTCTTTTTCGTTAGAAGTTCAGTAAGGTGAAAAGTAACCGCTGCATAGTCAGACACAAATCGCCGGTACCACCCAGTCATTCCTAGGAATTGGCGAATTTGACGAACTGTTCTAGGAACGGGATATTCTGTTATGGCTTTCACTTTGTCGGGGTCCACAGTAAGCGAACCATTTCCCACTACAAAACCAAGATACTTGACCTTATTGAGACCAAACTGACTTTTATTGACATTAATTGTCAAACCGGCTTTCCTAAGGCAAGAAGCAACTTCTGACAGATGCACTATGTGTTCTTCTAGTGACTGCGATACGACCAACAGGTCGTCCAAATAAACAAAGACTCGAGTTTTGAGATTGTACGGTATCACCTTGTCCATCAATCGACACATTGTTTGCGGTGCATTGCACAAGCCGAAAGGCATGCGCGTGAATTGATACAATGGTCGATTGGGTATCGTGAACGCGGTTTTTGGACACGAATCTCTGGACAATTTTATTTGCCAAAAAGCATCTTTAAGGTCGATCTTCGAAATGACATGCACAGGTGGCAAACGAGAAAGTAACCCATCAATGATTGGAATAGGATAAGCATCCTTAATGGTCACATCATTGAGTTTTCTCGAGTCAATACAAAATCGAACCTTTCCAGGCTTTACAATCAAGACACCCGGTGAAGACCAGGGTGAACTTTCTGCTTCTTCGATGACACCTAGATCGAGCTTTCTGTCTATTTCCTGGCATAGAAGCTTTTCCATAGCTGGTGATATAGGATAGTATCTCTGTTTTATAGGAGATGCTACACCTGTATCGATGACATGTTCTACCAGAGAGGTAGTACCAAGGCCTTCTTTTTCCGAAGACGGAAAGGCGGCTATGGTGGAATCAAGCATTCTACGCTGGAGTGCATTCAACTGAACGCTATCAGGGTCTATCTCTAAAGCAGAGAGTTCACTCACTGTCGGGTCTATTTGGATTTTAAGCTCAAACAAATTCCAGAAATCCATTCCGCATATCACGTCTTGGACAATAGAAGGTACAATCAAGAAATCAAAATTTTTCGTTTGGTTTTGAAAGGTAATTGGGATAGTAATCGAACCCACGACCTGTTGATGTTTACCATCAGCCGTTCGAACGTTACCTCTTAATTTAACCAGTTTCTTTGTAGAGTCAGAGAGAATTACTTGAGCAAAACGTCCACCAATGCAACTCTTTGTAGCGCCACTATCTAAAAGCGAAAGATACACAGTATTTTCAATCAAAAGATTGGTGTAAGGACGAATGTCGGAACCTTGGTAGACTATGGCCGAGACCACACTCTTGCGCAAGTTTTTATTCGTTTCCAGAACAGGCGAATACGGTCTGAAGAACGAACGGAATGACGCCTAACAGTCGAGGTACCAAATATTTTCTCACGTATCTTATTATATTCCGCAAGCCTAACATGGTAAGGTTTCAAGGTAGGAGGTAGAGGTTGAGAATCCACCGGATCGTCAATAAACTTTGCAGTCGAGGCAGACACAATTGGTGGAACGTCAGATTTTGGAAAAATCTTAATCGGAGTTACATCCGAGGACGATTTAATTGGGGTCTGCTCGACTCCCGACAAAAATCCGGCTTGAAGCTTTCTGCCTTCGCAGCACACTTCTGACAGCTAGGTTTGTAGGTGTCAACCGCACCACAACCGTAACAGAATACGCGCCTAGCCTTCAGACAATCTTGGTACCGATGACCATCCTCGTCGCAATTCCAGCATTTTACTTTACTCATGTCTAGCGCATTGAGTTCTTGTTGAACATGGTCACTCTCTAATTCGTTTAACCTCGGGTCACTATTCTGAGCAATTTCATACAGTTGCCGACGAGCACCAGCATTTCTAGGAGGAACACTATAATTAGGACGCACGTCCTCGAAAAACTTTTCGTGTTTACGAACCTCTCGACGTAGAATAGCAATGCTGCGAATATCCAGGTGGAGTAACTCGTGACGTAAATCCGGTCGTAAATTCCTAATCACTGTTTCAACTAGCTCAGATTCGCACATTGGGTGTCGAAGCCTGTCACTCAAGCACAAAATAGCATCAAGAAACTCGTCAAATGACTCTGAATGTTTTTGTTTTCGACGGCGAATATCATCTTGAATGTCAGAATCCGAGGTGTAGTCTTTGAATTGACGACGCAGGGCATCGCAGAGGTCAAACCATTCTACCTCGTCGGCATTGCGGTGATATCGCCAAAACCACTGGTGAGCTTTGCCTTCGAACAGAGAGTGAACATGTTCACAAAGAAGAGAAAAATTGCCATTCAGGTGAAGAGAAGTCAAAGTATTAATTCTATAGATGAATTCATCGACAGAAATGTCATCAGACGTGCCCTTGAATTTCACGTGCCAATTTCGCACCACGTTAGAAACTCGCTCTTTAGAGCCAGGGTCTCTATCGCTACCGGGAAGCGGAGGATTCGCTCGACGCCGAGACGATGAAGGAGGAACAGGCCTCTAAGCTTCTTCGTGCAGCACTTGTGGCCATTCTGGTTGACGAAGATTTGGCGCCATTGCAGGAGGGTTAGCTCCAATGTTCAAATTGCGCAGCATCGCTTGAAGCTCGGTGGAAATGATGGAGCTTATCTCCATTCGGAGTTGGCCTAATGAGTCGGCAACGATTTGGTGTACTTTGGTTTCAGAAACCTGGTTCGGTTGGTTCGGTAAGATGGCATTGTCCAGCGGTTCAGACCTACTATCACGATGGTCCGATCTAAAATTTGCTTGTTGTCGCGTGTTGGGGCGATACCGTGGTGCTCCACCACCTCTTCCCCGCTTTGGTTGATTAACACTGCCAGCAACTTCGAGTATATTAGCCGCCGGAGAAGGACCTACAACTGCCGGAACCAATGCCAACCGACAGACCGGACATGCCTTGTTGGTTTCTAGCCAAGTCTGCAAGCACAGAGCATGGAAGCAATGATTGCACGAAGTCTCAACCACTTCATCCGTAGGATGAATGGTCTCATTGCACACGGCACAAATGGCATCGTTGGGAGGATTACCCACTCCTAACAGGTCTTCAGTACTTCGCGTCACAGGCATCGTCGACAAGACAAAAATATCAAAGCAAAATATCAAAAGTTTATATTTACAGCCTCCCCAGTTTTATACTGTTGGCAAAAAGGAAAAACCAGACAATTCCACGGAAACGTCTGTATATTCAAAAATAAAATTTTTCAATTATTACTGAGTAATTATAGTAGAAAAGTTGAATGCTGTTGTAGCGGAGTGAATGCGACTAATAAGCGGAACGAGCGGAACGAGAGAAAAAAAAAAGGAAAGTTGGAGAAAAAAAATTTTAAACCAAACAATAAGTTATGAAATCCTAAGATTTCAAAAAAAAAGTGAAGTAAAAATCTCAATCAATATTAGGTGAAAGATGATTAGTTGGAACTCAATGATGTCACGACAACAAAAAAAATTTCATCAGATAAAAAGACAATCAATTAGTTATAAGTGAAACCTAAACCGATTAGGCCGAAGCAAGGAATTGAATCCAAAAAGATTTCAACAAAAAAAATGCAACTTCAAAACGAGAAATACAAATCTCAATCACTGGCAAACCAGTCCAGCATACATAAGTATATGGCGTTGTAATTGGGTTGAAGCGACTAATTGGCGAAACGATCGAAATGGTTGGAAAAATAAACAAAAACCAAATTATAAGAATAATGTATACGTAGAGCATAAGCAATTTAAGCTGTTCAAGAAGAATGGCAACCAAATGTTTTCACACAAAAAAAATCTCAATACGAATTTAATCGATAAATTATAAGTAGTGCCTCAACAATTAGTGCAGTTATCGAGAAGTGAAAACGAAAAATTGCGAGAAAAATTTCCACAAAGGAATCACAAAAAAAATTCAATCAATATTTGGTACGTAAAGTTCCACACTTGTGCGGTGGTGAAGAAATGAACTAAACAATTCTAGTGTTCTCGGAAGAGACAAAAAAAAAATTTCCATTTAAGGAGTTAATTGAAAAATTATTAGTGGAGCAACTCAATTTATGCTGTCCAAGTAAAATGAAATCTAGAGTATTTCACTCGCGAAACAACGTAGTAAACAAAAAAATATTTTTCCGATCTTAATCGTTAAAACCGGCGTATAGCATAAACAAGTTTTGCTATTACGCACGAATGAAATCAAATGATTTCGCGCGACAGACAACCAATGAAGAATGAGAAAAGAAGATATCGAACCACTTAATTATTTAAAGTATTGTTTAATACTTTTATGGTACGACGGAACGAAAACCGAATTTCGCGATGGAAAACAAAAAAAAATATCAATTTCAGAAATAAAGTAGGTCAATTTTAGGTAAATATAGCATAACCCAGGTTATGCGGTGGTGAATAAATGAAATCCAATGATTTCACAAATATAAATGTATAATGATATAATTACTATTCTTTGGAAATTACTCGGTAAGGCCATGGCGGGACCGCTACAGACTTAGGGCACAGGTGCATAGAGAAAACGTTCGGTTAATGGAATAAGAATAAAAAAATATAATTTTATTTGCAAAAACCACGAGAAAAGATATGATAGGTAATATACTTGAGTAAATCTTCGAAATTATCCAAAGATAAAAATCTCGAAAGTATAAAGTTGTTAATAAATTCCCAATGAAACGTTAAATAACCTTTGGTGAACAAAACAATAATGTAATGAACAAATCCAAAAGATTATCAATAGCAAAAATCTAAATTTTCAAGAAAAAGTTTAACTCAATTCAAGAATTGGTTGGCAGATGTTCGGTAAGATCCCAAAAAAAAAATCCAGGAACTAAATCCAGAACATGCCTCATGCAAATAATCAAAATCAAAAAAAAAGGAAAAAATTTTGGAGGTTAAGTTGGGGCAAAACGAAAATACTGAGTAATTCAGGTGTTATGAATTTAAATTTATTTAACCTTAAGAATAAGGTCAGCCGATTTTTCGTGGGCCCCACGTTGGGCGCCATTTTTGTGACAGACCGACCATCCACCTCGCAGCGTCGTGACATCCGCAACCGGATGACGAGGCACTTCCTGACTTAGCGAGCGTCTGCATACCTAGCTATGCTTCAGTTTAGCTCAGGGAAATTGGTCGTGGGTTTGCTTCGTCAGGAAGTCATGGGATGAGATCTGCACAAGTTATTTGTATGCAGACGTTTGCGGGAAACGGAAAAGGATCATTTGAATTAAAATTCAAATTATTTGAATCTTAATTCAAATGGGCGGAAACAGGAAACGGATGGGAGAGGAAAAACAAACTAAAAACCCGAGAGAGGCGACTTAACCGATCCAGTTAATGAAGGAAAACTTCGGTTTCATTAACCCTCTTTGTGCACCTAAGTGCAGCAGTCCACCACGCCCTTACCATCAATTGGTCCAAAGAATCTTACACAAATTAATTACTTGTCAAGGTACCCATCAAGGTTTGATTTATTTTGATAAACATGTTTAAATACAAAGATAAGTATACCATTTCATTTTGTTTCATTTCAAGGAAACTTAATATTTTTAAATTTATATAATTTTTTTTTTATAATATTGTACGCTGAAAAAAAATAAATTTAAATTTTTAGTTTGCCCCATTATTTATACATTTTTAAGTTTAATTATCTTTAGCTTTATTGTACATTTAAATATATCATTATTTCCAAGTTTAATTCAATTTGTTTCTAGTAAAGTTAAAAATATCATTTTTAAATTTAAGATCGAATATCTTTCAGTGCATATCAAGGGTAAGCATCAAAAATCATACTTTTAATTTTTCAGTGTATATCAAAGGTAAGTATAGAAATCTATTTAAAGGTAAGTATAGAAACATTAAAATCTAGTCAATTTTATTTTGCAGTGCATTTTGAACTTCAATATTTTTTTCAGTATGTTATATTTAAGGTAAGTATAGAAATATTAAAATCTAGTAAGTTTCATTTTGCAGTGCATATTGAACTTCAATATTCTTTTCAGTATGTTATATTTAAGGTAAGTATAGAAATATTAAAATCTAGTAAGTTTTATTTTGCAGTGCATATTGAACTTCAATATTTTTTCCAGTATGTTATATTTAAGGTAAGTATAGAAATATTAAAATCTAGTAAGTTTCATTTTGCAGTGCATATTGAACTTCAATATTTTTTCCAGTATGTTATATTTAAGGTAAGTATAGAAATATTAAAATCTAGTAAGTTTTATTTTGCAGTGCATATTGAACTTCAATATTTTTTCCAGTATGTTATATTTAAGGTAAGTATAGAAATATTAAAATCTAGTAAGTTTCATTTTGCAGTGCATATTGAACTTCAATATTTTTTCCAGTATGTTATATTTAAGGTAAGTATAGAAATATTAAAATCTAGTAAGTTTTATTTTGCAGTGCATATTGAACTTCAATATTTTTTCCAGTATGTTATATTTAAGGTTAGTATAGAAATATTAAAATCTAGTAAGTTTCATTTTGCATTGCATATTGAACTTCACTATTTTTTTCAGTATGTTATATTTAAGGTAAGTAAAGAAATATTAAAATCTAGTAAGTTTCATTTTGCATTGCATATTGAACTCCACTATTTTTTTTTAGTATGTTATATTTAAGGTAAGTATAGAAATATTAAAATCTAGTAAATTTTATTTTGCAGTGCATATTTAATTTTGGTAAAAGGTAAGTTATTGTCCGCCTATGAATCGTTTTGGTTGTTACTTTTACTTATGTTTATTCAAGTTATATTTCCGGGTACGCCATTGCTTTATTTTAAAAATAAAATTTCGCTTAATTATGTTATTTCGCCCGTGTATGATTTTGTTTAACAAAAAAACTTTCGTACAATTATATTATTTTTTTTTTTTCGTATACGCTTTTGAAAAAAAATCTTCCGTTTAATTTTGTTATGTTAATCGCATTCGCTTTGGTTTTCCACAATAACTTTCGGTTAGATATGCAAAAAAAATTTTTCTTATATACGCTTTTGTTTGAAAAATAAACTTTTGTTTAGTTATATTATTTTTCCCGTGTACGCTTTTGTAAAAAAACAGCCTTTCGTTAAAGTTATTTTTCTATATGCTTCAATTAAAATTGTCTTGTTTGTCATACTGTCTTATAAAGATAAGCCTTTTATGTATTACCACCTTAAAATGGGATATTATGCATATATATATCTTAACTAATACAGCTGTAATAAGGAACTACTTAAATGGTAAGCTGAACTACTTATATATTTCGATTTTTAAGTGGGTACTTCCTGTACGTGGGTCGCTCGTTTGGCGACGCACGCTGATGCAGATGACAACTCCACTGTCCGCCTCCTTCTTGTATCTGGTGTTGACGCTAGCTATCGTTCGCCGTGGGTGCTGCTGCTTGTCCTACGTTTGTTGTGGCGTTTGCCGGTGTTGATGGGTATCGTTTTTGTAGCTGCAGTTGTCGTTAGCGCTGCTACCGTTTGCGCAGCTACCGTTTGCGCAGGCAGTGACTCTGTCTCCTGCTGCTCGCTGTAGTCGTTTCTGGTGTGGGTGACGTGGCCCACAGTGAAGCATTAGCCAAAAGTGGTTCGAAACACGCTGGCTGAGATGTAGCTGCTATTGTTGTTGGTGCTGTTGGGCCGCCAAGGCTTGCTAAACGATAGTAAAGTTTTGTAAATTTTTCCAAAAGATTAACCAAGATTTTATATAGAATCTTACCTGTTGTTGCGGTTTTAGTGCGATAGCTGCTTGACGGTACACCCGTATTAGTGCTTAGGTGAGCGTGCGACGACGAGTAGGTGAGAGCGTGTTAGCTGCTGCTGCTCTGACTAATTGTGCCGGGCTCTTCGGGTGAGCCTGATTGTGAGCGAGTTCGCCGTGCTACGCAGTCACTACAGCGGTCGTTGCTTGCTGTTATCGTCGTTGTTACTGCTGCTGCTCCAACTGGTTTTGATGACGCTGGTGATGATTGATTATTGTAGGTTGAAGTTGGTACGTTTTGATACCTTCGCCTTTTATATGGTGAACTCAAGTCAGTTGGATGAAAGACACGATTTTGGCTTTTGACTTTCTTCCGTTTCAATTGGATGTTTTCGTCGCCGGTCACTGCAAACGACACTACTGCGTGGTGGGCGTTGAGAACGTGTAGTTGGGAACGTTCGTGCTTGATACGCTACTTTTAACGTTATGTATTAATGTGTTTTTTTTTCTTTTGCTAGTTGAGCTTTTTTAGTTGTTGTTGGGGTAAGCAGATGTTAAACCCTTGTAAATTTTTAATATTTACCGCTGTTGTTGCTGCTGTTGCTGTGGTTAACACACTTAAAGAATAAAGGATTTTTCTTATGAACTAAGATTATAACTTACCCACAACTTCAGGTTTGCCTCGACCGGTAGCCATCAACGAAAAGAAAAGACAAAGGCCGGAAGTTCGCCAGCCATCGTTCCTTTCGTTGACAGCCGTCACCTATTGTATTGTCGTTTACATACGCAAGTCGGATAGTACAACACGCGATGTTATACGACATGGTTTAATGACCGCTTACATCAAATGTTGGTGCAAACGATGTTTGCGCAAACTATCGGACGGTTTGACCATTGTTTTTCGAGGTTTGTAAACAGCAATTAAGTCCGCACTCCAAACATGTCAGCTGGCAATTTGAACGATGTCAAAATGTAGGCACTAATTAACCACGGCAGACACGTTGTGGATAATTATTTTGCAAACAAAAAGAAACGAAAAAAAAAACATCATTTATAATTACCGGCTTCCGGGTTGAAATCCCAGCTCAGGTTTGAATTTGAATTCAAATTCCAGACCAGCCGAGGGCACAACACAACGGGTTCTACCGGGTGAGCCGATGAGAAAACTCTTTCGGTTGATCAGTCATAGTGTTTCCTCTGCTGACTTGAATTTTGAATTCAAACTCAAGCCTGAGCAGGGACACAACTGTCGTCTTAGCTGTCAAAGTTGAGGTTGCGTTATGTCAGTGACAATTTCATTACGGTTGGTTCGCCAACCTCCGCTACCACTAGCTGTCAAACGACCATTTGACGCTTGTGAATTTTTCATCCCCCACAGTAGATAGTTTCGTGCTGATTATGCAGACGTACATCTGCTTAAAAATCTTCAACTCAGCTGCTTTTGTTTACAAAAAGTAAGATGTTTTTAACTGGCGGAAAATTATATTTATTAGCAAATTTACTGCACTAAAAACAAAAGACAGAACAAAAAAAGAATTGTGGGTTAAAAAACACCATTTATCAGCAAATTTACTGCACATAAACTGTTGCTATGAAAATGCAGCTATCACCAGTGTTTTCACTTGAAAATTTTAAATAGTGTGGAATCCAAAAAATTTGTAGATCTACCACGGTTGTGATAGAGCGACAACACTGACTGTCACTAGACCGTAGAGCGACGTGAGCTCAAAATGAAATTTAACTTTTTATTTATTATACGTTTATCTTAAGGTTGTGAGATAAGATTCTGTTTTTATCTATACTGTTCTAAGATTCGTTCTAAGAGGTGCAAAACCAGATACACACAAAGCCCATACAACAGACATTTACGTAACACTTGCCACGTCCACCTTGCGTTGCGTTACGCGAACATAATTGGACCATTAGGCAGCACCAGCTTGATTAATCACGTCTTTGACATAGGGAACGCCAAGGAAGTCAAACAATGGCATTTCTCGGTTTCTCCTGGTTCGAAAAACTTCTTTTCGCTGAGTTCGACCGCAGATTGGCACTTGGTGCGATTGAGGAGTCTCAGAGCGCTTGGTCATCTCCAGTGGCACTGATCGTCAAACCCAACAAAGCGAGGTTATGTCTCAATGTGCGCAAGGTCAATGAGGTAACCGTGAAGGATGCCTATCCTCTGCCGCTCATTGGAGGAATCCTCAGTCGGCTTCCAAAAGCTCAATTTATTTCGAGCCTAGATCTGAAAAACGCCTTCTGGCAGATTCCGTAAGATGCAGTGTTCAAAGGAGAAGACAGCCTTCACAGTGCCTAATCGACCTCTGCACCAGTTCGTTGTCATGCCATTCGGATTCTGTAATGCGCCGCAGACGATGTCCCGGTTAATGGACAAGGTCGTATCTGCTTACTTGAGAACAAAAGTTTTTGTCTTTTTAGACGATTTGTTGTTAATCACTGAGACGTTTGACGATCACTTAGCTTTGCTTCTGGAGGTAGCCAACTGCATTAAACACGCTGGCCTAACCATCAATATTGAAAATAGCAAGTTTTTCTTAAGCAGATTCACTACCTTGGTCACGTGTCATGTTTCCGACCTACCGTTTGTGGTATATGGCTGGTGCGTCATGTGGCAAGGTAGCCTTTGTTACGCACCCCTGTCGTCCCTCTGGCAGCACGCTGGCATATTCCACGGCTAAGGCTCGCCGGATGGGGTGGTGTTCTTGCCAGCCTAGTCCGACCGACGGAAACTTCACATGAATAAAAAATCGTACCAGTTTATTTTAAAAATTACCGCCTGGTAAAAAAAACCCGAAAAACCATGAACAACGAAAAATCTCGAGAGAAGATAAAAAAAACCCGATTATTTTACGAGAAGGTGCTGAAAACGAAGAATACCATAAACCTGTTGCTAGCTGTTGCCACGTTGGCACGTCTCGTGGGTCGATCTTTGTTGTAATTCGATCGCCCTTGGCTAGCCCACCCCTTCTGGCCCCAAAAGAAGACCAGCCATGGTGACCCTGCGCCTTGGTTTAGGTCACCCCAAATACTCTTATACTTACGCCGTCGTTTACTTATCTTCGCCATCCATCCCGTTCAATTCAACAATCCACCATGTTAGACTTTTTCAACATTGTAGGATTTATTTGTATAAGAAAGAATGAATACAGGAAGATTTATTTTGTATTTTTATAAATTCATGACTTAAACTAATTACGGTTACGGTATGAAATAAACTTACAGCAGAATATATGTGTGAATGCGGCAAAACCGCATAGTTAATTAAGATTTTCACCATTTTAGGTAGAGAGAAAGGCTCGCTCACAAACATGTACGCTGCTTTTGTTTTAGAAATTTTTTTCTTAGAATAAGTACTAAAATATAAATTAGAAATTACAACATCCTAACTTTCAGGAATAAAGTACTTGTTTGTTCAAGTTACTTTTATCGACCATAAGGTTTGTTTTTAGTTGTTATATTATTGATGTTGTAGCTACTTTAGAAATTATTTAACTATAATATACTTATATATGTTGTGGAACGGTAGTTGAATTTAATACTGACAATTATAGTAAAAATTTTATACTTACATTAAAATCATAACGCCTGTTTATACAGTCTTGTGTATTCGTTGTAGTTAATTTCGGATGTTGACGTTTACATAAGTTTGGTTGTAGTTAATTTTGCCGTAATAGGATTTAGTGCATAATAGTTACATTAGTTTTTTTTTTTCTTTTATTGTTGACCATAGATTTATCTATTTTCAATGCCAACCGAAAGTTTATAATTGACAAAAATTAGCTTATACTAGATTGTACTTGGGTTCCCGTAAAATTACCAAAAAAAAAAAACCCAGGAGGTTTCTGTTAATCGCATCAATTTAAATATAAATTTTTTTTTCTGAGAATCGAAAACTTAGTACAAATTTTTCAGGGGCCTACCCAAGAAAGCGCTCTTTTTGGGGTGGCACCCTACCTGTGCTGTTTAATTTGTTTTAATAAACTAACATCATGCCCTTCCTAGGTTTCTTTCTCCATTTTCTTTCCCCTTCTTTTTTCTTAATAATTTCTAAGACCGAGTGATGAGAAGATTTGATGTCGAAAAGGAAATGAAGAGTTGAGTAATACTAAACCCATATTAAACGGTTAAAGCCAATTCGTTTAACATCTAAAAAAACTTAAATATGCAAAAAGTAAATTTTTTTTTTTAAAATATCGAACAACTTTGTCGCTCGCGTAAGACTAACAAATGTGATTTTTTTTACGTTGTATTTTCATGTCATCTATTAGATATCATATCTTCTATCGTATCTCTGCTAGAGAACGCGGAGTTTTTTTTCTTGACTTAAATAGAAAATTCTCAAAATATAGTGAGTTTGTTTGTTTTTTTTCTTGTCAGCTTAAATTTAACTTAAATTCCCTTACACAATCCGAATACAGTAAAGGAAATTATAGTACATAAAAAAATTTTTCTTTTACAAAAATGAAGCTAAAAAAAAACGCTTACCGACCTCAGGTGACCAATACCAAACCTGAGAAGATCGTTAAAGCTGAGGTAGCTATTGTTGATGGTGATGAGGATGTTGTTGTTGGTGGTGATGCAGGTGATGATGATGTTATTGGTGTGACCATTGGGGCGGTTGGTGAGGATGAATATGTTGTTGTTACTGCGGATCGGTGTTGTTGACGACTTATTTTGCTGCGATCGTGATATTTGCTATTTTGTCGTTTTCTTTCCTATTGTTTTCTTTATCTGTAATATCTTTTCATTTTCAATTTCGATTTCATTTTCTGTTTTTAATATTTAGTTATTTTTTTCTCTCAAATAGTTTAATTTTTAATATCTCTTTTCAGTGGACTTTGTATTTTTATTAATTGTTTAATTTTCTTGCTGTTATTTTTTTTTAGTTTTACTCTTTTTTTCTTTAGTTTCTCCTTTTGTGTCGTTGTATTTAGTTTTTATCTGCTTTCACTATTTTAATTTATTTGTTTTGAGTTTTTCTATTCTGCTTTACTAATTTCTTTTTTTTTCAACCTCTATTTTTAAGTTTCAAAGTTTAACAAATCTGATTTTTTTCAGCCGAACTATTTCTTATTTTTTTAATTTGCAGTTTAGTTTATTTAATTTCCTATTTCTTTAATTTTTTCTCTTGAACGTGCACTATTTTTCTTTCTTTCCACTGTCACGCACTTCTATGTTTCTTTAGTAGTTTTTTTTAATATTCACTTCTCTTTTCTCTTCTTAGATTTTCTTATTCTTTCCTTGCTCTTTTTTTTCTCTAAACACTATTTTCTTTTCGTGTATATATATTGGTTTTGTTTAGCTTATTTTTTTTTCTCTCCTTTTAGCTTCTTTCAGTCTTAATATTTTTTCTTTAACAATTTTCACTCATTTTAGTTTTCTCTAAATTTTGGTATTTTTTCTCTTTTCATTTATACCTTTATATTTTTCGGTGTTCACTTTCACTTTTCGTTTTACTTTTGACAGCTAACACCAGCACCCAACCCACTGTGCCACGGTACTACCGTCAACAGTAACAGCTATGATCACGGCAATAATTACCAGAAAAACAACTCCAAGCCATCAGCAACTTCTGCAACATTGACAACACCGCAGCGCCAACAACAATAGCCGCTAGCATAAACAAAAACAGCGAGCAGCATCAACAACAATAACCCTCACTAGCAAATCACCATACCCCAAAGAAGGGGACAACAGGTTTTTTCTTAACTTTTCTAAATATCTTATGATCATAAGTTAAGGTTTTTCTTTTTCATCAATATGTAACTATATTTTTCAGGAATGTACAAATTTACTATTTTCAAATTTAACAATTAAATTAAGGTAAAGTGATGCTGAAATTTTAAAGCTTTATTTTATCATAAAAACACTACTCGACAATTTTAATAATAATTAAACTAACAGGAAATATTGTGTAAAACTTTACTTACAATTTCGGTTTAAGCAAAACTAAAATATATTCAAACTAATACAAAACTAACATAAAATGTGAAGTAATCTGAACAAAAGTAGGACAAAAATATAAAGTACTCTGAAAAAAAGAGGAGGAGAAAAATATGAAGTAGTCTGAAACAAAAGAGTAGGAGAAAAATATTAAATAGTCTGAAACAAAAGAGTAGGAGAAAAATATGAAGTAGTCTGAAACAAAGAGTAGTAGAAAAATATGAAGTAGTCTGAGACAAAAAAAAAGTATTTTTACCTTGATTATCTCAGAAAACACTGAAAGAAAAATTTTAAACTTAATACTTAACTTGATTATCTTAGAAAAACACTGAAAGAAAAACTTTCACACTTAATTATCACCTTTCACCTTGATTATCTCAGAAAAAACTGAAAGAACAAATTTAAACTTAATACTTATCTTGATTATCGCAGAAAACACTGAAAGAAAAATTATAACCTTCATACTTGTTGAAAATAAATAAAATTAGTTACTGGTCAAGTTGAGAAGCCCCCCGAAGGCGGCAATGTACCACCATGAACCGGCGTAAACGTCGCAACAGCTGCAGGTGGCCAATCTGAAAAATGAAAAAAAAAACAATTGAAATTTTTTGTACCGAACACGGAGATTAAATAATCTTTTGTTCAGAGTTTGGTAAACAGTAAAAAAATCCGCACTATGGAACTAAAAGGATAAGGAAAAACGATGTTTTGTTTTTTTAGCAGCCCACCCACTGGAGTCAAGCCTCCTCTGACTACAAACTCTATGTTTTTTTTATACACTTTAGGGCATGGAATATTTGTTTTTAATTGAATGTAGTTTTAGGTTAATCACGTTTCACACTAATCATGCGCTATTGGTAACCACGTTCACGAGTTCGCGTATATTATTTAATGAATTAAATTACGAGCTTTAGATCAAGTAAGTTTTTAAGAAGGCAACAACAACAACAACTCTGTATAGAATCAATCACTTAGCTGACTATACAGTCTGTTTCGGAAATCACGACATAGTATACTTGAGTATATTATTTAATTTAATTTTTATTATTTAATTTTCGAGTTTTTTTTTGTTGTCGGCACTTGCTGCTATTCTTGTGGCCAATTTTGTTTTACGCACAATGCCGGTCTGACCCTTGTCATTTAAAGTCGAAACCTACGAGTGTGATAGAGATGGTACGAAATAGATCTATTTTAACATGCAAACCTATAGGCTATTCGCTCTGACCACTAGGGTTATTCGAAAAATAAAATTTTTGCATTAGCCTGTTATACCGACAAGTAGAGACACGATATCGAAAGAAAAAATATCGATACCTACTTCTTTGGTATCGAAAGAAAAGTATCGATGCCCACAAAATATTGAAATAAAAGTATCGATACCATGAATATCGAATACTTTTTCGTACTTTTTTAATAGTAAAATAAAGAATTTAGTTTCGTGGTTCATCATTTATACTTATTTATCAAGTTATTAAGTATAACTCTCCCCGAAATGTTCAGTTAGGTATTAAAAAATGGTGTGCAAAAATTTTTTAAAAGATCGAAAGAAAAGCGCCTAGCCCATGCCCACAAGTTGCTCAGTGTAATTTATATGGAAAAAAGTTATTTTTAAAAAGGAATAATCCAATAACTTTCTTTATGGCTTTAGTTTTTTGAAAAGCTCTATGCATTTCGTTTTCCATTTAATTTTTTGTAAAATAATCTATCAAACATGAAAATTGGACGAAACCTACCAGGGTTTGGATTTTTCCCTTTTGAAACTATGACTAATATAGGCACAAGAGGCATAAAAGAGCACCATATCAGAAATGTTGAGTTTAGGTACTTTAATGAAAAAATCCCCAAAACTCCAAATATGCACAATTTTAAAACTTTTTTATTAGATAATTTGAGCATAGTCTTGAGTTATTGTGTGCAAAAACCAAAATGCGGACACCAAAGTTTCCGATCACATATTTCCTTATTTTAAATAAAATTAACGATATAAGTTATGAATAAATAATTGAAAATTAAAAATACTTATTTTTGAGATCATATTAAGAAAATTTAATGCTTTTTCGTATGCTATTATTACTATAATGATATGTTGTGATAAAAATAAAACAATTTAGTTATTATAAGTTATGGACAAATGTCTTTAAAAATTAAGACTAAGAAATTACTTTTGAATACTCCTGAATACTTTATTTCTTATATATATTACCCAAACGCAAATTTTGTCCGACTTAAAGCTTTTTAAGTTCCAGTCCAATCTTAATAAATTTAGTATGACTTGGTAGGTTTAGACCTGTAGATGTGCAAACTGGACATTTTATTTCTTAAAAATTTATATTTTTCAAGTTATAGCGAGTTAAAGTTTGCATATAATTGTTGCTATGTTGCTTTTTCTCTTCTTAATTTCAGCATATGCCTAAAAATTTGTGACGTATTTAGCGCCACCTGTCGGCTAATAGCAATGAAACTGTTATACTGACGAATAATCTTTTATAATTTCACAGCTAAAACTAGAAATGAAACATTTTTGTGAAAGCATTTTTCAACTAAAAATCAACAAATATTCTTACTCCTGTGTATTTAAAATAAATTTGGGTATGAAATTATATATGCTAACATTATATCGTCATTTCGAGTGCAATACCGCGTATAAGACAAAAAGGCCAAAATTAATTTAATTTCAATTTTGGTCAGTTGAAAATCTACTCAATAGCTTAAAATAAAATCTAGGTATGTTTGACTTTGGCGTTTTAACACACACGACTAGTATTTGAAAAATCTGATTAACAAAAAATTTTAACACATAAATTTCACCTGGTTCAACATCTTCTATGCTATCTTGCACACTTTCGTTGTTCAGAGAATATTGCTTAAAACTAAAAGAAAGATACACATTTGCAGTAATAAAAATAACCTTTGGTGGAAACTTACTGTTTTCGATGATGTGTTAGGTGCTTAACCATGTTGGTGGTGGGTTAACAAGCAAATGCAAAATTGCATATGATGATGATGTACATTTTGTTTCGATACTATGTAAAAATCATCAATACCACCAAATATCGAATAGACCCAAAGCATCGAAAAAATACTCGTATCGGAAGAAAAAGTATCGATTCTCTATTGAAGTATCGATACGATATTCGTGTCCATACCGACAAGGTGTTCGAAAGGTAAGATTCGTGGAACAGCTAAGGTAGAAGGGGTATGTGTCCACGCTACACTTAAAGGGCTTGCACATCAGCGAGCAGGTTCGTCGAGCGGTGGGGCCATGTTCGAGCCAGTTCGCTAGATAAGAAGATAGTTCGATAGTTCGTCGAACCTGTTGGCTTGTTGGCAAACATTTTTAATTTGCTCCGTCAAACAAAAGTTGTTCGACGAACATGTTCTATAATTTTAAAGTAAGCGTTATACCTAATGAAATTCTGTAGCGATACCATGAACAGCACAAATATAAACGCGTATTATTTGTTGTTCATGTTGCTGCGTTATCAATATCTATAACAAAATAATGGCGAAAATCAAGAAAAAACGCATGCTCGACGAACATGATCGCTCAATTTGAACGCTATATTTCCAACAGGTTCGCCCCGCCATTTTGTTCGACGAACAAGTTCGCTTTATGGCTGAATGTTGAAAAATGTTGAAACAATGGCCGCATTCTAGCCGAAAAAGTGCTCAAGTAGCGAAGTAGCATAAAATATTTTCGCTATATAAATTGTGAGATCTCAAGGAACATGTTCTGTGAGAGCATACCATTCAGCCCGAAAGTTGTGGAACAGTTCTTTCCGCTGAATGCAGGCAATGCCGTCTAAGTGGGTGGAGCGATGAAATTAGAGCAAAGTAAGAATGCAGCAAGGGATGATAGTTCGGTCAGAGTTACTGCCGGTAGGATTATGTTCGCCTGGTATGCGGGCCAAGTAGAAACGGCTGAAACCGTCGAAATTATGGCCATGACTGTGGTCTAAGCCGGCAATTAGGCCATCGACCGAAATACCGCACAAGGTCGGTTCCAAATGTATGAGCAAAGATCATAGGTCAAGGTGGTCAGTGATTCCAAGGAACCATTTAGGATAAGTGGTTGAGTGGTTTTTGGGAGAGTAAAAGTTATGCGAGTTAGTGGAGACCGTAGCCTAGTGGGCAGAGTGCGTGGCCCCTAAGCTAAAGAACCGTGGTAGCTCGGGTTCAATTCCAGCTCAAACAGAAAGTTTTTTCAATTGAATTAATTTTTCTGTTCAGTCGTCACCTCTCTGCAGACAATGGCAAACCTCAGAGAGTAAAAATTGCCATGTAAAGCTTCTTGAGAGCATAAGCCGTTCGGAGTCGGCATAAAACACGTAGGTCCAGTTCTAGGTCATTTGTGATCAAGCATTTAATAACACGCACAACACAATTGATCAACAGAAGCTAGGTCAAAGTCCTTCCAAGGGCTGAAATGGCCAGTTTATTTTTTTTTATAAAAGTTATGCTAGGAGGCAACCAAAAGCAAGCCGAAGTGTTAGTCAGATGTTTAGTTTTATAACAAGTTTAGCCGAGTGCAGCACCGATAAAATAGCTGAAAAGTGTAGTGCGCACCGAATTAAGCAACTAACAAATACGCGCTGTAGTAACACTTATTGATTGCACTGTAATTGAACGAACTATGTACACTGTTTTTCACCACGAACAATGACCCGTGGTTATACTAAGTTCATATTTTCCTTTCTTTCTCTCGCGCACTTTTAAAGTTTATTAGATTGGTTATATATTTATTTGCACTACGCACTTACACATTAAGTTAATATTTACTTTTCACACACGCACTTTTAAGTTCTTATATTATTAAACACTATGTATTAGGATTATGCACATTTCTGTATATGATTTAGAAACTTAAGAATACCGTTAATTAGCTTTATAAGCACTGACTTTTCGAAATAAAAATCATTATTCCTACAAGCTTAAATTAGCTTACTTCTAATTATTGAAAACCTAAGTGCATATTTTATGCCGGCTGCAATTCAAAGGAAAAAGGTTAATCATTTAGAGCCAGTGACGTTTTTAAGATCGGCAAAATAGTTGAGGCAGGTCCTTTAAATAAAAATACAAAAACTACAAAATCATCACAAAAGTTTTGCGAGGAAAAGTGAGCAGGACCAAGTAAAAAAAAACAAAAGGAATATTCTTGTTTGTGTGGTAATTTTTTTTTTTTACAAAAAGTGCAGTGCTAACAGGAGTTAACATTGATTAAAATTGAATTAAAAATTGATAATTTAAACCAGACAAAATGGAAGGAAGCTCTGCAGGAACTAAGATTGTCAAGTCGGGATTGGGACGAAAGGCTTACAAGGAAGAATAGGTGTTGCAGAACGCCACTGAAGTTGAAAATTATGTGTCTATTGTGAATGCAGATTTACTCCAATTTCTCTTATCTTTTCATGACATTCGTTAAAAGGTTGAGTTACCTGTTCATACATGGAACACCGGCATAAATTTGTTTGTGCTTGTATTCTATGAATGAATAAGTAAAACTCAATAATTTGTCGCATAAAAAGTATATATTTAACTGTCGAATAATACGGTAATTAAACCGGTCACCTCAAAACTAGATTTCTTTAGAAGAATTTAATAAGTCTTACTTCAATTTAAAACTTTCCATAGAAGAGAGTAAAACTGCAGTAAGTAATTATCTTAATGTTCGCTTTCGTTTGTAACTTGTATTTTATAGAAATAAACCGCTTTATGCCGCCTTCATTTATAAAACTAACTGATTCGTTTTTAATTGCAACGCATCCCTTCCGTCGCTGCTGTGACAAACTTTTCTTTCGCATTTTGCTAGAACTTTGCAAACTGCAAATAGCAGCCTAAAAACCGAGTCCAGCGAACTCCACCAATAAGAAGCTCACGCCTCCTACAGACTTCAGGTAGAACTCCAACATACCTTGAAATGGAAACTATAGCCAAATCGCCATCGACAACTGTAACAGCACCAGCCACTGCAGCAGAAAAAAGCATTTCATCAAAAACTGCCATTGCCGCCGCAGTAGAAAAGGGTGCTCCAGCAATTATTGTCACTGCTGCTGCAGCCGAAAAGAGTACTCCTCCGCAACAAAATGCGGTGCTTCTAAGAATGCTGCCACCACCGCTACCTCTGCAGAAGCTAATATAAGCTCTGCTACAACACAACAAGAAGCTATCTTTATTGCTATGCAGAACCAAATCGCTGCGCTGCAAAATCAGCTCAGAAACACGCAGGACAGAGTTAATCAAACCGATATGCAGTGCCAAAGCATTCAATATGCAATGCAAAATAATACGCAATCATCAGCCTTAGTGTCACCAGCGACATATGAGCATTCTACATCTGTCGCCATCACGTCTCTGCCGACTTCACATCGTACTGCTTTGTCTTTTAACGCGCCGCTGCCTATACATCCATCGCTGCCTATACATTCATCGCTGCCAATACATCAGGCGCTGGCATCACATGCATTGCAGCCAACAGATGCGTCGCTGCCCACACAAGCGTCGCTGCCCCCACAAGCGTCGCTGCCCACACAATTGTTGGTGCCCACACAAGCGTCGCTACCAATGTATGCGCCACTGCCTATACAACCTCTTTACACCTCTGCTATAATGCAGCCATCGACCTCGCTGCCATCAACTTATGTTAGAATGCCGCCGTCAAGCAACGCATACTCGAATGTAGCTCCAGTAGATAATAATTTTTCTAGTGGGCTGCAATGCCATGCTAGCACTGCTATGCCGAATAATTTATATTTTCCACCACCGTCGAGATACTCAATCGATAGTTCAACACATTTGCAACCGAGTCCAGCATATATGCAAAATGTTACAGCTTCAAGAAAATTGCAAGACTTGCCAGCGTTTTGTGGGTATCCAGAAGATTGGCCAATTTTCTACTCTGCGTATATGCAATCGACCACAGCATACAACTACACTAATCTTGAACATAACCAAAGACTGCAAAAATGCTTGACAGGCGAAGCTAGAGAGACGGTGAAGTCACTCTTGATACATCCGGATAACGTAGGAGCAATCATCGATCAGCTGCGTTTTAGATTTGGTTGGCAAGATCAGGTTATACGTAGCCAACTGAAACACGTACGCGAGATCATGCCAATTCCTGAAAACGCAGTGGAGCGCCTTATACCATTTGCCACAAAAACTAAAAATCTTTCATTGTTCCTCCAATCAGTGAACGGCCAGCAGCATCTGTCAAATCCAACTTTGCTGGAAGAGCTTGTTTCTAAACTCCCGATGAGCAAGCGAGTTGATTGGGCCAGGTACGCTGCACAGATACAGCCATACCCGACAATCATAAGTTTCAGTTGTCATGTTTCCTTACCGTATTTGCGGTCGATGCGCCATGCGACAAGGTAGCCCTTGTTACGCCTCACTGTCGTCCCTCTGGCAGCGCTGGTACGCTGGCATATTGCGCGGCTAAGGCTCGCCGGATGGGGTGGTGTCCTTGCCAGCCCGAACTGACATACGGAAACTACACACGAATAAAAATCGTACCAGCTGAAAAGAAAAATTACCGCCTGGTAAAAAAAACCCGAAAAAACCATAAACAAGTAAAAATCTCAACCGAAGATTAAAAAAACCGATTATTTTACGCGAAAGTGCTGAAAATGAAGAATGAAGGGCTGAAAATCCGTAAGGAAACTGAGCCGGTTGCTCGCTGTTGCCACGCTGGCACGTCTCGTGGGTCGATCTCAGATGTTATCTGATCGCCCTTGGCTAACCCACCCCTTCTGGCCTCAAAAGAAGACCAGCCATGGTGGCCCTGCGCCTAGGTTTAGGTCACCCCAATAACTTCCATACTTACGCCGCCCTGTCTCGTCTACGCCACCTGTTCCCCTTTACATTAACAATTCATCTTTTACCTGTATACAAATTATATTTATTATAGTTATCAAAAGTTAATCAACCACTTATTTTTTTTTTATAACTATGCTTATACTAAAACAGTGATATATTAAATCTAATAGTAGAGTGTTACAGCCGAATATTGAAGAGTATGAAAAGAGATCATATTTCTAAGGATATGAAAAGAATACTTAAGATTTTTTTTCTTTTCTAAATTCCTGAAAAAGTTTAATCATTAATGCGATTTCAATATGCGATTTTTTTTGATTTATCAAATATTCCGGAAATTGTAAGATTTTTTCATTATAAATGCATTTAAAAAGCTGTGTTTTTTTTAATAAAATTCCCTTGTAAGGGCAGCTATTTCCATATATTAAGCATCTTAAACTATGAAACATTTATAAATACAATATAATGAAGCTTAGCCTTAAATGCTAAAAGGTAGTTGAGAGCAAAAAATCTTTTCTTTTGTATATATTAATGGATCCCGTTTTAGTTTAGTTTGTATTTTATTTTTAATTCGCGTTATTTTAAGTTAATTTTATTTTTATATTGGTTTTACTATTCTTCATTTTTCTTTTGAATTTGCTTTATTTTAAGTTAATTCGCTTTTTATATTGGGTTTACTATTCTGTAGTTTTATTTTAAATTCGCGTTATTTTAAGTTAATTTTATTTTTATATTGGTTTTACTATTCTTCATTTTTCTTTTGAATTTGCTTTATTTTAAGTTAATTAGCTTTTTATATTGGGTTTACTATTCTTTAGTTCTATTTTAAATTCGCGTTATTTTAAGTTAATTTTATTTTTATATTGGTTTTACTATTCTTCAGTTTTCTTTTGAATTCGCGTTATTTTAAGTTAATTCGCTTTTTATATTGGGTTTTCTATTCTTGTATTTTATTTTTAAGTTGCGTTATTTTAAGTTAATTTTATTTTCATGTATTTTTTTTATTTTATCGCATTTACTGCAATGCATGGTAATCTTTAGAATAGTGGAGATAGTGTGTGTGTGTGTGTGTTAGAGATATAGAGACAAACAAGTCGGATAAAAATAGCAATATTAATTATTTCAATATTTTCAAATTGGCATTAATTGCCTTAAAGTTTTGTGTGTATATAAAAACTAAAATACTTGCCAAAATTTGATACATTTTATTCGAATAAAAACTAAAAAAATCAGGAATTAATGTGGATTTTCATGATCAAAGGTTTTGTTTTTTATAGATAATTTTCACTTTAGCTTTTGGTTAGAGAATGTTATTGATAAACTTAACGGCTAAACTAAGTTAAAAAAAATCGCGCAAGTTAACGACGTTAAAAAGCATCTTTTGTTTAGATTTTATTTTCTTTTATTTTTTCTTTATATGTATGTATATGTAAAGGAAATGGTTGACCAACATTTATTTACGCAGGTAAGTGTTTAAAATGGAAAATTATTGAGATGTTGCTTTGTTGTTTTTATCATAATTGCAATGTAAGTAATACGTAAGTTATTTTTGTTTTTTTTTCCTTTTTTTTATGCTGTTAAATAGATATATTTTAATACATCAATTTTACTAAATGCATTTTAGACAAAAAAAATAGTTTTATTTAGCTAACATCAACAAGTTTTGTTGGCATTTTCAAAAATGTTTGCAAAATAAAAGCCACTCAATAATAAATGCATTTAATAAACGTTATTTTCTTCTTTCTTTTTTTTTTTGCAAGTATAAGAACTCTGTGGTTAGCTTTAACGGCCTGCTTGTAGATAAAGCCTATTAATGGACGAAGCATTAATGCGTCGTGTCTCCTTCGCTTGTTTCTCTTTCTCTTTCTGTTTTTTTTTGTTTAATCGTATCGTTAAGCAACTAATGAAAACTAAAATAATAATTTCTATTATAAATATTTATAATTTTCTGTTTAATTTTTTTTAGAATTTAATAACTCAGCTGCATTTGAATTTGTAATTTTCAGCTGCTGCTGGTATTTCATCCAAGTGCATGAATACATCATTTACCCCCGCCCGCCCTGCTTCCTTCCTTTTTTTTTTGTATTTAATAAAAACGCTTACCAATCCCAGGCCACAGTTTAGCAAACCTGGGGTGAGTGCCGTAATGGTGGAGGTAGTTGGTGTTGTAGCTGGGTCCTGTTGCTGGTGCTGGAGCGGATGATCGTGATGTTGTTGCTGATGAAGATGCTGAGGTTGTTGGGTATTGTGGTGGTTGTTCATTGTTTATTTTTTTTCTATTCTTCGTTCTTATTGTTTATATTTTTTTATTTTTAGGTTGTTTCATTTTCTAGTTTGACACTTCTTTTTCTCTTTTTAAATTTTAGTTTTCTATTCTTTTACTTTTCTTATTGTTTTCTCACTTTTTCGTTAGTCTAATTTTCTGTATTTTTGATTTTTTTCTTTAAGTATTTCTTTCACTTTTCTACTTCTTATTTTTTCTAATTTTACACTTCTTTTTCTCTGTTTAAATTTTAGTTTTCTATTCTTTTACTTTTCTTATTGTTTTTTCACTTTTTCGTTAGTCTAATTTTGGGTATTTTAGATTTTTTTCTTTTAGTATTTCTTTCACTTTTCTACTTCTTATTTTTTCTAGTTTTACACTTCTTTTTCTCTTTTTAAATTTTCGTTTTCTAATCTTTTACTTTTCTTATTGTTTTTTCACTTTTTCGTTAGTCTAATTTTCTGTATTTTTGATTTTTTTCTTTTAGTGTTTCTTTCATTTTTTCATTATTTTTTTTTTTGTTTTCTATTGTTATTTTGGTGAAGATGATGATGTCGGTGTTGTTGCTGCTGTTGACGCAGCTGTTGCCGGCAAACGATGGAGGTGGGTGCAGCTATCGCTGCAGGTGTGGCTGGTGTTGCTAGTTTGGGTGGCAATGTTGGTAGTGTGGTCTGCAGGGTGATCCGGGTGGTTTGCTGGGTGTTGATGCGGTTGGTGAGGCAGTGGTGGTGTCGCTACTGGTGGTGGTAGTGATGTCGTTGGGCCACCCGCTAGCTGGTGTTTGGGCAAACACTCAGGCTACCACAGCAACTAGTAATACATAGCAGTCAGAATTTTAATCCATCGGACACCTTAGCCAAACTTAAAGATGTAGTAGAAAACAAAAAGTCAAACATTACGCATCATAACACTAACTTCCAATCGTATATACCTCGAGCCCTCAGTACTTGTAACTTTGTTTTCGTACGCAACGACACGATCCGCAAAACACTACAAGAACCGTACGATGGCCCCTTCAAAGTGGTTGAGAGAACACCAAAATATTTCACAATTCGTAGACATAACACTAACACAACAGTCAACATCGATAGAATAAAACCAGCCTCCCTATACACTGAGACAGCACAGACACAGTTAACCAAACATAAAGATACTAAAAAAGTACACTTTAACCTGTTAGCGAATACTACCAAGATTTTTTTTAAAAAAGGAGGGGGAATAATGTGGTGACTCAATAACTTTAAGTTGCATCACCACATTAGTTGAATTCCTAACTTCCATTTTACTTATCTTCTGTTACATTGATTTTCAACTTACATTTTACTTACCTTCTCGTTGATTCTTAACTTACATTGTACTTACCTATTGTTGATTATTAATTTACATCTTACTTACCTCAACTTAACATTTATATTATTCTTATGTTAATTTATTTACTCTTTGTTATAAATACTTGTTATTATAAAAGCATTTGTATAAATATTCATATTTGTATCAATCAGAAATTTTCATTTGAAAATTTCAGTTGAATAAAATATTTTCAAATAAACAGTTATAAAAAATATATTAAAAAAATAAAAATTATAAATCAAAATTAAAAAGTTTGTTGTGCACCAAAAACATATTGGGCAATTATTGCAGAATACCAATTTTCACATATTTTCCATAACCAATTACTATTAATTTATGCTCACCTTTTCGTGGTATTAATATTGCCGTTCGTGCATAGATGTCTATGGCTTGCTTGCTTTATTCAAATGTTTGCTATTTTTGGTCGCGTTTTTTGTCACTTTAGCACTCAACTAGTTTGTGCAAAATTGATATCCTGTTTAACTTTGGAATTTACAGCGACTTTTTTTTCTACTAGCTGCCAAGAGTTGAAAAATGTGCGACTTGTCACTATTTTCGTTCAGAAATTTTAGCACTTTAATGCACAGTTCGAATTGAATTTTTTATGAAAAACAGTCTTAAAATGTTTTAATTTTATTTTAATACCACTTTTTATTAGGATATCGAACGTTTTAATGGCTTATTTAATGCTTGAAAAACGCGCTGGTTCTACGAAAAGTTTAATGCCAACATCTTTGCTTTGCACTCTTTTTCCTAATGTCGAACCGCTGTTACAGCAACATCTACCTAGGGCAAAGAAGTAAAATATAAGGAAGGGGTGTAATAGCAGAAAAGTGTGGTATTTTCTATATTGGTGTTGGTTCACACAAATACAGAAACAATCACAGAGGGCCGTATTCGGTTGTATCGTAAAAGAAGGCCCAAAATGTTAAAGTTTGTCCTTATGCATTAAAATTTTAGAAACATTTCAAGAATAGCAACAACTCTAATTATTTAAAAAATTTGTGATTGCTCGCAGTTGGCTTAGAAGTTATAGGCATCCAACGTTGGAAAAAGTGGACTAAAAATTTAGCTGATTTTTAAGTTTTTCAACAAAACTAAACTTTATGGGTATCATAAGAGAGATAATACAAGTATCTATTCACAAGATATCAAACATAAAAAACATGCATTTAAAATACAACCCTTTTTTTACCTAAATCGCGAGATTTTTCCAAATTAATAAAACAAAATAAATGTATCAAAAGGAGGCCTTCGGATGCTGCTTAGGGCTTACAAACCTCAGTAAGTACCACACAGGCTTCACTGTCTACAGCAGTTGTGAATGCAGTTATCTTTTTAATAATTCTCTTTTTAATGTATTGCTTTCGTAAAAGAGAAACCACTAGTCTTTCAGACAAATCCTAATTATAAAAAAATTATATCTTAATGAATTCTTATGGAATTCTAAATTTGACACCTCGTTGAATAGATACGCACATTACCTTTATTTTAATATCCATTAAGCTTAGTTTTGTTGAAAAGCTAGAAAAACTGCAAGATTTTTATGTAATTTTTCTATATTTGAAGGCCTATAAATTCTAAACTTCAATTTTAATTACAAATTATATAGGTTAATTTTTTAAAATCCTTATTTTTTTAGGTGTCTCTGCCTAGTTGTTGTGTAAAAATCAGAAAAATTTAACAAACAGGTACTAAATCTGATTCACTATGCTGAAAACAAGAGCGCCCCAAACATGTATTCAACTGCGAAAAATGACTGCGCCCCTGAAGCAGTGTTTGTGTTTTGACAGATGTTGTTTGATCAAACTGGCGGAAAATCAACGGGGTCTAAATTGCATTTTTAAACCATTTTTAAGAAGAAATATATACATTTCTAACACAAATCAGTTAAAAAAATATAGTTAGAAACTAAATAAAGCACTTTTGTTAAAAGAATTGAAACCGTATGGACATATTTACCTGTGGAACGAATGAGCATTGTTTTTGAGTTTTCGGGAACTATTACAATTCTTAGCCGCACAACTCATATTGCATTTGATTTAGTGGTTTTTTCTTTAATTTTGTTGCTTTTTAAGCAGTGAAATATGCTTAAAATTAAATTATTTTCAACTATTTTGCTGAGGAGCCTTCCAATCAGTTGCCAGGGTTCTCAAAAATGTCAAAAAACACACTCTTTCTCGCTCGCCCAATTTACGAATGGTGCGACAGTTCACGTACAGTGTATATGTAAAGGCTTGATTACCCAAGCGTAACGTGAGGTAACGCAGCGGGATGTAGCGTAGTGCGACGTTGCCTCGAGGATAAGCGATTACCGAAATCGTAATCCAACGTAGTGCAGGCGCCGTAGTGCAGGGCACTCATTTTATTCTAGTTGGCTTATTTACTTCTCCTCGTCAACAAAAGATTGCATCCTTTCTTATATAGTATAAAAATTTACAAAAATGTGAAGTTAAACAAATTTTTTCGCTTATAACACAGCAGTCGAATTGTCAAAAATCGTAACGTTGCGTAGAAATCTATTTTCTACAGACTTCTACGCTGCGTTACGCCACGTTACGATTTCAGTAACGACTTGTACACATTTATCATTAAACAGATTTTACCTTGACAATTGGCAACGTCACGCTACGTTACTTTACGCTTGGGTAATCCAGCCTTAAGCAACACCATTTCCTTATATTTTACTTCTTTGACCTAGGGTTGCATTTTTGTCTAATTCAATGATTTTAGGTACTTTGGCAGTGTTGCCACGTGTCATCGGTTAAGGTGAGTTCGCATTCCTTTTCAAGGCATTTAGACGGGCAAACTACCGATGTTTTTCCAACTTCGCTCCTTATTCGGTGGAATCGACCATAACCGAGGGGAGTAGGTAATGGTTGGTTTAGACTTTTAGATGACACGTCGAAAAATGGCCGTTAACCGACGCTTGTTTCGGTATTCCCATTGGCTACCGATTCAAGCGCGTGTCGGATCACGCCATTTTTCAGACCGGTTTATTCGCGCTGAAACTAATTTGGCCATTGTTGTTGGTGTTTATCCACCTCAAGCATGTTTATCGCCATTTTGTTCGCCCGAACGTTCTCGAACCTCACCGAGATGCCACATCTAAATGTAAAAAAAATTGTGTGCACTGCCACGCTAGAGGGCGCTAGTGGAAATACCATGGGTATTCATAAAATGTATTATTCCCTATATGCAGGTGCCCATGACACAGTGACTGGTTGAGTGACTTGGCAAACATTATTTGCACAGTGCAGAGTAGTGAGGTAAAAGAGCCTAAGCGGCGAATAATGTTACACCCTGTCGAAAATAAGCGAGCGCACGTTCTGAAATGCAGCATATGTCAGGGCCAACATAAAGCTACACTCAAAAAGATACTGTAGTAAAATTTACTACACAATGTGTATTTACTTCATATATATGTAGTTTTATTTAGTCTTAAATACATATGTAGTTATTCAATATATTTTTACTGACTTTACATTTAAATAATTAATACTACACGAAGTAGTTGCATGTAGTAAGTAGTTGTTCACATACATTTATTTAAATAAAGAATGTCTACTTTCAAATAAACTGCATAATATGTATTTGATAGCAATTATATTTATTTAAACTAAAATAATTATCAAAGGTTCGTGATGAGCAACTTCTTGAAATGTATTTTTTTTATACAAAAATACTTTAATTTTTTATAATAAAAGCAATCTTTGTTTTTTACTTTGTATTTTTTCATTATAAAATTTAAATCAGAAAAATTTTGAAGTAATACAGCACAAAAGGCGGCAGCAGCAGAAAAATCGAACAAATGCAATATTACTACTTGCTAACGGCGCAAATCTCTATGCCAAAAGTCGATATGGTGACGATGCATTACGAACAGCTTGTCTTAAGAGTGCTCATCAAATATTTGATTATTTGAAAACTCACCTGGAATATACAGCATTTCGAATTGCAGAGGCACATGAGCTGATTAGTAAATAAGCCTCATTTTAACGATAAAGTAATATTTCCAATATAAAAATTACTCTTTTCCACAGGTTGCACTTTTCTTGATGAACATAAAGAGACCAGAGAAGCTATGTTACATTGGCGTTTATCTCTGCATATTCGTGATTCACATTCACCCTACATTGGTTACTATATAAAATACTAATATGATAAAAATCTTGAACTTTAAATTCTTTTTATGTTATAGAAAAACGTCTCAAAGTCTTGCATACGGTAACGCTGTCGAATTTACTACCCTAGAAGAACTCAAAAATATTTCCACTGATGTCGACGCCATGCGTTTACAAAGCCTGCTCATATTCGAACGTATTATAGGCATTCAGCACAAGGATATGCTATTTTGCCTTAGGTTTCGAGGTGCTGATTCCTTGCGCCTGATCTATGGTGCCTATTGCTCTATGTACGCGTCAAACACTGTTCCATTTTGTACACAGACACATGTTTTGCAGCACAGGCTCTGGTGCGCCTTATGCATGATCTGCATGAGCGTTATAGTGGTTATAGAACAGAGTGAGCGGCAGCAAAACGAATACAATCCAAATAATCAAGATAATGTTCCGCTATTTGACGATGTTATGGGTGTTTTTTTCTCTACTATCTGAGACAATTGTCGAAGCTCAGGAATTACTACAAGTACGCCCTGGCTATCGCAAACAGCAGGAGATCTTTGATCGTGTACTCAAATGCGTTGCTCACTTTATTTATGTGCTCATAGGCACATCGCGAACGCACGAGCAGAAAATGTTAGTCATTCGAGCAGTGCGTGATTTAGTGCGTGCAAATATACGTGCAAATAGCACGTGCAAGTGGCACGTTGTTGCATTTGTGTGTGTCACGTTTAAATGTTATCAAAAGCGGCTATTTTGGCTATGATAATAATTTAAAGGTTGGCATTTTATTGATTTATTTATTTTGAGTATATGTTCATATGTTCATTACAAAAATAAAAATAGAAAAATGGAAGAACAACAATGTTTCATTTAAGTGTACAGGATTTATTTTTTGATGTACATGTAGTAAAAATTACTATATGTAGTAAAAATTTCTACATGTGAAGTAAAAATAAGTTTAAATTACTGCATAAATAATTTCATATTTAGAATTTCGATTAAATACATATGTAGTTAAATTTACTGCAGTGCTAGTAAAACTGTGGCAGAAAACGGTTTGCAGTTTTTTTAATTAATAAATGAAAAACATATAATTTTAATGTAAATGTATTTATTTTCTGTAGTTTAAAAATATGTAAAAAAATTAAGTAATTGAAATTAGTAAAAATAATTAAATTTTTATTTGGACGGTGAGTTACTAATTTACATTTTTTTTAAATACATTTTTATTTATTTTTACTACAGTATTTTTTTGGGTGTACACTCAAAAAAATACTGTAGTAAAATTTACTACACAATATGTATTTACTTCATACATATGTAGTTTTATTTATTTTTTAAATACGTATGTAGTTATTCAATATATTTTTACTGAATTTACATTTAAATAATTAATACTACACGAAGTAGTTGCATGTAGTAAGTAGTTGTTTACATAAATTTATTTATATAAAGAATATCTACATTAAAATAAACTGCATAATATGTATTTGATAGCAATTGTATTTATTTCAACTAAAATAATTATAAAAAGTTCGTGATGAAGAACTGTGGTAAGTATACTTCTTAAAATGTATTTTTTTTTAATATAAAAAAATTTGATTTTTTTGTAATGAAAGCAATTTTTGTACTGTGGCAGAAAACTTTTGCAGTTTTTTAAATTAATAAATGAAGAACATTTAATTTTAATGTAAATGAATTTATTTTCTTTAGTTAAAAATATGTAGGAAAAGTAAATAATTGATATAAGTAAAAATAATTACATTTTTATTTGGACGGTGAGTTACTAATTTACATTTGTTTTAAATACATATTTATTTATTTTTACTGCAGGATTTTTTTGGGTGTACACTATGCAAAACCATGATTGAGTCTACAGTTCCTGAAAGATGGTCTAAAGTAAGAACGCACCGTCTATGTTTTAATTGCTTGAAAGCGGGGCATTCAACTCGTGCTTGCCGCAACAAAGGTCTATGTATCATCACCGGATATCATCGGAGGCATCACACTCTTCTACATGAGCAACCAGCAAGTGGGCTTGATCTAACAGTAGGTAAAGCCGATGCCAAAAGTACTGCAGAAGCTGTTCTAAGTTACGCAACAAGTGAAACAGCAAGCAGCAATCTTGCAAAACAAAGCCATCGACACATACGCTCTCTTAAACGAAGGGTCATCCGTTACCATGTTGGATAATACTCTGGTGGAAGAATTTGGTCTTCGGGGTCAACAGCATCAACTAAGCATACAATGGGTTGGAGGAAGAGCAGCTCAGGAGAAAGCCGCACATCAGTGGGCTAGGTACTCTACAGGTATGACTAAAAAGCACGCATTAAAAAATGTTTATGGAGTGACCAATCTTAAGTTACCGACTCAAAGCTTGAGTGAAAGTGATATATGTTCCAACGCTGGTCGTCATCGAAAACCGCCGCTGAAAGCCTATGTCAATGCTGTGCCAAAACTTTTAATTGGACTCGACCACTATCATCTTGGACTTCCAATGGACTCATTTCATCTTAACAGCAGCGGTCCGTTTGCAGCCAATACAGAGTTACGATGGGTAGTGTTTGGGCCAACATCAAAAGTCATGCATTCGAGACCAACATGTCTTTTTACAAACACAGCTAGTGATGATAGCCTGCACAACTTGGTAGCGGAATATTTTGAAATAGAAAGTTTTGGTGTCAGACCATCGCCAACGATTGAGAGTAATGCCGATATTCGTGCCAGACTCATTCTACAGTCAACATCGAAAAGAGTCAACGGAAGGTTCCAAGCTGGTCTTCTATGAAGCAGCGATGACGTTGAGCTGCCTGATAGTTTTCTCATGGCACAGAAGCGTCTAATTGGTATAGAGCGAAAAATGAAGCATGATGTAAACTACGCCGCCGCCTGCAGTGCAATCATCAAATCATACATCGCCAACAATTATGCTCGTATACTGCAGCCAGCCGAAGCCACCATTACTGGATCCAAAACGTGGTATCTGCCACATTTCGGGGTAGTGAACCCAAACAAGCCGGGTAAATTACGCCTTGTGTTTGACGCCGCCGCCAAATTCAAAGGTATTTCACTCAATTCATATCTTTTAAAGGGTCCGCAGCAGTACCAGCCGTTGCCATCAGTTTTGTTTCACTTTCGAGAGGGTGCCTTTGCCGTATGTGGAGATATAAGGGAAATGTTCCACCAAATAATAATTCAGCCGGAACAGGTGCTCTCAACGGTTTCCTTGGCGCAATGGGGATAATAGCAGACCTCCAGATGTATATGAAATGGTAACTATGACCTTTGGCGCAGCGCGTTCCCCGTGCATCGCACAGTATGTAAAAACAATCAACGCATTGGAACACCAAACCCAGCAACCGCGTGCAGTTAAAGCTATTAAAGAACATCACTATGTAGACGACTTTGTCGACAGTTTCGATTCTGCAGAGGAAGCCATCCAAACATCGTCTCAAGTTCGCGATATTCATAGAAAAGCTGGGTTTGAGCTTCGAAACTTCTGCTCAAACTCGCCACAAGTTCTCAACGCATTGAAAGGTACTTCAGCTGCTGTGCCATTGGGTGACAAAGGCAATCTACAGACAGAAAAGATACTCGGTATGTACTGGCAGCCGGCCACTGATAATTTCAAATATTATTTAAAATTTCATAATATTGAAAATGACGTCCTTACCGGTGTGAGATATCCAACCAAACGAGAGCTGCTCAGTATCATCATGTCCGTTTTCTGCCAAGTTGCTGATGCGAGAAGTTTGGCGACATGACGTACTGTGGGATGAAACATTACCCAATGAAATGGTGGCTCCATGAAACATGTGGCGACAAAAATTTTCAGAAGTCGCCGAATTCAGCGTTCCACGGTTTTATTTTCATGGCGGAGCACCAAGTAGTGTAAAGGTTCATGTTTTTGCCGACGCAAGTGAGGATTGTAGTGTGCTCTCGTTATAAACACTGCCGACCCTAAGTTTCGTTGTTATAAACAGCAACATATTGAGTGACTAATAAGCACTGCATTATCGGCGTGTGCTGCACTCAGTGCATGCGAATATTTTTATTACTCACTCAATATTGTTGACCGTGCCAAATTATCATTCGTCAAACCAAAAATATGTAATTTGAATCCTTTCGATGATTCAAATTCAATATGCAAGAACGAAACACAACATAGGTTATAATTATATTAATTAACTAGAGAAGTATGACCATAGATTAAGACTACTAAGTAAGTTTTGTAAAAATGTTATAAAAGAGCCGAGATGGCCAACAATAAATCAGACTTTAATTAACCACACAAGCTGGCAGATCTCTGCCTTGTTCAGTTTATTTTAAACGTCTCTGTTTGCCTTGGACATAGTTCAAGTCGGCAAACACTGCAGTCTATAGCGAAGGCAAACTCTGCCGCTATAAAAAAAATAAAACGATCCTTAAATAAATTATAACATGGCGATCCTGCCACTCCGACTTGGAGTCGTGTAAGATACATTTTTTGGTGCATCGAAACTTTATTGATGGACGAGTACATCCCGCAGCCGACAACAATAGCACCGAAAATATCTGTTCCAGCCTATGTGCCACTACGCATCGGTCCAAAGGCACTGACGATAGAGGAGTACCGAAAACGCCAACTCCAACGAACCGAAGAAAAGCTGACAGCATACCCAAAAGTGGACATACCGAAAATACAAAAAAAAGCGCGGTGGCTTAAAAGTTAAACTTCGCAAACGCCTGGCGCACCTTTTGGCCATCACTCGAAAAGAACAACAACCAAGCTGGGACATCTCAACTGCGATATGGGCAGAAATTGACAATATCCGCGAGCAGCTCAACACAAAAAAAAACAAAATAAATGTACGTTCCTTTCGTGGGCACTATTTTGGCAACATCAGGAGCGGTAGTCAACTCGCAAACAGAAGACGCAGAGATGGTGCAAGAAGAGATAGTGATGATGACAACAACAGCAGCAGTAACAGCAACAAAACCGACACAATTAACATTATTGAAATAATATGTCTTGTTTTTATAGTTATAGTTACATTATAAAATACACCACAAATGGAAAAAATAATTAAAGAGGTAGAAAGAATTTATAAAAATATAAGAAAAAGTTATGCCAGAGGCTACACAAGAGCTACATTAATATCCAAACAGCAACAGCTAGAAAATTTAAAAGAACAATTTGACTTATTAGCAATTCAAAATAAAGATAGCAAAGAATTAGTAGCTTTAAAATTAGAGTTCAGTAACATTCATTTAAATTCCCAAAAAATAATTTTAGAACAACTTAAAACAGCTGAAGACCATAATAAATTAGAAGAAGAACAAGAAGAAGAAGAAGAAAAATCTGATACAGAACAAACACCAATAATGGCATCCTTTAGTTTAGAAACTGCCTCAAAGGCATTGCCGACGTTTTCAGGCAACTTTAATGAGTTAGATAGATTTCTCATTACAGCTGAATTAGTAAATAAAACATTAAGTAGTGAAGGTAAACTAGATTTTTTACAGTATTTTTAACATGCAAAATTAACAGCTAATGTGCGCACCTCATTGGGTAGCTATTTGAAGCCATCAAGTTTTGAAATTTTAAAACAACAGTTGAAATCTAGATACAAAGACAACAGAACCATAGCTCAACTACAGACTAGACTCAACAATTTACAACAACGGAACTTACGAATAAACACCTACAAAGAACAATTACTAAATATAATAGAAGGTTTAAACAGACTAGGAGTTGAAAGTTTAGGAACGCAAGCGACAGAAGCCGAGAAGAACGTCATAATAAAATGCAATAACAAAAATGCACTCGATGCATTTAAAAAGGGACTGAATGAAAACTTAAAAACAACCATTTACGCGGCGCGACCAAAAGATTTATTAGAAGCAACAGAATTAGCACTCGAACTAGAAAATGAGTCAATGACTTCGCCAAATGCAATCATGATTTTTCAGCGGTCATTTAACCAACATCGAAACAATGTCAATAACCGCAGTAATATGAGACAGAATTTAAGCACACAAAGAAATTGTTAGGCACAATGGGCACAATGAACCCAGAAGGTATAACAATAATTTCAACCAAAATTACAATCAAAACGATTACTATGACAGAAATTTAAACCACAACAACAACGTCAATAGAAACCGTAACAACAGTAATCGTTCTAACCAAGACAGAAACAGCAACCAAAACAGAAATCAAAACAACAACAGCAACTATAATGGCAACAGATACACAAATAACCAAACAAACAGAAACATACGCATAATACATAATGAGGGAAACTACCAAGGCTCGGAAGACACGGTTTTCCCAGACAGCCAAAAGTAAAGATTTTTAAAATTTCGGATAAAAATTCTAATTTTATAAAAATAAAATACAAGAACAACATAATGACTTTTCTCATTGACACAGGTGCTGACATTTCTTTATGCAAGCTTAGTAAAAAACTGAATGACGATTTTTATAACCCAGACGAAAAATGCAAGTTAGCTGGTATTACAAACGAAGAAATTTTTTCATTAGGTAGCATAAACCTAAAACTTAATTTTGGAGAGGAATCTTGCGAACATGAGTTTCAATTGGTAAATTCAGAATTTCCAATCGAAACCGATGGTATATTAGGCAGAGATTTTCTGAATAAGTTTCTTTGCAAAATTGACTATGAAACATTCGTTATTTCAATTTTAATTAATGAGTCACATATAATAATACCAATGCACTCGAAATCACATAACACACTAATAATAAAAGTGCCACCAAGAACAGAAATTATTCAACCGATCAGATTACAACTAACCGAAGATAAGGTGATTTTTAATAAAGAGATACAAGAAGGTATTTTTCTCAGTAATTCAATAGCTCCGAAAAACGGCACGACACACCTAAAAATTTTAAATACAACAAATGACGAAGTAATATTAAATGGTATTGAGTTGGAAACTGATTCTTTAGACAAATACGACATTTTAAATTAAAATAGCAAAAAACATATTCACTCACAAAAACACTTCCTCAAAAATGACTAGGATTCGACTAGAGCTTTGTGACTGTGACTATGACATAATATACAAAAAAGGTAGCATGAACACTAACGCAGACGCACTCTCAAGAATCCAACTGGACTCTGAAACTTTAAGAGAAATGATACCACAAGAAAACGATGACAAGATAAAAATAACGTTAATTATTACAAGAGGCATGGCAAATAAAGAAGCCATTAAAAATAATGAGGCAAATGATAATAGCAATGAAAAAATCTTTGTAGATGGTGACAATACCCAGAAGTCTCATCAACTTCTGATATGGGATTGTACATCCATTAGTGACGTCAAGAATATGAAGAATTTAAAATTTTATACGGCCAAAAATAATGAAAATAAAATATATATTGAAAGTAATATAGTGCACGTAGCGATTAGCGATAATCCATCGAAACCAGTTTCGTTTTCGGAGAAGCTAAGATCTAAACATAATAATTTAAAAATGCATGCGGGATACAGCGATAATTCAACGAATCTAGATTCGATTTTGAAGAAACTGATATCTAAAATGAAAAATGAGAATATTGAAGAACTAGCGCTAGCCAACAATGATAAAATATTCAAATGGTATACAAATAAAGAATTTAAAGAAGCTTATACAAAAATACAACAAAATATTCAAAAAGGAAAGAATCCTCAAAGCCCTCAATTAAAAATACTAATTTATGACCCACCAAAAAGAGTACAAGATGACCTGTGATATATGTGCAAAAAGTAAACAAACACTTCACACAAAAGAACCACTCACGCTAACAGATACCCCTAGCAATAGTTTTCAGACATTGTCAATTGACACTGTAGGACCATTACGAATTTCAAACGAGTACCGCTACATACTGACAATACAATGCGAACTGACAAAATTTGTAATTGTACACCCAATGTCGACAAAAGACGCAGACACTGTTGCAAGAACATTGGTTGAGCAAGTAATTCTAAAATATGGCCACTTTCAAGTGTTGAAATCAGACAACGGCACTGAATTCAAAAATGAACTAATGCGCAAAATATGCAAGCTTTTGAAGATCGAACAAATATTTTCGACACCATACCGTCACCAGACAATAGGCTCTCTCGAAAGAAACCACAGGGTGCTAAACGAATTTTTGTTGACAACAGCTACTGACCACGAATGGGACAAGTGGATCCCATACTTCACATTTACGTACAACACGACCCCACACATAGATACAGGATACACACCACATGAATTAGTATACGGAAAACTAGCGTCATTACCAAATGACATTTACAATTCACAAACAAAGTTCTATGATTTCGAAAGTTACCTGAGCGAGATGCGTACTAAGTTGAATTTTGCTCTAAATAAGGCAAAAGAAATGCTCATACGAGCTAAACAAAAGCGTACTAATAAGAATTTAGACTACACAAATACACTAAGAGCAGGAATAGGAGATTTAGTTTTACTTAAAATAGAAGATAGAAATAAACAACAATTACCGTATAAGGGCCCATTTAGAATATTAGATAGATTAGGAGTTAATACTGTAATAGATTATAATGGAGTACATAAGAAAATACACAATAACCAACTAAAACCGTATAAGGCAATAATTTAATACTTTAGCAAGATAATTAGTCACATACATTGAAAAAAAAAAATATTATATTACACTTTATCATATATATATATTTATAATATTTTAATACTATTTTATTACATATATTTTGAGAATAGATGACGCGTTTAAGAAAAATCATTGTAACCCCTAATTTTTCTCTTAAGGATGAGGGTGTAGTGTGCTCTCGTTATAAACACTGCCGACCCTAAGTTTCGTTGTTATAAACAGCAACATATTGAATGACTAATAAGCACTGCATTATCGGCGTGTGCTGCACTCAGTGCATGCGAATATTTTTATTACTCACTCAATATTGTTGACCGTGCCAAATTATCATTCGTCAAACCAAAAATATGTAATTTGAATCCTTTCGATGATTCAAATTCAATATGCAAGAACGAAACGCAACATAGGTTATAATTATATTAATTAACTAGAGAAGTATGACCATAGATTAAGACTACTAAGTAAGTTTTGTAAAAATATTATAAAAGAGCCGAGATGGCCAACAATAAATCAGACTTTAATTAACCACACAAGCTGGCAGATCTCTGCCTTGTTCAGTTTATTTTAAACGTCTCTGTTTGCCTTGGACATAGTTCAAGTCGGCAAACACTGCAGTCTATAGCGAAGGCAAACTCTGCCGCTATAAAAAAAATAAAACGATCCTTAAATAAATTATAACATGGCGATCCTGCCACTCCGACTTGGAGTCGTGTAAGATACATTTTTTGGTGCATCGAAACTTTATTGATGGACGAGTACATCCCGCAGCCGACAACAATAGCACCGAAAATACCTGTTCCAGCCTATGTGCCACTACGCATCGGTCCAAAGGCACTGACGATAGAGGAGTACCGAAAACGCCAACTCCAACGAACCGAAGAAAAGCTGACAGCATACCCAAAAGTGGACATACCGAAAATACAAAAAAAAGCGCGGTGGCTTAAAAGTTAAACTTCGCAAACGCCTGGCGCACCTTTTGGCCATCACTCGAAAAGAACAACAACCAAGCTGGGACATCTCAACTGCGATATGGGCAGAAATTGACAATATCCGCGAGCAGCTCAACACAAAAAAAAACAAAATAAATGTACGTTCCTTTCGTGGGCACTATTTTGGCAACATCAGGAGCGGTAGTCAACTCGCAAACAGAAGACGCAGAGATGGTGCAAGAAGAGATAGTGATGATGACAACAACAGCAGCAGTAACAGCAACAAAACCGACACAATTAACATTATTGAAATAATATGTCTTGTTTTTATAGTTATAGTTACATTATAAAATACACCACAAATGGAAAAAATAATTAAAGAGGTAGAAAGAATTTATAAAAATATAAGAAAAAGTTATGCCAGAGGCTACACAAGAGCTACATTAATATCCAAACAGCAACAGCTAGAAAATTTAAAAGAACAATTTGACTTATTAGCAATTCAAAATAAAGATAGCAAAGAATTAGTAGCTTTAAAATTAGAGTTCAGTAACATTCATTTAAATTCCCAAAAAATAATTTTAGAACAACTTAAAACAGCTGAAGACCATAATAAATTAGAAGAAGAACAAGAAGAAGAAGAAGAAAAATCTGATACAGAACAAACACCAATAATGGCATCCTTTAGTTTAGAAACTGCCTCAAAGGCATTGCCGACGTTTTCAGGCAACTTTAATGAGTTAGATAGATTTCTCATTACAGCTGAATTAGTAAATAAAACATTAAGTAGTGAAGGTAAACTAGATTTTTTACAGTATTTTTAACATGCAAAATTAACAGCTAATGTGCGCACCTCATTGGGTAGCTATTTGAAGCCATCAAGTTTTGAAATTTTAAAACAACAGTTGAAATCTAGATACAAAGACAACACAACCATAGCTCAACTACAGACTAGACTTAACAATTTACAACAACGGAACTTACGAATAAACACCTACAAAGAACAATTACTAAATATAATAGAAGGTTTAAACAGACTAGGAGTTGAAAGTTTAGGAACGCAAGCGACAGAAGCCGAGAAGAACGTCATAATAAAATGCAATAACAAAAATGCACTCGATGCATTTAAAAAGGGACTGAATGAAAACTTAAAAACAACCATTTACGCGGCGCGACCAAAAGATTTATTAGAAGCAACAGAATTAGCACTCGAACTAGAAAATGAGTCAATGACTTCGCCAAATGCAATCATGATTTTTCAGCGGTCATTTAACCAACATCGAAACAATGTCAATAACCGCAGTAATATGAGACAGAATTTAAGCACACAAAGAAATTGTTAGGCACAATGGGCACAATGAACCCAGAAGGTATAACAATAATTTCAACCAAAATTACAATCAAAACGATTACTATGACAGAAATTTGAACCACAACAACAACGTCACTAGAAACCGTAACAACAGTAATCGTTCTAACCAAGACAGAAACAGCAACCAAAACAGAAATCAAAACAACAACAGCAACTATAATGGCAACAGATACACAAATAACCAAACAAACAGAAACATACGCATAATACATAATGAGGGAAACTACCAAGGCTCGGAAGACACGGTTTTCCCAGACAGCCAAAAGTAAAGATTTTTAAAATTTCGGATAAAAATTCTAATTTTATAAAAATAAAATACAAGAACAACATAATGACTTTTCTCATTGACACAGGTGCTGACATTTCTTTATGCAAGCTTAGTAAAAAACTGAATGACGATTTTTATAACCCAGACGAAAAATGCAAGTTAGCTGGTATTACAAACGAAGAAATTTTTTCATTAGGTAGCATAAACCTAAAACTTAATTTTGGAGAGGAATCTTGCGAACATGAGTTTCAATTGGTAAATTCAGAATTTCCAATCGAAACCGATGGTATATTAGGCAGAGATTTTCTGAATAAGTTTCTTTGCAAAATTGACTATGAAACATTCGTTATTTCAATTTTAATTAATGAGTCACATATAATATTACCAATGCACTCGAAATCACATAACACACTAATAATAAAAGTGCCACCAAGAACAGAAATTATTCAACCGATCAGATTACAACTAACCGAAGATAAGGTGATTTTTAATAAAGAGATACAAGAAGGTATTTTTCTCAGTAATTCAATAGCTCCGAAAAACGGCACGACACACCTAAAAATTTTAAATACAACAAATGACGAAGTAATATTAAATGGTATTGAGTTGGAAACTGATTCTTTAGACAAATACGACATTTTAAATTAAAATAGCAAAAAACATATTCACTCACAAAAACACTTCCTCAAAAATGACTAGGATTCGACTAGAGCTTTGTGACTGTGACTATGACATAATATACAAAAAAGGTAGCATGAACACTAACGCAGACGCACTCTCAAGAATCCAACTGGACTCTGAAACTTTAAGAGAAATGATACCACAAGAAAACGATTACAAGATAAAAATAACGTTAATTATTACAAGAGGCATGGCAAATAAAGAAGCCATTAAAAATAATGAGGCAAATGATAATAGCAATGAAAAAATCTTTGTAGATGGTGACAATACCCAGAAGTCTGATCAACTTCTGATATGGGATTGTACATCCATTAGTGACGTCAAGAATATGAAAAATTTAAAATTTTATACGGCCAAAAATAATGAAAATAAAATATATATTGAAAGTAATATAGTGCACGTAGCGATTAGCGATAATCCATCGAAACCAGTTTCGTTTTCGGAGAAGCTAAGATCTAAACATAATAATTTAAAAATGCATGCGGGATACAGCGATAATTCAACGAATCTAGATTCGATTTTGAAGAAACTGATATCTAAAATGAAAAATGAGAATATTGAAGAACTAGCGCTAGCCAACAATGATAAAATATTCAAATGGTATACAAATAAAGAATTTAAAGAAGCTTATACAAAAATACAACAAAATATTCAAAAAGGAAAGAATCCTCAAAGCCCTCAATTAAAAATACTAATTTATGACCCACCAAAAAGAGTACAAGATGACCTTACAAAATTCAAACTAATCAATGATTACCATAACACAGGCCACCTAGGTGTCAGAAAAACATTAATAAAACTAAAACAAAGATATGTTTGGAAAAACATGGGCAAGATGGTAAAGAACTTTGTGTCACGCTGTGATATATGTGCAAAAAGTAAACAAACACTTCACACAAAAGAACCACTCACGCTAACAGATACCCCTAGCAATAGTTTTCAGACATTGTCAATTGACACTGTAGGACCATTACGAATTTCAAACGAGTACCGCTACATACTGACAATACAATGCGAACTGACAAAATTTGTAATTGTACACCCAATGTCGACAAAAGACGCAGACACTGTTGCAAGAACATTGGTTGAGCAAGTAATTCTAAAATATGGCCACTTTCAAGTGTTGAAATCAGACAACGGCACTGAATTCAAAAATGAACTAATGCGCAAAATATGCAAGCTTTTGAAGATCGAACAAATATTTTCGACACCATACCGTCACCAGACAATAGGCTCTCTCGAAAGAAACCACAGGGTGCTAAACGAATTTTTGTTGACAACAGCTACTGACCACGAATGGGACAAGTGGATCCCATACTTCACATTTACGTACAACACGACCCCACACATAGATACAGGATACACACCACATGAATTAGTATACGGAAAACTAGCGTCATTACCAAATGACATTTACAATTCACAAACAAAGTTCTATGATTTCGAAAGTTGCCTGAGCGAGATGCGTACTAAGTTGAATTTTGCTCTAAATAAGGCAAAAGAAATGCTCATACGAGCTAAACAAAAGCGTACTAATAAGAATTTAGACTACACAAATACACTAAGAGCAGGAATAGGAGATTTAGTTTTACTTAAAATAGAAGATAGAAATAAACAACAATTACCGTATAAGGGCCCATTTAGAATATTAGATAGATTAGGAGTTAATACTGTAATAGATTATAATGGAGTACATAAGAAAATACACAATAACCAAATAAAACCGTATAAGGCAATAATTTAATACTTTAGCAAGATAATTAGTCAAATACATTGAAAAAAAAAATATATTACACTTTATCATATATATATATTTATAATATTTTAATACTATTTTATTACATATATTTTGAGAATAGATGACGCGTTTAAGAAAAATCATTGTAACCCCTAATTTTTCTCTTAAGGATGAGGGTGTAGTGTGCTCTCGTTATAAACACTGCCGACCCTAAGTTTCGTTGTTATAAACAGCAACATATTGAATGACTAATAAGCACTGCATTATCGGCGTGTGCTGCACTCAGTGCATGCGAATATTTTTATTACTCACTCAATATTGTTGACCGTGCCAAATTATCATTCGTCAAACCAAAAATATGTAATTTGAATCCTTTCGATGATTCAAATTCAATATGCAAGAACGAAACACAACATAGGTTATAATTATATTAATTAACTAGAGAAGTATGACCATAGATTAAGACTACTAAGTAAGTTTTGTAAAAATGTTATAAAAGAGCCGAGATGGCCAACAATAAATCAGACTTTAATTAACCACACAAGCTGGCAGATCTCTGCCTTGTTCAGTTTATTTTAAACGTCTCTGTTTGCCTTGGACATAGTTCAAGTCGGCAAACACTGCAGTCTATAGCGAAGGCAAACTCTGCCGCTATAAAAAAAATAAAACGATCCTTAAATAAATTATAACAGGATGCCTTTGCAGCAGTGGCATACTGGAGAGTAGAGAATTTGGATGGCAAAGTGGATACGACCTTAATATGTGCAAAAACAAAATGCGCACCGTTAAAACTGTTTACAATTCCGCGCCTCGAGCTTCAAGCTGCAGTCTTAGGAGCTAGATTATTGAAGACTATTCTTGATGAACACTCAATCAAAATTGACCGATGCATTCTTTGAAGCGACTCGAAGACAGTTTTACATTGGATCAGCAGCACCATCGTTATAAGCCCTTTGTAGCGCACAGAATAGCTGAAATCTTAGCTTCTACTAAGCCTTCAAACTGGTCGTGGATACCAACTCAAGAAAACGTAGCCGATGAGGCCACGCGATCAAACCGAGACATTGATTTCAGCTCAACGTCACGCTGGTTACAGGGACCTGCGTTTTTGCTGCAAAATGAATTTAGTTGGCCAACCGCTGACCCCACTGGTGTTGGTGAAAGTCATGTCGACGACGTAGAAGAGATTTGCCTTAAATATTCATTAATGGTCGTGAGTTGCAAATTTATAAATATTAATCGTTTTTGTCTTTTCATAGACTGGTCAGAACGACAGCCTGGATTATTCGATTTGTTGCTCAGTGTCGCAGACGTACAAATCTTATTAAACAAAATGGTCTAACAGCATCAGAAGTTGCGATAGCCGAACAATTACTTTGCCGCCTTACACAGAGAGAAGCATTTGCAACAGAGCTGCACCAAATTAATCATCATCAACCCATAACAAAAGAGAGCTCTATATTTCAGCTATCACCATATGTCGACGACAGGGGTCTTCTTCGAGTTCGTGGCCGTATCGACTCAGCTAGCTGGTTGCCATATAATACGAAGCGTCCAATCATCTTGCCGTCTTACCACGAGTTCACCGCTAGTAGTGGCACACCATCATACTAAAATGAAGCACCAAAACATCGAAGCAGCAATTTGTGAAATATGTTGTCAATATTGGATACCGCGGCTTCGCCAAATAATGCGGAAAGTTATCTCTAACTGCAACGTCTAAAAGATGGGTGGCTCTGTTTACGTGCCTTGTCGTACGTGCCATACATTTAGAAGTTGTATACGACTTGTCGACTGACGCTTGCATCCTCGCGATAAGAATCTTCATTAATCGTCGCGGTGTTCCAGTGAAGATTCGTTCTGATAATGGGACGAATTTTGTTGGTGCAGACAAGGAAGCAAAGCGATTTTCAGAAGTGTTTGATTGTGCTCGCTTGCAGGATGAGATGTCTTCAAACCGAGAAGAGTGCGTGTTCAACTGCCCAGCCAACTCATCGGAAGGTGGCGCATGGGAACGCATGGTTCAATGCGTCAAACGAGTTCTGCGTCACACTCTGAAAGAGTCTGCCCCGCGTGAGTATTCACTACAATGTCTCATTATAGAAGCCGAGAACGTCGTAAACTCACGCCCACTAACACATTTGCCGATAAGCACCGACGAAGAAGAACCATTGACTCCGAACGACTTCCTGCTGGGTTCCGCACATACAGCCCAAACGCCGGGCTTTAAAGAACCTCTACACCCAAAAAAATCCTGTAGTAAAAATAAATAAAAATGTATTTAAAACAAATGTAAATTAGTAACTCACCGTCCAAATAAAATTGTAATTATTTTTACTAATTTCAATTATTTACTTTTACTACATATTTTTTAACTACAGAAAATAAATACATTTGCATTCAAATTAAATGTTTTTTCATTTATTAATTAAAAAAACTGCAAAACGTTTTCTGCCACAGTACAAAGATTGCTTTTATTATAAGAAGAGCAAAGAATTTTAGCATTAAAAAAATGCATTTTAAGCAGTATACTTACCACAGTTCCTCATCACGAACCTTTTTTAATTATTTTAGTTGAAATAAATACAATTGCTATCAATTACATATTATGCAAATTATTTAAATGTAGATATTTTTTATTTAAATAAATGTATGTTAACAACAACTTACTACAGGGCTGCCCATATTCAATATTTTTAAATAAATCAAAGAAACCACAATTTTTTGTCTGTTTGTCATGAATATCATTTAATTGGGTTCAAGTAGATTTGCTTACATTATTTCTTGAATATGATATCTCGTAAATGGTCGCCATTGGCCTCTACGACATATTGTGCCCGTTTTGCAGCATTTTCCATGGTTTTCTTCAACATTTCGATGCGAATGGCGGTTATTTCTTGACGGATGTTGGTTTTCAGCTCTTCTAGGGTCTTTGGCTTGTTGACGTAAACCTTTGATTTCAAATAACCCCACAAAAAGAAGTCTGGAGGCGTTAAATCTGGTGATCTTGGCGGCCAATCGAAATCACCATATTTTGACATCAAACGGCCAGGGAACAATTGCTTCAAAAAATCGATTGTAGTGCGGCTTGTGTGTGGTGGCGCGCCGTCTTGTTGAAACCAGTAGTGCCTGATATGCTTTCCCCGAACGATTGGCATGAAAAAATTGTTTATCATATCGCGATAACGCTCCTGATTGACAGTAACTCTGTGGCCATTATCATCTTCGAAAAAGAACGGCCCAATGAGCATTTTAGCACAAACGCCGCACCAAACAGTGACTTTTGGATCGTGAAGAGGTACCTCTTGAATCTCTTGTGGATTTTCAGTGGCATAAATACGGCAATTTTGTTTGTTTACCGTTCCGCTCATGATAATTTTATGCCAAAATTGCTCGTCTTCTTCAGCCATTTCGATGACTCTTTTTGCCCATTCCAATCGACGTGGCTTATCGGTAGGCAACAATTTGTTTACCAATTGAATTTTGTATGGAAACAAATTCAAATCAACACGTAAAATGCGCTGTAAAGTGGATCGGGGAATGCCGAGCTGCTGAGAACGGCGATTTTGGGATGTTGTTGGTGACTGCTCAATACTGGCTCGTACAGCTGCAATATTCTCATCCGATCGCCTTGGTCGCTTTTTATTTGGCCTCTTTGGGTTACCAAGAGTATTACCAGTTGTAAATCTTTCATACAAACGATAAATTGTTTTCTTGGAAGGCGCACTTTTCACTTTTTTTATTTTTTTGAAAGCACGTTGAGTTTTCACTATTGACTTGTTTTGTTGAATGTAAATTTCAACAATTTTAGAGCGTTCGCGTGGCGTGTACTGTTCCATTGTAAACATTTGCTTGGAATGACGCTTCAAACGCGGTATGTCATTAGTCGATTTGGCATCACTGCGGAAAGTTACAGTGTTGCCAGATGGGCGCTTCGAATAAGGGCTACCCGTACATGCAACTACTTCGTGTAGTATTAATTATTTAAATGTAAATTCAGTGAAAATATATTGAATAACTACATATGAATTTAAAAATAAATAAAACTACATACATACGAAGTAAATACACATTGTGTAGTAAATTTTACTACAGTATTTTTTTGAGTGTAGAAAAGACATGTGCTTTGAGGAAACAGTGGCCCATCGCTCGTCAATTAAGAGATTCCTTCTGGAAGAGGTGGATAGGTGAATATCCTATCCACCTACCTACGCTGACGCACCGTGTTAAATGGTGTCAACGAACACAACCAATTAAAGTGGGCGATTTGGGACTGATATGCGACGTTAATGTGCCGAGGAATCAGTGGTGTCGTGGTCGGATCGAAAGAGTATATCCAGGATCTGAAGGAGAAATTCGCAGAGCTGACGTTCGCACATCTAAAGGATTGATGAAGCGTCCCGTATCTAAGCTGTTCTTGACGTGGAAATAAGTGAATCGGGATCGATTCACGGGGGTGGGGTGTTGCAGAACGCCACTGAAGTTGAAAATTATGTGTCTATTGTGAACGCAGATTTACTTAAAAGGTTGAGTTACCTGTTCATACATGGAACACCGGCATAAATTTGTTTGTGCTTGTATTCTATGTATGAATAAGTAAAACTCAATAATTTGTCGCATAAAAAGTATATATTTAACTGTCGAATAATACGGTAATTAAACCGCTCACCTCAAAACTAGATTTCTTTAGAAGAATTTAATAAGTCTTACTTCAATTTAAAACTTTCCATAGAAGAGAGTAAAACTGCGGTAAGTAATTATCTTAATGTTCGCTTTCGTTTGTAACTTGTATTTTATAGAAATAAACCGCTTTATGCAGCCTTCATTTATATAACTCGCTGATTCGTTTTTAATTGCAACTATTGTAAATTGTGCGCGTTAAATTCGCATCCCTTCCGTCGCTGCCATGACAATAGGACTGGGGATCAAATTTTATTATAGTGATAAAGGTGATAGGAATTGCAAGGGACCAGGTAGTCGGTTCAAGTTTTTAGTTGCCTGATGGCTACAAAATGTTTTTTGTACGACCAAAAGATAAGTCCAAAATATTTCATATAGTAAAGCGTAACCTAGCAATTTGAGGTCCCTTGCTTCTAAATAAAGAAAGCAAATACATGTAAAAGAGAGCACAGTCAGCACAGTCAGCACAGTCAGCACAGCGAGTCAGTCGTCTTGAGTTGTCTGCAGTGGTCAGTCGTGCTGAGGTGCAGCAAGCAGTCGCGTCGTTTCAGTCGTCAAGTTGTAGAGTATAATAATAAATTGAATTTAAACCGTGCTCCGATGCTTTTCATTTACATTTGGGGGCTCAACCGGTGCCAACTACAAGTATAACATAAAGTAACGGCAAGTTAATCGATGTTAAAAAGTGAAGAGGAGAAAGAAAGGGCAAGGGCCGTCACAAAACAAACGTTAATTGTGCAAAGAACATATGAGACAAGATCCCGCTCTGAAGAAACGAAGAAAGTGGAGAGTGAAAATATAGCACAAGAGAGAAACACAAACAATAAAAAGAACGCTGAGCCGTTTGCACACACGCATAGATTAGAAATGGATGAAGTAAAAATAAAGATGGATGAAAACAACAAAAGTTTACAAGACTTAATTGAGTTAATGAAATTGAAACTAAGAGTAGATGAAGTTAACCAAAATCGAGCAGAGATTTCGGTAGAAAGTTTTGCGAAGATTGTTGGCGATTTTGATGGTGAGTCGGTTCCTGTTGAACATTGGTTCGACAACTTTGAGCACAACGCAGTGGCGTACAAGTTAAATGCTCAGCAGAAATATGTTCACGCTCGTGCCAAAATGACTCACACAGCAAAACTTTTTCTGGAAACGATAGTCGTAAGCTCATACGTTGATTTGCGCAACGCGGTGGTGGAGGAGTTTAAATGCTCAGTGAGCAGCGCAGAGCTACACAAGAGATTGTCACAAAGAAAAAGAAGTAAAGAAGAGAGTTTCCATGAATACATGCTAAGTATGCGAAAAATAGCAGCACTAGGTAACATAGAAGTCAGCTCCGTTATAAGGTATGTGGTTGATGGCCTCAGCATTAAGAGCGAATTTAAATACAACATGTACAGCTCCAAGTCATTACATGAACTGAAGGAAAAATACGACTTGTATGAGTGTTTGTGCGAAAAAGAGGAATCTGAAAAAAAATTTGTTGAACATAGTGAGACGATGAAAGATGTTTGCCAGTCAAAAGCGTCTCGGTGCTTTAATTGCGGTTCAACTGACCATCTGCGAAGAAATTGCCGTAATATTACCAAATGTTTTAAGTGTAACGGAGTAGGCCATATAGCCAAAGATTGTCAGGGCACTTCGATAGGCGTAAGGGTTGTTACCGATGAAAGGCGCCTAAAGGCTATTGCACTCAACGGTGTTAACATAAAGTGTTTGGTGGATACGGGTGCTGATGTCTCTGTTATAAAAAACACAGTGTATAGCAAGTTCAACAACGTGGTTTTGCAGAAATGTCATTCTACGCTACGTGGTCTTGGTAACGCTCAAACTTTGCCAATTGGTATTATCGAAGGAACCATACTTATTGACGGCTTTACGATGCAGCACAAATTTGTGGTCGTGCAGGATGATAAAATCGAGTTCGACGCTTTGATTGGATACGATTTCACCAGAAAGTTTTTTTTCACGTCGGACGAAAAGGGCTTCAGGTTTACGCCGGTAGCAGCGGGGAGCAACAAACCGAAACAAAACAGATAAGTATTTATAACATTGTTGAAACCAATAATGATATAAATGCTCCTTCACAGTTTCAACCGCTGATCCGGTCGCTGATTGATAAGTACCAACCAAGAAAACCACCTGCTGTCTGTCCAGTAGCGATGAAAATTGTAACCGATGGACAAATCGCGCCATTTCGTCAACAACCAAGTCGACATCCTGCAGTAGAAAGTGATGCTGTCAAGAACCAGGTCGATGAATGGCTGAAACAGGGGATAGTGCGGAAATCATCGTCAAATTTTGCCAGCAGAGTTGTCGTAGTCAAGAAAAAAGACGGCACATATAGAATTTGCGTCGATTATCGCCAATTAAATCGTATGGTGCTTAAGGACTGCTTCCCGGTTCCGCTGATTGACGACGTCCTTGAAAAACTGCAAGCCGCTAAAGTTTTCACCGTGATGGATTTGGAGAACAGTTTTTTCCATGTGCCGATAGATGAGGCCAGTCGTAAATACACCGCATTCATCACAAAAGATGGACTTTTTGAGTTCAATAAGGCACCATTTGGGTTCTGCAACTCGCCCGCTGCATTCATACGATTTATAAATCATGTTTTTCAAGATCTTATTTGCCAAGATGTAATGCAGTTATACATGGATGACATCATTATTTACGCTCAGTCGGTCGAAGAAAATGAATACAAGTTAGAGAGAGTGCTAGAACTGGCTGCAAAGTATAATTTGAGAATTAAATGGAAAAAGTGTAGTTTTTTGCAAAACAAGGTTCATTTCCTGGGACACACAGTGGAAAATAGTACAATTTCGCCAGGACAAGGAAAAATTTGCGCTGTGAGTCAGTTTTCTGTCCCGAAAAATATAAAAGCAGTACAGTCGTTTTTGGGATTGACGGGATTTTTTCGAAAATTCATCTATGGATACGCACAAATTGCCCGTCCTCTAACGCATTTGTTAAAGAAAGAAGTTTTGTTCAAGATAGGCACACCTGAGTTGAATGCTATAAACCAGTTGAAAGATGCGCTGACGTGTGAGCCGGTTTTAAGAATCTTCTGCAGAGAAGCGCCTACAGAGCTGTATACAGATGCCTCAAAAGATGGATTTGGTGCTACGTTACTACAGAAATTCGATGATCAACTGCATCCAGTCTTTTATTGGAGCAAAAAGACCTCCGAGAGCGATTCTCAACGGCACAGCTATATACTGGAAGTTAAAGCAGCTTATCTAGCTTTGAAAAAGTTTCGTCACTACCTACTGGGCATGCACTTCATATTGTTTACGGACTGTGCAGCTTTCACACAAACAGTAAGTAAGAAAGATGTGCCGCGTGAAGTAGCACAATGGATTTTTTATTTCCAAGATTTTGATTTCAAAGTACAACACAGAGATGGGCAGAAAATGAGACACGTTGATTGCCTTAGTCGGTATCCGTCAAAAGTTTTAGCAGTTTCGTCGGAAATTACGGCTCGTTTTAAAATCGCACAGCAGAAGGACTCGCATATCGCTGCCGTAATAGAAATTTTAAAGAATCGACCTTATGAAGGATTCAAGTTGAAGGGTGAAATTCTGTACAAAAACGTTGAAGGCAACGACCTACTAGTAGTGCCAAAGTCGATGGAATACGAAGTGATTTTGGAGGCACATAACGTTGGCCACTTTGCTGCGCAGAAAACGATGCACGCGATACAACAACAGTTTTGGATCCCGCACTTAGAGAGAAAAGTCGCAAACATCTTCAATAACTGCGTTAGGTGCATCATAATTAACAAAAAACTTGGTAAGCAAGAAGGTCTGCTACACTATATTGAGAAGGGCGACAAGCCGTTGCACACTCTGCACATAGATCATTTGGGGCCGATGGACAGTCAGCACAGCGAGTCAGTCGTCTTGAGTTGTCTGCAGTGGTCAGTCGTGCTGAGGTGCAGCAAGCAGTCGCGTCGTTTCAGTCGTTGTAGAGTATAATAATAAATTGAATTTAAACCGTGCTCCGATGCTTTTCATTTACATACATAAAGAAGGCGTTCAAAATTCAAAATAAAAGATACTTCTTAAGTAAAGAACGCATCCAAAATTCCAATAAAGAATGCATCCAAAATTCCAATTAAGAATGGATCCAGAGTTGCATAAAGAACGCGGCCAAAATTCGCAATAAAGGATACTTCTTAATAAAAAAACGCATCCAGAATTGCATAAATATGCACGTAAAAAAATTGTTTCTAAATACGTGCATTAAAAAATTGTTTTAAAATTAATATTAAAAACACGTTTTAAAATATGCAGTAAAATCGATATTAAAATTTTTTATTAAAATCAATATTAAAATCTAATGTGAGATCTGAATTAAAAATTTGTATAAAAATAGAAAAATCGTCAAAATCCTCAAAAACGATGGGCAGCATTAAGTTTGATAAAAAAACATTTCAATTTTTTTAGGCGAAAAATTGTATCGGTATTTGATCAAATGTTTCATAGTGTTATAGTTGTTTAGTGTAAAGTGATTTTCAAAATATTCGTAGTAATATGTTAAGAAAAAAAGGGAAAAATAATTTGTGATGGCCAATAATTTTTGGCAACTGTAAAAGTAATCGGTTATGTATATTTCGTAATGCTAAAGTGGCGTTCTCTATAGTCGTAAGATCCATGGCATATTTATATGCGCTAATTGAGAGGCGACTAAAGCTAAACTTGATTTAAACCCACCCTACGCGAGCTCCTTTAGGTAGGAAAAAAAAGAATAACTCTTCGCGGTCAATGAAAATTTCCCCTATTTTGTGGTCGATAAAGAAAATAAAGCTTTAGTTCTTTTTAGTGGTGCAGTAGCATGCCTACATTTCGGCCACAAATCCTGTTGTATCATATATATCCTATTTAACTTTTTTATATATATTATAGTATTTATGAAACCATATTATTTACATGTAATAATCCATTTGTTTTAGGAAAAATGGTAACTTAAAAACAATTTGTATTTTTTATATTAAACATTTTTATTTGGAATTCTAGATATTAGTTTTTTTTTGTGAGTGCGTCACATAGAAGATATAAGAAATCTGTATGTTGATATCTGTATGTTGAAATCTGTAGTGGCGGCCGTAGCTTAGTAGGTAGAGTGCGTGGCCCCTAAGCTAATGAACTGTGGTAGCCCGGGTTCAATTCTAGCTCAGACAGAAAGTTTTTTCAATTGAATTAATTTTTCTGTTCGGTCGTCACCTCTCTGTAGACAATGGCAAACCTCAGAGAGTAAAAATTGCCATGTAAAGTTTCTTGAGAACATAAGCCGTTCGGAGTCGGCATAAAACACGTAGGTCCAGTTCTCGATCATTTGTGATCAAACATTTAATAACACGCACAACACAATTGATCAATAGAAGCTAGGTCAAAGTCCTTCCAAGGGCTGAAATGGCCAGTTTATTTATTTTTGTATGTTTATATAATGATTATTTGGTTTTTTTTTTTGCGTTTATAATTATTTAAAATTTTTTTAGAAGTGATAATTTTTAATAATTAGTTTTATGATCTATGAAATTATTACATGAATTAAATTGTGAGCTTTAGATCAAGTAAGTTTTTAAAGAAGGCAACAAACAACAACAACAATAACTTTGTATAGAGTCAATCACTTAGCTGACTAGACAGTCTGTTTCGGAAATCGCTGCATTTTCTTCTTCAGTAGTCTTTGAGTGATTAAGCTTTGATCAACTCACTGTTTAAAGTAGCATATGAGTGCGCAGATTTTTGGAATTCATTCTTTTGAATTGTATGGCTGCTAATCGTATGACATTTTCAAAGCAGTAAGCTATTTATAGATCATCAACTCTATCAAGGTTGCCATCTGTTCTAGTTGCCTCTTTATTTATTTCAATATTCATTGGTGTTTGATAGTTTGTCGAAATGCACCATAGAAATGAAACGAGTTTTGCTTCGCCAGAAGCTAGTGTTCTAACTGAAAGGTGGCTATTTTCACAACCAAATGTTCAATTACACATGACTTTGACCGAAAATCGATCAATTATTAGATTATTTAATCAATTTGACATTAATTAAACTTATTGGCTGTGCTAATCTAATAATTGATCGATTTCGGTCAAAGTCATGTGTAATTGAACATTTGGTTGTGAAAATAGCCACCTTTCAGAGTTGTTGTTGTTGCCTTTTTAAAAACTTACTTGATCTAAAGCTGATAATTTTTAATATTTAACTACAATTAGTTGTCTTTATCAATGCTCTTAAAATTCTAGAAGATATGAGAAATTTGTAAATCATTATATTGAACATTGTTTTTTTTTCTATTCGTGGCTCTAATTATTAAATTTTTTTTTTGTGAGCGTAGCACATAACTACCATTAGTTGTTTTTTATAAATGCTCGTAGATTCTAAAAGCTAAAGTAAATTTTTATGGATTATATTGAACAGTTTGTGTTTAAATGTTTGTTTTATGAGTGTTAAATAATAAGTTCGTATAAGTAAATTTTATTTTTAATTAGATAATCTTAAATTCGAGAATATAGATATTTTCAATATTGTACCATGATGAAAATCTGGAAAGAAAAGAAAGAAAGCAATGTTATGATGAAAATCTGGAAAGAAAAGAAAGAAAGCAATGTTAAAATTTGGAAATGTTAAAATATAGTCTAAAATTTCATTGTGATTAGAATTTTTGTGACAAGAATTTTTGTAGTAATTTAGAGATTTGGGTGCAGGCTAAAATTAGAATAATAAATTTTATTGAAATTTTGAAATAATAAAATGTGAATAATGTTAGAATTTAAGCAGATGGTTCCTTAATTTAATTTCGGGGGGAGAAATAAACACAGGAGCGGGTCCAAAGGGAATACAAACGGGGGGCAGAATGATTTAGGGCGAAAGAGTAAGTTTCCAGTTGTTTTTTCTGTTGTTTGTGGGGTTATCATAAACGGTGCCACCAGGATGTTTACGCGAGAGAGTTAACAGCCCCTAGTTCTTCTTCTGACGTGTGAGTTGGTGAAGTAGCAGAGAGCATAAACTCGTTACTGTTTGGTTTTTGTAAATTTTTTTTTTTGGGTTTGCTGTAGTTTGATATTTTTTTATTTCATTTAATACGTTATTTCTTTTAGTTAAATTTATTGAGCTTTTAATTGCGGCAATTTATTTTCCGATCTAATTTTGTACATTCTTTCATTTTTTGTTACATTTTATATTCGTTTCAATTCAAACTTAATATTTACCTTATTATTGTATACAATGTAGTATAAAATATTGTAATTAAACATTTGTATGGACGGTCTGAAATGACACGGTAAAGTTTTTTAATTGGTCAAGGGTGGGAAAGAGCCTGTTTTTGGGAGGGTTTATAACCATGTTTGCCCCAGAACCCTCTCGGCTGAGTGGGAACAGTGTGTGCTGAGCCCCAACAGCTGGGCTCCAAAGTTTGGTGGTTGATTGGTTGAACCAGGGCACCCAACCTTTTATAATAAAAATTGATTTTCTTTTGCTTCTTTACAGATTTTTTTTGTTTTTGTTGTTTGTTGTTTGAATTGCGACGTATTTATAGTTTTATGCACGTGATTAATTGTACCCCGAGGGTACAGGTGGTTGGTCACCACGAACGCCCACTTCTTCCGAACTGCTAGCAATTGGCTAACTAGCACGTGAAGTCGTGACCAACCTACTCTCCGCGGGTCAACTGGACGCGAACAGTGCGGTCATCTTGGGAAGTGATCTGCAGGGGCGCTGCTACGGGGCGCCCTCAAAACAAAGAGACAGGGCGACTACTTCACAAGATGTAGGCGCCGTTCTACAACAGAAAAATTTTAATTTAATTTTGAATTTGAAATTAAGTTGAAATAACTGAACGGCATTTCCAACAAGATTACATTTTAAATTTAAATATTTTTTTACGCAGCCAATTTCGCTTCCGTAACAAGCAATCACGGATATTTTGAAATGCGTGCTTTTTGAACCTAGGATCTAGAAGTGTTAAAAAAGCGTATGGTTTTACCAATTCAATATTGTAATTTTTTTGTGATTTCAATGGCAAGCACTCGTTCTAAATTCTTGCCAATTTGACTTAAATCAGAACATTCCTCTGTTTTCTATAATAAAAAATATATCAATTTGAGCGTATATTGAATATTGTGAATATCAATTTGTATTAAAAGCCTTATTCTGGCAAAGTTACAATTGCTACCCAGTATTTTTGATACTTCTATGTGTTTATTGTAATGTTTTTTTTTTCAAACAAAATTTAAAGCCCAAAAATAATAAATTTTGATAAAAATTGTCACCTGCTTTTCAAATAGTGACAATTTCATTAAAACATTTTGGTACGCGTGTAACGTCATCAGATGATACGCAATTACTTAGTCACATTTCCACTTACAGTACCTTTTTTTTTAGTTTTGCCGACCACTGTTTAACATTTATCGAATCAACAGCTGCCAACGCAGCTTTATTTGTTGTTAAACAGCTATTTCGTTTATTAGTTTAGAGAAGACAGCAGTCATATTAGAGTTAAGGTTTTTGTATCGCATAAAATGAAAAAAGTCGAAAGTACAAGTCGATTTGACTTTTTTTAATATCTGAAAGTCGATTGCCAATAGTAAAAATTTAAGCAGAAGTCTTTCGACTTCGACTTGCACATCCCTAAGATATAGTATCATTAGGACTGTTCACATTTCAAATCGCTCATCAAATTATTTGACAATTGATATGACCAACAGATTATGTATAAGGGCCCTCAAAAGATACTACATGTCCATCCGACCTGTCAAGTCATCACACATGTAGTATCGTTCGTGTGCAAGAAATCAAGGCGGATGGACATGTCCGATGGAAATTGAAAAATTTTGACTTTTTGCTAAGTACGTCCGACATGTAGTTCCGTTTGCGTGCGCGGCCATCCAACTTAGTACATTTTGCCATTTGTTGAAAATTTTCAGAGAGAGCACATCTCGCGGCAAAACTGCCGAACGTAAGAAATATTATATTTTGACGCGAATTTTTTTATCTTTACCTAAAGTTGTGATGTTTTAGAATATTTAAAGCAAAAAACATAAAAATAAATGTTCAAAACAATTAATATTAATATTTTTAATTGATGTTAACACTTCGGCAGCTAAGAAATAATGAAGTCTATCCAAAGTCTATCCGTTATGTGCGATGTGTGTGAGGGCAACGAAAAAAGTCCCGTTACTTTATCGAACTATATGTACGTCCGTCATGTAGTATCGTTTGAGGGCCCCTTATGGGTTTGATGGTGAGTGCGAGCACTCATGACATCGTTGGTCAAGCTATTCCCAGCTAGAACAGTAACTGTTACATACGGCGTATATAACACGAGCGGTCACACGTTTTGCGTTACGTCCATATAAAATTTTTCATACAAAACTTGTGACCATTGCTCAAGCGGTGATCAAAATGTCACAAGGTTTGCATCTCTGATTCTCATCCGTGTGATCTGGCATCCCTTTCAGCCACACATGTTTTTACAATGAGAAAAATATATAGCTAAACTGCTCACACCAATTATAAATTCAGTTGTGCACTATCCTCCCCTCTCCCTATCCAGTTGTGTCTAACCCACCCCCTAGCCTTCAGGTTAGAGCTCTGGCCTCTTATATGACAAATTATAAACACAATTGTTTAAAGTTTTTACAATTATTTTTTAATAAAATATTTACCTTCCGGATAGATTTAGCATTGATTTTAAAATTTTAACCAGCAAACAATTATAAAAAAAATAATTCAGCATGAACAGCATATAACATCAAAAGCACATTTTAGCAGTTGCTTGTTTTTTCAAACAATTTGTCCCAAGTATTCATCAACATCTATTCAATTTCTTAATCTGAAAAGAAAAATTATTAAATTTCGTATGCACTATTTTTAATAAATTTTCAAAAACTTCCATATGATTGAACCGCTTTGTGTTGCATGTTTTTTTTTCTTGTTGAGTTTATTTTTTGCCCGCAAAATAGCTAGAAATACAAACACATATAACTTTTCTTGTTTTCCATGAAATGACAACATAAGAGTGTATTGGTGAACACCAATTTTTGTTTAGTTGTGTATGTAAACTTGTTATTGCTGTCTGGCAGGGTTCGGCGAACGATTTGACCAGTGTGAACACACTTAAAATTGTGTAGTACGAATAGGGGGTTTCAGACGAACGTACTTGTACGCTGACATGTACGATGACAAACTAACGGGAATATTTTGTTGAGCTTTCAAACAATCGTACATGTGCGAAGACTTCATTTCATTGCTGCCTCTCAAATAGAACACATCGGCGTAATGGCTAAACAATTTTTTGATGACCTTATGATTTAGCAGTCATTTTACATATTTAGAGAATTGTTTATCAATTTTAATGAATTATAAACAATTATAAAATGTTTCAAACGTTTTTCATATTAATTTTCTCCAATATTTTTTCCGCTTCGTTGCTGTTCACCCGCTGACGATTTTAATGAAATGAAAAAATGCAGCGAGTCGGACCGACATGCGTTCATAACATCGTATATGTCGGTCCGACCGGGAGAAAAATCAAAAATTTTTGATTTTCGTCCGACATGTCGGTCCGACGGTCTCATTTGCTTTCGAATGATCGTACATGTCGTCGAGCATGCCCAAGTCATCGCACATGTACGATGGTCTGAAAGCCCCTAATTTGTCAGTTCAAAAAGTTTTCAACCTGTGCATATCGTGGCAGAAAAGGGAGCGGAAGAAATTAACAACAAAATAATAATAAATAACTGTTGAAAATAATTTATAAAATAATTTCTTCTTCTTAAAATACGATTTTAGTAACAAGTGGTATCAACATTTTTTCGACATCGCGATCAGGGGCCGAATTACAGCATTCGTGATCGAGCAAAATTGTACAAGATTGATAGGCACTTATATCGTGGTGCCCTTCGTAATTTTCCTCGATCATGGATGCTGTAATTCGGTCCCTGCTTACTTCGGTGTTCAAGATAAAATTAAATATTACGAAAACTTTGATCAGTCTGAAAATTTTATCAGCTTGTGGTCAAACGATTTGACAAATGATTTGATGAGCGGTTTGAAATGTGAACAGCCCTATTGCTATCATAGAATAACAGATTAGCGATTTTTAACCAAAATTAAAACAAAATAAAATGGAAACAAAGCTTGAAGTAAGATATTTTTCATAGAAATAAATAAATTGAAATTTAAAACTTAAATATTGTTCGTATTTCCTTTTAGATGTTTGAAGGCGATGCAATTAATCTTGAAGGCGATATGTCTATTCCATCAGGTTTCAAAAACACGTCACAACCCGGCGCTCCTGATTTTAACACGTTAGATGAGCCTATCAAGGAAACAATAGTACGTAAGCCTCAAGGCAAAAATTTGATTTTGAGTTCTTCCGCTTTTAACTTCAATTGGAGTTACCGCATCATAGTATTATTTTTAATTTTAGTTACGGGACATACGTGCAGTCGGTATTAAATTTTACCATGTTTTGTACCCCAAAGAGAAGTCTAGTTTACTGAAAGATTGTATGCTCTTTGTTTTTACTTGTGTATTCATACAAATTAAACATTTTACATTCCAGGGGATTTATGGGGCCCTTTAGTGCTTTGTACTTTCATGGCTACCATTCTTCAGGGGTCTGCTGATAGCATGTATGATGGTGGCCCTGAATTTGCTCAGGTCTTTGTCATTGTTTGGATAGGAGCAGCGATTGTGACCTTAAATTCCAAGCTTCTCGGCGGAAATATGTAAAATAATTATAATTTATTTTTAAATGTTAATAATTTCGTCTTTTAGCTCCTTCTTTCAATCGGTTTGTGTACTCGGTTATTGTCTAACTCCTGTTGCGATATCATTAATTGTTTGCCGTGTAATTCTACTAAGCACACAGACAAAGATGCTATTCTTTTTACGTCTACTCACTACCATGCTTGGTTTCTCCTGGGCAACATACGGTAAGTTTTTTTCTATCATGTAGGGTCTGTTCAGAAATGCATAAAGTGATTTTGCAACACAACCAAAATGTTTGAAAAATGCCAATTTTGCATCACTTAAAACGCCAAACATTCTAAAATCTAATTTTTCTTTTCTTGACTTTATATTATTTAAATACAAATTCTAAATGTTTGATAGTTTAAATCATACTTGATTTTAAATACAAATTCTAGTTGTTTGATAGTTTAAAGTCGTTTATTGAGCTTAAGGTCAAAGTTAGAACAAAAAATTGTTCTAACGAATCTTTCCAAAGAAACAACAACAACAACAAAGTTTTTTCAATCAAGTATGATTTAAACTATCAAACATTTAGAATTTGTATTTAAATCAATAATACAACAACAAATACAACAACAACTTCAGTAAACATGCTTTGTTAGTGGAAGACTTCAAGCAGGCTGTTGGACTCCATAAATAATAACATAAGCATAAAGACTAAAGTAAATCAAAAATACAACAACAAATGTGAATGTATGAAATTTGAGAAAAACTGAGAAATTGACACTTCAAATCTCATCGCCCCTGTGGTGCAGTGCGTTAGTGAGCGCTTGCACGGGTATCACAAAGATTTCTGATGAAGCCTTAAGCACGGCCGAAATTGCAATAAAATCAGCTAGAATTTTTTCCTTTTCATATTGAAAAACTTTGTTGTTGTTGTTGTTGTTGTTGTTGTTGTTGTTGTTGTTGTTGTTGTTGTTGTTGTTGTTGTTGGTGTTGTTGTTTCTTTGGAAAGATTCGTAAGAACAATTAATTGTTTTAACTTTGACCTTAAGCTCAATAAACGATTTTAAACTATCAAACAACTAGAATTTGTATTTTAAATCAAGTATGATTTAAACTATCACACATTTAGAATTTGTATTTAAATCATATAAAGTCAACAAAATAAATGTAAAGTAACGAATAATTGTCAACTGTCATGGGGACGGGACGTAATCTAAGAAAACGTTGTAGCAATTATAATAGGCAGTTGTTTGTCGTAAATAATTGCACGTTCCCGAACAAGTTCAATTAAAATTTCGTCATCCATAGCTGTGGATATATAGAACTATCACATTAATAACGAAAATTCAACAAAAAGCGTAGTTCAACAATGTAAATAGCGCAATAATCGAATGTTATTAAGTTGCTAACCTCAATGTTAAGTTGCTCTTTGAACAGACTTAATGTAAAGTTACGTAGAATTTTAAATTCAACGGATTTTTACGTCTCGTTTCTTACGTTACGGTTGTTATAATCACTTGTAAAAGAAAGTTTTGTTTGAAACAATAAGTGAAAGAACGCACTGCTCAACTGACATTAGACCACATTACGTTACTTCAATTATAATTGGACCTTTACTCATCATTCGCATTAAAAAATTCACTTTGCAATTTGTACGCTTGAAAAATGCCAGTTGTGCGCACACTGCAAATTCAGTATGCATTTCAGAATAGACCCGTATTCTCTAACATTTTTTGTCTTTTTTTCCGTTTGCAGCTTCTTTCATTTTTCTGGGCGACAGTCAACCGCCGAATCGTAAACCTCTCGCAGTGTATCCAATTTTCCTATTTTTCTTCGTTGTTTCGTGGCTTGTTATATCGCACAATTAAACCGATTAAATGTTTATGTTTAAGTCGTTTCATTAATTTTTCGTACTTGAATTAGCCTAGGCCATAGTTTGTCAACTTACCTTTTTGCTTTGAAGTTCTCAATCTTTATTTTGTATACCCCCACGCATATAAAATGCGTAAAATATTGATTTTGTCACTCCGTTTGTTCAGGCGATAATACGGCAGATATAGAAAAGTATATATACAGGGTTGGAGTGGAATCCTTTAATCGCCGGAATCGGTTATAATTCCGGTAGAAATTTGAAAAAGATATACATTCTGGTTTTTAGTTCGAATCGGAATTTCCATCGGTTTGACGAGTTGCAGAAACGGATTTTATCGGTTTGATATTCGGAAACAAACCGGCCAGCTATTTACTAAAGGGATGTTAAACATATTATTTACTGCAGTTGAAAACTTGAAAAAATGTCAGTAAATTAAATCAAATCATTTCAATGGTAAAATGATATAATTTAGTAGTAGTAGTAGTAACTTCTGCTAAAAATCAGCGTTGCGGCTAATAAAAGCACAAAAGGAATTGGCGACGAAGTCATATGAGATTTACTAATTTCTGACACCAAAGTGAATGAATCCTGGTTAAGTGATATATCTCCGTGCTGAGCATTAAAATCCGTGGAGGAATTTTTTATTCCGTCTCCGGAGTCTCGATGATTTTCTCCTCCATTGGCTCAACAGCAAACACATTAGGTGTGTTAGCGTAGTCGAATGCAAACGAAATATTTTAAAAGTTTTTACTAGAAAGTGCCTGAAAAGCTTTCGTTAACTGAGAGAATTGAGTAATGGAGAGGACATCACATTTTCTCTCCGTTCAAGTCTTTTAAAGTTTTTAAAAGAATTTCATGTTGTAAAAAGATGAAAACTGTCAAATGGAAGATGTGTGTGAGTAGCCGCTGATTTTTTAGATTTTCTTATGTTTAACTGACGTATTTGACAGTTTTCATTATTTTACCAGGGTCCGAATTGCAGCATCCGTGATCGAGCAAAATTGTACAAGATTGATAGACACTTGTCTCATCGTGCCCTTCGTAGTTTTGCTCGATCACGAATGCTGTAATTCGGCCCTAGAAAAGCTTTTATTTACGTTTAAAGCTCAAGTTAATTCTCTCTCAATTTTATTACTTTTGACGTTTTTAATTTTTTTGCCGAATTACATCTTCCGTGATCGAGCAAAATTTCGAAGGGCACGACGAGACAAGTGCCTATCAATCTTGTACAATTTTGCTCAATCACGGATGCTGTAATTCGGCCCCTGTTTAATGATAAATGTGTTGTCATGTTTCCTCACCGTATTTGCAGTCGAGGCGCCATGCGGCAAGGTAGCCCTTGTTGCGCCTCCCTGTCGTCCCTCTGGCAGCACTGGTACGCTGGCGTATCGCGCGGCAAAGGCTCGCCGGATTGGGTGGTGTTCTTGCCAGCCCGGACTGACAGGTGGAAACTATACACGAATAAAAATCGTACCAGCTGACTTTAAAAAAATCTCCGCCTGGTAAAAAAACCCGAAAAAACCATAAACCACGAAAAATCTCGAAAATAGATAAATAAAAAAACCCGATTATTGTACGCGAAAGTGCTGAAAATGAAGAATGAGCAGAAATCGGTTGTTTGCTGTTGCCTCGCTGGCACGTCTCGTGGGTCGATCTCAGATGTTATCTGATCGCCCTTGGCTAACCCGCCCCTTCTGACCTCAAAAACAAAGACCAGCCATGGTTATCCTGCGCCGATTCTCAGGTCACCCCAAAAACTTCCATACTTACGCCACCCTGTCTCGTCTACGCCACCTGTTCCCCTTTACATTAACAACTCATCTTTTACCTGTATACAAATTATATTTATTATAGTTATCAAAAGCTAACCAACCACTTATTTTTTTTTTTATAACTATGCTTATACTAAAACAGTGATATATTAAATCTAATAGTAGAGTGTTACAGCCGAATATTGAAGAGTAAGAAAAGAGATCGTATTTCTAAGGATATGAAAAGAATACTTAAGATTTTTTTTTTAAATTAAAGTCAAGAAAATTGATTTGTTTTTTTTTTTAAATTTCTGAAAAAGCTTAAGCATTAATGCGATTTCAATATACGATATGTTTCAATTTATCAAATATTCCAGAATTTTAAGATTTTTCATTATAAATGCGTTTAAAAAGCTGTGTTTTTTTTCTTAAAAAAAATAAAATTCACTTGGAATGGCAGCTATTTCCATATATTAAACATCTTAAACTCTAAAACATTTATAAATGAAATATAATGAAACTTAGCATTAAATGCAAAAAATAGTTGGGAGCAGAAAAAGTCTTTTCTTTTGTTTATTTTAATTGATCTCGTGTTAGTTTAGTTCGAATTTAATTTTTAAGAGTTTTATTTTAAGTTAGATTAATTTAGATTCGTTTTATTTTAAATTAGTTTTCGTTTATAGTTAATTTATTTGGAATTCGTTTCCATTAATATTCGTTTAATTTTTAGTTAGTTTTCAATTAGATTAGTGTAATTTTACGTTAGTTTTCATTTATGTGGGTTTGATTTTATGTTAGTTTTCATTAGTTCGTTATTATTGGCTTTAGTTTATATTCGTTTTATTTTGAGTTTTGTTTCCGGTTATAATGATATTATTTCCGTTTAGTTTCGTATTAGGTTGATTTCTTTTTTTTGTTTTTTTTTTTAATAGGTCGCGTATTTAGAATTTGTTTGCTTTATGGGAAGAGAAAATAACAGAAACGTATAGATATTTTCTTTACACGTTATTTAGAAATTAAAATAATAAATTTTGTTTCATTTCTTCAGTCACGATTGCTTCAAATACTTAAAATAATACTTTAATTCAATATGCTTTCAACATTTAACTAGTTACTTAAGAATATTATTTATTTTCGCGTTAGTCTTAGCTGTCGCGGGGAATCTCGAAGGTTGAATAGACTAGTATAGAAGAGTTTTCTTATGATACCTCACGGTAAGTTTTCTTATAAGTAAAGCTTGGTGGTCCATCGGCTCAAAAGCATAGATCTTTTATATGTTGCTTATCCAAAAAAATGCGCATGAAATTAAATTAATTTAAAGTTAAATTATTACTTCCAACTAAGGGAATTTTTACAATTATAAATAAAGGATTTAACATCAAAGATTTGGCTTAAATAACCCGCCCTTCTTCCTTCCTTTTTTTTGTATTTAACAAAAACGCTTACCAATCCCAGGCCACAGTTTAGCAAACCTGGGGTTAGTGCCGTAATGGTGGATGTAGTTGGTGTTGTAGCTGGGTCTTGTTGCTGGAGCTGGAGCGGATGATCGTGATGTTGTTGATGATTAAGGTGATGCGTATTGTAGTTGTAGCTGATTATGATCGATTTTTAATTGTTGGTGAATGTTGTTTAGGTTTCGGTTGCTATGATGAAGGTTGTTGTTGGAGCTGAAAGCGATGATGGAGATGTAGTGGTTGTGGGATATTGCTGGTTATGATGTTGTTTATGATGAAGATGCTTGTGCTGATGTAGAAGATGTAGTTGTTGTTGGTGGTGGTTTGCGTGTCGATATGGTAAATGTGTTTTGAGTACTTGCTGTTGATGCTGATGGTGCTGGATTGTGTTAAAGTGGTTGTTGGTGGTTCATTGCTCTGGTACAAAGTTTTTCTCAGTTTATTTCTATCTTTCAACTTTTAATTTTTACACGGTACATTTTCCAATTTCCAGTTTTATATTTCGTCTTAGTCCTGTTGGGTTTTTCTCATTTTTTTTCTTTTTTGTAGTTGAGTTTATTTAGTTTCGTTAGTTTTCTCTTAAATTTTCACTATTTTATTTGTACCTTTTCTTTCTTTCCACTGTCACTCACTTCTATGTTTCTCTATTTCTTTCTTAATTTCAATTTATCATATTTTTCTTAGCTATTCTATTTTCTTAATTTTTTTTTTCTATGATTTATCTTTCTCATCCTTTTGTCTCATTTTTTTCTTATCTGTTATAACTTTAGTATTACAATTATTTTTAGTTTAATTATTTGCAATTTTTTTTTCTTATGGGTTGCACCTTTTATTTTCACGTTTCCAATTTTTGAAAACTTTTTCCAAGTTAATTTTTCTTCAAAATTCATTTGTTGCAATTTTATACTTTTCTTTCTTGTGAACTTTCACCAATTTCTTTCCCATTTTCACTAATTAATTTAATTCTCTTTTAGTTTCTTCTATTCTCTAGGCACATTAGTTTTTCAATTATTTTTAGTTTAAATCTTTTCTTCTATTTTCTATTTCTACTATTTTCTTAGTTTTGCACATCTTTTTTCAATGCGTGTTTTCTTTACTTTCACTTATTTTAGTTTTCTCTGAATTTTAGTATTTTTCTTTCTCTTCTAGTTATACCTTTTCATTTTTTTTTTTTTGTTTTTACTATTTGGTTTTACTTTCCTTTTTTAATGTATCTTTTCTTTACTTTAACTTATTTTAGTTTTCTCTGAATTTAAGTATTTTTTTTTTCTCTTCTATTCGCTTTTTAAACTTTAGCTAATTTTCAATTTACTTTTCAATTTCCTGACTTCTTAGTTTTTTTTCTTTCACTTCTCTTCCATGTTTTGGTTTTAGCTTTTCACATTTCTTCTTTCTTTGCATACTTTTCTTTTCAGAGTACTTCGTATGCTGCTTTTTTCAATTCACACTTCCCTTATTCGTTATTTTTTTCTCAAAATTTTCACTATTTCCTTGCTTTACTTCTTTATTTTCAATGCTTCAAATTTACTTTTTTTTTTTAAAGTTTTTTCTATTTTATTTTAGTTCTTTTGGCCTTTCTATTTCCACTTTTCTACTTTCTTATCATTTCAAGTTTGAATTTTTTTTAAAATTTTAGTTTCTTTTAATTTTTCTGTCAGCTTTACGCACTTTTTTTATTTTTGTTATTTTCGCCGCTGGTTGTAGTGGGATGCGATGGAGTGCAGGGGGATCCCGGGGTGCTGAGGGTTGAGCTGTTGCCCTGCCGCGAGGCTTTAGCTGCTGCTGTCGTTGCACGCTCTGCGTGCTAGCTTTTCGTTAGCTGCTGTTGCGGGTGCTCTGTGGGTCTGTGTTGCGTTAGGTTAGGGTGACGCTGTCGTGAACCGCTGGCGAAACGTCAACGGTGGTGACGATTGTGTTGGCGCTGCGACACTATGGAGCGCTAGATGTTGGTGCCCTGGGCACCGTGGATGAAGTGCTGCGCCCAGCGGAGTGCTGGTACTGTGTGATTGTGTTGACGTGGCTGGTGCGTTGTCGCTACTGTCTTGCAGCCAACAATTAGGACTGTGTCGGTTGCAGGTGTTTCTGGCCTGGCTGCTTCGGCCTTGGTACGTTTGCGAGGTCTTATTGAGCGAGCTATTGGGGTTTTCTGTGCTGGTCGCCTGCGGTGACTGGTTGTTAAGGTCAGGTTTCCACAATCAACTCTAAGCCACACCTAAGTTTAACCGATAATTATTCTGATTAGTTAAATTATTTTGCCAACTATAGTCAATTGTATAGCCATACTCAAGTTCAACTTAAGAATAGCTGGCGGACCCGGGGCTTAGGTACTTACCGGCAGCTGGTAGTGTGGGGTGGTGTTGTCGTTGCAACGCCTTTGACCTTTTTTCCATGGAATTATTTCACCCAGAATGTATGTTCGGTGCGATTACCATCAATGCGATCCCTAATTTGGTCCAAGTATAATCACCCAATACTGAGTTGCTGTCGAGTACTCCACGTCCGCGTTCGTTCTTCAGCACCTCGATTCCTTCTCGTCGCGACACAGGACGAACGTACCAACTGTTTTTTTTCAGTTCCCTCGGATACTCCCAGGATCCGGAGTTCTAATTTTAATCTATTCTTGTGCGCCACCCGTTGACTTCTCTGGTTTTTCTATATTTCACGAATGGCCGGCCTCTGCGACAGCAACGTCTGCCCAGGTTTGTATTTTTTTTCGTTCAATGATTTTAAGTACTTTGGCAGTGTTGCCACCTGTCATCGGTTAAGGTGAGTACGCATTCCTTTTCGAGGCATTTAGACGTGCCAACTACCGAGGTTTGTCCAACTTCGCTCCTTTTTCGGTGGAATCGACCATAACCGAGAGGAGTAGGTAATGGTTGGTTTGGACTTTTGGATGACACGTCGAAAAATGACCGTTAACCGACGCTTGTTTCGGTATCCCCATTGGCTACCGATTCAAGCGCGTGTCGGATCGCGCCATTTTTCAGACCGGTTTATTGTCGCCGAAACTAATTTTGCTATTGTTGTTGGTGTTTATCCACCTCAAGCATGTTTATCGCCATTTTGTTCGCCCGAACGTTCTCGAACCTCACCGCGATGCCACATTTAAACGGAAAAAAAATTGTGTGCACCGCCACGCTAGAGGGCGCTAATGGAAATACCATGGGTATTCATAAAATGTATTATTCCCTAAATGCAGGTGCCCATGACAAACCCAGGGACTCTCGACAAGCTTCTTGGCTTAAGAGGTATTTGGGAAAAGATGGCACCATTCACTCTATCAACCTACATTCGAACTCGATTTATTGTTTTAAGTCTTTCGCGTGGAAAATTCCTAACGTCTTACCACTTAAATCTTCTAACTCATACAGACTATTCCCTACTGCCCTCACTATTCGACACTTTAGAAAACGCTTTGAAAGTTTCGCAGTGATTTGCTTGGAAAAATCACTAAGCTGAAAGTTTCGTCGGTAGACCTCTTGTCCAGGTTGAAACTTAATCTTTCGACTTTTCAAGTCATACCTTTTAACATTCTGTTCGTGACTCTTATGGAGCTGTTCGCGGATTTTGTTGCGGATCAAGTCTTGCCGAACCGGCTTCGGTATCACCAACGTCTCAGGATCGCTAAGCACACCTAGTTTCTTTGCTATTTTATAGGCGCTTGCATGCGTGATCATGTTGTGACCGAAGAGAGCAAAGTAGGGAGTCATTCCTATCGAGGAGTGCACCGGAGAACGCGATGTCTTATTCCAAAATTATCGATCATTTCGGCAAATTCTTTACTTAAAAATTGCACGCCATTGTCAGACATAAGTATTTCTGGGGTACCGAATTTATGAAAACTTCTGAAATTAGAAACTGGATTACATTTCGCGCGGTCGCTTTCGTCATCGCTTTTAACAGGGTGAATTTTGTGAAATAGTCTAAGACTATGAAGATATAAGTATTTTTCTTTTTAGAACGAACGTATGGACCAAGAAAATCCACATAAATTTTTTGAAAAGGCCGTGCTATTTGCGACTCTTGCCCCATAGGCGGTCTTAGAACCATTTGAGCTGCTTTGCATTCTTTGCAGACTTGACAATCATTAACGAAATTGAGGACCTGTTGGTTCATATTTGGCCAATAAAAATATTCCTTGATACGCTTTAAAGTTTTTGTGAAACCACCATGAGCTACTTGAGGAGGTTGGTGTGCATTAGCAATGATCGACTGAGTCAAAGACGCTGGAATCCACAGTTTCCAGGAAAAATCTTCACCATCGGGTGTACCATCATATGGGACCGTACGCTTGTAAGCAAAACCATCGATTACCTTGAGGTCAGGCAACTGGGAGTGATTTTCGGTTATGGTATTTAACAAATCCCTATACTCTTCGCTTTGAAACTCTGGTGATTCGAGGTCAATCAATGCCTTTACCTCACAACTTATTTCGTCCATGTCGTAGCGTGACAATGTGTCGGGAACGACGTTCTGAGCCCCTTTACGATGCGCAATCTCGAAACTAAAGCTTTGCAGATACAAACTCCACCTCGCCAATCGACTAGTTAAGTCTTTATGCGACATTAGCCATTTTAGGCTGGAGTGATCCGTTATCACCGTGAAAGGCATTAGCTCAATATAGGCTCTGAACTCCGTAATCCCCATTACCACAGCTAGACATTCGCGCTCGGTTACCGAATAATTTTTCTGGGCTGGCTTGAGTTTCTTTGAATAGTAGGCGATAGGATATTCACCACCTTCATCGTCCTTTTGAAACAAAACGCCGCCAATTCCAATATTAGACGCGTCAGTTTGAACATAAAAGTGTTTCGAAAAATCTGGGTGTACCAGGACTGGACTAGAAATAAGAGCTGTTTTTAATTTGTCGAAGGCGCTCTTTGCCTCATCACCGAACTCAAAAGTTTTCGCTTTCTTCAGCGTGTCGAAAATAGGTGCTGCTATAGTAGCATAATCGCGAATAAAGCGACGGTACCATCCCGTGGCTCCCATAAAACTGCGTACCTGCTTTGGAGTTTTTGGATAGGTATATCGGTCAATGGCATGAACCTTGTCGGGGTCTGGTCTTAATTTACCCTCGCCTACAATATAACCTAGGTACCTTAGCTCGCTACAACAAAACTTTGATTTGGCCACATTAATGGTTAGGTTGGCCGAACTTAACAACTGCGCTACTTGCTCTAACTTTTTGAGGTGACTATCGAAATAGGAAGACACCACAAGGAGATCATCCAAATAAATGAAAACGCTTTCACGAAGATTGGCTGGCACGACTTTGTCCATCAACCGACATAACCTTTGGGCTGCATTACATAGCCCAAACGGCATGACGGTAAACTGACACAGCGGACGACCTGGCACTGTAAACGCAGTTTTCTCTCGGCTACTGACGGCAAGCGGAATTTGCCAGAAGGCGTCCTTAAGATCCACACTTGAGATAAAGTGTGTGTCGCCGAGACGACTGAGCAACCCCTCTATGTGTGGAAGTGGGTAGGCGTCCTTCACTGTGAGTGCATTGAGCTTGCGAGCGTCCAGGCACAGTCGACATTTCTCGCTTTTTCGCACGAAGGCCACTCGATTGTTCCATGGACTCTCGCTCGGCTCAATGACTCCCAGTGAAAGCATCCTATCCAGCTCCGCAAACATGAGACCCTGAACAGCCGGTGAGACTGGGTAGTGCTTATCTTTCACGGGCACTGCGTTGCCGATATCAATGTAGTGCTCTTCTAAAGACGTCTTGCCGAGACCTTTCTTCGTGAAGCAGGGAAATTTTGCTATAACTGCGTTAAGCCTGTGTTGTTGCTGCACTGTCAAAACTTTCATTTTAGGTGTTGCCTGACTTTGAACTTCTTCCTCCAAAGCAATGTTGTTGGTTGTTATGCTATCAACTTTGAGCTGCATGGTATTGAATTTCTTAATGAAATCTACACCTAGAAACAATTCTCGTTTTAGAGAAGGTGTTAAATAAAAAACAATCTCCTGCTCTTGGTTATCGAATTTAATTTTTGCTTTAACGCGACCTATGATTGAATGCATTCACCCATCGGCAGTTTTGACGAAAGATTTAAACTTAAAAATTGGCAACTTGCACTTTTCTACAAAACTTAAGCAGTTATTCCCTAAACATGATACTGGTGCTCCACTGTCTAATAATCCCTCAATTCGTTGTCCATTGATTTCGATGTTCGTATAAAATCTACTGTCTTCACCCTCATAAAGTTCTGATGCTGAAATTTCTTTATGATTATTTTTCCTCAAACGATATCTAACCCTGGCTTTTTCAATTTTAGTTGGCTGCTCTGAAAATATTCTTTTTCTGACTTCCTCGTAGTTCTTGAGTCTCACATGAAATGGCTTAATTTCTTTTAATTTTGCTTCGACGGTATTTACGGCTTGATCGCAACGACTTTTATTACTATAGTTACTAGATGTTAAAACTACAACTCTCTTTTCTATATCGGTCTGTGTGGCTGACGTTAGTCATTCTGTCGTTTCTTGAGTCTGAGTTTGAGTCTGCGTTTGAGCTGATCTAGACTCCACCTGCACATTTCTATTTGGCCTAGCAGTTCCCTGGCATTTCGGACACTTTGGGGTAACTACGCCCTCTGTTCCACACCTATAACAAAAAATTCGCCTTACGGCTGCAGTACACTCAACAAAGTTGTGCCCTGGCTGTTTGCAGTTCCAACATGGAAATACTCGAGAGGAATTTATGGCGTCTAAATCAAAAGCTTGAGTGGAAAATTCCTGCTCTACATTTAACTCGTGCACTTGCGCAGTGCGAGGTACATATTGACGCGGAGGCGGTTGATAAGCCTGGCGTTGATAGTTTATATGCGTCTCAGCCTTTTTGCAAAACTCAGTCAAACCCTCTATGCGCATGGCAAATAGTAGCTGTGACATCTCTTTTCGCAGATTGCTCCTCATTATCTCGACTAAATCCTGTTCTGCCAGTGGATTACGCTGTTGGTTCCTTAGTGTCAACACAGATTGATAAAAGTCGTCGAAAGTTTCATCCCGTTGTCTTCGATCCATAATTTGTCTTTGGATTTCGAAGTCGCTTTCGTGTCGCTTGAACTGAGTCACCAGCGCTTCTCGAAGTGCGTACCAACTTGGTATTCGGTTTAAGCGGTGAAATCCCCAGAACCATTGAGCTGCGTTTCCTGTTAGCAAACTGTGAAAATTCCTAATTACTTCTGGCCATGGATATCGGTAATCATTACACAAGGTCTCTACTCGAAAAACGAATTCGTCCACGCTGATCGATTTATTTGTACCATCAAACTTAAATCCCCATTTGTCCATCTCCACACGTCCCGGCTGTTCTGTTTGTTGGTAAGGCGCAAAAGGAGCTTGTACCGGCCCTGTATAGGCAAAGGCACTGGGCTGACGTACTGATGGTCCAGCTCGTTGCTCTTGGAGTCGATTCCTATTCTCAACTTGGTAAGTATGAGAATGAGCAAAAACTTGCGGCTGCAGCACACTTGTCGGTTGCGGCCTATGCGGTGGTGGTTGCGAAAAATCTGGGAAGGATTTCGAGATGCTCCTGGTGTCCTGTGATCCAATTTGTTGGTGCTGCTCCATATTTCGATCTGGCCACGCCTGTGAATTCATAGACGGGGGTGGTGGAGGTGGTGGTTGTAAAGTCACTAACTTCGTAACCGCTGGTCGGCTCTCTGAATACTGAGGCGTCATTGACCCTAAGCTTTCGGCTATTAATTGTGGGACTAACACCCGCAAACGCTCCTCCATTCCCCACTGCTACTTGACGTAATCCCTTATGTTAATGCTTGAGTTGACTATACCTTGGGACGCTGGTGCTCTTCCTGACGACCTGTCTCTTACGCTCCCCATCTGCGAATGTTGCTGGAATTGCTTTCGCACGTTTAGAGCGGTTAGGCTGCTAAACTTTGGAGACGTGATGCTGCTATTAGAGAAGTTAAGCTCTTCCGAGGTACGTCTAGGTGCTGTTGGTTGTGCACTCTGCATCGCCATAAGTGTTGTAATAGTCGTCGTCGCTGTGGTAAAAATCGGTATGGTGGTTCTCATCGGGCATGTTTTTTGAATTGCCCCTGTACTAGTGGTTGTTGTGGGTACTAGGCCTCCACTTTCGGCTGGATTCGGATTGGTTTCACTATTATCCATTTTTCTTTGTTGCCTAGTGTGAACCATGCCCCAGGAATCGTTATTAAAAAGAATCAAAAAAAAAATATCAAGAAAATTGAAAATGCTTCAAACACCTATGTTGTTCCAATCGACAAACGAGAATTTGCTGAATCAAAGTTAGCGTCCGTTATGACCTGAGAACCAATTTATTCAAAAACGAGAAACTTTACTTATTATGTTAGAACCGATGGTTTCAATGCGCCACAGTTTACTTAACTGTTGTTCGCCAAATGCCAAAACGAAGGAAAAAATTACAACAAATTAAGATCAAAATAAATGTCCTGTGGTTGCAAAACTTAGCAAAAAAAAAATTTTTAAATAATAATAGTAATATGAGAAATGGTAATAATATTTATAGAAATAATAGGTGAAGGAAATAAATATAATATTCGAAAAATATTCGAAAAGTTGATAAGATGTAAGTATATTAATTAATGTTAAGCATAATAATAACTGAACTCCATAGAGGTCAAAGAAATTCTGTCGTAGTATGTAGTAATATAGAAATGTAGGAACGTGATATCAAAAAAAATTGTAACTATTTTAGAGTAGTCTAAAATTTCGCAACTTATCAAAAAATTAAAAGTTTAGGTTTATTTTTATCTGAATATATATATATAAAAAAATTGGCTTATTAAAGCTCGTAGATGGAAGTAAACTTAATTTTTTTTTTCCAACCCGAAGGTAAAAATCTATATATATATATATTTTTTTTTTAAAAGTATTTTGTTTATAAAGATAATATATATAAAGAGGGAAAAATTGGGATAATCAGAACTTGGCTATCGCTTCAAAAAAAAAGTATACGTAAAAAAAGTAAAAAAGGAGACTAACTTCGGTGAAGTTGAATAGTCTAAACAAAAAGAAATTATAATTCCAAAACCGAATAATCAAAATACTAAAATAGCTGATAATGATAACTCAAAAAAAATTAAAAATAGATAGGCATTAAATTGGGATGGTGGCGTAAAACAAACAAGAGTGGCGTAAAAATTAACTTCGACGAGACCAGCGAAAGCAACCTTCTTCATTGTGCCATAATTGCACCCTCCAAATCGAGGTTCTTAAACGAAACTTACCACAATAATTTCCTACGCTGAGGTCGCTCAGGCATATTCGCTTCAGGTCTAACTCCCAATCGAGGTATTTTTTTTTTTCAACTAAGCTAGCCTGTCACATTGTTGACCCCACTGACCTGAGGTCCTACTCTGCAACGCGACTCGAAAAGCAAATGCGATTCGAAAACAAAATCACACCATGTAAATACATGGCTTAAGATTTCTAAACGGCAGTAAATTCTACCTCTGCTTTAAAATTCCGTTTTTGTCGGCATTGAATTTGAACCCATCAAAAATTTGTCAAAAAACATGTAAATCCATGGCACGATCCTGCTCTCGAACTGCACCCGCACCCCGAATCGTACTACAGAGCAAGGCCCCTGGCTGCTCTTCCCGATAGGGAGCGATTTTCAAAAAAACAAAAACTTAAAAGCTTAGGATTTCACAGAAATGATGATTGGTTTGTGAACAAAACCTCATTGCAGTTTCCAGAAGAGAGTCAATGGCTCCTCTCACTAGGTAAAAAATTCGCTCTGCCCATAACGAAAGAGAATTTTTCTCCTATACATTTAATCGCAGACATGGAACAATGCATACAGACAATAGAAGATGAGAGAGAAAAAGAAGTTGCCAGACTGAAAATTGCAAACAAAATAACGACATTCAAACGAAAAATCTCAAATACACCAAAGGAAAAACTAATTCTAAAAACCTATGAGACAACGAAAAATTTTTTAAAAAAACATGATGACAGTGATAACTACAGCAGATAAAGGAAACAAAACGGTAGTTATATACAAAAAAGATTACAAAACAAAAATGAAGGATTTATTGAACGACAAGAAAACTTACAAAACAATAAGAACTGACCCCACACCACAACTACAAAAAATCAACAATGATATTATAAGAGAATTGTTCAAAAACAATAAAATTAATATACAACAGAAATACAAATTATCATGTTCAGCAGCAAACGCACCAAGACTATATGGCTTACCCAAAATACACAAAAAAGACATACCACTAAGACCAATATCTTCATCAATGAATGTACCTTGCTACCGACTATCCAAGCACATAGGTGGAATTTTAAAAAACATAATTTCGGACAAATATAACATAAAAAATGTATTCAAACATAAAGAAGAATTACAACACGCAATTCTGGAAGAAGACGAAATTCTGATATCTTTTGATGTTATATCGCTCTTTACCAATATTCCGACATATATTGCGATAAAACACATAATGAAACAATGGACAACGATTGAGAGGCACACAAATATTCAGAAAAGGGAATTTTTAAAAATACTTGACTTCTGCCTAAATAAAAATAACTATTTTAAATACGACGGGACCATATACAAACAAATTTTTGGAATGCCTCAACACTAACAACATACACATGAAGTGTATTTACAAATACGTCGACGACATTTTTGCTATTGTTAAAGAACAAGATAAGGACATAATATTAACAACATTAAACGAGTATCACAACAAAATACAATTTACAATGGAAGTAGAAAAAAACAAAAGCATTGCATTTCTGGACGCCAAATTACACAGAACAAATAATAAAATATGTTTCAATTGGTACTCAAAACCAACTTCCTCAAATAGAATAATAAACTTTAGATCAATGCAACCAATGAAACAAAAAATCAACACAGCTAACAATCTCATAAACAAAGCACTGGACATCTGTGACGAAAAGTTTAAACAAGATAATATTAACAAAATAAGAAACATACTTAAAACTAATGACTACCCCAACTATATAATAAATAATCTAATAAATGACAAAATCCACAAACTCCGCAATAAAATCCAACCACCAACTACAGCAACATCTGGCAACCCTAAACAATTCTATAGCGTACCATACATACAAAAACTAACAGAAAGCAAACACCTCCACTCTGTGATTAAAAAAGATAACACAGCATTCGCACACAAATCAAACCAGACACTTAGAACTCTCTTCACAAACGAGAAAGACAAAATAGAAAAACAACAACAACATAACGTAGTCTATGAGATCGGATGCACTGGTAAAGAAGGAGAGCAGTGTAAACTAGTTTATATAGGAACAACAAAGAGAACATTAAACACAAGAATCAACGAACACCAAGCGGACGTGAAGAAAAGAAAAACAACAACAGCTCTAGCACAACACATTTTAGACAACGGACACACAGCTGATTTTAAGAACATAAAAATTTTGGACAAAGAGAACAATCACAACAAAAGATTCACGTTGGAGACTCTGAGAATTCAACAAAAACTAAGGACAGCAATGAACACAAAAGAAGACAAAGATGCAACAAAAGCTATATACACACTAGCTTTAACTTAATATTATATTGTCAACAGTTTAAATGGTTTAGTGTTATATGTTAGTTCAATTAATTTTGTTAGTAATTTTTAATGACAATTTTAAATTTTTGTTTAATTGAGCGTTAAAAATGTAAATTTAAATTCTTTTGTTACAAAAATTGTGTAAGTTTAAAGTGTAATTTATTAATTTATGTACATAAATAAAATAAATACGATTGCAGATTCAATCCCTGAAGAAGCAGAAAAGAAATCTGCGAAATGTCGGAGGAAAACATAATGTTAATAAAAGTTTTTTAATTTAATAACATTATATAAACAAAGCAGACCAAAAAAGCCCAAATTATAAAAATAAACCACAGCAAATTAAAATTGGTCAAATAATTAAAATCACAAAAACAATTTAATTTTAATTTGACCTTCCTCTAAGCCCGCACGCAGTGAAGCATATGAGCCACACTGTGCGCAAAAACAAAACTGCAAAATAAACGCGTGGGAAGAAACGAGATGCACTCGATGTTCGTGGTTGCACTCATAAACAAAACGCTTCGCTCCCAGTCTAGCCCATATGCTTCACTGTGCGCGCTGCCTAAGAGTGCCGCTACCCCCTTTTTTGTACACTAGGTGCACCCTCCGAGTCGAGGTATTTTCGAACTTAGCTAACCTGTCCCGTTTATGACCCCTCTGGTCAGGCTGCTCTTCTCGGTCTGGAGTATTTTTCAAAAAACGAGATTTATTGTATTTTACGGTTTACATGCATGAAATCCCCTGCATGATGGGGATTTTTCACCATACGGTGTTAAAAACAGCCGCCCAATCTGGGAACAGACGCTGGCCAACACGCCGCCCAATCTGGGAACAGACGCGTGTTGGGCTCGCTGGGGTACGCGGGTGCGCTACTCCCGTCATCCTACATATTCCACGCAGGATGCCCCTGCGGGTTTGAATATCTAAAAAAAATAAAAAATTATAATAACAAAAAAGTTTAATTCACTCATCGGCCTCCAGTATCCGTCGCAACTGCAGTCGCGGTGCAAAAAGCTTCACGCTGCAGGACTTACGGAAACTGCAAACGCGATGTGAACTACTAAAAGAAAATCCTTAAATTATTTCTAACTTTTAGCCCTAGCAGTAAAAATCCTACCGAAAAGAACCACGTCGCAACTGCAGTAGAGGCGCTGTGGCCTAAACGCTGCAGGACTTACGTGTTCTTAACTAAGAGGACCTGCTTTGGGTCTAACAAAAACTATACCAAAAAAACTTATTATTTTTATTTTCACCCTAGCAGTAAAAATCCCACTGTCAAGAACCACGTCGCAACTGCAGTCGAGATGCTATGGCCTAAACGCTTCAGGACTTACGGGTTCTTAACCTACCAGGACCTGCTTCAGGTTTAACAGAAACTATACAAAAACTTACTCTAAGGCCCGAAACGAGAGTTAATTGATTTCCTGATTGGCTCCTTTTGCCTTAGACCACGTCGCAACTGCAGTCGAGGTTCAAAGACCTAAACGCTGCAGGACGTGGCTAGACTCCAGGAGACCAAACTAAAAAGCAAAAAAGACCTAAACTTTGTCGGACCCCACGTTGGGCGCCAATTCTGTCATATTACGGCCCCACTTTGGGCGCATATTCTGTCATGTTTCCTCACCGTATTTGCAGTCGAGGCGCCATGCGGCATGGTAGCCCTTGTTGCGCCTCCCTAACGTCCCTCTGGCAGCACTTGTACGCTGGCGTATCGCGCGGCTAAGGCTCGCCGGATGGGGTTGTGTTCTTGCCAGCCCGGACTGACAGGTGGAAACTATACACGAATAAAAATCGTACCAGCTGACTTTAAAAAAATCTCCGCCTGGTAAAAAAACCCGAAAAAAACCATAAACCACGAAAAATCTCGAAAATAGATAAATAAAAAAACCCGATTATTGTACGCGAAAGTGCTGAAAATGAAGAATGAGTATAAATCGGTTGTTTGCTGTTGCCTCGCTGGCACGTCTCGTGGGTCGATCTCAGATGTTATCTGATCGCCCTTGGCTAACCCGCCCCTTCTGACCTCAAAAACAAAGACCAGCCATGGTTATCCTGCGCCGATTCTCAGGTCACCCCAAAAACTTCCTTACTTACGCCACCCTGTCTCGTCTACGCCACCTGTTCCCCTTTACATTAACAACTCATCTTTTACCTGTATACAAATTATATTTATTATAGTTATCAAAAGCTAACCAACCACTTATTTTTTTTTTTTTTATAACTATGCTTATACTAAAACAGTGATATATTAAATCTAATAGTAGAGTGTTACAGCCGAATATTGAAGAGTAAGAAAAGAGATCGTATTTCTAAGGATATGAAAAGAATACTTAAGATTTTTTTTAAAATTAAAGTCAAGAAAATTGATTTGTTTTTTTTTTAATTTCTGAAAAAGCTTAATCATTAATGCGATTTCAATATACGATATGTTTCAATTTATCAAATATTCCAGAATTTTAAGATTTTTTATTATAAAGGCGTTTAAAAAGCTGTGTTTTTTTTCTTAAAAAAATAAAATTCACTTGGAATGGCAGCTATTTCCATATATTAAACATCTTAAACTCTAAAACATTTATAAATGAAATATAATGAAACTTAGCATTAAATGCAAAAAGTAGTTGGGAGCAGAAAAAGTCTTTTCTTTTGTTTATTTTATTTGATCTCGTGTTAGTTTAGTTCGAATTTAATTTTTAAGAGTTTCATTTTAAGTTAGACTAATTTAGATTCGTTTTATTTTAAATTAGTTTTCGTTTATAGTTAATTTATTTGGAATTTGTTTCCATTAATATTCGTTTAATTTTTAGTTAGTTTTCAATTAGATTAGTGTAATTTTACGTTAGTTTTCATTTATGTGGGTTTGATTTTATGTTAGTTTTCATTAGTTCGTTATTATTGGCTTTAGTTTATATTCGTTTTATTTTGAGTTTTGTTTCCGGTTATAATGATATTATTTCCGTTTAGTTTCGTATTAGGTTGATTTCTTTTTTTTTGTTTTTTTTTTTAATAGGTCGCGTATTTAGAATTTGTTTGCTTTATGGAAAGGGAAAATAACAGAAACGTATAGATATTTTCTTTACACGTTATTTAGAAATTAAAATAATAAATTTTGTTTCATTTCTTCAGTCACGATTGCTTCAAATACTTAAAATAATACTTTAATTCAATATGCTTTCAACATTTAACTAGTTACTTAAGAATATTATTTATTTTCGCGTTAGTCTTAGCTGTCGCGGGGAATCTCGAAGGTTGAATAGAATAGTATAGAAGAGTTTTCTTATGATACCTCACGGTAAGTTTTCTTATAAGTAAAGCTTGGTGGTCGATCGGCTCAAAAGCATAGATCTTTTATATGTTGCTTATCCAAAAAAATGCGCATGAAATTAAATTAATTTAAAGTTAAATTATTACTTCCAACTAAGGAAATTTTTACAATTATAAATAAAGGATTTAACATCAAAGATTTGGCTTAAATAACCCGCCCTTCTTCCTTCCTTTTTTTTTGTATTTAATAAAAACGCTTACCAATCCCAGGCCACAGTTTAGCAAACCTGCGGTGAGTGCCGTTATGGTGGATGTAGTTGGTGTTGTAGCTGGGTCTTGTTGCTGGAGCTGGAGCGGATGATCGTGATGTTGTTGATGATTAAGGTGATGCGTATTTTAGTTGTAGCTGATTATGATCGATTTTTAATTGTTGGTGAATGTTGTTTAGGTGTCGGTTGCTATGATGAAGGTTGTTGTTGGAGCTGAAAGCGATGATAGAGATGTAGTGGTTGTGGGATATTGCTGGTTATGATGTTGTTTATGATGAAGATGCTTGTGCTGATGTAGAAGATGTGGTTGTTGTTGGTGGTGGTTTGCGTGTCGATATGGTAAATGTGTTTTGAGTACTTGCTGTTAATGCTGATGGTGCTGGATTGTGTTAAAGTGGTTGTTGGTGGTTCATTGCTCTGGTACAAAGTTTTTCTTAGTTTGTTTCTATCTTTCAACTTTTAATTTTTACACGGTACATTTTCCAATTTCCAGTTTTATATTTCGTCTTAGTCCTGTTGGGTTTTTCTAATTTTTTTTTTTTTGTAGTTGAGTTTATTTAGTTTCGTTAGTTTTCTCTTAAATTTTCACTATTTTTCTTTGTACCTTTTCTTTCTTTCCACTGTCACTCACTTCTATGTTTCTCTATTTCTTTCTTAATTTCAATTTATCATATTTTTCTTAGCTATTCTATTTTCTTAATTTTTTTTTCTATGATTTATCTTTCTCATCCTTTTGTCTCATTTTTTCTTATCTGTTATAACTTTAGTATTACAATTATTTTTAGTTTAATTATTTGCAATTTTTTTTTCTTATGGGTTGCACCTTTTATTTTCACGTTTCCTATTTTTGAAAACTTTTTCTAAGTTAATTTTTCTTCAAAACTCATTTGTTGCAATTTTATACTTTTCTTTCTTATGAACTTTCACCAATTTCTTTCCCATTTTCACTAATTAATTTAATTCTCTTTTAGTTTTTTCTATTCTCTCACTTTTCTTATCTGTAGGCACATTAGTTTTTCAATTATTTTTAGTTTAAATCTTTTCTATTTCTTTTCTTCACTTTAGGGAAGGTTCTCCTGGATTTTTTTGAAAAAATCGATTTTTTTTACATAAAATGAAAGTTACATATATGTAGAATGTTTGTGCCAAGGGATATTTCAATACGACGCGTATTTCTCGAGCTAGAGCGTGTCAAACGTACCCATGTCACGCGCGCGTACCAACTTTCTAAAAACTTTAAACGCGTTTTTCTCGGACGCGTTTTCTAATCTAACGGACAGCACAGGGCTTGTTCTATTGATCCGATTTCCTTCATTCAAAGAATGTTTGAAAGTATATACTTTTTTGTACGCCTGGAACCTAACATTGGCATAAAAAATTGTTTATTTATAATTTTTAAACGAGATCTAAGTAAAAAAAAAGCATAAAAATTTCAATTTTTTTTAAAGTCCATAAAATTGGTTTTTTTTACCAAACTTAATTGAAGTTAGGTTCCAGGCATATGAAATGTTATCAATTTTAATAAATTTTATACATTTCTCATTTCAGTTCACTACCTGAGGCCCCACACTGTCCGCGGGAGGTCGATGTTTTGCGCGCAGAGGTCGACGAGATCCGCCATTTTCAAGCCGCCATTTTGAATTTTTCAAATATCTTTTTTTTTTTTTACTCGTCAATAAACCACGAATCAAAGTTCAAAAGCATAAGTTCGTATGTCTTTTCATTTTCCCACAAACCATTCTCAAATTTTGCTTGTTTTTCGGCCAAATCCAAAAAAATCCAGGAGAACCCTCCCTTAACATTTTCTAATTACGTTTTCTTTTTCCAGTTTCTTTTATTACGTTTTCTATTGCTTTAGTTTTACTATTTTCTTAGTTTTGCACATCTTTTTTCAATGCGTGTTTTCTTTACTTTCACTTATTTTAGTTTTCTCTGAATTTTAGTAATTTTCTTTCTCTTCTATTTATACCTTTTCATTTTTTTTTTTTTTTTGGTTTTCACTATTTGGTTTTACTTTCCTTTTTTAATGTATCTTTTCTTTACTTTAACTTATTTTAGTTTTCTCTGAATTCTCTGAGTTTTCTCTGAGTTCTATTCGCTTTTTAAACTTAAGCTAATTTTCAATTTACTTTTCAATTTCCTGACTTCTTAGTTTTTTTTTCTTTCACTTCTCTTCCATGTTTTTCTTTCAGTTCTATTCGCTTTTTAAACTTTAGCTAATTTTCAATTTACTTTTCAATTTCCTGACTTCTTAGTTCTTTTTTCTTTCACTTCTCTTCCATGTTTTGGTTTTAGCTTTTCACATTTCTTCTTTCTTTGCATACTTTTCTTTTCAGAGTATTTCGTATGCTGCTTTTTTTTCAATTCACACTTTCCTTATTCGTTATTTTTTTTCTCAAAATTTTCACTATTTCTTTGCTTCACTTCTTTTTTTTCAATGTTTCAAATTTCCTTTTTTTTGTTTTAAATATTTTTTTCTATTTTATTTTAGTTCTTTTGGCCTTTCTATTTCCACTTTTCTACTTTCTTATCATTTCAAGTTTGAATTTTTTTTTCAATTTTAGTTTCTTTTAATTTTTCTGTCAGCTTTACGCACTTTTTTTATTTTTGTTATTTTCGCCGCTGGTTGTAGTGGGATGCGATGGAGTGCAGGGGGATCCCGGGGTGCTGAGGGTTGAGCTGTTGCCCTGCCGCGAGGCTTTAGCTGCTGCTGTCGTTGCACGCTCTGCGTGCTAGCTTTTCGTTAACTGCTGTTGCGGGTGCTCTGTGGGTCTGTGTTGCGTTAGGTTAGGGTGACGCTGTCGTGAACCGCTGGCGAAACGTCAACGGTGGTGACGATTGTGTTGGCGCTGCGACACTATGGAGCGCTAGATGTTGGTGCCCTGGGCACCGTGGATGAAGTGCTGCGCCCAGCGGAGTGCTGGTACTGTGTGATTGTGTTGACGTGGCTGGTGCGTTGTCGCTACTGTCTTGCAGCCAACCATTAGGACTGTGTCGGTTGCAGGTGTTTCTGGCCTGGCTGCTTCGGCCTTGGTACGTTTGCGAGGTCTTATTGAGCGAGCTATTGGGGTTTTCTGTGCTGGTCGCCTGCGGTGACTGGTTGTTAAGGTCAGGTTTCCACAATCAACTCTAAGCCACACCTAAGTTTAACCGATAATTATTCTGATTAGTTAAATTATTTTGCCAACTATAGTCAATTGTATAGCCATACTCAAGTTCAACTCAAGAATAGCTGGCGGACCCGGGTCTTAGGTACTTACCGGCAGCTGGTAGTGTGGGGTGGTGTTGTCGTTGCAACGCCTTTGACCTTTTTTCCATGGAATTATTTCACCCAGAATGTATGTTCGGTGCGATTACCATCAATGCGATCCCTAATTTGGTCCAAGCATAATCACCCAATACTGAGTTGCTGTCGAGTACTCCACGTCCGCGTTCGTTCTTCAGCAACTCGATTCCTTCTCGTCGCGACACAGGACCAACGTACCCAGGATACTCCCAGGATCCGGAGTTCTAATTTTAATCTATTCTTATGCGCCACCCGTTGACATCTCTGGTTTTTCTATATTTCACGAATGGCCGGCCTCTGCGACAGCAACGTCTGCCCAGGGTTGTATTTTTTCCTTCAATGATTTTAAGTACTTTGGCAGTGTTGCCACCTGTCATCGGTTAAGGTGAGTACGCATTCCTTTTCGAGGCATTTAGACGTGCCAACTAACGAGGATTGTCCAACTTCGCTCCTTTTTCGGTGGAATCGACCATAACCGAGAGGAGTAGGTAATGGTTGGTTTGGACTTTTGGATGACACGTCGAAAAATGGCCGTTAACCGACGCTTGTTTCGGTATCCCCATTGGCTACCGATTCAAGCGCGTGTCGGATCACGCCATTTTTCAGACCGGTTTATGCGCGCCGAAACTAATTTTGCTATCGTTGTTGGTGTTTATCCACCTCAAGCATGTTTATCGCCATTTTGTTCGTCCGAACGTTCTCGAACCTCACCGCGATGCCACATTTAAACGGAAAAAAATTGTGTGCACCGCCACGCTAGAGGGCGCTAATGGAAATACTATGGGTATTCATAAAATGTATTATTCCCTATATGCAGGTGCCCATGACAGTGTTCAAGTCGTTACCGAAATCGTAACGTGGCGTGACGCAGCGTAGAAGTCTGTAGAAAATAGATTTCTACGCAACGTTACGATTTTTGACAATTTGACAGCTGTGTTACAAGCAAAAAAATATGTTTAACTTCACATTTTTGTAAATTTTAATACTATATAAGAAAGGATGCAATCTTTTGTTGACGAGGAGAAGTAAATAAGCCAACTAGAATAAAATGAGTGCCCTGCACTGCGGCGCCTGCACTACGTTGGATTACGATTTCGGTAATCGCTTATCCTCGAGGCAACGTCGCACTACGCTACATCCCGCTGCGCCACCTCACGTTACGCTTGGGTAATCAAGCCTTTAGGCAACCTACATTACGTCGATGCCCAAGAGAGTTGAGAGAGGATGAAATATTTTCATCCCCTATCAAATATATCGCACGACGTTGAATTCGGTCCAGAAGCTCCAAATAAGATCTTGAAGCCCCTGCCCAAATGTGAGAATTGAATTTCATATTGATTACAGTAAACATTCACACATTTCCAAACAATGCAATTGTTTATATTTTTTTTCTATTTTATATCTATTTTGACATGTTAACGCATCTTTGGAATGATATAAAAATAGTTGTCAGTAATGACAATAGTCCAAAAACAAACGACTTAATGGCTGCCGTATTTATAGCAAGTGATAGACTTTTATAGCAAAAGTTAAAAAAGTTGATCTTTCATGATCTTCTACTTCGTCATCCATCGCTGTGTGTTTATAGAACTATCACATTAATAACGAAAACTCAACAGAAAGCGTAGTTCAACAACATAAAATTACGCAATAATCGAATCTAACGTCAATGTTTAGTTGATTTTTGATAAGACGTAATGTAAAGTATCGTAGAAATCCAAATTCAACGGATCTTTACGTCCCGTTACATTACATTACGTTTATTATAATCACTTGTATAAGAAAGTATTGTTTGAAACAATAAAGGCTTGATTACCCAAGCGTAAGGTAACGTAGCGCGACGTTGCCAATTGTCAAGCTAAAATCTATTTAGGGCCATTTTGTTCACAGAGAGATAAATTTATCCCCGAGTTAATTCCATGATTTTTCCAGTTTTTCATTTGTTCACAGCGAGTTAAGCATTTAACTCTTCAAACTGGAGATAAAAATGGTGGCGAGATAGCTTAACCCCAGAAATATTTAACTCGTGAAAATTGGTGAGATAAGATTTTTAATTCGCTCTCATCACTCTCATTTTAATATTTTTTGTTTACTTGGTGTCAAAATATTGAAAATACAGACTTTTAAGCATATGGAAACAGTATTGGGGGTTACTGATTTCGAATCTGATGTCAGAATTTTAAAATTTGGATAAGGTTGTCACCTTAATTTTTATTTTTACGAATTCGGGGCTGGCGCGAACTAAAGGGTAAAAATGGGTCGCTGAATCCGAATCCGTTGTCAGAATTTCAAAATTCGTAAATTTTTCTACACATAGGGTTGCCACCTAAAAATGTTTTATTTTTAGAATTTTAAACATGAGGGAACAATATTGGGAGGTTACTGATTTCGAATCTGAACTCAAAATTTTTAAATTCATGATGGTGGATAGGGTTGCCACCTTAATATTTTAAATTTTTATGAATTCGGGGCTGGCAAAAAAAAATGGTACACAAAAAATGGGTCGCTGAATCCGAATCCGTGGCCAGAATTTCAAAATGATAAAGTTTTGAAATAATAGGGTTGCCACCTAATAATATGTATTTTTTAGAATTTTAAACATCATTTAACAGTATTAGGGAGTTACTGATTTCGAATCTGAAGTCAGAATTTTAAAATTCAAGATGGTGGATAGGGTTGCCACCTTAATTTTTTGTATTTTTATGAATTCGGGGCTGGCAAAAAAAAATTGTACACAAAAAATGGGTCGCTGAATCCGAATCCGCGGTCAGAATATTAAAATTATAAAATTTTGAAATAATAGGGTTGCTTTTACTTTTGAAAATACATATTATTAGGTGGCAGCCCTATTATTATATTTGTCGTTTGATTTTGTAATAATTCAGTTTTTACAATTTTAAGCTGTAGAAGTCTTCCAGCTGATTTTGACATATCAGTTTAGCACTTGATTATAAAATGCCTTAGCAGGTACGTTCACATCAACAGCTGCTAACTTTAACAATTTAGCAGTTTAGCAGGACTTAACAATCTTTAATGAATACCATTAATGTTTGAAACAATAAAGGCTTGATTACCCAAGCGTAAGGTAACGTAGCGCGACGTTGCCAATTGTCAAGCTAAAATCTATTTAATGATAAATGTGTAATAGTCGTTGCCGAAATCGTAAGGTAGCGTGACGCAGCGTAGAAGTGTGTAGAAAATAGATTTATACGCAACGTTACGATTTTTGACAGTTCGACAGCTGTGTTACAAGCGAAAAATTTTGTTTAACTTCATATTATTGTAAATTTTAATACTATATAAGAAAGGATGCAATCTTTTATTGAAGAGGAGAAATAAATAAGCCTACTAAAATAAATTGAGTGCCCTGCACTACGGCGCCTGCACTACGTTGGATTACCGCTGCGCCACCTCACGTTACGCTTGGGTAATCAAGCCTAAAGCTGCGTTTCCATGTGATCTTTCAGTATCTTATCTTATCTTATTTTTAGTTAGAAAGAAAGAGCATGCGAACCCTATCTTACGGAATTGCCTAAAGTGTGTGTGAAACATGCATAAATTTTCTATTTTTATAGCATGTGATATCCTCTGTCATTTCATGAGATACTAGAGGATAGAAAAAGTTCAACTTTCTGAACTTTTCCTATAAAAGTCTATCACTTGCTATAAATTTGATAACCATTTTTATAGCTATTGACAACTCGTAAAAAATATTTTGCTAGTGTCAAAATAAAATAGACTGCAGCAGATTGAGGCCAATTTGAAACGAAAATAAAAATGTATTATGTTTATTAAAGCCAACAGCATGAACAGCCGAGGGCAATGCAGTGTCTTATTCTTTGGGTCCGCAGCATCAAATTGTATTAGGTGAGGGTGATGGTTTATTATTCATGGGTGGAGCCATTTCATTACCTATTTTCATTTGTTCAGTTGCAGGTCATCTCCACGCAAACCGATACCTTCATGACAATGTTATTAATACTTATGCTGTCTCCGAGGTTTGTTCTTCATTCGGTGTCAATGAAGCTGAAGTGCATAACATTGTTGAGCGGCAATACATAAGCAACTTCTTTATTGCTGGCTCGCTACCACCTGTGCATGCGCTCTCAGGAGAACCCAATGCTGTTATTCATCAAGCTTGCCCCATCCCGAACGCATTGCATCGTTACGCGAACGCCAGCTAGCAAGTGTGTTCAGAATTCTGGAATTCAGAAAAAGACCGCACGTGACACTTATCAAACGCACAAGTGGCATCTTGGAATACGTTCCCAAAGCATGACAAATGATTATCAATCCGTATCATATGCGAGTGCACCGTCAGAACACTTTGAATGGCAAGTATTCCAAGATGCCACTTCTGCTGTATCAAGAGGATGCAAAGATCTGGTTTAAACTCGTTTTGTTTTTCTTCTATGCTAATAAATCAGCAAACCCGCGCTGCTAAAACCATAATCTATACATATAATAAAACTATAAAAAAATCTGTGCATTGAATATTGTTTGAGGATGCAGATTTTAAAAAGGTGATTATAAAAAATTGTCTGTTTGTACGCCCATCAATTGAAAACTACTGGATGGATTATTATCAAACATGTAGGTTCCTTACGTCTCTTGTCGGAACATAATCAGCCCTATCCCGACTTGTTTCTTACGCGGAATTGGAAAAGGGAGTTTTTATTTTAAATATAAAATGCAAGAACATTTGGATAATTTTTAATGTAAATTTGTTTATCAACCATTGATGAATAAATTTACATTAAAAATTTTCTAAATGTTCATGAACTTGGGGTTATGAAAAATTGCCCAATAAAATATCGCCCAAAAAAAAAATCGTCCAAATGAAAAATGGCCCAAAAACTAAAATGAAAAATCGCCCAAAACAAATGAAAAATCACCCAAAACTTTTTTAAAGAATATGAAAAATCACCCAAATGAAATATGACCAAAAAAATTAAATAAAAAATCACCCAAAAATATTAAAAATTACCCAATTTTAAGATAATGTCTCAAATTAAAAAAATCGCCTACTAAAAAGATAATTATATCCAGAAGACTGTAGACATATTGGACTTATTCAGGGTTGTAATCCCTAAGCAGCGGCGGAAGGCCTCATATTAAAAAGATAATTATATTCAGAAGTAATGTAGATAGTGAAGCCGGCATTGGACTTTCTGAGGGTTGTAATACCTAAGCGGCCCAAAAAAAATTAAAAAAAAACAGAAAAAAATTTAACAAACATTAATATATTAATCAATAAGGAAAAAACAAGTATTAAAATTACCAAAAAAAAAAAATATGAAAAATGACCAAAAAGTAAAAAAGCAATCACCCAAAGAAAAAAAATAAAAATTACCCAAAACAAAAAATTAAAATTTGCCAAAAAAATTAAAAATCATCCAATTTTGTACGAAGAAATTTTGAGCGATTTGTGATTTTCATAACGATTATTTACTTTATTTGGGTGATTTTCGATTTTTTGTTTTGGGTCACTTTAAATTTTTTTGCGGTTTTTTAGTTTTCTTTTGGGTTACTTTTAATTTTTTTGGGTCATTTTTAATTTTTTAAACTTTTTGTTTTTTTCCTTTATTTATTGATATATATATTAATTTTTGTTTTTTTTTTTGTTTTTTTTTAATGTTTTTTGGACGATTTTTCATTTTATGTTTTGGGCCACTTCTCATTTCATATTGGGCTATTTTTCATCGGCGATTATTCATAACGCCCAATCAAGTCCTTGAAAAAAATTATTGCAACAGTAACGTTAGCTAAGGATTAGTATTTTTAATCTTAAAAAAAAAATAAAAAAAGGCTTTTCTTTCATAAAATGGTGCAAAACTTGTTTTTGTTGTAAAAATAATAAAAACCGAATATTGCTTTTTTTATATTCTTTCATATGAGTACTATGTTTATGTCAAAACTATGTTAGTTTGACACAAAATTAGTTTTTCTATTTTTTTTTTAAGAGAAATGCGATAGCATCCCCTTTAATTTTTTTGAACAATTTTATTTTTAACATGTTTTTATAGTTTTAAAAAATGCTTTTCCTACATAAATTATTTCTTTCGCTACCACTCTCCCACCCACCACTCAATTCTAAAGATGCAGTGGGCAAACAAACATCAAATTGGATTTAAAGTATTTTATTAATATAAAAAATACATTTTGTTATTTAATAAAATATTTTTTCTAAATGACCTCTATATTTATTATGTTGACTTTATATGATTTAAATACAAATTCTAAATGTTTGATAGTTTAAATCATACTTGATTTTAAATACAAATTCTAGTTGTTTGACAGTTTAAAATCGTTTATCGAGCTTAAGGTCAAAGTTAGAACAATTAATTGTTCTAACGAATTTTTTCTAAAGAAACAACAACAACAACAAAGTTTTTTTTTTCAATATGAAAGGAAAAAAAAAAAAAAAAAAAAAAACCACTAGCAAATTGATTTTATTGTACAATTTCTGCGGTGCTAAACGCGTCATCAGAAATCTTTGTGATTGCCCGTGCAAGCGCGTAGATGCACTGCACCATCGGGGCGATGAGATTTTGAAGCTTCAATTTCTCATTTTTTCCTTTTAATTTCATAATGCCACATTTGTTGTTGTATTTCTGTTTTACTTTAGTTTCTATGCTTATATTATATGTAGTCCAACAGCCTGCTGGAATTCTGCACTAACAAAGCATGTTTACTGAAGTTGTTTTTAGAATTTTTGCTGATTTTGTTTTTCAGCTGTTTCCGTTTGGTCGAGCTCTGCCATTTGATTAAAGTTTTTTCTAAATGACCTCTATATTTATTATGTTGACTTTATATGATTTAAATACAAATTCTAAATGTTTGATAGTTTAAATCATACTTGATTTTAAATACAAATTCTAGTTGTTTGACAGTTTAAAATCGTTTATCGAGCTTAAGGTCAAAGTTAGAACAATTAATTGTTCTAACGAATTTTTTCTAAAGAAACAACAACAACAACAAAGTTTTTTTTTTTCAATATGAAAGGAAAAAAAAACCACTAGCAAATTGATTTTATTGTACAATTTCTGCGGTGCTAAACGCGTCATCAGAAATCTTTGTGATTGCCCGTGCAAGCGCGTAGATGCACTGCACCATCGGGGCGATGAGATTTTGAAGCTTCAATTTCTCATTTTTTCCTTTTAATTTCATAATGCCACATTTGTTGTTGTATTTCTGTTTTACTTTAGTTTCTATGCTTATATTATATGTAGTCCAACAGCCTGCTGGAATTCTGCACTAACAAAGCATGTTTACTGAAGTTGTTTTTAGAATTTTTGCTGATTTTGTTTTTCAGCTGTTTCCGTTTGGTCGAGCTCTACCATTTGATTAAAGTTTTTTCTAAATGACCTCTATATTTATTATGTTGACTTTATATGATTTAAATACAAATTCTAAATGTTTGATAGTTTAAATCATACTTGATTTTAAATACAAATTCTAGTTGTTTGACAGTTTAAAATCGTTTATCGAGCTTAAGGTCAAAGTTACTAAAGTATCAAAGAAACTAAAGTAAAACAGAAATACAACAACAAATGTGGCATTATGAAATTAAAAGGAAAAAATGAGAAATTGAAGCTTCAAAATCTCATCGCCCCGATGGTGCAGTGCATCTACGCGCTTGCACGGGCAATCACAAAGATTTCTGATGACGCGTTTAGCACCGCAGAAATTGTACAATAAAATCAATTTGCTAGTGGTTTTTTTTTTCCTTTCATATTGAAAAAAAAAAAAAACTTTGTTGTTGTTGTTGTTTCTTTAGAAAAAATTCGTTAGAACAATTAATTGTTCTAACTTTGACCTTAAGCTCGATAAACGATTTTAAACTGTCAAACAACTAGAATTTGTATTTAAAATCAAGTATGATTTAAACTATCAAACATTTAGAATTTGTATTTAAATCATATAAAGTCAACATAATAAATATAGAGGTCATTTAGAAAAAACTTTAATCAAATGGTAGAGCTCGACCAAACGGAAACAGCTGAAAAACAAAATCAGCAAAAATTCTAAAAACAACTTCAGTAAACATGCTTTGTTAGTGCAGAATTCCAGCAGGCTGTTGGACTACATATAATATAAGCATAGAAACTAAAGTAAAACAGAAATACAACAACAAATGTGGCATTATGAAATTAAAAGGAAAAAATGAGAAATTGAAGCTTCAAAATCTCATCGCCCCGATGGTGCAGTGCATCTACGCGCTTGCACGGGCAATCACAAAGATTTCTGATGACGCGTTTAGCACCGCAGAAATTGAACAATAAAATCAATTTGCTAGTGGTTTTTTTTTTCCTTTCATATTGAAAAAAAAAAAAAACTTTGTTGTTGTTGTTGTTTCTTTAGAAAAAATTCGTTAGAACAATTAATTGTTCTAACTTTGACCTTAAGCTCGATAAACGATTTTAAACTGTCAAACAACTAGAATTTGTATTTAAAATCAAGTATGATTTAAACTATCAAACATTTAGAATTTGTATTTAAATCATATAAAGTCAACATTTAATAAAATAATTTAAATTTATTTATGTACATAATTGTATAAAACCATATATGGAAATATATGCTATTTTTTTGGTATAAACATTTATAAATTAGTATTTTATTTTAGGAAGCTTTAAGCATATATTAAATGCAATATATATATAAACTGTTGTTTTTCTACAAGTACATTAAAGTGGCCCTAATTTAAAAAAGTTATATTTTTACTGACGACACAGGCTTAGACATAGACTCCATTTAGGCTTTTGTTAGAAACTGTGCGCTTGACACGGTGCTCAATGAAGTCGGAGGAGACTGATTTAAGATCGTATGCCCAGCCGATCTTGGCAAAGAAATCAATAAAGGTGGTGTTTATGTTCAGCGAGTAGTTGCTGAGTTCAGCAGTCTTGTAGTCCCAGCGGAAACATGATGGTATGATGGTAGTTATGCCGGTCTTCGCTAAAGGCATAGAAGACGAAGGAACGGTTCTCAGCTCGATTGATGTAAATTGTCTTAATGTAAAACATCGCATAGGTGGTGAAGTGCGTTAACATTTACAAACAAAAACTAAACGGTCAAATCTTACCTATCGTAGGGTTTGCCATCGAATTTGTGTGCTGTGCTCTTGACGAATAAGGTCACATTGAAAATAAAGCACCAACTAAACATTGTGGCTACAAACCAAGAGTTTAAGAAACTCTCATCCCAGAAGTACATGGGAGCCATTGTTGGAATGATGAAGCTGGCAAGACATCAAAAGCATGAAGTATCTATTGGAGAAATTTGTAAATTTAATAAAATATTTGGACCATCTTCACTCACTTCTCATCTCACTTCTTTTGGAACATCAGAACTTTATCGGAGTGCAGGTCAGACACCCTTGCCATGGCCTTAAATTCGGGATGGTTCTTGCAGAGCAACCATTCGAAATGTGAGAAGAATCTACGTGTTGCATTGCGGCTCCTCCTTCGGATGCATTGGCATAGGTTTCTGAGTATTTGTGATGCACACGATGATCTCGCGACCGTAAAAAAAAATTATATATCAAATTAATTTATTGGATAACTCAGCCATGATTTTCAGATATGTCAAACTTGCTATAAACTAAACCACTTATATTCATCTCGCTTTTATAGCAAAAAATTTGTGATACGGGATACTAGAGGATAGTAAAAGATCACATGGAAACGCGGCTTAAAGTGAAAGAACGTACTGATCAATGGACATCAGACTACGTTACTTTTAAATGTAGTAAACGTAGTACAATATAATGGGCCGAATAAACGACACAAATTATTTGCGCAAATCGGAAGGGAAAGTTTGTGTAAATATTAAAATCATTTTGATTTTTACGCAACCAGTTACACAAACCGGCCTCAGACGGGCATAACTGAACTGCACAAACTACGATTTGCGCATATAATTTGTGTTGTTTATTCGGCCCATAAGCTTCTTATTGCATCGGCAGAACTTCATATAGTTAAATTATCGATTATTAGCGCAACAAAAGGTTTAGCAGAACAACTAATTTTCAGGCTTCTATTAAATTGTTTTGATAATTTTCACGTTCTTTTAAATTTTCATAACGCAAAAGGTACTCGAATTGAAATCATTTCAAAAACGTTAAAAGTGAATTGTGGAACACCCAAATTGACTCTATCTTAATTCGGATTAAGTGCAGTTAAAATTGGAAAGTAAAATTTAGAACAACAAATTTCGAGTGTACGTGGAAACCTAGCTGATAAACCCTCTAAGTTGGTGGTCTTAGTCCCAACTGCTTTGTAAATAAAGTAGAACAACTAAGGTAAATATGCCTGGAATAAGAACTTTCCGTACAAGTGTAAATCATTTTATAAAAAAAAATGTATTTGTCCTTGTACGGAATGTTGTTTTTACCATCTCAATCACTATCAAAATGTTTTATATAAAATTTTCATATGTACTATTATATAAAAGGCTTCTCACGTATTTGCGACGACGCTAAACTTAAAAGCTCCTGAACCGATTTTAGTAATTATTTCACTAATATAAAGCCCCGTTAAACTTAAAATCATGTATCCTTAATTTTTTTAAAAACACTCTTAAAAATTATTAAAATTAAAATTTATAAAAAAACCAAACATACAAATCATTGCTTCATTACATTTTTAGACACGAGCAGCATAAAACTTTATCTCTCTTTACCTTTGCTATAGTGTTTCTAATTGTTTCTATTGCAGTGTCGGGTAGGTTGAGTATTGAGTTTGAGTGTGTATTAATGAGCGCTTTATGTCCAAAACTCAACAGTGCGTTAGGTCGGTCGGCCGTTGATCGTACTTAAGTCTGCGTTGTAAAAACTTTACGATACAAGTGTAAAAACGAACGACCTCAAACTTTGCAAAACTTAATATTGCGTTGAGAGATCGTGCCTCTGCCATTTTGGTGATGCCAATAAAAGCAGCTATTCAAAAAATCCCACAAAACTACCCTTTATCCCAAATCATAAAATTTTTAATGGATGCGGATTTAATTTTAATAAATTAATGAAAAATAAATAATTATTGTAATGAAATCCTTAAAAGACCTACTTTAAAAAGTTAATCATTATTTTAATGTAGGTACGTTTAATATAATAAGGGTATTTTTGCAAAGTGGCAATATTGTAATTTGAGCTATAAGTTGTTTTTATCAGGCAAGGTAAAAGAACAGTCCTTTGTCGATTGTGCATTTGCAATAAATATGTCAGCTGCAATATATTGTCAATAAGTACTTAAGTTGTAATTTTCAAAACGATTTCTGAAATTTTAAAAATTAAATCTTTGTTACTCATAAAGGTTGCCCACCGCGTTTGGTCACCTATATCAAAGAGCAAATATATCTCGTTTAAAACCCCGATGGTTTTAAAACCGGGGCCTCTTCTTGCAAGGATGAAAACGTGAATCTAGTGACAGATGTCCAGAGTACATTGACGTTATGGAGAGAACACTTCTCTAAGCTTCTAAATGGCGACGCTGACAACAATCCCGCCAAAAGAGATGATAGTCCGGAAACCCCAATTTTGGATGACAGCGTTGAGGTTCCACTGCCCGACTATGATGAAGTTCTGACAGCTATAGCTCGGCTTAAAAATAACAAAGCCGCGGGAGCTGATGGCTTACCTGCCTGCTGAGCTGTTTAAGAACGGAGGCGAAGCTCTTCTTTAATGCATTCACGAGCTTCTATGCAGAATATGGTCGGAAGAATGCATTCCGAACGATTGGAATCTCAGTGTGCTCTGCCCAATCCACAAGAAAGGCGATCCCACTATCTGTGCCAATTACCGTGGGATAAGCCTTCTTAATATTGCATATAAGGTCCTGTCGAGCGTTTTATGTGAAAGATTGAAGCCCATTGTAAACGAACTGATCGGACCTTATCAGTGTGTCTTCAGACCTGGAAAGTCCACCATTGACCAGATTTTCACGCTACGACAAATCTTGGAGAAGACTCAAGAAAAACAAGTCGACACCTACCATCTTTTTGTCGACTACAAAGCCGCCTTCGACAGCCCAATAAGGAAGCACCTGTACTCCACCATGTCTGAATTTGGTATTCCTGCAAAACTAATACGACTTTGCAGAATGACACTGAGCAACACCAGCAGCGCAGTTAAAATCGGGAAAGACCTCTCCCCACCATTTATTACCAAACGAGGTTTCTACAAGGTGATTCCTTATCGTGCGACTTTTTCAACCTAATGATGGAAAAGATCATCCGAGCTGCTGATCTGAGACGTAGTGGCACAATATTCTACAAGAGTGTTATGCTGCTTGCGTATGCTGATGACATCGATATCATTGGCCATAATACGCGCGAAGTCAGTGCAGCATTTTCCAGATTAGAAAGAGAGTCAAGTCGAATGGGTCTGGCAGTGAATGCAGATAAGACGAAATACTTAGTGTCAACAAACAAACAGTCCCAGCGTCTTGGAACCCACTTTACCGTTGACAATATCTCCTTCGAGGTTGTGAAAAACTTCGTTTATCTGGGATCCAGCATTAATTAAACCAACGACATCAGCATTGAGATCAAACGAGGAATAACTCTTGCCAACAGGTGTTACTTTGGGCTCAGTAGGCAATTGAGAAGCAGAGCCCTCTCTCGACGAATCGCTCATCATGCCCGTCCTACTTTATGCATCACAAACCTGGACGCTGAGCAGTTTAGATGAAAAGACTTTAGGAGCATTCGAGAGAAAGATTCTTCGTAAGATCTACGGACCAATCTGCGTCAATGGCGAGTACCGAATACGGTGGAATGATGAACTGTATGAGCTGTACGCTGACATCGACATAGTCAAGCGCATTAAAATCGAGCGGCTTCGCTGGCTTGGTCATGTGCAGCGCATGAAAGACGATGCTCCAGTGAAGAAAACATTCGATTCGGTACCCAGCGGCGGTCAACGCAGAAGAGGACGACCGCATCTTCGTTGGAAATATCAAGTAAAGGACAACCTGACGAAACTTGAAATTTCCAACTGGCGCTAGCAAGCGAAAGACAGAAATGGCTGGCGCAAATTCTTAGATGAGGCCAAGACCGACATACGGTTGTAGCGCCAACTAAGTAAGTAAGTATTGTCCATTGGAATGAATCCCCATAATATGAGAAATAATAGAGGTATTCCCTGCAAAAGGTTCATTTATATAAAGGTTGCGTACATTTTTTGACGCATCCTTATATCATGTAAACAAAAATATTTTGACATTTGCCATGTAGGGTTTTGTGATGCCTAAAAAACGCATTTTTCAAGGTTTCGCTGTGCACTTTTAATGCTACGTTTCTATGGCGAGTTAAGCCGGGGCTTACTCGAGATTAAGGATTTTTACGTAAACTTTTTTTAAATACCTCATTCATTTTATAATCCGCAATTTAAACTCAAGCCTTGAACAGAAAAAATAAAGTACAGATTAATGGGAAGCAAGAAGTTACATAAAATTTTAGTATTAGACCAGGATCAACTTAATTTTTTCCAATTTTTTTATTTTACTTATAAATATAAAAAAAAACAAAAATGCGTCTATGGTATTAAAATTAAATTTTTTAGACTCGATAATTTGCATACGTTTAAAAATAGTTTTCCAAAAAGTTGAGGAATTTATTTTATCTACTTTATCTGCATCGTTTATTTTTGCAGGTAGCACGTAACTGGAGGCAACATACGGCATAAATTTTGCGAAAGTTTGAAAATTCGGTGCACATTTTTAAGTGTATTGACGCTAATTTCCCCTTTTACGAAGTAATCGCGGCGGGATGTATCTTTTTGAAAATTTTCGATTTTTGAATTAAATGATGTATCTTAATATATTATACAAGTGATAAAACCAAAAGATAATTATATTCAGAACTGTAGACAGCGTAGACAGCGTAGACAGCGTAGCCAGTGTTGGACTTACTGAGGGTTGTAGTCCCTAAGCAGCGGCCAAAGGCCGTCCATTGAAAAGAGAATTATATCCAGAAGTACTGTAGACCTGAGACAGCACTTCTTCTGAAGGCAACACCTCTACTGTAGACAGCATTTATACTAGCAGCTATTACTTCATAAAAGGGAAATTTGCTTCAACAACCTTAAATATTTGCACTGAATTTTCAAATTTTCGCAAATTTTATCTCCTAATCCAAATGAGAGCGACTATTTTTGTTTTCATATTTAGGCTTTGGAGGCCCAAATACATTTAATAAAAATAAGAAAAAATATTCGGGTCCGTGCTCGTAAAATTATTCCCAACATACAACCACGTACATACATGATTTTTGGTATCAGCTACCGATTTTACATAAAAATAGGAGTACTAAAAGTAGTAAAAAAACAATACTATTCAATTTGCTACCAAATAGTTTAATATTCCAGCAACCGTGTGAATTTTGTGCTCTAATGACTACGCTCTATCGCTCTCATTTTAAAATAAGGTTGCCGAAATGAGAAAACGTAAAAAATTTACGCAACCTTTATATAAATGAACCTTGTTCCCTACCCAAGTAACATTGTTGGAGCAATGGAGGTGCGAGTGAGCTCTAAAAGTGTTCTATTTTTGAGGATGATAGAAAGCCACTATATTTTTAACGTTGACCCCTGCCGCGAAGGCTTAATTCAACGGTGCTCCAAAGATTGGGACAAATATGTACGCCCCTTCGAAATTCAAGAAAGACCACTTTTGAAAGGTTCCCCTAATAACATGCAACAGAACCTTTGTCGTCAGATTGACGCAATTCATGACCGTGGCACTTTCAGCCACTTGAATTTATACATGATTTGGTTATTTTAATAACCTTGGGCTATCTCAGTATCAATACCAAATATAACCCAATATTTTTTCTCCGCAATAATCATCTACATCATATCAGAGGTCACCACTCTCTGACATGAAAGACTAAGGCAGAAACTTCATAGGCCTGAAATCATCATATCATCAGGTTCCTCAATCTCAGTGGACACAACTCAGACTATTTAGGTTTCCCCGTCGCCTGCTCTCAAATTCCAAAGGTAACAGTATATTGATCCGGTAATTGCTTACCTTCCTAACATTTACTGTTTGAAATTAGCGAGATTCAATCTACCATCATTCTCTTAGTAATTTAAGGGAATCACTAGCCCGAGTTCAACTTAAGTGTAACTCACACCGGCCTTTCTGGCCTAACCACAGCCAGAGCGATTTGAAAACCCCACGTGGGCCAAACCCAACGACAGTCAATACCTGGGCTCAAGGCTCCACCTGACAAGACTCTTCAACATCCCGTCTTACAGACCAAAAGTTCTTAGAACATTTATATTTGACTGTGACACCTTCAGCCACTAGAATTGTACATGACTAGGTTAAAAATAACCATTGGTTATTCCTACTTATGCAACTTCGTTAACCTAATTAAGACTTAATAAAAAGCCTTTTTTCAGAAAACTAGGAAGCATGAGCCGTTGTATACCAATTGGGTTATACAACGGTCCAAAGATTAAATGTTTCCTACATAAAACCTTTATTCTATGATGAGGTCTGCAGAACAACAATAGATCAGGTCTCCTCATAATTGATGGATGACTGTCCCCGCTCTTCAAGTTATGTTGGATTGATCGTCTATCGAAAGCATATTACAATGACGGTGTTATGATAACTTAATATCAAAACTATGCTTTCTCCAAGAATTTGGCAACCAAAAACCAAGGCTCAAGGTAAACCTTTTTCTTTTACAGTTATCAGATGAACATTCAAGAGCCGTGCCTCAAGAATGAACTCATTATGAGATCAGTTCATGGGCCGTGCCCATTAAAAATTGAATTTTTTAAATATAGAACCTGCCTATAGCTCATGTGCGGCAGCAGTGATAACACAATTTTATTGCAGGTTCTGAGTACTCCTGAGGAATGGGCGGAGGTCGCTGATAGTTTTGAGCAACGCTGGAATTTTAAACATTGCTGTGGCGCCTTGGATGGGAAACTACAATGATTCAAGCACGAGCCAACTGCGGCTCAGAATTTTTAACAACAGCCTTGTGCTCATGGCATTGGTAGACACTCACTACAAGTTATTGTTCGTAGAAGTTGGGTCGTTGGCGGTGTTTTTGCTAGGCAAGAGTTGTACGATACAATCAGCCCAATCATGAAACATTTTCTCTCGGGGGTTGTAAAAGGGAGTTTCCGGTTTTAAGAAAGCAGATAAAGACATCTCATTTTTAATTTTACACTAATGTATATTGGCTGTTGATAAACAAAATTGCATTAAAAATTTCCAAAAATTTTTAAACTTTATCTTAAAAACGGAAACTCCCTTTTACAACTCCCGGGAGAAAATGTTTCATGATTGGGCTGATTGTGTGTTCATTGATTAAAACTTAAATTTCTTTCAGATGTCCTCTTTCAACTGCACTAGCTGATAACACAATAAAGTTTCCAACACTGAAGCCACTGCCATATGAAGAAGTTTCAATGCCATTTGTCATCGTTGCGGACGATGCTTTTCCTCTAAAGCCATACTTAATGAAACCATTTTCATACCGAACAAGTCATTGTTTTACTTATTGATTTCATTAGACATGTGCTTCAAACGACTGTACAATCAAAACTCATGAGGTAACGCTTAACACACGTTAATACCTATGGCAATGCAGTATACGATAAATACAATAGAATGAAAGAATTGAATAACTGTATTTCACATAAAGGAGCACTAATATTACATGCTTTCTTTTTTTTAATTTTTTTTTGGCTCTAATAAAATAATTATATAAATACTTTTAATTTATTTTTTAATAATAGTCCCACTGTACAAAACGACTAGGGGGCCTTATATTACGTCGACTACGAGTGGTCAAAGGACTAGAAGATTCATTTTGTATTTCTGTCATCAATAAAAGCTGACCATTGTCCTTATTATCCTCTGTCTCATGATCATTCGTAGTGTCGGTTGATACAATGCTTTCAGGAGCAGATATGACGTTGTCGGATGCTTCTGTTCTTACAGCTTCAGGCATTATATTTATCTTACTATAACTTTTATCTCTTTTATCAGTATTACTACTTTGTTTTTCAAATCGGTTATCATTTAATCCAGGTTGAAGATTTACAGTTTTTACATTTTCTGGTATTACAAAAAGTTCTTCAGTTAAAAGATCACTAGAGTCAATATCACTAATTTTAGTAAATTCCATAAATTTACGATTGCGTAGGAAATGATTTCCAAAATTATCTTTAATAATAAAAGAGCGATCATTGAATTTTCTAACTATTTGGCCATAATGCCATTCTCTTCCGTTTTTCTTTACAGATTTTCTATACTTCCTATATTCAAAACAGGCAAAGGCTTTGCATTTTTATTATAGTTTTGTTTCTGAATATTTCGCTTACGCTCAATCTTTTCTCTAACTAATCCTACCTCAGGGACTGCACGACCCAAAAGCGTATCACAAATGGGCAGTCGAGTTTTAAATGCCTTCCAAAAAACAATTGAGATGGCGACAATTTCATACCTGCTATAAGAGTTGTGTTATACTCAAGCAAACGATACTGAAACTTTTCAACCTCTCCTACTTCAAAACACCTTTTTAAAATATTCTTTGCTATGGCAACACCTTTCTCCGCCAAACCATTGCTTTGGGGATATCTAGGGCTTGAAAATTTGAATATAATGTTGTTGTAATTTGCATATTTTTCAGACTCAAGGAAATTAAAGGGAACATTGTCACTTCGAATTTCTGTAGGAAAACCATAACAATTAAAAAATCTATCAAACAAATACAGTACACTGCGCATAGACATATCCTTAAGCTTATCAGAACAAATAAAACTCAAATACGAGTCAATTAAGACCAGCCAATCAGACCCTCCATATTCATATATGTTAGTTTATACTCTATGAAACGGATAGTCAGGAATAGCCTCAGAAACCAGCGGCTCCTTTTGGCTATTCCGCTGAAACTGCTCACAAACAATACACGCCTTCACCAGTTCAGTAATGTCATTGGTCATACCTGGCCAAAAGAACTATATGCGTGCACGCGCCAGTGGTTTTTCGATACCCAAATGTGGTGCATCCACCCATTTACAAATGAGTTTCTGCAATTTCGTTGGCACTACTAATCTATGATTTCAGAACCAAAGACCATTTTCATAATGAAGCTCATCCCGATATTTACTAAAAGTCTGACTGAAATCACCTTGACTATGATAAGACGGCCAACCATTTTCAATGAAACGAACAACACGCATGAGACTTTCATCATTTTTTATTTAATGGATATACAAATCATAATTCTCTTTCGACAAGCAGGCATGCTTTGTCAAAGAATGGATGACGCCCTCTAATTCAGCATCCTCCACTCCTGTTTCTGGCAAAGCTGCGCGAGATAAACAATCAGCTACCTGGATTTTTTACCAGGTGTATAAACTATTGCCAGCCCTGGGTACTTTAAAAGTGAAATAAACATATTCTGCAGTCGAGGAGCTACCTCGTCAGTTTCTTTTTTTACCAATGCCTCCAAAGGTTTGTGGTAAGACTGCACAGTAAAATTACGACCATAGAGAAAAAAAGTGACATTTTTTACACGCAAAAACTATAGACAATAACTCTTTCTCAATCTGCGCCCATTTCTGCTCAGTCTTGGTCAACGTACGCGAAACATACGCCACAGGTCCATACTCCTGTAAAAGAACAGACCCTAAGCCATCCTTGGAACTGTCTGTTTGGACAATCACTGGTTTTGATGGGTCATAAGTTGCAAGAACAGGGCCTGATGTAAGCTTACCGGATAGACGACTAAATAAGTCAGCCGGTGGGTATTTGAAAATGCTCCCGCTTTATACACGCGTTCAACGGCTTAGGATCTAAGCATATACGAAGGTCCCCATTAGTTTTTCAACAATTTGAATATTGTTCACCCAATCTGTAGGGTAATCTACAGCACTAATTACCTCTTGACTAACAACCCTTCCAGCAATATTTTCCGTTATCTAACAAAGTGAAGGGTAATCTCTTCCTATAATGCAGCTTTGGAACAGAATCCTGTTTTAGTGTCATAGAACATTTTCCTAATAATGTACCTAGTCCTTGAAACACATCTTCAAATTTATTCACAAAATCATCTTTATTTTCTGAAAGACATATCAAAGAACTCACATTATGTAAACGCCTTATAAGTCTAAAGTCAATACAAGAGTTAAGACCTAGCAGAGGCTCAAACAAATCATTAACAACAAGAAAACTAGCCTCGTGCGTGCTTATTTGATTCTTTTTGAATCAAAACATGAAAGCTTCACTGTTTCGAGAATTTTTATTTTATTTGAACTATAATCTTATTCAGAATATTCATTGAATGCATTTATTGACAAATTAATTTTTTTAGCAAAACTTATTGTAAAACAGTTTACATCAGAGCCAGTATCTAATTTAAACTCTACTGGTTGATTTTCAATAAAAAATGTTTTTCTCCATGGACGACATGTATATGATTCCTGATTAACAGCTGAGTTTATACTACAAGTATTAATTAACATTTTATTACTATTGCTGCTGGCATTGTCAATATTGTCTACAAATACAAAGTTACCTGCGTCACCCCAGTTAAAAGCATTAATAAATTTATTCTCCATCCGCTTGATATTTTCCTTAGCAGGCATGTTAGCATTCTCCTTCTCTTTTGTAAAATTCTTATGATTTGAACGGCAACACTTCTTGAAATGTCCAACTTGGCCGTATCCATGACTTTTCACATTCTGAGCTGGACAAGTGCGTCGATGAGTTTCTTGGTAATTCTGGCCGCAGCAAAAACATTTGCGGCTAACAACAGCCACTTCTGCGGACTCACCATCAGTCTGAATACCAGGCTTCATCTCTATAACATTAACCCTGCGCTCGAGAAATTGTTTGTTGGAAGAGGCTGCCTTGAATACCTTGCACGTATCGACAAACTTAGCTAGTACCTAATCTTTTCAATCAAGTAGCTTCAGCTGTAGTTTCTTATCTTGCACGCCTATTATTATATTTTATATGATGCACAGGTAAATTCACAAAATTGATTTTGTGTGCGTAATTCCGCTTCAAAGCTCCCAAATGACTCTTCTCTTTTTGCGATATTAAATTAAATTTGTATGCTTCCATTGCTACATTTTTTCGAGGCATACAATATTTTTTAAATGCTCGAATCACTTCCATCAATGTACGCCCACTTGTTCCTTCGTCATCACCACCAGCACTATATTCATTTGCAGCCGTGAATATATCCTCAGCGCTGCCAAACATACCATCACTGCCACCATCATTTGAATATAACATATTATACAGTCATGTGAAAATAAATAGGGGCACCTATATTTTTATATTTGAAGCTGTATGAATTATATACAAGGTGCCCCAGATATAGCATTAATTCCCGCGGCTGGTGATTTTTATTGATAAGGCGAGTATAACACTTTATGGAGTTTCCTCCCACATTGTAACACTTTAAAGATACAGGGTGTTTTACGGTTTTGGTACGTGTTTAGTGTTATTGATATAGAATCTGTGAGGACTCAAATTGTTGCACAATTTGGTCCTCACAAATTATATAAATTGAATTGAAATTGAAATGAAAATGAACTGAATTTAAAATATGGATAATGTAAACAACCAAAACATGAAATGTAAATTAAACTATCTTAATTAAATTTAAAGATTTATTATATATTATGAATAAGATGTATAGAAATTATTATATTATATTATATCTTATTAGGTAAAATATATAATATTAATGTTATAAATATTCTATTGGGGAAATAATAATGAATTGAATAACAAATAAGTAAACAAATAATAAATGCACACATACAAACATGCAGAGCCATGCACACAGTCACATATACACAGGCAGGGAAAACAAAACAAGTGAACACGGAACAGAAAGGCAACGGGAGAATATAAAGCAGTCGCGTTTGCTTAGCAAAGGCAGTCTTGTCGCAGGCGCAGTAGCATGCACATGCTTTGAGACTAAGTAGTTAGTTCAATCGTAGTTATCTTAAGCGAAGGTGTCCTCACCCTTCGAACGTTGTTTACTCTAAGTCAGGCGTAGTTATCTTAAGCGAAGGTGTACTCACCCTTCGAACGTTGCTTACTCTAAGCTCAAAACGTAGTTATCTTAAACGAAGGTGTACTCACCCTTCGAACATAGTGTTTAATCTAAGTCAAGCGTAGTTATCTTAAGCGAAGGTGTACTCACCCTTCGAACGTTGTTTACTCTAAGTCAGGCGTAGTTATCTTAAGCGAAGGTGTACTCACCCTTCGAACGTTGCTTACTCTAAGTTCAAAACGTAGTTATCTTAAGCGAAGGTGTACTCACCCTTCGAACATAGTGTTTAATCTAAGTCAAGCGTAGTTATCTTAAGCGAAGGTGTACTCACCCTTCGAACGTTGCTTACTCTAAGTTCAAAACGTAGTTATCTTAAGCGAAGGTGTACTCACCCTTCGAACGTTGCTTACTCTAAGTTCAAAACGTAGTTATCTTAAGCGAAGGTGTACTCACCCTTCGAACGTTGTTTACTCTAAGTCAGGCGTAGTTATCTTAAGCGAAGGTGTACTCACCCTTCGAACGTTGCTTACTCTAAGTTCAAAACGTAGTTATCTTAAGTGAAGGTGTACTCACCCTTCGAACATAGTGTTTAATCTAAGTCAGGCGTAGTTATCTTAAGCGAAGGTGTACTCACCCTTCGAACGTTGCTTACTCTAAGTTCAAAACGTAGTTATCTTAAGCGAAGGTGTACTCACCCTTCGAACGTTGTTTACTCTAAGTCAGGCGTAGTTATCTTAAGCGAAGGTGTACTCACCCTTCGAACGTTGCTTACTCTAAGTTCAAAACGTAGTTATCTTAAGCGAAGGTGTACTCACCCTTCGAACATAGTGTTTAATCTAAGTCAGGCGTAGTTATCTTAAGCGAAGGTGTCCTCACTCTTCGAACGTTGCTTACTTTAAGTTCAAAACGTAGCTATCTTAAGCGAAGGTGTAGTCACCCTTCGAACGTTGCTTACTCGAAGTTCAAAACGTAGTTATCTTAAGCGAAGGTGTCCTCACTCTTCGAACGTTGTTTACTCTAAGTCAGGCGTAGTTATCGTAAGCGAAGGTGTTCTCACCCTTCGAACATAGTTTTACTCTAAGCTCAGGCGTAGTTATCGTAAGCGAAGGTGTACTCACCCTTCGAACTTTGTTTACTATAAGTTCAAAACGTAGTTATTTTAAGCGAAGGTGTACTCACCCTTCGAACATAGTGTTTAATCTAAGTCAGGTGTAGTTATCTTAAGCGAAGGTGTCCTCACTCTTCGAACGTTGCTTACTTTAAGTTCAAAACGTAGCTATCTTAAGCGAAGGTGTAGTCACCCTTCGAACGTTGTTTACTCTAAGTCAGGCGTAGTTATCTTAAGCGAAGGTGTACTCACCCTTCGAACGTTGTTTACTCTAAGTCAGGCGTAGTTATCGTAAGCGAAGGTGTACTCACCCTTCGAACATAGTTTTACTCTAAGCTCAGGCGTAGTTATCGTAAGCGAAGGTGTACTCACCCTTCGAACGTTGCTTACTCGAAGTAAGCACGAACTTTGTTTACTATAAGTTCAAAACGTAGTTATTTTAAACGAAGGTGTACTCACCCTTCCAACATAGTTTTACTCTAAGCTCAGGCGTAGTTATCGTAAGCGAAGGTGTACTCACCCTTCGAACTTTGGTTACTATAAGTTCAAAACGTAGTTATCTTAAGCGAAGGTGTACTCACCCTTCGAACATAGTTTTACTCTAAGCTCAGGCGTAGTTATCTTAAGCGAGGGTACACTCACCCTTCGAACGTTGTTTACTCTAAGACAGGCGTAGTTATCGTAAGCGAAGGTGTCCTCACCCTTCGAACGTTGTTTACTCTAAAATCAAAACGTAGTTATCTTAAGCGAAGATACCTCCACCCTTCGAACATAGTTTTAATCTGAGTTCTATCATAGTCACTCACAGCGAGAGGGATCATAGCACATAACGGAATAAATATGAATAAGCAAGGATTAATTAAATCACTTTAATTTATATAATGCTTAATAATTAATAATAACTAAGTAACGTACTCATTAAGCAATAAATAAAACAAATGAAAATAATAAAGAATTACACTACAGTTTAAAACTAAAACGCTGGCTTTCTTATTTAAAACAACGGGATCATTGGTAAATAAATTATTTTGTAAGAAGCCCTGGTTTACTCACTGAGCCTACCTCAGCAAAAATCAGTAACGAGCAAAAGGGTTCGTTACAAATGGCGCCCGAGCAGGGACTCTAAAGACGAAAAATAAATACAGAGAGAAAAACTAAGAGACAGAGAACAAAGCCAAAGCCAGTAAAGAAAGCTAAAGTTAGAGAAGAACATCAGCGTAACACAACACCTGATAAAAATGGTCAATTCCTCCTGGGTATACTTTTTACGGAAAGACGAGTTGCAAGGGTACGCAGAAGAATTTGGATTCGATAGCACAGGAACGGTGCAAGAAGCAAGGAAGAATTTTGCGACCTTCATTGCAGATCAAGGCCAGAAACCAGAGCTGCAACCACGCCTTGCAGAATTAGAGGTAAAACACGGGAGGTCCCCATCCCCGGCAAGAAATCCCGAGATACCGAAAATAAATGTGCCGGTAGCACACACAGGCGGTCAACAAGGTTTCAACCCCCCCACAATAACATACGAGCAACCAGCAGCCGCGCACGCAGGATATACAGGATACGTAGAACACGCAGAAGCGCATCAAATACCATATTCCACGGTAATAGACCAGGTCAGGAAGTGGTCTTTTAAATATGATGGTGGAAAAGAACCACTGGCCTTCATTGAAAGAGTAGAGGAGCTAGCCGAAGTATACGGGTTAAACAAGGATCTTTTACCTCGAACAATGCCCGAACTGTTGAAAGATAACGCGCTGAAATGGTTCCGCAACAATAATCGGCAGTGGCAAGAATGGAATGCATATAAGAGGGATTTCCTACGGTTCTTCCTGCCATCCAAATACTTCGAGCATCTGGAAGATGAGATCCGACAAAGGCACCAGCGGCAAAGAAAGAAGTTCCGCCGACCAGACCAGCCATACCACGACAGCGAGAAGAGCATCACCGCAGAATTACGCAAGAAACCAATTAACCCACGGACGGCATGTCGACGTTGTGGGCAGGATGGGCACTACAAATACGAATGCAGAAACCCCGCTATAACCTTCTGCTGGGAATGTGGGAAAAGAGGTACTTTGACAATAAACTGCTGCAGACAATCATCGGGAAACTACCAAGGGTACCGTCCAAGGCGAGTACAAACGGATACCCAGAACCAGCGTCCTCGCAATTAAACACCATCACGCAAAACGGGAACCACGTGGTCGCTATACTCACGATAGGCAACCACACGACCAAGGCGACGATCGACACTGGGGCAACACGGAGTTTTATCAGCAGATCTCTAGCAAGTAAAATCAAGGAATCAAGCAAACTCGAAAACATATCGACTCTCATACGATTGGCTGACGGGACCACGAAGGAGGTTAATCAGCAACTTGTAGTAAACATAAAACTCGGAGGAAAACAATGCAACATAGAATTAATCATCCTGCACGACGTGATCGACGACCTTATTCTAGGCATTTGACTTTCTGGTCAAAATAGAAACAAGATTGCAGTGCGGAGACTACTCAATTATCCTCAAGGAAAACACGAACGATGGAAAAGAACAAGAAACAGCATGCTGTACGGTTATACGAACAGAGGTAATCGGATCAAAAACGGGTGGTCCACAGAAAGCAACTGAGGTCATACGAACAGAAGTGGAATCAAGTACAGGTGCTCCACAAGAAGCAGCAAGGAGGTTACTACGCACAAGGAAAATCGAGTCAGGTCCAACCGACAAATCAAAAATCGAAGAGTTTTTAAAAGCAGAGCTGAACAAATTCGAAGGTCTTACCGGAGTGTCCCATATCACCACGCATCGAATTATCATGAAAGATGGACACCCGATCAAGCAAAGGTACTTCCCCAGAAACCCCGCAGTACAAGGAATTATTAACCAAGAAATCGATGAATTGATAAACAAAGGATGTATCGAGCCATCGCACCCCACATAGTGCGCCCATTGTCCTAGTTAAAAAGAAAAATGGAAAGTGGAGACTTTGTGTGGACTACAGGCAACTCAATGCCAAATCTTTTCCCGATGCGTACCCATTACCGCGAATCCACCATATATTGGATAGGCTCAAAAGCGCCAAATATATAAGTACGCTCGACCTGAAGAATGGATACTGGCAGATTCCTATGGAGGAGAGCAGTAAACCGTACACAGCATTTACCGTCCCAGGAAGAGGGCTCTATCAATGGCGCGTTATTCCATTTGGGCTACACTCAGCGCCAGCGACGTTTCAACGTGCACTAGACCAGGTCATAGGACCCGACATGGAGCCGCATGCATTTGCTTATCTCGACGATATAAAAGTGATCGGGACCTCGCTAGAGGAACACATGCGACATCTTCAGGAAGTATTCCGGCGACTACAGGCGGCGAATTTAAGAATAAACGTAGAGAAATGCGAATTCTTTAAAAACAAGCTGAAGTATCTAGGACACGTCGTCAGCGACCAAGGTATTCATACCGACCCGGACAAGGTAGCCGCCATTCAAGAACTCGAACCACCAACTAATGTAAAGCAGCTACGCAGGTGCCTTGGAATAGCCTCATGGTATAGACGTTTTGTACCGGAATTTTCAGACGTAGTGCACCCACTCACAGGATTGCTAAAGAAGGGTAAGCACTGGAAATGGGGAGATGACCAACAGCAAGCGTTCGAAACATTAAAAGCTAGACTGACCGAAGCTCCAGTGCTAGCATGTCCAGATTTCACCAAGAAGTTCAAGTTACAAGCAGATGCCAGTGATTACGGTCTAGGTGCGGTTCTCACGCAGGACCATGATGACCAAGAACGTGTCATCGCATACGCCAGCCGGCACCTAAACAATGCAGAGAAAAATTATTCAGCGACGGAGAAAGAATGCTTGGCCATCGTGTGGGCTATTCGTAAGATGCGACCCTACCTAGAGGGGTACCAATTCACGGTCATCACTGACCACCTTTCTCTAAAATGGTTAAATTCAATTGAAAGCCCATCAGGGCGAATAGCCAGGTGGGCGCTTGAGCTGCAACAACATAAATTTGACATATAATACCGGAAGGGAAAGTTAAACGTCATAGCCGATGCACTATCACGACAACCACGAGAGAAACTGCTTCGAACGTCAGACGACTCTGCAGAAAATGCCCCTATATGCAAATGGCTATCAAAGCGGGAAGCAGAAGTCCAACAGAATCCAGAGAAGTATCCGGACTACATCAGAGAAAATTGCGTACTATACCGCCATATACCCAGTGCCAATGACGACGACTGTGCACCGTGGAAAATGTGTGTACCTAGTTTCCAACGAGAACAGGTAATCAAACAAAATCACGATGATCCAACTGCCGGCCACATGGGCATCCGCAAGACCATCGCAAGAGTAGCCAACCGGTACTACTGGCCAGGCATGTTTCGCGACATAAGCTGGTACGTACGGAGGTGCTCCTCATGTCAGCAGTATAAGCCAAACCAGCAGCAGGCAGCAGGGAAAATGCTCACTCAGATCGCCGAAGAACCATGGGGCATGTTATGTGCCGATTTCGTCGGGCCATTGCCCAGGTCCAAACATGGCAACTCCATGCTATTAGTCTTCTTTGACAAATTTTCAAAATGGGCCGAGCTAATACCCCTTCGAAAAGCCACCACAGACACCCTCAAGAAAGCTTTTAGAGAACGTATTTTAGCACGCTTTGGAGTTCCGAAGGTTTTTATAACGGATAATGGAACGCAATTCACGTCTAGAAGTTTCAAGAAGTTCTTAAACGAGATGGGCATCAGACACCAGTTCACTGCGCCATATACGCCACAAGAAAATCCTACCGAGCGAGCAAACCGTAACATCAAAAGAGTGATAGCACAACTTACGCTCGCTATCAACACAAGCGTATCTGACTCCACAGGATACAGTCCCGCCTTCTCGATCCAAGGAAGAGAGCCTAGGCTCCCCAACGCCCTCTACGATCAACATACCCTAGGCAAGAAATCTTTAAAATTGTACGCCGAAACATGGAACGCGCAGCTCAGGATCAGGCCAGATATTACAATTTACGCAGACGCGAATGGAGCCAGCAAATTGGCGACCAAGTTCTGGTGAAAGAACACCACCTTTTGAAGGCCGTCGACAACTTTGCAGCCAAGCTTGCTCCAAAATATCACGGGCCATACACCGTATTAGGCTTCATTTCACCAGTCATCGTACAGGTCCGAAGTCCTACAGCAGCAAAAATACGCATCAGTCATATAAGCGATCTGAAAGAATATCACGGCGAGGAGGAAGAGCAACCAGAAGCAATCGCAGCAGCACCTGCGTCACCAACTGCCATCGCAGCAGCATCTGCGTAACCAACTGCCACGGCAGCCGCCACTGCATAATCAACGGCCATCGCAGCAGCATCTGCGTAACCAACTGCCACAGCAGCCGCCACTGCATACTCAACGGCCATCGCAGCAGCACCTGCGTCACCAACTGCCATCGCAGCCGTATCTGCGTCACAAACTGCCATCGCAGCAGCACCTGCGTCACCAACTGCCATCGCAGCGGCATCTGCGTAACCAACTGTCACAGCAGCCTCCACTAAATAATCAACAGCAGCGCAGTAGCAGCTGCGTCATCAAAAGCATCACAGAAGCGCAGTAGCAGCTGCGTCATCAAAAGCATCACTGCAAAAGCAGCACGGCAGCAAAGTAGAAGCAGCATAAGCAAAAGCATCATGGCAGCACAGTAAAAGCTGCGTCATCAAAAGCATCACAGTAGCGCAGTAGCAGCTGCGTCATCAAAAGCATCACAGCAACACAGTAAAAGCAACGCCAACAAACCAGCACGACAGCGCAGCAGCATCTGCATAATCAAAGCAGCGAAGTAGCAGTGGCTCTATCAGCAACATCAGGTGTCGACAGGGGCGCAACAGTATACATTATCAATAGACGCTATTGACAGGGGCGTCAAACAGATCCACCGTCTGAGCCAGAGTGCAGCGTGCGCAACCGCACCGACGAGACTGGCAGACCACTACCACCGGCAATGGTTGCCGAAATCGAGGCTACAGTAACGAAGACGAGGCGGCAGCGGCTTATCGTTCAAAGAATAGTCGAAGGCAGACAACACCGTGTTCGAATTGAAAAGAACGCACAAGTGAAGGTCACCACTAACGGGGAAAGAAAAGGGGGGGTGTGAGGACTCAAATTGTTGCACAATTTGGTCCTCACAAATTATATAAATTGAATTGAAATTGAAATGAAAATGGACTGAATTTAAAATATGGATAATGTAAACAACCAAAACATGAAATGTAAATTAAACTATCTTAATTAAATTTAAAGATTTATTATATATTATGAATAAGATGTATAGAAATTATTATATTATATTATATCTTATTAGGTAAAATATATAATATTAATGTTATTAATATTCTATTGGGGAAATAATAATGTATTGAATAACAAATAAGTAAACAAATAATAAATGCACACATACAAACATGCAGAGCCATGCACACAGTCACATATACACAGGCAGGGAAAACAAAACAAGTGAACACGGAACAGAAAGGCAACGGGAGAATATAATGCAGTCGCGTTTGCTTAGCAAAGGCAGTCTTGTCGCAGGCGCAGTAGCATGCACATGCTTTGAGACTGAGTAGTTAGTTCAATCGTAGTTATCTTAAGCGAAGGTGTCCTCACCCTTCGAACGTTGTTTACTCTAAGTCAGGCGTAGTTATCTTAAGCGAAGGTGTACTCACCCTTCGAACGTTGCTTACTCTAAGTTCAAAACGTAGTTATCTTAAGCGAAGGTGTACTCACCCTTCGAACATAGTGTTTAATCTAAGTCAAGCGTAGTTATCTTAAGCGAAGGTGTACTCACCCTTCGAACGTTGCTTACTCTAAGTTCAAAACGTAGTTATCTTAAGCGAAGGTGTACTCACCCTTCGAACGTTGCTTACTCTAAGTTCAAAACGTAGTTATCTTAAGCGAAGGTGTACTCACCCTTCGAAGTCAGGCGTAGTTATCTTAAGCGAAGGTGTACTCACCCTTCGAACGTTGCTTACTCTAAGTTCAAAACGTAGTTATCTTAAGCGAAGGTGTACTCACCCTTCGAACATAGTGTTTAATCTAAGTCAGGCGTAGTTATCTTAAGCGAAGGTGTCCTCACTCTTCGAACGTTGCTTACTTTAAGTTCAAAACATAGCTATCTTAAGCGAAGGTGTAGTCACCCTTCGAACGTTGCTTACTCGAAGTTCAAAACGTAGTTATCTTAAGCGAAGGTGTCCTCACTCTTCGAACGTTGTTTACTCTAAGTCAGGCGTAGTTATCGTAAGCGAAGGTCTACTCACCCTTGGAACATAGTTTTACTCTAAGCTCAGGCGTAGTTATCGTAAGCGAAGGTGTACTCACCCTTCGAACTTTGTTTACTATAAGTTCAAAACGCAGTTATCGTAAGCGAAGGTGTACTCACCCTTCGAACATAGTTTTACTCTAAGCTCAGGCGTAGTTATCGTAAGCGAAGGTGTACTCACCCTTCGAACTTTGTTTACTATAAGTTCAAAACGTAGTTATTTTAAGCGAAGGTGTACTCACCCTTCGAACATAGTTTTACTCTAAGCTCAGGCGTAGTTATCGTAAGCGAAGGTGTACTCACCCTTCGAACTTTGGTTACTATAAGTTCAAAACGTAGTTATCGTAAGCGAAGGTGTACTCACCCTTCGAACATAGTTTTACTCTAAGCTCAGGCGTAGTTATCGTAAGCGAGGGTACACTCACCCTTCGAACGTTGTTTACTCTAAGACAGGCGTAGTTATCGTAAGCGAAGGTGTAGTCACCCTTCGAACGTTGTTTACTCTAAAATCAAAACGTAGTTCTCTTAAGCGAAGGTACCTCCACCCTTCGAACATAGTTTTAATCTGAGTTCTATCATAGTCACTCACAGCGAGAGGGATCATAGCACATAACGGAATAAATATGAATAAGCAAGGATTAATTAAATCACTTTAATTTATATAATGCTTAATAATTAATAATAACTAAGTAACGTACTCATTAAGCAATAAATAAAACAAATGAAAATAATAAAGAATTACACTATAGTTTAAAACTAAAACGCTGGCTTTCTCATTTAAAACAACGGGATCATTGGTAAATAAATTATTATGTAAGAACCCCTGGTTTACTCACTGAGCCTACCTCAGCAAAAATCAGTAACGAGCAAAAGGGTTCGTTACAAATCTATACTATTCACCATAAAATAAAAAATAATATTTTCTATTTTAGAAAAAATATCAACTTTTTCATCAGTATATCAACCACTTTCGTGTGATGTGCTGTAACGGAGCTAAAATTTTGAGATTATCCAACGAAATATCAACAAATTTTGTATAATTTCTTTTAGCGGAGCTGTTATCATCCAAAGTTAGAATTTAGAAAAGAACTGTTGATTTATTGTATTTTAACATGAAAAACAGAGATTTTAAATTTTGACGATTACAGCTCCGCTAAAACAAAAGATACAAAATTTGTTGATATTTCGTTGGATAATCTCAACATTTTAGCTCCGCTGTAGCACATGACACGAAAGTGGTTGATATATATATGGAAAAGCTGATATTTTTTCTAAAATACAAAATATTATTCTTTATTTTATGGTGAGTAGGATTCTAGATCAATAATACTAAACACGTACCAAAACCGTAAAACACCCTGTATCTTGAAAGTTTTACAATATGGGAGGAAACTCCATAAAGTTTTATACTCGCCTTATCAGGAGAAACCACCACCCGAGGGATTTAATGCCATATCTGTTGCACCTTGTATGTAATCCATGCAGCTTTAAATATAAAAATACAGGTGTCCCTATTTATTTTCACATGACTGTATGTTTGAGGAGTTGCGGTCCATGAGGTGGAGATGGGTCAGCTTTGTGTGGGCCAGACGAACTCATGTAAATTTTACCACATCCATTCTAGATAAAGAATGGCCAGAACCGTGTCTTAGGAAGTGGCTTAAGGGTAGTTTTAGTTCGTTTTGTTCTTTGTACCATGATGAGCAGTTTAGCCAAGTCTCAGACTTAAATTGATTTAGAAATTTTGTTTTGAGAAATTTCACCATGTCATTAACATTTAGATTAGGTGATGTTAAAACTGGGCCTACAGTACCATATTTTGCTGAGTTGCCAGCAAACTCATTACGTTTTATAGAGGCATGGGCCGAGGACTATATCAACGGCTTAGGATCTAAGCATATACGAAGGTCCCCATTAGTTTTTCAACAATTTGAATATTGTTCACCCAATCTGTAGGGTAATCTACAGCACTAATTACCTCTTGACTAACAACCCTTCCAGCAATATTTTCCGTTATCTAACAAAGTGAAGGGTAATCTCTTCCTATAATGCAGCTTTGGAACAGAATCCTGTTTTAGTGTCATAGAACATTTTCCTAATAATGTACCTAGTCCTTGAAACACATCTTCAAATTTATTCACAAAATCATCTTTATTTTCTGAAAGACATATCAAAGAACTCACATTATGTAAACGCCTTATAAGTCTAAAGTCAATACAAGAGTTAAGACCTAGCAGAGGCTCAAACAAATCATTAACAACAAGAAAACTAGCCTCGTGCGTGCTTATTTGATTCTTTTTGAATCAAAACATGAAAGCTTCACTGTTTCGAGAATTTTTATTTTATTTGAACTATAATCTTATTCAGAGTATTCATTGAATGCATTTATTGACAAATTAATTTTTTTAGCAAAACTTATTGTAAAACAGTTTACATCAGAGCCAGTATCTAATTTAAACTCTACTGGTTGATTTTCAATAAAAAATGTTTTTCTCCATGGACGACATGTATATGATTCCTGATTAACAGCTGAGTTTATACTACAAGTATTAATTAACATTTTATTACTATTGCTGCTGGCATTGTCAATATTGTCTACAAATACAAAGTTACCTGCGTCACCCCAGTTAAAAGCATTAATAAATTTATTCTCCATCCGCTTGATATTTTCCTTAGCAGGCATGTTAGCATTCTCCTTCTCTTTTGTAAAATTCTTATGATTTGAACGGCAACACTTCTTGAAATGTCCAACTTGGCCGTATCCATGACTTTTCACATTCTGAGCTGGACAAGTGCGTCGATGAGTTTCTTGGTAATTCTGGCCGCAGCAAAAACATTTGCGGCTAACAACAGCCACTTCTGCGGACTCACCATCAGTCTGAATACCAGGCTTCATCTCTATAACATTAACCCTGCGCTCGAGAAATTGTTTGTTGGAAGAGGCTGCCTTGAATACCTTGCACGTATCGACAAACTTAGCTAGTACCTAATCTTTTCAATCAAGTAGCTTCAGCTGTAGTTTCTTATCTTGCACGCCTATTATTATATTTTATATGATGCACAGGTAAATTCACAAAATTGATTTTGTGTGCGTAATTCCGCTTCAAAGCTCCCAAATGACTCTTCTCTTTTTGCGATATTAAATTAAATTTGTATGCTTCCATTGCTACATTTTTTCGAGGCATACAATATTTTTTAAATGCTCGAATCACTTCCATCAATGTACGCCCACTTGTTCCTTCGTCATCACCACCAGCACTATATTCATTTGCAGCCGTGAAAATATCCTCAGCGCTGCCAAACATACCATCACTGCCACCATCATTTGAATATAACATATTATACAGTCATGTGAAAATAAATAGGGGCACCTATATTTTTATATTTGAAGCTGTATGAATTATATACAAGGTGCCCCAGATATAGCATTAATTCCCGCGGCTGGTGATTTTTATTGATAAGGCGAGTATAACACTTTATGGCTTTTCCTCCCACATTGTAACACTTTAAAGATACAGGGTGTTTTACGGTTTTGGTACGTGTTTAGTGTTATTGATATAGAATCTGTGAGGACTCAAATTGTTGCACAATTTGGTCCTCACAAATTATATAAATTGAATTGAAATTGAAATGAAAATGAACTGAATTTAAAATATGGATAATGTAAACAACCAAAACATGAAATGTAAATTAAACTATCTTAATTAAATTTAAAGATTTATTATATATTATGAATAAGATGTATAGAAATTATTATATTATATTATATCTTATTAGGTAAAATATATAATATTAATGTTATAAATATTCTATTGGGGAAATAATAATGAATTGAATAACAAATAAGTAAACAAATAATAAATGCACACATACAAACATGCAGAGCCATGCACACAGTCACATATACACAGGCAGGGAAAACAAAACAAGTGAACACGGAACAGAAAGGCAACGGGAGAATATAAAGCAGTCGCGTTTGCTTAGCAAAGGCAGTCTTGTCGCAGGCGCAGTAGCATGCACATGCTTTGAGACTAAGTAGTTAGTTCAATCGTAGTTATCTTAAGCGAAGGTGTCCTCACCCTTCGAACGTTGTTTACTCTAAGTCAGGCGTAGTTATCTTAAGCGAAGGTGTACTCACCCTTCGAACGTTGCTTACTCTAAGCTCAAAACGTAGTTATCTTAAACGAAGGTGTACTCACCCTTCGAACATAGTGTTTAATCTAAGTCAAGCGTAGTTATCTTAAGCGAAGGTGTACTCACCCTTCGAACGTTGTTTACTCTAAGTCAGGCGTAGTTATCTTAAGCGAAGGTGTACTCACCCTTCGAACGTTGCTTACTCTAAGTTCAAAACGTAGTTATCTTAAGCGAAGGTGTACTCACCCTTCGAACATAGTGTTTAATCTAAGTCAAGCGTAGTTATCTTAAGCGAAGGTGTACTCACCCTTCGAACGTTGCTTACTCTAAGTTCAAAACGTAGTTATCTTAAGCGAAGGTGTACTCACCCTTCGAACGTTGCTTACTCTAAGTTCAAAACGTAGTTATCTTAAGCGAAGGTGTACTCACCCTTCGAAGTCAGGCGTAGTTATCTTAAGCGAAGGTGTACTCACCCTTCGAACGTTGCTTACTCTAAGTTCAAAACGTAGTTATCTTAAGCGAAGGTGTACTCACCCTTCGAACATAGTGTTTAATCTAAGTCAGGCGTAGTTATCTTAAGCGAAGGTGTCCTCACTCTTCGAACGTTGCTTACTTTAAGTTCAAAACATAGCTATCTTAAGCGAAGGTGTAGTCACCCTTCGAACGTTGCTTACTCGAAGTTCAAAACGTAGTTATCTTAAGCGAAGGTGTCCTCACTCTTCGAACGTTGTTTACTCTAAGTCAGGCGTAGTTATCGTAAGCGAAGGTCTACTCACCCTTGGAACATAGTTTTACTCTAAGCTCAGGCGTAGTTATCGTAAGCGAAGGTGTACTCACCCTTCGAACTTTGTTTACTATAAGTTCAAAACGCAGTTATCGTAAGCGAAGGTGTACTCACCCTTCGAACATAGTTTTACTCTAAGCTCAGGCGTAGTTATCGTAAGCGAAGGTGTACTCACCCTTCGAACTTTGTTTACTATAAGTTCAAAACGTAGTTATTTTAAGCGAAGGTGTACTCACCCTTCGAACATAGTTTTACTCTAAGCTCAGGCGTAGTTATCGTAAGCGAAGGTGTACTCACCCTTCGAACTTTGGTTACTATAAGTTCAAAACGTAGTTATCGTAAGCGAAGGTGTACTCACCCTTCGAACATAGTTTTACTCTAAGCTCAGGCGTAGTTATCGTAAGCGAGGGTACACTCACCCTTCGAACGTTGTTTACTCTAAGACAGGCGTAGTTATCGTAAGCGAAGGTGTAGTCACCCTTCGAACGTTGTTTACTCTAAAATCAAAACGTAGTTCTCTTAAGCGAAGGTACCTCCACCCTTCGAACATAGTTTTAATCTGAGTTCTATCATAGTCACTCACAGCGAGAGGGATCATAGCACATAACGGAATAAATATGAATAAGCAAGGATTAATTAAATCACTTTAATTTATATAATGCTTAATAATTAATAATAACTAAGTAACGTACTCATTAAGCAATAAATAAAACAAATGAAAATAATAAAGAATTACACTATAGTTTAAAACTAAAACGCTGGATTTCTCATTTAAAACAACGGGATCATTGGTAAATAAATTATTATGTAAGAACCCCTGGTTTACTCACTGAGCCTACCTCAGCAAAAATCAGTAACGAGCAAAAGGGTTCGTTACAAATCTATACTATTCACCATAAAATAAAAAATAATATTTTCTATTTTAGAAAAAATATCAACTTTTTCATCAGTATATCAACCACTTTCGTGTGATGTGCTGTAACGGAGCTAAAATTTTGAGATTATCCAACGAAATATCAACAAATTTTGTATAATTTCTTTTAGCGGAGCTGTTATCATCCAAAGTTAGAATTTAGAAAAGAACTGTTGATTTATTGTATTTTAACATGAAAAACAGAGATTTTAAATTTTGACGATTACAGCTCCGCTAAAACAAAAGATACAAAATTTGTTGATATTTCGTTGGATAATCTCAACATTTTAGCTCCGCTGTAGCACATGACACGAAAGTGGTTGATATATATATGGAAAAGCTGATATTTTTTCTAAAATACAAAATATTATTCTTTATTTTATGGTGAGTAGGATTCTAGATCAATAATACTAAACACGTACCAAAACCGTAAAACACCCTGTATCTTGAAAGTTTTACAATATGGGAGGAAACTCCATAAAGTTTTATACTCGCCTTATCAGGAGAAACCACCACCCGAGGGAATTAATGCCATATCTGTTGCACCTTGTATGTAATCCATGCAGCTTTAAATATAAAAATACAGGTGTCCCTATTTATTTTCACATGACTGTATGTTTGAGGAGTTGCGGTCCATGAGGTGGAGATGGGTCAGCTTTGTGTGGGCCAGACGAACTCATGTAAATTTTACCACATCCATTCTAGATAAAGAATGGCCAGAACCGTGTCTTAGGAAGTGGCTTAAGGGTAGTTTTAGTTCGTTTTGTTCTTTGTACCATGATGAGCAGTTTAGCCAAGTCTCAGACTTAAATTGATTTAGAAATTTTGTTTTGAGAAATTTCACCATGTCATTAACATTTAGATTAGGTGATGTTAAAACTGGGCCTACAGTACCATATTTTGCTGAGTTGCCAGCAAACTCATTACGTTTTATAGAGGCATGGGCCGAGGACTATATCAACGGCTTAGGATCTAAGCATATACGAAGGTCCCCATTAGTTTTTCAACAATTTGAATATTGTTCACCCAATCTGTAGGGTAATCTACAGCACTAATTACCTCTTGACTAACAACCCTTCCAGCAATATTTTCCGTTATCTAACAAAGTGAAGGGTAATCTCTTCCTATAATGCAGCTTTGGAACAGAATCCTGTTTTAGTGTCATAGAACATTTTCCTAATAATGTACCTAGTCCTTGAAACACATCTTCAAATTTATTCACAAAATCATCTTTATTTTCTGAAAGACATATCAAAGAACTCACATTATGTAAACGCCTTATAAGTCTAAAGTCAATACAAGAGTTAAGACCTAGCAGAGGCTCAAACAAATCATTAACAACAAGAAAACTAGCCTCGTGCGTGCTTATTTGATTCTTTTTGAATCAAAACATGAAAGCTTCACTGTTTCGAGAATTTTTATTTTATTTGAACTATAATCTTATTCAGAGTATTCATTGAATGCATTTATTGACAAATTAATTTTTTTAGCAAAACTTATTGTAAAACAGTTTACATCAGAGCCAGTATCTAATTTAAACTCTACTGGTTGATTTTCAATAAAAAATGTTTTTCTCCATGGACGACATGTATATGATTCCTGATTAACAGCTGAGTTTATACTACAAGTATTAATTAACATTTTATTACTATTGCTGCTGGCATTGTCAATATTGTCTACAAATACAAAGTTACCTGCGTCACCCCAGTTAAAAGCATTAATAAATTTATTCTCCATCCGCTTGATATTTTCCTTAGCAGGCATGTTAGCATTCTCCTTCTCTTTTGTAAAATTCTTATGATTTGAACGGCAACACTTCTTGAAATGTCCAACTTGGCCGTATCCATGACTTTTCACATTCTGAGCTGGACAAGTGCGTCGATGAGTTTCTTGGTAATTCTGGCCGCAGCAAAAACATTTGCGGCTAACAACAGCCACTTCTGCGGACTCACCATCAGTCTGAATACCAGGCTTCATCTCTATAACATTAACCCTGCGCTCGAGAAATTGTTTGTTGGAAGAGGCTGCCTTGAATACCTTGCACGTATCGACAAACTTAGCTAGTACCTAATCTTTTCAATCAAGTAGCTTCAGCTGTAGTTTCTTATCTTGCACGCCTATTATTATATTTTATATGATGCACAGGTAAATTCACAAAATTGATTTTGTGTGCGTAATTCCGCTTCAAAGCTCCCAAATGACTCTTCTCTTTTTGCGATATTAAATTAAATTTGTATGCTTCCATTGCTACATTTTTTCGAGGCATACAATATTTTTTAAATGCTCGAATCACTTCCATCAATGTACGCCCACTTGTTCCTTCGTCATCACCACCAGCACTATATTCATTTGCAGCCGTGAAAATATCCTCAGCGCTGCCAAACATACCATCACTGCCACCATCATTTGAATATAACATATTATACAGTCATGTGAAAATAAATAGGGGCACCTATATTTTTATATTTGAAGCTGTATGAATTATATACAAGGTGCCCCAGATATAGCATTAATTCCCGCGGCTGGTGATTTTTATTGATAAGGCGAGTATAACACTTTATGGAGTTTCCTCCCACATTGTAACACTTTAAAGATACAGGGTGTTTTACGGTTTTGGTACGTGTTTAGTGTTATTGATATAGAATCTGTGAGGACTCAAATTGTTGCACAATTTGGTCCTCACAAATTATATAAATTGAATTGAAATTGAAATGAAAATGAACTGAATTTAAAATATGGATAATGTAAACAACCAAAACATGAAATGTAAATTAAACTATCTTAATTAAATTTAAAGATTTATTATATATTATGAATAAGATGTATAGAAATTATTATATTATATTATATCTTATTAGGTAAAATATATAATATTAATGTTATAAATATTCTATTGGGGAAATAATAATGAATTGAATAACAAATAAGTAAACAAATAATAAATGCACACATACAAACATGCAGAGCCATGCACACAGTCACATATACACAGGCAGGGAAAAAAAAACAAGTGAACACGGAACAGAAAGGCAACGGGAGAATATAAAGCAGTCGCGTTTGCTTAGCAAAGGCAGTCTTGTCGCAGGCGCAGTAGCATGCACATGCTTTGAGACTAAGTAGTTAGTTCAATCGTAGTTATCTTAAGCGAAGGTGTCCTCACCCTTCGAACGTTGTTTACTCTAAGTCAGGCGTAGTTATCTTAAGCGAAGGTGTACTCACCCTTCGAACGTTGCTTACTCTAAGTCAGGCGTAGTTATCGTAAGCGAAGGTGTACTCACCCTTCGAACATAGTTTTACTCTAAGCTCAGGCGTAGTTATCGTAAGCGAAGGTGTACTCACCCTTCGAACGTTGCTTACTCGAAGTAAGCACGAACTTTGTTTACTATAAGTTCAAAACGTAGTTATTTTAAACGAAGGTGTACTCACCCTTCCAACATAGTTTTACTCTAAGCTCAGGCGTAGTTATCGTAAGCGAAGGTGTACTCACCCTTCGAACTTTGGTTACTATAAGTTCAAAACGTAGTTATCTTAAGCGAAGGTGTACTCACCCTTCGAACATAGTTTTACTCTAAGCTCAGGCGTAGTTATCTTAAGCGAGGGTACACTCACCCTTCGAACGTTGTTTACTCTAAGACAGGCGTAGTTATCGTAAGCGAAGGTGTCCTCACCCTTCGAACGTTGTTTACTCTAAAATCAAAACGTAGTTATCTTAAGCGAAGATACCTCCACCCTTCGAACATAGTTTTAATCTGAGTTCTATCATAGTCACTCACAGCGAGAGGGATCATAGCACATAACGGAATAAATATGAATAAGCAAGGATTAATTAAATCACTTTAATTTATATAATGCTTAATAATTAATAATAACTAAGTAACGTACTCATTAAGCAATAAATAAAACAAATGAAAATAATAAAGAATTACACTACAGTTTAAAACTAAAACGCTGGCTTTCTTATTTAAAACAACGGGATCATTGGTAAATAAATTATTTTGTAAGAAGCCCTGGTTTACTCACTGAGCCTACCTCAGCAAAAATCAGTAACGAGCAAAAGGGTTCGTTACAAATGGCGCCCGAGCAGGGACTCTAAAGACGAAAAATAAATACAGAGAGAAAAACTAAGAGACAGAGAACAAAGCCAAAGCCAGTAAAGAAAGCTAAAGTTAGAGAAGAACATCAGCGTAACACAACACCTGATAAAAATGGTCAATTCCTCCTGGGTATACTTTTTACGGAAAGACGAGTTGCAAGGGTACGCAGAAGAATTTGGATTCGATAGCACAGGAACGGTGCAAGAAGCAAGGAAGAATTTTGCGACCTTCATTGCAGATCAAGGCCAGAAACCAGAGCTGCAACCACGCCTTGCAGAATTAGAGGTAAAACACGGGAGGTCCCCATCCCCGGCAAGAAATCCCGAGATACCGAAAATAAATGTGCCGGTAGCACACACAGGCGGTCAACAAGGTTTCAACCCCCCTACAATAACATACGAGCAACCAGCAGCCGCGCACGCAGGATATACAGGATACGTAGAACACGCAGAAGCGCATCAAATACCATATTCCACGGTAATAGACCAGGTCAGGAAGTGGTCTTTTAAATATGATGGTGGAAAAGAACCACTGGCCTTCATTGAAAGAGTAGAGGAGCTAGCCGAAGTATACGGGTTAAACAAGGATCTTTTACCTCGAACAATGCCCGAACTGTTGAAAGATAACGCGCTGAAATGGTTCCGCAACAATAATCGGCAGTGGCAAGAATGGAATGCATATAAGAGGGATTTCCTACGGTTCTTCCTGCCATCCAAATACTTCGAGCATCTGGAAGATGAGATCCGACAAAGGCACCAGCGGCAAAGAAAGAAGTTCCGCCGACCAGACCAGCCATACCACGACAGCGAGAAGAGCATCACCGCAGAATTACGCAAGAAACCAATTAACCCACGGACGGCATGTCGACGTTGTGGGCAGGATGGGCACTACAAATACGAATGCAGAAACCCCGCTATAACCTTCTGCTGGGAATGTGGGAAAAGAGGTACTTTGACAATAAACTGCTGCAGACAATCATCGGGAAACTACCAAGGGTACCGTCCAAGGCGAGTACAAACGGATACCCAGAACCAGCGTCCTCGCAATTAAACACCATCACGCAAAACGGGAACCACGTGGTCGCTATACTCACGATAGGCAACCACACGACCAAGGCGACGATCGACACTGGGGCAACACGGAGTTTTATCAGCAGATCTCTAGCAAGTAAAATCAAGGAATCAAGCAAACTCGAAAACATATCGACTCTCATACGATTGGCTGACGGGACCACGAAGGAGGTTAATCAGCAACTTGTAGTAAACATAAAACTCGGAGGAAAACAATGCAACATAGAATTAATCATCCTGCACGACGTGATCGACGACCTTATTCTAGGCATTTGACTTTCTGGTCAAAATAGAAACAAGATTGCAGTGCGGAGACTACTCAATTATCCTCAAGGAAAACACGAACGATGGAAAAGAACAAGAAACAGCATGCTGTACGGTTATACGAACAGAGGTAATCGGATCAAAAACGGGTGGTCCACAGAAAGCAACTGAGGTCATACGAACAGAAGTGGAATCAAGTACAGGTGCTCCACAAGAAGCAGCAAGGAGGTTACTACGCACAAGGAAAATCGAGTCAGGTCCAACCGACAAATCAAAAATCGAAGAGTTTTTAAAAGCAGAGCTGAACAAATTCGAAGGTCTTACCGGAGTGTCCCATATCACCACGCATCGAATTATCATGAAAGATGGACACCCGATCAAGCAAAGGTACTTCCCCAGAAACCCCGCAGTACAAGGAATTATTAACCAAGAAATCGATGAATTGATAAACAAAGGATGTATCGAGCCATCGCACCCCACATAGTGCGCCCATTGTCCTAGTTAAAAAGAAAAATGGAAAGTGGAGACTTTGTGTGGACTACAGGCAACTCAATGCCAAATCTTTTCCCGATGCGTACCCATTACCGCGAATCCACCATATATTGGATAGGCTCAAAAGCGCCAAATATATAAGTACGCTCGACCTGAAGAATGGATACTGGCAGATTCCTATGGAGGAGAGCAGTAAACCGTACACAGCATTTACCGTCCCAGGAAGAGGGCTCTATCAATGGCGCGTTATTCCATTTGGGCTACACTCAGCGCCAGCGACGTTTCAACGTGCACTAGACCAGGTCATAGGACCCGACATGGAGCCGCATGCATTTGCTTATCTCGACGATATAAAAGTGATCGGGACCTCGCTAGAGGAACACATGCGACATCTTCAGGAAGTATTCCGGCGACTACAGGCGGCGAATTTAAGAATAAACGTAGAGAAATGCGAATTCTTTAAAAACAAGCTGAAGTATCTAGGACACGTCGTCAGCGACCAAGGTATTCATACCGACCCGGACAAGGTAGCCGCCATTCAAGAACTCGAACCACCAACTAATGTAAAGCAGCTACGCAGGTGCCTTGGAATAGCCTCATGGTATAGACGTTTTGTACCGGAATTTTCAGACGTAGTGCACCCACTCACAGGATTGCTAAAGAAGGGTAAGCACTGGAAATGGGGAGATGACCAACAGCAAGCGTTCGAAACATTAAAAGCTAGACTGACCGAAGCTCCAGTGCTAGCATGTCCAGATTTCACCAAGAAGTTCAAGTTACAAGCAGATGCCAGTGATTACGGTCTAGGTGCGGTTCTCACGCAGGACCATGATGACCAAGAACGTGTCATCGCATACGCCAGCCGGCACCTAAACAATGCAGAGAAAAATTATTCAGCGACGGAGAAAGAATGCTTGGCCATCGTGTGGGCTATTCGTAAGATGCGACCCTACCTAGAGGGGTACCAATTCACGGTCATCACTGACCACCTTTCTCTAAAATGGTTAAATTCAATTGAAAGCCCATCAGGGCGAATAGCCAGGTGGGCGCTTGAGCTGCAACAACATAAATTTGACATATAATACCGGAAGGGAAAGTTAAACGTCATAGCCGATGCACTATCACGACAACCACGAGAGAAACTGCTTCGAACGTCAGACGACTCTGCAGAAAATGCCCCTATATGCAAATGGCTATCAAAGCGGGAAGCAGAAGTCCAACAGAATCCAGAGAAGTATCCGGACTACATCAGAGAAAATTGCGTACTATACCGCCATATACCCAGTGCCAATGACGACGACTGTGCACCGTGGAAAATGTGTGTACCTAGTTTCCAACGAGAACAGGTAATCAAACAAAATCACGATGATCCAACTGCCGGCCACATGGGCATCCGCAAGACCATCGCAAGAGTAGCCAACCGGTACTACTGGCCAGGCATGTTTCGCGACATAAGCTGGTACGTACGGAGGTGCTCCTCATGTCAGCAGTATAAGCCAAACCAGCAGCAGGCAGCAGGGAAAATGCTCACTCAGATCGCCGAAGAACCATGGGGCATGTTATGTGCCGATTTCGTCGGGCCATTGCCCAGGTCCAAACATGGCAACTCCATGCTATTAGTCTTCTTTGACAAATTTTCAAAATGGGCCGAGCTAATACCCCTTCGAAAAGCCACCACAGACACCCTCAAGAAAGCTTTTAGAGAACGTATTTTAGCACGCTTTGGAGTTCCGAAGGTTTTTATAACGGATAATGGAACGCAATTCACGTCTAGAAGTTTCAAGAAGTTCTTAAACGAGATGGGCATCAGACACCAGTTCACTGCGCCATATACGCCACAAGAAAATCCTACCGAGCGAGCAAACCGTAACATCAAAAGAGTGATAGCACAACTTACGCTCGCTATCAACACAAGCGTATCTGACTCCACAGGATACAGTCCCGCCTTCTCGATCCAAGGAAGAGAGCCTAGGCTCCCCAACGCCCTCTACGATCAACATACCCTAGGCAAGAAATCTTTAAAATTGTACGCCGAAACATGGAACGCGCAGCTCAGGATCAGGCCAGATATTACAATTTACGCAGACGCGAATGGAGCCAGCAAATTGGCGACCAAGTTCTGGTGAAAGAACACCACCTTTTGAAGGCCGTCGACAACTTTGCAGCCAAGCTTGCTCCAAAATATCACGGGCCATACACCGTATTAGGCTTCATTTCACCAGTCATCGTACAGGTCCGAAGTCCTACAGCAGCAAAAATACGCATCAGTCATATAAGCGATCTGAAAGAATATCACGGCGAGGAGGAAGAGCAACCAGAAGCAATCGCAGCAGCACCTGCGTCACCAACTGCCATCGCAGCAGCATCTGCGTAACCAACTGCCACGGCAGCCGTCACTGCATAATCAACGGCCATCGCAGCAGCATCTGCGTAACCAACTGCCACAGCAGCCGCCACTGCATACTCAACGGCCATCGCAGCAGCACCTGCGTCACCAACTGCCATCGCAGCCGTATCTGCGTCACAAACTGCCATCGCAGCAGCACCTGCGTCACCAACTGCCATCGCAGCGGCATCTGCGTAACCAACTGTCACAGCAGCCTCCACTAAATAATCAACAGCAGCGCAGTAGCAGCTGCGTCATCAAAAGCATCACAGAAGCGCAGTAGCAGCTGCGTCATCAAAAGCATCACTGCAAAAGCAGCACGGCAGCAAAGTAGAAGCAGCATAAGCAAAAGCATCATGGCAGCACAGTAAAAGCTGCGTCATCAAAAGCATCACAGTAGCGCAGTAGCAGCTGCGTCATCAAAAGCATCACAGCAACACAGTAAAAGCAACGCCAACAAACCAGCACGACAGCGCAGCAGCATCTGCATAATCAAAGCAGCGAAGTAGCAGTGGCTCTATCAGCAACATCAGGTGTCGACAGGGGCGCAACAGTATACATTATCAATAGACGCTATTGACAGGGGCGTCAAACAGATCCACCGTCTGAGCCAGAGTGCAGCGTGCGCAACCGCACCGACGAGACTGGCAGACCACTACCACCGGCAATGGTTGCCGAAATCGAGGCTACAGTAACGAAGACGAGGCGGCAGCGGCTTATCGTTCAAAGAATAGTCGAAGGCAGACAACACCGTGTTCGAATTGAAAAGAACGCACAAGTGAAGGTCACCACTAACGGGGAAAGAAAAGGGGGGGTGTGAGGACTCAAATTGTTGCACAATTTGGTCCTCACAAATTATATAAATTGAATTGAAATTGAAATGAAAATGGACTGAATTTAAAATATGGATAATGTAAACAACCAAAACATGAAATGTAAATTAAACTATCTTAATTAAATTTAAAGATTTATTATATATTATGAATAAGATGTATAGAAATTATTATATTATATTATATTATATCTTATTAGGTAAAATATATAATATTAATGTTATTAATATTCTATTGGGGAAATAATAATGTATTGAATAACAAATAAGTAAACAAATAATAAATGCACACATACAAACATGCAGAGCCATGCACACAGTCACATATACACAGGCAGGGAAAACAAAACAAGTGAACACGGAACAGAAAGGCAACGGGAGAATATAATGCAGTCGCGTTTGCTTAGCAAAGGCAGTCTTGTCGCAGGCGCAGTAGCATGCACATGCTTTGAGACTGAGTAGTTAGTTCAATCGTAGTTATCTTAAGCGAAGGTGTCCTCACCCTTCGAACGTTGTTTACTCTAAGTCAGGCGTAGTTATCTTAAGCGAAGGTGTACTCACCCTTCGAACGTTGCTTACTCTAAGTTCAAAACGTAGTTATCTTAAGCGAAGGTGTACTCACCCTTCGAACATAGTGTTTAATCTAAGTCAAGCGTAGTTATCTTAAGCGAAGGTGTACTCACACTTCGAACGTTGCTTACTCTAAGTTCAAAACGTAGTTATCTTAAGCGAAGGTGTACTCACCCTTCGAACGTTGCTTACTCTAAGTTCAAAACGTAGTTATCTTAAGCGAAGGTGTACTCACCCTTCGAACGTTGCTTACTCTAAGTTCAAAACGTAGTTATCTTAAGCGAAGGTGTACTCACCCTTCGAACATAGTGTTTAATCTAAGTCAGGCGTAGTTATCTTAAGCGAAGGTGTCCTCACTCTTCGAACGTTGTTTACTCTAAGTCAGGCGTAGTTATCGTAAGCGAAGGTCTACTCACCCTTGGAACATAGTTTTACTCTAAGCTCAGGCGTAGTTATCGTAAGCGAAGGTGTACTCACCCTTCGAACTTTGTTTACTATAAGTTCAAAACGCAGTTATCGTAAGCGAAGGTGTACTCACCCTTCGAACATAGTTTTACTCTAAGCTCAGGCGTAGTTATCGTAAGCGAAGGTGTACTCACCCTTCGAACTTTGTTTACTATAAGTTCAAAACGTAGTTATTTTAAGCGAAGGTGTACTCACCCTTCGAACATAGTTTTACTCTAAGCTCAGGCGTAGTTATCGTAAGCGAAGGTGTACTCACCCTTCGAACTTTGGTTACTATAAGTTCAAAACGTAGTTATCGTAAGCGAAGGTGTACTCACCCTTCGAACATAGTTTTACTCTAAGCTCAGGCGTAGTTATCGTAAGCGAGGGTACACTCACCCTTCGAACGTTGTTTACTCTAAGACAGGCGTAGTTATCGTAAGCGAAGGTGTAGTCACCCTTCGAACGTTGTTTACTCTAAAATCAAAACGTAGTTCTCTTAAGCGAAGGTACCTCCACCCTTCGAACATAGTTTTAATCTGAGTTCTATCATAGTCACTCACAGCGAGAGGGATCATAGCACATAACGGAATAAATATGAATAAGCAAGGATTAATTAAATCACTTTAATTTATATAATGCTTAATAATTAATAATAACTAAGTAACGTACTCATTAAGCAATAAATAAAACAAATGAAAATAATAAAGAATTACACTATAGTTTAAAACTAAAACGCTGGCTTTCTCATTTAAAACAACGGGATCATTGGTAAATAAATTATTATGTAAGAACCCCTGGTTTACTCACTGAGCCTACCTCAGCAAAAATCAGTAACGAGCAAAAGGGTTCGTTACAAATCTATACTATTCACCATAAAATAAAAAATAATATTTTCTATTTTAGAAAAAATATCAACTTTTTCATCAGTATATCAACCACTTTCGTGTGATGTGCTGTAACGGAGCTAAAATTTTGAGATTATCCAACGAAATATCAACAAATTTTGTATAATTTCTTTTAGCGGAGCTGTTATCATCCAAAGTTAGAATTTAGAAAAGAACTGTTGATTTATTGTATTTTAACATGAAAAACAGAGATTTTAAATTTTGACGATTACAGCTCCGCTAAAACAAAAGATACAAAATTTGTTGATATTTCGTTGGATAATCTCAACATTTTAGCTCCGCTGTAGCACATGACACGAAAGTGGTTGATATATATATGGAAAAGCTGATATTTTTTCTAAAATACAAAATATTATTCTTTATTTTATGGTGAGTAGGATTCTAGATCAATAATACTAAACACGTACCAAAACCGTAAAACACCCTGTATCTTGAAAGTTTTACAATATGGGAGGAAACTCCATAAAGTTTTATACTCGCCTTATCAGGAGAAACCACCACCCGAGGGATTTAATGCCATATCTGTTGCACCTTGTATGTAATCCATGCAGCTTTAAATATAAAAATACAGGTGTCCCTATTTATTTTCACATGACTGTATGTTTGAGGAGTTGCGGTCCATGAGGTGGAGATGGGTCAGCTTTGTGTGGGCCAGACGAACTCATGTAAATTTTACCACATCCATTCTAGATAAAGAATGGCCAGAACCGTGTCTTAGGAAGTGGCTTAAGGGTAGTTTTAGTTCGTTTTGTTCTTTGTACCATGATGAGCAGTTTAGCCAAGTCTCAGACTTAAATTGATTTAGAAATTTTGTTTTGAGAAATTTCACCATGTCATTAACATTTAGATTAGGTGATGTTAAAACTGGGCCTACAGTACCATATTTTGCTGAGTTGCCAGCAAACTCATTACGTTTTATAGAGGCATGGGCCGAGGACTATATCAACGGCTTAGGATCTAAGCATATACGAAGGTCCCCATTAGTTTTTCAACAATTTGAATATTGTTCACCCAATCTGTAGGGTAATCTACAGCACTAATTACCTCTTGACTAACAACCCTTCCAGCAATATTTTCCGTTATCTAACAAAGTGAAGGGTAATCTCTTCCTATAATGCAGCTTTGGAACAGAATCCTGTTTTAGTGTCATAGAACATTTTCCTAATAATGTACCTAGTCCTTGAAACACATCTTCAAATTTATTCACAAAATCATCTTTATTTTCTGAAAGACATATCAAAGAACTCACATTATGTAAACGCCTTATAAGTCTAAAGTCAATACAAGAGTTAAGACCTAGCAGAGGCTCAAACAAATCATTAACAACAAGAAAACTAGCCTCGTGCGTGCTTATTTGATTCTTTTTGAATCAAAACATGAAAGCTTCACTGTTTCGAGAATTTTTATTTTATTTGAACTATAATCTTATTCAGAGTATTCATTGAATGCATTTATTGACAAATTAATTTTTTTAGCAAAACTTATTGTAAAACAGTTTACATCAGAGCCAGTATCTAATTTAAACTCTACTGGTTGATTTTCAATAAAAAATGTTTTTCTCCATGGACGACATGTATATGATTCCTGATTAACAGCTGAGTTTATACTACAAGTATTAATTAACATTTTATTACTATTGCTGCTGGCATTGTCAATATTGTCTACAAATACAAAGTTACCTGCGTCACCCCAGTTAAAAGCATTAATAAATTTATTCTCCATCCGCTTGATATTTTCCTTAGCAGGCATGTTAGCATTCTCCTTCTCTTTTGTAAAATTCTTATGATTTGAACGGCAACACTTCTTGAAATGTCCAACTTGGCCGTATCCATGACTTTTCACATTCTGAGCTGGACAAGTGCGTCGATGAGTTTCTTGGTAATTCTGGCCGCAGCAAAAACATTTGCGGCTAACAACAGCCACTTCTGCGGACTCACCATCAGTCTGAATACCAGGCTTCATCTCTATAACATTAACCCTGCGCTCGAGAAATTGTTTGTTGGAAGAGGCTGCCTTGAATACCTTGCACGTATCGACAAACTTAGCTAGTACCTAATCTTTTCAATCAAGTAGCTTCAGCTGTAGTTTCTTATCTTGCACGCCTATTATTATATTTTATATGATGCACAGGTAAATTCACAAAATTGATTTTGTGTGCGTAATTCCGCTTCAAAGCTCCCAAATGACTCTTCTCTTTTTGCGATATTAAATTAAATTTGTATGCTTCCATTGCTACATTTTTTCGAGGCATACAATATTTTTTAAATGCTCGAATCACTTCCATCAATGTACGCCCACTTGTTCCTTCGTCATCACCACCAGCACTATATTCATTTGCAGCCGTGAATATATCCTCAGCGCTGCCAAACATACCATCACTGCCACCATCATTTGAATATAACATATTATACAGTCATGTGAAAATAAATAGGGGCACCTATATTTTTATATTTGAAGCTGTATGAATTATATACAAGGTGCCCCAGATATAGCATTAATTCCCGCGGCTGGTGATTTTTATTGATAAGGCGAGTATAACACTTTATGGAGTTTCCTCCCACATTGTAACACTTTAAAGATACAGGGTGTTTTACGGTTTTGGTACGTGTTTAGTGTTATTGATATAGAATCTGTGAGGACTCAAATTGTTGCACAATTTGGTCCTCACAAATTATATAAATTGAATTGAAATTGAAATGAAAATGAACTGAATTTAAAATATGGATAATGTAAACAACCAAAACATGAAATGTAAATTAAACTATCTTAATTAAATTTAAAGATTTATTATATATTATGAATAAGATGTATAGAAATTATTATATTATATTATATCTTATTAGGTAAAATATATAATATTAATGTTATAAATATTCTATTGGGGAAATAATAATGAATTGAATAACAAATAAGTAAACAAATAATAAATGCACACATACAAACATGCAGAGCCATGCACACAGTCACATATACACAGGCAGGGAAAACAAAACAAGTGAACACGGAACAGAAAGGCAACGGGAGAATATAAAGCAGTCGCGTTTGCTTAGCAAAGGCAGTCTTGTCGCAGGCGCAGTAGCATGCACATGCTTTGAGACTAAGTAGTTAGTTCAATCGTAGTTATCTTAAGCGAAGGTGTCCTCACCCTTCGAACGTTGTTTACTCTAAGTCAGGCGTAGTTATCTTAAGCGAAGGTGTACTCACCCTTCGAACGTTGCTTACTCTAAGTCAGGCGTAGTTATCGTAAGCGAAGGTGTACTCACCCTTCGAACATAGTTTTACTCTAAGCTCAGGCGTAGTTATCGTAAGCGAAGGTGTACTCACCCTTCGAACGTTGCTTACTCGAAGTAAGCACGAACTTTGTTTACTATAAGTTCAAAACGTAGTTATTTTAAACGAAGGTGTACTCACCCTTCCAACATAGTTTTACTCTAAGCTCAGGCGTAGTTATCGTAAGCGAAGGTGTACTCACCCTTCGAACTTTGGTTACTATAAGTTCAAAACGTAGTTATCTTAAGCGAAGGTGTACTCACCCTTCGAACATAGTTTTACTCTAAGCTCAGGCGTAGTTATCTTAAGCGAGGGTACACTCACCCTTCGAACGTTGTTTACTCTAAGACAGGCGTAGTTATCGTAAGCGAAGGTGTCCTCACCCTTCGAACGTTGTTTACTCTAAAATCAAAACGTAGTTATCTTAAGCGAAGATACCTCCACCCTTCGAACATAGTTTTAATCTGAGTTCTATCATAGTCACTCACAGCGAGAGGGATCATAGCACATAACGGAATAAATATGAATAAGCAAGGATTAATTAAATCACTTTAATTTATATAATGCTTAATAATTAATAATAACTAAGTAACGTACTCATTAAGCAATAAATAAAACAAATGAAAATAATAAAGAATTACACTACAGTTTAAAACTAAAACGCTGGCTTTCTTATTTAAAACAACGGGATCATTGGTAAATAAATTATTTTGTAAGAAGCCCTGGTTTACTCACTGAGCCTACCTCAGCAAAAATCAGTAACGAGCAAAAGGGTTCGTTACAAATGGCGCCCGAGCAGGGACTCTAAAGACGAAAAATAAATACAGAGAGAAAAACTAAGAGACAGAGAACAAAGCCAAAGCCAGTAAAGAAAGCTAAAGTTAGAGAAGAACATCAGCGTAACACAACACCTGATAAAAATGGTCAATTCCTCCTGGGTATACTTTTTACGGAAAGACGAGTTGCAAGGGTACGCAGAAGAATTTGGATTCGATAGCACAGGAACGGTGCAAGAAGCAAGGAAGAATTTTGCGACCTTCATTGCAGATCAAGGCCAGAAACCAGAGCTGCAACCACGCCTTGCAGAATTAGAGGTAAAACACGGGAGGTCCCCATCCCCGGCAAGAAATCCCGAGATACCGAAAATAAATGTGCCGGTAGCACACACAGGCGGTCAACAAGGTTTCAACCCCCCTACAATAACATACGAGCAACCAGCAGCCGCGCACGCAGGATATACAGGATACGTAGAACACGCAGAAGCGCATCAAATACCATATTCCACGGTAATAGACCAGGTCAGGAAGTGGTCTTTTAAATATGATGGTGGAAAAGAACCACTGGCCTTCATTGAAAGAGTAGAGGAGCTAGCCGAAGTATACGGGTTAAACAAGGATCTTTTACCTCGAACAATGCCCGAACTGTTGAAAGATAACGCGCTGAAATGGTTCCGCAACAATAATCGGCAGTGGCAAGAATGGAATGCATATAAGAGGGATTTCCTACGGTTCTTCCTGCCATCCAAATACTTCGAGCATCTGGAAGATGAGATCCGACAAAGGCACCAGCGGCAAAGAAAGAAGTTCCGCCGACCAGACCAGCCATACCACGACAGCGAGAAGAGCATCACCGCAGAATTACGCAAGAAACCAATTAACCCACGGACGGCATGTCGACGTTGTGGGCAGGATGGGCACTACAAATACGAATGCAGAAACCCCGCTATAACCTTCTGCTGGGAATGTGGGAAAAGAGGTACTTTGACAATAAACTGCTGCAGACAATCATCGGGAAACTACCAAGGGTACCGTCCAAGGCGAGTACAAACGGATACCCAGAACCAGCGTCCTCGCAATTAAACACCATCACGCAAAACGGGAACCACGTGGTCGCTATACTCACGATAGGCAACCACACGACCAAGGCGACGATCGACACTGGGGCAACACGGAGTTTTATCAGCAGATCTCTAGCAAGTAAAATCAAGGAATCAAGCAAACTCGAAAACATATCGACTCTCATACGATTGGCTGACGGGACCACGAAGGAGGTTAATCAGCAACTTGTAGTAAACATAAAACTCGGAGGAAAACAATGCAACATAGAATTAATCATCCTGCACGACGTGATCGACGACCTTATTCTAGGCATTTGACTTTCTGGTCAAAATAGAAACAAGATTGCAGTGCGGAGACTACTCAATTATCCTCAAGGAAAACACGAACGATGGAAAAGAACAAGAAACAGCATGCTGTACGGTTATACGAACAGAGGTAATCGGATCAAAAACGGGTGGTCCACAGAAAGCAACTGAGGTCATACGAACAGAAGTGGAATCAAGTACAGGTGCTCCACAAGAAGCAGCAAGGAGGTTACTACGCACAAGGAAAATCGAGTCAGGTCCAACCGACAAAACAAAAATCGAAGAGTTTTTAAAAGCAGAGCTGAACAAATTCGAAGGTCTTACCGGAGTGTCCCATATCACCACGCATCGAATTATCATGAAAGATGGACACCCGATCAAGCAAAGGTACTTCCCCAGAAACCCCGCAGTACAAGGAATTATTAACCAAGAAATCGATGAATTGATAAACAAAGGATGTATCGAGCCATCGCACCCCACATAGTGCGCCCATTGTCCTAGTTAAAAAGAAAAATGGAAAGTGGAGACTTTGTGTGGACTACAGGCAACTCAATGCCAAATCTTTTCCCGATGCGTACCCATTACCGCGAATCCACCATATATTGGATAGGCTCAAAAGCGCCAAATATATAAGTACGCTCGACCTGAAGAATGGATACTGGCAGATTCCTATGGAGGAGAGCAGTAAACCGTACACAGCATTTACCGTCCCAGGAAGAGGGCTCTATCAATGGCGCGTTATTCCATTTGGGCTACACTCAGCGCCAGCGACGTTTCAACGTGCACTAGACCAGGTCATAGGACCCGACATGGAGCCGCATGCATTTGCTTATCTCGACGATATAAAAGTGATCGGGACCTCGCTAGAGGAACACATGCGACATCTTCAGGAAGTATTCCGGCGACTACAGGCGGCGAATTTAAGAATAAACGTAGAGAAATGCGAATTCTTTAAAAACAAGCTGAAGTATCTAGGACACGTCGTCAGCGACCAAGGTATTCATACCGACCCGGACAAGGTAGCCGCCATTCAAGAACTCGAACCACCAACTAATGTAAAGCAGCTACGCAGGTGCCTTGGAATAGCCTCATGGTATAGACGTTTTGTACCGGAATTTTCAGACGTAGTGCACCCACTCACAGGATTGCTAAAGAAGGGTAAGCACTGGAAATGGGGAGATGACCAACAGCAAGCGTTCGAAACATTAAAAGCTAGACTGACCGAAGCTCCAGTGCTAGCATGTCCAGATTTCACCAAGAAGTTCAAGTTACAAGCAGATGCCAGTGATTACGGTCTAGGTGCGGTTCTCACGCAGGACCATGATGACCAAGAACGTGTCATCGCATACGCCAGCCGGCACCTAAACAATGCAGAGAAAAATTATTCAGCGACGGAGAAAGAATGCTTGGCCATCGTGTGGGCTATTCGTAAGATGCGACCCTACCTAGAGGGGTACCAATTCACGGTCATCACTGACCACCTTTCTCTAAAATGGTTAAATTCAATTGAAAGCCCATCAGGGCGAATAGCCAGGTGGGCGCTTGAGCTGCAACAACATAAATTTGACATATAATACCGGAAGGGAAAGTTAAACGTCATAGCCGATGCACTATCACGACAACCACGAGAGAAACTGCTTCGAACGTCAGACGACTCTGCAGAAAATGCCCCTATATGCAAATGGCTATCAAAGCGGGAAGCAGAAGTCCAACAGAATCCAGAGAAGTATCCGGACTACATCAGAGAAAATTGCGTACTATACCGCCATATACCCAGTGCCAATGACGACGACTGTGCACCGTGGAAAATGTGTGTACCTAGTTTCCAACGAGAACAGGTAATCAAACAAAATCACGATGATCCAACTGCCGGCCACATGGGCATCCGCAAGACCATCGCAAGAGTAGCCAACCGGTACTACTGGCCAGGCATGTTTCGCGACATAAGCTGGTACGTACGGAGGTGCTCCTCATGTCAGCAGTATAAGCCAAACCAGCAGCAGGCAGCAGGGAAAATGCTCACTCAGATCGCCGAAGAACCATGGGGCATGTTATGTGCCGATTTCGTCGGGCCATTGCCCAGGTCCAAACATGGCAACTCCATGCTATTAGTCTTCTTTGACAAATTTTCAAAATGGGCCGAGCTAATACCCCTTCGAAAAGCCACCACAGACACCCTCAAGAAAGCTTTTAGAGAACGTATTTTAGCACGCTTTGGAGTTCCGAAGGTTTTTATAACGGATAATGGAACGCAATTCACGTCTAGAAGTTTCAAGAAGTTCTTAAACGAGATGGGCATCAGACACCAGTTCACTGCGCCATATACGCCACAAGAAAATCCTACCGAGCGAGCAAACCGTAACATCAAAAGAGTGATAGCACAACTTACGCTCGCTATCAACACAAGCGTATCTGACTCCACAGGATACAGTCCCGCCTTCTCGATCCAAGGAAGAGAGCCTAGGCTCCCCAACGCCCTCTACGATCAACATACCCTAGGCAAGAAATCTTTAAAATTGTACGCCGAAACATGGAACGCGCAGCTCAGGATCAGGCCAGATATTACAATTTACGCAGACGCGAATGGAGCCAGCAAATTGGCGACCAAGTTCTGGTGAAAGAACACCACCTTTTGAAGGCCGTCGACAACTTTGCAGCCAAGCTTGCTCCAAAATATCACGGGCCATACACCGTATTAGGCTTCATTTCACCAGTCATCGTACAGGTCCGAAGTCCTACAGCAGCAAAAATACGCATCAGTCATATAAGCGATCTGAAAGAATATCACGGCGAGGAGGAAGAGCAACCAGAAGCAATCGCAGCAGCACCTGCGTCACCAACTGCCATCGCAGCAGCATCTGCGTAACCAACTGCCACGGCAGCCGTCACTGCATAATCAACGGCCATCGCAGCAGCATCTGCGTAACCAACTGCCACAGCAGCCGCCACTGCATACTCAACGGCCATCGCAGCAGCACCTGCGTCACCAACTGCCATCGCAGCCGTATCTGCGTCACAAACTGCCATCGCAGCAGCACCTGCGTCACCAACTGCCATCGCAGCGGCATCTGCGTAACCAACTATCACAGCAGCCTCCACTAAATAATCAACAGCAGCGCAGTAGCAGCTGCGTCATCAAAAGCATCACAGAAGCGCAGTAGCAGCTGCGTCATCAAAAGCATCACTGCAAAAGCAGCACGGCAGCAAAGTAGAAGCAGCATAAGCAAAAGCATCATGGCAGCACAGTAAAAGCTGCGTCATCAAAAGCATCACAGTAGCGCAGTAGCAGCTGCGTCATCAAAAGCATCACAGCAACACAGTAAAAGCAACGACAACAAACCAGCACGACAGCGCAGCAGCATCTGCATAATCAAAGCAGCGAAGTAGCAGTGGCTCTATCAGCAACATCAGGTGTCGACAGGGGCGCAACAGTATACATTATCAATAGACGCTATTGACAGGGGCGTCAAACAGATCCACCGTCTGAGCCAGAGTGCAGCGTGCGCAACCGCACCGACGAGACTGGCAGACCACTACCACCGGCAATGGTTGCCGAAATCGAGGCTACAGTAACGAAGACGAGGCGGCAGCGGCTTATCGTTCAAAGAATAGTCGAAGGCAGACAACACCGTGTTCGAATTGAAAAGAACGCACAAGTGAAGGTCACCACTAACGGGGAAAGAAAAGGGGGGGTGTGAGGACTCAAATTGTTGCACAATTTGGTCCTCACAAATTATATAAATTGAATTGAAATTGAAATGAAAATGGACTGAATTTAAAATATGGATAATGTAAACAACCAAAACATGAAATGTAAATTAAACTATCTTAATTAAATTTAAAGATTTATTATATATTATGAATAAGATGTATAGAAATTATTATATTATATTATATCTTATTAGGTAAAATATATAATATTAATGTTATTAATATTCTATTGGGGAAATAATAATGTATTGAATAACAAATAAGTAAACAAATAATAAATGCACACATACAAACATGCAGAGCCATGCACACAGTCACATATACACAGGCAGGGAAAACAAAACAAGTGAACACGGAACAGAAAGGCAACGGGAGAATATAATGCAGTCGCGTTTGCTTAGCAAAGGCAGTCTTGTCGCAGGCGCAGTAGCATGCACATGCTTTGAGACTGAGTAGTTAGTTCAATCGTAGTTATCTTAAGCGAAGGTGTCCTCACCCTTCGAACGTTGTTTACTCTAAGTCAGGCGTAGTTATCTTAAGCGAAGGTGTACTCACCCTTCGAACGTTGCTTACTCTAAGTTCAAAACGTAGTTATCTTAAGCGAAGGTGTACTCACCCTTCGAACATAGTGTTTAATCTAAGTCAAGCGTAGTTATCTTAAGCGAAGGTGTACTCACACTTCGAACGTTGCTTACTCTAAGTTCAAAACGTAGTTATCTTAAGCGAAGGTGTACTCACCCTTCGAACGTTGCTTACTCTAAGTTCAAAACGTAGTTATCTTAAGCGAAGGTGTACTCACCCTTCGAAGTCAGGCGTAGTTATCTTAAGCGAAGGTGTACTCACCCTTCGAACGTTGCTTACTCTAAGTTCAAAACGTAGTTATCTTAAGCGAAGGTGTACTCACCCTTCGAACATAGTGTTTAATCTAAGTCAGGCGTAGTTATCTTAAGCGAAGGTGTCCTCACTCTTCGAACGTTGTTTACTCTAAGTCAGGCGTAGTTATCGTAAGCGAAGGTCTACTCACCCTTGGAACATAGTTTTACTCTAAGCTCAGGCGTAGTTATCGTAAGCGAAGGTGTACTCACCCTTCGAACTTTGTTTACTATAAGTTCAAAACGCAGTTATCGTAAGCGAAGGTGTACTCACCCTTCGAACATAGTTTTACTCTAAGCTCAGGCGTAGTTATCGTAAGCGAAGGTGTACTCACCCTTCGAACTTTGTTTACTATAAGTTCAAAACGTAGTTATTTTAAGCGAAGGTGTACTCACCCTTCGAACATAGTTTTACTCTAAGCTCAGGCGTAGTTATCGTAAGCGAAGGTGTACTCACCCTTCGAACTTTGGTTACTATAAGTTCAAAACGTAGTTATCGTAAGCGAAGGTGTACTCACCCTTCGAACATAGTTTTACTCTAAGCTCAGGCGTAGTTATCGTAAGCGAGGGTACACTCACCCTTCGAACGTTGTTTACTCTAAGACAGGCGTAGTTATCGTAAGCGAAGGTGTAGTCACCCTTCGAACGTTGTTTACTCTAAAATCAAAACGTAGTTCTCTTAAGCGAAGGTACCTCCACCCTTCGAACATAGTTTTAATCTGAGTTCTATCATAGTCACTCACAGCGAGAGGGATCATAGCACATAACGGAATAAATATGAATAAGCAAGGATTAATTAAATCACTTTAATTTATATAATGCTTAATAATTAATAATAACTAAGTAACGTACTCATTAAGCAATAAATAAAACAAATGAAAATAATAAAGAATTACACTATAGTTTAAAACTAAAACGCTGGCTTTCTCATTTAAAACAACGGGATCATTGGTAAATAAATTATTATGTAAGAACCCCTGGTTTACTCACTGAGCCTACCTCAGCAAAAATCAGTAACGAGCAAAAGGGTTCGTTACAAATCTATACTATTCACCATAAAATAAAAAATAATATTTTCTATTTTAGAAAAAATATCAACTTTTTCATCAGTATATCAACCACTTTCGTGTGATGTGCTGTAACGGAGCTAAAATTTTGAGATTATCCAACGAAATATCAACAAATTTTGTATAATTTCTTTTAGCGGAGCTGTTATCATCCAAAGTTAGAATTTAGAAAAGAACTGTTGATTTATTGTATTTTAACATGAAAAACAGAGATTTTAAATTTTGACGATTACAGCTCCGCTAAAACAAAAGATACAAAATTTGTTGATATTTCGTTGGATAATCTCAACATTTTAGCTCCGCTGTAGCACATGACACGAAAGTGGTTGATATATATATGGAAAAGCTGATATTTTTTCTAAAATACAAAATATTATTCTTTATTTTATGGTGAGTAGGATTCTAGATCAATAATACTAAACACGTACCAAAACCGTAAAACACCCTGTATCTTGAAAGTTTTACAATATGGGAGGAAACTCCATAAAGTTTTATACTCGCCTTATCAGGAGAAACCACCACCCGAGGGATTTAATGCCATATCTGTTGCACCTTGTATGTAATCCATGCAGCTTTAAATATAAAAATACAGGTGTCCCTATTTATTTTCACATGACTGTATGTTTGAGGAGTTGCGGTCCATGAGGTGGAGATGGGTCAGCTTTGTGTGGGCCAGACGAACTCATGTAAATTTTACCACATCCATTCTAGATAAAGAATGGCCAGAACCGTGTCTTAGGAAGTGGCTTAAGGGTAGTTTTAGTTCGTTTTGTTCTTTGTACCATGATGAGCAGTTTAGCCAAGTCTCAGACTTAAATTGATTTAGAAATTTTGTTTTGAGAAATTTCACCATGTCATTAACATTTAGATTAGGTGATGTTAAAACTGGGCCTACAGTACCATATTTTGCTGAGTTGCCAGCAAACTCATTACGTTTTATAGAGGCATGGGCCGAGGACTATATTAGTAAAATTTTAGGGTATCTTTCTATTAGGGTCTGTCAAATCATGCTCGGATAAAAATCGTTGTTGTCAACATTGGATATCGCATCAAGAGATGAAAGCGAATCGGAACAAATTGCATATTTGCCTTTCTTATTTTTGATCAGATCAACAGCGGACATTATGGCAATTAGTTCTGTCGTGTATACTGTGCTATTCGGGGCTAGTTTAGATACTATTAAATTTTCATTTTCAGTAGTCACGCTGAATCCGGTCATTTTATTTAGTTGGGAACCATCTGAGTACAGGAAGGAATAACCTCTATATTTGTCCTTTATTTGAGCGAATGCTTGTTGGTATCTAATAGGAGATGTTTCCGCTTTTTTGTATTTTCGAAGTTCAGTGTTAACCATTAGGTTTTTCGACAACCATTGAGGTTTGCGTGACACAATAGGTCTCAGGGGAAGAAATGGCAGATTACGCTTCCTGCTGGTGTCAACGGTTCTAGTAACTGCCGAGGGAAATCTTTTGGAGTGTGTAGTTCTTTTATAAGTTTGTACAATTTTAAAAAGTGGAGAATCATTAGCCTCGACAAGCATATTGTTGATCGGAGTTATTCTAAATGCTCCCAGAGCATTTCTTATCGCTGCGTTTAAAATAGTTTTTAGTTTATTTAGTACAGTCTTAGCAGCGAAACCATATAGGAAAAGGCCGAAATCAATTTTGGATATCAAGAGCGCCTTGGAAACGTCTATAAGGGTTATTGAGTTACAATTGAATTTGAAACTAGAAAGACATTTAATTATATTAGGGCGCTGTGAAAGATCTTGTTGTAAGCGTATTGTATGTGAATTCCAATTGTATCTCTTGTTAAATGTCACTCCTAATATTCTAAGATTGTGTACATTATTTATAGGTATATTGCTGCATTGGATGGAAGGGAGACATTCTTTTTTTACGGCAAATGTACAAGTGTTTGCATTTTTGTAACGAGAGTAAAGCACCTGAGTAGTTACACCAAGTTTTAATGTCTTCAAATAAGGGATTTAGGTTAAAGCCAACATTTTTATTTTTTTTGTGTTTAATTAGTAGATGGAAATCATCTGCGTATGCGCAGAAGGAGATTTCTTTACAAATGGAAATTGTGTCGCAAAGTTTATTGTAAGCTATTAAAAATAAGATTACTGAAAGGGGTGAGCCTTGCGGTATTCCATGATGAAGTGGTCGAGTTTCTGAAAGAACATTGTATATTCTGACTTGGATTTTCTAAGGGTCATAAAGTTTTTTATATAGTTTAATATCCGTGGACCGACTTTCCAATCTATCAATTGATCTAGTATAGAGTGAATACCAACTTTGTCGAATGCCTTGGTGAAATCAAGTGATATGATAGACATCTGTTTCCTTGCGGATAGGGAGTTGGCAACTAGATGGTCAACATATAATAGAGCATCCGTTACAGCTTTCCCCCGCTTGAATCCAATTTGGTTGTCATGGATTAGTTTTTTATTTCTAACAAACCATAAACAGCTATTAAAGTTAAGGGCTTTAACACAGATCGCCTTACGAAATTTTAGATATATATACCATCATAATAAAATTGACATTTTCAGTGTTCTAAAAGATAGAAATTTCTATCATCTATTTTTACGCTCACAATTAGAGATATTCAATACTAGCTAATATACCCAGTGTTTCCTGGTAGTTCTTATAAATAATTATTATTATCCTATATTCGCTTTAAATTTACTGATTTTTTTCTGAACAAAAAGATAAAAGTAAATCTCTTGACATTCCGCATACCGAGTTCATTCACAATTTAGGGCCAGTTTTAGGGAAAGAGTATAAAAATTGCAATTTTCGGTGTTTATTATTTTTGCAACAACAACAACTTTTGCAGCATTTTTTGAAAGACAAATAAATTTGTTGGATCTTTTTTGAAAAAAAGATTAAAGGTATAAATAATTAGCTAACGGTACTGTTGTAAATATTTTTTCAAGTACTTTGATTGAAGTTTTATACAAAAGAAGATTCAATTAATGAATTAAAAAACAACAAACATGTTTTTGTCGAAATTCAAAACTTTGGATTAAAAATAGTTTTTCTTGTGGCTTTAGGTAACGATATCATATAAAAAATGCATTGTACTAAGATTTTTGTAGTTTTCAAGATATGAGAATGTTATAATTGTCAAACAAATTAAAAATTGTTTTACTATATTATCCTTAAAAAAAATTAAAAAGTAAGTAACATATTTTGGATAAAAAAAATACATATTGTACAGTACTAATTAGAGATAAACGGAAACAGTCCAGGTGGTGTTTGCAGCCCTTTTAATAACCAAAACCTCTTTCACCGACTGTTCGAACGTATCTCTAATTTTTAACTCTCTTTTAATTGTTTTTAATTTTGTTAAAAAATAACCTTTATTTTGAAGATAATCCTTTTTTTTAAAATAAAAAGTAGCCTGGTAGTGCCGACCAGAGACGTAAGGAAATTACACGTCAAGTTTTAAGAAAATCTATCCAATAATTTCACCTGATGCGCGTTCAGACAGCCAGTCAGTCGTTCAAAATGTTCAGCGCGAAAAGAATTTAAAAAATTATTCAATGTACAGATTTTTTACAGTTTTATTATATGTATAGATTACATAAACCCATTACATTCCAATTGATCACATTGAAGATCCATCAGTATGTCATGCATTTGTTTCCTAGCTTTGAGTTGCAAGTCAGGATCAAGTTTTACGATTTCCTCGCCTATGTAAATCCCAAAGCTGTTTGCTTTTTCGACAGCCTTTTCTAATTTTGATGCAGCACAAAAAGCATTCGTTAAATTTTGTGATGCTTTAATCAATATAGTAGCGTTTTCATTTAAATCACAATTTTTTAAACGTCGTTTTTTTTGCTACACGGGGCAGCTTTGCAAGATTTTGCGTTGTGGCTGATGGTGAACTTATCATAACATCCGACATGATTTCAAGTTGTGGAGATTTTATAGAGGTGTTCTCAGTCACTTGCGTCGGCTCTTTAGTGGTGCTGCTTGTCGATAAATACATGGTGATTGGCACAAACTCTGTGCAATCTTCTATAAGTGAATTGGACAACTCCGCGCCGAAGTCAAGATCAAAACTTTCAGCTGAATTAATATGTTCGCCAGGCACACGCGGCAGATAACTTGTAGGGTTCAGGTTCTGCAAGAGAACAAATATATTTAAACGTATATTAAAACGTATTCGTCCGTTCACTTTAGTTTCATATTTTAAATTTTTGAAAATTAAATTTTTTAACTGAACGAATTTTAACAGATTTTTTTAGCCGGAAATGAAATGCCAAAAACAGTTTTTTACAAAAACCATTTGTTTCCTTCTAACATATTGCCGAATTGTTTTTGCCATTTAGTTTTCGTCTGCTTTTCGTTAGTATTTAAAATGAAAAATACACAAAAAAAAAACAGAAAAAACGTAGTGTCATACGGGCATAACTGAGATATTCATATTGTATAAAAATTTTGGTTAGATTTCATTGTATAATTTAGATATTTTTAAGAATGAAATTATTTTTTTAATATTGTCGGTTGTAAGATTGGAGATGCACTGGATAGGATCAGTGTTAAGTAAAATTTTGTTTCTGTGTAAACTGAGGGTGTAACAGTCAGATATGACGTGTTTTATGGAAACTGGAACAGTGTTGCAAAAAGTACATACAGTCATGTGAAAATAAATAGGGACACCTATATTTTTATATTTGAAGCTGCATAAATTATATACAAGGTGCCCCAGATATACCATTAATTCCCTCGGCTGGTGATTCTTCTTGATAAGGCGAGTATAACACTTTATGGAGTTTCCTCCCACATTGTAAAACTTTCAAGATACAGGGTGTTTACGGTTTTAGTACGTGTTTAGTATTATTGATCTAGAATCTAAACTACTCACCATAAAATAAAAAATAATATTTTGTATTTTAGAAAAAATATCAAATTTTCCATCAATATATCAACCACTGTCGTGTCATGTGCTGCAGCGGAGCTAAAATTTTGAGATTATTCAACGAAATATCAACAAATTTTGTATCTTTTGTTTTAGCGGAGCTGTAATCGTCCAAATTTAAAATGTCTTTTTTTCATGTAAAAATACACTTAATCAACAGTATTTTTTTAAATTCTAACTTTGGATAATAACAGCTCCGCTAAAACAAAAGATAGAAAATTTGTTGATATTTCGTTGGATAATCTCAACATTTTTGCTCCGCTACAGCACATGACACGACAGTGATTGATATACTGATGAAAAATTTGATATTTTTTCTAAAATACAAAATATTATTTTTTATTATGTTGACTTTATATGATTTAAATACAAATTCTAAATGTTTGATAGTTTAAATCATACTTGATTTTAAATACAAATTCTAGTTGTTTGACAGTTTAAAATCGTTTATCGAGCTTAAGGTCAAAGTTAGAACAATTAATTGTTCTAACGAATTTTTCCAAAGAAACAACAACAACAACAAATTTTTTCAATATGATTATTCAATATTATTATTTTTTATTTTATGGTGAGTAGTTTAGATTCTAGATCAATAATACTAAACACTTATCAAAACCGTAACAATGTGAGAGGAAACTCCATAAAGTTTTATACTCGCCTTATCAAGAGGAACCACCACCCGAGGGAATTAATGCTATTTCTGTTGCACCTTGTATGTAACTCATGCAGTTTTAAATATAAAAATATAGGTGTCCCTATTTATTTTCACATGACTGTATATTTCCAGGCCGCTTTGCCCACTGAGCCACAAAAAAGTAGCAATTTTATTTGACTCATTTTCATTGGCTTTGTTGTTTGCTCGCATATATATTATGAACGACTGCTTCCAGTAAGGCCATTCCTTGGCAAGATTAGAACACTCTAGAAGCTGAGGTAGACGCAAACCCATTGCTTACGGCATTTTACTATTCATAAAAGTTTGAGTTGATCAGTTAATCTCGTCTTTTAGCCGGTGACAGTCGTTATCTTGCGTTGTTTTTGTTATTGTAGACAGTCGTTATCTTGTGTTGTTTTTGTTATTGTAATTTGTGTATATCAGTTTTTATTAATCTCCGTGTGTGCTGTATTGTGATTGAAAATTATTTTTCCTGTTAATAAGGTGAAGACTAATATTTTCATGGTGTAGTATATTTTTTGAATGTTTTATTGCAGTACATATATCGTTTTATTTATTGTTCATAGTTTGATAGCTGAGCTGCTGGTTATTTACTTTTTTCTTTCACTTTTTTTTGCGTTCCTCTTTGTGCGTTATTTGTTTGTTTGCATAAACTAAGCACAGAGAACTGTTGCAGTTGCTTTTAAACTGTAACATATTATATTAACCCATTAGCACTTAGTGGGCATTATTTTTGCTCACATAAAACTATTGAACTTTGTTTATTCACTATGGAATATTTTCCGTAGAAAATTTTGCTGCTTGTTCTTTAGACGAGCTTTGCAAAAGTCAAAACATTCTGAACCGTATGTGGGCGTTTGTTCCATACTTCATGTGCTGGGATCTCTAAGTCGTGTCTTGATGATTTAATCTCACCCCGATCAGGTCTTCGCTGGTATTGTGCTTCGTGTAGGGTTCTTTCACCAGATGAGTTTTTCTCAAAAATTAAGCTTTTCGGTGATAGTCTTAACGCTTTAAATAACAATTTTTATTTTTTAACTTAAATTTTTACATTTTTTAACGAAGTAAGCACCTACCCAGTACAAGCATTTATGATGAAAAGTCTTCATCGGTAAATATTTCGACCGCATTGTCTCAGACTCTTCCAGCCTCTTCTTCTGAGACTCAAATAATTTCATCTAAAAAAGACCTAAATATTTCGAAGAAAAAGAGAGATAATTCCAAAAATAAAAATAATAAACTACGCATGACGCTTCCAGCCACTTTTGAGGGGAAGCAAATCTCGACTCAATCAGTGAGAATAGATAATAGAGTTATTACTCCATCTTCTCTATCTGTTTCTCCTCCAGCAAGAAATGTGATTGCTATTTCTAATGAGCACAATAGTTCTTTAAATTTAAGAGCGATGTCGAGAAGAAAGACGGTTTTCATTTCACGCCTTCAGCCCGACACAACAAGTGAAAATGTATTGACGTTTGTCAAATATAACCAATTAGTAAGTCAGACTACTTTCTACTAATGCAACAAAATTGGCAATAAACCTTCCCACGCTTCATTTATTCTCACAGTTGCTGCTGAAGAGTTTGCAACTGTTCTGAGCTGTAATTTGTGGGCTGATAATATCTTTGTTTTTGAGTTTAAGCCTTAACACAGGTCTAGAAGGACGAATAATATCGCAAGTCAGACCCAAAAAAAATAAATAGGCTTTCCCTTTACTATCAAAATGTAAGGGGATTGCGTTCAAAGACGCGTAAAATTTTTTGTCAACTCAGAATTTTTATGAAGATATTATCGCGTTAACTGAAACTTGGTTGAACGGAGGAATTACTGACTTAGAACTGTTTGACAATAGTTTTCAAGTATATAGGAAGGACAGACATGGCTGAAATAATTTTGCAGTTGGTGGTGGTGTCCTTTTAGCTGTAAGGAACTCCTGTGTTAGTTCCTTTATTGATATTCCCTGCTCTGCTGATATCGAACTTATATGCGTTAAGGTTGTAAATTGCAATTCTAATGTTTATGTTATTAATGCATAGTTCCTCCCAAGAGCAGTGTAGAGGTCTATGCAAGCCTTGCGGATTGCATAGAATTTATCTTTAATTTACTTGGCGTTAATGACGACATTTAATTGTTGGGCGATTTTAATTTGCCTGACTTGAAATGGCATTCTTCTCACGATGAAACACATTTTAGTGCAACCAATTCGAAGACAGGCCAGGAACATATATTTGTTGACAATATATGTTCTGACTTACAACAAGTTAGTTGTGTTAATAATAGTCTGGAAAGGCTGCTTGGCCTAGTCTTAACTACAGACAGTAACAATGTTATTGTTCAGAAGGCACTTCATGCTTACACTACTATTGATAATTACCATCCACCATTGAGTATTTGGTATAAATCCGATAGGAAGAATATGGTAAATTCAAGCTGTGTTGACACAGTTTGTGAATTCAATATGAATGAAAAAAAAGACTCTTCGCAACAATAGGAATAATAAAGCATGGAAGATATATGTTTGCAGTTTTGACATAAATTACCTAGAAACATACAAAAGTTTGTTTCTAGAATTTGAGAATCGTTTAGCTGCATTATATTATGAGTATTTGGATAATATGAAGCTGAGTATTTCTTCTGATCCAAGAAAGTTTTGGGGATTTATTAATGTTAAGAAGAAGACTGATGGATTTCCATCTTTCAAATTTCAGGATGGATTTACTGAAAATTCCACCATTATTTGTGGCCTATTTGCCAATATTTTTAAAGAATCATTTTGTTCAGATTATTTTAATCCTGATTAAGCGTATTTTGATTATATGAACAACGCACCCAAAGTTTCTTTAGAGCATATATCTTTTACCTCAGAGGATATTTTTAAGTATATTGTATCAATCGGTGAAAATTTTAGCGTTGGACCAGATGGGATTCCTGCCGCAGTATTAAAACAATTTTAATAAATCAATTAATGAAAGTAATTTTCCTCTTTTCTGGAAAAAAATCTTTTATCAGTCCTATTTATAAAAAAGGTTGCAAGAATGACGTCACTAATTATAGGCATATCGCTAAATTGTCTTCGATTCCTAAACTTTTTGAGCGAATAATGTACGATCGAGTGAAAATTCACTGTGGGCAAGTGAATTCATGACAACTCGTCAGCATGGTTTTGTTACTGGCAGATCCACTGTGTCTAATCTCCTCGATTTCACTGCATTCTGCTTAAAATCTATTGATTCTGGTAGCCAGGTCGATTGCATTTACACTGACTTTAGCAAAGCTTTTGATAAATTACCACATAATCTAATTTTATTAAAACTTAAATTAATGGGATTTCCACAGTATTTTGTAAACTGGATCAAATCGTATTTGATGGAGCGATCTTATCAAATACGGTGTCATGTATCCGGCCCCACTGTTTGTGGTATATGGCTGGTGCGTCATGTGGCAAGGTAGCCTTTGTTACACACCCCTGTCGTCCTTCTGGCAGCACTGGTACGCTGGCGTATTGCGCGGCTAAGGCTCGCCGGATGGGGTGGTGTCCTTGCCAGCCCGGACTGACAGATGGAAACTTCCTAGAATAAAAATCGTACCAGCTTATTTAAAAAAACATACCGCCTGGTAAAAAAACCCGAAAAAAACCATAAACAACGAAAAATCTCGAAAGAAGATTAAAAAAAACCCGATTATTTTATGAGGAAGTGCTGAAAATTAGGAAGGAATATGAGCCGGTTGCTCGCTGTTGCCACGTTGGCACGTCTCGTGGGTCGATCTTGGATGGAGTCCGATCGCCCTTGGCTAGCCCACCCCTTCTGGCCTCAAAAAAAAAAAGACCAGCCATGGTGATCCTGCGCCGATTCTCAGGTCACCCCAAATACTTTTATACTTACGCACACCCTGTCTCGTCTACGCCACCTGTTCTTTTTAAATTATCTACTCATCGTTTTAATCTTTATAACAATGCAAATTTATTCCTTCTCTTATACTTATGACAATACAAATCGGAAATTTGTTTCTTATTAGGTAAGAATAATATGAATATTTTATTTTACTCTTATCTATAGAACATTATTTTAATTCCTTAAAACTATACCCAAAGGTCCGAAACTTAGAATACGCCGGAATTAGGGCAATTACAATACGAATTGCTGTGGACCATAAAATCAGCTTTTATTATTTTTTTTTATAATATTTTTTTGATTTATTTCTTTCAGTTTTTTTTTTATTTTCTACTCTAAATTACTATCGTTCTGCCTGAACTTACTTATCTTTGATTTTTTATTTCTAGACTACATTTCTTTTGTTTTCGCAACATCTTTGATATAGTATCCCAGTTTAATTTTGTTCTGTTTTAAACTAATCTAATTACCGTCGTGTTCTAAATTAATTTTCTCCCCGTTTATTTTTTTCTATTTGTTTCTAGAGCAATTTAATTTTGCATGGGTTTAAAATTAATTTTAAATCCTTGCCTTGGTTTAAACCAATTTAAATGTTCGAATTTGTTTTAAATTAATTTAATTGTACACTGAAAAAAATACTGTAGTAAAATTTACTACACAATGTGTTTTTACTTCGTATATATGTAGTTTTATTTATTTTTATATACATATGTAGTTATTCAATATATTTTTACTGAATTTACATTTAAATAATTAATACTACACGAAGTAGTTGCATGTAGTAAGTAGTTGTTTACATACATTTATTTCAATAAAGAATATCTACATTAAAATAATTTGCATAATATGTAATTGATAGCAATTGTATTTATTTCAACTAAAATAATTATAAAAGGTTCGTGAGGAAGAACTGTGGTAAGTATACTTCTTAAAATGGATTTTTTTAATACAAAAATTCTTTGATCTTCTTATAATAAAAGCAATCTTTGTACTGTGACAGAAAACGTTTTGCAGTTTTTTAATTAATAAATGAAAAAACATTTAATTTTAATGTAAATGTATTTATTTTCTGTAGTTAAAAAATATGTAGTAAAAGTAAATAATTTAAATTAGTAAAAATAATTACATTTTTATTTGGACGGTGAGTGACTAATTAACATTTGTTTTAAATACATTTTTATTTGTTTTTACTACAGGATATTTTTGGGTGTAGCCTTTGCCTTAATTTAAGTACCTTAAATTTTAGTACGGTCTTCAAATTAATTTAATTCCCGTTTTGTGTAAAACATAATTTAAATTTCCGGAGTGGTTTAAATTAATTTTACTTCCGTTTAGTATTAGATTGATTTTATTTTGGTTTAAGTTTTGATTAAATTAGCTTTAATTCAAGTTAGTTCTAATTTCTATTTGTTTTAATGTACCTTTAGTTTTGGCTTAAATTCACTTTGCTTTAAGTTAATTCCATTTTTATATTGGTTTACGATTCTTTAGTTTTATTCTAAATTTGCTTTATTTTAAGTTAATTCCCCCTTTTTTTATTTTACCTTCGTTTAATTTAAGTTCCGTTTTATTTAAAATTAATAATTAATGGTCTTGCTTTATTTACGTTCGAATTTAAATTTGTTTACCTCCGATAACTTTGTTAGTTTTCTTTGAATTTCTTTTACGCTTATATTATTTTTAATTTTAGTTAGTTGTCCTTCATATTAGTTCTATTACTATTCGGGGTTATATTATATTTATTTTTGTTTCAGTGTAGTTTTAGCTTAGGTTGGATTTAAAATATACTAGCTTAGTTTTAGCAATATGAGTTTTAATTACTCTGCCGTTTGTTTCCGTGTCGTTTAAGGTAAGCTCTATTTTACATTAATTTATTTTAATGTTAGTTTCATTGTATATTATTTTTTTCCATTACGTAAGTTCCGTTTATATATATAAAATCAATTCCAATTTGTTTGACATAATTTTAATTTAGTTTAATTTAAGTCAAAAAAAAATCAATTCAAACTGTTTTGAATTAACCTTTTTTTTAAGTTCAATTTTAGCCAAAAATCAATTCAAACTGCTTTTAATTACCTTTAATTAAGTTAAATTTTAGCCAAAAATCAATTTAAACTGCTCTTAATTAACTTTAATTAAGTTCAATTTTAGCCAAAAATCAATTTAAACTGCTTTGAATTAACTTTAATTAAGTTTCAGTTTAGTTTAAAAGCCAATTAAAATTTATTTGAAAAGATTTTTTTTCTATTAAGTTCAACCCTACTTTAGAATGGTTTTATTTTCGTTTAACTCTAGTCTAGGTTAGTTTTATTTAAATTCAGTTTTCGTTTATACTAAATTTGCTTTAAGTAATTTTCATTTAAATAAATTTTACTTTTGTCTTCGCTCACTTAGCTTCCTATTATTAAAGTTTTATTTCATTTTAGGGCTAGATACTCAAAAGATAACTATTTTCAGAAACTATATTAATAAAACTTATCTTAATATAATTTAACAAAAATTACATATTTGCATATTTCATAATTTAGTTGGCTGTCACTTTACTTTCGATAGGCCATTAAAATTTTACCAGTTCTCTTTATTTTAATTTAGCAATTATAGTGGAGCTCCCTTTTATTCCCTTTTTAATTTTAATCCCCTTTTGGTTTTTTTTTTTTTTCTTTATATATCTAATAATAAGGCGCTTACCAAGCCCAGGTGGATTTTTTTTCAAACCTGGTTGGATCTTGTTTGTTGATGCTGCTGTTATTGTTGAAATTGGTGATATTGTTGTTGGTGTTATGGTGTTGATGATAATTTCCGTCGGTGCTGATGTTGTTGTTAGGTGTTGTGTTATTTTGTTATACTGTTTTTTTTTTATTTGTACTTCAAATCTTATATTTTCTTTTATTTCTTTTTATCTACTATTATCCATTTACTATTCTTTTATTATTATTTACAATTAGTCTTTTTGCAGTCGACTTCTATTTTTATTTCTTCCGGTTATTTTCCTTACAGGTATTTTCTGTTCAATGTTTGAACTCGCTTAGGATTCTCAGTTTATTTACTTTTCGCAACTTTAAATTTTGGTTTCTTTATTGGTTTTATTTTCATTGATTTACTTCCTTTCCATTTTTTTTGTTGTTTTTACTTAATATTCTCTTATTCTTGCTTTCAGTTCATAATTCAATTTTTAAATTTTCTAATTTCCTTTAAGCTTATCTGTGTTGTATTTCTTTTGCTGCGTTTTTTTCTTATCGCGTTTGTAGTTTTACTAATTTTTTTTTATAATTTTCGATTTGTCACCTTATTTATTTTAGTTTTATTTTGTCTACTTTTCATTTTTCTTATTTTTCTTTTTTTTTTAGTTTCTGTTATTATTTTTACTTAACCTTCACTCATTTTAGGTTACTCTATACTCAATTTTATACTTTTATTTCTTTTGAACTTTCTAATTTCTTCCTTATTTTCACAAATTAATTTAAATCTCTTTTAGTTTTTCTATTCTCTCACTTTTCTTATCTGTAAGTGCATTAGTTTTTCAATTATTTTTAGTTTAAATCTTTTCTATTTTTTTTTCTTTAACATTTTCTAATTACCTTTTCTTTTTGCAGTTTCTTTTATTACGTTTTCTATTTCTTTAGTTTTACTATTTTCTTAGTTTTACACCTTTTTTTTCAATGTATGTTTTCTTCACTTTCACTTATTTTCTATATTTTTAGTTTGTTTCTATTTGTTTTGTTTTACTATTTTCTTAGTTTTACACTTATTTTTTTCAATGTATGTTTTCTTTACTTTCACTTATTTTCTATATTTTTAGTTTGTTTCTATTTGTTTTGTTTTACTATTTTCTTAGTTTTACACTTATTTTTTTCAATGTATGTTTTCTTTACTTTCACTTATTTTCTATATTTTTAGTTTGTTTCTATTTGTTTTGTTTTACTATTTTCTTAGTTTTACACTTATTTTTTTCAATGTATGTTTTCTTTACTTTCACTTATTTTTTATATTTTTAGTTTGTTTCTATTTGTTTTGTTTTACTATTTTCTTAGTTTTACACTTATTATTTTTCAATGTATTTTTTCTTTACTTTCACTTATTTTCTATATTTTTTGTTTGTTTCTATTTGTTTTGTTTTACTATTTTCTTAGTTTTACACTTATTTTTTCAATGTATGTTTTCTTTACTTTCACTTATTTTCTATATTTTTAGTTTGTTTCTATTTGTTTTGTTTTACTATTTTCTTAGTTTTACACTTATTATTTTTCAATGTATGTTTTCTTTACTCTCACCTATTTTCTATGTTTTTAGTTTGTTTCTATTTGTTTTGTTTAACTATTTTCTTAGTTTTACACTTATTTCTTTCAATGTTCAATGTTCATTGTGGCGGCCGTAGCCTAGTGGGTAGAGTGCGTGGCCTCTAAGCTAAAGAACCGCGGTAGCCCGGGTTCAACTCCAGCTCAGACAGAAAAGTTTTTTCAATTGAATTAATTTTTCTGTTCGGTCGTCACCTCTCTGCAGACAATGGCAAACCTCAGAGAGTAAAAATTGCCATGTAAAGCTTCTTGAGAACATAAGCCGTTCGGAGTCGGCATAAAACACGTAGGTCCAGTTCTCGGTCATTTGTGATTAAACATTTAATAACACGCACAACACAATTGATCAATAGAAGCTAGGTCAAAGTCCTTCCAAGGGCTGAAATGGCCAGTTTATTTATTTTTTATTCTTTCAATGTTCGTTGGTGGTGGTGATGATGTCGTTGTCGTTACTGTTGTTGACGCAGCTGTCGCTGGCAAACGCTAGAGGTTGGGGTTTGGGTGGTGAGGCTGGTGTTCCAGTGGCTGTAGTGTTGTTGGTATTATTGTGTAGGTGTTGTGGGTGTTGTAGGCGTTACGTGGTCCGAGTGTCGATGCTGAGTGGGGTGCCGGGTGGTTTGCTGGGTGTTGATGCGGTTGGTGATGCAGTGGTGGTGGTGATGATGTAGATGGTGTAGTTTTTGTTGGTGCGATTGGTGGTATCGGTGCTGCGCTAGTATAGTCAGTGTGGGTGACGCTGCCGCCCTGCGGCGAAACGTCAGCAGTGGTCTGGGTGTGGGATAGATGGTTGTGCTGGTGTGTTGCGGCGAGAAATTTGCCGCGGCTATCTGTTGGGGTTGCACCCATGTGATGCTGTTGCTGCAAATGAGGATGGGGTTGGTGGTCTGCAGTGTTGTGACGTTGAGCGGTAATGTTCAGCGTGTTGGTTTCGGTGCTGTGGTGCGACGCTGGGGCGGGTGCACTGCTGCGAAGCTGGTTGCGCTGCTGATCGCTCGCTTACTGCCCACTACAAACGCTGCCGCACTAAGGCGACCCGTCAGTGTTGTGGTTGGTAAAACTAGCGGTGGTTGCAGCGATGCTGGATACAGCGTGTGCAGTGTACTAACATCGAATCCACCGCTTGAACTCTTGCTATTGTTGCCCAAACCGAACGAATACAAACCGAACTTTAACAGCTTGTTGCTGTTGGATGAGGTGTCGAATAGACCTGCCGCCCTAGAAAAAAGTGGATTTTCAGTCAGTGTATAACGCGGGCAATGTTTTCTCCATTTTTTTTTAAAGTTTACCTGAAAATAATTCCTTCGCCAACCAATCACTTCACCAACGTTGTTGTCCTTCGTACTCTCTATTTCAGAATGGCGAACCTCTACGACCGCATCGTCTACCCAGGGTTGTATTTTTTTCCAGTTCGATGATTTTTGGTACTTTGGTACTTTCGGTTAAGGTGAGTACGCATTCCTTTTCGAGGCATTCAGACGGGCAAACTACCTATGTTTTTCCAACTTCGCTCCCTTTTCGGTGGAATCGACCATAACCGAGGGGAGTAGGTAATGGTTGGTTTAGACTTTTAGATGACACGTCGAAAAATGGCCGTTAACCGACGCTTGTTTCGGTATTCCCATTGGCTACCGATTCAAGCGCGTGTCGGATCACGCCATTTTTCCGACCGGTTTATTCGCGCCGAAACTAGTTTTGCTATTGTTGTTGGTGTTTATTCACCTCAAGCATGTTTCTCGCCATTTTGTTCGCTCGAATGTTCTCGAACCTCACCGAGATGACACATCTAAATGAAAAAATGTGTGCTCTGCCACGCTAGAGGGCGCTAAGACAAATACCAGGGGTATTCATAATAAATGCTATTATCCCCTATATGCAGGTGCCCATGACAACGGTTCGGAGGCGTGTTGTCTTCTGAATTTGTTGCAGAATCCGGTGTTCTCAAGGAAGCCACCTGGGTCCGTTTCTGTTTATTTTGGAAATTAATGATGTTACCCACATCATCCAAACATTCTCATTTGCTTATTTATGCAGATGATAAGAAAATATACAGAACAATTGATTCTAATGACAATTCAGACCTGCTTCAGTCAGACTTGAAATCCGTTGAGGTTTGGTGTTCTAAAAATAAGGTGTATTTAAATACAGATAAATGTCAAACTATGACATTTTCGCGTAAAAGGAATAATTTTATTTTTGATTACAAAATTAAGGATACTGCTTTAAGTCGTGTAACTACCGTCAAAGACCTTTATATATTCATGGATTCTAAATTGTCGTTTAACATGCATATTGATAGAATTTGTAAAAAAGCGTCTTCCATGCTTGGTTTTATAAAACGCTGGGCCAAAGATTTTGATAGTTTAATAACAACTACAACGCTGTATTATTCAATTCTGCGTCCTCACTTGGAGTACGCAAGTCAAGTATGGTCCTCAGATTACAATAATGGCATTCAGTAAAATTTGTTAAGTCCTGCTAAACTGCTAAATTGTTAAAGTTAGCAGCTGTTGATGTGAACGCACATGCTAAGACATTTTACAATCATGTGCTAAGCTGATATGCCAAAACCAGCTGACAGACTTCTACAGCTAAAAATTTTTTGTTTTAATTACTCGTGTAACCAGAACTCAGTAACGAACAGTGTATATTAATTTTTATATTACAGTGCGTTAACACTTTCGATACAATTGCTATTCAGAAACTTTGAAATGTTTTAAGTCTCTACCAACCCCTTCAAAAAATTGTATTTTTTTTTATAAATAAAAGGCAGTCTTTTTACTTTGAAGCTGCAAATCAAAAATAATTTGGTACTTGTTAGAACTCATTCCCAAAACGATTCATCACTACACTCAATAAGTTTGACGTTTCAGACTTAACAAATGGTATCTGCTAAGCAAAAACACGGTGCTGAGCTTGTTAACTTGCTAACAAGCTGCTAAGTCTTTTCCCATACAAAATTTTGACAGGACTTAACAAATTTGTTAAGTTTAGCAAGTTGGCAGGGCTTAACAAATGTAGAGAATACCATTAATGTGCATGTTGATCGGATAGAAAGAATTCAAAAACGTTTTGTTCGGTTTGCTCTGAGAGGCTTGAGTGGAACTGACACATTTAACCTTCCTCCATATGAGGATCGTTTAAAATTTTTAAAAATGCAATCTAGGTGAGAGAAGGAAATCTGCTAATATCGTCTACTTACACCAACTCATTTCTGGTGTATTCGATTCTCCAGAACGTCTTTGCCTTATAAATGTTAACACTAACCGTAGAAGCAGTAGAAACATTTAGTAGAACAAATTATATGTTAACTGTTTAAATTACTATTAAATTAAATCGCATGAGTACCTTTGTTAACAACTGTAGCTTTTTTGATGTCAACTTGTCGAAAGGTCAACTCAAAAGTAGATTGAAAACAAATGTATGATTAGATCTATGTAAACGCATGGTTAGTTGTTATGCCTTGTGTTGTCCCTGGGCCCAACTCATATTATGGTGGGTAAATTTTTCGCCCTTTTAGTTTTTTTTCTACCACTTTTATCGATATCTTTGAGATATTTCAATGATATTTGGGTTGGTTCTTAAAATGATCGATTGCGGAGAAAGTGTAAAAAGCTGTAGTAGCAGAGCTCTATTGTTATTGAATATACTGCTGCTGCTGTGTCTGCAGCACTATGCTACTGCTAGTATTTTTTTAACTATTTCAATTGTCTTTCTCAATAAAATGTCATTTACATGTTCTTATTTTCACACACAATAAGTATGTCGCATTATTTATAGTTTAAATAGTTTTATTAAAAATTTGTTTGCTTCTGACACCATGTTTTATTTATTGATTTTATTAGACATGTGCTTCAAACGACTGTACAATCAGAACTCATGAGGTGACGCTTAACACACATTAATACCTATGACAATGCAATTTACGATAAATACAATAGAACGAAAGAATTGAATAACTGTATTTCACATAAATGAGCATTAATATTACAGTCACGTCACATAAGATTTTCAATTATAGGCTGTCGCGAGAAAGAAATGTTGTCGAAAATGTATTTGGCATTTGTGACGCACGATTTCGAATTTTAAGAAGGCCAATAGATCTTAAGCCTGAAAACACAAAATCTGTAGTCCTTGCAATTTGTGCACTACACAACTTTTTAATAACACGAAATTCAGTGTATTTGCGAAAATCCGACGTCGACAATGACATAAATGGAGGGACGGTGAATGGTATTTGGCGGGCAGAAGTAGGTAAAAACGGACTATTGACTTCAATTAGCACCAACCAAGGACGGACATCAGAAAATTCCATTCAAATTCGCGAAAATTTAATGGAATACTTTATGACTCCACATGGAGAAGTGTCTTGGCAATATAACAGGACAGTTTTTGCATCATTCTTTTTAAAATAGGCTTACGAATATATTGATATAGTTATAGAAGCTATACAGGGTTGCCCATATTCGACGGACCCATCTGGCAACGCCATAACTTTTGACAGAGATGTCAGATCGCTTAATGACATACCGCGTTTGAAGCGTCAGTCCAAGCAGATTTTTACCATGGAACAATACACGCCACGCGAGCGCTCTGAAATAGTTGAAATTTACATTCAACAGAAGAAGTCAATTGTGAAAACTCAACGTGCTTTTAAAAGATTAAAAAATGTGAGAAGTGCACATTGAATGGGACCGTGAATAAGCAAAATTGCCGTATTTACGCCACTGAAAATCCTCAGGAGATTCAAGAAGTGCCTCTTCATGACGAAAAAGTCACAGTTTGGTGCGGCGTTAGTGCGAAAACGGTCATTGGGCCGTTTTTCTTCCAAAATGAAAATGGCCATGCTGTTACCATCAACCAGGAGCGTTATCGCGACATGATGACCAAGTTTGTGATGCCAATTATTCGTCGAAAGCGTATGAGGCAGTTCTGGTTTCAACAAGACGGCGCTCCACCGCACACAAGTCGCATAACAATCGATTTTCTGAAGAATTTGTTTCCGGGCCGTTTGATGTCGAAAAGTGGTGATTTGGACTGGCCACCGCGTTCGCCCGATTTGACGCCGCCTGACTTCTTCTTGTGGGGATATTTGAAGTCAAAGGTTTACGTTAACAAGCTAAGGACCGTAGAAGAGCTCAAGGACAACATTCGTGAAGAAATAGCCGCTATTCCGGCCGAAATGTTGGCGAAAACGATGGAAAATGCTGCAAAAAGGGCACAATACGCCATCAACGCCAGAGGCGGCCATTTGAGAGATATCATATTCAAAAATTGATGTAAACAAATCTACTTGGAACAAATTAAATGATTGAGATTGCCAACCACCAAATTTTTATTTTTTTCTTTGATTTTTTTAAAAAAAAACATGGGTCCGTCGAATATGGGCAACCCAGTACATTTTAATTAATAATAAATTTACATCTTGCTAATTTGGAAACAATATTCAAAAATAATTTCGTACAAACTTTTAAACGTTTTTTTAAGATTTATTACATTGTAAGGTACATGGCAGGAAAAATTGAGATCAATAAAATGAATTGTGAATTATCGGTTATAAGCCTATTCTGGCTGCTGCACATAGCATATTTCTTCTGCATCAGTCACCTTCTGCAGGAAATCAAAAATGATTTTATAAAGGGCAGTTTTATACCGATTGGCTTATTGTGGATTTCTCGTTGCCCATTCACGCCCATTTGATGTAACGAAGTTGCCAACATTATCCCAAATATCAGTTGTTGCAACTGTGCTTAATGTCTTCATAGCCCGTTCCATTACTTGAGCATACCCGTCGTCACTTTGTCTAAAGCGGGCTCGTTTTGCGTATGAAGATGATGGTATGGGCTGTTGCAGATGTGACCCATCATCTTCTTCAGAGTTAGAAGGAGCATTCTGCAAAGTAAATAAGATTAGTAATAATGTTAGTAATTCAAGGATACAAACGTTTATCAAATGTGATGCTGTTGGTGCCTCAACACGCAACATAGGTTCTAAAAACTTTAACGCATTGTAAAACGGTTTTTAACGCATTGTAAAACGAATTACAGCATCCGTGATCGAGCAAAATTGTACAAGATTGATAGGCACTTGTCTCGTCGTGCCCTTCGTAATTTTGCTCGATCACGGATGCTGTAATTCGGGCCCTAATTTTCTGCAGACTCCTTAACAAAGTATTTTTTTGTGTGACAAATGTATTAAGGACTTCTTATTCCAAATCTGAAAAAATAGGGGTCCAAAGTTGTAAAATTAAAAATTTTTACCATGATATGTTCCCACCTTTACAGTATTTTAATGGTGTTGTAATAAACGCGCTGTGAGGTATGGAAATTTTGTATGGTAAAACACTCAAAATAAGTGTTTTTTTAAACACATTGTCATGTTTCCCCCGACCTACCTTGGTAGCGGTCGATGCGTCATGTGGCAAGGTAGCCCTTGTTGCGCATCATGTCGTCCCTCTGGCAGCACTGGTACGCTGGCGTATTGCGCGGCTAAGGCTCGCCGGATGGGGTGGTGTTCTTGCCAGCCTGGTCCGACAGCAGGAAACTACACATGAATAAAATCGTACCAGTTAATTTTAAAAAATCACCGTCAAAACAAAAAAACCCGAAAAACAACCGAACAAAAGATTTAACTCTCGGAGGCAGATAAAAAAACCCGATTATTTTTTTGCGACCGCGCTGAAAATTAATAAGGAATCAGGAAACAGGTTGTTTTATGTTGCCCCTTTGGCACGTCTCGTGGGTCGATCTTCGCTGTCGGTTGATCGCCCTTGGCTAACCCGCCCCTTCTGGCCACAAAAGACCAGCCATGGTGACCCTTCGCCTGTGTCTAGGTCACCCCAAAACTTCTTTACTCACGCCCCTCCGTTACGATTCACGCCACCTGCCCTTGTTAAATTAAGGAAACATGGTTGCTATATCCAATTTCAATTTAACATTTATTTAATAACAACCAACTTTAACATTGTCTCATTCTTTTTTTTTTTATTACTTAAACTAATACAATTGAAGGTAAGATTATTATGGGAGCTATTTTAAAATATTTACTAAATACTAAGTCAAAGAATATTCTTGCAATACCGCATAGACAAATTAACAATTTCGTTCTAAGCGCTGGACCAATATACCATTAGGCTTACAGTAGTTAAACTTAAACGTAATGCATTTTTTAGCTCCAAAAGCATTTTTTTCAACTTACAACTTTTCAACTTACAATTTAAAAAAAAAAAAAAAATCAAGAAACTATTTCCATTCTAATTCGATGTTCTCTAGATTATAAAAGATAGTCGCATACAAAAAAAATTAAGGAATAACCGTAACGATAATAGGCAAAACTTTTCCGAAAAATAATAATTGATGAAAGTATAGAATTCTTGGTTTTTCCTTTTTTTTTTTTTTTGAAACTACACTATACTTCAATAATTATAAGCTCCTATACAACTAGCTCGTTTAATGTTTAGTAGTAAAAAAAAAATAAAAAATATGGTATATTAAAGTTGACAACATGGGTTTTAATTATTTCGTTTTTATTTTAGTTTAGTTTTTCATTAAGTTGTTTTATTTTAGCATGGTTTTTATTAAGTAGTTTTTATTTTAGGTCAGTTTTTAATTATCTCGCGTTTAATCATATAGCTTTTATTTTAGTTTAGTTTTAATTAAGTTGTTTTATTTTAGCTTAGTTTTTCATTAAGTTGTTTTATTTTAGCATAGTTTTTCATTAAGTTGTTTTATTTTAGCATAGTTTTTATTAAGTAGTTTTTATTTTAGTTCAGTTTTTTATTATCTCGCGTTTAATCATATAGCTTTTATTTTAGTTTAGTTTTAATTAAGTTGTTTTATTTTAGTTTAAGTTTTAATTAAGTTGTTTTTATTTTCGTTTAAGTTTTAATTGAGTTGTTTTATTTAGTCTAGTTTATCATTAAGTTGTTTTTATTTTAGTTTAGTTTCTAATTAAATCGTTTTTATTTTAGCCTAGTTTTTATTAAGTAGTTTTTCTTTTAGTTTAATCTTTTTTTTTACTTAGTAGTTTTAGTTTAGCTTAGTTCTTAATTAAGTTGTTTTTAATTCTATCGCGCTTATTTTAGTTTAGTTTTTAATTAAGTTGTTTTTATTTTCGTTTTTTTTTTTAGTTTTCATTGGTGTTCAGCGTGGAGTTTATTTTAATGGTTGTTTATAATTTATATTTCAGGATTTAGTTAGTTCTGTATTTTAGTAGAAATTTAAAAATTGTTTTTAGTATTTAAGTTCTTTTGTCTTTTAGTAGAAATTTAAAATTGTATTTTAGTATTTAAGTTACTTTGTATTTTAATAGAAATTTAAAATTGTATTTTAATATTTAAGTTATTTCGTATCTTAATAGAAATTTAAAATTGTATTTTAGCATTTAAGATATTTTGTATTTTAATAGAAATTTAAAATTGTATTTTAGCATTTAAGATATTTTGTATTTTAATAGAAATTTAAAATTAGATCAAGTTTTCTTTTATGCTTTTTCAACTTTAAATTTTAAGTTTTAAGTAGTATTAGGGTTCAAATATATATAAATTTTAAGTTTAAATAAAAATGTTATAGTAAATATAAAAAATCCTCTCTCCTAGAAATGTATTAAGAATATAACTACTTAAGTATGTGCACAAGTTTAATTCCAATGTTTGTAGATATTATATATAAATAAAGGTCAATTGAAGAATTTTAACGCAATATTTGTGAATTCGCCTAATCAAAAACACAATTGTCTATATATGTAGAAAAACAAATAATAAAATAGTATTTAAGAGAACCGGTTGTGCGAACCGACCAAAAATGATAATCTTAAAGCACTTTTTCAAAAAAAACCCGCATTTTCATGTTGAACTCTTCGAATTATTTCGTCAGAAACCTTTTGAACTGTCTACATCTCTTCTTTTTTTCTTTTAAATTTGAATTTCAACGCCTCTTCACACACATTGCAGACACATTGATCTAAAATGCACCCTGCATGTCTTGCCAAAATCTTGCATCACCCAACCCAACAATGTTGCGTATGCAATTATCTAAAGTTACTCGAATACACGCTTACCAATCCCAGGCCGCAATTCGCAAACCTGGGGTGAGTGCCATAATGGTGGAGGTAGTTGGTGTCGTCGCTACTGGTAGTGCTGTTGATGTCGTTGGCCACCCGCTGGCTGATGCTGGCAAACGCTGGAGGTTGGTGGGTTGACGATGGTGGAGCTGGTTGTGATGACCTGGCTGGTGATGTCGTTGTTGTTGTTGTTGGGGTTGTGGGCCGTGTGTTACTGTTGTCTGACTGGTTACGGTGATGATGCTGTAGTTTTTTTTTTTTTTCTTTGCTGATGTGGTTGTTGTTGGTGCGTAATAGTTGTGTATGGGGGTGGTAGGCGCATCCAAATGTTGCCTCCGGCGTCTGTTAATCGATTGGAGCGCACCTTGTAGTGGCTAAATGTACATGGTGCCTTTAAAATTAGTATTTGCTGGCGGGCTGAAACATAAAAATTACAACCTCTTTCCATACACTTGGCCGTGTGGACCCCAGCTTACCTTTCGTATTTTACGCTGGTTCCAGACGCTTATAGTTATCGCATCACCGCGTCCATGAAAAAGATCATAGTGTGCGTTTCCTTTCGGATCTAGTGAAGATTGCCAATATCGGTAGAGTAAAACTGACCACTACCGTCGACTTGAACTTTGGCGAATGGGTCGGGAAGACGGAATAGATCCTTGCGCACTAAGCCTTTAAAGCGATACTATTATTGTAGTTATGCCAGTAGTAGCTGTGTAACTGTTGAAGTAGCTATCGTAGATATTATTGTTGCTTACCCTTTTGCCTGGTTATTTGTAAGAATTGTATAGTTTTTTTTTTTTGTTACTACTGCTGAAAACAACAACGATGTCGACGAAGACGATGATGACGGCGCTTAACTGGCCAGTGGTTTTTTTTTGTGTACACTTGATTGATGAATTTTGTGGAATTTCAACTATTTTTTGTTGCAGTCCCGTCGTTCACTCGACTGTATTACTTTAGTTGTCGTTATTTTATCACCGAATGGCCGAACTCAGCTGCATCATCGTCTTTCAGGGGTGTATTTCTTTCAGTTCGATGGTTTTTTTGTACTTTGGCAGTGTTGCCACCTGTACTTTGAAAGGGTGCGTTCGCATGCATCTTGATGGCATTTAGATGTGCAAACTAGCGATGTTTGTCCAACTTTACTACCTTTTCGGTGGAATCGACCATAACCGAAGGGAGTAGGTAATGGTTGGGTTGGACTTGCGGCTGACACGTCGGCAAGATTCCGTTAACCGACGCTTGTTTCGGAATTCCGATTGGCTACCGATTCAAGCGCGTGTCGGATCACACCATTTTCCTGAACGGTTTATGCCCGCTGAAACGAATGGTACAACGAAATGGTTGGTATTTTTTCCTTTCAAGCCCCTGTATGGCCATTTTGTTTGCCCGAACATCTCGAACATCATTGAGGTGCCACATCTAAATGAAAAAGTTGTGTGCACTGACACACTAGAGGGCGCTAGTGGAAATACCATGGGTATTCACGAAGGGTATTATTCCCTCTACGCAGGTGCCCATGACAACATTTTTAGGGTTTGCTGTACGCGCACTATAAGGCGCCTGCTACACGTTCAATATTTATTGTGATACTTGGATCGCGATCCAAATTCATGGATTGATGGATCGCGGTTGAATGCTACACGTTCAATATTTATCGCGTCAGTATTCATACAATTTTTGCTAAGAGTGTACATTTTAAGAAAGAACATTTTTTTTTTTCGTTAAAACCAGAAACATATTTTTCGTATTTAATTAAAGACAACAATCTAAAACATTTTAACTAAAAAATTTTACCATTTTCATTTAGCGACCTAAGCTGATAGTGGCTGTATTTCTTTATTCATTCCAGACGTTCGGAATGACTGTTTTTGTTTCTTTATTCAGTTTTGATTATCCGGAATATTCTTTTTGTATTTCTTTATTCTGACGGAATATTCCAAACGCGTTCTTTTTATGCTATCAGCTAAGGTAGAATAAAAAGAATATTCCTTGTGTGTGAGGTTATATTCGATTGTTTGAAGTAAAACGTCGCTAAATGAAAATGGTAAAAATTTTTAGTTAAAATGTTTTAGATTGTTTTGTTGAATATCTTATTTTTAAATTTTATCTGGTGTATTTGTTGTCTTTAATTAAATACGAAAAATATGTTTCTGGTTTTAACAAAAAAAAAAAGTCCTTTCCTTTCCAATACTGTTTCTTTATTCATTCTATTCTGGATAAACAACAATCTATTCTATTCGTTCTCTGCTTTATCTGGAATGAATAAAGAAATACACCCAGTATAAAAAGAACGCGTTTGGAATATTCCGTAAGAATAAAGAAATACAAAAAGAATATTCCGGATAATCAAAACTGAATAAAGAAACAAAAACAGTCATTCCGAACGTCTGAAATGAATAAAGAAATACAGCCTGTATATTGATCAATATATATTGAGCGTGTAGCAGGCGCCTAAGAGCGGCACTTAATTTTTTTTTCACTATGGGTGTATTTCTTTATTCATTCCGGATAAAGAAGAGAACGAATAGAATAGATTGTTGTTTATCCAGAACATAATGAATAAAGAAACAGTATTGGAAAAGAAAGAACTTTTTTTTTTGTTAAAATCAGAAATATATTTTTCGTATTTAATTAAAGACAACAAAAACACCAGATAAAATTTAAAAAATAAAAATGCAACAAAGCAATCTAAAACATTTGAACTAAAAAAATTTTCCATTTTCATTTAGCGACATTTTACTTCAAACAATCGAATATAACCTCACACACAAGGAATATTCTTTTTATTCTACCTTAGCTGATAGTATAAAAAGAACGCGTTTGGAATATTCCGTAAGAATAAAGAAATACAAAAAGAATATTCCGGATAATCAAAACTGAATAAAGAAACAAAAACAGTCATTCCGAACGTCTGGAATGAATAAAGAAATACAGCCTATAAGCTTTTTAGCTCTAAATACACATTTAAAGTAATTAAAAAAAGTAATTTTTGCTACATGTAAAATATTCCCCAATTACAAGCGGACTGAAATTTTTCCATATTTGGTTTAGTGATGTTAAAATCCGTTAAATCCAACAAAAAATATTAAAAAAAGAGTTGTCGCTATTCTTGAATTATACCAAAATTCAATTGTGTGAACACTGCTATAGATGCTTAAGAAATTATGATCAATCGATACATTTCGCGATAGTGTATTTTTTAACGATTAACTGGACCATGGTTGTTCACATCTAACATATTTATTTTGAGGGAGAGCAAAAATACACGTGTCTGGTCCTTTATTAAAATTGGTGAAATTTATTAATACTGAAATAATGGAAGAAGAAGGACCACCAGAACCGACAATTGATTTCGTGCCTGCGATATGTTTTGTGCCTCGTGGAGTTGCCAAGGAAAGACCCGAAAAGATTGTTTTGACACAGGCTGAATTAGCTAAAGTTATACGTGACACAAAGCATCGTTTAGAATCTGAAGATGAAGATCGCGAAAGTGGGGACTCTGACAATAACGGCATGGATATTGATGAAGATGCCTTGGCCGCAACAAGCAGTAATCCTAGCGATGAGTTTGGTTTTGAATCATATGATAATGAGGAGAACGTGCAGGTTGCAAATATTGGAAACATAGTTGATCCGGACCAGCAACTGCAGGATGAAGACGATGACTCGGAAGCAGAAGACGAGGTTATTAAATCATCAGATAATCTTTTACTTGTTGGTCACGTTCAAGACGATGCTGCTTCGCTAGAAGTTTGGGTATTTAACAAAGATGAGGCATCTTTATATACACACCACGATTTTCTTTTACCGAGTTTTCCACTTTGCATTGAATGGATGAATCATGATACGGGCAGCGATAAAGTAGGAAATATGTGTGCTATTGGCTGCATGGACCCGGTTATCACAGTTTGGGATCTTGATATACAGGATTCACTTGAACCCACATATAAGCTTGGCTCAAAAGGCAGTCTCAAAAAAAATAAAGAAAAATTCGGTCATACAGACGCGGTGTTGGATTTATCGTGGAACAGACACTATGAACACATCATCGCTAGCGGTTCAGTAGATCAAACGCTTATTCTTTGGGATCTGGATGAAGGTATACCACATACCACAATTACAGCATTTGAAGAAAAGGTACAATCGATTGAATTTCATCCCGATGAAGCACAAAGTATTCTTGCCGGGAGTGCGGATGGCATTGTGCGCCTATTTGACTGTCGAGATCCGGAAACAGTAAATACCAGCAACGTAAAATGGGTAGTGTCTGGTGAAGTAGAAAAAGTGTTGTGGAATCCTGTCGATAATAATTATTTTATTATTGGTACGAACGAAGGCAATCTTATTTACGCTGACAGACGTAAGCCGACTGAGAGTTTGTGGACCGCAACAGCACATGAGGAAGAGATATCAGGAATTTGCTTTAACAGTCTTGTTAAAAATTTATTAACGTCAACATCAACTGATGGCACGGTAAAAATTTGGAACTTTAATGAAAAAGAAATAAAAGAGGTTTATAGACACGATTTTCAAATGGGACGTTTGCAATGTATGAAGCAGTGTCCTGAGGACCCTTTCACTTTAGCATTTGGTGGCGAGAAGCCACCTAGATGTCGAGTCTTCAATATCAAAAACTTTGAAGCTGTGCGTAAAGTTTTTGGAATACTTGAGAGCAATGAATAACAACATATTTTATTTGAGTTATATTTTTAGTGGTATTTTAAGTTTTTTTAATGTAATGTAAATAAAAATAAAATTTATATAAAGAGAAAAATGTAATTGAAGATGAACGGAGACTCAAATTTTTAATTTTTTTTTTTTAATATATATTAAGGCCTAAGTTCTTTAATTCCGGAAAAATTTCAGGCCGCTCAAGTCGTTTAGAAGTTATAGCGGTCCGAAGTTTTAAAAATTGGCCTGAAAAACTTATTTTTATTTTTTTTTTTCAAAACTAATTATGGGTATTAAAAGGAAGGTTATGCTCTTACCTATTCAAAGAGCCATCTATCTTAAAAATCTATGCTCTGCTTTTAAAGATATAAAATTTTACGTGTAATGCACACTTGATGGTTCGCCCTTTAACGAAACATATATATAAACTTATATCCTTAAAAGTAATGCATGGATTTTTAATATAGATGGCTCATTGAATAGGTAAAAGCATACCTATAATAATTAGTTTTGAAGAAAAAAAAATAAGTTTTTCAGGCCAATTTTTACAACTTTGGACCACTATAACTTCTAAATGACTTGAGAGCGGCCTGAAAATTTTCCGGAATCGAACTTAGAAGGCCTTAACAAATGTTATTAAAAAATATAAAAATTCGAGTTTCCTTTCATCTTCAATTGTTCCAGAAAATATATCAAAGTGTTTTTTAAAAAAGGAAAATTCAGTTAAAAAATAAAATAACTTGCGGTCCAGAAAATTTGATTTGGAGTTTTCTATTTTTAAAAACCTAATAAATCTGGTTCTTTTTTGAGGAAAAAGCGCATTTTTTGTTTTTTTTTTTGTGAATTTTACAATTGAAAAGTTGGCAGCACTGATTGTGTTATACGTTGTGTTCTACTAGGGGTGCCTAAAGCCGACCGTACGGGCCAATCTGCCTGCCCGCAGCACAGGCTACAGCATATGCTGTATAAATTCGGGGGTAAAAGGAACGAGGAACATGCACGAAATATCGCCATTTATATTGAGCGTGTAGCTAAAATTGCTAACAAAAGTAGCTAAAAAGAGCTAACCATTTTTTTAAGCTAAAAAAAATACACAACATAAAAGAAAATTGATAAAAATGTATGTACATTAAATGGAATAAAGGTATTTTTATAATTCTTTTTTTAATTTTCAAACATAGTTGAATAGCCCTTTATTAGCAAAAAAAGTAGTAGTTAATGCCTCTATCACCGTCTGCGATTCGAACAAGAATTAAGTCGAATTCGCCAAGTGGTATCACCGTCGGCGAATGTTTAAATTTAATTCGACTTAAACGTCAAAAACAGGCGAATGAAAAAACTTCGTGGTATCACTGTTCGCGAATTTCGCAGATGTCATTCGACTTAAGCGTCAAAAACAAACGAATAAAAATATTTGGTGACAAGCCAGCGAATGCGTTTGATTTCTTTTTATTTTGCACATAATAATGAAAAATAATAGAAAAAGGTAAGTAAATTGCATTGTTTGTATTTTTTGTGGTTTGTTTTTAATTTTAAAACATTTGTTCTTTATTTTTAGTATGAAATATATTTTATACTAAAATATATACTTTATTATATTTCCATAAAATGGTCCAGCTTATGGAGCAGAATCCAAACATAGCGTCTCGCATTGGGCTCTTCAAAAGTCAGCCACAAGGAGTCGTGGAAAAGTTTTGCTGTTGAATTAAATTCACTATAAGTGGTTATATAAAGTGGTTAGAAATTTAAATCAATGCCATAATATAGAACCTACAATCATTGCATTTATGCTGAAATATCCCTTTCGGTTTAAGTAATGGTGTTTTGTCTATGCTGGGGCAACAATGCCAATATGCGTGTCATCTACGCAACCGATAACTCCCGGGAATCCTGATTTTGCATAAAAAAAGTTCCGAGCCTGTTATTTTTCCTGTTCCGTCATGGTTGCTCTTATCCATACAGGGCAAATATTACGCTCAATAATCCCGACAACTTCGCTTAAAACTGTGGACACCGTTGATTGCGCAAGACCCAATTCAAAATCGTTTCCAACGCTCTTTTGGTAACTACCCTCAGCAAAAAATCGTAAAGTACTAGCTAGATTCAAAATAGGAGGAATCGCACAACTTCGAATTGACTGCAGACAAAGGCTTTCTTGTTAAGCCTAAAATAGGATTGAAAACTTTAAGAGATTTTAAATATTTCAATGAAGATCAACCGGGCATATAAAAATACTCACAGGTCGTCAGCAGGGTTGCCACTTGTAAAGAAATTTAGTTACCAAAATTTGATAAAAAAGTTACTAAAATTAAATAAAAATTACCAAACTAAACAAACATTTTCTTAAACATGGAAAATCAATAAAATTTTAATTTTTGTTAATAAAAAACATTTATTCAACATTAAAATACTTAAAATTAATAAACAGAAATAGCGGTAAAATAAATTTAGTTAATATTAAGTATTATATTTATCTTGTTTAAAATTTCTTATTTTTAATAACTAAAAATCACAAAATAAGTAAAATTCATAAACTCACTAAATAAAAAAATATAAATACATATATAGACAAAGTATAACTTTTTCTTGTTCAAAATTTATTTATTATATTAATATAAAAATCACAAATAAGTAGTAAATTCAGGTAAACGTAATTTTTTTTATTAAAATTACATCCTAACTTATTTATTTGAAATAAGTAGGAACTAAAAAGTATACCGCATTCATTGGCAATGAATTTCGATTTTAAAAAAGTAAATGAATAAATACATTTTTTAATAACTAAAATCAGAAACTACACAGGTCGTTTGTTTTGTAGGATATCAATTTTAACTACGGACACTGATTTTAAATATAAGGTAACTTTTTCACCATCACCTCTAGTAAGGAGTTATGAAAAAAATATGATATACAGTTCTTTTTCCAATAACTGCTCCTAAGCACAAACTATTGCATAGTATTTAAAGGTTCTGCTGATATCTTTTTACGTTTTAAAAAATATATTGTGAAAGAAACGAAAATTTTATTAAATTTATTCAAAGCAATTTAAAGCGGCTGGAAAACTCTAACTTTTCAGTAAATTACTTTAGAAATTTTTCCTATAAATTTTTCATGCAATCAATTTTCATTATTTCAAAATATTTCTCGAATTATCCGCAATATTTGCAAAGGTAAAATGTATTCCTAACTCCACAGACAAAAAAATTGTTATGATTCAGACAATTCACGGTAGCAAATATGTTTATTATGAAAAAGTTTTAAAATTTATGATTTTTCAAGGCCATTATCTTCAAAATAAATGACCAAAAAAATTTGTTTACAAAAATGGTTAGACCTAATAAGCCTTATCATGAATTAATATTTAACACGCGGAATCGAAAAATCATCATCGAAAAATCATCATCACACGCGGAATCATTTTTAAAATAAACCTCAAGAACATTCAGGAAACTTATTAAGGAAAAAAACAATATAAATCTTGCAAACAAACAAACTGATTATTTTGAATTATTTGGAAAAACTAAAGGGAAAAAAGTTACCAAAACTATAAAAAATTACCAAATTACCAAGTCAAAAATTTTCTAACAAATTTGGTAATTAATTACCAAACTGGCAACCCTGGTCGTCAAGAGTCTCTAGCGGATTGGATTTAGCCATAATACTGCGTCGTAATCTGCACAAAGTTTGTTTCTTCAGTTTCTCCAAAGAATAGATCCGTGCTGCTTAACATTTTGGTATATTTTATTATTTATTAATAATAATAATGCGGCTTAATTGAAATTTGAGTTTTGACGTTTCTAAGCGAATTTTTATGTTTTCTGGGGTCCTACTCTGTAATGCGATTCGAAAACAAAATGCGATCCGAATTTAAAATCACACTCTGTAACTCTTTTGCTTGAGTGAGAGTGTTGCTTGCTAAATTTTCCTGGAAGTTTGTCCATAATTTGGCATCATTGGACGAATCGTATGAAAATTTATCCAAAATTTGGTATCACTTTTTACTAAACGTCAAAAAGTTGTCAGGAAAATATAGACAAAGAAATTTTTAGAGCTGAAAGCAAAACAAATAAAAAATAAGTTCAAAAGTTTAAAAAATTAAATATGAAAAATGGCTTTGTGGTTATATGGTGATGACGAGCAGCAAGAACGGTTGCAGTGGCGAATTATAAGGGATCACTGTAATGTGATGGCTATCAGTGATAAGAGGTAATTAAGAAATAATGTATATTGCCGTTCGCTAAGCGTTAAACTATTAATTTTTGACTTTTTATTTTTCAGTTTTGTTAAAAATTTTCGCCTAACAAAGAAGAGTTCATATACGTTTTAGCAGTAGCCGTCTTTAATTGAACCTTGGTCAAGTCAGGATTTTCCTGGAAGAAATCCACCAATTCAAATTGCCGCGGCTTTGTGCTGATATTTTTGCAAGATTCCCTGTGTAAAAATTAAATGGTTAAAACATATTAAATCATGTTAATATTCGTAAAAACTTATATTTTTATTTATATATCGCTTCTTGATTCAATTATGTTCATATTTTTAATTTATTTTTTACTTTTGCTAAAGACAAAGAGCTGTCGAATGAAAATTCCGAAATTCGAGTGCCTTTGACACTTGCATTCGCGTTGCCAAGTGCCGAAAATGCGAAAAGCGAATATGGATAAATTAAAATGCGAAAGTTGGAAAATAAAATGCGAATGTCAGATTACAGAGTACCTTCTGTTCGAATTCGAGCAATTTTACTTTCGAATCGCATTACAGAGTAGGGCCCCTGCTTTGGCAGCACCGTATCTGAGGCGAATAAGTAGGTTCGCAAACAGTGATACCACAAAAAGAAAAATTCGCCAAATGATTCGATTCGAGTGAAGCATTCGACGGTGATAGGGGCATAAAAATAGATAAGCTCTAAAAGAAAAAAGCTACAATAGTAGCTAGGACCTAAAACACAATTTTAGAAAAATATAAGCTGAATCTAGCTATAAAATAGCTGAACTGGCAGCACTTTGGTGAGTGTGAGAGTCTGCTTTACGAAAGTCATAACTGAGCTCATTAATATATTCAGGGTTACCACATTTTTATTATTAAATACTTTATATATTTAAGCTTAATATTATATAAAAGTTATAAAAATATCTTATAACTGACAGTTAGTGCCTAAAATTTTATTGAGTTTAATAATATTTTGGATTTAAAATTGTTTTTTTAACTACTTTAACATTCTTAATTTCCTTTAAGTAAAACCACGATTTCACAATCAATTTTTTTCCGCAAAAGTTGGAAGCTCACCTTTAGATAGTAGATAGTATATATATACAGAGGGTCGCCGAGAGGGGAAACAGGGTGTTTCCCCCTGGCCACGGAGTCTTAAGGGGACCCGGAGTGGCGCGTTAGTAAAGTAACAAAAAGCTATTTTGTTGATGAGGAAGAGAAGTGTTTTTTGTTTTCACGAAAAGTATTATTTTTAAAATTTCTTACCTTCCTTTATATCGGCGATATCAAAAATTATATTGGGAACTTTTGAATTTAATAATATACCTTTGTTCTAAGTTGAATACTTTTAGATACTTTTTGGACTTGAGTCCAAATATAACCTTTTATATAAATGTCATATACATTGTATATGAGTGCTTTCCAAATAAGTAAAATATAAGGAAATGGTGTTGATAACACACACACTGTACGTGAACTGTCGCACCATTCGTAAATTGTGCGAGCGAGAAAGAGTGTGTTTTTTGACATTTTTGAGAACCTTGGCATCTGATTGGAAGACTCCTCAGCAAAATAGTTGAAAATAATTTAATTTTAAGCATTTTTCACTGCTTAAAAAGCAACAAAATTAAGGAAAAAAACCACTAAAACAAATGCAATATGAGTTGTGCGGTTAAGAATTGTAAAAGTTCCAAAAAACTTAAAAACAATGCTCATTTGTTCCACAGGTAAATATGTCCATACGGTTTAAATTCTTTGAACAAAAGTGCTTTATTTAGTTTCTAACGATATTTTTTCACTTATTTGTGTTAGAAATGTATATATTTCTTATTAAAAATGGTTTAAAAATGCAATTTAGACCCCGTTGATTTTCCGCCAGTTTGATCAAACCACATCTGTCAAAACACAAACACTGCTTCAGGGGCGCAGTCATTTTTCGCAGTTGAATACATGTTTGGGGCGCTCTTGTTTTCAGCATAGTGAATCAGATTTAGTACCTGTTTGTTAAATTTTTCTGATTTTTACACAACAACTAGGCAGAAACACCCCAAAAAAATAAGGATTTTAAAAAACTAACCTAATTTAATTTGTAATTAAAGTTAAAGTTTAGAATTTATATGCCTTCATATATAGAAAAATTACCTAAAAATCTTGCAGTTTTTCTAGTTTTTCAACAAAACTAAGCTTTATGGGTATGCAAACAAAGGTAATGTGCGTATCTATTCAACGAGGTGTCAAATTTAGAATTCCATAAGAATTCATTAAGATATAATTTTTTTATAATTAGAATTTGTTTGAAAGACTAGTGGTTTCTCTTTTACGAAAGCAATACATTAAAAAGAGAATTATTAAAAAGATAACTACATTCAGAACTGCTGTAGACAAAGAAGCCTGTGTGGTACTTACTGAGGTTTGTAAGCCCTAAGCAGCATCCGAAGGCCTCCTTTTGATACATTTTTTTTTTATTAAATTTGGAAAAACCTCGCGATTTTAAGTAAAAAAAGGGTTGTATCTTAAACGCATGTATTTTTGTGTTTGATATCTTGTTGAATAGATACTTGTATTATCTCTCTTTTGATACCAATAAAATTTAGTTTTGTTGGAAAACTTAAAAAATCAGCTAAATTTTTAGTCCACTTTTTCCAACGTTGAATGCCTATAACTTCTAAGCCAATTGCGTGCTATCAAAAATTTTTTAAATAATTAGAGTTGTTGCTATTCTTGAAATGTATCTAAAATTTTAATGCATAAGAACAAACTTTAACAGTTCGGGCCTTCTTTTACGATACAACCGAATACGGCCCTTTGTGATTGTTTCTGTATTTGTGTAAACCAACACCAATATAGAAAATACCACACTTTTCTGCTATTACACCACTTCCTTACATTTTACTTCTTTGGTGCTTTCACTAATCAGTAGAAATACCCAGTAGAAAATTTGTATAATGTTATACAACATAAAAAAGGATTATCGATTCTCAGCGTATATCTGAACAAACAATGTACTGTTTTGCTATGTTATGTATGAGAGGTTCTTATAACAAGCTGATTTATAAAAATTTAAAGAATAAGGTGAATAATGAATGACATAAAAATTCCTGTTATAGCAGCTTATATTACCCGTTTTCTCCTTATTGATTTTTGTTTGATCTTGAATTGCTTCCTTGCTTCGAATTTTAATATTGCATGCTTCAGAAATATTTTTTTGTTTCCTATTGGATCAGAACGTTCAAATTTCTGGGAACTCTCATAAAGTTTATTATAAACTATTATAACATATCAACTTTCATAAATAATTCATATCAAATTGTTAAAATTTGACAAATACGTATTCGTAGTTCTTATTCATAAAAAAACCTTTAAAATGTTTCGTTGCAATATGTTGTAAAGAGCATGAAAATGTGTGTGTTAAGGGTGCAGTCTGTTTAGTTGGGTCGAAAAATCTATTTTTTTTTCATTTTTCGATAGCTAGAACTGTGTAAAATATCATACTAAAAGCGAAAATCGAGATTAGTAAAAAAAATGTTGAGTACCTATATTTTTTACTTTATCGAAAAACATTTGTGAAAATTGTCTATTTTTCGGCCTGTCTAACCAGACAGTTATCCTTATTAAAATTTGTATGAGTACATATTTCATCAATGGATGTCAAATAAAATTTATAAGTACAAATAATTTATTTGTTTACTCATATCTGTAAGTTTGCAGCATTACTCTGTATCTTACGAATTAAGGATTTCACAGATAAGAAAGAAAAATATGAAATAAAAAAAAATATAATATAAATTGGTACTTTACAACCATTTGCCACGGATTCTTCTCAACTTTAAAAATTGTAAATCTGCTGCTGATCTCGAAAAAATAATTTAAAAATTTCTCCCTTGCTTCTTGTTGATCTACCTTCAGTGTTGCTATGAAAAAAATTAACATATCGTAACTTTTGCGCTCAGCTCGGCCGGTTCTCGTCGGATTTGTGAAACTCTAAAAACCACAACGCTGATATCGCTTCGAGTAAATTAACGAACAATTTTGTTGATTTTGGCCAGCAAAAACTACCAAAATTTAAATGTCAGTAAAATGTTTATATATGGAAAAATATAATTTTTTAAGTCATAAATACATTGCTCTATTAAAAAAAATATATGCAAAATCGAACATTGAATCTTTTTCCTCAAATCGTAACATTTTGGAAAATAGTAAAAAATCCGATATATCGAAACGCTGTCCACCTTATCAAAAACAAACCCTTTTTTTTGGGCTAAAATAAAAGTCTTGCATGTTTCGTTATTGACGTCAGCTTTAAGGCCAGCAATACATGAAATCAAGGTTCAAAAATAAACATTTCTCAAGAGTAAATTATTGAAGCGTTTCATTTGAAAGTTTGAGGGTATATTGAGGCACGTTTTAAGAATAAAAAAAATGTATGACTCAAAAAAGTGTGTATATACACAGTTAAAGTGTAGAGTTTAAAGACAGATCTCAGAATTGGCGTGCATGCTAGAGTCGACGTTATTCATACCCAGTAGTTCGCGGCATCATTGACGAGCTTTTCGTGATGATTTCTTAAAGGAAGTTTCAGCATGAGTTGCTGGACTTAAAAAAATTCATACAAAATATAATACAAAGTAGCGGTTGTCAGCGCCAACTTTTGCCACTCTATTACAACAACTTCAAAATATTCATGATTGTTGTAATTCGCCGAATCGTTCAGAGGCTAAACTGCAGAGTTCAATAGTCTCACACTATCGTGACTATCGATAGTTTTGGCCTGACTATCGATGGTTTTCGATAGTATTTAAATATTCATTGACACCACTGTTTAGGTGTCATTGCCATTGCTGTCGAATTCGTTTGATTTTGACAATTTGGTATAATTTTTGTCTGTTTTGTAGAGTGAAAGCGCAGGTGATGTTTCTTTTAAATGTATAAGCATTGTGTTGATTTGGAAGATGGGTGATAGTTAGTTAGAGGTTGAAAAGATGGAGTAGTTTCGGTGAAGATTTGTTTTAAATTTGCACAGCTCAAAACTAACGGGAAACACGCTCGCAGGAAGACTATTCCACAACTTTATCGTACGACTAAAGAACGACTATTATCACTACAACGTGAGGTTCTGTGTGGCATCAAGGCCATGGTAAAGGAATGGGCGTGGACAGCTGCCCGAGTGGACCTGGAAAACATACGATGTGGTGGCGTCAGGCCATTACGAAACCAACATTACGTCGATTTCCAATGGAGTTGAGAGAGGATGAAATATTTTTATCCCCTATCAAATATATCTCACGACGTTGAATTCGGTCCAGAAGCACGTTTCGATTTTAATTCCTTGACGAATTTTCTTTACATTTCTGTCTACGTTTCGTTAACGAAAGTTCCTCAATATTTCGATATTGGATTCGTGCATGATAAATCCCGACGTTTCTGCATTGCATCTTGCACGAATTTGGAACATTTATATGAAATTTTCGTCAATGAAATGTATGGCCAAATCAGCATGTTTCGTCAAGGATCAAGAAAAATCGTACATGATTAATTTGAGATTTCTTCAAGACTGGAACTACCGGGTATGAAACAAAGCCAAAGTTTGTTTTATATATATGCTACATTCTCTTCAATATGCCAGAGCCCGATTTTCGAATTTAGTTTTTCGAAAATGACGCTAAAAAAAGGAAAATTGTTAAAAGAGAACTAAAAATTATTTAAATAAAAAGTTTTTCAAAAATCACGCTCTGGCATATTTTTGCAAATATTGTAAAGTATATGTGTGCAAAATTTCGAATTAATTGACGGAAATTTATAAAAATGCTGTTTTGAGAAAAACACGTTCAATATTTTGGACTTGATGGAAGCCGGTTGCACCTTTCAAACTTTCAAAGCGTTCAACTTTAAGCGGCTTCGAATTTCGAATTAAGCATATTTTTAAGATGTTTCTGAAGTAGTTTATCGATGTTTCAAAATTTCGATTTTCAAAAAAATCTCCATGTATTACTGGCCTTAAGTTGCATTTAGGCTGTAATTTCTGCTGGGTATGTAATAATACGAGTCAATATGAGAACATGCAAGAAAAATAGATCTCTATTTGAATAAAAAGAAATCGTAAATACTCGAGAAAAGGAACTAATTTAAAAATCGAGTTATTTCAATCAACAATCGGACAGAGTTCTACTAAGTATTCGTGCTGTGCTGACAAGGAAGCAAATAAATTCGTTTCAAAGCCACCTTTCGTTTATTCAGAGGTAAGTTTTTTCTATATTTATTCTTCATACAAAAATATCGACATTCACTTAATTACGAAATAATTTAAGTTTGATTTCTTTTTTGTTAATTTCTTTTAAGATGCCCAATAATATCGTGAATGTTATAAGGTTTTTAAAAAATCTTAGAATAACTCTGATCGTAAAAATTTTGCTGGCATTCCTTTGAAAGTAATGAAGATATTTATGTATGCAATTAGTAAAATTTGTTAATGATGATAATTTATCTACAAATGATGTTAGAGTTAGCTTGACACTATTTTTAAAAACAAATCCTTATATCGTTTTTATTTATGTTTAAATTCTCTTCAGAGTAAAAAACAAGAGTAAATTTTTTGTTAACAAAAAAAAAAATTAAAATAGATGTAAATACAACCAAAACTTCCCTCAAAGGGTATTTATGTGCCGAATTGACACTTTCATTTTGAAGTTTTCATCGCGAATTTCACTAAAAATATAAGTATTTTAATTTATTTAAGTCACACAAAAAAGTTGTTGTTAGGTATAGACTAGGGAGTCCAATCCCGGAAGCTTTTCTCGATCCCAGGATTATCGGGATTGAAATTCTCAATTCCGGGACCCAGGGATTAGTTCGGGATTGAAAACTTTAAGAAGTAAATAATTCAAAACGTTTTTAATACAATTTTTTAGTATTTATTACTGGAAAATAAAAAATATAAAAAATATAAATTAATTCATTTAAAAAGCAACAAAAACAAAACAAAACGCATTAAGGGTATTCACAATTGCATTGTTTTCAGTGCAGTTAAAAAACCCCGTGGTATTGATACCATACTTTACACAGCGGTTTTTATATTTTTTGTTGTTTTACATGATATCCGAAAAACCGAAAGTATGGTCATTTTAAGTAGCCCAATGATATGTTTAACGAACGTGGTTTTTAAAGTTCCATAAATAACTGATCGGTTGCTAGTTATTTTCTAATTGCAAAAATGAAGGAAGCTCAAAATATAAATTATACTTTTTATGCCATATATTAATAAAATATATCAAATTGGATAGATAATTTATTTGGATAGTAACAAAAAGGTATAGTGGAAGGTTCCCAACTACAAATTCTTTTTTAAAGGGTACTAATAATTGTGGTTCTTAACTATGGCAAAAACCACAATACCACGATTATTGTTAAATAACACAATTGTGAATACCCTTATTGTTAAATAACACAAAAAAAACTTAAATAATATTAATGACTAGCAAATTGTATTAATTTAAAGAAAAAAAATATATAAAAAATAAAATACTGAACCCGAGTAAAAATAAAAACTTTTTTAGCTAAGGCCAAACAGCATTTTTTTATACACCATCTTAATTTTTTTTTGTGTCTAAGGCAAATTAAGGTTGGAAAAGACTTTTCAAAATTAAATTTTTTGCTTTAATTATTTTTTAAGTTGTACATTAACCTGATCAATGCATCTTATTTTTCATTAGAGATTTTTGTTCGGATATTATTACAAATATAACCCGCTGATGAGAAGCACCGCTCTGATTCTATGCTAGTTATAGAAATAGTTGTACGATAACCCAATGTTGCAAATTCTTTTAAAACTTTGAAGTCTTTGCTCCAGTGATTCACACTCATTGCCCTAACAATCTTTTTCAGCCTCAATAAAAGGTTTTTCTTATTTTATATTCATATCAACTTAAATTGAAATGGTTGCATTTACATGAATATTTGTAATATAATTTATTTTATTTAAAAATCCCGGAATCCCGGAAAGCAAATCCCGGGATTCGAAGGGGATTAAATCGTCATTTAATACACACAACATAGTCGATAGGATATCTTGAAATCGCCATGGTGCATGACTTAGGGATAACTATGAACTATAAATAACAGCTACATAATAAATGTTGCATCGATCTCGCAATATCTTGCTCTTTTTTATACCTTTCTAGTTGCATTCTTTTTGTGTTAAACATTTTTTCACTAAGCTCTCTACGGGCCTGTATATCAGCTCAATTCTGAATGATTTCAGAAAGGGAGTTTTCATTTTTAAGATAAAATTCAAAAAAATTTTGGAAATTTTCAATACCATTTTGTTCATCAACCATTAATATATATTGGTTAAAAAAAAGAAAATTTGATATCTTTATCTGCTATCTTAAAAATGAAAACTCCCTTTTCCTATTCCCCGGAAAAAAATCATTCAAAATTGGGCTGATAAAAATTCACTGTGAAAACGTGTCTTAAAAATTTAAAATTAGTTTCGTTGGTTTTTAATTTAAGTAAAACAACATATTTTATTGCTTTATTATATGAGCAGCGCAGAGCACAAGTGGCGTTAGTCCAATTTTTTTTTCTTAATAGCATATAAGCATAAAAGTGAACAGTAAAATAAAAATTTTTAAGTGGTCCAAGTTAGAAACTGTTACGTTTCATTATTTATGAATAATATGCAATACTTTGTTTTTGCTTGACCTATTCTCTCATTTTTTCGGAGCACCACCAAAGTACGTCCGCAATCACAACAGACAGGGCATTTCTTAAGGAAATCACCAAAGCATGAATTTTTTCTTTTTTTATAATCAAAACAAAAATTAGGAAAATAAAAAGTTATTAAAAAGCTTTCCATAATCTAAAACAAGCTAAAACTGGACATTTTAAAAGAGTTCAGAGCACAAACAATGTAGGTCTACAATTAATGCGCTACATTTCTTATGGAAACCGCCAAAATATGAATTTTTTTCTGCTTTTCTGAGCAAATAAAAACCTTAAAAATCCAAAAATTTATGAAAAAAGCTTTCTATAATCGAAAACAAGCTAAAAAGCGAATATTTTTAAAAAGTTCGGTGCACAAACTTCGTAAGTGCAAGCCTTTGTAGAAGTCAGCCAGTTTCTTGACCATTTTTGGAAATAAATTTATTTTGTTTAGATTCTTATTCTATTCTTATTCTTTGCTTATTATCTACTTTCTGAACAAAAGTTGTAATTGATTCCTTGAATTTTATATAAGGATTTTTGCAAACATCTAAATATCTCAAAATAAATAAAAATGGACTTACGCTACTTGTGCTCTGCGTAGCTCATATGATAGTTTAAATAATTTGCATATGAATCACTCAGTGCAATAGTTTAAATCTCAAGTATGCTAAACTGTTTCGGTTTCTTTTCGTACATTAAATTACACTAGTCAGCACAATAATAATTTATTTGTGGCTTGAGTTACGATTGCGCTGAGAAGCTCTTTTAAGAGTACTACAAATCAAAGCCAGTAACAATTTTTTTAATATTTCGTTAAATACCACGTGCGGAGGCAAGGCGCATTATTGATCCTAAGCTTATATCAGAAAGTTGACTTCTAAAATGGAAGTTTTGAATTTTTTTTTTTTTTAATTTTATTTATAGGAAATAGTTCCCCGCAGGAGAATGTGCTTCCAATCCTGCTATTATTTTGCAATTATACCTGCTGAAAACAAGCGTATATTATAATTTTTTTTAAACATTTCAGGGAACCTTACCTTAAGTTGGTTTTCCAATGCAGTTACTTCCTCAGTATATATTGAAATGTTCAAATCCTTAGATTTAGATAGAAGGAAAGAAATTTAAAATTATATTTTCCAAGTTAGCGATTCCAAAAAACTAGTTTTTGACTGAACGCTTTAATTCAATTGTTAATTTCATAAATAAAATTTTTTGGTCATTATTTTTTCGATCAGAAATAAGTTATTTTTGACCGTTATTTTTTTGATCAGAAATAAAAGTAATTTTTTTATCGACTTTTTTCGAACAGAAGAAAAAATTATTTTTTGACTGAAATAATTTCTACCAAAAAACTAACATATCCATTACAGAAAAATTTTTAAATTTTCTATTGTGAGAGTGCTGAAGCTAATCTTTATTTGAATATTAAAAAAAGTGGCAACAAAAATGATGAATTGAACTTAAAGTTGGAAAATGGTGACAAAAGTTGAAAAATTTTAACGAAAATTTGAATTTTATAAGTATAATAAATACTCGTAGAATACGAAATTTAATAAGATTTTTTCAGTTTTCTGTTTTTTTCGATCCTGAATTACAGTTTAAATTTTTTCTAGTTCAATAAAATAAAAAACTTATAAAAAAATTTACTTTTTTAAGGAAAAAAATCTATAACATAACGTTTATTATAGTTTGTATAAGTTAAGGAAACAGCTTTGCAAGCCAAAATATCTTGCTTGTTTCGTTCTGTTTAGTGTTACACCCACTTGAACTTTGTTCTAAGTGTTTAAGCTATTTCAAGTTTGTTTGTTTTTTATATTTTTGATTTTAATCTTCAAGAAAGAAAAAAAAATTTATAACGATTTTAGAAAGAATTGAAACTTTGAACTGGAAACATTTAGAATAAAATTTATCAAAAGTTTAAAAACTGTTTCAGTTTTTATTTAGCATTGTAGAGGTTTTTGGCCAATAATTTTTTAATAGCAATTTTTAATATAAAAATAAAAATTCAATTTTTTCCCGACGTTCCGTCACTTGTTTGGCGACATCTTCAGGGGAGTTTTTGTTTATTTTTTCTAAAAACACAGTATATGTATAACAATTTTTTTAAATTAATTAATAAGAAATAATAAAACCCTACTTTACATTAAACTTGACTTAAAAAACTTTGAAATTTCAAACACGAAACGTTACATTACATGAACTTTTTAACAAACAAATCATTTATTTAAACAATTATTTACAAATCTAGCTTTCATGGCCTATGCATCAACTGCTACTGCATGATTGTTATTTATGTTGTCAGTGTCTTCTTTATAATTTATTGCTATTTTCCCTTTTTGTTGAATTCTTAAACTTTCCAATGTCATTATTTTATTTGTTCTATTTTCAACGTCTAAAATTTTTACCTCTTCAAAGTCAGCTGTGTGGCCTGTCGTCGACATGTGTTGTGATAGCGCTGTTGTTGTTTTTTGTTTTTTATGTCCAGCTTGTGCTCTGTCATTCTTATTCTAAGCGCTCTTTTTGTTGTCCCTACATAAATTTTGTCGCAGCTTTCGTGTTCTGTGCTTTTGCATTGTAATTCGTATACAACGTTGTTTTTGTCTTCGTTTTTAATTTTGGTTTTTGTTTTTGTGAATATTTGGTTTAAAGTTTGATCTGTATGTAAATGTTATGTTGTCCGCTCTCATTATTTTTCGTATGTGTTGATTATTAGTTAGTTTTGGTATATATGTGACACCTAAATATTTGTTTGTTTCTGTTTGGGAGTTGTTTTAAAACTTGTCCAATGTGTTTTGATAGTTTATAACAAGGGAAATTAACGGATGAAGATATAGGTCGCAGGGGGACATCGGTTTTATGTATTTTTGGTAGTCCGTAAAGTCGAGGTGCAGTTGCAGACGGAGTCATTGACGGAGTTAATACATAAAATTAACCAAAAATACATAAAACCGACGTCCCCCTACGAGCTATATCTTCATCCGTTAATGTCCCTTGTTATAAACTATCAACACATTGGACAAATTTTAAAACACTTAATATCTGACGAATACAACATAAAAAACGCAGCTCAACTAAAAGAAAAACTAAAAGACTTTACACTGACAGAAGAAGACGCAATTGTTTCATTTGACGTTCTATCTCTTTAAGACATTATTTCCAGACATTATTTTCATGTAGACCCAAAGATCTTTCAACTGCTTTAGAAGTTGCTCAGGAATTTGAAACAAATCATAGGCGGTAGGAAACTCAGGTTAAACTAACAGACCACAATACCAGCAACGATATAAAAACAATTCATACTCGCAAACCCAAGCCTTTAGGGATGTTCCAATTCCAATGGATCATCTGGATCACCATGGATCATCTGCATTCAAACATACGACCAATAAAGAAAAACCTTTCCAGACAGAAACCCCTGATCGAAATGATTTTAGGGTACCTCGGCAGAATGTTTATAACATGTTTTGCAAACGCACACGTGAGCATGTTGACTCTGCTCGTTCACCACAACAAAAAATGCAGAGAGTTAGTAATGTGCAACAAGTACAGCAATCAGGCTTCAGTGACGAAAATGCTATAGATTTTCAAGAAGATTGTTATCAAGACGATATAATTACCTGCCCTTACGACAACGAAATTAATTTTTTAGAATAAAGTCACTCCTACCATTTATTACCAAAAACTTTAAAAACGGTAAGGAGCTCAAAATTCTAGTTGATACAGGAACTTAAAAAAATTATATAAAAGATCATTGCTTTTTAAAAGGAATCATTAATGTTGATAAGCCATTTCAAGACAAATCCTTAAATGGCGTTAATATAATAAACAAAAAATTTAAAGTTAATCTTCTAGTCATACATCTATTTTTTATCTACTGCCAAATCTAACTACGTTTGATGGCATAATAGGATATGATTTCTTGAAAATAATTGGGGCAAAAATTGTCACAAAGAGCAGTCATTTATTTTATAAAAATGGTAAAGAAAAAATCCAGCACTATTCCTGTGAGTAAGTTAGTTCTATGTCATTAGAAAAGGACTCAGTCCCTGCTCACATTAAAATTGATTTTGATGAAATGATAGCTAGAAATATTGAAAGCATTTGCAGAACCAAATATTGCATGACCTTACAATACAGCTGTAAAGGGTACAATTTGCACTATGAATTAACAGGTCTGTTCTGGCAAAGTATCAATTGTTACCCAGTATTTTTAATATTTCTATGTGTTTGCTGTATTTTTGTGATTTCAAAACAAAATTTGATGCTCAAAAATAATAAGTTTAGATAGAAGTTGTCACCTGCTTTTCAGATAGTCACAATTTCATTAAATTTTTTTTTTTAAATTTTTATTGAGACTTTTCTTTCTAACCTTTTACAAAAAGACAATTCTTAATAGATACTTAAATACTAATAGATACTAAAGTATTAGAGAGAGTGAAAGCAACTAGCTGCAGTGACTAAGGAATGGGAATACATATGATTGTGGTGTTGTATATAAAGTGGAAAAATAATGTTTGCTCCCGACTTTACTTGTGTCGTTAAGACCTGTTGTCTCTGATATTTATATATACTTAAAAACTAAACAGAACACTTAAACTAAACTTAGGGCTAAATTAAACATTACAAAGTGGAAAGATAATGATTGAACATGAGATAACTGAGAGAAGAAAAATTCAGGATTTAAATTTATGCTAACCCCTGTGGGTGTTAGGCTGAGATTTTATGTAGCAATCTGGAAGTAGTGGGATGTCAAAATCAAGGTCGGGTTCGGTGTTTTCGTTTAAAATACCAACTGGGATGAATATGTAACTGAAGACCAGTTAGTTGTATTGTTTTTGGAACGTAAAGATTTCCTTTAGCAGGCCATTGTCATGATATTCAAGATTGTTTATAAATTTTTTTTGTAATGATAAGGCGTAGCGGCAAATCGGATTTATGATGGCACTTCTATAGATGACTTCATTATTCAACATGTAAAAAAACTAAACAAAAATCTTAAAAATTTCATAAAATGAGCCGTGGTTTAAGATATAATACATAATTAACTGTAGTTTGGCCTTAAATAAAGCAAATGAAAGCCTACTTTTAATATAATTATCATTCGACTACTGATTTAAGCTGTCAAAATATATTTTGACAAGTGAAATTGCTGTTGGAAAACATAAAATTTATTTAATGAAATCGACGATTGTTTGCTAATTTTATCGTGCTGGAACGGAAGCTAACAATTAATGAACTGTTTTCGAATTATCGTGACGGGAGGAAGTTATAGACAGTCCAGAAAATCCACTGTCAAAACTGTATAAATAAGTAAGTACAAATTGATAACATTTTCAAAACAGCTTATTTTGACGTTATAATTACGCCTTTGTTATTGTTTTGTTGACGGAGAGAGCGTATTTCCAGTGCATCTACCTGGTTCTTCTGCCATGTGTACGGATGCTGACTTTGTAGAATAAGACCTTCGTTTTTTGACTCAGGAATTTATTGTTAAGCAGTTTAGAGAACATGCCTGTCAATTTATACACTTTTATGATATTTTGCCTAGCGTGTTTGTTAAACTTAAGCAGCTTGTCGAAATTTATACCAAGTTATTTAATGCTACTTTGAATGTAGTCTCAGACCCATTCAAGAACAGCTTAAGATTTTTGCTTTCAGGCGTTACATTTCTTCCGCATTTGCCGGACGCATTTCTAATACAAATAGCTTCGGATTTGGAAGCGTTAATCCGAATACCCCAGTCTTTGTAGAATTCATTAATGGTTTTTAGATGTCTGGAGACACAATTTAAAGCATCAAAGAGGGATTCATGATGATAAAATTTGAAATTGCAAAATGACAGCAAACACATAAAAATAATAAAAATACTGGGAAACAATTGATACTTGCTTTGTATAAATATACAGGGTGTCCCGCAATAGAGTGAAACTATTTAAAGAAGTGAAAGGTGATGTCGAGTCGATCCAAAAATTGTTCTTCTTTCGCCCAGACGTAGCCGTTTTCTTTTATCTTTTTTTTTATTTTTTATAAACTATTTTCTACACGCGAACATGTTTATTTTTTTCAAATGCCGCCATTTTTTAATGATATTTTGAAAATCCCCTACGTCCGGCTTTAGCCAATAATAAATATTTTAATAATCTTTTTGGGTTTTTGTCCTCAGATAATTCATGTGAACTGATTTCTGTCAACGTCACTGAGGCCAGGATTCAAGAGGTGGCATTTTTAAACGACCGTTTCTTATAAAATATAGGGCTTGTTCGAGTCTCAATTACTGCAACAATATTGCGCAACATATCAAAATATCACGTTCGATACGAAAATCTTGCAAAAGTCAAACGTTCTAGCGAGTAGAAACTTTGCATTTGGCGCGCGCAAGATGCAAGAAGCCGCCAACATAAATATTTGTACTGCGCGAAAGTTATAGAAGAAGAAAAAAGTAAGCAAAATTGGTATTTATTACAATCTATTTTACATTAAATGGTAATTATTTATCATATTCATACACAGATATTGGGCTTGTTCGAGACACTCAATAATTGCAGCAATACTGCAACACTGTTACTCATTGGCAGCTCTGTTGCAGATGCTCAGCTGATACTTTACCTAAATATTGCAAATATTCGTGCTTCTTTTCTGATCGAACATGAGCCTTTCGTAATAACTTTTTCGTAATATTTTTCACAAATGTGAAAATATGAAATGGGAGAAAAACTGAGAAATTGACACTTAAAATCTCATCGCCTCTGTGGTTCAGTGCACTAGTGCGCGCTTACGCACGGCGTATCACAAAGATTTCTGATGAAGCCTTTAGCAGGGCCGAAATTGCAATAAAATCAGCTAGTGATTTTTCCCTTTTCATATTGAAAAAACGTTGTTGTTGTTTTTGTTGTTTCTTTGGAAAGAATCGGTAGAACAATTAATTGTTCTAACTTTGACCTAAAAGCCCAACAAACGATTTTAAACTATCAAACAACTAGAATTTGTATTTAAAATCAAGTATGATTTAAACTATCAAACACTTAGAATTTGTGCTTAAATCATATAAAATCAACATAATAAATAACAAGGTCATTTAGAAAAAAACTTTAATATTTATTAAATTTATTTTTTTAAAAAAATTATATCAGATGCCATTTTCGTATAAAACACCTTTTATCACTGATTTTGATAAGATTTTATATGCATGCAGATCTTTGATAAAGCAACAACTTTTGTTCAAGTCAATTTTTTTGTTTGAGCTATTTTCGACATGGGCGCTGTTTGAAAAATGGTCTGTATCGCTCTGTGAGGTCTAAATTCGTCATTAGCATGGCTAGGATTTCGATGACATGTCAAATTTTTTTGATGCTTCTAAGACATTTCATGGTTGTTTAGAACATTTATTTATGTTTCCTAAATTCCAAATATGAAAAGGTTTCAGGTATTTTTTTCGTCATTTTTCATCGTTTTTTATCGGTTTTAATTTTTTGGTAATTTCTAGGCTTAAAGCATTTTTTGATAATTTTAAGCAATTTTGAAATTTTTTATTGTCATTTTTGACATTTTTAATTTTTAGAGCATTTTTAGTTTTTTTTAGGTCGTGTAGTGTGATTTTAATATATTTATTCGTTTTTTTTTTTCGTTTTTTTCGTATTGAAAAATGTAAAAATGCAAATTTTTAAACATATTCTTTAAACAATAGAGTCCCTTCAATCAAAAACATTGCCTCTCAAAAAAGAGGTAGCTTTGTTTATAGACATCGATAAAAAAAATATCTGCGTGTGGTGAAACAGACAAAAGGGTATGCAGAAAGATACAGAAGTGAGAACAGCGAGATAGTGGAATAGTTGTAAATAAATAAACTGTAACAAATGATTGGCCTGAAAACATCTTCCAATCTGCATCAAAAAATTGTAAATGTTTACAATCGGATTAAAAATACAGTCGAATATAGATATAGTGAACTAATTTTTGCAAGGCTTCCATAAATTGTAAAATAATTGTATACAGACTGTTCGCATTTTTTTCTTAAAAAATTTATATTTTGGCTTAAATCTTAAAACTTTTTTTTTTAATTTTTGCTTCTGATTCTTTGAAATGTCTGTTTCTAAAGCGTTCACTCTTTCGAGCTGTTCACTATTTCGGGGGTTCTTTGTGTCCAGATTTTACTGTAGTTCTGTTTTTCATGCACATTTTTGATATATTTTTATTTTGTTTCCATACAAAAAATTTCAATATTCAAATAAATTCATTTTTATTTTTTTTTTCTTACAGTATTTTTCAGAAGGTGTTTATTTTATAATATTTTAGTTTAAGCATCGATCAATTTAAGCAATTTTAACCAGGAATCAGTGCAAGCACTTAAAACCTTTCCGACGATATCTTGAAAGTTAGGTAGGATCACATTATAAATAATTAAATTTTTTTAATTTTAGTGAAAAAAACTTCAAAGAATTAAAAAATTCACTTAACACAGCATTATTTTAAGTCCGAATGCAAAAATTTAAAATGTGTTGATGCAGATTGGAAGAAGTTTATCAAAACTATTATTTCTATCCGTATATTTTTTTAAACTACCGCACCAGCCAATATTTTTACAAAAAACTCTATTTTTAGTGGTTATTTCAAACTATTACAGCTCACGGATCGCTATCGCTAGAGACGAAATATTGAGGGAATTATCATAACATAAACCAATGAAATAAAATTAAATATTGAGGGAATTATCATAACATAAACCAAATATTAGCTGCGTTTTTTTCAACATACAAATCTGGATTTGGATTTGCTGCTCATGAAAAGTATTTGACAACTAGATGGGAACAAACATGAGACTGTCAACAAAAAAATATGTTCTTATAAATCATGTCTAATAAGAAAAAGTCATGTTTTGTTTCAAATTTAGTTTGCTGCAAATTTAAAAAAAAAGGAAAACATGCAAATAACACAAAAACAATACGATATGCAAGTATTTATTTATTACAGGAAACTGCCTACAAGCTCACTATTATATTTTTTAACTGCAGTCCTCAAGGTGTAGCTCAAAAGCAGCATGGAATTATAGTTGTATCTTGTTGAAAATGGATAAAAATATCTACAGCATTACAAAACATCCCCAACAATGCTACCTACAACCTACCTCACCAAAACTACCTGTTTGCAAGAAAACCAAAATAAGATTGTTGACACCGTTAACGTGCATGAATGCAAGTCGAAGCTTTCCGCTCAAAAAGCGATTCGACCATCTTCGCTGAGGCTCGTGACTGCAAGAGCTCCGATACTCCAGACATCGTTCCCATTGCTGTGGACATTGCTGTAGTTGACATGATTTAATAATCCTGGATTCTTGTTTGTGCGTACGTTGTCGTTCAACTTCTCGCGGCTATATGAGGTTTAAGTGCTGCTCAAAAGTAGGCTGCTATATTTTAACACAGAATTGAAGGCATATTTTACTTTTAGCAAACATGAATTTTTTTGTACTTGGAACATTGTGGAACATATGTATTTAGGGCTTCTTATTCCAAATCTGAAAAAAATTAATGGCCGCTCTCATCTGGTTAAGAGTTATAGGGGTCCAGAGTTCTAAAAATTTTGATTTTCAAAAAAAATTGTTATTTTACGGGTATAAAAAAAGGTTATGTTGTTACCTTTTTTCAACGAGCCATCTATCTTAAAAATCCGTGCATTACATTTGAAGATATAATATTTTACGTATTATGCACATTTGATGTTTCACCCTTTAACGAAATGTATACATAAACTGTTATTTAATCAGTTAATCAGTTCTAACTCAGCTATTGTCGTGAACACATCGTTAAGTTAATGCGTTTGCTATGTCTTGCATTAGTTGCATTTGAATATTTCGGTTCTCACTGACTCGGTTTCGTGTGGATTTTGTTATAATAACATGCATTTGAACTGTGCCAAGATCAGTGATGATGTCTTAAAATATCCAAAATCAAATAAAAACTTGATCTACAAGTGTGATCTTTGTTACCAATCTTTCAATCATCCAATAACAATTTGCCTTTCTAAGATGAGTGAAGCTTGTAATATTTTTACTAGTTTGAAAGATGAATTTTGTACTAATAAATAATCAGACTCTGAACAAACTACTGCCTTTATGTTTACAAATAATGATCGTGATAATTTAACAAACAATAATTTAAATATTAATCCAATAATAACTCGTGAAAGTGCGGGACTCCAATAATCACAACAACAACAAATCTAATAATAATGCTCGCGCAGTGCCGAAAAAATCTGTACAAACGCAAAACATAATTAAACCTGTTTTGAGTGCTCATTCAGTGTTAGCTAATAATAGTTCTGCTTCGAGTTCTTCTTTGTCGCAGTGCTCTTTAATGCGTACTGAGGTCAATGAACTTAAAGATACTGTCGATACGCATGTAATTTGCAATAAGATAAGTGCAGTCAATAATAATTGAATAATCGTTCTAAATCGAAGTCTCCTGTATCCCCCGTGAAAGTGCGTGACTCCAATAATCACAACAACAAATCTAATAATAATGCTCGTGCAAAAGTGCCGAAAAAATGTGTACAAAAGCAAAACATAATTAAACCTGTTTTGAGTGCTAATTCAGTGTTATAATAATGCTCGTGCAAAAGTGCCGAAAAATTCTGTACAAAAGCAAAACATAATTAAACCTGTTTTGAGTGCTTATTCAGTGTTAATGTTTTATGCACCCTGTAAAGTAGGTAATCGCAGCCAAGCTCATAGCAAAGCCTTGTTGCATCATCTCTACAAATTTAAATTTGCAACGTTAGAGCAAATATTGAGAAGCAGCATAAGCGAAGACACATACAATTGAAAAACACACCCTAACAAAGGCCAGCAAATTTCTTTTTATTACAACTTTTCATTAAATTAAACACAATTCGTGAACAATAAACAATTTCAAGTTCCTAAGAACTCTTGCCTTTTAATTTTTGTCGCTGACTTACATAGTTTTTTCAATTTCGTGTACCATCGCTTAATGCTGCAGAAAAGAACGCTTCTTCTGGTCTGGAATAATATAAAGTATTTTTAAACTGCGCGTATGGCTCCGCCTATATATAATTTGAGGAATTCGACTCCATTGCAACAAAAGCAAGGTGAAGCGCCGCCGTCTTCATCAGAATCGGAGTTTGAGGATTCAATTGGAGAAAGAACAATCATGTCGAAACCTGCATCTCAACAGCCCACTGCTGCGGCTGAGCAAATGTCTGCAATTTTAGCCAGCCTCAATGCACTAAAGCTTTCTGTGGAAGAAATACGCCGAAATGAGATCGAATGTCAACGAGACATTGAACGTTTGCGCAGTAAGATAATTGCACAGCAGCCAGTCAGTCCTTCAGGACAACTACAATTACAGACAGACGTCAACGCCGACGTCAACTCAACAACAACTGCTGCTTCAAGCCCGCCACTTCATGTCATGATCCCAGAGAGGATTCCAAATGTGAACCTGTATGATTTGCCACCGTTCTCAGGAAACACAGAGGAATGGCCACTATTCATAGCAAATTTTCATGACACAACAGCTGCCTTTGGTTACAATGATAGGCAAAATTTGATGCGCCTTCAAAAAAGTCTTCACGGAGATGCAAGAGAAGCAGTTGCATCAATGTTAATTTATCCAAACAACGTTTCACAAGCCATCGAAGAATTACAGTTTCGATTTGGAAGACCAGACTTACTTGTTCGTGTTCAATTAGCCAAAATTCAAGAATTTCCAGCGATCACCGAAAATAGATTGGATCATATCGTAGGCTTTTCAACAAAAGTGCGCAACGTAGTTGCATTATTGTCGTCAGCCGATTGTAAGCAACACTTGGCCAACCCTGCTCTTCTTGAGGAACTGGTACTGAAATTACCGCAAAACAAACAATTTGACTGGGCAAGGTATGCCGCCACCTTAAAACCATACCCAACCCTGAACGAGTTTTGCAGCTGGATCGGAGACCTGGCCAGGATTGTGAGCCTAATGCCAAGCACTAGTCTTGCGCCAGATCGTCGTAGGAATGTACCACAGCCACGTCGGGTGAACCATGTCAGTGAGGGTTCACCGAAAAAAGAAACAAGCTGTGTGTTGTGTGGTGAGGATCATGTTATTGATAAGTGCAGTTCTTATTTAAATTTGAATGTCAGCGAACGCTGGGACAAAGTCAAGGAGCTTCAGCTCTGTTTTTCGTGCTTGCGCAAATGGCACAACAAAGCTAACTGTCGCAGTCAAAAGTTGTGCAATGTCAATAATTGTCGCCGCCAGCACCACACAAGTCTTTATGAAGATCAGCCGCCAAATCAGGTGCAACCAGTACTGAGCTGTAGCACTGCATCAGTTTCGGAATTATTCAGAATTTTGCCTGTAACACTCTATGGACCATTCGGAAAAGAAGTTGTTTTTGCCATGTTTGACGATGGCTCCGCTATTTCAATTTTGGAAGAGAACGTCGCAAATCGCCTTGGCCTCAAGGGCAAAAAACAACCCCTGACGTTGCAGTGGTATGGTCAGAATCAAATCACGGAGCAATCATCAAAGGTAAGCTTTGAAATCAGAGGAATTGGAAATGGCAACAAATTTGCCATAAAAAACTGTCGCACAATTCGCAACCTGAGCTTGCCATCGCAATCATTTTCTAAAGGTAGTTTTCAGCACTTAAAATGTTTGCCATTAGATGACTACGTAAATGCTAAGCCATTATTACTACTTGGTTTGGACAACGTGCACCTTGGTATCTCATCAACAATCGTACAGGCTGTAGTCACTGCGCCTGTAGCCGCAAAAACCAAACTTGGATGGGTGGCTTTCGGCCCAATCAACAAGCCTGCAAATAAAAATATTTCTATTCTCCATATTCGTGAAAGTCGTCAGATGAACGAGCTGCACAATGTTGTTGCAGAATATTTTGCCACTGAAAACTTTGGCACAAATTCTACCTGTGCTTTAATAGAGTCAGATGAGGATAAACGAGGTCGTCGCATACTGGAAGAAACAACAAAACGTATTGACAAAGGCTTTGAAACTGGCTTGTTGTGGAAAAAGTACCCACCTGCGCTGCCAGCAAGTTATGAAATGGCCGAGAAGCGCCTCTTGAGTATAGAAAACAAGATGCGCCGTGACCCTGATTATGGTGAGGTTTACAAAAAAGAAATGAATAAATATTTTGAAAAAGGTTACGCCCGTAAAAATATACCCGAGGTTGATCTCAATAGTCTTGAGCATCCTGTCTGGTACCTGCCGCATTTTGGTGTCCAGAACCCACACAAACCAGGAAAATTACGCATCGTATTCGACGCCGCTGCTGGAGTCAAGGGTACATCCTTGAATACAGAGCTGCTCAGAGGACCAGAGCAGGCGAAGTCACTTCTGTCGATTTTGTTCAAGTTTCGACAAGGCGTTATTGCAGTAGCAGCCGATATCCGGGAAATGTTTTCCCAAATTCAAATACGTCAACAAGATCATCAAGCGCAAAGATTCCTATGGCGCGACGGAGACCCCACACAACCAATTCAACATCATGCGATGACATCGTTAATCTTCGGTGCTGCCTGCTCCCCTTGTTGTGCTGAATTCGTTAAAAATCACAACGCAGAAGAATTTCGTGAACGATTTCCTGAGGCCTCTGCTGCAGTAGTAGAGTATCATTATGTCGACGACTTCGTATGCAGCTTTGGCACAGAAACTCAGGCTGAAAAATTGTGTACGGAAGTAGTGCACATCAACAAAGAGGGAGGCTTTGAACTTCGAAACTTCATCTCAAATTCCAAAACTGTGCAGGCTGCACTGAACAACGCACCCGGTGAAACACCAAATACAATAGATATGGAGTATCAGAAATCAACTGAGAAAGTGCTAGGGATGTTTTGGAATACATTAGATGACACCTTTATATTCCAAACACAATTTCATCGTGTACCTCAAGATGTGCAAGTTGGGTCACGAGTGCCAACAAAAAGGGAACTTCTCGCCATCGTGATGTCAGTTTTTGATCCATACGGCCTACTAGCTGATTTTTTGATATTCTCAAAAATGCTCATGCAAGAAACCTGGAGATGCAACATTCAGTGGGATGAGGCCATTCCTACTGAAATGCACAGCAAATGGATTGCCTGGTGGCGAGAATTTGAAAATGTTAAAAGCTTCCAAATCGCCCGATGTTATTCATCACATATGCTGACGTCACCTGAAATTCAGCTACATGTGTTCGTCGACGCTAGTCAGATCGCCTTTGCCGCTGTAGCATATTTCCGAATACAGCACAGTGACGGTGTTGATGTCGCCTTTGTTGCTGGGAAAACCCGAAATGCACCCCAAAAGTTGCTATCAATTCCACGCTTGGAGCTTCAAGCTGCCATATTGGGCACCCGTTTAAGCAGAATTATTTTACACAGTCACAATGTGCAAGTGTCTACAATCACGTTTTGGAGCGACTCGCAGACGGTGCTGCAATGGATCAACTCATCAACACGCAAATATAAGCCTTTCGTAGGCCATCGAATAGCACAAATACTTGAAAGTACGATGCCCTCACAGTGGCGATGGGTGCCTACAAGTTTCAACTCAGCAGATGCCGCAACACGACCAGCTTCTCCGCCAAGGTTTCAATACAATGGTCCATGGGTTCGGGGCCCTGACTTTCTGCGAGACTCTGAAGAAAATTGGCCGAAGAGACAAGTCTCACGACCGCAAGAATTGCTAGAAGAAGAAGTCAAACCATGCATGCTGCTAAAATCTAAGGCAAGTAGAGATGTAATACAGTTTAATAACTTTTCTTCATTTTTAAGGCTAAAACGCACTGTAGCCTGGGTACTACGCGCCAAAACATTGTGGTTGCAATCGAAAACGAATGGGAGTCAAGTTTATGGGCCCCTCACCGCAGCTGAAATAAATGATGCCGAAAAATTGATTTGCCAAATGGTTCAGATGCAATGTTTCGCTGAGGAGATCGCCTGTCTCCAAACCACCAAGCCTGTTCCAAAGAAAAGCCCGATCTATGCATTGTCACCGTACTACGATGCAGATGGTCTTGTTCGAGTCAAAGGCCGCATCGATGAAGCCGCATACTTGCCTTTTGCTGCTAGGCGCCCTATATTGCTGCCACACAAACATAAGGTTGCTGAACTCATTATGCGTTTTTTCCACGAAAAATGTCACCATCAAAATTCTTCCGTGACAATAAATGAAGTTCGACAAAAATTTTGGTTTCCACACGCTAAAGCGCTTTTGAAAAAGGTACAGCAAAGTTGTCTTCACTGCAAAATAGAAAAATCAAAACCAGCAGTTCCTCAAATGGGCCAGATGCCAATAGACCGCGTTACACCCTTTGTACGTCCCTTCACCTACGTAGGCGTAGACTTTTTTGGGCCCCTGAACGTCAGCATCGGTCGCCGTCGCGAAAAAAGATGGGTCGCCATTTACACCTGTTTAACAACACGAGCAACTCACCTCGAACTAGCTGAAAATTTATCGACAGACGCCTTTATAATTACTTTTCGAAATTTTGTTAATCGCAGAGGTACTCCCGTACGCGTAAGAAGCGACAACGGCACGAATTTTATAGGGGCGCAGAAAGAACTTAAGGACAAAGAACAATTTTTCGATTTGGACCGCCTCACCTCAGAGGCTGCAAGCAAAGGTATCGATTGGCAGTTCAATTGCCCTGCCAACCCCAGTTCGGGAGGCTGCTGGGAGCGGTTAATAAGAATCATCAAACTTTTACTTAATAAAACTCTTAAAGATGTTGCGCCAAGATTAGCAACTCTACAAAGTGTGCTCATAGAGGCGGAGAACATTTTAAACTCTAGGCCACTAACAGAAGTCCCAATTGCATCGCAAGACGAAGAACCGTTAACACCAAACCATTTCCTGTTGGGGTGTGTCAACTCGACCCAAACGCCTCATCCAGTTGATACCCAAATTTGCCTTCGAAAACAGTGGCGCATCGCACAAAATCTTAAAGACCGCCTTTGGAAAAGATGGGTAAATGAATATTTGCCACAACTTATCCACCGTCCGAAATGGCACGATAAAACTATTATGCTCAAGATTGGTGACCTAGTAATCATCTGTGAAAACAGTCAACCACGTAGCCATTGGCCAAAGGGTCGAATCACTCAAGTATTTCCTGCCAAAGATGGGCAAATCCGATTCGCCGAAGTTAAAACCAGCAGCGGAGTTCTTCGTCGTCCAACCTCCAAGCTGGCCATCCTGGCTATTGATGGTGAATCCCAGACAGATTCACGGGGGGTGGAATGTTAATGTTTTATGCACCCTGTAAAGTAGGTAATCGCAGCCAAGCTCATAGCAAAGCCTTGTTGCATCATCTCTACAAATTTAAATTTGCAACGTTAGAGCAAATATTGAGAAGCAGCATAAGCGAAGACACATACAATTGAAAAACACACCCTAACAAAGGCCAGCAAATTTCTTTTTATTACAACTTTTCATTAAATTAAACACAATTCGTGAACAATAAACAATTTCAAGTTCCTAAGAACTCTTGCCTTTTAATTTTTGTCGCTGACTTACATTCAGTGTTAGCTAATAATAGTTCTGCTTCGAGTTCTTCTTTGTCGCAGTGCTCTATAATGCGTACTGAGGTCAATGAACTTAAAGATACTGTCGATACGCATGTGATTTGCAATAAGATTAGTGCAGTCAATAATAATTGCTGTAATGCTGTGCAATCACAGGTGTTGTTGTTTGTGATGATGCTCATGTTGTTGTTGGAGGCGATGTTGCTATTGTTGGCTGTGAATTCTCTAAGACTCAAGTTGTTGTTGCCGACGTTGTTGGCAATAATGTTGATGCTGTTGTTGCTGAGGAAGTTCATCTTGCTTGTGAATATAAAAATACTTCGGATGTAAGAACTACTTGTAACTTGAAAACAAACATTAGAAAACTTGTTGTTGGCCAAAGAATGAGTTCTGAATTGGATGTCATTGAGCCAATTCACTGGTTTCATCTCTGCTCATTTAAACCATCTATGACTTCTGATGATATTATTTATTACATCAATAAACATACGGGTATTAATAAACAAAACATTGCTTGTCAAACATTGATGAGTAAAAATTTGGTTCATGCTCCTATTTATAAAATTAACTTTAAGCTGGGTATTTCCGCTTCTCTGGTCGATCGTATTTAAGTGCCAACTCTCTGGCCTGCAAATGTATCGATTAGTAAGTTCGAGTTTTTTCCAAGGAAGTCGTCGTCGCTACGTAAGATAGAACAAAATAATCCCAACTTTACTAGCTCCTTAAAAATGTACTTCCAAAATATGTCTGGCATAAGAACTAAGTCCGATTCAAGTAAATTATGGTCCTCTAATCTGGATTATGATATTATAGTCTTCGTTGAAACTTGGCTCAATGCCGAATTTTTTGATGCTGAATTCTTCGACCTGAATTACTATCAGGTATTTCGAAAAGATAGAGATGCGGCCAAGACTTACTGTACCAGAGGTGGCGGTGTCCTTGTTGCTGTGAAACGTCCGCTTTGCTGTAGTGCTTTGCCACTTGAAAATACTGACACATTGCTTGATCAACTATGTGTTTCAATCCATGGATCCTCGGAACACCTATATTTAGCTGTTTCTTATATTCCTCCAAGTAGCTCTGATTCATTGTATATGGCTCATGTAGACAATATTTTAAATCTAGCATCAAATGATTCTAGAGGTAGTCATGACTGCGTTCTTGGTGACTTTAATTTAAACAAAGTCACTTGGAATAACTTTTTAGATAATAACGTTCTTATTCCTACTAATGTTAACTTAGCTCATGAAATGTATCTTATTGACTCTTTTTTAAGTTTTATGCAAATCAATGGGTTTCCGAATAAATTAGATAGATTCTTAGATCTTATTTTTATTAGCAAATATTTCAATTATAGTGTTGAACTATGTCATATGCCTATCTGTGATCCTAACTTACATCATGTGCCTTTAGTGTTAAACATATCATTTTATAATTTTTCTTGCAAGATAGCTAACTTTATGAACTCAACTATCTATGAACTTCAGTCAATGTAATTTTTATGAACTTAATTCTGCTAATCTGAATGTGAATTGGGAGCATAATTTGCAATATTTGAATACTTATGATTCTTTTATCTTTTTTAAATCTAAATTTTTAGACATCTGCGACAGATGTCTCAGGAGTTTTAAGCTTCCGTGGTATACAACTGGTCTTAAAAAGTCTTAAAGGTATTAAAAAATTTATATAAAGCCACAAATAATATTTACCACATCAATAAGCATCAGCACTGTTTAAGGGAATTTAATTTTCTCAACAAATTCTTGTACAAGCAGTACATTAGTCTTTATGAGTTTAATATTAAGTCTAATCCTAAAAAATTCTGGAATTTTATAAATTCAAAAAAATCGATTGCCGGATTTCCGAATTCCATGTATTATGAAGGTGTTTGGTCACATTCATTCTGTGAATCTGCGAATTTGTTTGCTAAATATTATAAGGAACCTTCTATGCTGGGGTGTCGCTCGACGACACCAGGGTTCTTGACAATTATTTATTTAATTATGGGACCAAGTCAAAACACCCGCTTGTTACACGTTACAATAGCTTTATTGTTCAATGATCTCTTAACCTACGTGTTCGAGTAAATATACAAATCTTAGACTTGATGGGTAACTTATGAATCCAAAAAAAAAATATATGTAAGTTAGTAATGGTAAACTTAAATCATTGATTAATAATAATGGGTTAACTCTTAATTGCTCAGTTTATCTGAATGAGTATAGGTTTGATTAGTCCTACTAAGCAGATATCTTTGTTGACATACGTAATTACTGCACGGAAACAATAGTAGTGAAACTATAGGGTGGGATTGTGAAATAAGGGAAGAAAGTTATGGCGGGAACTGGTTGCGATGAAACGACTATTCAATCCCAGTTCAGTCCGAAGTCGAATTGAAGATTCGGTTAGCCGATACCAAAATAAATTAACACTTGTAAAGTTGTGGCGGGAACTGGTTGCGATGAAAGACTATTCAATCCCAGTTCAGGCCGAAGTCGAATTGAAGATTCAGTTAGACAATACCAAAATAATAACACTTGTAAAGTTGTGGCGGGAAATGGTTGCGATGAAACGACTATTCAATCCCAGTTCAGGCCGAAGTCGAATTGAAGATTCGGTTAGACGATACAAAAATAAATTAACACTTGTAAAGTTGTGGCGGGAACTGGTTGCGATGAAACGACTATTCAATCCCAGTTCAGGCCGAAGTCGAATTGAAGATTCAGTTAGACAATACCAAAATAATAACACTTGTAAAGTTGTGGCGGGAACTGGTTGCGATGAAACGACTATTCAATCCCAGTTCAGGCCGAAGTCGAATTGAAGATTCGGTTAGACGATACAAAAATAAATTAACACTTGTAAAGTTGCGGCGGGAACTGGTTGCGATGAAACAACTATTCAATCCCAGCTCAGGCCGAAATCGAATTGAAGATTCGGTTAGGCGATACTTAAATAAATTAACACTTTTAAAGTTATGGCGGGAACTGGTTGCGATGAAACGACTATTCAATCCCAGTTCAGGCCGAAGTCGAATTGAAGATTCGGTTATGATTAGAAATTAACGTTAAGCGATAATAATTTTAGCTGATCCAAGCGACACGAATTTTCTCCATTCAGATACCCTGGCACTAAAATATAAGAAATAAACAAATATACTCGTTAAACAAATAAATGAAAGGATACACTCTGCATGATGCTGCGACTTCCTCAGTCGTTATATTTCAGACGACCTCTGTCGGCGTCGTTTATACTATGCCTGTATACTCGATGATCTCTGCCGCTGCCTCTGTCGACATTCTTTCGCTTTGCCTGTATAATAGATGATCTCTGTCGCTGCCTCTGTCGACGTTCTTTCTCCTAACTGCTGCTTTATATTACGTCGTTACTTTTCACTACTTTTAAACAAACTTTACTGGAACAGACGGAGCTGAACACGTCTTCTCGTCTCGGTGGTTGGTAAGAACTCACTGATCTTTCTCTTCAGATGGCCCTTTTATAGTACTCTGGCTGCTGGCGGCCCAGCCTCATGTTGCTGCAACATCTCTCTCACACGGTGGCAACAGACGCTCAGTTCGGCGTTCTGATTGGCCAGCAACGTCGTGTGATGTTGCGGTCTCTCCTGTACGTGCTCCCCTCGCCATTGCAGTCCCATTGACGTGCCGAAAAGAAAATAAACAAATGAGTCATACTGCAGTAAAATGACCCTGTGGTAACTCTGGGCATATGCCTCGGTAATGCATAATCTCTATATGAATAATAAGTATGTTTTCCTTATTTTAAATTCATTAATTAAGTTTATTATTTGGTCCTAAAACTCTAGTTAATCAATAGTTTACGGGATAATATTAATTCTAATAGTAATAAGAAAAAAGATAAAAGAAGAAAATAAAAAATAGATAATTTTATATATACTAAAATTAAAACTAAAACGTGATAAATTAAACACTATTCTAACAATGATAAATTAATACTAAAATTAAACTAGCACTGGCTTCCGTGCTTTTTTCCCAATCGCTGCTTGTATCAGCATCCCTTCCTCGCTTAGATTGTTATTACGACACGTTGGCCTGTTAGCCTGTTAGTGGTGGACGACCCTGTGGTAAATCTTTAATCAAGAAAAGAGAAGGTGGTTTGGTGCTTAACATGTAAGGGTAAAACTTGGCAAAAGTTTAAGTTCTTACAATATTTTTGCTCTAACTTTATTAATGATAATAACATTAATGTTGATATTAACTCCAACCTTGGAGCTAATATTGATTTTGGCTCTTTTCAAATCTCAGACACTGATGTCTCTAACTCTATTGCTGGATTGACGAACGCACATAGAAACTATGTTGACGGATTATCAGCATTCCTTTTAAAGAAATGTCATAATTCACATATATTACCTATTAAAATTATATTCAATAAATCTCTACAATCGGAAATTTTCTTGGATGCTTAGAAAGTTTCTTTCATCACTCCAATTTATAAAAATGGAAATAAAAATCAAATTTGTAATTACAGACCAATATCCAAGTTTTCGAATTTTTCAAAAATGCTCGAGTATTGTAAAATTGAAGCTCTCTTTTGATATAAAAAATATAATCTCTTCGAACCAGCACGGCTTTATGCCGAATCGGCTATTGTATATCGGCGTTCGAAGATGGCATGAAAGTTGATGCTATCTACACGGATTTTGCAAAAGCGTTTGACAGGGTCTCTCATCATATTTTATTAACAAAATTTTTTCATTTGGGATTTCATACAAATTTTTTACATTGGGTTAAATCATACCTAAGTAGTAGACTATGTGTAGTATCCATTGAAGGAGTCACCTCGGATCCATTTATTGCTTCCTCTGGCGTTCCTCAAGGGAGTATTCTAGGACCAATCTTTTTTATTATTTTTATTAATGACATTAGTAATTGTTTCATAAACTCAAAGTTCTTGATGTTTGCTGATGACTTAAAAATCTTTTCATGAGTTGGTAGTACTACCGATATGCTTGCTTGGCAATCAGATATAAATAATCTTTATGAATAGTGTTCCCGAAACCATTTATCATTGAATATTGATAAATGTTTTACAGTTTATTTTTCAAAATCAAATACCTCAATTCAAAATCAATGTAACTTCAATAGTCAACCTTTGAAGTCTGTCCCATTAATTATAGATCTGGGAGTTATATTTGACTCCAAATTCACGTTTGTCTATCATTTAAATTATATAGTTCCAAAAGCTTATTCACTTTTAGCATTTATTAAGCGCAATAGTTATGAATTTTCTGATCCATACATGCTTTAAATTCTTTACACAAGTCTGGTGAGGTCTAGATTAGAATATGAGAGCTTTATTTGGAACCCGTACTATGATACTCATATAAATCGTTTGGAACGCGTCCAACGTAAATTTCTTAAATTTGCACTTCGTTCTTTTAACTTTACTCATCTCTTGCCCTCTTATGAAGCTCGTTGTAAATTAATTAATTTAAAATCGCTTGTATATAGAAGAACTATGGTTTCCCTCTTATTTATTTACAATATTATTTCTGGCATAACGGATTGCTCATACCTTCTGGAACAAACTAACTTTAATGTGCCATCCAGAAATTTAAGATGTACTGCCCCATTTAATATTCGAGTTCACCGAACAAATTATGCTTCAAACTCACCGATCACAAGAACTTTGCGAGAGTTTAATATATTAGCTGCGTTCCTTTCGCCTTAATATAATCGCGATAACAAATTTTCTCAAAGGAACTTCAAGAAAAACGACTCGTAGGTCATTAGCGTTGCAGTCAAAATTAAATTCAACCAAGCAATCAGGATACAATAGCTATTAGGTGTCATGAGAACGTGTGTCGTTCAAAACTGTTGTGAACTGTTATGGTAGCGATACCTTAGTGAACGATGTTTTTTTCTGAATGTGTTTTGCTCTAAACGTCAGAAAAAGTGTAAATTATTTAATTTAATTATGAATATTATGCAACTTTATAAAAAGTTTAAGTGCAATTGTTGGCTCCGCTGAATGCGTCCAATGTGTGTGATACACGCGGTTTGTTTTGTTTTCTTTTGTTTAACATTCGATGGTCTCAGCTCGTGAGAAAATAGGTAGCTGTCATAGCTACCTTATATCCATTGTATCAAACAGAATATTAAAAAAAATAAATGACAGCTCAGAGAAATATACAGGTGCGCCACCTGTGTTTCAAAATTTATAAAGGCTATATCACAGTTTTATTTGCATGTAAAAAAAATAATCTGGATTATTTTGAAGCGAATGGAACGCAGCTATTATCAACTATGTACTCCATTGATTTTTCTGTATCTAGGACAATATTGTTCAATCAATTATCTTTAATTTATTAAGTTGTAATATATTATTATAGCACATATATATATATGTATATATATATATATTATATTATTCTAAATTGTATAAAAAAAAATATAAAATTATTAAAATTGTATATAATATCCAGTAAGCAAGGAATATATTCCATTGATTAATAAATGAAAAATGACAATGAAAAATGAAATAAGTAAAAGTATTATCGTATTTTTATTTTATTTAACACTGCAACAAACATATCTTATTATCTTATTATTATTAACATCTTATGCACAATTATATGAAAAAAAAATTTTAATTAGTGAAATGGACGAATTCTAAGACAAAAATTAAAAATATTGAAAACCCACTCAGAAAAAAAATAAAATTGGCAGACAAGACCAAAGAAGTAAAGAAAGATATTCACTTGTTTTGCTTATCTAAAAGTTTTTTTTAAAAGGTCCACTTATTGTCTTTCCTATTGCATTCTTTCACTATGCCTCTGAACTTTTCGTTCCTGCGATTTTTCAGCCAATTTTAACTTTTTTCTGAGCATGTTTTCAATATTTTTAATTGTTCTCTTAGATACTGGCTGCGTTCAGAAAGCAGAAAATTTACTCAACTTTTTGCTAAATTGTAGCGGAACACGTTGAGTAAAAGTGTCCGAAAAATAATTATCGGCTGAAAAAATACATAGGCTAAGTTCCAAAATGCATTTTTACAATGCATCAGTCTATTTAATTTTGAATTATTTCGAAGATTATTAACCAAAACTGCGCAATTATACTATTTTTAAGAATATTAACAGAGTTGCGCAGTTTTCGTTTTTTGGAACTCAGCCTTACTCAACAATTGAGAAAATTTTGTGTTTTATGAACGAAGCCAATGTTTTTTCTTCGTGCTTTTAACATCCTTCTTATAGTTGAGTTTCGATAATTCCGAACCGTTTCCAACAAACTCAAAGTTTTCGTCATCCATACATAAACAGAAAGCAAAACGTTCTGGGCTAACATATTGGGCAGTGGCTTTGGCAGTAGCTGAATCTGTTGTTTTTGTTGGTGTTGCTGATGTGGACATTTTTTACTGCATCATGTTACTGCCTGCAAGTGTGTTTCAACTGGCTTAGCTTCCTTGGGATTGTCGATGAAGGCCACACGTTTTGAAATGTAGAAATCACTTTTCCATTCAATATTTCACCTTTAATAGTTGAAACTGAAATAAATTACTTTTTATATATTAAGTCGCACAATCTTTGCAGTAATACTTACCGATTTTTGAGAAGCTAAATATTTTTCCCAATTGTTTTGAAAAATACCAGTTAGTCAGCTAGTCAGCTGTCATTTGTTTACATTTGCTTACGTATTTTTTCTTTTTTCTTTGTACTTTTTCTGACCACTTAACTATTATACGCCACTTGGCTGTGATGGTTCAAACTACAAGTTCACAAAATCTACATCCATAGCAGGATTTTGTTTGTATGGAAATCGGATTTGGATGTTGGAAAAAACGCAGCTATTATTTTGAGGAACCGACTTGAACAACTTTTTTTGGTAAGGCACCTTAATGTACATATCAAATAATGAACTTTTTTTGCAAAATTTCGCATCCTCTAGTACTTAAAAAATCAGGATTCAAAAATCAAGATTTAAAAATCAGATATAAAATTTCTAAATATTTTAAAATATTTATCAAATGGCATATTTTTCTATAAATCGGATGGAAACTGAGATAAACATTCGATAGCATACTATGAGACAGCCTGAAACATGTTAACAGCCCTTATAAAAACTAATTACTCTATTCATACTAAAGTAATCTGAAAACACATGAGTAAAAATGCAGTGTACGCGCTGATTTCTTCGTTCGTAAGCTTACTTTTGTAAGTCGAAGTTGAAATCAACCTGCAATGGTACACGAGGCAGTAACTCAAAATAATGCATAATTATATGATTGCCGCTCGTTCGCTGTGGTTTATACACATAATTATTTTATGCAAACATCCATATGTTCCACTGAAGTCGAAGCACATATCACACAGTGTTTGACTTTGGTACGATTGGCTAATGCAACATGCTTGATGTTGTAAGTGAGCTCGATGGCGTAGAATATGTTGCATGGTATTAATGATTTTGAAGTCATACAAAAACCAAGTATGTACTCAGTGTAAAAGCAGTTGCAGTCTCTGCAGGTCTGTTACTTACCTTTTTTTACTTTATGTATTAACTTATGAATTACCTTATATGTTTCGTGTGTTATTATATGTTACCTTGTTCGACACTTAGTTAATAAACACTTGAATATAAAAAACATTTTCATTATTATTCATATTTTTAAGTATCAAAAATTTTCATCTGAAAATTTTAGTTGTAAAAATATTCCCAAATAAAAAAGTCACAAAATAAAATTTTTTTTTTCTTTAAATAAAATATATATATAAAAAAGTTACAAGCCTCGCACCAAAACTGGCGATCCTGCCGTACTCTAACAAATTCATTCGAACAACGAAGAATTTAAACTACATCAACTGAAGACACTGCGGCTTATAACAAGCATAGGCAAATGCCCACGACGACGACACCAACATAATCGGAATTTTGAACAGAACAAAACAAGAGAGCAAATTTGAAGTCTCCTCGAGATCCTTATATAAACTGGAATCCTTATATAAACTGCTCCCGAAAGTCTCTCCCGTAAGACATATAATTCCATAACCAAAGTTTGTTCAAAACACGCTAAAAAAACGCAGTTTCTTCAACAGTTCAAATCGTCTCAATTCTAAAAGCTGGAGAAAATTAAAGAACATTTTTGGATTTCAGTGAAAACCAATTTTGCCAAACAACAACACGCTATTTCACGCAAACCGACAGCAGCAGCAGCACCAACATCAACAAATTGCTTGCAACAACATAATTATTACCACCAACGTCATGATACAAGCACTGCAATAAAAACACTGCTTAACAGCAACACCCACAAAAACTACAGCAACGAAAACATTAATAGCAACAATATCAGCAGTAGACACGGTAACTGCTAAACAACGGCAGTGATAACAACAACAGCAACAATAAGAGCAACAACAACAACAATAACATCAACAGCAACAACAAAAGCAACATTTGCAACAGCAACAACAATAACGTTGGCAGCAAAACATTTTTTCTACATAAAAAATTGTATATTATGTTGAAATTTTTTTGACAATTCATGTAAATCCTTTTTGTTTGTCACATTTTATAAAATTTTTTTTTTGAGGTTGCCTTGTTATTCTAGTTTCTCACGAGGTACACACTTAGCTTCTTTTAACGAATATTATACAATCGGGACGTAAGAAACCAATTGTATCATATTCTTAAGGCTGGATTAGCCAAACGTAAGGTAACGTAGCGCGACGTTGCCAATTGTCAAGCTAAAATCTGTTTAATGATAAATGTGTACAAGTCGTTACCGAAATCGTAACGTGGCGTGACGCAGCGTAGAAGTCTGTAGAAAATAGATTTCTACGCAACGTTACGATTTTTGGTAGTTCGACAGCTGTGTTACAAGCGAAAAAATTTGTTTAACTTCACATTTTTGTAAATTTTAATTTTTTTATTTATTTATTTACTTGATTGCTAAACCTTAACAGGTTTTATAGCAAATTTAAAATTATAAAATAAGATATTTAATACAATTCAAAAATATAAAGTATGATTTTGAATGGAATAATGTATTATTAACAAACTAAAAAGTTTTAGTAAATTGCTTAAAGTATATAATTTTATTAAAGTATAAAAAATAATAGAAAAAAAGTTAAGTCAAAATCGATAAAATCAGACAGCATAGCAGGGTTGCGTTTTCAAGACAAACAAGGTCAAGTTAGCAACAATTTTTGTATACGGCGGAGTCGTGTGACAAACAAGGTCTCATACCCAATAAAACACCACTCCAATAGGTATATATATAATATATATCGTTCTGTCTCCCTGAAGCCGGTGAAATCCTGGCTTGACAGGGTGGTTACTCGACAAACTAGGTCAACTTCACCAAACCAATTTTCATAAAATAAAGAAAACCAGTTGCGAACGCAGGCACCAAGACAAACTAGGTCTTATCGGCCACTCATATTAATATATTACAAATCGATCTAACGTAGTGTTTCAAGAGGTAAAAAGACACCAAGACACCACGGTACCGTCAACAAATGTTGTCACAACCATCTTGAAGATATGAGGCAATTGAAGATCCCAGGTTTAGGTCCATTCAGATTATTTAGATATATTATACACCAAAATTTTCCATTTTACGCTTAGGTCCATTTAGATTGTTATATTAATGTGTTTACAAATCACCAGATGCATCAGATATATGTTTGAAAGAACTTTACATAATCAACGACGGTACTGCAGGTAATCTATAATTTTATGTTTCATTGAGTCCATGGATTCACTTAAGGATATAACATCAGATACAAAATTAAAATCACCGCAAGCGCTTCTAAGAGGTTCATTTTGCAAATAATTAGTTCTACAAAAGTTCATGTGGAGTAACTCAAAAGATCTTCTAGGACGAAGAGGAATATTAAAATATATTTTACTCAATAAATATGGACTGTTTACATAGCCATGTAAAAGTTTTATAATCCAACAAGCATTTATCATAATTCTCCGATTTTTTAAAGAAGGAAGATTTAAGAGTTGTAACCGATATTCATAAGGTGGTAAGTGAAAATCAGTATTACAATAAAGATAGCTTAAGCAAAACAAAAGAAATTGTTTCTGCACTGATTCAATGTCGTCTATGTAACAACCGTATCTTGGGCACCAAACAACTGAAGCGTATTCTAAGATAGGCCGCACTAGGGAAGTGAATAAGGTTTTCGTTATGAAAGGATCATTAAACTCTTTTGCCCAACGTTTAATAAATCCTAAAGTACTATTTGCTCTATTTATTATTTTATTTACATGAATATTAAAGCGTAGTTTAGGATCCATTGTAACTCCAAGATCATTGAAGCTATCTAAGGACTCCAATGGATAACCACAAATTTTGAAGGTACATTTAATTGGTGGTTTGCGCGAGAAAGACTATATAAGAAAGAATGCAATCTTTTATTGACGAGGAGAAGTAAATAAGCCTTCTAGAATAAAATGAGTGCCCTGCACTACGCCGCCTGCACTACGTTGGATTACGATTTCGGTAATCGCTTATCCTCGAGGCAACGTCGCACTACGCTACATCCCGCTGCGCCACCTCACGTTACGCTTGGGTAATCAAGCCTTTAGGCACTACACTACACTAGGGCATAGGTACACTAAAAAAATATATATATATCGCACACCCACACACACACCACTTACATTACACATCGGTGATGGTGATAACATACCAATTATCGATTTCGAGATTAGCCCTCTCACACCCCCAATATAAATACACGCGACTGCGATAAAATTGCCTTCGTTCTGCACGAGTTGTCCACATGCTTGGTTCGCACACGCCGAGTTACAATTCCAAGCAAAAGGAATTACAGTAAACACAACCAAACATGAGTACTTGGTAACGTCATTACCACAAGAGGTCATAGTCACTGTATTAGATTATATCCAAAAACCTCCTGCAGTGAACATATACGAAGGGTTAAAAAAGACACTGAGATAGATTTTCACTGTTTCGACAAAGCGATTCGACAAGAACCGTTCGGATTCTGAGATGGGTGACCAAAAGCCAAATCAGTTCTAGCGTTCACTGCTTTTGTTAGCTGGATCAACTGTTAGTAGTGATTTGATCTATAAATTATGGTTGCGCAAGTTACCAAAAGGTTTAAATATCGCTTTGACCTGGTCTGGACACAGAGGACTGGAGGTACTCTTGAAACTAGCAGACGACTTATGGGAAGTCATGACTGGAAATGAAATTTCTACCATGACCAGAAAGCCAGCTTCCGCCTCAGAAGTGTTAATGGTGATAACCCAACGTTTTGCGGAGACCACCTCTAAAATCTTAGAAAATTTTAACAAGTTGTCACTGGAGGTACAAGAACTTAGAAGTGAACATCGAGAACGTTCTCGATCACGAGGTCCAAGCTTCCAAAGTTACTCCAGACGTCGTCCCCCTAGACAAGATGTGTCACGACGAAGACCGGCCAACTGGGTATGTAGGTACCACTACAAATTTGGCAAGGGGTTTAGAAGATGTGAACAACCATACGCGTGCGTTCGAAATGCACTCACATCAAACCACAATACACTGAACACATTAAACTAAAAAACTCAATTGTTGCTACAGCGAACGATGGAAGTTGCACGACACGCCGTTTAATAATACATGACAGACAATAAAATTAACTTCTTGATTGACAGTGGCGCAGAAATCTCAGTACTTCCTGCAAGTATTTACGCGAACAAGAAAACAAAAATAGGTTTAGTTTTGACGGCAGCCAATGGAAGCACAATTTCCACGTACAGAAATAAATTACTTTCCGTAAACTTAAAATTAAGACGAGAATTTAATTTTATTTTCATTTTGGCTGACATAACGAGACCTATCATTGGCGCAGAATTTCTAATTAAGTACGGACTACTTGTTGATTTAAAACATAAGAAATTAATCGACCCTTTAACAAAACTCACCGTTAACGCTATCGCAGCAGACTCAGAATCTCCACCACCAAAATTATTCATGCTAGACAACAAGTATACACAACTTCTCAAACAATTTCCTTCGCTTTTTTAGAACCAAAAGAACATAGCACCTATCAAACACAAAACAGAACATCACATTGTTAAACAAGGACCTTTACCCTTTACAAGACCAAGACGTCTAGACATACCAAAATTGAAAATTGCAAAACAAGAATTTGAATTCTTAGTTAAATCCGGCATTTGCAGACCTCCTAATTCAAACACATCTTCTCCATTACTCTTAGTACCAAAACGGGAACCAAATGACTGGAGACCATGTGGAGATTACAGACGATTAAACACTATAACAGTACCCGATAGATATCCATTACCACACATACACGATATTTCCATGAATTTACATAACACAAATATTTACTCGAAAATAGATTTAGTCAGAGCATACCACCAAATTCCCATGGCCATTAATGACATACACAAGACAGCCATCACAACACCTTTCGGAGTGTTTGAGTTTCTCCGTATGCCTTTTGGAAACTCAGCACAGACATTCCAAAGATTCATACATGAAGTGTTACAAAGATTAGACTTTATTTTTGTATATTTGGATGACAAATTAATCGCTAGCGAAAACGAAACAAACACATTGAACATTTAACACAAGTTTTTCAGAGACTTACGACTTAAGGATTAAACATCAAACCCAACAAATGCATTTTCAGAGCAACAAACATAAATTTTCTAAGTTACAACATTTCAGGACAAGGTATACGACCTTCTGAAGAACGAACACAATGCATACAAGACTCTCCACAATCCAGTTTTGTTAAACAGTTTTTGTTACAGTTAAACAAATGCAAAAACTCATAGGTATGACAAATTACTACCACCGTTGTATTCCAAGACCCGCACACATGCTAGGCCCAATTTATGACATGGTCACCGCAGCATTGAAAACAAAGAACAAACAATTACACTAGACGGAGAACACACTGCACCATTGGCGTCGGAAGCGGGGGGCAAGGTGGGCAGTTGCCCCCCCCCACTTTTTTAGCTAGATAAACAATTTAAAAGGAAAAGTTATTCAAAATATAAGTTTTTTTACAACGATAATATTTTTGTATTATATATTTTCCTCTTCTTTCTATCTTCTTCATGTTTCATGTGAAGAAATTTTGGTGAACTTTTTTTGCACCACCATTTGTACTGCCCCCCATTTGTACTGCCCCCCATTTGTACTGCCCCCCCAGATGAAATTCGCTTCCAACGCGATTGCACTGCACGCGTTTGCCACAATCAAAGATAGTTTTGCAAAGGAAACACTACTTAATCATATCAGTAGTAATGTAGAATTATCGATTGCTGTAGACGCATCAAACGCCATTGGTGGCGTTTTACAACAACAGAATAACGGTACACTAGAACCAGTAGCTTTCTTTTCAAAAAAATTATCACAATCAAAAACGAAATACAGTACATTCGATAGGGAATTACTGACTGTATACTTAAACATCAAACATTTTAGACACCACCTTGAAGAAAACAATTTCACAGTATACACAGATCAGAAACCACTGATTAAGAACGCATTGCACAATTCACACATAACATTAAACACATTAAAGGTAGAGAAAACACTAGCAGCACTGTAGCACTGTAAAATCTTTTGCCTGAACAGATATTAATCTTAGAACACTACACAAAGTGGCGACCGTAGCCTAGTGGGTAGAGTGCGGGGCCCCTGAGCTAAAGAACCGAGGTAGCCCGGGTTCAATTCCAGCTCAGACAGAAAGTTTTTCCAATTGAATGAATTTTTCTGTTCGGTCGTCACCTCTCTGCAGACAATGGCAAACCTCAGAGAGTAAAAATTGCCATGGTTAGCTTCTTGAGAACATAAGCCGTTCGGAGTCAGCATAAAATACGTAGGTCCAGTTCTCGGTCATTTGTGATCAAACATTTAATAGCACGCACAACACAATTGATCAATAGAAGCTAGGTCAAAGTCCTTCCAAGGGCTGAAATGGCCAGTTTATTTTGTATTTACACTACACAAAGAACAGAACACAGATACAGAATTACAAGATATACTAGAGAGTCACAGGTACAAGCTCGAACAGATACACATTAACATGCAATAACAATAGAGTTCAGCTACTACAGCTTTTTCGCACTTTCTCCGCATAAGATCATCTTAAGAACCAGCCCAAATAACATTAAAATATCTCAATGATATACATAAGAGTGATCCAAAACAATCTAAAGTGAGAAAAATTTACCCACCATAATATGGGTTGGGCTCAGGGACAACACAAGACATAACAACTAACCATGCGTTTACATAGATCTAATCATACATTAGTTTTCAATCTACTTTTGAGTTGACCTTTCGATAAGTTAACATCAAAAAAGCTACAGTTGTTAACAAAGGTACTCATGCGATGAATCTGGTGAATCGAATACACCAGTTATGGGTTGGTGTAAATTTACGATATCTGCAACCTTCCTTCTCTCATTCAAAGATTGCATTTTTAATAGTTTTAAACGATCCTCATAGGAAGGTTTAAAGTGTCAGTTGCACTTAAGCCCCTTAGAGCAAACCGAACAAAACGTTTTTGGATTCTTTCTATACGTTCAACATGTACATTGTAACTTGGGAACCAAACTTGACTTGCATACTCCAAATGAGGTCGCACAATTGCATAATACAGCGTTGTAGTTGTGATCATACTATTAAATTCTTCGGCCCAGCGTTTCATAAACCCGATCATAGAAGATGCTTTTTTACAAATGTTATCAATATGAACGTTAAACGATAGCTTAGAATCCATGCATATACCAAGATCTTTAACAGCATCTGCACATCTAAAGCACTATCTTTTATCTTATAATCAAAAATTAAATTATTCCTTTTTCGCGAAAAGGTCATAGTTTGGCATTTATCTGGATTAAGAAACATATTATTTTTAGAGCCTCAAACTTCAAAGGATTTCATATCAGACTGGAGTAGATCTGAATTGTCTTTAGCGTCTATTGTTCTGTATATTTTCATATCATCTGCATAGATAAGTAAATGAGAGTGTTTGATGATGGGTAACATCATTAATGGCTAAAATAAACCGAAGTGGACCAAGGTGGCTACCTTGAGGAACACCTGATTCAGCAATAAATTCAGCTGACAATACGCCTCGAAATCGTATTTGATAAGATCGCTCTGTGTGGCAGTTTATCAAATGCTTTACTAAAATCAGTGTAAATACAATCGACCTGGTTACCTGAATAAAATAAATTTAAGCAAAACGTTGTAAAATCGAGGAGATTAGATACAGTGGATCTATCAGTAACAAATCCATGCTGAAGAGTTGTCATGACCTTCCCACAGTGAATTTTCACACGGTCATACACGAGCCGCTCAAAAAGTTTTGGAATCGACGAGAGTTTCGCGATAGGCCTGTAGTTGTTTATATCGTTCTTACAACCTTTTTTATAAATAGGAATTAAAAAAGATTTTTTCCAAAAAAGTGGAAAAATACGTTCGCTAATTGATCTATTTAATAACATGGACAGTGGTTGACTTAGAACGGAACCGCATCGTGTTAACACTGCGGCAGGAATGACATCAGGTCCAGCATTAAAATCCTCATCGATTAATCCAATATACTTTAAAATATCCTCTGAAGTAAAGGATATAGAATTCAACGAAACCCTGGGTGTAGAGTTCATATATTCAAAGTACTCGTCATCAGGATTAAAAGAGTCTGAACAAAATGACTCTTTAAATAGATTAGCAAATAGACCACAAATTACGACGGGATCGTCAGTAAATTCGTCAGAGGTTTTAAATGATGAAAGGAATCCATCAGATTTTTTTTTTGGTGTTTATGAAACCCCAGAATTTCTTTGGATCAGACAAAATTCTCAGCTTAATACTGTCTAAATAATTTTGATATAAGGTAGTTGAGCAATTTTCAAAATCCAGAAACAATTGCTTGTAGATTTCGAGGTCATTCAAGTCTAAGCTACAGACATATTTTTTCCATGCCCTATTCCTGCTGTTGCGAAGAATCTTTAACTTCTTTGTGTACCAGGGTAAGCACAATTTTTCGTAAATTTAAGGGTATACGGCACGGACAAAGAAAACATAGCAAAGATTTCCATATAAAAAAATTAATTGAATCATCAAGAGTGTTATTATTAACATATTCTAAAATTACATAAAGTTTACTTTGAAGTAAATGATTCAACTTCAAAAAGTCAGCTTTTTTAAAATTGAATTCATAAACTTTATCTATTGAGTTAGACTTTACAATATATTCCTGTCTGATTTGTACCATATGCTCAATGGTGGATGGTATTCATCAACAGCAGTCAAAGCATGAGGGGCCTTCTCAACAATCACATTGTTACTGTCTGTAGTTAAGACCAGGTCAAGAAGTCTTTCACGTCTATTATAAGTACAACTCACTTGTTGTAAGTCCGAACATATATTATCAACAAATACATGCTCTTGGCGTGTCTTCGAATTAGATGCACAAAAATATGTATCATCGTCAGAAGATTCCCATTTCAAGTCAGGCAGAGTAAAATCACCTAACAATAAAATGTCGTCATTAACGCCAATTATGCTTATAACGTATTCTATGCAATTGCTCTTAGGACAGTATGCATTAATAAGATAGACATTAGAATTGCAATGTACAACCTTAACGCATATAAGTTCTATGTTAGCAGAGCAGGGAATAACAATAATGGAACTAACGAAGGAGTTCCAGAGTGTCTATCAATATGTGTCAAACAATATAAAAAAAAGTCAGTAATGCTTCCGTTTAACCAAGTTTCAGTCAATGCGATAATATCCTCAGAGAAATTCTGAGACATTAAAAATATGTCTCGCGTCTTAGAGCGTAGTCCCCTTACATTTTGATAGTAAAGGGATTGCCTATTCAGTTTTTTTGGGATTGACGAGCGGCTTGAGTCGTCCCTCTAGGCTTATTCTTAGGCCGAAACTCTGTAACAAGTATATTATCAGTCCACAAATTAGAGTTTAAAACAGTTGCAAACTCTTCAGCTGGAACTGTGAGAATAAAGGAAGCATGGGAAGGTTTATTGCCTATTTTTTTGCATGAAAAAAATGCATTTTGACTCAACAAGTTATTATGTTTGATAAAGGTCAATACATTTTCAACAGTGAAAAAAATCTTCACAAATAGTGTAAATCGAAGAATTGCAGAGCTCTGCATGAATTTTTTTTTAATTTGGCTTAACACAAAAGATATTAAGTTTCTTGCAGTGAATATTTTTTTTTTAAATATGAATTGAAATCGTTCAGTTTTGACCCTCGTTGCGTAAAGATCAATTTCTAATCGCCGACTCAACTACTTTCTCAACCCGTTTGCTATCAGTGCAGATCACACCCGTTAAAAAAAAACAAAAAAAAAAAAAGAAAATAAAAACAAAAGAACAAGTGCTGTGAGCTTTTTCAATAGAGCTTCGACTCTGTGGCCCAGTGCATAAAACTCGTACTGATTTAGTTTGCGTAATACAGTTAATAAAAAAAAATAAAAACAATAAAAAACAAACAACAAATAAAAACAATAAAAAAACAACAAATAAGAACAAAAGAAAAAAAAAGAAAAAACCTAACAACAAGTGCATTAGAAATTAGCAGCGGATCTTCGGCTCCAACATAATTGCTCAATATGAATGAACCATTTAATTTAGTTAAAACTGCTAGACCACCTCTACTTCAATGGGACAAAAACATTAAACCGATATTTTCGAGCACAAGTGCTAAATATTTTATTATGAAGAGAACCAACAGCACCAACACGCTTACTAACGTATCTCCATTCCTTCTTGAAAAGGCTATTGACATTACATGCAATGGCGAAGTTGAAGAGTGTAAAAAAACTCGTAATGGGAGTGTATTAATAAAAACAAAAAATTTACAAAAAAGCAAATAAACTATTTACATTAACTGGTCTTTCTCACGACATCACAATACAAGTCACTGAACTCAAAACACTAAATTATTCAAAAGGAGTGATGTATTGTTATGACCTTCGCGGAATTCCTAACATCGAAATTCTTGACGAGCTAAAAACCCAAAATGTATGCCAAATTGAAAAATACACAAAAAAATCAATGAAAACCTAATTGAGACAGGATTCGTTATCCTAACCTTTGCTTCAACTACCACAGGATATCCGTATTGGCTATGAAAAAATTGCCATTCGTCCCCATATACCACGACCTCTTAGATGCAACAATTGCTGCAACTATGGCCATATTTCAAAATATTGCAATATTAATAAGATCTGCCCCTTCTGTGCAAAAGACTACCATTTTTTATGGTATTGGAATTTATCCAAAAAATACTTCAAAGCGACTTTTATCACAATTAAAAAGCAGAAACAAATAAGGCAGTAAAATAAATTTTTAAAAACCTAACAAAACAACAACGAATGAAGAAAAAAATAACTCTAATTTCATGGACGACATTTAAACTCACATTACGATTAAATAAAAAAAAATACATAAATATAAGTTCATTCATTACATTATTATTATACATTCTTTATACATTTGTAAAAATATTATGCTTAAAACTATTATATTTTTATTATATATTCGTATATTTCACATTTATATCCACATTTATATATTACCTAGATTCAGTATTTAATTTTCTTACACAACTGCAGCTAAAGCTCATAACATCAGATCTGATCCTTCTTTAAAGCTAACTAACTTTTTATCTTACAACTATGACACTTAAAATCTTGCACTGGAATATAAGAGGCTATACTAATAATTATAATGAGCTATTATTGCTAATTAAGTCACATAACGTTAAAGTTTTAGCATTGCAAGAAACACATATCCAACCTAATTTATCTATACCTATCCCTATAAATTTTTCTATTTATCACCTCAACACCTCCGACTCTTACGGGGGAGTCGCCTTGCTCATCCACAACTCTATTGAACACAAAGTAGAATTTTTAAGTAATGATTTCGACGCTATAGGAGTCAAATTACGTTCACAAAAAGAATTTACAGTGATATCTATCTATATACCACCCAATAAACAATTTAGTCGGTCTAATTTACATGTTCTTGGAAATTTGACATCCTCTAGTTTGATTTTGGGTGACTTCAATAGTAGACACCCCAATTGGGGATCCTAGCCAACATCATCACCCAAACGAACTTTAACGTTCTTAACGATAACTCCCCTACCCACTTTAGCACGCATAATACTCTCACACACATAGACATCTCATTCTGCTCTCCCACCATTGCAATGTGCTGTGATTGGGCTATTCAAAATTACTTATGTTCAAAAACCTCGATTTATTATAAAAACAGCCAACTGGGATTTGTTTAAACAACATTCTCAGAACAACTGCAGCAAGCATTCAGTGTCAGAAAATATTAACAAAGAGGCCGCAAATTTAAATAAAATAATCCTTCAAGCGTCACATGCATCTATTCTCACATCTAGCCCAAATAAATTCTCTCACAATGTCCCATGGTGCAACTCAAAGATACATGATCTGCGCATCGAAAAAAACAAATGTTGGCACATTCTTAAACGACATATTAATCAGGATACTGTGTTGAGATACAAAAGAGCTAGTGCACTTTTTAAAAGAGAACTAAAACAATCTAAAAGAATATCAATGAAAGAATTTACCGCTGAAATTAGTCCCAACACCCCAACAGATAAAATTTGGTCCAACATAAAACGATTCTGTGGTTTTAAAACAAAACACAGAATACACTGCTTAAAAAACCCTAATAATCCCTCCTCTACCATTACAAACCGCAAAGACATAGCAGATGAATTTTGTTCTAATTGGTCCAATTTTTCCAAGGACTCCAACTTTCCACCTTTATTCCAGGAGAGAAAACATATATGCTTTAACATGTCTCTCCCAACTACCACCAACGCTTTAGCATTAGAAATTGAAGAGGATATTAATTTAATAGAACTCAAATCTGCTCTGCAAGAACTTAAAGGTAAAACACCGGGATATGACCATATAACATACTCAATTATTTCCCAGCTCCACACTTCTGTGACGAAAAGGTTGCTCAACTTCTACAATAGCATTCTGAAAACATATATCCCCCAATCCTATAAATACACCACCATAACTCCTATATTAAAACCCCAGTCGAACAAAACTGAAATTGGCTCTTACCGACCAATTTCTCTTAACCCATGCTGCTCTCAACTATTAGATCAAATAGGTTACGGTGGTTTGTTCGAAATAAAAAACTAATCCATGACAACCAAATTGGATTCAAGCGGGGGAAATCTGTAACGGATGCTCTATTATATGTTGACCATCTAGTTGCCAACTCCCTATCCGCAAGGAAACAGATGTCCATCATATCACTTGATTTCACCAAGGCATTCGACAAAGTTGGTATTCACTCTATACTAGATCAATTGATAGATTGGAAAGTCGGTCCACGGATATTAAACTATATAAAAAACTTTATGACCCTTAGAAAATCCAAGTCAGAATATACAATGTTCTTTCAGAAACTCGACCACTTCATCATGGAATACCGCAAGGCTCACCCCTTTCAGTAATCTTATTTTTAATAGCTTACAATAAACTTTGCGACACAATTTCCATTTGTAAAGAAATCTCCTTCTGCGCATACGCAGATGATTTCCATCTACTAATTAAACACAAAAAAAATAAAAATGTTGGCTTTAACCTAAATCCCTTATTTGAAGACATTAAAACTTGGTGTAACTACTCAGGTGCTTTACTCTCGTTACAAAAATGCAAACACTTGTACATTTGCCGTAAAAAAAGAATGTCTCCCTTCCATCCAATGCAGCAATATACCTATAAATAATGTACACAATCTTAGAATATTAGGAGTGACATTTAACAAGAGATACAATTGGAATTCACATACAACACGCTTACAACAAGATCTTTCACAGCGCCCTAATATAATTAAATGTCTTTCTAGTTTCAAATTCAATTGTAACTCAATAACCCTTATAGACGTTTCCAAGGCGCTCTTGATATACAAAATTGATTTCGGCCTTTTCCTATATGGTTTCGCTGCTAAGACTGTACTAAATAAACTAAAAACTATTTTAAACGCAGCGATAAGAAATGCTCTGGGAGCATTTAGAATAACTCCGATCAACAATATGCTTGTCGAGGCTAATGATTCTCCACTTTTCAAAAATTGTACAAACTTATAAAAGAACTACACACTCCAAAAGATTTCCCTCGGCAGTTACTAGAACCGTTGACACCAGCAGGAAGCGTAATCTGCCATTTCTTCCCCTGAGACCTATTGTGTCACGCAAACCTCAATGGTTGTCGAAAAACCTAATGGTTAACACTGAACTTCGAAAATACAAAAAAGCGGAAACATCTCCTATTAGATACCAACAAGCATTCGCTCAAATAAAGGACAAATATAGAGGTTATTCCTTCCTGTACTCAGATGGTTCCCAACTAAATAAAATGACCGGATTCAGCGTGACTACTGAAAATGAAAATTTAATAGTATCTAAACTAGCCCCGAATAGCACAGTATACACGACAGAACTAATTGCCATAATGTCCGCTGTTGATCTGATCAAAAATAAGAAAGGCAAATATGCAATTTGTTCCGATTCGCTTTCATCTCTTGATGCGATATCCAATGTTGACAACAACGATTTTTATCCGAGCATGATTTGACAGACCCTAATAGAAAGATACCCTAAAATTTTACTAATATAGTCCTCGGCCCATGCCTCTATAAAACGTAATGAGTTTGCTGGCAACTCAGCAAAATATGGTACTGTAGGCCCAGTTTTAACATCACCTAATCTAAATGTTAATGACATGGTGAAATTTCTCAAAACAAAATTTCTAAATCAATTTAAGTCTGAGACTTGGCAAAACTGCTCATCATGGTACAAAGAACAAAACGAACTAAAACTACCCTTAAGCCACTTCCTAAGACACGGTTCTGGCCATTCTTTATCTAGAATGGATTTGGTAAAATTTACATGAGTTCGTCTGGCCCACACAAAGCTGACCCATCTCCACCTCATGGACCGAAACTCCTCAAACATACAGTCATGTGAAAATAAATAGGGACACCTGTATTTTTATATTTAAAGAAAGCTGCATGGATTACAAACAAGGTGCAACAAATATGGCATTAAATCCCTCGGGTGGTGGTTTCTCCTGATAAGGCGAGTATAAAACTTTATGGAGTTTCCTCCCACATTGTAAAAATTTCAAGATACAGGGTGTGTTACGGTTTTGATAAGTGTTTAGTATTATTGATCTAGAATCTAAACTACTCACCATAAAATAAAAAATAATATTTTGTATTTTAGAAAAAATATCAGATTTTTCATCAGTATATCAATCACTGTCGTGTCATGTGCTGTAGCGGAGCAAAAATGTTGAGATTATCCAACGAAATATCAACAAATTTTCTATCTTTTGTTTTAGCGGAGCTGTTATTACCCAAAGTTAGAATTTAAAAAAATACTGTTGATTAAGTGTATTTTTACACGAAAAAAAGACATTTTAAATTTGGACGATTACAGCTCCGATAAAACAAAAGATACAAAATTTGTTGATATTTCGTTGAATAATCTCAAAATTTTAGCTTCGCTGCAGCACATGACACGAAAGTGGTTGATATATTGATGGAAAAGTTGATATTTTTTCTAAAATACAAAATATTATTTTTTATTTTATGGTGAGTAGTTTAGATTCTAGATCAATAATACTAAACACGTACTAAAACCGTAAACACCCTGTATCTTGAAAGTTTTACAATGTGGGAGGAAACTCCATAAATTGTTATACTCGCCTTATCAAGAAGAATCACCAGCCGAGGGAATTAATGGTATATCTGGGGCACCTTGTATATTATTTATGCAGCTTCAAATATAAAAATATAGGTGTCCCTATTTATTTTCACGTGACTGTATGTTCTTTTTGCAACACTGTTCCAGTTTCCATAAAACACGTCATATCTGACTGTTACACCCTCAGTTTACACAGAAACAAAATTTTACTTAACACTGATCCTATCCAGTGCATCTCCAATCTTACAACCGACAATATTAAAAAAATAATTTCATTCTTAAAAATATCTAAATTATACAATGAAATCTAACCAAAATTTTTATACAATATGAATATCTCAGTTATGCCCGTATGATACTACGTTTTTTCTGTTTTTTTGTTTTTGTGTATTTTTCATTTTAAATACTAACGAAAAACAGACGAAAACTAAATGACAAAAACAATTCGGCAATATGTTAGAAGGAAACAAATGGTTTTTGTAAAAAACTGTTTTTTGGCATTTCATTTCCGGCTAAAAAAATCTGTTAAAATTCGTTCAGTTAAAAAATTTAATTTTCAAAAATTTAAAATATGAAACTTAAGTGGACAGACGAATACGTTTTATTTGTAATTAATAAAGTTCACGGTGCGGACTTTATATGGAACCACATGCTGCAATCATATAAAAAAACAAGCGTTTTGGCTTGCCCTGGTAGATGAAATGAATGGACTTTTCACGGCTAATGTACCATTTGAATACGGTAAGTTTGGAGTAAGCTTATATTCAATTAACATATTTATTATCTTAATTTTTAAGATGAAGTTACCCACAAGTGGTGCAACATAAAATCTTACTTCAATTCAGAGAAGCACAGGATGGACAAGGCGAAGAGAAGTGGAGCCGGCGCGGACGGAAACTTAGAAAGCTCCTGGAAGTTCTATGAGCAATTGCAATTTCTGCAAGTTGTAAATGCACATACTCCCTCAGTTAATAATTTCAAGAAGAAAAGTTTAGAGGTGAGGTTTTAATTATTGAAAATTGATAAAAACAAGATTGTCAAAACAATTCGGATCGTGTGCTACAACCTACGTTAAATTATTTAAATATATTTGTTCTCTTGCAGAACCTGAACCCTACAAGCTATCTGCCGCGTGTGCCTGGCGAACATATTAATTCAGCTGAAAGTTTTGATCTTGACTTCGGCGCGGAGTTGTCCAATTCACTTATAGAAGATTGCACAGAGTTTGTGCCAATCACCAAGTATTTATCGACAAGCAGCACCACTAAAGAGCCGACGCAAGTGACTGAGAACACCTCTATAAAATCTCCACAACTTGAAATCATGTCGGATGTTATGATAAGTTCAACATCAGCCACAACGCAAAATCTTGCAAAGCTGCCCCATGTAGCAAAAAAAACGACGTTTAAAAAATTGTGATTTAAATGAAAACGCTACTATATTGATTAAAGCATCACAAAATTTAACGAATGCTTTTTGTGCTGCATCAAAATTAGAAAAGGCTGTCGAAAAAGCAAAACAGCTTTGGGATTTACATAGGCGAGGAAATCGTAAAACTTGATCCTGACTTGCAACTCAAAGCTAGGAAACAAATGCATGACATACTGATGGATCTTCAATGTGATCAATTGAAATGTAATGGGTTTATGTAATCTATACATATAATAAAACTGTAAAAAATCTGTACATTGAATAATTTTTTAAATTCTTTTCGCGCTGAACATTTTGAACGACTGACTGGCTGTCTGAACGCGCATCAGGTGAAATTATTGGATAGATTTTCTTAAAACTTGACGTGTAATTTCCTTACGTCTCTGGTCGGCACTACCAGGCTACTTTTTATTAAAAAAAAAGGATTATCTTCAAAATAAAGGTTATTTTTTAACAAAATTAAAAACAATTAAAAGAGAGTTAAAAATTAGAGATACGTTCGAACAGTCGATGAAAGAGGTTTTGGTTATTAAAAGGGCTGCAAACACCACCTGGACTGTTTCCGTTTATCTCTAATAAGTACTGTACAATATGTATTTTTTTATCCAAAATATGTTACTTACTTTTTAATTTTTTTTAAGGATAATATAGTAAAACAATTTTTAGTTTGTTTGACAATTATAACATTCTCATATCTTGAAAACTACAAAAAATCTTAGTACAATGCATTTTTTATATGATATCGTTACCTAAAGCCACAAGAAAAACTATTTTTAATCCAAAGTTTTGAATTTCGACAAAAACATCTTTGTTGTTTTTTAATTCATTAATTGAATCTTCTTTTGTATAAAACTTCAATCAAAGTACTTGAAAAAATATTGACAACAGTACCGTTAGCTAATTATTTATACCTTTAATCTTTTTTTCAAAAAAGATCCAACAAATTTATTTGTCTTTCAAAAAATGCTGCAAAAGTTGTTGTTGTTGCAAAAATAATAAACACCGAAAATTGCAATTTTTATACTCTTTCCCTAAAACTGGCCCTAAATTGTGAATGAACTCGGTATGCGGAATGTCAAGAGATTTACTTTTATCTTTTTGTTCAGAAAAAAATTAGTAAATTTAAAGCGAATATAGGATAATAATAATTATTTATACGAACTACCAAGGAACACTGGGTATATTAGCTAGTATTGAATATCTCTAATTGTGAGTGTAAAAATAGATGATAGAAATTTCTATCTTTAAGAACACTGAAAATGTCAATTTTATTATGATTGTATATATATCTAAAATTTCGTAAGGCGATCTGTGTTAAAGCCCTTAACTTTAGTAGCTGTTAAACAAAATACAATTATTAATTTAATGCTGAAAAATAGTTTTCCAAAGTTTTTCTTATTTCATCAGCACTACTTTTTGGCAGATTTCTTTCAGATGCAGTTGATATGTAGTTCTTATATATTACTTCATCTATTTCAGATTCAGAAATGGTGTCAAAACTAGATCTTGCTTTCACATTTTCTGTTCTTAAAAAGTTGTGCACACATACGCAAGAGAGAACTATCTGAATAGCTGCAGCTGGAGAGCGATATATTGGTGAAAATAAAACTAGAAAACGGTTCGCTAGTATGCCAAAGGCATTTTCCACAACACGTCTATTCCTTGAAAGCATGTAGTTTTATCTTATTTCGCTTGCTGTTAGTCGTAGATGAGAGTAAGATTTCATTAAGTAATTTTTAAGTGCAAAGGCATCATCTGCTTAAAGCACAAACGGCGAATGAATTGACATTAAAGGGAGAGTACTTGGAGAAGGTATATGTACTTCATTATTTTCAATTGCGTATTTTAGGTCCGAGTTTAACCAAATTCAGCATCACCAACTCGCTCATTAACACCGACATCAGCATATATAAAACGATAGTTTGCATCTGCGATTGTCATCAATACGAAGGAATGATATCCTTTGTAATTAAAATACGAAGACCCTGCTTTCCTCAATGGCAATATTTTACAATGCTTTCCTAAAAATTGTAATTATTTGTTTAAATTTAACAGTTTTCATTACTCTTTTACCATCGATAGAGCCGATGCAATTCGGAAATCCCCCCTCATTTGGTAGAAATATTTTTAAATATTATGCCAATCTTGCTCATTTGCCGGAAACTTCAAATACTTCTCATTTAATGCCAAGTATATTGCAGGAATTGATTCCTTTAATATCTTGGAAATAGTTGACTGCTGAATTTTAAAAGGCAGTTGAAGAGACATTTGGCTTTCACCTAAATTTTAAATAGGTGTTAACAGTACTAAACCCTAAGAAGATTATATATGTCCATATTACACAAAAAAGGAAAATACTATTCAAATCAAATCCTTGCCTTCCGTTTCTCTCTTCAGAAGCCATTGCGCAGCGTACTTTTTTAATAGTTTTTCTTTTGTTTTGGTTTATCAAGGCAGCAGTATTTAACAAAGAATTTGTTGCAATGTATAGCACTTGCATTTTCATTTCGGTTTTATTTATAAAATAACACATTCGGCCAAATAAAGGAAAATTAACGAAATACAGACAACTGTCAAAAAAACCGAACGAAATACGAGTTGGCTACTATGTTTTTAACAGGCTACTAAACTATAAAATTAATTATTTTTCATCACTAGAAGTAGCTGAAGGCCATAGCACCCATAGCTTTCTTAACTAGGTTTATAATTTTAATAATAAGCTTCAGTTTGTAAAATAAAATAAATAAATAAAAATTCAAACAAATCAAAACATAAACTTTTTACATTCCGAACAGGTGTGAAGTCAAGATCAATGAAAATATTATTACCTCCATTAATACAATTAAATATCTCGGATTACATCTAGATAGACGACTGACCTGGCAAGAACACAAAAAATAACGCCTGCAAGTCAACAATAAAACCAAAAAGCTTTACTAGTTACTAGGACATAAATCTCAACTAAGTATGGACAGTAAAACAAGAATTTATAAAACCATAATTAAACCTACGTATACTTATGGAATACAGCTGTGGGTACAGCCTCTAAATCAAATATAGAAGTGCTCCAAAGGTTCCAATCAAAAAAATTAAGGATGATGATGTCCCATAGTTTGTGTCAAATTTTACGATTCATAACGACCTAAGCATGCCTACAGTTATCGAAGATATTAAAAAATATGCCGAGAGGTAGATAAACAGACTCAGCCACCACTCCAATGTTACTGCGATATGTTTGCCAGACGACTCAGAAGAGATAAGAAGACTCAAACGGTTTCATGTTCTGGACCTACCACACAGGAAATGAATACTAAAAAGTACTCTTAAATGTAATAAATCAATGCATAACTTATTCTTATAAAATAATTTTTATAGTGATTTTACTCAATGGAGTAAAAATCTACATGTGTAAATTGTAATATTTATAATAGATTATGACATTTGCCTGTTATCCTATGGATAGATTGTATATATAAATGAAAAAAATTCATATTATAGTAAACTTCAATTATTATGAGCTTTAATATTCAAATAATACCTTTTTTGTATTACATTTTTCCTTATATGTATGAAAGTGCTTTTGTTTCCTTTTAATAAAAAAAAAATTATCTATAAAAACGTAAATTTTCATATTAATAACCAGTTACGGTTTCGCCTGAATATTATAAAATGGCCGAATATTCGGTTCCGGCCAAAATTTCGGCTTCGGTCGGACATTACTTATTATGCAGGTTTTATGAGTGTTCATAAAAATAAGTCATAAAATAATACTTTAATTGCGTGTTTTCAGGGTGCTCATATAAGGGACTCATAAAAAGGGTCCCTTTTATGCATGTTTTATGAGTGATCATAAAAGGGACTCATAAAAGGATCCTTATTATACATGTTGTATGAGTGTTCATAAAAAAAAGTCATAAAATAATACTTTTAATGCGTATTTTATGAGTGCTCATAAAAAGGACTCAAAAAAGAAGCCTTTTTATGCATGTTTTTTAATCCATGAGTGTTCTTAAAAGGGATTCATAAAAGGATCCTTATTATACATGTTGTATGAGTGTTCATAAAAAGGAGTCGTAAAATAATACTTTTAATGCGTATTTTATGACTGTTCATTAAAATAACTCAGAAAAGAATCCTTTTTATGCATTTTTTATGAGTGTTCATAAAACGGAGTTATAAAATAATACTTTTTATGCATGTTTCATGAGTTCTTATAAATTGGACTCATAAAAGAATACATTTAATGCATGTTTTATGAGTGCTCATAAAAAGATCTCATAAAAGATTAATTTTTATGTGTTTCTGATTCTTGTGAATGTTATAAGCAAGCGTTTGCTAGCTGGCGCCAAAATTCGGGGAATTCCATTCTTGCTGCGTTTTTGGTGCGTAACAGAAAAATACTTCTCTTGGAGTTTGTTACTGTGGGCAACTGTTCTAAAAATTGGCGTGGTTGCACAATAACTAAGCCCACTTTTCAGGAGATAATAAAGTGATAAGTGAATAAGAAGAGAATAAAGTGATTTTTTATCATTTTATATTTAAAAATTAATTTCTGCTGGCGTAAGCTCTATATACTCCGAAACTGGCAGATTGAGTTCAACTTCCAGAATGTTTTTTAACTCGATGTCTATTGTAAAGGTTATACATTTTTTCGATAAGTGAAATTTCACAAAATTTATATCAATATGAAAGCTGGGTATGTTAAATTCGAGCCAGAAGTAAAAAGTATGAGAAATATTTGATATCATGTAGTTGTAATTTTTTTTAATTATTGGTCCGTGCAGCTGTGCTCAACAGTGCTACAAATACAACTTGTTCACCTCTCAGAAACAGCTGAGAAATGTTACGTGTTATCTCAACATTCTTTCTATTCACGTTTTTTACTATCTGTTTTGGCAATTCAATTCCAAGCATATGTAATTGCTTTTCGCAATTGATAGAACTACCACAAATGTTGTTTTCTCCAAATTTATATTTCCTGCGCTTCCATGTCTCATACACATCAGTTAAAACCATATTCCAATGCTTATCAAAAATCCTTAATCGTCCCTCTACAAAACCATGAATACCTTTATTTGTGCGAAGGTTCACACTTACTCGTAACTGATTTTTGATATAGTATTGCAATCGTGATTGTGGCCCCTCAGTAGATGAATTTTGCATAAAAATATTTCGTTTATGTCGCTGTTTGAATAATATTGGTGCTTGTATTGGATATTGATGTGGCAAAAACCGCCTCTGGGTCTCTGCATCTTCTACGGTAGAAATACAAATATTTTTCAACGCCGCATCTTCAGTGCATGACTTTGACACTTCCTGTTGTTTTCCTTTGTTATTCTTTTTAGTTTCATTTATATTTTTAGAGTTCAATTTCAAAACTCCAAATTTTTTTAATGCACTCTCAAACGCTGCAATGTTCTGGTATATGACCTTTGGCTTTTTTGTACTGATTTTGTAATCCTTAGCGTAGAGTGCACACAAAGGATTGAATAGTTCGCTAGTTACGTCTAAATTTGCGTTTTTGTTGATTTGGGAGTTTTCTTGGCTGGGTATGTTTTTATTTGTTGATTTCACGTCTGTTTCACAAATTTCAGTCTTTTTTTCTGAATCAAGATTACTCATGGCGAAACTTTTCTAATATACTAGGATCCTCAACCCTTAAAAACAAAATAAAAACTTCACCATAGAGATGTTCGATGATCATCGATTTCAGATGTTCATCGATGTTAAGAGAAAAAAAATCTATGCTTGAACATCGATAATTCCCTATCTCAACCATCGTAGCGTTGATGTCAAAAATCTATAATCGCCGTCTTTAACAGCGCATTTTTTCTGGAAAAAATTCTGCACTTTTTTCGAAAATGTTGACTGCAAAAAAATAATTAATGCAGAATTTCAGCCTTGTAAGAACGTTATCGCACAGTATTTCTTCAATGCTACAAATTCAGATATCGGAAATTTCCGACGAGTTCAAGTAATGCCGTGGTTATGCTAGCCAAACATGATTGCCGAACATTTTTTGTTGTTATTGTTTCACGTATAAAATTAAAAAATGAACTTTTTCTCATATTCATTTTCTCGTTCTCGGACCGAACATTTTGATTGCTGATTGAAACGCCAAACATGCCGAACTTTCCAGTGTTGGCTGTAGTCATTTTGTATTATAGCATCAAAAAAGTAGGTAAAAGTATTAAAAAGTGAAGTTGATTGTGTCTTCAAGTAACCCTTAACATAAACAGCTAGCTAGCATGTCAGATATATGCAAACCATTTTGTTCAAGATATTATAATAAAAATTCAGAGTAAGTAATATCAGTTCGTATATTTTAATTCGTTAATTTTATTTTCAATTCTATAACAAATATGTATAATAAGTAGAAAAATGCAAATTAGGGCTGTGCTTTTTTGTGTTTTGGCATACTATTACATATAATGCAACTGTGCCACCAATCATAGCATTACCACCAAACAAACATTTCAGCGAAGATAATAAATTAACGAAAATGAATACCAAACATGTTTGGCTAGCATAACCACGGCATAAGCGAACGTTTGCAATGTTTCGTTTTTCCACTTGCATCTGTAAAACTTGAAATCGAAATTGATTAATTTTGTTAGTGAGTTTGTTACCAAAACAATAATTTTCTTGATATTTTGTTAATCAGTGTAGAGCAGGGTAGAGTAGAGCAGATCAGCTGAGTCGTCAAAAATAATTTCAGCGAAAAATAGAGCCGATTTTTCAAAGAACGAAATAAGAGCAAGCGAAATAAGAGCAGAAAACTGTCAAAAGTAAACATGTTAGACTATATTTGAATAAATTTTATATAATAACCTTCTTCATCACTTAATAATTACTCCACGATATCTTCATCACCATTGCCACATTCCTGCTCAATAAACAAATGAGTCTGAAAATGGTAAAAAATTAACAAGTTGATTGATTTATTTGCTGCTCTAACTTACTCCACAAAAAATAGAAGTGTAGAAAAGATCAAAAAACGCAACTTATAGGAGCTTAAAAAAAAGATCAAGAGCAAGTGAGAGCAGCTAAGAGCAGAAAAAGGAACACATCGAACACTTTTTGCTTATCTGGAGTGAGAAATTTCAATCTAGAACAGTCGTCGAACACGGCTATTGAATAACCTCATGGCAGAATTATCCAGGTAGCATTGGCAGTTGTAATGGAAAACACGTGCTGTCAAAAAATAATTAAAAAAAGACAGAGTTTCGATACTATCGTAAGTATAGACGTTGAATTCCTTCTTATACAGTAATAGAGAAAAATTCTGCTTTTTTCATTTATATTTTTCAAAACCATTTTAAAGCATTTTAACTTATGAATAAAAATTATTTAAAAACACATTTGTTTTGTATAATTATTTTTCTCTTGATATTTTTAGTGATGAATTTGTTGTTCTTGTTCTTTTTATGTTAGTTAAACTTAAATTTAATTCAAAGCTATGTTTAATAAATGGAAATAAATAATTCGGAAAAATTTCTCAAGGCCCTACTCCCAAAATTACTACCTTTTGTAACACACATTTTTAATTTTATTCTCACTACTTCTATATATTCTTCCACTTGGAAACAGGCAAAAATAATATCGATTCCAAAAACGTGCAATGAATACCGTCCTATAGCCATTTTATCGTATGTATCAAAAGTTCTAGAGCTAATAATTTATAGACAAATCTGTAAGTTCATTTATAGAAATCATTTAATAAACGAATGTCAATCTGGATTCCGAGTTAAGCGAAGCTGTGTAACAGCACTAGTTGATGTTGTTGAAGATCTTAGAGTAGGTATTGATGAGAACAAAATTAACTTTCTAGTGCTCTTAGACCTTTCAAAAGCCTTTGATATGGTGGATCATTCTGTGTTGTATAATAAGCTTGTGAATCTGTTTAATTTTTCCCCCGACTGCTGCTAATTTGATATCATCCTATCTATCCAACAGAACACAAGCAGTTTGTTCAAATGGCATTATATCAAAATTCCTACCAAATGACAGAGGTGTTCCTCAGGGTTCTGTGTTAGGTCCTCTGCTCTTCTCTGTATACATAAATTGCCTACCAAAAGTGTTGAAAAATTGTAATATTCATATGTGAGTCTATCGTCCCTTGTGTTTCGAACCTAAATGATAATCTTCGACGCGTTAACGAATGGGCCACATCAAATGGCCTATGTTTAAATCCCAGAAAAACAAAATGCATTGTCATCTCAAAAAAACCAGTAGACTATTCACTCTTCCCAAAAATTAAACTGAACAATTGTGATATTGAATGTGTGGATAGCGTGAAAAACCTAGGTATAATATTTAATAGAACATTGTCGTGGAACACTCATATAGGTAGCACTATCGGTAAAGTGTACGGTATGTTACATGTTTTATGGATAACTCAATATTTTACGCCCCTTAGAACTCTTATCTTACTGGCTAAATCGTACCTTATGCCTACCCTGCTCTATGGGTGCGAAATATTTGCTAACTGTGACAGTTCATTTAAACACAAACTAAATGTTCTCTTCAACAACATTGCTCGTTATGTTTATAGCTTTAAACGTAGATATCATGTAGAGAGCATGCAAAACGTTTATACAATATGACTCTCGACAATTTACTGAAATTTCTATCACTAATTTTACTGCACAAGGTGGTTTATACTAGGGAGCCGGTTTATCTGTACAACAGACTCGGGTTTGCAAGATCACGAAGATCAAACGTTATTATACAAATGCATCATTCTTGTCTGGCATCGGAAAGACAATTTTTTTGTGTATTCAATCCGTCTTTGGAACGCTCTACCAACTGATCTAAGAACAATTACTAATGCTGTGCAATTTAAATTTCGATTGAATTTTTTTTTCTCATTATTGCAATAATTATAAATTTTCAGTTTTTACACAAGCAGAATTGTAATTTAAGCTATCAAGCAATACTTTTATTTGAATTTAAATTCAAACATTACTGTTTTATATTAGCTTTATTATTAAGTTTTTTATTAGTAACTTGTATAATCAACCCTGTTATCACAAATACTGATGAAATTAGAGGCTAGTGCTTTAATTATAAGACTCGGTCTTGTTGCATTAGTAGGTCAATAAAATAAATAAGTAAATATATATGAAGTATTTATTTTTTCTGTAGTAAGGATCATATAAATGTATACTAAAAACGTAATTTAAAATTTGAATTTTATTAATCAAAATATATTTTTAATATGAAAAATAAATGTAATGCGTAACATAAATAATTCGAATTTATTATGATATTTCAAAAATAAATAGAATTTTCAAAGCACAATGCATGCGCAAATCTGTGTTGTAGTAATACATACTGGCTCTGTAGCTACACACATTTATATTCTCTATTGTATTTATCTTGCTGAAAAAACAAAACTAATAACAAACAACAAAAATAAAAGCAACTGATGTGTGTATACATATATATGTACATTTTACATATATATTAATAACAACAACTACTAAAGCAGCACAAAAACAAACGGCACGATTGCGAACCAAACCAATAACCACAAAAACAATGTAACGGCACAAATGTGGTAGTAAACATCGAGTTGACAGCTGTCGTAATTATTATTGACAGTTGACACATTCTTAAGTTTGACATTTGACAGATGGTAAGGTCTGCTAGCTGACAAACTTTTTAAAATCTGACAACTGACATGCTTTTCAGATCCGACATTCTCAGATTTGGCAGCTGCCAGATTTTTCAAGTTTTCTTTCTTCTTTCCATATGATCGCTTACATTTGTTTTAGTTCACAGAAAAAGGCCCAAAACCATAGCATTACGAAATATCGTGAATCACCCTAATACCATGTTCTCACTATTGTAATTTACGGCTCATTCTTAATTTATGCATAAATCATGACCAAATTAAGTAATTTCGCCGTGGAAATACTTTCAATGAAATTACTTTGAAATTATGTAATTTATCATAAATTACCATTTAAATTAAGATGCAAACGGTATCAACACTAGTTTTTTCGATAAATAATCGAATAAATCGCATCACAAGCTGTCATTTTTGTAAATAACCAAAACTGACCAAAACTCAAAGTTCATAATAGGGGTATTCACGATTCAATGCACTTGCCTGTGGAGTTGAGGACTTGTGCACTTTACAAAAACAAAATGTACGTACGTCAATAATCTGCACATGTGCTTTTCTACTATTACCTTCAACTTGAGGACTTGAGCAGTTGTGCACTTGTGTGCATTGAAAAATGTTGACAGATTTAAAATGGTGATGGTGGTGTGTTCACGAAAACCTAACTGCAAAACTGCACAAGTCCTCAAGTCCTTTAATGTTGTTATGTCCGACTTGCGGTAATATTTTATTGGTAGAGGAGACTCTACAGGTCATCGCTTTTCATGCAATACATGCCCTTATTTTTGCAACATCAATTAAAACATTTCAACACGTACCTTGCCACGGCTAAAGGTGAGTAGTGCTCCAAGTATTTGAGACGAACTATTATTAAGATTCCTGCAATGTTATAGGAAGTGGATCATGTTATGGGCGGTGCAGCTGCTTGGGAGAACATAGATTCAACTGATGCTGCTTGTGCTCACAAACATGCTTATTTTATGCAGATGCAAACTCGCCTTGCTGATGAACCTATGACCACACTTTACAAATGCTGTAATCAAGCACGAAGTTGCTTACAATCGGGCGAAGTTATAGCTCTACCAACCGATACTGTTTATGGTCTTGCCTGCAATGCCAACAATGAGAAGGCCATACAAAAGTTGTATGAAATAAAAGGACAAGACTGTCATAAACCAGTGGCAATTTGCGTGAAATACTTGGCTGCTCTTCGTTGTTATGGTAAAGCTGAGCATATAAACGATGCGTTGTTGAAACGTTTGCTGTAAATAAGCTTTCTACAATACTTTCTTTGAAATTGGAAATAATTCTGTAGAAGTATTATTGAAAATAATTATTAAATAATTGGAAGTAAGTTTTATTGTAAGTTATTTACAACTGTTTATAAAAAATTGGAAGTGCTATAAAAATATTATTAAAACATTTATTAAATATTGGTAAGCAAGTATTAATGTAAGCCTTTAACACATGTTTTTAAGAAATCTTATGTGCTCGCAGTTAACTTAAGAGCACAAATTTATCTTCTCAGTAAAATTAATCCAAACGAAAGACCATCAAATCCAAATCTATAGGAAATTTACCTATATATACTGTCGATTAACACATTGCCACTGAAAAAAAGGGAATATAAATAAAACTATGTAAACTATTCAATATAATTTTTTATTAAAGCACATTAGTGTAACTAACAAAATATTAAAAATTATTTAAGTATTATGAAATTTTAACTGTGGGCTTAGACCGCCTGAACGAACGAAAAATTCATCGCGAACAATTTATTGCAATAAATTCTTCGTTCGGAGTAGTATTAAGACTATTATACTACTATTATAAAATTTTCGAAATTCGAAATCAGCAACCCCTTAACACTGATAAATGACGTTTAAAACTCTTGAAAAGACATAATATTAGGTGGCATCCCTATTATATCAAAATTTTATAATTTGGAAATTCTGACAACGGATTCGGATTCAGCGACCCATTTTTAGTATACCATTTTTTTTTTGCCAGCCCCGAATTCACAAAACTACAAAAAATTAAGGTGGCAACCCTATCCACCATCTTGAATTTTAAAATTCTGATTTTAGATTCGAAATCAGCGACCCCTTAACACTGATAAATGACGTTTAAAACTCTTGAAAAGACATATTATTAGGTGGCAACCCTATTATTTCAAAATTTTATAATTTGGAAATTCTGACAAGGGATTCGGATTCAGCGACCCATTTTTGGTGTACCATTTTTTTGCCAGCCCCGAATTCACAAAACTACAAAAATTTAAGGTGGCAACCATATCCACCATCTTGAATTTTAAAATTCTGATTTTTGATTCGAAATCAGCGACCCCTTAACACTGATAAATGACGTTTAAAACTCTTGAAAAGACATATCATTAGGTTATTATTTTAATATTTTAAAATATTTTCTAATTGTCGCCGAAATTTGCTACACTTGGCCAAAAACCAGTTCAATACGCTGAACAGCAACCAGAACAGCATTTGTTTTTTACGCCACACGACGGTAGTGATCGATCGTAATGACCGACACAAACAAAGACAATTTTGCAAACACCACTGATCAACAACACGATAACTACGTTACACACAAAAATGAAATGAAAATAAAATTGTGTGTTGTGTGCTTCAAGCAAATGTTTGTGAGTGAAGGTGTGTGAATATTCTGAACCCTGAATTTTTACTCAACACGGAAGAAGCTTCTGGGTGCATTGTAAGTTTATTTAATAAAAATTTGTCATGTTTCCTTACCGTATTTGCGGTCGAGGCGCCATGCGGCAAGGTAGCCCTTGTTACGCTTCACTGTCGTCCCTCTGGCAGCGCTGGTACGCTGGCATATTGAGCGGCTAAGGCTCGCCGGATGGGGTGGTGTCCTTGCCAGCCCGGACTGACATACGGAAACTACACACGAATAAAAATCGTACCAGCTGAAAAGAAAAATTACCGCCTGGTAAAAAAAACCCGAAAAAACCATAAACCAATAAAAATCTCAACCGAAGATTAAAAAAAAACCGATTATTTTACGCGAAAGGTGCTGAAAACGAAGAATGAAGTGCTGAAAGTCCGTAAGGAAACTGAGCCGGTGGCTCGCTGTCGTCTCGTGGGTCGATCTCAGATGTTATCTGATCGCCCTTGGCTAACCCTCCCCTTCTGGCCTCAACACGCAGACCAGCCATGGTGACCCTGCGCCTGGGTCTAGGTCACCCCATTACTTTATATACTTACGCCCCTGCCCCTAAGTTAATCCACGCCACCCATCCTTGAAAACTTAAGTACTCATTATTTTCCCTTTTGTATTGTACAGATTTTTATCTTTTATTATAAGAACAAAAATGTAAACTTAATATAATAACATTCGTGGATAAGATACATACTATGTATATTTGGCTTAGGCCAACCAACGATCTATAGTAACTTCTGACTTAAGTTCTAATTCGTTTTCAAATTAGGTCTATTTTAAGTTTAGGCTTAGATTTTAATTCGTTTTTTTTATTTTATTTTTTATTAGATTTACTTTACTTCCGAGGTAAATTTTATTTGGTACTTAGAAATAAATTTTAATTTCTGAATTAGGCTTTAATTTAGGTTTTATAATAGATTTCTGTTTATTTTGAATTTCTATGAGTTTGAATTTATTATTTTAAATTTGTATTCGTTTCGTTTTAAATTAGAATTGATTTCAATGAGTTTTCATTTATATTTATTTTGTTTGAAATCCGTTTTCATTAATTTGAGTTTAATGTTAGGTTAGTTTTTAAATAGCCTAGTTTTAATTTAGTTTTTAATTTACATTAGCTTTATGGTAAATTCGTTTTATTTATGTTCGTTTTATTTATGTTCGTTTTATTTTGCATTTGTTTTCATTTATATTGTATTTTATTTTACGTTAGTTTTCTTTTATACTGTTCTTAATTTAAATCAGTTTGCATTTATCTCAATTTTTCTGTTTTCATTTATATTGTATTTTATTTTACGTTAGTTTTCTTTTATACTGTTCTTAATTTAAATCAGTTTGCATTTATCTTAATTTTTGTTTAAATTAGTTTTCATTAATATTTATTTTATTCGAATTAGCTTTCATGAGTTTTAATTTAATTTTAAATTAGTTCTTAAATAGCATAGTTTTAAGTTAGTTTTTAATTTACATAAGCTTTATTGTAAATTTGTTTTATTTATGTTAGTTTTATTTCGCATTTGTTTTCATTTATATTGTATTTTATTTTACGTTAGTTTTCTTTTATACTGTTCTTAATTTAAATCAGTTTGCATTTATCTTAATTTTTGTTTAAATTAGTTTTCATTAATATTTATTTTATTCGAATTAGCTTTCATTAGTTTTAATTTAATTTTAAGTTAGTTTTTAGTTTATATTAGCTTTATTGGAATTCGTTTTATTGCCATAAGTTTTCATTTATATTTATATTATTCGAATTACTTTTCATTAATTTTAGTTTAATTTTGCGTTAGTTTTTAGTTTATATTAGCTTTATTGAAATTCGTTTTATTGCCATAAGTTTTCATTTATATTTATATTATTCGAATTACTTTTCATTAATTTTAGTTTAATTTAAGTTAGTTTTTAGTTTATATTAGCTTTATTGAAATTTCGTTTTATTGCCATAAGTTTTAATTTATATTTATATTATTCGAATTACTTTTCATTAATTTTAGTTTAATTTTAAGTTAGTTTTTAGTTTATATTAGCTTTATTTTTGTTAAGTTTAATTTTAAATTGGTTTTGTTTCCGAATGGTTTTAGTTGAAAAAAATTTTAATCTTAGTTGCCTTTGTTTGGTTTGAATCAGCGAGAATTCGATTTAAGGTTTAATTTGTTTGATTTTTAACGTGTTTGGTATGAAAAATATTTGATCGATTTAGCTTAGCTTTTTGTACGAATTTTATATAACTTTGGCTTTGTTTAGTTCAGTTAAATTCTAATATTAACATTTTGTAGAAAAATTACGCGTCTACAAGAGTGTGTCTTTCTTTATAGTATTTGCTGAAAAACAAAACAAATGCAATTTCTTAATGTTAACAAAATAAAAATCCTTCACTTTAATTTAATTTCATCAATAATATTTATCTTGGGCCTTTTTGGTAAAAAAAATACCGCAAAAAAAATAAGCATAATGAAACTTGTCAATAAATGTAGCTTTTGTATGGATGAATGCGGCGCATTGCGGCGTCTGCATTTTGATCTACTTTCGTTAATTGGCGTAAAATTTAATTTCTTTTTATATAAATTACTTTGTTTTGTATATGTATGCAAATTCCATTTGTTTCTCCTTAAATATTAAATTAAATTTATCAAAGATTTAATTTCTTAATATTTTTCTTTGTTTGGCCTTTTCTAATATTTATAATATAACTTGTTATTCACTTTAAATCATGTTACTTCATTTATAGGGGTTAGAGTAAGTATGTTTGTAACAACAAAAAACAATCATCAATATCAGTAAATCAATTAACTTAAATGGGTAATGTAATCAAATGGAGTAATGTAATAGTAATAATTATAATAATATTTTAAGTGTAATCAGCGATTACTGTAGCGATAACTATAATTTTTTTTTGTGTTCCGCTTCCGTATAGGTATACGCTTGCATATATGTACTTATAATTATCTATACGCCATGGGTATATATAAGCCTACCCAAAAAAAAATTTTAATAATAAGCTCTTTAAAATGTTAGACTAATTTAAACATCAAGGAAAACTATTTTTTTTTTCTTTTGCGCTGGATAATGCAGCATTGATTTTTCTTCTCTCCCTAACTTTGTATTCTAACACACTTTCAACCATATTGCTGACCAATGAAGCCAAAATGCACCCTGCATGTTTTGCAAAAATCTAGCATCAACCAACCCAACACACCCACACACCGAAACCTTGGTGGCGTGCAAAGTCGGGAGAAAACGAAAAACCAATTGCAACACGTTCAGCCTATAAAGTTTAAATTATATCAAAGTCACTTTATGTTAACCCAATAAAGGTAATAAAATCTAAAGAACTAAAAAATATTGACGTAAGTCATAAAACAAAATCAAAAGCTCATCTACCAAGCTTAATGAAAATCGCACTAAAACTAAAATGCAAAACTGGATTAACTCCTTTGCCGCGGATTTCTTATGGCTAGAAATTAATGCACCTTACCAACCGTAACGTGTTGCATATTCAATTATTTTTAGGTAATCAGATACACGCTTACCAAGCCCAGGTAACATGTCTCAAACCTGGCGATGATGTTATGGCTGCTGATGGGACTGTTGTTGTGACTGGTTACGATGAGGTTGAGGATGAAGATGCTGGGGCTTCTGTAGAAGATTTAGTTGTGGTTGGTGCGGTTGGTGGTGTCGGTGCTGGATGTTGATGTGGTTGGTGATACAGTGGTGGTGATGGTGTAGGTGGTGTAAGTTTTGTTGGTGCGGTTGGTGGTTCTCGGTAGCAGCTGCCAGGCCGCGAAGCATTGGCCACTTCTTGGTGAGTGCTACTGCCTTCACGATGTTGATGGCCAGGCTGTCTGTCGGTCTGCTGAAGGCGGGATTATTAGTGGGGTACACGTTAAATACCTTGTGCCATTTGGACACCTGCTTACCTGTTTACTGTTGGTTATGGGCGATGGGGCTGGTGGTGTGTTAGACTGCCGGATGATCCAGGTGTAACGACCGAGTGTTGACGATTATACTGGCGACCTGCAGCGTGACGACGACGGTGGTTGTGACGATGCTGTATCGTTAGCGATGCCGATGGTTGTGACAGTGAGATAGTTGGTGGTGCTGCTGCTCGGGTTGCACTTGTGTGGGCGATGACTGTGACCAATCGCTCGACTTGGAGGTGACGATGGGTTCTTCGTCGTTTACTGTAGCGACAGTGAAGTCTGAGTGTAGTCGACGATGTTGTACAACTACCTCTTGCCGACTATTTATAACATTTATGGCTTTGCGTTGCAGAGTCTCGTATAAACGGGTTGGGCCGTTGTTGCAAGAATACCAATTTTCACCTATTTTCCGTAACCCATACAAAGCAGATTTGCTACCTTGATCCTTTGACTCACCAGTAATGAAGTAGATGTGTTTCCGATTCTACTTCATGCGTGAAACATAGTCGCCCAATGAGCAGTAGTCATCATCGGAGACAGAGGTGTGGAAACGCAAAAAGTCAGCCAACTTGGCGCGATTGTTGCGTCCTCATGTACACCCAACTTCAAATTCTTGCTGAGCTGATCGTAGAACTTTTTGTAGTTCTCCTTCTCTTCAGTCAATTCCTTAATCAATTCCAAAGTTTTCTTGACCAAATTCTTACGTATGACCTTCAACACCTTGTTGTGCTCTAATGTTTCACTAGAGATATTAAAATTATTAACTTATGATCACCTTTTCGTGGTATTCATCTTACCATTCGTGCAGTGTTGTCTATAGCTTGTTGGCTGTCAAATCCTAATCTCAAACCTCTGCTACAGCATCGTCTATCTATGGTTGCATTTTTGTCTTGTTCAATGATTTTAGGTACTTTGGCAGAGTTGCCATCTGTCACCTGTTAGGGTGCATATGCATCCCCTTTTTAGGGATTTAGACGGGCCAACTACCGATGTTGTTCCAACTTCGCTCCCTTTTCGGTGGAGTCGACCATAACCGAGGGGAGTAGGTAATGGTTGGCTTAGACTTTTGGATGACACGTCGAAAAATGGCCGTTAACCGACGCTTGTTTCGGTATTCCCATTGGTTACCGATTCAAGCGCGTGTCGGATCACGCCATTTTTCAGACCGGTTTATTCGCGCCGAAACTAATTTTGCTATTGTTGTTGGTGTTTATCCACCTCAAGCATGTTTCTCGCCATTTTGTTCGCCCGAATGTTCTCGAACCTCACCGAGATGCCACATCTAAATGGAAAAAAATTGTGTGCACTGCCACGCTAGAGGGCGCTAGTGGAATTACCAAGGGTATTCATAAAATGTATTATTCCCTATATGCAGGTGCCCATGACAAATTATTATAATTTAGTGTTTTGTTTAAACTTTTTCATGATTTTCTACAGTAAAATTATGATTTTAATTTAAATTTCCAAAAAAAAAATACACACAAAAATTAACTGATTCATAATAACTTTTAAATATTGGATATTTTATAAAATCTAATCACAAATACACCACATTGTGAATACCACTATCGTTTGCAGATTTCTAATTTGAAATAATACAAGAAGCAACACTGTTTCCACCTACTCACTACATTTTGACACTATATGCCCAAAATGACAGTTTATCCCCAGCTGATTTCCAGCAAATAATAATACCTGGTAATTATGTCATGCTATAATACAAGTTAAACGAACCGAGTTTGGCCGCACCATGGCAAAATAATGAGGTAGGGTAAGTAGCTTTGACAAGACTTATTGTTAATGTCAAAATCATAAAATATAGTGCTGCCATATTGTTGTGACTAATTAGTCACAAACGTTAATAATTAACTTAAAACAGTTATGATTGCAATGAACACTGATCTGCCTCAATTGAAAGTGAGTAATCAGCATTCATTGCAATTCAAAAGTCAAGCTCATGGTTAATAAGCGACTAAATAGTTGAGTAAAGAATATGCGTATAAAGAAAGCCAGCTTGCTATTTTAGCTGCGCTTCTGTTAACATGACTTGACTAATGTTTTACAAAAATGCAGTCGTTGCATTTTTGGACTTTGGCTTATTAAGCGCGAGGTAAATATTTAAATTGATATTTTATTGTTGTAACCAACATGGTTATGAAATCTGAGCCACAGTTCCCATGGCTGGGCAGTCGAGTATGAGTGTATGTATGTTTGTTTTAGAAGAGTAGCGGCAGTATTAAAAATGTATGTGCATGCAAATAAGCATGAATAATTGTTTTGTTTATAAGAATAAGAATACTATTTTGTGTATCTAAAATAATAACAATGAGATTGCCTAGGTTAAGAATTTTACTTTAAGGTTGTTTATATTTTAAGGTTAAGTTATTGAGCCAAATAGAATCTCACCCAAGAATGGAAAATTGTAACTAAGTTAAGAAAATGAAGAAGAAGAAAGCGAGATCAGATTTGTTATAAATATCTGATCTCTGCAAATAAAGTGGGGAGTTGAAAAAATAAGAAAGAGTGACGAGAGTGGCTCTAAAAATAAAAGTGAAGTATTAAATTAAAGGAAAAACTAAATAGAGACTTTTTATTCAAATCAAAAGGAACAGGGTGAAAAATGGACAATTTTGGTTAGTAGTCTTTCGGTTTGGGAACCACTAAAAATCCCCATTAATTTTAACCTATCGCGGCAACCTCACGGCTGCCTATTGAATGGCATAAACCACCATGCCTCCCAAACAAAGAGGTGGTTAATATAACAAAAATTAGGGAGATTGTAGGACTTACGCGTATCCTCAGCTGAGGATACAACAAAATGGCGCAGCCGGTAGGATCCTTCTGTCTACATGGACAGCAAGGATGTTAGGATCCTTATTGTTACAGGAACAATAAGTACAATTTTGGTTTGTTTAATTTTATAAAGTTTTATAGAAGGACAATTTTTGTTAGATCTTTCTGTTACAGGAACAGCAGGTGTTTAAAAAAAAATGGATATTAAAAAAGTAATTGCTAGGATCCTTGCTGTTATAGGAACAGTAAGGACATTGGTTCTTTTGCAAAGATTCAAAGTGATCGGTGAGACCTTGTTGGTACAGGAACAACAAGCATATTTTGGAAAGATTTTTTTATGGAATTTGAATGTTTGATAGGTCTTTATTGTTACAGGACAAATAAAGAAAATTTTTTGTTAGGACATTTAAAAAAAAATGTGTGTTTTTAATGTTTTAAATAATAAGAAATTATTTATACTTATAAATTATGGAATTACACTGTTGGGTATATTGAAAAAAAAAATTTTTTTTGTGCAAAATGATAGTTTTTGGCCTAAAATTCTGTGGGATTTTTATCTTTCTGCTGGAAATATATTACTGATGGCGGATTCATCTTTTAACACCTCTCGGAAAGAGGATGGCAGGAATATTTTTCTTTTGTATACAAAGGTTTAAGTTTCGTTTGAACCCTTTTTAGGAATTCAATTTATGGTAAAAAAATTTTTTTAGATAACACATATTGTCAACAACAATTTTTGTATCCACTAAGTGACAATCATGAGGACTGTACTAGGAGAATTTTCGAAGACCATCCTGGCAAACCAAACCTGGAAGCAGATTTTATGGGAAAATAGAAAAGAAACTAAATCACCGTGGAAGATTTATCAACAGAGAAGATAACCAGTCAGCTTCAAGGAAGTCTAAAGCGGCATGAATTTTAAAATTTGTTATAAAATATACAAAATAAAAAAAAAAGAATTTTTTATATAGTAAAGAATATTTGTATTACAAAAGTCAAATAATGTATGGTTAATATGTGGAAAAAAAACCTTAAATAAATGGGAATTAAACAAAAAATATAAAAATGTGTTTTGTAAGCTTTAAATTTGTATTTTTTCATGTACCTCATGGCAGGAGGAGAATTCGTATTTTCATTGAGTGTTTATTTTATTTATCACACGGAGTGTTATAGTAAATTTGCAGGAAGCAAGTCAGAAGATAGACCAGGATTACATTGAAGAAACGGACTGGTTAAACGAACAATTATGAATGTAAACGACATAGCGAAAACGGTGAATAATTTGGTGCCCTTGTTTTCGGGTACCGAGTCACCGGCAGAAGTATATAGGTTTATCCAGGGATGTGACCTGGCTGCGAGAGCAGTTAAAAAAGTAGATATCCCAATTTTCATAGAGTGTATAAAACTCCGGATGCACGGGGACGCTTTCGAACTATGTAGGAGCCGACAATTTGACAAAGTAGAGGATATTTACATATTGATTAAGTCAAATTATCTGAGGGCAACTACATACGATTCAATAATTATTGCATTATCTAGGTGTGAACAAGACCCCGGGGAAAAAATATTTGCGTTTGCACGAAGGCTAGGTTCAATAGAAGCTAGAGGGAGGGACTGTATAGGGGAGGACAAATCACTCCTCAAACAATTAAATATCTCCGTAGTTACAGCATTTAAAGTCGGTATATTGGATCCTGAGATAAGGACAGTAGTGTTATCATTGTCAGGGAATGACCTATCAGAGTTGGTAAAAAGGGCTTCAGATTTAGAATATATGTTGAAGCACAAAAGCAGGAATGGGTCAGGACGACATTCACAGCGTCAAACTTGCACGATACAAGAAAGTGACGAAGAACACAGATGGAATAGAAGAGTAAATCAGGGTTTAAGAATAAGAGATGTAACACCAGAAGATAGGTTCGAAGACGAAAAGCAGGACCAATATAAAATGAACATCAAGTGTTCATTCTGCAACAGACAAGGACACACAAGAGATGAGTGTCTTTCGAGAAAAAATTCTCCGTATTGCGAAACATGTCAGAAGTATGGTCATGAAAATTGTTGGATGAGTGCACCCTCATTCGCACCAAGGGGACAGCAGAAATATTTTAGACAATTTGCTAGTAGACAGCAGAAAAACAGGAACATATTTAACGATCGATTGAGGTTTAGGGCAAATTATTTTGGTAATGAACTGCAAGTGAGACAGCAACAGGTACACTGTATGTGGTGTGACAAGGTGGGTCATGTGCAGGATGAGTGTTATAGGAGGAACAACTGGGAAAATCGGCAGGGAAACTTTCAGGGGCCCAGCCAAGGCCAATGAGCTGGGAACCCCGAAATAAGAGCGATATAAGGCCATCAAAGATAGTAACGGATAATTCTACGTCTAGAAAGATTATGAATATCCGTACATCTAAGCCAATAGAAAATATAGTAACAGATAATTCTACGTCTGAAGAGATTGTGAGTATCTGTACATCCAAGCCAGTGGAAAGTTCAGTAACAGATCATTTAGTAGTAACAGAGAATTTGACACCCGAAAGGATTGTAAATTTCTGTACACCTCATTCAAGAAGGAATGTAGAAAACATAAGCCCAGAATCGAAGGAAACAGTTGAGTCGTTGCAGGCGACATCAAAAAAGGTTATAGAGACACTCGGGGAAATAAAAGAAAAATTCGATGTGGCATTCGAAAAATTAAATGGAAACATGAGAAAAGAAAAATTCGGTGTGGTAGCAGGAAAGTTAAATGAAAATGTAAGAAAGAAAAAAGTCAATGAGGTAGCAGGAAAATTAAATGGAAATATGATAAAAGAAAAATCCGATGTGGTAATCAAGAAATTAAATGAAAATATGATAGAAGAAAAATTCAGTGTGGTAGCGGGAAGATTAAATGAAAAAGTAACACAAGAGAAATGCAATGTGGGATTAGAAAAATTAAATGAAAATATAACAAATGATGGTTGGCATAAAAATATGACGGTGTTGGAAAAGAAAAAGGGTGAATGTTTTGGAATCTCCAAAGTAAATGATGTGTTTATAGAAATTCCTTGCAAGAATGCTATAAATGGTAAACTCGTTCTTCTTGTAGATTCCGGAGCGGACACGAGTTTAGTGAAACAAAACGCATTACAAACAATTGAAGACAGGGGAAAAGAAATAATAAAATTTGTGTGGAGCATTCGGGGGTTTCGTGAAAACACTTGGGTCAGTGAAGATAGAACATGACGAGGTAAATAATCTTAGTTTTATGTTGCACGTAGTGGCACTAGAACAAGGACTGCCTGCAGATGGCATATTAGGCCGGGATAATTTATGGAATAAATCTATCATAAATACGATAGATAAAACAGTAACTATATATGACAAAGAAGGAGGTAACATAAAATTACCATTGAAACAAATGAATGAGTTAAGCTCAATTAATTACAGTGAGGAAATGGAAATAAAAGCTAGGACCATACGAACAGTAAGAATTAAAGTAGAGACAAAGATTCCGGTGGTAGTGGTACATAAACAGGAGATAGTGCCAGGGGTTTATTTAGGAGAAAGTTTAACGAAGGTAGAGAACGATACCGCATATGTATCAATTTTGAATTCAAATAATGAGGATGTTATCTTGCCGAGGTACTATAAACCGAAATTTTCCAATTACAACACATTTAAAATGAAGTCAGGCTCAATGTATGGAGTAAACGAGTGTAAGGTAAAAGAAAGGATTAATAAATTAACACAGACAATTAAATTAGATGAAAATTTGAACTTAGAGGAAAGGTCTGCAATCGAGAATTTAATAACGGCATACCATGATATTTTTCTATTGGAAGGAGATAAATGAACATATACTCCAGTGATAGAACACGACATTCAGGTTCAAGCAAATCAGCTTCCAATAAATCAAAAACAGTATAGATTACCTCAAACACATGGAGAAGAAATTCAAAAACAGGTAGAACAACTTTTAGAAGACGACATTATTAGACCGAGCAAATCACCGTGGAATTCGCCATTGCTATTAGTACCAAAGAAAGCAGGAAGCGATGGTAAGAAAAAGTGGAGATTAGTCATAGATTTCAGAAAGGTAAATGACGCAACAATTAAGCAAGTTTTTCCAATACCAAGGATTGATGAAATATTAGATCAAAGTGGGCACCATCAGGTTCTCATGAGTAAAGAAGACAGAAAGAAAACAGCATTTAGTACAGCATTTGGTCATTATGAATTCAATAGAATGCCATTTGGACTCACCGGAGCTCCAGCGACTTTCCAGCGATTGATGAATAATATATTGACAGGATTACAAGGAATAGATTGTTTCGTATATTTAGATGATGTGGTAATTTATGGCAAAAATTTACAGCAACATGGGGAAAGATTAGCACAAGTATTCCAGAGACTTAGGGAAAAGTGTCAGTTTCTTCGTAGAGAAATAGCATACCTGGGACACAAATGTTCGGAATTAGTGGCGCTACCAGATCCACAGAAATTAAAATGCGTGAAGGATATTCCAATACCAATAAATAGGAAAGAGGTTCAAGCATTTTTAGGACTAGCTAATTATTACAGGAAGTTCATAGAGAATATGTCACAAATGGCATCACCCATAAATAATTTATTAAAGAAGGACAGTAAGTTCCAATGGTCATATAAGTGTCAGGAAGCATTTGAAAAAATAAAGGAAGCGGTGACTTCATCACCCATTTTGGCATATCCCGATTTTAGCAAGCCGTTTTTACTAACTACAGATGCGAGTGGTGAAGCATTAGGAGCAGTGTTGTCACAGGGTGAAGTAGGAGAAGATCAACCAATTGCATTTGCAAGCAGGTCATTAAACAGCGCAGAGAAAAGGTATTCGACAATAAAAAAAGAGTTTTTGGCAATTCTTTGGGCGACAAAAAATTTTAGAGCATATTTGTTAGGAAGGCCGTTCAAGATATATACAGATCACCAACCATTGAGAGGAATAGCGAATCTGAAGGACCAAACGTCGAGATTAGCAAGGTTTAGACATAAAATGTCAGAGTATGATTTTGAAATAATTTATACACCAGGGAAAAGAATTTAAACGCCGACGCCTTGAGTAGAATACCGCGTGGAAGCGAAGAAGTCGCACTAGTACAAACGCAAGAGAAGATAATAGGAGTGGAGAGGCCATTTACAAATTTATATATTGATCTGATTGGTATACTACCAGAAACGTGTTTAGGGAATAAATACATCTTGATACTCCAAGACGAGTCCTCGAAATATTTGAAGTGTATTGCCTTACCTAATGCGGACGCAATCACGATCGGAAACGCCATATTAAATAATAATATTCCTGAAACAATAATAACTGATAACAATTCCAGTTTCACGTTAAAATTATTTTCGAGTGTTTGTAAAAGATTAGGAATCAGAGATTTCCAGATTACAAACGACCGAACACTATCGGAAAGTTCTTTGAAAAGCAAAAGCTCATATTTCATTAGGGAACATATAGCAGAATACTTGTTAAAGTCAGATAGAAGGATTCCAAGTTGGGAACAAGGGTTAAAAGAAGCAACACATTTATATAATAGTAAAATACAGACGTCAGCACAGAAGAATTATTTTCAAGATTTACACGGGGAGAAGGCAGAGATAATAAGCAAAGAGGTTAATATGGTTAAGACAAGATCAAAGACAAGAGAAATGGAAATAGCTAAGGAGAGTGAAGAGAACACAGAGTCAGTAGCGAAGGTAGATGACGACATAGCTCAGCAAAATGATAAAAACATAGTGGTTCTTACTGACAGAAAGGATATAGAAAGAATATTAAAGGATTTTCATGATTTGCCATTAGGAGGTCATCAAGGAGCACTAAGAACGTTCTTTAGAATAAGACAACAATACAAATGGAAGGGAATGCAAAAAGAAATTAAGGAATATGTAAGAGCATGCCATAAATGTCAAGTAAATAAAAGTTCTAGACTCACCAAAATGCCTATGGTATTGACAGACACTCCAACACGTCCGTTTGACAAAGTTTATATGGATATAGTCGGCATATTGCCAGAGACTGTGTCTGGTAATAAATACATTTAAACGTTTCAAGATGATTTTTCGAAGTATATGGCATGTGTTGCGATACCAGATGCCGAAGCAAGCACGATATCGAAAGCATTTTTTAACGAAATTATAACTCGCCACAATACACCAAGGGTGTTAATTACAGACAACGGCTCAAATTTTATTTCACGCGTGTTTTCAGATGTATGTAAAATGTTAGGTATTAAAAAGTTACATATCACACCGTATCATCCACAAGCAAATGGTTCCCTAGAGAGAAGTCATAGGCCTTTGGCAGAATATTTGAGAGGTTTTGCAAAAGAAGACGGGTCAAATTGGGATCAGTGGCTATCGTCCGCTATGCACGTTCACCATAACACACCGCATATTGCAACAAAGCAAACACCATTCATAACATTATATGGGTTTGACTCAGAAATGCCAACTAATTTAAGGCGAAAGTGTAGTCCGGTGTATAATTCCGAGGATACTTCAAAAGTTATGAAATATCAAATTCAGAGAGCGCACGAACTGGTAAGACAGAACCAGGAGCGTGCAAAAGAATTATCTAAAAAATATTATGATAATACTTTAAATGCAGTAGAATTTAAAATTGGGGACAGGGTTCTAATGAAGAATCAAGCAAGGAAGAATAAATTTTCACCAATATGGATAGGACCGTCTGAAGTTTTAGCAATAAAAACCCCAGTTACTACCGAGATTTCGATAAATGGGAAAGCAAATAAAATTCACAACAATTTACTAAAATTGTTTCATGGGAATTAGAAATAGACAGTTAAGGTGTTAGAATTTTAAACAAAACGGAAAGTAAAGCGAAAAAGTAAGTAGTATAGGATACATATTATTAGTACAATTATGAGGATAAAATAAGTGTTGTACTATAGAAGATTTATTAAAAGTATAAAAAAGAAATGATTCATAAAAAACAGAATTAAAAAAAAAATAAATAAATAAAAAATATTACAAAGAAAGAAATTAGGAAAGTAGTGAATAAGAAAGCATATTTGTGGCCAGAATACGGCTATGTGAAATAAGTGGAGTAGAGGAAACTACTTACGGAAGGAACAGTTAAGAAAAGGTTATGTAATCAGGATACAGTAGAAAGGAATATAAATGAATAAAAATAATACTTATTTAAATGAAACAGTTATATAGCCAAGATATGGCAGGAGGAAAAATAAGAAACGGAGAAAACCTAAAGTTACAGGCAAATGTGTTGGCATCTTCAAAGTGAACAACGTTGTTACAGAATTCCCTCGCAAGGATTAAATTCTAGTACAGCGCATTCCACTTGTAGATCCCAAAATAGTGCCACTTTATTTTAAATAATTCTGTAAATTTTGTTTTGGATTTAAAATAGTCATTAAAAAATTAAATGTTATTTAAAAAAAAAAGCATATTAATTGATAATAAAGAAATTCGAAAACGTCCAATGAAGACGCAATAAAACATAATAAGTAAATGATACAGAAAGAAAAAAAAAATAAAAAATAATGAAAGAGACAAATTATTTTTACTTAAAGAAACAATGATAAAAGGAAAAATAATTTTACAAAGACTTTACAAAGAATTTTAAAATTGGAACAGTAAATATCAGAACAAAAGAATAAAATAAATAAATAACAAAACTTAAAGGAAACTAAATTCTCACTACGGGAAAATATGAAGTAAAGTTATAAACTAAAGATATTGAATTGGAGAAATAAAAATGAAAAATTAATGCTTAAAAGAACAAACCAAAAGAAAAGCCTATATTGAAATTTCTTACTGTTTATTTATATGTAAATGCGCTTACGCATAAAAACATTGACAAGAAAATTAAGATTTGCATAAAAGTATAAAAAACAAAAATAAAAATTAAATTGAATTATATCAAAATTAGAAAATACAGATTAATGACAATGACATTAACGTCAAATACAGTTGATTCATTGAAAATATGTATATTAAAAATTGTGTAAATAGAAAGAAAAATATAAAAATAAATTTAAAGAGATTTAACGAAGTTAGAAAATTAAAAGGAATTGAAATCCTTGAAGTCGTATGTTGAGTTGATAACAAGGTAAATGTGAAGTAAAGTTAAGATAGAAACAATATTAATAATTAATAAATTTGATAGCAGAAAAATGTATTAAGATATGGAGAAACAGAATACAAATGTTTACAAAATAAATAATACGTTAAGGGTCGAACTTATAAGTTATGGTCACTGAATATTTTAAAATTTGTTGAAAAAAAAAATTATGTATAATGGAAATTAAGAATACAACATTTGAAGAATACGGCTATATCAAGGGTCTTGTATGCATCGACATAGCAAAAACACAAGAAGCGGAGGTTGAAGCAGGAACGAGATATTCAAGTAAAAGAAGTAACGAAGACTTTTAATTGTGTCTGAACCAGTAGAGGGAAGAAATCCGTTAGTGAACGTTATTTGAAGTACAAGAAAGAGAATATGAGTTTGAAAGAATTACATGGAAGCAGTAAGTATTGGTTAAACTGATTGCAAAGTTTCTTGACGAACATTAAGACAACACAGCAAATTGAAGATGTGTAGAAAGCGCAGACATGGAAAAGTTGCATCGCAAATAATAATTTCATAACTGGCCGCAGCTCATTCATTCATCAGATGATTTTCGCAGAAACAAAAGTGTACAAATGTGTTACATACTTCGTAATAGTTTGAAATTTTATTACTTTTAACATTTTTCTTAAATTTATGCTGGCAATTTTTCTTGTGGAGCATATGGCGAAGGAAGATAATAATAGCCTTTACGATAACGTATTGGCCGCATCATCAGCAAAATTAATTATAATGAAGTCTATAACACTACGAGGTTGTTCAACAATAGATTGGGTGAATAAGGATATTTTGTTTATACATCCGATATCAATAGAGTAGCTGAAGGATTTGTTGAACTTGACAGGCTATAACGCAAAAAGTTCGGAGCTTGTATATGAAAACAAAAAGTTAAAAACTGTTTACACAACTTGGTACCATGAAATTAGAAAAGACAACCATTGAGTCACCATCAGTAGCAGTAGCACCAGAAGCGGAACATAGATAAAAGATACCTAGTGGAGCATAAGCAGAACGAATCAACGAGGACGAGATGTCACCGATATATACAAGACATAGGGAACTAGTAAGATTTAATGGGTTTCAAATGAGATTTTACATTTAACAATTATTTAAGATATCAAAAGTAAAACGAAAACATAAACATTCACAAGAACTATACAGGACAAAATGTGTTTATAACAAATAAAAATTTAAGTTAGTCGAATTTGGAACTGATAATGTATTGTCATGTAATGTTATGTAATTTAATGTAATGTACAAAAGAACTGAATAAGAAAAAATTTGTTTATAGTCAGTTTCACAGAAGAAGAAGAAAAAAAAGTAATTGAAGACATTATATATTAAAGGTCTCTATCCAGCTCTCAAGTAATTACTCAAGAAAAAGTTACTTAAGTTTCTTGAGTGTAAAAAAGTAGTAGACAAGTAATTTTGACGGCGAGAGTTTTGACAGTTCCAGCATTGTATCATTTTATATTGAAAATTTAGGCTGATTTGTTTTCATCAAACATTGAAATAAATTTGTTGCAATAAATATTAAAATAATTCATTAAATAAGTAATGGCTGAATTGCAAAGGTAAGTAATAGAGTAAAGCGTTTGTTTACATTAATTAATAACGTGCGTGATTTGTAGTGATAATTTAGTTTCGCTTTTAAATTGTGGAATATTCCTGGCTGGCATGGAGTTAATGGAGGAGGAGGAAGAAGAGGAGGAGAAAATAAAGCGTCGGCGAAGTCCCAGGTATTGGGTGAACCCATACCTAAAGGATCGGAATCAGAAGGGGAGGTTCTTTACTGACTTCCAAAATTTGCAAAGTGCACCACAACTATTTTGTGAAAATTTTCATATGTCGCCTGCAATTTTTGACAATTTATACGAGCTATTGCTTCCCCACTTGGCTCCGAAACGGAACACTAGGCCAAAATATTTTATCCCTGCCAAGGCCAAACTCACCATTGTTTTAGAGTAAGATTTTTAATATCTTTTTTATAGCTTTTACATCACATACTATTTTTAGATATTTAGCATCTGGTGACTTACAACGTCATCTTGCTTCCTGCTATAGAATAAGCAAGCAACACTTTGGCAGAATTATTGATCAAGTTTGTGAAGCGATATGAAAAGTTGGCAGACCGCTTCTTCCGGACAGCTTTCGACCGCTTCTCGGAAGACATCTGCACCTCAAAATTGACTGCCTCTTCTTCTCCCTCCGTAGAAATGTTCATGTGCATGTCTAAAATATTCTTTTATTAATTTTAAATCAATTAATCAATGATATCAATAAAATTATTTACCTTTGAATGTTGGTTGCCAAAATTTTACTTGAAGTAATAATATAACTTGCATATATTTCTTGACATTCACAGTGTTACCGTTGTCACTTTTCAATGAAAAAAAAGTAGTAACAACAGAAAATTTTTCTTGCGAGCTGGATTCTCTTTCAAGTAATTTTGACAAGGAAAAATTACTTTTCGATTACTTCTTAGATTTATGTATGAAAATAAGCTTTACTTGAGAGCTGGAAACAGGCCTTAAGCATACATACAAACATAGTCAATACGCAAAAAGCAAAGTCATCGAAAATTTCAACCTCTTCAAGGTAAAAATTTTCTTGGTCAAAGGGGGGAGGAATGTTGTGACTAATTAGTCACAAACGTTAATAATTAACTTAAAACAGTTATGATTGCAATGAACACTGATCTGCCTCAATTGAAAGTGAGTAATCAGCATTCATTGCAATTCAAAAGTCAAGCTCATGGTTAATAAGCGACTAAATAGTTGAGTAAAGAATATGCGTATAAAGAAAGCCAGCTTGCTATTTTAGCTGCGCTTCTGTTAACATGACTTGACTACTGTTTTACAAAAATGCAGTCGTTGCATTTTTGGACTTTGGCTTATTAAGCGCGAGGTAAATATTTAAATTGATATTTTATTGTTGTAACCAACATGGTTATGAAATCTGAGCCAAAGTTCCCATGGCTGGGCAGTCGAGTATGAGTGTATGTATGTTTGTTTTAGAAGAGTAGCGGCAGTATTAAAAATGTATGTGCATGCAAATAAGCATGAATAATTGTTTTGTTTATAAGAATAAGAATACTATTTTGTGTATCTAAAATAATAACAATGAGATTGCCTAGGTTAAGAATTTTACTTTAAGGTTGTTTATATTTTAAGGTTAAGTTATTGAGCCAAATAGAATCTCACCCAAGAATGGAAAATTGTAACTAAGTTAAGAAAATGAAGAAGAAGAAAGCGAGATCAGATTTGTTATAAATATCTGATCTCTGCAAATAAAGTGGGGAGTTGAAAAAATAAGATAGAGTGACGAGAGTGGCTCTAAAAATAAAAGTGAAGTATTAAATTAAAGGAAAAACTAAATAGAGACTTTTTATTCAAATCAAAAGGAACAGGGTGAAAAATGGACAATTTTGGTAAGTATTCTTTCGGTTTGGGAACCACTAAAAATCCCCATTAATTTTAACCTATCGCGGCAGCCTCACGCCTGCCTATTGAATGGCATAAACCACCATGCCTCCCAAACAAAGAGGTGGTTAATATAGCAAAAATTAGGGAGATTGTAGGACTTACGCGTATCCTCAGCGGAGGATACAACAATATCACGAATTAAAATCCAATGAAAAATCCATACTTAGTTTTCGCGTTTCTGATGAAATCCTTTACAAGCAATACTTCAAAACGGGGAAGTACAGGTTTTTTGTTTTAGGCAAGCTTGCAGCGGACTTACGCTGCGTCTACACGTAACAATTGTTATAAAAATTGTTTATATCCGTATTATTTGTCAAATTTTTGTCAACTTCACGCAAATTGTCTAGCGTGACGTAGGTAGGCTTAACAATTGCAAGACAATGAAGGAAATTCGTTGTATTGTTTGACGTTTCTTTTGGTTTTAAAATTTTTGTATATTTTAATCATTTTAACTCGAATTTTTTAGAAATGTTTAAGGTACTACTTTGAACGATTACAACTCCGCTAAAACAAAAGATACAAAATTTGTTGATATTTCGTTGGATAATCTCAAAATTTTTGCTCCGCTATCGCACATGATACGATGGTGTTGATATATGGATTGAAAAGCTGATATTTTTCTAAAATACAAAATTATATTTTTTTTTTTATGGTGAGTAGTTAAAATTATAGATCAATAAAACTTAACACGTGCCATAAGCGTAAATTACCCTGTATATTGAAAATTTTACAATATAGGAGGAAACTAAGTAGAGATTTGAAACCAGCGTTGAAAGTATATATAGGAATGATATTGGGTTTACCGGATACGAAATTTGTAGACTTGTATTATTTATTTAAACATATTTGAATATAAGTAGACTGCTAGTTTTTAGCTGTATGTATATAAAGTGCCTCGACCTGTATGGGGTAAAAAGTTATATTTTTACCCCTCTAAAAATGAACCTTAGTCTCTATTCTAACAACTCCCAAAATATTTAAGCTGTTACGATAATCGCCAGTGAGCTAAGTCATTTTGCAAAAACCTCCAAAATTCATGTTTTCCGTAATTATATTGGCTGGTGCAATAGTTTTTGCAAACTTTGTCATGGGCACCTGCATATAGGGGATAATAGCATTTGTTATGAGTACCCCTGGTATTTGCCTTAGCGCCCTCTAGCGTGGCAGTGCACACATTTTTTTCCATTTAGATGTGGCATCTCGGTGGGGTTCGAAAACATTCGGGCGAACAAAATGGCGATAAACATGCTTGAGGTGGATAAACACCAACAACAATAGCTAAATTACTTTCGGCGCGAATAAACCGGTCTGAAAAATGGCGTGATCCGACACGCGCTTGAATCGGTAGCCAATGGGAATACCGAAACAAGCGTCGGTTAACGGCCATTTTTCGACGTGTCATCCAAAAGTCTAAACAAACCATTACCTACTCCCCTCGGTTATGGTCGATTCCACCGAAAAAGGAGCGAAGTTGGAAAAACATCGGTAGTTTGCCCGTCTAAATGCCTCGAAAAGGAATGCGTACTCACCTTAACCGATGACATGTGGCAATACTGCCAAAGTACCTAAAATCATTGAACTAGACCAAAATGTAACCCTAGGTTGCTGTAGCTGAGGTTCGTGATTATGCAAAAGTGAGCAAAGGTAAAAGCTTCAAGTATCAACGCTGATTATAATCTGTAACCAAAAAGTGGAGAATAACAAAAATTTGTTGCCGTATGATTCTGCGTTTTGTCGTCTGGCTGCCAGTTATGTATACATACACGCTATATATACGCAGCTATAAGTTAAACGAGCTGTAAATATACGTAATGTATAGTTGTGCATAATGGTCAAAAACAGCAAAAAAAAATCGTGTTCGTGTGTGTTTTAATTAAATATCTACAGAATCAACAGAAGCTCAACTAGAAAACAGAAAAAAATTAAGTTAGACGCTGTCAATACAAATCAAAACTGATCAAACGGACACACAGGCATACACAACTTCTTCTGCACTATTGGAATATTACAGCCCAGGACACCGCTAGTAGCCGGGGCAAGGCATTCCAACTGCCGAACAAAAAGGATTTTCAACGCTTAGAGAGATTTATATAGATGGGTATATATGAAATACTGATTGTAACCAATTTGGAAAAGTTGAATGATAAATGTTCGTTTGCTAGAAGCAACAACAGCATTAACTTTAACACAAGAAGATATATTATATGTTCAAATACAACAATAATATCAGCAGCAGCAAAGAGAACAAAATTGGAAGTATCATCACCAACAAGAAAATGGTCATCACCACGAACAGCAATGGCAGAATTAGCCAAAACAGTCAGTGTCAACAGTTACGCTTACCACTCATATGTTACCAGTGGCAAAAACAACGTCGCACCATTTGTATCCATTTCATGTGGTAACAACAGCAAGGACATCACTACCACCGACAGCAGCAACTCTCAACATAGCGCCCAAAACGCCAACCTATACAGCACCCCATAGTGCAGTCTCATCTCTAGCCCTCCATTACCCCAGCAGACAGACAGACAGACAGCCCGGCCATCAACATCGCGAAGGCAGCAGCACTCACCAAGAAGCGGCTAACGCTTCGCGGCCTGGCAGCTGCTACCGAAAAAACACCAACAAAATCATCGACGTCACCACACTGCATCACCAACCGCATCAACACCCAGCAAACCACCCGGAACCTCACTCAGCATCGCCACTCGGACCACGCAACACCTACGCCCACAAATGCAGCGTACACGGCCATCATCGCCAGGTTTGAGACAGGTTTACCTGGGCTTGGTAAGCGTCTGTCATAGATTTTGTTTACACAAAGTTTTTTTTGCAAACAAAACACATACCTATCTACAGAAAATCCAATGTGTTTTACGTAGACACCTGCCGTGTAGGCTTAATTCTACGGTGCTCCATAGCGTGGGACCGAAATATTGCGTCGGCCAACGCCCCTTTGAGGGTTCAAAGGTACCAAATTAGCTAAATGTTGTGATGACATGTCGCAACCCTTGGTAGGGGTGGAGGCCTATCTAAAACCTCTTCCGTACTCTGGGGTACGGCACCCGGTTTGAGAATGCAAACCTACACCGAGCTGAGCAGCTCTACCCGCGATATAGGTGATAAACACACAGCCACCACGAATCTCCCCGAAGGGCCGACCCAATCAGTCAACCTGGCATATGCCAAGGGGCTACTGACTGCCCGTGGTACCATCTTTTAAGTCTTTGGTCAGACCTCGAAGCATACTAAAAGCATACTCCTACCAGTTTTAGCTCATCACAGCTCCGGACTGGTAACCAATAAAACAAAAATGGACAAATCAACAAAAGATCGAACAGCCACATTCACACACCATTCAATTTGAACCAACACATTCACACAAAGCAGAACGAAAAAACGAATACATCAAACTCAAAAACGCCTGGCACGCCGCCTCTCAAACACCTGACATGCATACTGATCCAACCTAGAAACTTGCTCACAAGAAGCGAGTGCGTTTATTAGGTCGAAATCCCCATTCTCACGTATCACACCCATTGCACGCAAATCACGAATGTCTTCATAAAAAGAACACTCACGAAGAACATGCAACCAGTCCTCATAGACTGCCCCACAATCACACTCCGCAGTCACACTCAAGTTTCTCTCATGCAAGAAAGCATTGAGAGAACCATGCCCAGTCAAAAGGAAACCCAGACTCAAGCTAAAGCAAAAGTCAGGGCGACCATTCACAAACATAACATCACGTATAAATTTATACGTGACCCTTCCATTCAAAGATTCATCCCATCTAGATTGCCATCTAGACCTCACACACTCATTCATACGCCTTACGTCAGAGTGCGAAACCCATTCAAACAATAAGGAGGGCACATCTTTCCCGATCCCATAAGCAACACAGAGTTGCATTACTACAAGATCAAGAGGAGGTACCCCCAACAACACTTGTAAAGCATCCGTAGATACTGTACGACACACAGGCATACACCCAATCATAATGGCTCTCTGACAAGAGAGTATCTTTCGATATCCCACAGCAGACCTGACCACGTGACCCCATACAGGAGCACCAAAAGTCGCGCAAGCAACAAATAGGCCCCCATACATAAGCCGCACAGCCCGCCTACTGAGGCCCCATTCACTCCTAAGCAGACGACGCACACACCCCACGACCGACAATAATCGGCCCTTCAATGTCACCAGATGGGCAACAAAGTTCATACGTTCAGACATAGTTATCCCCAAATACTTGACTTCAGTCGCATATCTGAGGCTAACCCCATTCGCTCTTACACATGGATTTCGACGCAACGATAACCTGCCTTTCAGCAGCATCGTCACAGTCTTGTCCATGGCCACACTCACACCAACACCCCTCCCCCAATCGCACACCATGCCCATGGCCGCACCTGCCCTAGCCTCCAGCTCAGCACGAGACTGGCCTTCAACCAAGACAAGGAGGTCATCAGCATACGCACAACATTTATACAGTTGACGAAGCCGCCTTAGCAATGGATCCATCATGAGGTTCCAAATGAATGGACCACAGATAGACCCCTGCGAACAGCCCCGAACAACATCCATCCACACACATTGGTTTACACCAACAACACATGCACGCCTGCCAGAAAAATAACTCCTCCAGAGCTTAATTTCCTGGCACCCAATCACACTCAACCTATCTAAAACTTTCTCCCAGCATAGATAGTCGAAAGCCCCCTTGAAGTCAATAAATAACCCCAAGACATACTTGGAGCCACTTACCGCAACAACATTCTTTACAAACATCCACGCATCAATCACACTTTTGCCCTTACGAAAACCAAATTGATTTTCGCAAAGGCTCGCATTCACACAATCAAGAAGTCGTTCCACCATAACCCTTTCCAGCACTTTTCCAAGCACCGGAAGTAAGCTAATACCCCGATAGGAGCGAGGATTGCTCCTCAACCTATCAGGCGACTTCAAGAGCACAATCACTCTTGCTTCCTTCCACACAGTGGGGAAGTAAGCCTCAGACACACACTTTGCATACATAGCCTCGAGATACTCAGGAATAACCTTCCAGATGGCTTTACCCATCTCTCCAGTCATACCATCCATACCAGGAGACTTCCGACTTCGCAAAAGACTGATACCATACTCAATCTCCCCCCCCCCAAAGACGGAGGATCCAACTCTTCTCTGGATTGAGAAGAGATTCCACCCTCCGATCTCGGAAAGAATGAGCTCAACAAAGCATGGACACAATCACTCCATTCAGACAGAATGGTATCGCCAAGACGAATACAATTCACATCTGTAGATCTGCCCCGCCCACGACATATTTTATATGCCATGCACCATGGGTCATCTCTACAGCGGTACACAAAGTCTCTCCATTCTTTCTCTTTCACACTTACAAGCATATGCTTGTACTCACTCAAACATTCCCTATATCGCTGTCTATGCTGGAGCACTTCAGGATCCCCAACCACTCTAGCCCTTTGGAATCTCTTCCTTAGACGTCTGAGTAGCCTCCTTTTTACCCCCAACTCCCTAGTCCACCACTTCACTCTGCTACGATTTGCCACTTGACACCTCGTAAGCAAAGCGTCGTTGGCACCCTCAACCCAATCACACAACAGAGCAATTTGCTCATCCACATTCATACATCTAAAGTGTTCAATCGGAAAGCTCATGGCCATTTCATAAAGAAATACACCATAAACATCCCAATTGACACCACGTGTGCGCCATCGCTTCAAATTCACCCGATCACGCAACACTCGCTCGTAAGTAAGCACAACCTCAATAAGGTTATGATCACTCACACCACATCCACCTCTCACTCTCCATTCAAACTCAAACATACCGAAGGCCAAGCTGTTACCGATTGTAACATCGATATCACTCACCCCTCTTGGCCCATCGAACGTATACCACTGGCTTGGCTCATTCAACACACACAAACACCTACTCAAACACCATTCACTCAGCATCTCACCCCTAATGTGGTTCTGGTAACCAGACGCATGTCTGGGTGCCTTACTGAACCACATAGGAGATGATGCATTCGCATCCAAACCCAGGACCAGTGGCTTGCTACTCGCAAGTAATAGCAAGGAGTCCATATATGCAAGATATGGCTCAAGAGGATCACCGAACTTGCAATACAAGCTCGCCAGATACACACTTCCAAACACACCATCCACACACACACACACACCCCACTCACTCACACTCACAACCATGCATTCAACATCAATGTCATTAACAATCACAGCAGAATTGCACCTCGTATCAGGAAATACCCTCAAAGTAGAAGGTAAGCCCCGTAAACAACCATTGGCTGAGTACGGCTCCTGAACAAGAGCAAAGCCGATGCGACCATCAAGCATCAATGCACCCAAATCACACATAGCAGCATATGCACCCTGACAGTTGAGCTGAAGTATTTTCACACTCATTCTAGTGTCTTGCTCTCGCCCTAGCCAGTACCGCACAATGCAGAGGGCACGCCTCCGTCAGCATGCGATGCGCAGAAGGTAAACCCTTAAACGCACAATTGCGGCAATTCAACGGATTGCCGCACACCCTAGCAATGTGGCCAGACTGACCACAACAAGAGCAAACCACTTCCTTCACTCTACACTCACTCACCCTATGGTCCAAACTCATACAACGATAACATCCCAGGTGCTGCGTGTAAGCCCTCACAAAAAATGAGAACCACTTAATATAGCAACGGCCGACGTCGAGAAGGGATTCCATGGCAGTGCCACAACCCTCCAGTATGACTGCCGAAACTCCATTATCTCCCACTTTCCATGGAGGACTGACCAGCTTAACACCCTTACGGAACTCATCCTCAGTCATCTTGTCCTTGAGATTCATCTCATATAAATCACCCATGAACTCGTCAAGGGTAATTCGTGAGTGAACCCCCTGGACCACAACACGCTTATTCAGTCTTTTGTTGACCATTACGTCCAGACCGACTTCCGCGAACTTAACGTTCTTAGAAATACGGTCACGCTCAGCAATTGAAGGGGTACGAATAAGTGCCCCACCACCACGAATCGGCTTGACTTCATGGACCCGCACACCAAGTGTAGGACCAACCTTGTCAACGACGTCCTTGACCACCTCCTGAGGCGTAGCCTTGCCCTTGCTCTTCACAACCAGCGACCATGTTTCCACAACAGGCTTAGCCGGTGCAATCGGCACAGAGACAGGCACAGCAACTGCAGCAGGAGCCGCAGACGCCTTAACCCCCTTAACCCCCAATGCAGGAAAGCCTGCCAAAGGCAAATCACTTACTCTCGTTTGGGTTACATCCAAACGCCCCTTCAACCACTCGTTCTCAGCAATCAGGGACATCAGTATGATTTCATACTCCCCGGCAATATCAATAATACTCCGGGCCAAATTGCCCTCCATGTTTGCCTCAAACACCGTCTTTACCAATTCGCTGGTAACACCCTTCAACAAGACAAGAGGTGAATCCTCCCGCCCTGCAGTTACCCCAGGAGCAGACCTCCCAGACACCGCACCGCCAGTCAAGGGCACCTCGGTCAGCCGTCCTTTGGAGTCACCTGACAAGCGACCACCAGTCAACGACGCGCTCGATGCGACCACCCCTTTACCGGGGCAGACCACCTCAACCACACCGCCAGACAATGGCACCCCGGTTGACCTCCCTCCAGACCCAACTGCGCCAGCCAAATTAAAACCAGACGCTGGTTTTCCCAACAGGGCATCACCTGTCACCGACACACCCCCCGGCAAGAACTCGTCAGACAAACCGTCCGACGAGGACCCGTCAGCCAGTGCCCCGCCAGACAAAAGCGAGCCTGCGGTCAACCCTCCGGAATTCCACCCCCTAGGCTTAGCCCCCTCCGATTTACCCCCAGACAACGGCACACTGCCCAGTAAGATCCCCTCCGTCATTCCGGTCGTATCGTCCAAGTTAGACTCCCCCAAAGGCCCCACCGGCAAGGTAGCCCCCTTCAATCCCCCAATTGGCTTCAACCCTTTCGGGTTTCCACCATCCGGACGATCTTTAGGGACGTCCCCAACTCCAGAAGAGCTCTTCGGCAAAGCCTCACCCTTCCCCTTACCAACGATAGCCGCTGCCTTCTTTTTCTTGCGAACGGACGGATTCCCCCCACACTTATCAACAACCGGACAATTCGCTCCCGATTCACCTCCAGCCTTCAACTCGGCAGAAGAAATGGATTTTATAATCCCATACTTCCCCTCACACCTAATCCTATCCATCGAAGTCTCCGACTTCGCCTCCCTCGAGACCTCACCCAATCCCTTCTTCCTCGACCTCTTCAATCTCTTCAGCCTACCGTCAGGAGGCGACGCATCGCACCCTGACGCATCACTCGATGTCATAATCAAGCCCTGTAGCCTCACCCCAACTATAAATTTATAGTTTAAAACGCTCACAGGCAAAAAATTGGGAATTTCCTAAAAATCCCGAAAATCCCACGAAAAATCGGGTAAACTGGGATTTCCGAAAAAATCCCTAACCAAAAATCAAACAGTTGTGATATCCCGTGGGATTACACAAACGTTTCCACAACCTATCAGTCAAAAAGTTTGACAGTCAAAAGTTCGACAGTCAAACAGGGCCCCCTCAACAGTTTGAGAGTCACCTCAAATTAACTCAACAGTTTGACAGTCACTGTAGTAACAGTTTGAAAGTCACTGGAGTAACAGTTTGAGAGGCACTGGAATAAATCGAACCCGAAAAAGTTTGAGAAGCACTGGAATAATCAAGTTTAGGAAGCACTGGAGTACTAACCCAAACCAAATACAACAACCGCCCGTGGGATGTAGTAGGTACACCCACCTCTCAGACAGACAGCCAACAGGTGGCCAAAAAGTCAAGTTTCAGGCAAGTTCAAGTAAGTACTGGAACAAGCTTCAGGCAAGTTCAAGCAAGTACTGGAACAAGAATCACGTGACAACAACTAAAGTGACGCCGATAACGGCACACTCAAAGAATGTGCTGTACTCAATAACCTTGCTACTATAAAAGCAACAAAAAATCATAGAATACAGCAACAAAATACAAGCAATTAGCTTCAAATCAATTAAAATACAATATATTTAGTAAAATGGCAAGGAAAACTCACCTGAAACCAATATACTATATTAACAACACTATATAATTTCACCCGGATGAAATACTTCCACTATAAGCGCACACAATTTAAAGAAAAACTTTAATAAAGCACACACTTTAAAAAACACGTCTAACCAGCTCGAGAGCACAATCAGAAGTGAATTCATACCTATCTACAATATGAATTTGTTTTTTAAAAAAAAAAATATCTCAAAGTCAACATTTATTAAAAACGATTAAATACGACATTCGTTCCGTTTGTCGCGGTTTTGCAACATTTGAACTAATTTATTATCGATACTTATCTATATGATTTATCTATTATATACGATATAATAAGTTAAAACGGTGCAAAGAAGCACCAAAGTCTGTTTCAACTGATGATTTGTTTTGGTTTAATCTAAACATTTGATGTAAAGATTTAAAGATAACTATAGATTTAAATCGCATTTATAATTTTTTCTCCAGGCAAGACATGCAAATTTATTGCTAATCGTTAAACTTACTTAATTTTGAATTTGCTCATAACTTGCTCAGTTAAGTTTTTTTCTTAAAGCTAAGTTAAGCAGTTCGTTGTGTCGGAGTACAATTTGTTTTCGGGTTTTTTTTTTATTTAAATCAAAAATGGCATCAAGGCCAACAAAACATTCCTTATAGATCACATCATCGACGTTTCGTTTTAGTTAATTTTAAGCTATACAATTTTTAGCATCTATCAATATTCTAGTTTTTAGAAATATACATATATACAAATCAAACCTAATATAATGTAAAACTTAGAGGAAAATCATTTGGAAGAAGACAATACTATAATAAATATAATACAAATTAAAACGAATGGGAATTAAAACAATATTGTCGAAACGGAATTCAACTAAGAACTAAACTGAAACTAAACATTGGGCCGAATTAAAACAAAAATAAAACCTAATTCAGAAGTAAAATTAGATCACAGTAAACAAAACTTTAAAAAAAAAATCGAAATCGAATACAAACTAAAACTAATAGGAACTAAAATTAAAACCTAATTCTAAGCTAAAGTAAAATCCAATTCTAAACAAAAATAGAATTTAATTCGAGCTTAAAAATAAATCTAATTCTAAAACGTTAAATAAAATTTACTTCGGTCTTAAATAAATCTTACTCTAAATACGAATTAAAATTTAATTCGAAACTTAAATTAAAGCTAATTACAAATACAAAATAAAATTTAAATTGAACTAAAATAAATTGGATTCTAAATACCAAATTAAAATCTAATTAGTGATAAAAATAAATCTAATAAAAAACCTAAAATTAAATTTAATTCGAACTTAAAATAAAGATAATTCTACATACAAAATAAAATTTAAATCGAATTAAAATAAAACTGATTATGCAAAAAAAATTAAAATCTAATTAGAGACAAAAATAAATCTAACTCTAAAACCTAAAATAAAACTTAATTCAAAAATGAAAATAAATCTAATTCTAAATACAAAATATTAGATTTTATTTAAATAAAATGAACCTAAAATAACCTAAAATAAAACTTAATTCAAAAATAAAAATAAATCTAATTCTAAATACAAAATAAAATCTAGCTCAAAAACCTAAAATAAAACTTAATTCAAAAATAAAAATAAATCTAATTCTAAATACAAAATAAAATCTTACTCAAAAACCTAAATAAAACTTAATTAAAAAATGAAAATAAATCTAATTCTAAATACAAAATAAAATCTAATTCGGATTCAAAATAAATCTAATTCTATATACAAAATAAAATATATCTCGAAACTTAAAATAAATCTAGGTCTAAGTACAAATTAAAATCTAATTCTAAGCAAAAGCGAAAGTTAATTCGAACTTAACTAACTTTAATTCATACTTAAGATAACCTCTGGATTGAAATAAGCTAACAACATGTATCAAAATAGTTTTAAGGAAGAACAAAGAGTATATTTTTTGTATATATGAAAAAGGTAGCAATAAATGTGTTCGCTGGAGTTTTGAAAAAAAAATATGAGTAATTAGTAGAAAGAGGAAAGGTGGCGTTAAGCAGATGGGGTGATGGCGTAAGTATAAAAAGTCTTGGGGTGACCTGATAATCGGTGCAGGGTCACCATGGCTGGTCTTTGTTTTTGAGGCCAGAAGGGGTGGGCTAGCCAAGGGCGATCGGACTCCATCCAAGATCGACCCACGAGACGTGCCAACGTGGCAACAGCGAGCAACTGGCTCAGATTCCTTCCTAATTTTCAGCACTTTCGCGTAAAATAATCGGTTTCTTTGTATCTTCCTTCGAGAGTTTAATCTTTTGTATGGTTTATCGGGTTTTTTACCAGGCGGTATGTTTTTTTGAATAAACTGGTACGATTTTATTCGTGTGAAGTTTCCGTCGGTCGGACCAGGCTGGCAAGAATACCACCCCATCCGGCGAGCCTTAGCCGCGCAATACGCCAGCGTACCAGTGCTGCCAGAGGGACGACAGGGGTGCACAACAAAGGCTACCTTGCCACATGACGCACCAGCCACATACCACAAACGGTGGGCCGGAAACATGACAACTTAAAGTAAAAATTAAATGAAACAAATATTTGTACCTATATTTTAATTTTGAAAAAAATTTCATCAAGATTGGTAAATCCTGACTACGGCCCTGGCATAAAATACTGGCGTTATTTTTCATGTACCTTAATTATTTCTAAAAAATTCGAGTTTAAATGATTAAAAAAATACCCTCCGAAATCACATAAAATAATACTTACATTTGCAAAATACAATATAATATGCATTTAAAACTCTAAAATATGCGCTAAAAAAAAGGTAAAATATGCAATGAAAAATATTTTTCTTATATTTTATTATCGGTTTAAAAAAAATATTGCATTTAATTAACAAAAAAAAACCATTCATTTTTAAATACATATAAAATTAATTCATCAAAAAAAAATAAAGTGCATTTAAAAGTACCTAATAATTCTAAGTTATCTTTTTCCGTATGTCGAATTAAATTTTAATGGTTCCAAATAAAAAAAAAGCAAAATATGCAAAAACCACATGAATTTATTGTATAAAAAATATACGCAATTAATATGCAAAAATAAGCATTTTTTTTAAGTATGCAAAACCATGGATGTATTGAAAAATATTTAAAAATATGCACTAGCTATTGAATGCCATTTAGAAGGAATTTTCATGATTTGCAAAGATAACTTAACCATTTGCGCTTTAAGATGCCCAGTAAAAACTTGCATTTGCATGAATTTCCTAGCCCTTAATCTCTTTGCCAATGTCCTGCTGCGTTAGGTGTGATCGATGCTTTTCTCGCTGTTATCAATAAATTTTGTTTTATATAACGAATAACATCGTGTTCTAGTTAAGCAAGCGGTGAACAAGTTCTGCTTTAAAGCCGAAGAGTGCTCTGCACTGCTCGGTTCTTGTCGTTTAATGAATTGGTTATGTTCTGCTTGACTTAACAGAGTTATGTTATGTTCTCAACTCGGCACTGTTGGCTCTACTGTTATAGAAAAAACGAGTGCATTTGTGCAGAGGTTTACTTCATACGCTTGTGCTTCTTGTAGAGTAACATTCATGACAGCCGCTCCATCGTAACCCTGCCCGAACATAAAATCGCAATCTATGCCGAAGTCCTTATATTATCTATTATCTGAAAGTCTGTCTTACCTCAGGTCTCAACTCAAAATTGAAGTGGTATGCAACTTTTTGCGCTGTTGCGTTGTAGTTTCCTTAATGCTAATTTATAAGATTTTTATACTTTCACGACCCTAAGGGGATGAGTGGGTTTAACCCCTCAAATTCCCCCTTGTCTGCGGGCATGACTAATTGAACAAAAAAATTAAACCAGTTTGTGCCCTGTTACGGTGGCGGTCATGGGCTCATCATAGTCATGCATTGTTGTTGTTTCAATGAAAATTAAAAATTTGAGGGCGAGAGCTCTCACCACCAGTGTGACCAGAAGATTTTTAAAAAAATATGCTTTTGTTAAAAAAAAATATGCTAAATATTCCTCTTTCAATTTTTATATTCCACAAAAATATTCCACTTTCAATTTCAAAGATATATATCTAAATAAGACTAAATATGTATATAAAAGAAACACAGAAGTAAGCTTAAAAACATTTATTTGATTACTATCACACTTAAATTTATAAAACATAAGTTAATATTAAATAAATTATATTAACAACACGTAAACAAAGCATATATCAGTTGATTTGTAATTTACAAAAGTCTTTTCAAGAATTATATTCTCTTAAAAATAGTCAAATACTTTTCTTACAGAGAAAACTTCATTTTTAAGTCAGAAACATATAGGTGTATTACATATTGTCACCTAAAATATAAAAACCCCCACAACATTTATAATTTTTTGTAGGAGAAACCAAAAACGTTTTTAAATGGGACATATTTTCGATTTAAAAGCCGTTTTTTGGACAAATACCTAAAAATAACTACTTAATAAACGAAATTATGAAGAAATTATCACTTTACAATCAACTATATGTGCTATTTTAAAACGTTTTTGGCTTCTCCTATAAAAAATTATGAACGTTTTTATGGTTTTTTGAATATTAAGTAACGATATACAATATACATAATTAAAATTTAGGCACATTTTCGAGATCAATACTTAAATTGTTGCTTGTATTATTATCATAGAAGTTCGCATTTCTAAATTTTTTTATTAAGCTATCTGGTATTTAATAGGTATTACAACACTTTTTTAAACATGTAGCCACGTTTTTACATTCAACAAATTATTTAAGAGTTTTTCCTGCATTCTATATCGAATTTTCGTTTTAATAAGATTCATATAACTAAAAATTTTCTCAACCTCAGCATTGCTAAATGGTAAACTATGCGAGGAAAGCACAAATTTTGATAAATCTTCTTCAGATTCCCAACTTTGATTTATAACTTTTTTCTGCTTTGTTGCTTTGAATCCACTTTAAAAAATAGTTAAAAGAAATAAATATTGTTTGCAATAATAGGGATATTCACGATGTGGTGCATTTGTGATAAATTTTTACAAATTTACAATACTAACAACTTTGTGAACGAACCTTCAGTAAAGTACATATTGTATTTTTAAAATCAGCTGATTTGGGTATGAACTTCTGTTTGGAAATATTAATTTAAATAATCATTTTACTAAAGGAAATCATACAAAAATTGAAATGAAAGAATAAATTATATTAATTTTTATTAAATAAACTAACAGCGTAGCCGGTAGCTTGCTATATGCTGAGTAGAAATGCTTGTACAATCATCTGATCTTATCTGATACGCAACGAAATTTACACAGAATACAATAGTGTTCCATCGTTCCATTTTTTCCACATGGTTGTATTTTAAAAACTGTGCATTTTGTTTTTGTTGTATTACAAAATTTACTACAAATATAAAATTTTTCAAAAATACACAAAACAAGGGGAAATACAACACATCGTGAATACCCCTTATGTTGTCTTAAGTATATTACTTACTGCTGTAACATAATCCATAAAAAATCCAACCAAACAAACATATAAGCAAATTTACTTCACTTTTTAAGCTGCGTGAATTTATTAAATGAATTGCAATAAAATTGGCAATGAAGACGTTAACCACAAAACGAATTCCTTATATTGCGTTTCACAAGGTGGTTCAGAGATGAAAAAATATAAAATGTCGATAGCCAAAAATAACCACGTAGTATTCAAATAGACATTTTTTAAATATTCCACTTTTTATTCTGCATATTTTTATAAAAAAAATATGCTTCCCGAAGGTAAAATATGCCAAAGTGGAATATAATATTCCACTCAGGGGGTCAATTCCCGTTCTGCGTTATCGTCATATGAAAAGTGTTTTCAGCTTTACACGGAAAACGCGATTCCCGTTGTGTGTTAAAACGGCAACAGCTGTTTATTTTTTGCTAAAATGAAAACAAAGTTAACGCCGGTTGCAAACGCGCGTTATCGACTTGCTATATTAGTTTCTGCTATTTTGTGCTACCGAAAAACTTATCTTGGTTATATATATTTATGCAAAATAAATTATATTTTTCTTTTTTATTGTTTATTTGTAATATATAATTTTACTTCTCAATCAAGTTTATGGCTTTGGGAAAACAATATAAGTCGAAGTGTTCTTTCGCAATTTTGGTGAAGTCTCATAAAAATCTTTGGGTTTTTTCTACATAAATCAAAATAAGAAGGTTGAAGTCATAATGAAGTCATCATCATGTTCAATAAAGTCATTTTTGTAAATATTTTCTACCATCTAATACGTTGCGTACATTTATTTTTCATAAAAGCTTTGTTTAATAGATATTCAGCAACTCTCAAATGCTATTCAGCAACTACTTTCCATTAGGCGAACAAGAATCGCGTTTTTGTGCGCAGTGAAGTGAAAAAGTTATTAAATGAAAAATGATTAAATGAAAACTATTGTGAAAAGATTTTTTTCACTTCACTTTACGCAAAACGGGAATTGACCCCCAGGTCACACTGCTCACCACCACTGTCACCAAATGATTCGACAAAAATATGAAATCATGGGATCAAACAGTGTTGCGTTGTGGAATTATTCACAGCATTTGGGTTAAGGCATTAAAATAGTACATTTTTAGTACGAAATGTATGAAAGCAGTGAGGAAACCTGCTTAATAGCAACACTCATCGGTTGAAAAAATAGTAAAAGTAGCAAAAAGTGTACTGGTGTTCAGGAATCATATGACCACCAGCATAACATACTTCGTCACATAGCTCATCAAACGAAAAAAGAGAGTAAAAAGTGTCATTACCAGGAATCATATGACGACCACCGTAACAACACCCTTTCGGGTTTATAAATAATGGTATTCAGTAAAATTTGTTAAGTCCTGCTAAACTGCTAAATTGTTAAAGTTAGCAGCTGATGATGTGAACGCACCTGCTAAGACATTTTACAATCATGTGCTAAGCTGATATGCCAAAACCAGCTGACAGACTTCTACAGCTAAAAATCTGTTGTTTTAATTACTCGTGTAACCAGAACTCAGTAACGAAAAGTGTATATTAATTTTTATATTACAGTGCGTTAACACTTTCGATACAATTGCTATTCAGAAACTTTGAAATGTTTTAAGTCTCTACCAACCCCATCACAAAATTGTATTTTTTTATTATTAAAAGGCAGTATTTTTACTTTGAAGCTGCAAATCAAAAATAATTTGGTACTTGTTAGAACTCATTCCCAAAACGATTCATCACTACACTCAATAAGTTTGACGTTTCGGACTTAACAAATGGTATCTGCTAAACAAAAACACGGTGCTGAGCTTGTTAACTTGCTAACAAGCTGCTAAGTCTTTTCCCATACAAAATTTTGACAGGACTTAACAAATTTGTTAAGTTTAGCAAGTTAGCAGGGCTTAACAAATGTAGTGAATACCATTATTATAAAAAATATTTCTGGGATGCATGGAGTGAAAAGTGCATGATAAAAATATCTTTAAAAAATCACTTACAGTGTTGCGCAAAACAATACCAACATGATAAGTGCGCTGCAACAAAATCGTGTATGTTTTTTACTATTTGAGATACACAAAAAGGATTATAGGAATCAAAGCATATATTCGTTCATCATATATAAAACAAATTAAATTCAAATTTGGTTTTGTTTTTTTATTAAATTTAAAATTAATGTGGCTACATTCAATTTTTCTGAGAGCAAAACAAAAGCAACAAAACTTGAAAAATTTAAAAAGAGAACAGAAGTTAAAAGAATTACCGGCAAAAGTTACGTTATTGTAAGCCACGTGTTGCTTGTAAGTCATAAACATTTAAGTTTAGTTATGTTTTTGCGCTAGTTGTAACATTTAATGTTCCATTTATAATGGTACGTTTTAAATACTGTGAAGCTCTTAAATTACAAATTATTTGAAACAGTTTGGTATTAATCGGTCAATAGTTTGCAGATTAATAAAGAAATATACCATCACAAAAGACGAAACAACGGTACATTAAAGAGGGCGACCGCGGAAGACATCGCTGACAGGAACATTTGTGGTGTGTTCAAACGAAAAGCATTTGCCGCATCCAAAGAGATTGTTTGGACACTTGATTTAGATATCCATCACAGCACTGTTCGAAGACGAGCCGTTGAGAACGATTTAAGAAGTTACAGACCGGCAAATAAAACTTTGCTTACAGGTGAGGTGTTACAATTCAAACAATTCTGTCTGAAATTGTGACAACAAGTTGCAATTTATTGTTTTTTAGACTCAGTCTTGCAAAAGAGCACTTAAATCGTACCGTTAAAAAAACCGAAAATCGTTTTTTAGCGATGAATCAAAGTTCACCTTGATTAATTCAGATGGGATTTGCACGGTACGGTGCCACCCAGGTACACGACTTGAAGCCCGAAACTGCAAAACAAATTTTAAACATGGAGGCGGTGGCATTATGGTCTGGACTTGTTTTTCCTATAATGAAGTTGAACCATTTCAAAAAATCGATGGAATTATGGATCGATTTGTATATAATAACATTTTAGAAAGCAAGATGCGACCACATTCAGAGTGGTATATGTTTTTCCACATTTCTTTGATTAATTGCATGAACAGCTAATTTTGGCAACTACCCATCACCGCTCGTGAGAAAAAAGCCAGTCTACGCTACTACCTTGTCAAATAAGTACACCATGATCCCGATTAAGCAGGGATCCCATGAACGAGGAAGTCATTACCGTACCGTGAGAGCCGCTCTCGTAACAACCATGGCGACCATAACATTCACCATCATGCTCTGAGAGTAGTTCACGTAACAATCATGGAAACCATAAAATCCACCATCATTTGACACGGTCAGTCATTTGACGTCTGTGGCATGTGGTCGTGTGGATTGATGCTAGCCCTTAACACATCATATCGTGCATTATTTTTTATGGAACACAAACGTGCGATGAATAAATCGGACGATTGTATCGCGCATATTGCATTACTTGCTAATCAAGTAATTATTAGCTAAGGATTAAAAAGCATAAAAATAAAAGGAAAAGAGTCAATAAACTCTGCCAAAAAGTGTTTGTCCTCTTAAATTTATTATTAAGGGCCATTTTGTTCACAAAGGGTATAAATATGATTTAATTCGGGGATAACTATCTCTAGGTTAATTTTATACCAAGCGTATAAATCGGGAGATAAAAAAGTGGGTTTGTTCACATTTTATCCCAGCTTTATGCTTAGAGCATAAATTCGCTCTCAGTTTATCTCGATTTCCATTGGAATGTTAGAGTGTTGCTCATTAATTAAAAAATGTGTGGGGATTTTTGGTTTATTTTTGCGAATTTGAGGGTTAGAGTGAACACTAGGTAAAAATGGATCGCTGATTTTGCATCTGATGTCCGAATTTCAAAATTCTAACATTTTTCTACACAGGGCTGCCAACTAAACATTTTTTTAAGAATTTTAAACATGAAGAAACAGTATTGGGGGTTACTTCTTCCGAATCTGGTGTCAGAATTTTAAAATTCAAGATGGCGGATAAAGTTGCCACCTAATTTCTTGTTTATTTATGCGAAATAAATTTCTCTGGGAGAAACACTAGGTAAAATTGGGTCGCTGATTCCGAATCCGTTGTCAGAATTTCAAAACTCGAAAATTTTTCTACACGTAGGGGTGCCACCTAAAAATGTTTTATTTTAAGAATTTTCAACATGAGGAAAGAGTATTGGGGGCCGCTCAGTTCGAATCTGAAGTCAGAAATTTAAAATTCAAAATGGTGGATAGGGTTGCCACCTTAATTTTTTGTATTTTTATGAATTCGGGACTGGCAAAAAAAAAATGGTATGCAAAAAATGGGTCGCTGAATCCGAATCCGTGGCCAGAATTTCAATATGATAAAGTTTTGAAATAATAGGGTTGCCACCTAATAATATGTATTTTTTAGAATTTTAAACATCAATTAACAGTATTAGGGAGCCACTGATTTCGAATCTGAAGTCAGAACTATAAAATGCAAAATGGTGGATAGGGTTGCCACCTTAATTTTTTGTATTTTTATGAATTCGGGGCTGGCAAAAAAAATGGTACATCAAAAATGGGTCGCTGAATACGAATCCACGGTCAGAATTTCAAAATTATAAAGTTTTGAAATAATAGGGTTGCCACCTAATAATATGTATATTTAAGAATTTTAAACATCATTTAACAGTGTTAGGGAGTCACTGATTTTGAATCTGAAGTCAGAATTTTAAAATTCAAGATGGTGGATAGGGTTGACACCTTAATTTTTTGTATTTTTATGAATTCGGGGCTGGCAAAAAAATGGTACGCAAAAATGGGTCGCTGAGTCCGAATCCGTGGTCAGAATTTCAAAATGATAAAATTTTATAATAACAGGGCTGCCACCTAATAATATGTATTTTCAAAAGTAAAAGCAACCCTATTATTTCAAAATTTTATAATTTTAATATTCTGACCGCGGATTCGGATTCAGCGACCCATTTTTGATGTACCATTTTTTTTGCCAGCCCCGAATTCATAAAAATACAAAAAATTAAGGTGGCAACCCTATCCACCATCTTGAATTTTAAAATTCTGACTTCAGATTCGAAATCAGTGACTCCCTAATACTGTTAAATGATGTTTAAAATTCTAAAAAATACATATTATTAGGTGGCAACCCTATTATTTCAAAACTTTATCATTTTGAAATTCTGGCCACGGATTCGAATTCAGCGACCCATTTTTGGTATACCATTTTTTTTTGGCAGCCCCGAATTCGTAAAAATTTAAAATATTAAGCTGGCAACCCTATCCACCATCATGAATTTAAAAATTTTGAGTTCAGATTCGAAATCAGTAACCTCCCAATATTGTTCCCTCATGTTTAAAATTCTAAAAATAAAACATTTTTAGGTGGCAACCCTATGTGTAGAAAAATTTTCGAATTTTGAAATTCTGACAACGGATTCAGATTCAGCGACCCATTTTTACCCTTTAGTTCGCGCCAGCCCCGAATTCGTAAAAATTAAAATTAAGGTGGCAACCTTATCCAAATTTTAAAATTCTGACATCAGATTCGAAATCAGTAACCCCCAATACTGTTTCCATATGCTTAAAAGTCTGTATTTTCAATATTTGACACCAAGTAAATAAAAAATATTAAAATGAGAGTGATGAGAGCGAATTAAAAATCTTATCTCACCAATTTTCACGAGTTAAATATTTCTGGGGTTAAGCTATCTTTTTTTTGCCACCATTTTTATCTCCAGTTTGAAGAGTTAAATGCTTAACTCGCTGTGAACAAATGAAAAACTGGAAAAATCATGGAATTAACTCGGGGATAAATTTATCTCTCTGTGAACAAAATGGCCCTAAGAGCTTTTTTCCTGCATTCATGTTAACTTCACGACGAAAGCAAACGAAATGACGAAAGATTGATCAATCAAGCCCTTACACACATCCAGCCGCTTGACCAGCATTGCAAAATATCTAAAAATTTAGATTTTGATCAATCAAGCCATCAACGTTCCTGTGTAACGCATACAAACAAATACTTACTAACACATATACCTGTTTGACGTCAAATGATACACCGTGTAAGGTGTGCACATAGAAGTAAAATATAAGGAAGCGGTGTAGTTGAAGTGAAATGAAGTATTTTACAAACACAGTGAAGTTGACACAAACACAAAAACATTCAAACAGGGCCGCATTCAATTATGTAGTAAATAAAGGCGTAAACTATTTTTTATTTTTTAGATGCATGCTTAAGGCCTGTTTCCAGCTCTCAAGTAAAGCTTATTTTCATACATAAATCTGAAAAGTAATCGAAAAGTAATTTTTCCTTGTCAAAATTACTTGAAAGAGAATCCAGCTCGTAAGAAAAATTTTCTGTTCTTACTACTTTTTTTTCATTGAAAAGTGACAACGGTAACACTGTGAATGTCAAGAAATATATGCAAGTTATATTATTACTTCAAGTAAAATTTTTGCAACCAACATTCAAAGGTAAATAATTTTATTGATATCATTGATTAATTGATTTAAAATTAATAAAAGAATATTTTAGACATGCACATGAACATTTCTACGGAGGGAGAAGAAGAGGCAGTCAATTTTGAGGGGCAGATGTCTTCCGAGAAGCGGTCGAAAGCTGTCCGGAAGAAGCGGTCTGACAACATGTAAGCAAAATGTAATAAAATGTAAACAAACGCTTTTCCCTATTACTTACCTTTGCAATTCAGCCATTACTCATTTAATGAATTATTTCAATATTTATTGCAACAAATTTATTTCAATGTTTGATGAAAACAAATCAGCCTAAATTTTCAATACAAAGTGATACAATGCTGGAACTGTCAAAACTCTCGCCGTCAAAATTACTTGTCTACTACTTTTTTACACTCAAGAAACTTAAGTAACTTTTTTCTTGAGTAATTACTTGAGAGCTGGATAGAGACCTTTACTATGCAATTTTTATATAGCACCGTTATATAATATGTTGCGTTACCAATTTTTTTACAGATAAAAGCATTGCTAAAATAAAGTAAAAGACATGAACTCAGAATAAAACTGAAACGACAAAAGTTACTTTAAATGATTTTTTAAAAATTCATTTAAAAAAACTATTTTTTATAAACTATTTAATTAATATTAAAATAACACAAAAACAAAACAACTAAAATACATACCAAATTAAACTCTTTTAAAATAAATAGTTTTGTGTAGTTTTTCCCGAACTGTCGGCTTTTAATTAATTTTTTTTTTATATAAAAATACCTAGTTATAGCTTGTAACCTTAGGTTGCTAATCCACTTTAATTTCATGCCAAGTTTTCAAAGAAATTGTAAGCAAATAAATAACTATTAAAGCTTATTCCAATATGAAAAAAAATTAAGGCCCTTGCCACCCTAAATAATGAATGCGCTCATGAAGCAGAACTTGTGTTTTGACAGATGTTCTTCCTCAAAAATGGATTTTTTTTTTGCTCGTGAAGAACTTATGTCAAATAACGACGCTCTATCTCTCTTCCTCAGCGTCGAAAATTCCTTCTACACACGTATAGTGTGTGTGAGTATAACACCACTTCCTTATCTTTTATTTCTATGGGTGTGCATAATACGAAAAATGTACTTCATACTTGAAGAATAGAAATGTCTCCAAAATGGTACGAAAGGTTGTACTTGTGCAACATTGATGAATAGAGTTCTTACACTATTAAAAAACAATGGCAAGTGAGGACTTGTTTAAAGAAGGCTTGAGTGAGGAAGTCATTACTGAAATCGATCGAGAATTTGCCACAGAAGTTGATATATATGATGAAACAATTGAACAGGAAGGTATAAACGATAGTACAAAATTTACGACGCAGGCAGTTCAATTAGATTCTTTTGAAAAAAAGTCTCTTGGAAATGACGCAAATACTAGCAGTAGGTTTTAGTAGTATTAGTTTAAGATGTATGAATACTATATTAATTCTACGTTACATCTAAATCAGGTAAATGTTCACTTCAAGAAAAACTATTTCAACTTCCACTTACGCGAGTGCGAAACTTGATGAAACTAGATCCGGATCTTCATATTGCGTCGAATGAGTCCGTTTTTGCTGTCACACGGTCTGCGGAGCTATTTATGGAATCATTGGCACGGGAATCATTTTCTTATACAGCGCAGGCTAAGAAAAAAACTGTTCAAAAGCGAGATGTTGATTTGGCAATGGCTGCAGTTGATAGTTTAATATTTTTAGATGGCGCCATGAATTTCTGATTATTTGCGGAAACTCTTTACAGAACAATAAGAAATACCATCGGAACTTAAAGCACTTTTAAAATAAACTTATTCGAATAATTCAAGAATAGCGACGTCTCTAAGTTTGAATTTTGTTTGTGTGATAATATGGATTAGGAATGCCTTGATCCAAATCCGAAAAAATATCGGCATTGTTTTACTTTAGAGCCCGGACACGAATATTTTTTATTAAATGACCTTGGGCCTCCTATGCCTAAATATGAAAACAAAAATTGTCGCTCTCGTTTGGTTCAGGAGATAAAATTCGTGAAAGTTTGAAAATTCAGTCAAAATTTTGAAGCGCTAGAAGCAAATTTCTTTTATTTTTTGTATGAAATGTATTTGGATTTCCTAAGCGTAAAAATGCATACTAAAATTGACTTTCTCGACTGGTTTAGGAGATAAAATTCGCGAAAACTTCAAAATTCAGTCCAAATTTTTTAAGTGCTTGGAACTTAATTTGCCATTTTACGTTAACATTCCCAACATTAATGTGACATTGTTAATTAAAACAATTGTTTTTTTTATAAAAATAACTGCTTTTTTATTCCGAATCAAGTTAATACACACAATCGGAGCATTCTGGCTCAGTTTGTTATGCCATGTCGGCTCATACTGGAAACAAAGCATATATCGGCATAGTTTTACTTTAGAGCCCGGATACGAATATTTTTTGTTAACTGTACTTGGGCCTCCTATGCCTAAATATGAAAACAAAAATTGTCGCTCTCGTTTGGTTTAGGAGATAAAATTCGTGAAAGTTTGAAAATTCTGTGTTCATTTTTAAGTGCTTAGAAGCAAATTTCTTTTATTTTTTGTATGGAATGTATTTGGATTTCCAAATAATTAGAGAAGGTAGATGCATTCTGGAGAGACAGACTGCCGGAACTGTCAAAACGAAGTTGGTTGGAATGGACGAACATAAATCAAACATTTTTTTAAATTGGGACAGTGCTAAATTTTAAAACCATTAAACTTACCTGCAACGACGGCAATGCATTCGGCATCGAAGGTTGTTTTTTACAACATGGAACGCTATGTACCAAATGACTGCAACGACAGCACTACATTCGGCATTAAACGTGGTGGCTTGCAGCACGAATTACGTAAAGCGTTGATGAAATCGGTTTCTGAAAAATGTTTTTCACAAACTTTTCTTGTAAACTCCAAGTCAAAGCCAAAAGACTCCACCCACTTTCAGCTTTTTACATAATCACTTTGAACATTTAAAAAACTTAAATTTTCTTCCACGTTGTCCAGCAAATTTCACCACTTCTTTTTGCCATTCTTATAACTTAAAAATCTTTTATAAAAAACCAGAAATACACGCTTATATAACCAAGAATAAATTTGAAGTGGAAGGCTCAAGCTGGATTATAACATACAAAAATTTTTTGCAAAATTAGTCCACTTCAAGCTTGCCTAAGACAAAAAATGTGTACTTCCCCGTTTTGAAGTATTTTTAGTAAAGGATTTCATCAAAAACGCTAAGACAAAGTATGGATTTTTCATTGGATTCTAATTTGTGATATGGCAGCACTATATTTTATGAGTTTGACATTAACGATAGGTCTTGTCAAAGCTACTTACCCTACCTCATTATTCTGCCATGCTCAGTACATACTTGGTTTTTTTATTGCTGAGGTCAGACGATGCTCGTTTGCTCGGAGAGCAGATAATTTTGTTGTTGCTTCCAATGCGAAACTGTCAAAAATTTTGGAGAATACAACAACAACCATATTGCTCGGCCATGTGTTCGCCGAGCAAACGAGCATCGTCTGACCTCAGCATATGACTCAATAGGGGCCCTCAAACGATACTACATGACGGACGTACATGTAGTTCGATAAAGTAACGGGACTTTTTTTCGTTGCCCTCACACACATCGCACATGACGGATAGACATTGAATAGACTTCATTATTTTTTAGCTGCCGAAGAGTTAACATCAATTAAAAATATTAATATTAATTGTTTTGAACATTTATTTTCATGTTTTTTGCTTTAAATATTCTAAACCAGTGTCGGGCAGCTTTGCACACCTATACTTTCTCATCTTGAGTATGTATTAATGAGCGCTTTAAAGCTCACACTGAAAACAAAGTAGTGCTAAAGCGCTTTTTGCAGAAATCTGACTAGGCATTATGGGATATTTTTTTGCTCGGATTTATGTTGCGAAATTAAATAAATAAGTAGTGGACGGAATGTCAAAAGGAAACAAACCGACAGACGGATAATGTGAAATACAGATAAGCAGACGGAAATGTAAAAAGATAGACTAATAGTTACAAACAAATATGTTTCTTTATTGTGCTTATGTTTCTTATTGTGATTTGCCAAGGCCAAATTGACAGCGTAAGATGCTTTCATTATACGTACTTGGATCTGATCACTATATGATATGATATGTGGACATGCCGCTTTTAATTAATTAATTAATTAATTAATTAATTTCTCCATCGCATGTCCCACAATTACCTTATATTGGCCATGCAAATTATCGTAATGCCTTGTAATGCATAATTTTTTTAATTTTACCTCTTTGATGCAGCGACATGCAGTTATTTTCTAAAAATAAAAAAATTTTTCATACACACTTTCAAAAATGTTGCATACATAAAATTTTATACAGTGTAATCTTACGTTATATCTGTGTCGATGAGCAATAACAGTTTAAGTCTTATTTCAAAGTTTCCAGAAATCTTGCTTCAAAGTTTTCAATCGCCATATAAGTTATATGAAAGGGTCTTTTGTTTTTTCGTCATATCTTTGGCTAGGGTCATCCTAGAAGTTCTAGATTTTGTGGGTTCATAAATGATATATACGTGGAACACAACTATATCAATAACTCAGTTCTGTCTTAAATCGACTTAAGCTATTATTGCTTATCGACACAGATATAATATCATATATTCAAGGAACACGCAAGCGCAGATTTTATCTGCTTGACATTCGCTTGAACACTGAAGCTTTGATCGTTCTGTAGGTGAGATAAATACATATTTTACTGCATAAACACAATCTCAAGTGTGCAAAGCTGCCCGACACTGTTTTAAACCATCACATTTTTAGGTAAAGATAAAAAAATTCGCGCCAAAATATAATATTTCGTACGTTCGGCAGTTTTGCGGCGAGATGTGCTCTCTCTGAAAATTTTCAACAAATGGCAAAATGTACTAAGTTGGATGGCCGCGCACGCAAACGGAACTACATGTCGGACGTACTTAGCAAAAAGTCAAAATTTTTCAACTTCCATCGGACATGTCCATCCGCCTTGATTTCTTGCACACGAACGATACTACATGTGTGATGACTTGACAGATCGGATGGACATGTAGTATCGTTTGAGGGCCCTTAATATCATTATTACCATGTAACATATTCTACGCCATCGAACTCACTTACAACATCAAGCATGTTGCATTAGCCGATTGTACCAAAGTCAAACACTGTGTGATGTGTGCTTCGACTTCAGTGGAACATATGGATGTAAAATATAAGGAAGTGGTGTAACAGCAGAAAAGTGTGGTATTTTCTATATTGGTGTTGGTTCACACAAATACAGAAACAATCACACAGGGCCGTATTCGGTTTTATCGTAAAAGAAGGCCAAACTGTTAAAGTTTGTTCCTATGCATTAAAATTTTAGGAACATTTCAAGAATAGCAACAACTCTAATTATTTAAAAAATTTCAGATCGCTCGCAATTGGCTTAGAAGTTATAGGCATCCAACGATGGAAAAGTGGACTAAAAATCTAACTGATTTTTTAAGTTTTCCAACAACTAAACTTTATGGGTATAAAATGAGAGATAATACAATTATCTATTCAACAAGATATCAAACAATGAAGTCGGTTAAAAAATACATGCATTTAAGATACTTCCTTTGTTTTACTTAAAATCGCAAGGTTTTTACAAATTTAATAGAAAAACTAAATGTATTTAGTTGTCTTTCTTAATAGGAGGCCTTCAGCCGCTGCTTAAGGATTACAAACCTCAATAAATCCAAAACAGGCTTTGCTGTCTACAGTACTTTTGGATGTAGTGTCTTTTTAATAATTCTCTTTTTGATGTATTGCTTTCGTAAAAGGGAAATCACTAGTTTTTAGACAAATTATAATTATAAAAAAATTATATCTTAAAAAGTTCTGCATGAAATTTTATGTTTGACACCTCGTTTACCTTTGTTTTTATACCCATAAAGCTTATTTTTGTTGAAAAACTAGAAAAACAGCAAGATTTTTAGGTAATTTTTCTAAATTTGAAGGCCTATAAATTCTAAACTTGAACTTTAATTACAAATTTAATTAGGTTAATTTTTTAAAATCCTTATTTTTGTGTTTTGTGGGTGTTTCTGCCTAGTTGTTATGTAGAAATCAGAAAAATTTAACAAACAGGTACTAAATCTGAAAATAGCAAACAACTATGCTGAAAACAAGAGCGCCCCAAAATATATTCAACTGTGAAAAATGACTGCGCCCCTGAAGCAGTGTTTGTGTTTTGACAGATGTGGTTTGATCAAACTGGCGGAAAATCAACGGGGTCTAAATTGCATTTTTAAACCATTTTTAATAAGAAATATATATATTTCTAAAACAAATAAGTTAAGAAAATATTGTTAGAAACTAAATAAAGCACTTTTGTTAAAAGAATTCAAACCGTATGAACATGTTTGCCTGTGGAACGAAAGCGCATTGTTTTTAAGTTATCGGGAACTTTTACAATTCTTAACCGCACAACTCATGTTACATGTATTTTTGTGGTTTTTTTCTTTGATTTTGTTGCTTTTTAAGCAGTAAAAAATGCTTAAAATTAAATTATTTTCAACTATTTTGCTGAGGAGTCTTCCAATCAAATGCCAGGGTTCCCATAAATGTCAAAACACTCTCTTTCTCGCTCGCACAATTTAAGAATGGTGCGACAGTTCACGTACAGTATGTGTTGGCGACACCATTTCCTTATATTTTACTTCTAATAAAATAATTATGTGTATAAATAATTAGTTGTACAACGCACGAACGGCAATCGTTATAATTATGCATTATTAGGTTGATTTTAACTTCGGCTAAGCAGTGATACAAAAGTAAGCGTACGAACGATGAAATCAGCGCATACACTGCATTTTTACTCAAGTGTTTGTAGATTACTTCAGTATGAATAGAGTAAATAGTTTTTTATAAGGGCTGTTAACATATTATAGGCTGTTTATATCAGTTTCCATCCAGTTTATTTAAAAATGTGCAATTTGATAAATATTTTAAAATATTTAGATATTTTATATCTGATTTTTGAATCATTAGTACTAAAGAATGCGAAATTTTGGTATATTAAGGTGCCTTACCTAAAAAAGTTGTTCGGGTCGGTTCCTCAAAATAATCATTAGTCTATGTTATGATAATTCCCTCAATATTTCGACTCTAGCCATAGCCATCCATTAGCTGTAATGGTTTGAAATAACCACTAAAAATAGAGTTTTTTGTAAAAATATTAGCTCGTGCGGTAGTTTAAAAAAAAACGAACGGCCCAAAATAATAAATTTTAAATTTTTGCATTCGGACTTAAAATAAGGCTGTGTTAAGTAAATTTTTGAATTCTTTGAAAAAAATTAAAAAACTTAATTATTTATAATGCGATCTTACTTAACTTTCAAGATATCGTCGGAAAGGTTTTGAGTGCTTGCATTGATGCCTGGTTAGAATTGCTTAAATTGATCGATGTTTAAACTAAAATATTAATTATAAAATAAACACCTACTGGAAAATATTGTAAGAAATAAATAAAAAATAAAAATGAATTTATTTGAATTTTGAAAGTTTTTGTCGGGAAATAAAAAAAATATCAAAAATATGCATGAAAATATGCAGAAGCAAAAAAGTAAAAAAAAAATAAAGTTTTAAGATTTAAGCCAAAGTATCCATTATTTAAGAAAAAAATGCGAACAGTCTGGATACGATGAACAGGCTTTGCAAAAATTAGTTCACTATATCCAGATTTGACTGAATTTTTAATCCGATTGCGAACTTTTACAATTTTTTGATGCAGATTGGAAGATGTTTTGTTACGGCTGGCTAAAGGGGTTAATAGTTTCTAATACTTCGCACCCTGTAATGCCTCCACAAGTTGCGCATTCATTAATGTGTACATACCCCCCCCCGCTATCCCACACTCTGTTGTAGCGTATAAAAATAATAAAAAAATATATAATATGTATATATTGTCCCGCTATCCCACACTCTGTTGTCGCGTATAAAAATAATAAAAAAATATATAATATATACATATTATATATTTTTTTATTATTTTTATACTCGACAACAGAGTGTGGGATAGCGGGGGGAGTGTGGGATATGCACATTAATTGGAGCAAGTGTCATCATGACCACATTTGGTCATGCGGCAAAGATTTTGCGAGAGCATTAATCACGGCAACTAGTTTTGACCAACCCACTTGTCTTTTTGCTTGCTGCATATAATAAAACAATATGAACATTAAAAAAAAATTACCTGCAACCAACGTTATCATGACCATATTAGGTCATGCGCAAAACACTTTGCGAGAGTGGTAATACATGGCGACCGGGGGAGCACAAAAAGAATTTGGGCACTAAAGAGTTTAAGGGCGGCGTGCAAAGTTAGTTGCTGGATGGTAGTGAAGGAATAAAGATGTCGGAACGGAAAAAAACCCAATGTGTGTGTGTGTGTGCTACTATGTTGTGATGCACTCAGCAGCAAGAATTGAAAGTAGTTAAAATGATTTTAATTTTGTTAACATTAAGAAAGTGCATTTGTTTTGTTTTTTCAACAAATATTATAAATAAAAACACACTCTTATAGACGCGTTATTTTTCTACAAAAATGTTAATATTCGAATTTAACTGAACTAAACAAAGCCAAAGTTAAATAACTTTCATACAAAAAATAGCTAAGCTAAATCGATCGAATATTGTTTTTTTTCGAAACGCGTTAAAAATCAAATCAAATTGATTAAGAAATTGAATAAAATTGCATTTGAAGTTATGTAGTTACACACATGCAAATACATATTAAGATTTGTAGATTCGTGTATTCTATTCAATCAATTATTGTTGAAGCACAACAAGAACACGAACTAGAACAAAAAAAAAAAACAAACAAAATGTAACAAAATAAACAAGAATCTCTCTTAAAATTAATCAATAAATTTTTATGAATAACTAACATAAAATGAAAAAAAAGAACATGAACATAAAAGAAAAAAAAAATAGACGGTTAACAAAGTGTGAACAAAGTTAATATTAAAAAAAAATATGTAAATTTGAATAAAGTGAATACTGTACAAATACTGATATGAATAAAAATACAAATGAAATATTCACACAAAGAAAAATCATTATTTTTGAACTATTGTAAATCTGTTTCTAAGAAAAATTTCTATTACTATTTTGCAAAACCTTTTGTGCAAATATAAGATGAGCAACTTGAATATGTGTTTGTGCGACTTTTCAAAAACAAACAAAACAATGAAAAAAAGCTAAAATCTAAATAACATAAGTGTTTATTTATCACATATTTAATGTGACTATTATGCTGTTTAAGCAAAACTGTGTTGATTGAAGTAACGCTGAAAAAGTTTTTAAAAGTTATCAATGGAATTTAAGTAAAAAAAAAAGAAAAAAAATGTAGACTCAGCAATTTTATAGAATGAAGTATAAAGTAAAAAAAAAAACAAAAAATGCATTTAAATAAAATCTAAAATACTGCCAAAACGCTAATAAAAAAACTAAGACAACTAGCTATTTCTGCTCGTTTAGCATTTAAGCTATTTCTGATAAGAATATAAAAGCTAAACTTAAAATGAAACAATCTTTTGCAGTCTTTACTTTTGAGCCAAGTAAAGTGTTCAATTCATCACTGTGTAACTAATGGAATCAAATAAAATAAACACACATTAGCATGATACATATATACAAAAATTTACATATACGAATACACAAGAGCTGCAACAACAACAATCAACTAGCCGATGAAACCCGGACAGCAACCGTGGCAACGGATAAAAATTAAGTATATTTTTATCTATATTTAAAATATATTTATTATATATTATATTTTATATTTTAATATATTATATTTTGTTTTATAAAAAAAAAACAACTAAAACTAAACTTATTTTGCGTTTTTTTTTTGCAATTTTTGACTAAATGATTAAATGAAATTAAAATTAATAAAATGAATAAAATGAAGCACTAATTTTTCATTTAAGGGAATGCTGAGGATGTGTGAGTGAGGTAAATGTAGAGGGGGCTCAAGGTTGCTATCGGGGGGTAAACAAATGCAGGGCTCTTAGATTTACCACAGGACGGGAGGGACAAGTGAGCTCAAGTGGCAAACCACCCAGCCAAGAAAGTCGGAGAAATTAATGGCAGACTTCATTACGAAGTAAACCATTAATTACGGAATTTTTCTTTTGTAGTTTTTTTTATTTTATTGCCTATCAGAAGCATGCAACTTTTCTGTGCTTACGCGTTTGAAATTGCGGGAAGAACACGACCACAGGTAGGCTAGCTTCTTTTTTTAAAGAATTTTAAACGGCGCGTAGCATAGATGGCGCCCAACGCAAAGCTATCGAAAGATTTATTTTTTTTGCGCTAAATTTTTTTATCGTTGTGCGCGTAACATAGATGGCGCCCAACGCAAATACAAAGATAATTTAACGCCAGAACAGTTTAATTTTTTTTGCTTATCGTTGTGTGCGTAACATAGATTAAGCTCAATGTAAATTTAACGTAAAGTTGAACTGTGACGAGATCTTACTCCGATTTTAAATTTATTGTTTTTTTTTCTCTCTGCAAGCAGTTTGTTCAAGGTCCGAAGTTGAGATCCTGCACTAGTCGCCAGGACTGTTAATTAATAAATAATTTAAATTGAGCAGGAGTGTAGTATCCGACTTCCGTCTAGAACATACGTGTGGCTGTTTATTTAAATAGCAGTTATCTGAAAATTAATTTTCTTTTTTTTCTGCTTTAGGACTTTTGTGACCAGGGATGGTAGTCCACGGGAATCGATCTTTAAATCGGTTTTTTTTTGTGTTGCACATAGCACGGCCACAAGAGTTTGACAGGCCATACTGAAGTTATCAGTCCCTGAAGATCCCTAGTAAAGGAGTTTCAGGTTGCGATTAATGTTGGTTGGTTTTTTAAATTGACAACACACAAAAGATTTTTTTTTGCTTGTAGAGACAAAAAAAAAAAAGAAAAAAAAAATTATGAATGAAATTGTTTAAATTATATCGTTTTTTTAAATTTTTTTGTAACTTTGCAGTAGTCGGTATTAAGACCGTTAGTCTAATGTACTAGTACACTGTTTTCCTAGGTAGCTCTACATATATCTTATTTCATAAACACAACTCAGCATTCCCTGTAAATTTTTTCCATATTCATTTGAACTTTATTCACTTTCAAAAAACTGGAAAGCCAACCCGCACGGCGGAGAAAACAACGAACTTTGCACGCAGCTTTTTTCTCTCTTCTTTTTTTTCCTTTCCGGTATTTCTTAATGAAAAGGTTATTTTTTGCGTATGCGTCCGTATCTTGAAGGAGAGGCATCCGCATGTAACCGATGTATATTCGGATATATTTTAAATATATATTATTATTTTGCTCATCTTTTAATATTCGTACGGTTTAATAGTAAACCAGTTAAAATTTTTTTTTTTGCATTTCGAATGTATTATGCCAACAACCCGGAATCGTGGCAGTAGCTCTAGAGGAACGGTAACTCCTAATAGAGGTCGAGGTAAGCCAATCGCCCGAAGTGCAAGTACAAGTGACACAAGCTCCTCCAAGGGAGCCATTACTCGAAATCCCGTTGAGCGCTCACCTCCGACCACCACAAAAGTATTGCTGGATAGATCGCGTGACAGGCAGCCTGGAGTCTTTTCAGACCCCGCTCTTGTAAAGCCCTTTTTATCAAATTTGTCCGGAAGACCATCTGAAACTGGTTCAATCGAATCTGAAAATAACTTATTAGACCTTTCTTTGATTTTAACACCACACCCACCAGCGCAAAATTTGATTCCAACCATGGAAAACGTTGAGGACAAGCAATCACTCGAGGTTGTTGAGGACCCAAACTCACACTTAACGTCAATTAATGCGCTAGCTACACTTTTGCGAGAGTCAATTACCAACACACAGGAAGAACTAAGAGGCATCAGATGTCATATGGACAGCCTTAATAATAGGTTACCGAGACAAAACCCACAGCCTTTACAACCATTACAGTTGCCTAGTCAACAGCCTTTACCGCCATTGCAGTTGCCCAGCCAACAGGCTTCTCAACAAATGCCTTTGTCTGATCCACAGCCCATTTCTAATTCTAGGTTTGAAACTTTTCCAAAGCTACAAGATTGGAAAATTACATACGACGGATCTACCAATGTTCAAGATTTTCTTTTTAAAGTTGAAACCAGATGTTCATTTGATCATTTAATGACCAGCTTTCACGTGCTTTTACTTGGAAAAGCTAATGAGTGGTTTTGGCAATTCTAAAGGCAGAATCCTGAGGCTACTTATCCGCTACTTTGCTATTATTTAAAAAAAGAATTTGGAAGGCTGGAGGACGATCATGAAGTCATTCTTTAAATTTCCCTTAGGAAACAACAACATAAAGAGTCTTTTGACGATTTTTACGGTGACGTAGTTGGGATGAATTCTCGACTAAAACAGCCTATGACCGATAGCGTTTTAATTGATATTATGAAGAAAAATCTCAACTTTAATCTAAAGTATTTGCTGTTCAACTGTAAGGCTCATAATTTAGACAATTTTCGTGATGAAGCTCGAAAGGGTGAAGAAGTTCTTCGTGAGGTTAAACCTACTACCCCATTTGTAAATCCTTAAAGACAGGTACATAAAATCGATCTCGTTTCAAATGATTCTGTTGTTGACTCTGAAACTGATCCGCAGATAGAAGTGCTGCAATTTACTCGTAGTTTTACTAGACCGGATTATTCCAAAATAAAATGTTGGAACTGTCTAAAACTCGGACATTCATACATTTATTGCCATGAGGCAATTGTAAATATTTTTTGCTTTAAGTGCGGACAAGAAGGAGTACTCACTCCAAATTGTCCTAATAATCATCAGGGAAACCTAAAGCAGAGCGTGAAGGCTACCGGGGACTCACGTTCTTTCCACCAAACCCCGAGTTACAACTAATATCATCTGGAACAATTCCAGATGGTGCATTTAATTTACCCAAGCCCAATCTGGATAAAATAATTAGAATTTTAAAACCAATTGTTCGTGAATTTTCTGGTCAAACAGATATTACTTGCTCTGACTTCCATAATCGCTTAAATAACTATCAGACAGTTAGAAGCCGAATTTTCAAAACAGAAATTTGTTCTATAAGTAAATTAAAAAAACTCAAAAAGTGCAGACTACGGTATAAAAAACGCAGAAGGTATAGGAAGATGGTAGAATCCACTGTGTTATCCACTGATAATCACGATCGTCCTTTCATTAAAGTCAAAGTTTTTGATGGACTTTTAGTGGGACTCCTTGATTCAATAGCTAGTGTTTCGGTTTTGGGAAAAGATTGCCATACCTTTTTGAGAAAACACAACAATAAATAAAACCTTTTAAATCGTCACTTTCTACTGCAGATGGAAATAAGCAGAAAATCATTGGATTTTGCGAACTTCCTATCACTTTTAAGAACATAACGCGATTAATACCTTTTTATATTGCACCGTCGCTAACTCAGGAAGCTTACTTTGGAGTAGATTTTTGGCGAGCATTTGCTATTGCACCGGACATTTTTCCACAAGTTAATTCACTTAGTATCAATGAAGAATCCCCCAAAACCAATGATTGTTTTTTCCATATTTTGACTGCCGAACAAAAGTTTTCGCTTGAAAAAACCATTTCTCAATTTCCCTCTTTCGAAAAGACTGGACTCGGTTGCACGAATTTATTAGAGCACCATATAGACACAGGTGAGGCCGTACCTGTGAAATCCAGACATTTTCCGCTTTCACCTCCAAGACAGGAAGAAGCGTTTCAGGAAGTAGATAGGTTATTGAAAATGGGCGTAATAGAGGAGTCGAACTCGCCGTGGTGCAGTCCTGTAGTCTTAGTTCGTAAACCAGGAAAAGTGAGGCTGTGCATTGATTCGCGAAAGCTGAACGACTTGACCAAAAAGGATTCTTACCCATTACCCCATATAAACGGGTTATTAAGTAGTTTGAAGGATACGTATTTCATAAGTGGAATCGATCTTAAGGATGCGTTTCTGCAAATAAAATTATCTGAAGCTTCCAAGGAGAAAACCGCCTTTGTAATTCCAGGGAGACCCTTGTATCACTACAAGGTAATGCCTTTTGGACTTTGTAACGGTCCTCAGACTATGAGCCGCTTGATGGATAAGGTAATTCCTTCAAAGTTCCGCGAAAACGTATTCATCTACTTGGATGACTTATTGGTTTGTTCTGTAGATTTTGACACTCACTTGCAGTTGTTGAGCGAAGTGGCTAAGTGCCTAAAAGACGCTAACTTGACCATAAACGTTGCAAAAAGCAAATTTTTCCAAAGAGAAATTAAATATTTAGGCTATCGCATAGGTCATGGCTGTCTAAAGGTTGACCCTGAAAAGGTCAAGGCTATTGAAGAGTTTCCTTTGCCTAAATCTCCTCGGCAAGTAAGACGTTTTGTTGGTATGGCCAATTGGTACCGCTCATTTATAAATAATATTGCCAACAGCTGGTCCCCTGACTGACTGCCTGCGAAAAAAGATTGGTCAATTTCGGCTAACCGATAAAGCCATTGAATCTTTTAAAAAAATTAAAATAGCACTTTCTTCAGCGCCTGTTCTGGCTCAGCCAGATTTCTCTAGGGAATTTTTTATACAGTGTGATGCCTCACGAGTTGGTGTTGGTGGTTTACTTTTCCAAAGCGATGATGAGGGCAAGGAGCACCCCATTGCCTATGTTTCCCAAAAGCTTAACAAAGCTCAGCGTAATTATACAGTTATGGAGCTGGAATGCATGGCAGCGGTGGTGTGCATAAAGAAATTTCGACCGTACATTGAAGGCTTGCCTTTTCGAGTCATAACTGACCATTGAAGCCTTAAGTGGCTCATGACTCAAAAGGATTTAAACAATCGTCTAGCTCGCTGGAGCTTAGCACTGCAGTGTTTTGAGTTTAAAATCGAGCATCGAAAAGGATCCTTAAACGTAGTTCCAGACGCTTTATCCCGTTTCGATGTAGATGAAATTTCTGCAAAATCGCATATGCCTGATATTGACCTTTCTTCGTCAGAATTTAACAGCATTGAATACCAAGAGCTTCGAAAGACCATCACAGAAAATAAATCTTCTCTACCTGATTTATACATTAGTCCAAATGAGAATCTTGTACTAAAACGGGTAAAGTTCAGGCAGGGCGTAGAAAATGAGGAAGATGATTTGTGGAGGTTATGGTTACCCAAAAATCTGGCCACTGAAGCCATTGAGAGTGCTCATGATTCAACAACTGGTTGTCATGGCGGATATGTTAAAACACTTGCAAGGGTCCGTCAGAAATACTTTTGGCCATCCATGGCAAAAGATATTAAAGCTTTTATAGAGAACTGTGACACTTACAAATGTATGAAACCAACAAATCAAATTCTAAGACCGCCCATGGGCCAAGCGTTTATAACAGAACGACCCTTCCAACGGTTGTATTGCGATTTTTTTGGGACCTTATCCCATGAATAAAGCGACCAAAAACACTTCACTTTTCATTGCCTTGGACCATCTGACCAAGTATATTTTTCTTAAGCCAATGAGGACGGCAACAACGGCCAATGTGATAAGCTTTTTACAGAACGAAGTTTTTCCCGCCTTTGGGGTGCCTCAATTTGTTCATAGCGATAATGGTAAGCAATTCGTGTCGAAGGAGATGCAACAATTTTTTTCGGTGTATGGGGTTAATCATATTAAAACTGGATTTTATTCTCCGCAAGCAAATGCGTCCGAGCGAGCTAATCGCGAAATCATTTCCAAACTACGTATTTTCCTTGAAGGCCATAGCGACCACTGCACTTGGGATAGATACATACCTCAAATTCTTTCAATTTTGCGCAGTGATTACCACTCGGCAATAAAATGTTCCCCATACTTCGCTGTCTTTGGACAGAATATGTGTCAACACGCTTCTTCTTATGCGATCTAAAAAAAAACTTGGGTGTATAAAATACGACAATGTTGATATTGAGTTTAATTTTGACCGTTTAAATAGAATGCGCGATAAAATTCGTAAAAACTTAGAAATCGCTCACGCAAAAGCGACAAAAACGTATAATACCCGGACAAAACCAGTTAACTATCGTACCGGCCAAGAAGTTTTTAGAGAAAATGTTAGCCACAGTAATTTTTCAAAAGGCATAAGTTCTAAATTCAACCGGAAATTCATCAAGTGCCGCATAAAAAAGAAGCTAGGAAACGCTCTGTATGAATTGGAAGACTTAAATGGGAATTTTATTGGAACATATCACGCTGACAAAATTAAACCTTAAATCCGTCTCTTAAAATATTCATTTTTCTTATATAGGTGGTCGAGCTGTACGCTTGCTTAAAACTTTGCTCTTTTGCCCAGCTTATCGTGGGTCGTGCCACACGTTTCTTGAAAAAAAAAAATATATATTTTCGAAAAATGTTTTCTATGTTGCATGCGGATTTCCCCCTAACTTTAGATTTCGGTTGCACCGCCTAACTTTGAATTTTAATCATATACCCGCTTTCCTATTTGTTTTGGCGTCCAAAAAGGTCTTCAAAATAAAGCAGGTTTGTTACGGCTGGCTAAAGGGGTTAATTGTCTCTAATACTTCGCACCCTGTAATGCCTCCACAAGTTGCGCATTCATTAATGTGTACATACCCCCCCCCCCGCTATCCCACACTCTGTTGTCGCGTATAAAAATAATAAACAAATATATAATATGTAAATGCACATTAATTGGAGCAAGTGTCATCATGAACATAAAAAAAAATTACCTGCAACCAACGTTATCATGACCATATTAGGTCATGCGCAAAACACTTTGCGAGAGTGGTAATACATGGCGACCCGGGGAGCACAAAAAGAATTTGGGCACTAAAGAGTTTAAGGGCGGCGTGCAAAGTTAGTTGCTGGATGGTAGTGAACGAATAAAGATGTCGGAACGGAAAAAAACCCAATGTGTGTGTGTGTGTGCTACTATGTTGTGATGCACTCAGCAGCAAGAATTGAAAGTAGTTAAAATGACTTTAATTTTGTTAACATTAAGAAAGTGCATTTCTTTTGTTTTTTCAACAAATATTATAAATAAAAACACACTCTTATAGACGCGTTATTTTTCTACAAAAATGTTAATATTCGAATTTAACTGAACTAAACAAAGCCAAAGTTAAATAACTTTCATACAAAAAATAGCTAAGCTAAATCGATCGAATATTGTTTTTTTTTCGAAACGCGTTAAAAATCAAATCAAATTGATTAAGAATATTGAATAAAATTGCATTTGAAGTTATGTAGTTACACACATGCAAATACATATTAAGATTTGTAGATTCGTGTATTCTATTCAATCAATTATTGTTGAAGCACAACAAGAACACGAACTAGAACAACAAAAACAAACAAACAAAATGTAACAAAATAAACAAGAATCTCTCTTAAAATTACTCAATAAATTTTTATGAATAACTAACATAAAATGAAAAAAAAGAACATGAACATAAAAGAAAAAAAAATAGTCGGTTAACAAAGTGTTAACAAAGTTAATATTAAAAAAAAAATATGTAAATTTGAATAAAGTGAATACTGTACAAATACTGATATGAATAAAAATACAAATGAAATATTCACACAAAGAAAAATCATTATTTTTGTACTATTGTAAATCTGTTTCTAAGAAAAATTTCTATTACTATTTTGCAAAACCTTTTGTGCAAACATAAGATGAGCAACTTGAATATATGTTTGTGCGACTTTTCAAAAACAAACAAAACAATGAAAAAAAAAGCTAAAATCTAAATAACATAATTGTTTATTTACCACATATTTAATGTGACTATTATGCTGTTTAAGCAAAAACTGTGTTGATTGAAGTAACGCTGAAAAAGTTTTTAAAAGTTATCAATGGAATTTAAGTAAAAAAAAAGAAAAAAATGAAGACTCAGCAATTTTATAGAATGAAGTATAAAGTAAAAAAAACAAGAAAAATGCATTTATAAATCAATTCATCACTGTGTAACTAATGGAATCAAATAAAATAAACACACATTAGCATGATACATATATACAAAAATTTACATATACGAATACACAAGAGCTGCAACAACAACAATCAACTAGCTGATGAAACCCGGACAGCAACCGTGGCCACGGATAAACTTTAAGTATATTTTTATCTATATTGAAAATATATTTATTATATATTATATTTTATATTTTAATATATTATATTTTGTTTTATAAAAAAAAACAACTAAAATTAAACTTATTTTGCGTTTTTTTTTTGCAATTTTTGACTAAATGATTAAATGAAATTAAAATTAATAAAATAAATAAAATGAAGCACTAATTTTTCATTTAAGGGTATGCTGAGGATGTGTGAGTGAGGTAAATGTAGGGGGCTTAAGGTTGCTATCGGGGGGTAAACAAATGCAGGGCTCTTAGATTTACCACAGGACGGGAGGGACAAGTGAGCTCAAGTGGCAAACCACCCAGCCACGAAAGTCGGAGAAATTAATGGCAGACTTCATTACGAAGTAAACCATTAATTACGGAATTTTTCTTTTGTAGTTTTTTTTTATTTTATTGCCTATCAGAAGCATGCAACTTTTCTGTGCTTACGCGTTTGAAATTGCGGGAAGAACACGACCACAGGTAGGCTAGCCGGTGCAACCTTTTCAAGCATGCTAACTTTTCCCAGTTTCTTTTTTAAATAAATATATTTTTTGTGAATTTTTTTTTTAAAGAATTTTAAACGGCGCGTAACAGTTTTTTATGCCAATAATTTGCTACAGTTAATTTATTTACAACTATTACACTATCAAAAGGTGCGTTAAATGGACTTGAATGGTCTTAACTTATTTGTGCTCACTGTACTCGCTTCTATATCTTTCTACATACACTTTCGTCTGATTCACCACACACAGATCTTTTTTTTTCATCGAGGTCTATAAAAAAGCTACCCCTTTTTCGAGAGGCAATATTATTGATTGAAGGGACTCTATTGTTAAAAAATATGTTTTAAATTTTGTATTTTTAAATTTATCAATACGAAAAAAAACGAAAAAATATATTCAAATCACACTTAAATGACTTAAAAAACTAAAAAAGCTGTAAAAATTAAAAATATCCAAAAATGTCAACAAAAAATTTCAAAATCACAAAAAAATGCCATAAACCTAGAAATTACCAAAAAATTAAAACCGATAAAAAAACGATGAAAAATTACGAAAACATTACCTAAAAACTTTTTATATTTGGAATATAGGAAACATTTTAAATTTAATTTAGGAATTTAGGAAAGCAGCAAAAGAACTTATCGAAAATAACTCAAACAAAACAATTGACTTGAGCAAAAGTTGTTGCTTTATCAAAATCTTATCAAAATCAGTGATAAAAGGTGTTTTATACTAAAATGGCGTCTGATATAATTTTTTAAAAACTAAATTTAATAAATATCTTTAAAAATTTACTAAACAAATTTTATTGCTCACTCAATTAAACTTTAGAATTTATTTTAAAATAGAAATCAGCTTAATTGAACCATTAGTTTATGAGCTACAAGCTCTCAAAAGTCACGCAAAGGAACTGCAATGTGACTGAAATCTACGACATGTTGTCTACACGAAATTTTTAAGCAGAATGAGGTTTGACAGCATGTGTGAAAGTTTGGTCATACTGTTGCTGTATTTGTTCAGGGTAGATTGTAAGTAGCGAAAATGCCATCGCTTGCAGATCTCTGGTATATACTATAGTAAATACAATATATGTGTATACTGTCGTTTTGTGTAAATTTATAAAAGTTTTTTTTACGCCATAGGCTACTGTTTGATTTGGTATAAAATAAAAATGTATGCAGTTTTTTTCGAAAAAATCCCCAAAAATTTGAAAATGCAAAATTTGAAAAACCGACTTTATGGATAGCTATTTCATAATCTTAAGCTATTTCGTACAAAATACAGCAAAAGCCAAAATTCGAATATTTTTTTATTCAAATTTTGGCTTTTGTAGTTTGCAGTTGTAATAAAAGAAGAAAGGAACAAAAATTAATCGGAAAAAAAATTAAATTTTCAAAAAATTGTTGTTTAAATAGTGTTTTAAAATAATTTTATGTAGGCAGTTACTGCTAAACCACATATATGAATTTGTACATGTATTAGAAAAACTATGTTATAAATTACTGAGGATATATGGTTGTCAAATTTTATGTTTAGTTTTTTTGTTGTAGAATTGGTAAAAATTGTACCTCTTTGTCATATCAATTTGATGCAGAATATGTACTAAAATAAAATAGAAGTAAATGTGTTGCACTTTTTGGCAAAAAACAATAACGAAATAAAAACTTCTTGAATTTCAGGACGATCCCGGGATTGTATTTTCAGGTCCCGAAAATCGCCGGATCGACACAACTCCAAAAATTGACATCCCCCTACTTCGCCCTAATTTTTATCCAAAAAATAACCTAGTTTCAATATATACTATTACATGAGCGTCTACAGGGGATGCTTGCCCCTCCCCCCTATGCAGTGAATTTTTTAAATATCTTCATATTAAATCAAAAAGCCGTACGCTACGATACTAAATAACTTTCTAAATTTTAATTGTATGTTGCACTCGAACTTAGAGATTTTAAAAATTTTTCACTAAAAACGGCGATTTTATTTGTAGAGTGTACAATTTAGCAGGAACATGTATTTTGATAAGGTGCATCAAAATGCATCAAATGCCGACACCGAATTTATTGTAACTAACGCCTTTTTTACGAGATCAAACGAAGAATAACTCTTGCCAACAGGTGTAACTTTGGGCTCAGTAGGCAATTGAGAAGCAGAGCCCTCTCTCAACGAACGGAAATCACGCTCTATAAATCGCTCATCATGCCCGTCCTACTTTATGCATCACAAACTTGGACGCTGAGCAGTTCAGATGAAAAGACTTTAGGAGCATTCGAGAGAAAGATTCTTCGTAAGATCTACGGACCAATCTGCGTTAATGGCGAGTATCGAATACGGTGGAATGATGAACTGTATGAGCTGTACGCTGACATCGACATAGTCAAGCGCATTAAAATCGAGCGGCTTCGCTGGCTTGGTCATGTTCAGCGCATGAAAGACGATGCTCCAGTGAAGAAAACTTTCGATTCGTTACCCAGCGGCGGTCAACGCAGAAGAGGACGACCGCATCTTCGTTGGAAAAACCAAGTAGAGGACATCCTGACGAAGCTTGGAATTTCCAACTGGCGCCAGCAAGCGAAAGACAGAAATGGATGGCGCAAATTCTTAGATGAGGCCAAGACCGACATACGGTTGTAGCGCCAAATAAGTAAGTAAGTAAGTAAGTACGCCTTTTTTTGATTTTATATGACGATATTTTCATTATATATGTAAATATATTTTGAAGAGAACTCAAAAATACTTTTTTTAAGGTATATTTATAAATAATGCTGAGCTAAACCATGCATGCATTTTTAAATAGTATTTTGTATCCGGCGCAGTGATAAGTTACGATACCATTTAATTTACCCTTCTTTCACAGGCACTTTTCAATACGTGTTCTTACACTCGAAAAATATTGTGAGAAATATTACTAAAAACTGCGTCCATTCTACGAATTTTTTTGAAGTTTTCAGTCACGAATAGGATTCGTAGATTGGACGTCGTTTGGTACATATTACAAATATTTTATTCGTATTCGTACAAAAACAAATGTATATTGTACGAATACATTTGTTACATTAAATAATAACTAAAAATAAAACATTTTATCTGAGCTGTGGTTTGAACCACGATTTTTTAGCTTTTTCAGTAGACTATGGCCACCTTGCAATCATACATTTCCTTATATTACATGCAATAACAATAGAGTTCAGCTACTACAGCTTTTTCGCACTTTCTCCGCATTGGATCATCTTAAGAACCAGCCCAAATAACATCAAAACATCTCAATAAGGCCATTCACAGTTCGAATACGCTGGTCTGCCATTTGTTCGATCCGCTATTTGTACGCCAATTTACGAAAGCGCATTTTGCTTTGCTGTTGTTTTGCATACAAATGCAAATACGCAGGCACTCGTAAATAAAAGCAGCCCTTGGACGTGTTTTTTGTACCTCGTATTTTTATGCTCTGTCTACAGCCGCATAATCACATACATCATAGAGTTGCACAGTCTTTTTATACGACAGTCACATGGCGAGGTGCTCACAATTCGAACAATAACAAATGCTATAAATACGATTTGTTAAAAGTACGCTCAAACCGTGAATAGTCCCAATGATATCGATAAGAGCGGTCCAAAACAATCCAAAGTGAGAAAAATTTACCCACCATAATATGGGTTGGGCTCAGGGACAACACAAGACATAACAACTAACCATGCGTTTACATAGATCTAATCATACATTAGTTTTCAATCTACTTTTGAGTTGACCTTTCGATAAGTTAACATCAAAAAAGCTACAGTTGTTAACAAAGGTACTCATGCGATGTAAAGGAGCAGTAGCCATATAATTTGTTCTACTAAAAGGTAAGTAAATTAAATTGTTAGCATTTCTACTGCTTCTACGGTTAGTGTTAAAATTTATAAGAGTTAGAAGTTCTGGTGAATCGAATACACCAGTTATGAGTTGGTGTAAATAGACGATATCTGCAGACTTCCTTCTCTCATTCAAAGATTGCATTTTTAAAAGTTTTAAACGATCCTCATAAGGAGGAAGGTTTAAAGTATCAGTTGCACTTAAGCCCCTTAGAGCAAACCGAACAAAACGTTTTTGGATTCTCTCTATACGTTCAACATGTACATTGTAACTTGGGGACCAAACTTGACTTGCATACTCTAAGTGAGGTCGCACAATTGCATAATACAGCGTTGTAGTTGTGATCATACTATTAAATTCTTTGGCCCAGCGTTTCATAAACCCGAGCATAGAAGATGCTTTTTTACAAATGTAATCAATATGAACGTTAAACGATAGCTTAGAATCCATGCATATACCAAGATCTTTGACAAAATCTACACGATTTAAAGCCGTATCTTTTATCATATAATCAAAAATTAAATTATTCCTTTTTCGCGAAAAGGTCATAGTTTGGCATTTATCTGGATTTAGAAACATATTGTTTTTAGAACACCAAATTTCAAAGGATTTCAAATCAGACTGGAGCAGATCTGAATTATCTTTAGCATCTATTGCTCTGTATATTTTCATGTCATCTGCATAGATAAGTAGATGAGAGTGTTTGATGATGTGGGTTACATCATTAATGGCTAAAATAAACAGAAGTGGACCAAGGTGGCTACCTTGAGGAACACCTGATTCAGCAATAAATTCAGCTGACAATACGCCTCGAAATCGTATTTGATAAGATCGCTCCGTCAGATACGATTGAATCCAGCTTACAAAAAATTGTGGAAAACCCATTAACTTTAGTTTAAATAGAATTAAGTTATGTGGCAGTTTATCAAATGCTTTACTAAAATCAGTGTAAATACAGTCGACCTGGTTACCTGAATAAAATGAATTTAAGCAAAACGTTGTAAAATCGAGGAGATTAGACACAGTGGATCTGCCAGTAACAAATCCATGCTGACGAGTTGTCATGACCTTCCCACAGTGAATTTTCACACGATCATACACGAGGCGCTCAAAAAGTTTTGGAATTGACGAGAGTTTCGCGATAGGCCTGTAGTTGTTTATATCGTTCTTTTAACCTTTTTTATAGATAGGACCTATAAAAGATTTTTTCCAAAAAAGTGGAAAAATACTTTCGCTAATTGATTTATTGAATAACATGGACAGTGGTTGACTTAGAACGGAACCACATCGTGTTAACACTGCGGCAGGAATTCCGTCAGGTCCAGCATTAAAATCCTCATCGATCAACCCAATATACTTTAAAATATCCTCTGAAGTAAAGGATATAGAATCCAACGAAACCCTGGGTGTAGAGTTCATATATTCAAAGTACTCTTCATCAGGATTAAAAGAGTCTGAACAAAATGACTCTTTAAAGAGATTGGCAAATAGACCACAAATTACGACAGGATCGTCAGTAAATCCGTCAGAGGTCTTAAATGATGAAGGGAATCCATCAGATTTTTTTTTGGTGTTTATGAAACCCCAGAATTTCTTCGGATCAGACAATATTCTCAGCTTAGTACTGTCTAAATAATTTTGATATAAGGTAGCTGAGCAATTTTCAAAATCCAGAAACAAACGCTTGTAGATTTCTAGGTCATTCAAGTCTAAGCTACAGACATATTTTTTCCATGCCCTATTCCTGCTGTTGCGAAGAATCTTTAACTCCTTTGTGTACCAGGGGTAAGCACAATTTTTCGTAAATTTGAGGCTATATGGCACGGACAGAGAAAACATAGCAAAGATTTCCATATAAAAAAAATTAATTGAATTATCAAGAGTGTTATTATTAACATATTCTAAAATAACATGAAGTTTACTTTGAAGTAAATGATTCAACTTCAAAAAGTCAGCTTTTTTAAAATTGAATTCATAAACTTTATCTATTGAGTTAGACTTTACTATATTATCCCTGTCTGATTTGTACCATATGCTCAATGGTGGATGGTATTCATCAACAGCAGTCAAAACATGAGGGGCCCTCTCAACAATCACATTGTTACTATCTGTAGTTAAGACCAGGTCAAGAAGTCTTTCACGACTATTATAAATACAACTCACTTGTTGTAAGTCAGAACATATATTATCAACAAATATATGCTCTTGGCGAGTCTTCGAATTAGATGCACAAAAATATGTATCATCGTCAGAAGATTCCCATTTCAAGTCAGGCAGATTAAAATCACCTAACAATAAAATGTCGTCATTAACGTCAATTAGGCTTATAACGTATTCTATGCAATCCGCAAGGCTTGCATAAACTTCTACACTGCTCTTAGGAGGAACGTATGCATTAATAAGATATACATTAGAATTGGAATGTACAACCTTGACGCATATAAGTTCGATGTTAGCAGAGCAGGGAATAACAATAATGGAACTAACGAAGGAGTTCCTTACAGCTAATAAGACACCTCCACCGACAGCAGAAGTATTGTCAACATGTCTATCTCTTCTATAAACTTCAAAACTGTTATCAAACAATTCTAAGTCAGTAATGCTTCCGTTTAACCAAGTTTCAGTCAGTGCGATAATATCCTCAGAGAAATTCTGAGACATTAAAAATATGTCTCGCGTCTTAGAGCGTAATCCCCTTACATTTTGATAGTAAAGGGATAACCTATTCAGTTTTTTTGGGATTGACGAGCGGCTTGAGTCGTCCCTCTAGGCTTATTCTTAGGCTGAAACTCTGTAACGAGTATATTATCAGTCCACAAATTAGAGTTTAGAACAGTTGCAAACTCTTCAGCTGGAACTGTGAGAATAAAGGAAGCATGGGAAGGTTTATTACCTATTTTTTTGCATGAACAAAATGCATTTTGACTCAACAATTTATTATGTTTGATAAAAGTCAATACATTTTCAACAGTTGTGTCGGGCTGAAGACGTGAAATAAATACATTTTTTTTCCTCGACACTGCCCTTAAGCTTGATAGATTTCTAGGCTCAATAGGAGTCAAAACTGAACTATAAGTCAAAGAAGGAATGTTAGAAGGTGACGAGGAAGTAACTGGAGTGTTCCTGTTCAAAAGCGGTGCTGAGGGCTGCTTGGCCTGAGAAGTAGATCTAGATGATTTTCGCTTCTTATTATTTTTTTTTCTCTTTTTTTTTTGCGATAATGTGGTCTTCTGATGATAGGATTGTTTGTGTCCCTGAAGAAACAGTCTGTGACAAAGAAAGCGGGATATTTTCCGAAATGGAATTTTCATCATAGACGCTGGTACTGGGTGCGGCCCTAACTTCACTAAAAAATGTTACAATTTCTCGAAAATTGTTGTTTAATGAGTTAAGACTTTCCCCAAAAAGCTTAATTTTTGAATAAAGTTCATCTGGGGAAAGTGCCCTACACGAAGCACAGTACCAGCGAAGGCCTGATCGCTGAGATTTTAAGTCGTCAAGGCATGACTTGGATATACCGGCACAAGATGCATGAAACATCTGCTCACATGGACCAGAACAGCTGAACATGGGGTTTAGAATGTTTTGGCTTTTGCAAAGTTCGTCCAAAGAACAAGCAACGATATTTTCTGCAGAAAAATAATCCATTTTTAATTTTTTAAAAAAATGAGCAGATGCAAAATGTGCCTTCAGGGTTACTTTATTCAGACAGTGTGTGCACAGTTTAGTAGAAAACAAAAAACAAACAACAACACTCACTGAACTGAAGATAAACAAATCACAGCACAAAGAAGAAACTAAAACACCGCAAGCATGCAAAAACAACAACAACACTGCATTAACTAAATAAGTTAAACAAAGTTAAAATGCAAGAATTAAACTTACACAACTTAAATGCACAATTATTATTTAAGCGAACAGCTTTATATTAATGTTGTTAGTATAGTAAATATGATATTTAAATAATTACTATATTGAAACTATTTTAACTATTTTAATACACTCACGAATATAACAAACAAAGGCTTTTACTTTCGGTAATTGTTCAACAAACCAGGCTGAAAGATTTCTGGTACATCTATAGAAGAAGATAGTACATCTATGAATAAAGCGTACGGAATGAATTTTTTCTTCTAATATTAATTTTAATTAGTAAATACTACGCCATTAGTAAATACTACGAATGTAATGGAAGAAATTACGAAGTTATTCGTGCGAGAAATTTAGGAATGATATCCCTATTAGTCGAAGATCATTCTTCGGAGCAACAGATGGTAAGAGGCATTTAAGCCAATATCGCATATGAACTTGGACGATAAGCAAATTTATGTTTTAATGTAATTAAACACAAGAAGAAAAGAAAGTAAAATTAATTAAAAAAAAAAACTAAATGATTTCCCAAAAGTCGGTTTTAAAAAAATCGTTTTTCTTTCACAAATATGATCCAATTTGGATAATTTTTAATTTTTTTCTACTTAAAAAAGTTTTTAATTCAAAAGAGAAAAAATTTAGGAAATTCTGAATAAAGTAGACTAATTTAGATCAAGCACTTATTTTTAGAAAATCTGATGGAAAATTCTTGTTAAGAAAACGCTTTTACATTAGCATATTTTATGGTCAAAAGTTTTTTATGACTACAATTTAAATAGAAAACTCTATTTGAAATATTTATTTTATAATTCTTCAAATTCACGTTTTTTAATAGGCGTCCACCCATTTTGAGAATTTTCTGGATTTTTTCGCGTCACGTGCTTCTCGTGCAAACTCGATTGTAAAAACTTGTAAAAACTGATGCATGTTGAAAAAAGGAAAAGTCAGTTGATGTCCATGAGGGGAACATTCAAAAATAGCGACAACTCAAATTCTTAATTTTTCCGGATTATATGGATTTTTCCTCCTAAACCCAAATCTAATAAATTTCAGGCCGCTATTGGTTTATGAGTTTAGGCTTCCACAACCGGAAAAATGGTGATTAAACAGATTAGGAAAAAAGTCTACCGTGACCAAAAAATTAAGATTTATTAAAAACTTATTATTTTATTATATCAGTTAAGAGAAACATTTTAACTTTATTAGCTTCAACAATTTCTACATAAATTCATTAAGCATCATGATCAAATCGTCTGCACTATTTCACAAATGTAGTTTTTCTTTTTCGTAAATGTTTCGTAAGCTTTTTTGTTTTATGAAAAGGGAAGGCATTGGCTAGAGATAATGAAAAAACGGTTGAGGCAAGGAAAGGACAATGTATTAAATTTATTTTTTAATTACTAAATTACATAATTACTTAAATACTCAATTAAACTGCAATGGAAATTTAGTAACGTAACGCCAGATAAAAAATCCTAATAAAAAAAAACCAGAAAATATTTTTAAGTTTGATCACTTGGAAAATAAACTAATGTTATTTTGAGAGAGTTTTGCAAATTTTGTAATCCAAGTCAGAAATCACTTCCGTTTTTGTACCGTAACGCCAGCACATATTTTTGCTTTAACATTCTATTTTTTTAATATTTATTCGTACAAATCGTCCGTAACGCCAGTTTGGAAATGCTCATATAATCCTCGGGAAATTTGTGCTCGGTTTATATGCAAATGGAGAGAAAGAAAATAAGAAAAACAAAACACCAAGAAGTAATTAGTTTATATTACATTAACAATGTTTATTTAAATAAATCTTACGTTTAGTCGTATCTTCAATATGATGATACAATGGCTGCTTATTACTGCAATAAGTGCAAAAACAGGAGCATTAAAGAAAAACTTAATTTACGCTGCTCGCAATCAATTAGTGATTGCTTGTTGCCAATTAGTGGAAAATATGATTTTATATTAAATTAGACGTGATTTTACAAAATGAAGGTTTAAAACATTCGGCAATCAATTTGTGAATAATTGCAACTACCAAAGGCACTCGTCGGAGAAGCCGAGCGAGCGACCCATTCGTGTATCGTGTCGATAAAGTATTATTTAATCACATTATTTAATTTACTGAATAGCTAAGAATATTTGTTGAGAAAAAATTCGTGAAATTACATGAAAAAAAATTAAATTTGAGAAAGATTTTTACCCGATCGTTGAAATATATATAATTTTCTTATGTGTACAAATGTGTGTCAACCGACGTATCATGATAACAAAATAAATGCCAAAAATCTCAGAAAATAGAATTATATAAGTTACATTTTCTTTATGTGCATTATAGACTGCTTTATGCCTTTGTCCACCCCCCTAGAACAAATCCTGCGGACGCCCTTGATTGTATCAATATATAATTGCGTTTTCTCAGATGTCCACAATTTGTAAAGCAATGAGAAAACTCTTTCAGTTGCAGCATTTTTGGCGGGTAGACAGTGCACAAATTCAACAATTTTTAAAATTATTGTACATATCTTATTTGAAGACAATTGAAATCATTGAAATCATTGAAACCCATCTCATATCGGTCGGTGTTTTTTTTTTGTTCCAAAAATTAATCTTCTCTAAATTAATCTAAGATAATGGTATTATTTGAAAAATGAGATAGAATTTTCTGATGAGATTTTTCCACTCTGTTCCAGTTTATTGGCTTTTTAAGTTCAATCCAATTGAAAGTATTCATTTCTGCAAATTGCAAAGACCAGCAGTTTAAACATTGATTGCAGTTTGCAAATTGCAAGGACCAGCAGTTTAAACATTGATTGCAGTTACCGTAAAAATTTCTAATTTGCAATTTAAACCATTTCATATTAATGCTTCTGTTTTTGTGGTGCATTTTTAAGTCATATTAAATGGTAATTGTCACAAAGCCATTTTTTAATCGATAAGCATATTAGTTTATAAAACACAAAAGCCTGATTGTGAAAAAATTTTAACCACAATTCTGAGCAATTATTTTTAAAACATTTCCTTAAAATAGTTGGACATTTTTCAATAGAAAGAAAATATGATTGCAAAGGAACATACAATTTTAATACTCGCTCAATAGTTGGCATTAAAGCAAGCCAAGATTTACAATACCCCAAGACTTTGCGATATTCAACATCTGCTTGTAAGCAAAACTTTTTAAGTGATTCAACTCTTACAGAATAAATATAAAAGTGACTATAAAATTTTATTATAATACTTTCAGCATCCACTGGTAAGAGAACCGTTGCATTCTGAATGCAGTTATGAATAATATGCGCTGCACAGTTATGAACTCCAATAATATTTTGAACCAGGGTTCTGTTAAATTTTGCAAAAATATTGTTAGAGCCCTTTTGTGCCACTCCGCCAAAGTTTGTATTTGCATTGTCAGTACAAAATGCAATCAGTTTTTCCGAAAAGTTAAATTCATCAAGAATTTTTAAAATTAAATTGCATATAAGTTCAGACGTTTTCCCTGGCAGTGAAAAAAAAGTATAAGTAATAGTAAAGTATTTCTATATATGGTATTTTTTTTTGATGGGTCTTGAAATCTCTTTAATGCCTGCATTTGAGATCTTGCTACAAGGAAAACAGAAAACATAGCAAACAAAGTGCAGTTTATTTTCTGCCCCCGATTCATCCGTACATCCGGTTGATCATTAATGCACATTATTTCCATCTTTTGTCACTTCATTATATTTTAAATTATGGGTTTTAATATAAAAAACAAAGTAAAACATAAACAAAAATATAAATTAAACTTATTGAAATAATAAATACACACTTAAAATACATAATAATTTACACATACATAAAATTTGTATATACATTCATTTCATTGAATTTCATTTACATTATTTTCACTGTTTGCGTCATTAATCATTGCATTATATTTTTAAAAAAGATACTATAGGCTTATGGTATCTGAAATAAGAAACAAAAAATTTTGGACGATGCAGTCCCACTCATGATAAAATTATTATTAGGTAGCCTTGACAACTACTTATTTTCTCACGAGCTGCAATTTCAAACAAAAGAAAACAATATAAAGTGCGTGTCTCACACATTGGCAGCTTTCAGCGGAGTCAATAGTAGGCAACTGTTTTTTTTTAAATTTGAATGAGAAACCTTTGCAATTAAATGATCCATTCACAGCAGATGACTTCTCTGAATGCGGCCAATGTGTGTGACACACGTTCTCTATTTTATTTTCTTTTGCTTGACATTCGATGGTCGAAACACGAAATGTCACTCCTACCTATTACTTATTATACCATGGTCCCAGTCAGAGAATATGCTGGAAACATTTATAAAACTACAAATGTTTTTATGTTGGACATGAAACTCAAATACACGCTCTTGAATATTGGCTACAGGCACTCAGCAAATGCAGCCAGCATGGCAAAATTAAACAGGGTAGTGTTACGGCGGAGAGGCGGTGAACGAAACGGTCAAAACGAAGTTGACATTTCATACAAAATCTGCAACCAATGAGAATGCAATATGAAAGCAAGAATTGGCAAATATATCAAAATGGATGAGTTTGACAGTTATGGTCACTTAGAAAGAGAACACATTCAGCCCTTACACTACCTTGTCTAATTCTACTATGGCAGCAAGCAACCATCAATAAGTTTATCTGCTGACAAATCGTTCCTTCATAAAGAAATCATGAAGGATATTTACTGTTTTTCTGTCAATGTATATGTAGATCTGTAGCTGAACTAAAATACATTTACAACAACAATTACCAAGCAAATCTACTACATAGACGAACAGAGAAGAGCAGTATCACATCGGTTTCGAAACTTTAGAGGGAATGAATCGAATTGGCGGCGGAAAATAAACAGCACTTCGCTTGCTGTTTTTGGTTTGTCTGGTAGCAAGATCTCAAATGGAGGCATTAAAAGAGACTTCACGGCCATTCAACCAATAAGCAGATAACAAAAATTTTAAATTTATTTTATTTTAGCCTACAGCTAGCTCTACATATACATTGAAAAAACAGTAACATTCAATAGCTGCATTCCCGTGTTCGTTGATCTAGAGCGCGGCTCTATTTTATTCACAAAACAAAAACCTAAATTAAAACCAGGGGCCGAATTACAGCATCCGTGATCGAGCAAAATTGTACAAGATTGATAGGAACTTGTCTCGTCGTGCTCTTCGTAATTTTTCTCGATCACGGATGCTGTAATTCGGCCCGAGCTCGATTTCTAGCTTTATTTCTGATCTTAAAATGCTGCCAAGTTTCAAGCATTTTTTATCAAAACGAACATGTTTGGCAAATCTAAATAACTATTCATTTTCCTATTTTGACGTTTCACCGCTCTGTGGGCGTTTTGGTATTGTTGTTTTCTTTTGTTATTGTTCTTAAAACAGCTGTTTCAAGACTTTGATGACAAATCGATATAAAGTTGAAGTAACGTTGTTTTACTGAGATTTGATCTGTTCTAGTGCCACGGTAATACAACTAATGTTTCGCAGCAAAGCAAAGGGAGGGGAAAGAACGATGCGTAAGCAGAGGAACTTATTTATGGTTGCTTGCTTATGTCTTCTAAGTTTCCTATCTTGCTATCTTTGCTGTCTGTGTTGATGACGAGAGTTACTCGAAAAAAGACAATGACGCAAACCAAAGATTTACCCTCTACCAAAATCGTTCAACGCACCTAAAGAAGTTTTCACTTCAAAAATCAAGAAACTTAACTTTCACTCCATTTTTTAATCTAAATTTCGAATAAGTGCTGGAAAAAGTTTGATGTCTTGTGATTGGATGCATTAGAAAATATAGATACGTGAGTAATAGACATGCAAATTTTATTTAATATAATTTTTGAATTAATTTTAAAGTGTAATCCCTAGATCGAAAACTATGATTGTGAAAAATGGTGTGAAAAGAAATCAGAGCTTCTGAAATGGCTGGTTCCCTCTCTTTTATTCAAAATTCCTTTGTTCGAAAAAAATAGTCAATTTGGTGGATGAAGACGAACTTAGAAAATACTTTTATGCTTGTCCGATTCATTATCAGCCCAATTTTTTTTTTTGGATTCGCCCGGAGGTATGAATCTTCCAAAGATACGTGTACCCGACCTATCTTTTACGATTTACACTCTAGAACCTGCCCGGATCAGACCGGGACAGACAGAATGCACCTACGTACTAAACACACCCCCTATTGGCAATTAGGATTTTCCACTAAGCACATTAATTGGCTTTACAGCGGAATTTAAAAATTTAATATGTAACAAACGCGTATTTAAGTATATTTAATTCTATATAAATAAGCAATATCGAATTAAATTATAGTCATTATTAATTTAAGGTACCCGAAAAACAATCCTGATTTCAAAAACAATCCAAAACACTAAACTCATTTTAACTGGTTTGCGGCAATTGTCCAACCCAAGGACCTACGTGGAAATGAGATAAATCTCATATCCGCCAAATCAAAATCCCAATTAGTTGGATATGCATTTGGGCCAACGCATGCATAAACTTGTGTGGAAAAGAGATATATTCTGGCACACCAATCCAGGTGATAGTGTGAGTTCAGTCTTATTTCAAATCAGGAAACCATGTGAGCACGTAAATCCCAATTCGATTTAAAATTAAAATATTGAATAATTAAAAAGTAAATTCTGAATGATTTTTCCCGGGGAGTTAGAAAAGGGAGTTTTCATTTTTAAGACAGCAGATAAAGATATCACATTTTTTTTTTTACACTTATGAATATTGACGGTTGATGAACGAATTGGCATTAAAAATTTCCAGAAAGATTTTGAAATTTATCTTAAAAATGAAAATTCCCTTTTCCGATTTCCCGGGAAAAATCATTCAGAATTGGGCTGTATTGGTTTATATATCTCGTCTTCCTCCAGATGTTATTGAAAACTTTGCACTGCATACCTCATATTCCACACGATTTGCGATTTTTTAAGTACGGAAACTCTTTTGATAACTCATCCGAAAACTTGTTTACTCTTTGCTTTGCAGTATTGATTTTAAGCTCAACCTCAAAGAAAATGTTAAAACCTTAAAAACTAAATGGCAATGTTTTTTACATACAGCAGTAACAAATTTGAAAACAACAAAAATAAAAATTCAATAAAAAATAAGTATGTTAAATTTTGTATATTTTCGACAGCGCTCCAATTCGACCAGCAAATTTTATATTTTTATTATTTATTCAGGCCTGTAGCCAGGGTGGGGCAAGGGGGCAATGCCCCCCTACTACAACCGTTTTCCCCCCTGGCCATATCAGACAATGAAAAACTTTAAATGAATAATTAATATTAATTTTGTATGTATATTTGTTTATTGCTTTAAAATTAGTTTAGTTTAAAATAACAAAAATATACACATTCACCTTATTCATGACTTGACTATATATATGAAATTTGTTTAACCCTGGATTACCAATGTTAGTCGTTTCGACTAACACTGCTCACTTTTTTGCTTACAACTTTTTTTTCTCTCATCTGAACATATTGTAGTAACCACAATAGTTGTTAAGCTGTCCTCGTTGTGTTCGGATGTGTTTGGCTTTTCAGTTGGATGGTGTGAATATTTTTATAAATGTAGTGTTCGTCGAAGAGACTAAAGGCCCAGTTATAATAGACGTAACGTAATGTGGTGAAATGTCACTGCAGCAGTGTGTTCTGTCACTTACTGTTTCAATCAATACTTTTCTTATACAAGTGATTATAATAGAAGTAACGTAATGTAACGGGACGTAAAGATCCGTTGGATTTCGATTTCTACGTTACTTTACATTACGTCTGTTCAAAAAACAACTAAACATTGAGGTTAGATTCGATTATTGCGCTATTTTATATTGTTCAACTACGCTTTTTGTTGAGTTTTCGTTATTAATGTGATAGTTTTATGTATCCACAGCTATGGATGACGAAGATTGTATTTGTACAGGAACGTGCAATTATTTACGACAAACAACTGCCTGGCTACTGCCTATTATAATTGCTACAACGTTTTCTTACATTACGTCCAGTCACGATGACAGTTGAGAACATTACGTTACTTTACATTACGTCTATTATAACTGGGCCTTTACATTGGCTTTAACGTTACTTTTTATACCCCCACGCGTACTGCGTAAGGGGTATATTAACTTTATTACTCCGTTCGTAACGCTAATAAGGAGACGTGGTAGGTATAGAAAAGTATATATATTTTTGATCAGCATTACTTTCTCAGTCAATTTAGCTATGTCCGTCTGTTCGTATGTCTGTTTGTCGACACCATTTCAATTTGTAAGCTATCGTAATGAAATCAAAAATATATGCTTATATTCAAAAAACGAAAATAAAATTCGGGATGGTTTAAACTTGATATTTAAAGGATGAACTCTGGGTTTCAAATTTTATATATTTGGATAAAAACCACGACCTATAAAAGTGGCGTCATCAAAATTATACAACATTGACAAATTCGGTACATTTGGTTATCCAGGGTTAACAAAACATTTCAGACAAATTGTTACAATTTTTCAAATTTCTACTGGGTCGCCAACATTTGCTACCATAAAAAAGATTAAAATTGTAATAATTTTTTTAACCCGCATTCATAGGAACTTTCTAGAAATGAAAAGCACGTTGTACACCAATTTGATGCAGGTACAAAAATAATATATAATTCATCGAAATGTTTTTAATTTTTAAATTTTTTTTATGCATGATGAATGTTTATTAATTTTAAAATAAGAAAAAACTGTAAATCTTAATTCTAGCAAAAATTTAAAGAAGCAAAATCAAAACATGCATGTTTGTTTTTAATATATAAACAACGGATTCAATTTTTTTATTTGTTTTACTTAAAAATGTCTTATACATATGTTAGCCCATTTCACTACTCTTTCTTATATTTCTAGCCACTTTAAATAAATCTTGTTTACCTTCATTTCATTACAAAGTCCTGAATTAATTTTTATATTATTTTTTATGTTTTAATCTCATGTATAAAAAGAACTACATAACCATGTAAATATTATAAAATGAACTGTTCTTTAATAAATATGTGTAATTTATTCATTTCACACGTTAAAAATTTGTTTTTTTTATTTAAATTAAAAAACAAAGAATCACACCCCCAAGATTCATGCCTGCCCCTCTGTCTTCTTGGTCTGGCTACAGGCCTGTATTTATTTGAGAAACTTCCAAAATGCTGTACGTTTTGCTGTATATTTTCCAATGCTGTACACGTGGTCGAAATGCTGTACTATACTGCACGATGCTGTACGTATGGTCACTTTAAGGTAAACCAATATTTAAGGCGGTAGGAAGCAAAAGGATGCAAGTAGCAAAGGATTTGTTATGAGATATTGGGTCTTTAAATTGTAATGTTTTAAAAAAGTGCATAATATGATAAGGGTAGGGGCGACTTTTGTTTATCAAAGCAAATATATTTTCCCACAAGGGTGCACTTCAATCGCGTGCATCGAATAATTGGTGGCTTTTGAATCAACAACATTGATATAGTTGTAGAAGAAAGCCTTCAAAGTAAGTAAAATCACAATATGTATTAATTTTTCTAAGTTTTATTTATTGTTCAAAGCAGCTGCCAACAATAATTCATTTCATTTATAACAATTTATGTATTAATTGTTACGAATTTATGGCAACATGTATGTCAAAATTCATAACACAGACACACAAAAAAGTAAAAACGCAAAGCACAAACCTTGATGGACTTACTTATATGGGCCCGCTGAGTCCGAATCCGAGGTCGTAATTGCTCCATCACCCCCCATTTTTTTGCAAAAAACAAAGAGGTTGGACCAATTTATAGCTAAGAGGCAATTCGTACTGCGGATTCGGACTGAGCGTTTTTACTTTCTTGTGTGCCTGTGTTATGAATTTTGCCATACATTTTGCTAAAAATCCATAACCAAGCAGTATTTTTCTGAACTTAATTTTAAAAGTCTTGTGTGCCTTTTTGTTAAAAACTAATTGATCTCAAAATGTGTTTAAAAATGAAGTTCCAATTTAGTTTACATATTATTCAATTTAGTTTATTCTAATCTGTCGGAATTTATATTCGTCAACGGGCATTTTTTTAATTCTATGTTGTTCAAGATTATTACATTTTTTTACATTCTATGTTGTTCAAGATTATTAAATTTTTTTATGTTTAATGTTATTTGAAATATGTTTTATAGTCTTAAAAATGAAGTAATTCAATGTTTAAAATAATAAGTATTTTGAAATATTAATTAAAAAAGTGTTTTTGGACTTAAGTTCATTCAACGTCTTAATTTTATCTTTATAATTTTTTTTTTGTAGATAAGACTTTATTGAGTTTGAATCGCAATAGAAAATCACATCACAATATATGAGTGCTTAAAAATGAAAAGTGACTCAGTCCACATATGGAAATTGTGGATATTTTGCATTTAACAGATGTTATTCAAGACTGTGCATTAGGGCATATCGAAAAAATTAGATCGTATGCTAACATTTAGAGTGTACATTTATATTCGAATATCCTTCTCACACGACACAGTGAGTAAAAACCAAGAGTGGCATCGTGTTTGCCAAAATATTGCGAGTTAAAGTCTATATATACTTTTGCTTTAAGACATATCGCTCATTTGCTAGAAGAACGACATAACGAAAAAAACATCATTTTGCAGAAAACGCATTTAAGTTTTAATTGTGCTTTTAATTTTAAAGAATTTGTTACAAATCAGTGAACGCCTAGAAAGCGGATGTACTATTAAGCTCTTTCAGAATAGCTTTACATGAATAGGCGTTGTTAATTCTTTTAAGAGTTTTAATAAATCTTGCCCACTTTGGATTATGACGTCCTTGTTGCAAAAGTATATTCATAAGCGCGTCATAAATAAGAATATGTCATTATTACTAGAAAATTTAGGTATTTTAACATTACATTTGTACTAAATAATAAATGTCGACAAAAATTTAATAGGAACTTTGGTTTTGTTTTATCATATTATCTAACTTATAATAATATGTATTAGAATTCGCAGTTTTGTAACTTAAAAACAAATCAAATTGTAAAAAAATTTTGAGCTTAAATCCCGAGTTGTCCCAGCTGCTCCATAAGGAGCCACAAAATTCCTTCACAAAAATGCTCGTGAAGTTTATCCACGCCAATTGGTCGGTCTTACTTTATCAAAACACCAAAAATTAAAAAGAAATAATTGTGGCACAAATGGTATTAATTTAAAATTTACTCAAGTTAACCTAAAAATCATAAATTCTCATAAAATGCTCTGTAAAAAAGTGTTATGAGTTTCTTATTAAGTAAATCAATCAAATCGTCTTTCTTTTTTTTTGTAAAGTGCTATATTTTCTTAGACATTTTTTTTTACTATTGTCAATGTCGGGAAATTCAAAAAGGTTTAATTATTTCTAGAAAAATATTATTTCATCATATTTTTTTTCTTCAAACACGCACTCCTGCAGAAACGATTTAAGTGCAGCAGATGAAGTAACGTTTTTTTGAATATTTTTGCATGAATGCAGTTTGTATATTGCACGTGCAACGACGATATGTTTCGTCATCACTGTCGCAGTTATCATCGCTGCTGGGTAAGTAATTTTTGTCATCTTCGGAATTGTCGCAGTCATCTTAAAAGTAAGATGAGTTACTGGATGATGATGAGGATAAAGAGTTTCCCGCAGCAGACATTTTAAGATGATCTAAAAACTATTAAGAAATTATCTTCGACTGGGTCGAAGTTAAAATGACCACACAGTATTTTTCTGTTTCGCATGTTTGAAAGTTTGATGACGTCACTTCGTATAGAGAATGGGCTTCTTCATCCAATTTTGCCAAAACTGAAATGCAAAACAAGTTTAAGATATGGAAGATAATGCTACTTCGATGACGTAATTTTATATGGGAGATTGGCTAGTTATACGGTTTTGACAAATTTACTATTTTGGCATATTTCAAATATACGGTAAATATTTGAGACCAAAGCTTATGTGCAAAATTTCAAGTCACAACATTAGTTTTTGTGGCTTTTAAAGATATTTTACAAATTTGCTAAATTCGCTTTATATTAAAGGTAGGCGTGGTTTTAATTAGATTTTGACGAATCAAGTATATGATAAATTTTTGCAAGCAAAGGTTATTGAAAAAATTTCAAGTTATTACATTAATGTTTGTGGCATTTTCACAGATTTTACCGATTTGATAAAGTCACGTTATACGTGAGCTAGGCATGCTTTTTATCTGATTACAACAACTTTCAAATATATAATAAATATTTTAATTTAGGTCTTATGAGTAAAATTCCAAATCACTATACAAATTTTTGTGGCATTTTTAGAGATTTTATTGTTTTGATAAAGTAATTTTGTATCGGAAGAAAGCGTGAGTTTCATCCGATTTTACTCATTCTCAAACTAGATTTAATTTTTTTAAATATATAAGCACAATTACCAAATTTCAATACGATAACTTTGAAATTGTGGCTGCATTCGTGTCGGAAGACAGACATGGCAAAATCGACTCAGGAGGTGATCCTCATCAAGAATAATTACACTTTTCTTTACCTGCCACGCCTCCTCATCAGGGTTACAAACGGAGTGACAAAGTTAATATATCCCTAACGAAGTATGCGTGGGATTATATTAATTGACTTTATATACACAAAAAAGTTTTATCAACAATATCGTATCATTCTGAATTATACCCACTATAAATCTTGTGAATATTTTTAACTAGAATGAAACATTAAGGTTATTCACAGTTTGAATACGCTGGTCTGATATTTGTACGTTTTCTTAAATGTACGCTAATTTACGTAAGCTTATTTTGTTTTGTTGTTGTTTTGCATGCAAACGCAAACACGCGTAAACTAAAGTAGCCCTTGGACATGTTTTTGTACCTCGTATTTTTATGCTCTGTCTACAGCCACATAATCACATACATCACAGGGTTGCAAAATTTTTAATAAGACAGTCTCATGGCTGCGTGCTCACAGTTTAAACAATAGCAAATGCTATAAATACGATTTGTTAAATTTACGCTTAAACTGTGAATAGCCTTATTGTTTACAATGTTTAAAGCTAATTTGTTAGTACTAAGCACGTTAAATCTGCTCCAAAGTTATTTTATCAATAACGTCACTTGTAGCGTTATGCCGAGCTTGGTTAAAAATACTTTTTTAACTGAATTGTCATAACTCAAAATAGCACAATATAAATGAATAGTACAAACGATTAATATGTCACTATTTCTTATAAAAAAAACATGCTTTCGCTCTGATGATCATTGCATAACTAAGATAAGACGGTCTTGCAAATAATAAAGCGAATTGGCACCTTACCAAACAAAATACCGGCAATTTTTTGCTGCCACGCAATGAGCAAATAAGATAGCAGTACGAGTTTCTGACAGATCAAAGATCATGATTAAATACTTATTTTTGTGTCGTTAACTCAAAAATCGTCTTTTTTGAGTTATGACGGTCTTCGAGCAAATAAGCGATATGCAGTTTTTCTTACAAAAATTAAAGCGTTTTGAGATCGAGATTTTTTACTGTTTTTCTCAAAACACAACTTTGTCTTTGCGGGAAAAGAAGAAATCCTTATTTTTTCTAAAATTCGTTTTGGGAGATCTTGATCACCCTTTGAAACTTTTGAGACCTCTTAGAATGAGAAATTCGAAAAAATTTGTAATTCGAATAGCCCTACTGTGCATAGCTTTCCAAAAATTGAATGATCATGAAATGTAATGAATGCAAAGTACTAATCATTACGTACAAGTGACTGGGTCATTTTAAATTTTTATCAGCTTATGTACGTTATGTATTTTATATTACATGCATATTTGTTGTGAAGGGAAACATTCGCAATATTTTGGCACTTACTAAAATATGAGCAAAGAGCGTGTCTTATAGATTCTGCTGCATCTCTATCAACATCCGAGTTGGTCTCTTCTACCGCTGTCAATTGCAGTTTGTTCAAGTAACCACGACGATTCCACAGTATCATTTTCCACACTTAAAAAGTTATGCAGTGCGCAACACGCTTTTATAACAGAACTTGTATTCTGAATTTGCTTCTTTCCTTCTTCCTGTTTTGTTTTTAGCGCAAACAGGTTTCTACAGAGCAAATTATCGCATTTTCTTTCTACATCTGTTTTAACGCTAAAAGCATTTAAGTTCATTTTTCTCCTTTTACTTTCATCTATATTGCAAAAATTTCTATTAAACTGAAAATGATCTGCAATTTCCGAAACTGCCCTGCAAAAGGTGAATCAGACCGGCTGGTTACTTGCTGGTTGTGCGATTCATTTTTTCATATCAAGTGTGCAGCGTTGACTGCGAGAATCGTCGATGCACTCAACGAAAGTAAGGGACTTCGTTGGTCATGTGAAGACTGCAGGTTTACAAACGTTGAGATCTTTAAACTTATTAGACAATCTCGGAAAGGTTTTTTGGAGGTGGCTAAGGATCTAAAGGTAGCACTAGACTGAGTGAATACGAAGATTTGTTTAAAAAGTTTAAAATTATGGATGAAGCTTACAATTCTCCAAAATGTAAACGTTCAAACAAAAATCTTCGTAGTTCAACTAAAACTACTGATATAGCCATGCCATCGCCCAATAATAATACTGTTCTACCTTCTACTGTAACTGTTTTCCCTAATGTGAACATACAGCTTGAAGATCAATCAATTGGAGCTGTCAATACGGATCAAATGACTGATAATATTGCACCAACTAATTTCGCTGCGTCAGCTGATCAGATTTCTCCTTCTGTTGAAGCAATTCCAATCATAGAGGAAAATGCTGATTCTCCTCGCGTTTCTGGCACAAAAAAAACTTACGCTGAAACTTGTATTGCCTCAAATGTGGTTCCTGCACCTTCTCAAATTACTTCGGTTTCTACAGGAGCGATACCGAAACAAATATCGAACAGCAGTATCAAAGCCCCTGTTCATAAAGAACTTGTAATTATTGAGCCTGCAAAATCTATATTTGTTTCTCGTTTTGCAGCTGATACATCCGGTGAAGACGTGTTATTCTATATAAACTCTAAGCTGAATGTTGTAAATAAAAATATCTCTGTTTACAAATTCAATTTTTCATACGAGCGTATTACGTCCTCTTTTAAAATATCTTTGCCTGGTGATCTTTTTCACAAGGTATTGGATCAAAAGTTTTGGCCTGACAATACGATGGTGCATGAATTTGTTTCTAGACCTCGGCCTACAACTTCCTTGGCTACTTTTCCGGTTTTTAACAAGAATCAAAAAACTAGATTGTTGCTTTCAGTTCCTTATCCTTTACCATGTGGCATTAACACAAAACTAAATAATATATAAATTTTGAGTCACAACCTTCACTTTAATATAATTGCTTTTAGTGAGACTTGGCTGAAACCTAACACTCTAAATACTGAAATTCTGTGCAACAAATTTAGCATATACCGCAAAGATAGAAACTCCATTCCTGGTATTTGCTCTAAAGGCGAGGGTGTGTTGATTGCAGTCAAAGCGACACATTTCTCTGAAGAGTTATTAATTCCAGAATCCTTGGACATTGAATTCTGTTGTGTTCATGTTAAGTTTGGTTCCTTGAGCCTTTTTATTACATGCTCATATATTCCTCCCCTTTCTACCTTAGAAGTATATAGCAAACATTTGGCTTCTATTAGTAAAGTTCGCTCAAAACTGCAATCTAATGATCATATTTTAATAACTGGAGATTTTAACCTGCCAAACGTTTCTTGGAACTGCTGTTCTGAAATTCCTGGAATATTTTTACCTTCGTCTGAATTTTCATCCGATAATTATTTTTTAAACGAGCTCTCAATCCAAGGCCTGTTCCAACTTAACTGCATCTTTAACAAAAATAATCGTTTGCTTGATCTGGTGTTTTTTGATGACAGCAATATCGCTTCTGTGTCTAAATCAGATCCTCTGGTTACACCCGAAGATTCTCATCATCCAACATTAGAAATTATTTTAAATTTTCCAAAACCATCTGTGCAGTACTATGATTCTCAACCGCCTATTGAGTTTAACTTTAAAAAAACAAACTACGTGATTTTGAAGAATAACTTGTCTAATATAAACTGGAATTCTACTCTAAATATTAATACAAAAAGTTTATCTTCTCAGAGTCTTGATGATGCGGTATATGCGTTTAATAGAACGCTCAATGATTGTTTTCTTAAGGCTGTTCCGCAAAGGAAAGCCTCTTTGACATCAGGTCCGGTATGGTATACAAATGAATTAAGAAATATGAGAAACTTGAAATCTAAATACTATAAAAAATATCAAAAAACACATAAAATATGTGATTTTGGATGCTTTAACTTTGTTAACACAAAACGTAAGATTGATTCCTATCCTTCTTTTATGAAGTATAATTCTGTTGAGTCTGATAATGACAATAGTATTTGCAATCTTTTTGCTGACTTTTTCAAGACGACTTATTCATCATCGTCCTATGATTATTTTAGTTATCCTTTCAATATTCAATCTGGGGATATTTATTTCCCAATAATTGACACAAACACAGTTTTATAATTTTTAAAAAATATTAAATCATCATATAGAAGTGGTCCTGATAACTGTAAGGACATATTTTGTATTCCAAAATGTCCCTCACAATTCCACCTACCAAACACACCATCCACTCACCGATCTACGCGATCACTCACAAGGCTGCCTACCAAACACACCAACCACTCACCAATTCTGCCTACCAGACACAACGTATACTCACCGATTTACACACCAAACATACAATCATTCACGAGCCAATACCACAAACACGCCATTCCTCAATAAATGGATGCAGCATACGCGCTACCATTCGAGACGGCATACCCAGCTAGGACACCACACCACCGGACTTACAAGTATTATTCTTATTATTTATATTTTTATATTTTCCATTTACTTATTAATTACTAATTAACTTAATATTAAATGCATAGTATTAAAATACCTTTTATTATAGCTATACTTATTTTATATTACCTAAATCGCTTTAGCATTTCACGCCTATCTTCTTAAGTCCATATATAAACATATGGCCCTAACCATACTTTAAGTTTACTTTTCAAACATAACATATTTTTAATTAAATATTCAAATAATACATCATATCCACATATGATATCGTACTCTGGCCTAAAGCCAGCTGGCAGCTAAGGCAGCTGCCTGCCACCAAGTAATAAATAAGAACTTAGATAATTAATTTAATATTTAACATATAAATATAAGACAACAACTTACAGTACTACGTATTTGAATATTTGATTATATAAGAAATTAAAGTTACACCAAGCGCGCTGTAACTACTTCTTAAGCATACAAATGAAATGTACATATTTTATACACTAAGTTTCGTGCAACATATGTCAAAGTACCAAATTAACTTTAGTATATTTATACTAAGCGAAATAACTCTGGGTACTTAAAGCGGACAGACATAACAAGACAGAAATTTACTCAAACGAGTACAACTAATTTTTTATAACAATCGCGACTTATAATTAAAAGCTTTCGATTCTACACATACACACAGACGCGTAAAACACGTTTTAGACTTTCACTCAATGAGTCTAACGTAACTTGCCAACAATAACATCCAATAAATAAAAGCTTTCGATCACAAAGCTTTCACTCAACCAAAAGTCACGTACACCAGCTTTCACGAAACCGTGCATGAATCGCTCATGCTGAAAGCAAACGTAGAGAGTCGTTTTTCTACCATCAACCGGAGCAATTCAGTCAGTCTTCTTGCCGTCAACCGTAGCAGTTAAGTCCGTCACCAGCTCTCAAGTCGGTCGACTCAAAGCTACCGACGAGCTAATTGATGAAGTATAGCACAGCCGCTATTGGTTCCTACTACCACGACAGCAGGACAACTCCATGGGATAACATTTAACCAGGACACACGATCCTGGAAAAACAACATATCGAAATATCCACCATAAAGAAAGCCAGCGAAAATGCAGAGTTTTGCCATTGCATATTCAATGCTAAGCCGCAGCGACGAACACACATACTACGATAAGTAACTACACAGGTGAACGAAAGCCACCATTTTAAATTGAAATATCGTTCTAAAATGCAATAGCTAAATTGCGAGCTGAGAAAGTAAGTCGCTAAAGTACATCAGCGAGCCAAAACCTAAATCCTATCCTACGCTAAAATCCTAAATCCTACAAATTCCCTTTTCGCATTATACGAAAAGGCATTTACCCTCCTCTCCGCTTGAGAAGTAACATCGGTCTATACGAGTCAACTCTGGCGACGTTACATCTCACAACCGTTCAAACGGCCACTAGATAACCTCATCTCCATGGGCGAAGGCTGACGCTGGTTTTTACGAGAGAGGTCTCTGACTGCGTTAGGTTTCCCTTTGGGCCATGAGGGAATCTGTCCTTTCCTATCCTATAAACCAAAGTTGCGAATACACACACACATACACGAGCGTCAACCGGTACAAGCCTTCACGCCATCAATCTGAAACGGTAACCGCCAAGAACACAATCACGAAAACATCACGCGTTGTCGTCATATAGCGGAACCGACTTACGGTAAATGAAGCAACTGTACCACTACGACCAAGCACTACCTACAAGCTAGACATACGAGCACACACACTTATGCATATACAGGCATAGCCATAGCTTTAACTACCCAGAGTACATCTACTACAACTATACTATGCTAAATTGTTAAGTAAAAATAGCAATTACTGAATTAAATCTAATAAAGAGACATTTAATTCAAATAAAACCTCCTCTAATTCTTGTCATCGAACCCTGGACAGCCGCTGAGGATACACCAGCTGGAAAAATATTGTAACGCCCCCAGGAGGTTCGTTACATAACATACCTTCATGTATATTAAAATACTGCTGTGAAGAATTAGTAACTCCAATCTCTTTACTATTTACTTCATCATTAAAATCCAGCTATTTTCCTGCAGCATGGAAGCATTCATTTATTATTCCGCTGCATAAATCCGGAAATAGGTCTTTAATTGATAACTACCGTTTCATCGCAAAATTAAGCGCTTTGCTTAAACTTTTACAGGCAATTGTTACATCACGTCTATCGCATAGCGCTAAATCTATAATGTCTCCTTTCCAACATGGATTCCTTTCTGGAAAATCCACTGTTACTAACCTTCTCGAATTCATTTCAAAAACTATAGAAAAGGCATGCAGACTGATGTTATTTATTTATTTATTTATTTATTTATTTATTCATCAACGGAATATAAACTTCCTTACTGACTACTTGATTAAAATAATACATTTCTGAATTTTAAATTTATGGATTAACGTATGAATACTTAGGTGCTAGAAGTATTACTTATACTATGAAAATAGGAAATCAAGCAATTTTTAAATGCATTTCTGCTTAAGCCTGAATTAAAATCAACATTCATGCAGACTGTATTAGCCAGTTTTAAACAACGCGTTATCGGTTCATTGCAAGTATAATTTACTCTACAATATGGCACATGAAACAAATTCTGAGATCTGAGGTCCCGCGAAGGTACATGAAAGCCTATCTTAAGTAACAAATCAGGACAGTTAATGTTACAATATATAATGTCTCTGATGAACATGACAGCAAAATATTTACGACGCATTTTCAAAGTGAGGATGCCAAGGAGTAGACACCTAACGTTATATGCCGGCATTTCAATATTCCAATTTAGGCGCCCAATTGCTATTCTAGTGAAGCGTCTTTGAACTCGTTCAATTCGGTCAGATGACACTGAGTAAAAAGGATTCCATATAATACAACAATATTCTAATATTGATTTAACAAAAGCATTATATAGCGAAATGAGAGAAAACGGATCATTAAATTCTTTAGAGTTTCTAGTAATGAAACCTAGCATGGAGTTGGCTTTAGAGATCATATAATCAATATGTTTAGAGAAACTAAGCTTATGATCAAGAAAAACACCTAAGTCTTTCATCTCAGTTACTCTTGATAATGTTACTTCGCCGAGCTTATAGGGGTACAGTAATGGATTTAAATTTTTATGAAAAGTTAAACATTGACATTTTGCAATATTAAGTGGCAATAAATTATTACGACACCAAGTAGATAGTCTTTTTAAATCCAACTCAAGTTCTGAGCATTCGGAAGTTGATTTTAGACGAGAAAAAATTTTTATGTCATCAGCATACATTAAACACTGTGAAAACTTTAGAATTTTAGGTATTTCATTAACAAATAATAAGAACAGTAGAGGTCCTAAATGACTTCCTTGAGGGACGCCAGAAGTAACATAGATAACATCTGAAAGCTCATTGTTAATACGGACATATTGCGCCCGGCCGGTGAGATATGACTTGAGCCATCTCAAAATAATTGAATGAAAACCGATTCTTTCAAGTTTGTTTATTAATAAATTATGTTGAACTCTATCAAACGCTTTGGAAAAGTCAGTAAAAATTACATCACACTGATATCCTTTTTCAAAGTTATTTAAAATATAGTTACTAAAAATCGTCAGATTAGTAACGGTTGACCTACCAGTCACGAAACCATGTTGAAAAGGTGATATAGTCTCTTTTACAAGAAAAGTAAACCTGTTGTACACCAATTTTTCAAACAGCTTAGGAATTGCTGAAATTTTACAAATTGGTCTATAGTTGGAAACGTCGTTCTTGGAGCCAGATTTATGAATAGGAGTTATAAAAGATTTTTTCCATTCAGGAAGAAATTCACCACTATTAAGTGATTGATTAAAAATGGTGACAAGAGGAAGAGCTAGCGCATTAGCGCAATTTTTTAGGAGAATAGGTGGAAAACCATCAATTCCGGGCTGTTTATCTGCGTTTAATTGACTCAAACCTTCCACGACTTCGAGCACACTAAGTTGTAAATAACCTATGTTAATGGAATTATCAATTAATTCTAAGTTCAATTCAGGTGGATTAGAATCCGGACATGCATATACTGATTTAAAAAATTTAGCAAAAAGATTGCAGATCATGGGAAGATCTGATGTAGCAGTATCAAGGTATCGAATTGTATTTGGAATCCCAGCAGATTTTTTTTTACTATTTATGTAGTGCCAAAAGCTTTTACTATTATTTGTTTTTAATTTAGATTCTTCCTGAAATATATAATTTTTGTATAGAAATTTATTCAAATGTTCGAAATTTTTTTGAAGATAACGATATTTATCATAAAACTCCACATTGTGTGGGTCTTTTTTAAAAAGTTTATAAGCTTTATTTTTCTTATTATTTAAATTTATAAGTTCACTATTGAACCACTTGGGCTTTGATGACGTTTTTAAGTATATTTTTGGAATGAATAAATTCATCGCTTCATTAAGCTTACTACAAAAAAATTTAAAATTCGTTGACAAATTAGCGTTGTCCAAAACTGACATCCAATCAATATTGTATAAATATTGAGACATACTAATAAAATCGCATTTAGGAAAATCGAAACTTAAACTATTATTTTGATTAGGTTTTAAATAGCTATAGAATTTAAAACTAAGGCTCAGTACTTTATGATGGTTCGTATGAAGTAATGATGATGAATTAAAGCAATCGACGATAGCATTTATTTCGCTATCAACGAAAATCAAATCTAAAAGTCTATTGTTGTTGTTAAAAATACCATTCATTTGGTGCAAATCAAATTCCGCGAGACTATCCACAAGTATACTCTCACAGGTACTTGAGATATTAAATGGAAGCCAATAATGCTCATCATCATCATAGCTCCAATCAATATTGGGAAGGTTAAAATCACCCATTATGATTACATACTGGTTATCTTTTAAATTACTTAAAATACTTTCACAATTGTTAATATGCATTTTATACAATTCAAAAAGACTACCAGGTGGAATGTAACTAACAATTAAGAATAGTTCATGAACGTTATCGATATTTATTTTAACAATTAATTGATCTAAATCAAACATAACATTCGACTCTGTTGATTGAGAAGCAGGTAGATGAATTTGCATAGATAATAGGGCTGCACGGACAGCAATCAGTACACCGCCGCCTCTACTACGGCCTGACACCTGAGCACAACGGTCTTTACGAAATACGTTGTACGACTGGGGATGAAAGAACTCAGAGTTATGATGATTTACGGTCAGCCAAGTTTCTGTGAACACAATGACATCAAATTGCAGTGAAGATGAGAATAATAGAATATTCGTAGCTTTAGTTCTGGAACCCCCAACGTTATGATAGCATATTTGAAAATCATATGATAAAGATGACGAGCTTTTTAGAGAATTTGTTATGCTATCTCCGATAACGGAGTGCTGATAAAGTTTTTTGAATTGTTATTAATTTGATGAAACATCTTTACTCGTACGAAATACGGCCAAATAGAGGCATCCATTACTCTATTCATTAAATAAGCTGGGAGACCAAGTTTGAAATTCATAAATCTTAGATTATTTATATCGGCATCTTTCTTAGCTAGCCTGAAGCATTTAAAAAGGACTGCTGGTACGTTTAGTTTAGCAGATATATGATTTATAATACTATCTGGGTTCGTATCAGCTCGGAATTTCGATATATGAATCCATTTCAGTTGAGGTAGAACATTAAGATCAGTACTTAAGTCTGTTCCGAAGATTTGAGATGATTTCGTATGACTTGTATGATCTTGAGCAAAATTATTGAATCCCGAGTTCGAAGCAGGGCGCAGAGCAGCAGTCGATTCACTAGCACCTACTAATGAGGCCGAAGTAGCATGTAAGTTATTATTGATATTAGTTGAGTCTTTAAGAGAATCGTGAACAGAATTAGATTTAAGAGTTGATGCGTAGCTTGTTGTGTTTAGAGCATTAGTTTGAACTGCAGCAGCAACACGGATTTTAGCAAAGCTTTCGACGTTGTAAATCACAAACTATTGATCTTAAAATTACATCTTGTTGGATTTCCTATACCGTTGGTAAAGTGGATTGAATCTTACTTAAGCAATAGAACACAATCTGTTATTTTTAAGCTCAAGAAATCACATGAGTTTCCTGTTACTTCAGGAGTACCTCAAGGAAGTCATCTTGGGCCCCTTCTGTTTCTACTTTTTATAAACGATTTGCCATCTGTCATAATGCATTCTAGCATCTTAATGTTTGCTGACGACGTCAAACTTTTCCTTTCTTTTAAAAACGATAATGACGCTGTATTTTTGCAAGCCGACATTGATCATCTTCATAACTGGTGTAAAACGAACCGTATGAACCTCAACATGAAGAAATGCAAGCATGTCTTTCTCGCGCAAACCACCAATTAAATGTACCTTCAAAATTTGTGGTTATCCATTGGAGTCCTTCGATATTTTCAATGATCTTGGAGTTACAATGGATCCTAAACTACGCTTTAATATTCATGTAAATAAAATAATAAATAGAGCAAATAGTACTTTAGGATTTATTAAACGTTGGGCAAAAGAGTTTAATGATCCATTCATAACGAAAACCTTATTCACTTCCCTAGTGCGGCCTATCTTAGAATACGCTTCAGTTGTTTGGTGCCCACGATACGGTTGTTACATAGACGACATTGAATCAGTGCAGAAACAATTTCTTTTGTTTTGCTTAAGTTATAACGTTAGCATTTTAGTGGCAATAAAATAAAACACGTTGTGTTCTCTAAGCGTATCTTTATTGAATGAATCTTTTTTAAGCTAAGTCTTAAGCTCATGCAATGAGCTACTTAAGCTAATGGAGATTCTAAATAAAATAGAGGTAGTGAGAGCCACAGACGCATAAATAAATGCGCTATTTCATAAATATGCAATGCACAGCATTAACTGTGGGAATGGTTATATTGTCTATGTCAGCATTTAGTGTGGGAACGTCTGGGGATATCACTACAAAGCTATCTTTATTGTAATACTGATTTTCACTTACCATCTTATGAATATCGGTTACAACTCTTAAATCTTCCTTCTTTAAAAAATCGGAGAATTATGATAAATACTTGTTGGATTACAAAACTTTTACATGGATATGTCAACAGTCCATATTTATTGAGTAAAGTATATTTTAATATTCCTCTTCGTCCTAGAAGATTTTTTGAGTTACTCCACATGAACTTTTGTAGAACTAATTATTTGCAAAATGAACCTCTTAGAAGCGCTTGCGGTGATTTTAATTTTGTATCTGATGTTATATCCTTAAGTGAATCCATGGACTCAATCAAACATAAAATTATAGATTACCTGCAGTACCGACGTTGATTATGTAAAGTTCTTTCAAACATATACCCAGTGGGCAAAAGCAGGTCTTTGAAGCGCTTCTAGCAGGCCATCATATGGATTTCTTAGCCCTTCCGTGCTCGTTTCCAAGCCCATAAGCTTTTTTATATGAAACGAGAAAATTTTCTAGGCCTTCCGCTCTCGCGACTCTAAAGAAGCCTGCTAGAAGCCCTTCTTTAGAATGTGCATTAGAAATAAAAGCAGTATAAATATCAACTTGAAATAAAAAAACTTTTGTCAAATTCCAGATTTGAACCAGCGTCCTCTCAGCTGGCGGTCTGGCGTCTTACCCACTCGTCCACCTCAGTTGCTAACAAACTTCAGCTTATTTTGCATCATTACAAATGAAAGTAAGTTTCGGGAGCGCGGGTTCGCAACCCAGCTCGTCCAAAAAAAAATTTTTTTTTTGTATTTTTTTTAAAATCTAAATTTTTTTACAAATTTTTCTGTCCATTTAAAAATTTTTTTGGAATTTATTTGTAAATTTCTTCATACTAAAATAATAGAAAAGACTTAGAATTTTTAATAATTGCATATAATGTGATATGCAATGTGTTAGATTTCAGAAACCTGGGTTCGCGTCCCAACTCGGACAAAAAAAATTTTTTTTTTTTCTTTCTTTAAGATTTGATTTTTTTTAATTGATCTGATCATTTATAATTTTTTAAAAATTTTTTAAAAATTTTTTATATAAAATAACAGGAAAAGACTCCAAACCTTCAAAAGGTAGGCCTTACAGAAGCACTCATCAATGCAGCGATCATGGAAGGTATATTGACGTCAATAAGAGCACTACTAGCATGCATTCTTTTGCGTATCGCTAGATAAAATGCCCACTGGGTATCTGATGCATCTGGTGATTTGTAAACACATTAATATAACAATTTAAATGGATAAATGGACCTAAGCGTAAAATGGAAAATTTTGGTGTATAAACATCTAAATAATCTGAATGGACCTAAACCTAGGACCTTCAATTGCCTCATATCTTCATGATTGTGACTACATTTGTCGACGGTACCGTGGTGTCTTGGTGTCTTTTTACATCTTGAAACACTACGTTAGATCGATTTGTAATATAGTAATATGAGTGGCCGATAAGACCTAGTTTTTCTTGGTGCCTGCGTTCACAACTGGTTTTATTTTATGAAAATTGGTTTGGTGAAGTTGACCTAGTTTGTTGAGTAACCACCCTGTCAAGCCAGGATGTTGTGACTCACAACGAGGTATTCCCCAAAATATTGTCTTTCTACTAGTGGCCAAGTGCTGGCAATGAAAGTTGATCCACCGCAACAACTAAGCGAGCGATCAACATTCATTGCATTGCGGCACTTTCAATGCCAAGGCTAGTCAATTAAAATAATAGTAAGACAATAAAATGAACACTGATCTACCACAACAACTGGGCGATCAGTTTTAATTTTATTTAAAGACAATAAAATAAAGCCAACAATTTACTTCTGTGCGGCTAGCGTAAAATGCTGACCATGCAAAAACCAGAGGTAAATTAATTTCAATATTTTGTTGCTGTATTTAACGTACACACAGTTTGGCTAAGCGAATAACGCGAAACAGTATAATTTAAATAAGAATTTAACGTTGGAATATGACCCAATTACACATGTTATACATGCTTGTATGTTTGTTTAGCCCAAGTTGGCATTATTAAATAAGTATGTAGGAATATATATATTTAAAGTAAAAACCAATGTCAACGTACTGTAAAATAATTACATACTAAGAACTTAATAATGAAGTTAAATTATTGTGCAAGGGGCGGAAGACAAAATTACGCAACCGCTGATTAATCAATAAGTAGAATTAAGTATGTAATAAGTTTGTAAAAATGAAGAAGAAGAAGCGCGGCCAGATATGTTATAAATATCTGGTCACCGCTAAAATAAAGGTGGATTGATATGAAAAACCAAAACACTTGCAGTCGTTTTTACTGAAGAATGCCAGATTTTCAATTCGGAGGACACCCCCATAAGTAAGTATAAATAAAAACCTCCACGCCTGAATGCACCTAAGGGTGACGGCGAAAGAGGTATTTTTTGAGTAGATGCCAGTGGCGCTCTTATGCGCCGGCAAACAAACCTTAGGTAGGACGTCGCTCGGCGACTGTAGGACCAACGCGTATCCTCTCAGAGGGGATACAACAAGGATCTCACCGGCTTCAGGAAGACAGAACGATATATATTATAATCAACCCTGCTTGCTGTTATTTGGTATTGATACTTGCTGTTGTTTGGTATCGATGCTTGATGTTGTTAGGTATCAGTGCTTGCTGTCGTCCAACCAACCAACAGCGATCATCAATAACCAACAACAGCAAGCATCAATTCCAGGTGAATACCGCTTTAAAACCTGCAAAAATGCCAATGAAGTACTATACCTGGTCACAATGGATTTTTTGGGACCAAGATCACCTATTTCATCAGTAGAAACACTAACCTTCACCTGGAAATAACTTAACCTGGCTTCCATGCAATATTTTGCAACAGCAAAATGCCGTAAATGCGTTCTTACAAAGGCAAACTACCGTAACCGTGCGAGATACTGTAGTTTTGTTTAGTATTTTCATATTTTTCGTTTGCTTGCTGCTAAGCTTATTTACCGTAAGTAGCAAAAAAACGCTAAAAGAAGCTAATATCTTGAAAATTTTTGATGCAGAATCATAGTTGATGATGTTAAAGGCCCAAAGAATGTAAAAAATTTTCTGTTGCTCCAACGTTTTGTTGTTCTGCTCAATAACTCCGTTTCAATTTTTATAACGGTAGTTTGCCTTAGCCCGGCAGTATAGATGGGTTTTAGGCTGCATTCATTTTCTAAACATTTTCTAAACGTGACTCGAAAAAATCCTGAAAACTCTCAAAATAGGTGGACGCCTGTTAAAACAACGTGAATTTGAAGAAGTATAAAATAAATGTTTCAAATCGAGTTTCCTATATAAATTTTTGTCATAAAAAAGTTTTGACCATAAGATATTTTAACGTAAAGCGTTTTCTTAAGCTTTATCTAAAATTAGCCTACTTTATTTAGAATTTCCTACTTTTTTTCGCTTTTGAATTAGAAGAATTGCCCTTGCCTAGATCACTGCTATTTTCTTAAATTTTAATGCTGCAAGAGACTGTTAGCAATCTTATTAAGTTTACGAAAAATTAAAAATTAAAAAAATCCAAATCGGTCTTTATGACAGAAAATCGATATTTTTAAACCGACTTTTGGGAAAATATTTAGTTTTTTAAATTTATTTTACTTTGTTTTCTTCCTGTGTTTAATTACTTTAAAACATAAATTTGCTTATCGTCCAAGTTCATATGCGTTATTGGCTTAAGTGCCGCTTACCATCTGTTGCTCCGAAGAATGATCTTAGAAGAGGATAAAGACGGTTCCAAACTTCCTCACAGAACTCAAGTAAAATGGAGCAAACCATTGGCTTTCCAACTCCAAATAAGTTGCCTATGCTGCGATACTCGGCAGATGAGCCAATGCATATAAAGCAATTGCAACGCGCTTCTCAACCGGAATAGAATTTCGGAAATTAGAGCTCTTTTTGCTCACATTTGCAAAGAAATTGCATAGTTTATAAAATGTGTTACGGTTTATCCTTAAATTTTGTTTAAAAAAGCCGTCTCCATTTATTTGGAAGTCGATTTCCCAAAAGGTGCTGCTTCGGTTCTGTAATTTCATTTTTGTATTCGATTTTTCCTTAAAATTATGTGCATACTTACCAGTGTCCACACACTCCTTGGATTTGCGGATAGCATTGAGTGGATCATCATTAAAAGACCACATTGAACGTTTTTATTACACATCATAATTTTAAATATGTTCCAGAGCTGTAAAAGAATCCAGTCATTTGTGATTTTAAATCATGTTATTTATATTCAAAATGAATGCATTCATTTTTTCAAATCATTGATTGTGATTTGAAATTTTAAGTCCCAATCAATGATTTGAAAAAGTGATTGCATTCATTTTTTCAAAGCATTGATTGTGATTTAAAATTTCAAGTCCCAATCAATGATTTCACAAATGAATGCAATAATTTTTTCGAATCTATGGTTGGAAATTATTGAATGCATTCACGTTTATTAAAATTATTGAATGCATTGGGAACAGTCACTGTATTCTCAATATATAATGTTTAAAATATCAGTGTGAATTAAGTAAGATATTTTTTATTAAACAGTGTGTTTGGATGAATGCTTCAATCCGGCCCGCGGTTGATTCCTTGGGACAAGATGAGAAAAAAAATTATAGCGGGGGATCCATATTTTTCTGTTATTATCCATCTTATTATCAAAAGTATCGATATCTCTGTTGAACAAGTATTGGAAATTCATAGACTAATTTTATTTGTTCAACATTTTATCTTTGTTACTTGCAAGCAAATTAATTTTTTACCCAACCCAAAATCTTTGAAATATCTCAAAGATTTCGATAAAAATGGTCCAAAATAATCAAAAGTGAGAAAAATTTAACCACCATAATATGGGTTGGGCTCAGGGACAACACAAGACATAACAACTAACCATGCGTTTACAAAGATCTAATCATACATTAGTGATCAATCTACTTTTGAGTTGACCTTTCGATAAGTTAACATCAAAAAAGCTACAGTTGTTAACATAGGTACTCATGCGATGTAAAGGACCAGTACCCATAGAGTTTGTTGTACTAAGAGGTAAGTAAATTAAATTGTTAGCATTTCTACTGCTTCTACGGTTAGTGTTAAAATTTATAAGAGTTGGGAGTTCTGGTGAATCGAATACACTAGTTATGAGTTGGTGTAAATAAACGATATCTGCAGACTTCCTTCTCTCATTTTAAGATTGCATTTTTAATAGTTTTAAAAGATCCTCATAAGGAGGAAGGTTTATAGTGTCAAATCCACAAGCCTCTTAGAGCAAACCGAACAAAACGTTTTTGGATTCTCTCTATACGTTCAACATGTACATTGTATCTTGGGGACCAAACTTGAGTTGCATACTCTAAGTGAGGTCGCACAATTGCATAAAACAGCGTTGTAGTTGTGATCATATTATTAAATTCTTTGGGCCAGCGTTTCGTAAGCCCGAGCATAGAAAATGCTTTTTTACTAATGTAATCAATATGAACGTTAAAAGATAGCTTAGAATCCATGCATATACCAAGGTCTTTGACGGTAGTTACACGACTTAAAGCAGTATCTTTAATTTTGTAATCAAAAATAAAATTGTTCCTTAAGTTTAGGTTAGATCAATTCCAATTTTCAAAATATTTTCAATATTATCTTATAAGCTTTTTTATCGTAGGTTTCTATGCTCAATATCAATACATAACACATAACTCAATAAAAGGACACCACCACCAACTGCAGAATTATTGTCACCGTGTCTGTCCTTCCTATGTACTTGAAAACTATTGTCAAACAGTTTTAAGTCAGTAATTCCTCCGTTCAACCAAGTTTCAGTTAACGCAATAATATCTTCATAAAAATTCTGAGTTGTCAAAAAGATGTCACGCGTCTTTGAACGCAATCCCCTTACATTTTGATAGTAAAGGGAATGCCTATTTAGTTTTTTTGGGACTGACTGGCGATATTATTCGTCCTTCTAGACCTGTGTTTAGGCTTAAACTCAGAAACAAATATATTATCAGTCCACAGATTAGAGCTCAGAACAGTTGCAAATGTGAGAATAAATGATGCGTGGGACGGTTTATTGCCAAATTTTCTGCATGAGCAGAAGCAGTCTGACTTACTTATTAGTTATGTTTGACAAACGTCAATACATTTTCACTTGTTGTGTCAGGCTGAAGGCGTGAAATGAAAACCTTCTTTCTTCTCGACACCGCTCTTAAATTTAAAGAACTATTGCACTCATTAGAAATAACAATTCTTAGCAATTAGCAATAGCAATTTCTTGCTGGAGGAGAAACAGATAGAGGAGATGGAGTAATAACTCTGCTATATATTCTCACTGGTTGAGCCGAGATCTGCTTCGCCTCAAAAGTAGCTGGAAATGTCATGAGTCGCTTATTATTTTTATTTTTTGAATTATCCATCATTTTCTACGAAATATTTCGGTCTATTTTTTTGTTTTTTTTTTGATTCGCCCGGAGGCGAATTTTATATATATTCAATAAAAATTGAATATATATAAAACGCGTATTTAAATAAACTTGATTCTATATAAATAAGCAACATCGAATTAAATAATAGTAATTATCAATTTAAGGTACCCGAAAAACAATCCTGATTTCAAAAACAATCCAAAACACTAAACTCATTTTAACTGGTTTGCGGCCATTGTCCAACCCAAGGACCTACGTGGAAATGAGATAAATCTCACCCCCGCCAAATCAAAATCCCAATTAGTTGGATATGCATTTGGGCCAACGCAGCCATAAACTTGTGTGGAAAAGAGATATACTCTGGCACACCAATCCAGATGATAGTGTGATTTCGTGAGCACGTAAGTCCCAATTCGATTTAAAATTAAAATATTGCATAATTTAAATTTAAAATTAAAATTTGAAGAATTTAGATGAAATCTTTTGAGTCTCAGAAGAAAAGGCTGGAAGCGTCTGAGACAACGCAGTCGAAATATTTTCTGATGAAGACTTTTCATCATAAATGCTAGTACTAGGTGAGGGGCTTACTTCGTTAAAAAATGTAACAATTTCTCTAAAATTGTTATTTAAAACGTTTAGACTATCACCGAAAAGCTCAATTTTTGAGAAAAACTCATCTGGTGAGAGAACCCAACACGAAGCGAAAAACCAGCGAAGACCTGATCGTGGTGAGATTAAATCATCAAGACAGGACTTAGATATCCCAGCACATGAAGCATGCTGTGCTGGGATATCTAAACGCCAACATGGGAGAGAACAACTGAACATACGGTTCAGAATTTTTTGACTTTTGCAAAGCTCGTCTAAAGAACAAACAGCCAAATTTTCTACGGAAAAATATTCCATAGCGAAAAAAAGTTAAATAATTTTGTGAGCAACAATTATGTCCACTAAGTGCTAATGGGTTAATGTAATATGTTACAGTTAAAAAGCAACTGCAACTATTCTAGTGCTTTGTTTATACAAATAAACAAATAACGCACAAAGAGGAATGCAAAAAAAGAAAGAAAAAGAAATACCTATGTATAAATATAATTAAAAAAGGCAGATATTTAAGAACCAAAACCTGATTCTATGCATTAAACTAACAACAATAAAATTAACAAAAATCAATTACGCAACTTGAAAAATAACAAAGACATCACCTCATTACACTTTTTAAACACAAAACAATAACAATATGTCGACACAAATGATTAATAAAGTAAACAAACACAAAAATTTAAACACAGAGATAAGCGACTGACACCGGCTAAAAGACGAGATCAACTGACAAGGTATTTATGCTTATATAATGAATTATCATCTAGGTACTGTTTAATTTTTCAATGTCAAAATCATATTTCAAAAATTTATTTACTAGTTTTAACCTAATTTAAGCTTAATTTTCTTTTTATTATTTTTATTATGCTTATTTTATTAATTGTAACTTAATTGTTATTTTCTCTAGTCAGTAAGGAATTGAATGATCCATAGACTGAATAAACTAAACTAAAAAAACTAAAAAATAAAAAAATAAACAAACAAATTTAAATAATTACATTCTTTTACAGCTCTGATATGTTCATTTGTTTTGAAACAAGTTGGGACGTTTTTGCTTGTAACTGCTCTAATTTAGCATAGTTGTCAATTATATTAAATAAATTTGAGAACAAAATAATATGGCTTTTAACCGACGCATTTTCAAAACATACAAATAATTTTAATGAATCTGTCAATTGAAATGCGGATTAATGGCTTCTACATAGTTTGAACACTTGACATTTGTTAGAATTTTCGAACTTCTAAATACGAATTTAGCTCCCAGTCTGAACATAGTATAGGGTCCGCCAAATAACTTTTTTTTTTTTGAAAATTCTATAAAAAAAACTACTAAATATTTTCATAAAAAAATTTCTTTTTTTATTTGAAAGAACAATCCTTCCGGTTAATAATGGAATTAATTTCATTCAAATGGCTGCGGCGACTGGCCATGCAGTAGCCTACACGATCGGTCCAATTTTTAAGCACATTATCGATTGTGTGCAGCTGTATTTCACCAATGGCTTCGCGAATATTGTCCTTTAAAGCGTCAATTGTCTCTGGCTTGCCGGCGTAACACTTATCTTTGAGGGCACCCCACAAATAATAGTCCAACGGTGTCAAATCGCAGCTCCGAGGTGGCCAAACGACATCAGCTCTGCGGCTGATAATGCGATCTTCAAAAACAGGGCGCAAAACATCGAGTGTAGCTTCGACTGTGTGGCACGTAGCGCCGTCCTGTTGAAACCAAATGTTGCCAATATCCTCCTCTTCAATTTTTGTGAACAAAAATTCGTTCAACATGGTCCGATAACGATCGCCATTGACTGTAACGGCCACTCCTTGCTCATTTTCGAAGAAAAATGGCCCAATTATGCCTCTGGACCAAAATCCGCTCCAAACAGTGACTCGTGTTGGATGCAGCGGCTTTTCAATGTATGCATGCGGGTTTTCTGTGCCCCAAATGCAACAATTTTGCTTGTTTACATACCCGCCAAGATCAAAATGAGCTTCATCTGAAAAGATGATTTTTTTGGCAAAATCGGCATCATGATTTTCAAAGTAATGTCGCAATATTTCTCAGCGTTGTTCAAGCGTATACACAACCATATTCGTTCAGCGGAAAGATAAAACTAATTATGTGTCAAATCAGACATGAGCTAAGTGTTACCATTCACGAAATAAGCACTAGTTGAAAAAAAAAGTTATATGGTGGACCCTGTATAAGAAGTCTCCACTTTGGAGGGGCAATAGTGCCCCCATCAACAATTTGGAACACCAAGCCAGAAACAGTGCTAACATGTATTAGAAGCCTAAATCTGGAGAGTTAATCAAGGGCATGCACAATAGATGCTATGGGTCGCGGTGTTCATGGGCCCACTACAAACTAGCTAAGTACCTTACAACAGGGAAACCCAGATTGCGCCTCACGCACGATTGCATTAAATGCGATATACCATTTTGTTTCGACAAAAAATTTTTTAATTTTCAATTAACTTTATAAATGTTTTTTATTGAAATATAATTTTTTGGAATGCGTGATACATTTGACAGTTTTCTTTCTTCTAATTTATTTTTCACGCAAAAAACAGTGATGTCCCGCACTTTTTCTGAAAATACAAAAAAGACAGAGAGCGATCGGTCAAATTACAGCTGTCAGCCAAAACATACTGCAGCTGTCTCTCTTCTCGGAAGCGATGCCACTTAAATGTACAGCAAATTTTATTGCACTCTACAAATCAGAAAAAGCCGGTGCAAGACTGGCACAATGTAGGAGGAGCTGACTAAAGTTCGGCCGTCCTGACGACCGAATTGTCCTCAATTCCGCGGAATACTAGGTTTGACACTAACGAGCAGTGATGGCAAGTGTTGTCTCAGAAATATAGGCGACCAGATCAGCTGAAACCATTCCCGTAGTTTGTTTGCTTCCAAGATGCCATTATAAGGCATTTGAGTTATTTGACAACCGTCAACATCTCGAAGAATATATAGGTCATTCGGTAATTTTTTACTTACAACATAAGGGCCTCTATATCAAGGAATCAGCATTTTGTTGACTTTCTACTGTGTTGTTGACATTTCGTTTAACTATATACTCTCCCTTTTCAAACTCAGGTGCTGCAGCATGTGACTGCAGCATGAAATTTTTTAGATTACTCTCTTGTGACTGACTGATGTTTTCCTCAGCTTTATGCTTCATTTTTCCTAAATCCCGGTTCGCACTTTTGTTTTTAGTTACTAATGTTCTGTTAATTTAGTTACTAAATGTTCTGAAAAAGTAGGACAAAATTGGTGCATCGAGTGGAGGTATGGACCGTGTTATTGAGAGCGTATTCTGTAGATGTTAATTGAGAACTCCAATCAGAGTGGTTTAGGGGGTTAGAGAGTTCACTTAATCGAAGAACCCAGTTCACCCTTTCCACTTGCCCATTCGCCTGAAGGGATGCAGTGGCGTTGAGGACGTGTTCAATATGTCGTTCATATAGAAATTGTTTAGATTCAGTGGAGGTAAAACAAGTACCACGATAGCTTTTAATCCTTCTAGGGCGAGTGCCATAAGATAAATATTGGCTTAAGGCATAACAAACCTCTCTAGAACTAGTGGAGGCAGCGGGGTACAATTTCGTTTACTTAGCAAAGGCGTCAACAACAACTAGGACATACTTTCTCTTGGACTGAAGCGGGCCTAAGTGGTCAAAATGAATAGTATCCAACAGCATAGCGCTACCTTAATATAGAAAGGCCTTAACTCATTTTTTGTTACTTTACAGGAGATAGAAAAAAATTAATAAAAATTATAATTTTGCGGGTCCGAATTTTCTTGAAATGGATTTTTTATTTAAGACACTAACCAATTCAATGCTGTAGCAATATTTTTGCTGCAATTTTTTTTCTATAGCAATTTTTTTTTTGCAAAAATCTGTAAAAAAATTTATTTTGATGAAAAAAATGAGTTAGGGCCTTTCTATATTAAGGTAGCGATAGGTACCTTCGGGGTTTTAAACATGTTTGTTCGTTATTTCAAGCGGGAAGAGAAAAAATTTCGACACGTGTTTTCATCGAAGAAAACCAATAATTCTTGCTGATTTGGTTACAGCATTTATCAACTCCCAAATTTCTTATTTTCTCATGAATGCTTCTAATCACATAGTTAACCATTTCCTTAGGGACATACAATTTGATTCTTTCAGAAGGCGACTTACGGAAAAAAAACCCATCTTTCAGTTCGTAATCGTTGACGGGACCAGTTTATAGATTTAATTTTGTTTCATTTTCCGAATCATGGCACTGGGTCAATTGTAATTGAAAATCAAGGTCTGACTCATCAAAAACTATGCATACACCTGCTTGGTTTAATGCATCAACGTGCTTCATTGCAGTACAAGCACGATGCTACACTGTATAGTTGTAATTTTCCAAGAAAAAAGACCAGCGAGCAATTTTGGCGGAATGCGTTTGATTTCTTAAAGTTTGTGCCAATGAATTACAATCAGTAACAACCTTTAAAGGAATACCATCAACGTGAGGGTGGAGTCGTTTTAAAGCATAAATAAGGGCCGGTGTTTCCAGCTCGGAACTATGTAGTTTAGACTCATCCGAAGAATAAGTTTTAGAAAAATAAGCAACAGGCTTTAGGGTCATAAATGGCCAGAATGGGGGACTCAAGTAACTTTTGTTTCAATAAATTAACAGATCGTACGCAGGCGTCGTCAAAAACAAAGTGAGCATCTTTACGCAACAATAAGGTCGTAGTTCCGGCTTTTATTGAGAAGCCTTCAACAAAATGGCGAAAATAACCCAATTCATTTTTCTGAATGATGCCTATTTGTAGGCATCGGATAATTTGTCTACGAAGCTTTTAGGGCTACCAGAATCGAAAAGAGAAATCATACGTGAATACTGAGCAACCACAATATTACTCGATTTAAAGGCAACACTCACCAGCTGCAAAGATGTAAGCCTTTCAACTATAATATAGGATTCAGCAGCATCCTTGGTGTCATCAGCTTTCTCAGTGCGACCACTAACAGCTGCAACCACTTTTGCAGCAGGATAAGGGTAGTCCTCATACAGATGATTCAGCTGACCGCATTTAAAACATGAACCAGGCAGTAGGGAGTCCAATTCCGCAAGCTTTTCTCGATCCCGGGGTTATCGGGATTGCAAATCTCAATCCCGGGATTAAGACTTAACTAGCAAGGTTTAACTAAGTTTAACTAACGTGGTTTTTAAGGTTCCATAAACAACTGATCGGCTGTGAGTTATTTTCTAATTACAAAAATGTAAGAAGCTCAAAATGCAAGTTAAACTTTTTATACCATATATTAATAAAATATATCAAATTGGATAGTTAATTTATTTGCATAGTAGCAAAAAGCTATAGTGGAAGGTTCCCAAAAACAAATTCTATTTTAAAGGGTGCTCATAATTGTGATTTTCAACTATGGCAAAAAAAAAAAACACAACAACTATACCACACAATAATACCTTATTACTAATAAACACACAAAACTTAAATTATATTAATTGGGCCATTCACGAACTGTTTAGAGTTTAATTTGCTAATTCTGAGATGTGCTATTTTGCCTGTTAATTTTTTGATTTTGTTTTTCATATAAACACAAGTTAAACCGGTGTGTTAAATGTTGACACTTTTGTTCATGCCCTAAGGCATGCTTTTGTAGATTTTTATTGTGTTATTTCGTGAACAGCTGTTTTACGTGAGTCAAAAAAAAGTTGGCTGGAATATTAAATTAAATTTTTTAACTTTAAATAGAATCCAAAACATTTGAGCTGCATATTAAAGATTCCAGCGATGTTTTGAAACAACAACTTAATACTTTTTACTTAAGTTGTGCTCACAGTTGTCAAAAATTAGTACATTAGAATATTAGTATATAAAAACATTACAATGAACTGTGAATTGCCCAAATGAGTAGCAAATTGTATTAATTTAACCCTTTCAGTGGATTTTCCCAATATATTGGAGTCAGAAATATCAGAATATCAATATCAGAAAGTCATTTTTATATGTATTTATTTTGCAAAGCTTTTGTTTAAATCAAATTGTTTGGCTCTATTTAAAAAAGGGTGAACCAACATGTTAAAAATAAATTTAGAGAGATATTTGACCTAAAAGTCAGTTGGATTTTTGATTTTGTGCCGAAGAAAACCAACAAAAAAATTTTCTCGGCCTTTTTTATAAGAAAAGATGAACCGGACAAAAATCAAATTTATGTTTTTTATCTTTTTTGGCTTTAATGATAAGAATTTTAAGAAGGTTTAAGAAACAAAGCTCTATAGGGTTGAAAGTCCTTTAAGGGATTAAAAAAAAGACTTTGTGCCGAACAGTAGCAAAATAATTTGTTCTTTATGCAAGCTTGCAAAAAGTAAGTAGCGCAGGTTAAAATCAAAGGTACGTTTTTTTCATCTTTTAAGGACCTAAATAATAGGAATATTACCTCAAAAAATTATTTTGTTCTTAGTTTAGCCCAGAAATTAAAGAGCAAACATATACAACAATAAAATACAGAACAGTTTAAGGTATTACTATATAAATTTTACACTGTTTTTTTTTACGTCTTCAGGATTTTTTGTGTTTAAGGCAAATTAAGGTTCAAAAAGACGTTTCAAAATTAAATTTTTTGTTTTAATTATTTTTAAAGTTATCATTAAGCTGATCAACGCGTTTTATTTTTTATTGGAGAGTTTGGTTCGGATATTATTACAAATATAGCCCGCAGATGAGAAGCACCTTTCTGATTCTATAGTTGTAGAAATAGTTGTACGATAATCGTAAGCAAATTGTAAGTTTCGATCACGATTGCCTTCACCGCTAAACAAAATTATTTCCTAAGTCAGAATATCTGACAATTTTGAAATACATAGCTTACTTTCCGATGTTCCAATTCTTCTAAAATTTTACAAAGTCTTTGCTCCAGTGACTTACACTCTAATCCAAATTCTACATTCATATAAGCTTAAAATGAAGTGTTTGCATTTACATGAATATTTGAAATATAAATTTTTTTTATTTAAAAATCCCGGAGTCCCGGAAAGACAATCCCGGTATTTAAAGAGGCTCAAATCGTCCGGGATCCCCGGATTGACTTCCCTACCAGGCAGGCACTTAGGCATCGGGCATTCGCTTTGAAAGTGCCCAAAACGTTAACAATTAAAACAACATATTTCTGATTTAGCTATGGCGCCGGGGGTAGCAGTAGAAGCAGTAGTAGCAGCAGTCGTTTTAGTGTTGTTTGAGGTACTTGGCTTCGTGCGACTAGTGAACTGAGCTAAAAGTGCACTCACATCAGCCGCAGGAAGTAGAGATGGTGCAGACGAAAAGCGAGCTTGCTTGCGTTCGTAGCGTTTAATGGCGTCTTTTAACGATTACATACTAGTTGCATTGTACAGAATCATTGCATCGCCCAAAGTGTCACCAATGTCATCTTTTATTGTATCGGCCAACTCATTTTCGGCTATTTTGGCTCGCGAAACAATTTCCTGCATCTCTATAACGTAGCGGTGCAAGCTCTCATTGGGCTTCAGAGTCCGGGCACGAAGTTGTTAGTGCACTTCATGTAGAGAGTACCTTCGACCAAATTCCTTTATCAATGCATCTCGTAAAGCTTCATAGTTGTGGACAGATATGGTGCGAGCAAACATCTTTGCACTGCCGCCAAGCAGTCTACGCATCCCAATGAGTCGTGCGTTACTGTCAAGTTGAAGACTATCAAATGCATCCTCAAAGTCATCTATCCATTTACGGATGTCATATGTATCATCAGCAGTAAGCCATTACTTGCAAAATATATATAAAATCAATAAGTGATAACTCCATAGAGTTTATTTTTGTTGAGATAATATCTGGCAATGAGAAGGTATTAGTTGGATGTGTATATAGACCGAATCGCAATATAGATCTTCTACCATTTTTCGAAATCTTAAAAAACATAAGTTTTCATGCAAACATTATTATCGGTGGTGATTTCAACTGCTATATACTAAAAGAAATTAACTTGATTGATGGCATGCTAGCCTTAGGTTTATCTTCTGTGAACTGCGTTACTCATTTTACCAAAACGTCGAGTACACTCTTGGATGTTTTTTTTTTTGTAAATGACTCAACAAAAATACAAGTATATGACCAAATTCCAGACCCAGTTTTCTCAAAACATGATTTAATATTCCTGTCTTACGATTTTGATATGAGCCCACGAACGTTTTTCTATCGCGATTTAAGAAACATTAATTATGAACATTTAAATTTTGAAATATCAAATGTTGATTGGAATGCTATCTTTAGCATTGCATCAGTTGATGAAATGGTAACTTTTTTCAAACCAGTATATGCAATCTATTTCAACAACTTGTCCCTCTTCGAAACAAAACTATCAAGCACAAGGAGCGACCTTGGTTTAATGATGAATTACTCAATAAAATTTAAGAAAGAAATGCAGCATATAATTGCTGGAGACGATATAACACACCTGAATTACATAAAACATACAATGAACTCAAAAGGATAAAGAGATAAAGAGATAGGAAACTTCGTTGGAGAGGGAAAGCTAATGTTCGATTTTACGTTAATTTGACTCCAATACTAACACAAAACATTTATGTGTGTTCGTAAAATCAACGGAAAACAATCCTGGTTTATGGTAGATTGAAGAATTTCACCAGTTACGTTTGAGGTCCGATAACTGTAAAACTGCATATTATTGGAACAAAATGGGTAACAAAAGGTATACGACAAAAACGTCATGGTGAAATTATCTTAGAATAATTACACCATACCCTGCTGGACAGCTGTAACAAGTTTACATACATAACGAAACAGAATTTAGTGTTCACCAATACACTCTTACGCTGTCATTTCATGGGAAACAAGGAAAGCTATATGTGTTTGTATGTCTAGCTCTTTTGCGGTCATAAAATAAACTCAACAAGAAAAACACGCAACACAAAACGGTGAAGTAAAATGGAAGTTTTGAAAATAAAATAAAAACAGTGCATACGAAGTTTAATAATTTTTCTTTTTAGATTAACAAATTGAATAGCTACTGGTGAATACTTCGGACAAATTGTTTCAAAACAAGCAACTGCGAAAATGTGCTTTTGATGTTCTGTGCTTTTCATGCCGATTTATTCTTTTATAGTTGTTTGTTGGTTAAAAGTTTATAATCATAATTCAAAATCTATCCGGAAGGTAATGTTAATGTTGTGTGGTGGAGATGCGTACTGCGACCTAAATCAGATCTATTATACCTCCGGAAGGTAAATATTTTATTAAACAAATAATTCAAAAACTTAAAACAATTGTGTTTATAATTTAGCATATAGCAGGCCAGAGCTCTAACCTATCGGCTAGGGGGTGGGCTAGACACAACGGCATAGGGAGAAAGGGAGGATAGCCCACAACTGAATTCCTAATTGGTGTGAGCAGTTTAGCTATATATTTTTCTCATGGTAAAAAAATGTGTGGCAGAATGGGATGCCAGATCACACGGATGAGAATCAGAAATGCAAACTTTGTGACATTTTGATCACCGCTTGAGCAATGGTTACAAGTTTTGTATGAAAAATTTTATATGGACGTAACGCAAATCATGTGACCGCTCGTGTTATATACGCCGTATGTAACAGTTACTCTTCCAGCTGGGTAGGAATCAGTCCAAGCAGTGTTGCCGTTTAGAAAATTGTATGGATACTTTTTAGGCCTCGGTGTAAGTTTGAATACTTTCTTAAAAATTCTTTTTAATATGAATATACGTTTTTATTGCAAAAATATAAAAAAGTAGGCATTTCCTTTAATTCGACCAAAACATCAAAAGAATTAAGACATTGAGACATTTTTGGACTGTACTTTCTTAAAAAAAAAGCATTAACGCAACCTCTTTACAAAGAACTTTAAAATTTTGTGATAAATATATTAAGTCTGCCTCATAGCTCAGCTGCTGCTGAATGAATTTTTTCTAATTTAAGTCTTACTATAAACGATAAGACTAGTAGATTTTTTTTTGAGAATAAGTAAAGGTACAATGTTTTGCAAAATACTTAACGAATAATTTTTAAATTTAATATAAATAAAGGGCAATAGTAACCCATTTAATTTTTATTACACTTAACTGAATAAGTTATTAAATTACTTTTTTATGTATTTATGTATTATTTTGTATCATAGCTTATTTTAGCATAGATTATTTTTTTAAAATTGTAAAATAATTAAGTACAATTCTTTTTGGTTTATAATCGTAATATAATAATAAAAATCACAAAAAAAATACGATTACTTCAGATGACGAAAATAATCAAAAAGAATTAAAATAAATCAAGAAAAATAATCAGACTTTTAGAAATTATGTTTGATTCTTTTTTTTTATTATGTATAGCATTAGCAGCGGTAACAGAGAAGGAACCATGAACCCAAAGTTCATACTGTAGCTCCCAACACTTGTATAACTGTGTTAACTGAAAAAGCCATATCAGCGTATGGACGATTTCAGTTAAAAATGACCGCATCACCGTTAAAACGATGCGAGTCGACCTCAAACAGAATCAAAAATAATTTCTTAAAGTAGTCGGATTATTTTTTCTTGATTACTTTTTATTCTTTTTGATTATTTTCGTCATTATTTGCAATCGAAATCAATTACTTATCAAAAACATCTCCCTCAAGGATTATATGATTATAATTATTTTTAAAATATAATCTAATTGTTTATTAATTGTAATCGCTATTTAACAGTTATGTTTTGTATATAGTTCTTTGTATAAATATCAAACCTTTACAATAAATGTAATAAACATAATTTATAAAAATTATAAAAATAACACAAAATATAACAGACTGAATTACTGAAATATAAATATGTTCCTTTTTAAGGCAGGCGCAGGTTGTCTAAAATTTTTTCTAGGTCTTAATATTATTATTTATCAAAGTTTTTTCTAAATGACCTTGTTGAGCCTCTGTGGTGAGTGCGCTAGTGCGCGCTTGCACGGGTATCACAAAGATATCTGATGAACCCTTTAGCAGGGCCGAAATTGCAATAAAATCAGCTAGCGATTTTTTCCTTTTCATATTGAAAAAACGTTGTTGTTGTTGTTTTTTTGGAAAAGATTCGTTAGAACAATTAATTGAATACAGGTGCGAAATCTTCGCTAATTCGCTGCTAAACGCAAACTGAATGTGGTTTACAACAGTATCGCACGATATATATTTAAAACGATATAAAACGCACGATATAAAACGACTAATATATACGCTACATTATACTTTAATATCAGAGCGACAATTTTTCATTCACGGTATTTGTCTTTGGAGTTCTCTTCCACATCAACTCCAAAATATCTGCAACGCCGCACGATTTAAGAAATAACTTTTTGAAAATTTTATTATTCTTAAATAGTATAACTTTTGTCAATCTTGTGCTGTAAGTTGGAATGTATCTGCTGCAATCTTACTGCTTGATTTTTTGCTTGTATCAGTTTAGCCCATGAACTTAGTTTAATACTAATTTTTTCTATATTGATTTTAATTACTTTCCAATTTTGTTAGTATATTTTATTAAATAAAATAAAGTGCCATTCGTGACTACTACTTACTTAGTTGGTGCTACAACCGTATGTCGGTCTTGGCCTCATCTAAGAATTTGCGCCAGCCATATCTGTCTTTCGCTTGCTGGCGCCAGTTGAAAATTCCAAGCTTCGTCAGGTTGTCCTCTACTTGGTCTTTCCAACGAAGATGCGGTCGTCCTCTTCTGCGTTGACCGCCGCTGGGTAACGAATCGAAAGTTTTCTTCACTGGAGCAGCGTCTTTCATGCGCTGAACATGACCAAGCCAGCGAAGCCGCTCGATTTTAATGCGCTTGACTATGATGTCGATGTCAGCGTACAGCTCGTATAGTTCATCATTCCACCGTATTCGGTACTCGCCATTAACGCAGATCGGTCCGTAGATCTTACGAAGAATCTTTCTCTCGTATGCTCCTAAAGTCTTTTCATAAAGTAGGACGGGCATGATGAGCGATTTATAGAACGTGATTTTCGTTCGTCGAGAGAGGGATCTGCTTCTCAATTGCCTACTGAGCCCAAAGTAACACCTGTTGGAAAGAGTTATTCTTCGTTTGATCTCAATGCTGATGTCGTTGGTTGAGTTTATGCTGGATCCCAGATAAACGAAGTCCTTCACAACCTCGAAGGAGGTATTGTCAACTGTAACGTGGGTTCCAAGTCGCTGGGACTGTTTGTTTGTTGACACCAAGTATTTCGTCTTATCTGCATTCACTGCCAGACCCATTCGACTTGACTCTCTTTCTAATCTGGAAAATGCTGCACTGACTTCGCGCGTTTTATGGTCAATGAAATCGATGTCATCAGCATACGCAAGCAACATAACACTCTTGTAGAATATTGACCACTACGTCTCAGATCAGAAGCTCGGATGATCTTTACCATCATTAGGTTGAAAAAGTCGCACGATAATTAATCACCTTGTCTGAAACCTCGTTTGGTAACAAATGGTGGGGAGAGGTCCTTCCCGATTTTAACTGCGCTGCTGGTGTTGCTCAGTGTCATCGACAAAAAGATGGTGGGTGTCGACTTGTTTTTCTTGAGTCTTCTCCAAGATTTGTCGTAGCGTGAAAATCTGGTCGATGGTTGACTTTCCAGATCTGAAGCCACACAGATAAGGTCCAATCAGTTCATTTTCAATGGGCTTCAATCGTTCACATAAATCGCTCGACAGGACCTTATATGCGATATTAAGAAGGCTTATCCCACGGTGATTGGTACAGATAGTGGGATCGCCTTTCTCGTGGATTGGGCAGAGCACACTGAGATTCCAATCGTCCGGAATGCATTCTTCCGACTATATTCTGCATAGAAACTCGTGAATGCAATAAAGTAGAGCTTCGCCTCCGTTCTTAAACAGCTCAGCAGGTAATCCATCAGCTCCCGCGGCTTTGTTATTTTTAAGCTGAGCTATAGCTGTCAGAATTTTATCATAGTCGGGCAGCGGAACCTCGACGCTGTCATCCGAAATTGGGGTTTCCGGAAGATCATCTCTATTGGCGGGATTGTTGTCAGCGTCGCCATTTAGAAGCGTAGGGAAGTGTTCCCTCCATAACGTCAGTGTACTCTGGACATCTGTCACAAGATTCCCGTTTTCATCCTTGTAGGAAGAGGCCCCGGTTTTAAAACCATCGGCAAGGCGTCTTATTTTTCGAAAAATTTTCGGGCCTCATTCCTGTCACCATACATCTTAATCTTCTCCTGCTTGCGCTTTTCTGCCTCTCTTTTTTTCCGCCTGAAAATACGTCTCTCTTCCCTCCTTTTTTCTTTGTATCGCTCCTTAGCAGCGCGCGTTACAACCAACTGCAGGGTGGCTTTGTAGGCGGCCACTTTCTCTGCAGTGGCGTCACCTCTTCAGCAGCCGTACTCATGGAGTTGGAAATGTGTGTCCACTGCGCGCATACATCATCGATTGGAGGAGTGCTTTGAAGCAGGAGTGAGAGTCGAGTGGTGAAAGCATCGGCTGTCTGTTTCGATTGCAGCTTGTCGACGTCTAGCTTTCTCTGTGTAGGGTAGCGTGTATTCTTGGCTGCGCACAGACGTGTACGGATCTTGGCTGCAACAAGATAGTGATCCGAGTCAATGTTTGCACCACGGATCGTGCGTACATCCAATACACTGGAAGAGTACCTTCCGTCAATCAAAACGTGATCATTTTGATTTTTGTTTTTTTGATCAGGGGACATCCAGGTGGCTTTATGAATATTGAGATGCTTGAATCTAGTGCTACTTACGACCATGTTTCGTGCTGCAGCGAAGTCAATCAGCCTCATTCCGTTATCGGAGGTGCTTTCGTGAAGGCTGAACTTTCCGACTGTTGGACCAAAAATATTTTCCTTGCCCACCTTAGCGCTGAAGTCACCAAGCACGATTTTTACATCCTTGTCTTCTGCCGAAGCGTGAGCACATATTAGGCTTATATTAAAAAATTTAACCTTGATGCGGATTATGGCAAGTCGTTCGTTCACAGGTGTGAATCGCAGGACGTGTCTCTTGCCAACTACAAATCCGCATCCAAACTCGTGCTTCTCCGCATGGCCGCTGTAGTAGATATCACAGGGTGCATGCCGAATACAACCCTGTCCCTTCCATCGCATTTCTTGGATAGCAGTGATATCAGCTTTGTATCTTTCCAAGACATCAGTCAGTTGGATAGAGGCACCTTCCCAATTAAGGATTCGGACATTCCAGGTGCATATCCGTAAATCATTATCAGTTTTTCGTTTGCGGTAGTCGTCATCAGATTCGGGGATCATTTCTCTTTTCTTATTTGCTTTCATTGAAATGGGTTTTTACGGGTGGGCTGCAAACCCGACGCACAACCTATTTTAAGCCTAGGGGGGCCCGCCGCTCAGATAAGCCTCCAAACTAACGGTTGTCAGTTTTGACGTTGCCCAGGAAACACCACGTGGAGGTTTGAGTCGACTTGAATCGATTTCACAAAGATTATGCTGGCCTCGCCAGGTTGAGACAGTCAGACATTTTACATTGTAAAGGTTCGCCCCCAGATTCCCAAAAGATTAGATTCTTGTAATCTTTCACATATGGATTTCCTTCCAAAAATGATAAATAAATAAATTAAATAAAATAAAAAAAACCTGCGTTACCATCGATTCAATGACATTGACATTGGCCGCATTCAGCGCAGACAACAGTTGGCAACTGTTGTGTAAAAATTCGCTGAATGGTACAAATTTGGTAGCGCTAACTAAAACTGATAAAGTAGCGAACGCCTTTTAATCGAGCGAACAAATTCTGTGCTACATGAACACAACTGTTTGCTTAGCTGTCAGATGCTCTTAAATTAATAAATGCAGAAAGAACGCAGAAAATTTAAGTGAGAAACCTTTGCATTTGAATTAAATTTACATAAAAATAAAATTGTATCTAACTTCTGACGTGTAGAGTAGCAACACGTTCAGAGAAAAACATCGTGAACTAAAGTAGCGCTACCATTACAGTTCACAACAGTAGTCTGCGCTGAATGCGACCATTCGTATGAATTGGAGCGGCAGTCATCGGTGTAGCAGAATGACCCCGACGAAGAGCAGACACTTCCTGTTGCAGTAGTTCACGTTATTTTTGCATTTGCAGCAGTTTCTCATTATTGTTGAAATTATATGCACCAGCAGAACCATCGGTGCTTCAGGGTTCCGGCAAGCATTAACAGTAGTTGTGTTCACATTTGCAGTAGTAGCATCAAGGTTTCGACATGCATCAGCAGAAATTGTGTCCACATTAACATTTATATCAGCAGTACCCAGCTAGACACCTAACTGTTAAATATTCCTTATATATGGCATATACGTAGCGACCTTGACGTTACATTCATATAAAATTCTCCATACATTATACGTTAAATTTATTCAACCATCATGGTGATATATGGAAAGACGATCATCTGTGTGATCTGGCATCTCTGTCTGCCACACATGTTTAAGCCATAAAAAAAGTTCTAGCTGAACTGCTCACACCAATAAGAAAATCTTCTTTGCAATCTTCTCCCGTCATGCCGCTATATCATGACCACCCCCTAGCCCAGAGATTAGAACTCTGGCGTTTATTTTAAATTACAAAGACAATTTTTGGATCCATTTTTATTTATTTTTTGCAATGCATTAATTACCTTGAGGTTACAGGTTACAACATTACGACTTTACAAATAAACACAAAGCCAAACACAATTCATATAAAATCCATGGGTTTTGCATGCATTTCTTCACAACAGCAGTATAGCTTCAACGACAGCAGCAGTTGTTTGAGTTGCAATTGTAGTCAATCCACACAATGGAAATTTTTTTCAGGAATCCTATTTAGTCTTCTGAATTTTACCGATGCGTAAATTGCGACTTTCTCGCTTCTCAGAAGCGTTGCCACTTAAATGTTACAGCGCATTTTATTGTATTCTGCAAGTAAGAAAAAGCCGCGACGAGATTGGCACAATGAATGTAGGAGCTGACTACAAATTTTTTTTAAAAGATCAAAGAACCAAGGCATGCGCCTTACACAAACAACGTTTTTGTATTTGACCTTAAAGGAAAGGGATAGATTATAAGAGGAAGAATTGATTGGAACCATACGTGAATTATCGATTAGGCGGAACAAACGTGAAAGACAATTTGAATTGCTTATAACCAGGCCCGGCAGTTCGCGTTCCCTCCGTGTGGGTAGTTCGTCTACCCAAAAAGAAATCTTCAGACCGTGCGACTAATGAAACATGAACTGCACGTTTGAAAAAAAGGACTCAATTTAAGATATTTATTGTGAAATTTCTACTATACATAGAAACTTGATTTTTTTTTACGTCAATAGCTGTGTTTTTTACCAAGCGAGCTGTAAAAAAACGCCCGCTTATCATATTAATACTCGCTTAAATAACACAGGAAACTGTTAGTGGACAAAAAGTTAAGCGAGCAAACGAAAAAAAGTGCTTCCAAGTCATGTTTCAATTATTGTGTACTTTTACTATGAAGGTGGCAACTATGATGAATTGACAGTTAATAGTGATACATGAAATCGAAACTCTTTTGTACTCAATACTTAGAACGAAATTTTCGAAACGTCTTTTTCACCAACATTTCTATAAAATACACTATTTAGTAAATAGGATAAATAAGCTTCATCAAATAATCTCAGTGCTGAAAAAATTTAATTGGTTTTTCAAGCTTTAGGTTTCGAAAACTTTTTCGGTATCGGGTATTTTTGAGAACCGAGTTGTAAATATTTGAAACATGAAAAATTGTACAACAATAGCTGTCAATTCAATTAAAAGCTTAAAAAAATCAGTTAGAAAATTCAGAAAATCCGAGTTGAAGAATGGATTTTATTGAATTCTCTTTGGGTATCTATCAGATGTCCGTTGTCTTTAAACGGTGGAACTAACCAGCTTGTTGCAGGGTAGGCAGAATCACCAAGGATAAATGAAGAATTTGAAAAAAAGGCTTCATAATTGTTTTCTATTTCTTGGTATAATTCCGACCGTCTAAGAACTCTGTAGTCATGGAGGGATCCTGGCTCTCCGCAAGAAATGCTAGTAAATTTCTTATCAGCATCGACAACAGCTTGTAGAACTAGACTATAATTTTGCTTCCTATCAAAATATCCTTCCTTGCCAACTGTCGGTGCTTTAATTGTAATATGGGTGCAATCTATTGCACCAATTATCCCTGGAATTTTTTTTTCGCTGCAAATTTTCTTTGGTTCTCTTCAGCAATTGAACCTTGTGGCCATTTAATAAACTCATGGCTTATTGAAACTAGCCATGCAGTAACACGGCGGACAGCATTCCATGCTGAGGATTTCGTTACGCCGAATAAATTTCCAAGCTGCCTGTACGTAACCGAATTGCTTATATACCAAACATACATGTAAACCGTCTTCTTCGATCCAATTTTTGACACATCTTTTAACGTTTCGTATTGTGAGTACCGATCTAGATGGAAAGAAGAATTAGCTGAGAGTTTTATAAGGCTTTCAATTCGTTTTTTCCTATTCATATCTTAACAGATCCCTTTAAAGAAGTTTAAAAAACTTACGAATTAAGTAATGAGCAGTGCTTCGCTGCAAGCGCATATACGATTTGAAATCGTCGTCGCCGTACGCATCAATAATTTGCAGAAAATCATTGCATTTTGGATGTACTTCTGTCTCCAGGTCAGATCCATTCGAGTCCGAGCTTGACTCTGAAAAATTGGGAAATGTTGCGTTTATTAGATCTTCAGCTTCTTGCAGCTCTTTTTGTTGACGCTAACCAATGTCGCTCTCCATTAAACAATATGCAATCTATAGGATACAGAAATGTATTATTTTCTTCTGTACATATTTTAATATATTTACCATTGCAATGTCTGCGTTTTCCATTGCGAAGACTTAAAAATTCAATTTCAAGCTTCTGATTTGTTTTTTTTATACTTTTTTTTTACATTTCTGACAGACCAGACAATGCTTCCAAGTTTAAAAAACATTCGTAAGCGACTTAGCAGTCGTTTTTTGACTACTCGCTTGGTAAAAAACACAGCTAATATTACAAAAAATAAATATTAAAAATTTTTTGTTTTTGTTCTACAAACAGCACAGATTCTAGGATGAGGCCTGCACACCATGCATATTTTTCAGGAAGTCTCTCTCCTCTTAACGAATTTACTTCTTCGTTTTGCCTCTTCAATAACTACATGATCATTTGCTCACTGCTCATTAGTCTTTTTAAAGTCTCTTACAGAAGTTTATTACAGTGTCGACGTCGCCGCAATCTCCCAAAGCGAGTCGTTATAATTAAAAAAAAATAGCCTGGTCGTTTGAACGCAACTTTTAAGCGACACTATTAAAACCTCAATTAAATAAAGATCAATCAATATCTGCCCTCTTTGAGAATTATGCATTTTTCCGTTCGTTTCTTTCATAAAAAAAGTCTGACTTCTAAAATGGAATCATGTTCTTTTCTCGAAAATGCTGACTCTCAAGATCGACGGTTTTAGAATTCTGCCTTCAAATGCTTCCAGCTGAATGAACAAAAAAGTGGCATGTTAGGTGACATGTCATAAAGTGACAAATATTAACATTATCATAGACGTTTGATTGAATTTTAAGCTTTTTCACAGATGACAAAATAAATATTATAAAAATTGTAATGTGGCAAATATAAACGCAACAGTTGGGTCTGCAATTAATGTTATTATAAAAGAGTTGCTTAAACCGTCTTCGTCTTCATCCAATGATTCTCCATTACCGAAAACAATATAATGAAAGAAAGATTATATTTTATTCTTTTACTTACTTTTCTTTGCAGCATTTCTTCGTAAGATGTTTTCGAAATTATTTGCATTTGTTGTTTTGCAATTTAGTTTATTTCTCAAAAGTAAACAACAGTGTAGCCAAAACAACATTATTGAAAAAGTTATGCTTTTTTATGATCGTTTCTCGACTAATAACAGGTCAACATTTTTTGACTTCAGGTTAAAATTCAGACAACGGAAGCAACTTGTTATTAAAATATGGAAAATCAAGAATAAAAAAGTTGTTTTAAACCGAAATTTTAGAGAAGAGTACAGTGACGAAAACTGCAAGTTTTTTCAATATTTCGCTGAAAACTTAATAAATGGAATATAAAATAATATCTGTGTATGAATATGATAAATAAATACCATTTAATGTCAAATAGATTGCAACAAATACCAATTTTGCTTACTTTCTTCTTCCATTACTTTCGCGCAGCATATTCATGTTGCCGGATTCTTGCATTTTGCGCGCGCCAAATTTCTACTCGCTAGAACGTTTGATTTTTGCAATAGTTGCAAGATTTTTGTATCGCACATGTTTTGATATGTTGCGCAGTATTGCTGCTGTTATTTAGACTCGAACATGTTCCAATTCTTCTGCTTTATGTGAAGGTATTTTTCTTTTGGCTGTTTGGTCAAATGTTTTGAAATGAAAAATAATCTAGAACAAATTTTCCAACATCTACCCAATGCTTCGGAAGTGGCTTTCTCCCTTCATCAGAGGTTTTTTCTATTTTATTTGTCTTTAAAAAAATTTTTTAACATAATTTTTATAAAATAAACATAAAAATAATACAATAATTACGTAATATTCACAAAATTAATACATATCACTTTAAATAACATTTAGTATTAAAAAAAAATATGAATTTTAAACAATAAAAATAATTAAAGACGACTGCACTCGATTATAAGCCTGGAGAAGTAAACCTAAAACAGCTGGTTAAGTTTATCTTAAAGCTTAAGAGTAAATTTAACTGATGTTGTCATTGTCCTCTTTGGTGTTCATTGTTGTTGTTGCTTGAATTCAAATTTGCAGACAGTTGCTTAGAACGAACGCGAAGTACTTACTGATAACAAATGATGATTCAGGTCAGGGAACTGCAATTAATATCCGACATAAAACGGAAACTCAAATCATACCCGAGTGTCTTGCTGTTCCCTACGCTATCCATACTCAATGAAATATGTAAAATAACTTTACTCATTCGGCAATTACATATATCCTTATTAGGGCGGGTCAATTTGTATGGACGAATTTTTTGGAGGTCTGGCTCAGCGAAATTCGTAAAATACATGTAATTTCAAGACTTTTTCTCCACTACAGCATATACAAATTCTGAAAAAAAGCTGTGCGGACTTTCGTAAATAGATTTTGTTCTCAATTATAAAATATGAATGTATGAATGTATGTGTATGAATCTATTTACGAAAGTCCGCACAGCTTTTTTTCAGAATTTGTATATGCTGTAGTGGAGAAAAAGTCTTGAAATTACATGTATTTTACGAATTTCGCTGAGCCAGAATTTGACCCCGCCCTAATCCTTATATTCGAGCTCGGCGTGACCCGAACCACTTAGACTCGTTTTCGATGAGTGCGTCTAGTTACTGTCATGCATGAGCTCGATCCGAGTATATTATGAGCAGGGAAGACAGAAATATGCACGAAAAAATCTAAAATAAGTATGCTAATATGCTCTAAAAAATGGCAAAATATGCCATCAAATAAGCACGAAAAATGTCGAAGTCGGAGTTTTATTATTTAAAATTTTATTCAATAGTTCATAAAAAAAACAAAACAATAGCCCTTTCAAGGCGTAAAAGTAAATATTTCAGTTTAAATAAATTATAATTTTAATTATAAAGTAAACATTTAATTCTATTTTAATCATTTAATGAAAATTTTGTATGGTAGCTCGAGGCCAATGCCAAAAGTCTCCTTCCGGACGAAGTCCATTATTTTATATGGTGCTTATAGCAAAAACAGTGTATTGCATTCAGCGATTACACTGAACAATTAAATGCATTTTTATATTATCAAAAAGAAATTTTCTACGATTTTCAGCCAACGATGTTTTGTATTGTGAGAAAGACCGCTCGACATCGCAGGATGTAGTTGGGCACCATTTAAAATAAGGGACTTCGTTCGGAAGGAGACTTTCGGCGTATGGATCCATTGTCTGTGAGTTTTTCAACAAAATATTTTTTATACATATATAATATAATATCTCTTTATAAATATATATAATATCAAAGAAATTACAATGCTGCCAGATGTGAAGGAAGTATCAAAATTTGCCCGATTACAAGCTAAAATCTGTTCGAAAAGTTAAAAATATGTAAATATATGCACAAATAAGCACAATCGTTATAAATATGCAAAATTATTAACAAAACGTCCAAATATGCAAAAGCATATATTATATGCATTTGCATACAATTGTCTTCCCTGATTATGAGTGTACTCTGGATACTGCTCTATCAATGTCAGCTCAAATATCTCATTTGTGTTTTTATCGCAAATTTGTTGTTGATACTTAGTTGTTGCACTCTCGCAAGAAAAGAAAAGGTCAACAACGCTTGAGAGTTTTTTTGTTAGACATAAACAAAAATAAAACAAAGTCCGGTTGCCATTCGCAGCTTTCACAGTTTAAGATAAAAACAAAAAACAACAAAGGAAGAACACGTATTTTTCTATTAACTAAGTGCTCAGCAAAAAATAGCACAACACAAATACAAAAAACTCACTTACTTCTCACTGCTGCGGTCTACTGCGCTCTGCTTCATATCAGGGGCAGAATACCCCGAGTGATGAGAGTGATTGTGCCGTTTATGAGTAATTTGGGAAGTGCAAGTGCAATGCATTTTTTAAAGAAAATGCCATAAATTTTGTTTTATTGATTTGTAATAAAATTTTGATTCAGCTAATTTGTTGTTAAGAAAAAAAATTTATATATAATTATTGTTTCTTTTTTAAGCAAAATCTAGGCTTATAAACAAATTTTTAGATGGAATTATTGATTACATATTAATTAACTGAAATTATATCAAAATAGAATAATATCAAAAAAGAATAGATCACAATTAATACTGAAATTAAACTATATACATAATATGTAATACATAAATATAATTGCTCTACTTGCCACGCAAATTTTAGAAAATTGATTAATCTTTCAAATGACATAATTTTATTTTACAAAATTAAAACAATTATTTATTAACTTGTGACGATTCACCTTACCGGCGTTTATAGCTGGGACAACACAGCGACTGTCCAGGGATCTTTCCAAAATTTGTCTTTATCTTTTGGAACACTAAACGCTTTCTGTTTAATTATACGTTATAAACTTTTTTGATCAGACTTTACTTGATATACAATTCAAATACAAAGTAGAATGGTTTGTAATAGCGATCTTATACATTCAATAGCGTGTGTTACAATTTACCACTGACTTGAAAGGCAGGCTTTGTTCTAACAAGACTGATTATTTATTAATTGTTGAGTAAAAATAATTAAACAAATTATTTTCATAAATTAATAAAAATTAATAAAAAATGTTGAGTGAAAAATTCAAGGGCATGTGCGTAGTATTTGTTTCAATGGTTAAATTCAATTATTGGCTATTATTGTAAGTGCTTAGAAATATATGTATAGTATATGGCAAAAATATTTTAAGTAATTGGCTTACTCAATTATGATTAATTAATAAAATATTAATAGGTCTGATGGCTAAAGTATTTTCAAAATTTAATTTAATTTATCACGATTAATTAGCAAATATCTAAACGCTGAACTTTTAATTACAGGCACTCGAGTTACTAGAATTTTATTTAATAAAGGAAAAATTATTTAGAATTTGTGTAAATAAACTTAGTTAATTTAACACTTGCAATTAAAGCTACTCCAAATTTAATTAATTAGGGAAAGCTTATTTACAATATTTGTAACTAGGTTTAATTAATTTTATCACTCGCGAATTTAATTAATTGCCCAATAATTTCAAATGAGTTATATAAATAAAATAAAATATAATATAATAAGATTGAATAGCAAAATGGTAATGTTTCACCAAATCCTAGCATAGACTTGATTGATATTGTGCGAAATATTTTCGTCCTTCTGTATGATGCAGGTGGTATGTTTTCGTTCTTTGTAATGATCATTCATGAGCTGACCTGATTGCAAGAGTTGATATGCTGGCAGTGGTTGCGTTTTGATGTTAAATTGGGCTTGGATTTAATGGGGAATTCTAATAAAGATTTTCACGGCGACTGTGTAAGCTACTTTGCATCGCCATGACAATCCTGGTTAAGACTGGGGTAGGTTTTGTGGGTCGATGAACAGGAGGAGAACCAATGCGTAGTTTCGATAGCGACTGAGAAAGCTACTTCGTAAGCTATGAAAACGTTTGTATTGGGTGTCAGGATATAGGTGGGAGTTTTACTTTACAAATTAAACTAAAGGATCGCAATAATTTAATATTCACTTCACTGGTGCACTAATTTTCTCTTTCACTGATCAGGATCACTGCTTGCGGTCACTCACAGGAGTCTCTTGGATGGCGTTATTGCCTGTTGCTGCGGTGTTCTGGCTATCTAATTTATTTACTATTTTTTTTTTTAATAATCTTATGTGATATATCTCGAACTGATGAAATAAGTAGCTTATGAAAAAATGTAAAAAATAAAAAAAAAACAAAGACCAATATAAATATTTTTTGATTTCGAGTAAAGTATACATAGTTTTTCCATTTTCAACAGCTTTTAATGTATTTTATGTACCAACAGCTCCTCTATAACGAGTTTTGGAGCGTGTTAGTCGAATCGACTAACATTGGATATAACGTATTAGAAATATGATTGGTTATCCAGGGTTAATATTATCTTGATGTTTTTCCTTTTGCTCGCTCACATGGATGTTAAGGTAGTTGACTTCATATGTGGTGCCCTGGCGTGAACTAGTCTGATGTGTTAAGTATGATAGTATGCGTGTCTTTTGCATCGTTAACTTAGGCTAGCGTGGTTAACACTTAGAGCGTCATGTTGAGTGCCGGTCATTGGTGTCATAGCGTGAGTGTATCATCCGCTATGGTGTGGCTGGTTATTCGCTCTCGCTCAGAGCGTCATGGTGAGTTAGCGTTCGATGATAGCGTAAGTGCACCTCACGCGCCTTGATGACCGGATACTCTCTTTCTCGCTCAGAGCGATATGTTGAGTTTTCGCTCACCATATGCTATGCTGACGGCGTATATTTTCTTTCGCTCAGAGCGCCATGTTGGTTGCCACTCATCATGCTGTTAGTGTGAGTGTATGACTTGATATGTAGCGACTGGTGGGTCTGTCGCTCAGAGCGCCATGGTGAGTTGGCGCTCACCATATATGTTGACTGCGGATATTCTCTTTCGCTCAGAGCGCGTGATTGCCCCGTTGCTAGCTGGCGTCTCTCTAAATGTGTGTGAGAAAAAGAATGTTCTGGATTATCGCTCTTTGGTGTGTGTGTGTAAATCTTGACAAGTTATACTAACGCACTTAACCCTTCTCCCGCCCCATTCCTATCTCTTGTCTATTTACTTAGGTTTTGCTTATCCCTACTTCTACCATGGGGTCTGATTGTTCTGATCACGAGATTTGTAATTTAAATATTCCAACTCCGCAAGCGCGTCGGAAGCGAATTTCATCTAGGGGGGCAGTAAAAATGGTGGTGCAAAAAAAGTTCACCAAAATTTATTCAAAGAAACATGAATGTGAATACACAAATTTTTTATTTTAGTTCAAAATAAAAATATATAAAAATATATAAAAAATATTAAAATTTCATTATTTTTAAAAGTTCTTCCAATTTCAATATTAGAGATCATTCCTTAAAGGATCTTTCATATAGTAAATAATATGAAAATAAAAGAAATAATGGTAGCTTTTATAAAGCAAGACTAGGTATATCTTTACATGGTTTAAATGCAATTAGGTACAAGAAGTTATATCAATTTAAATTCTTCCAAAATGTTTCCTTCTGTCCTTGCGAGAAACAAACTCTTTCACTACCTCCATCGAATTCAATTCTTCGGTTTTATCTTTGTGAATGTGTATAAGTGCCGCATGAGTGAGTCGTTTCTGTGTCATAGTTGCTCGAAGATACGTTTTAAGTCGTCTTAGTGCACTAAAGGAACGCTCAGATGAAGCTGCTGATGCAGGCACAGTCAAAAGCAAAGCAATAAGTTTTTCAACTTCATTTAATAGTTTTTTTACAGTATGTATCCGAATTTTTTGCAAATTGGGATACAATGCCACTACAATTTGAAGGTGTTTGGCCAGGCAATTTCTTCAGCAATTTAAGTTGCGCGTGGAGGTCGCTCACATCAAAGTCATCTGCATAAAGATCTAGTTTTGTTTTTAGATTTTGTTCAGAAGGCACTTTTCCGTTGAAGGCTTCGATTACAATATTACAGTATTAAGCTACATACTTAAGGGTGCTTTTAAACTGAAGTGGTTGGTTTGCAGTAGAAACTCTACATTTTGTTCTATCTTTTTGCAAACACAGAGAAAGAAAATGGTTATCCGCAAGCATGCTTATGAAGAAGAGAGAAAGAAGAGTAAAATATCTAATACAAAAATATTACCGTTGTAAAAAAAACTGACATTTTGAATAACTTTTGAAGTTTTCTTTTTAAATTGTTTATCTTAGCTAAAAAAGTGGGGGGCAACTGCCCCTTTTCCCCCGCTTCCGACGCCAATGCAACTCCGACTATATGGGATATTTTGGTTTTCCCTTCTATTTTCAAAAGAAACTTTTCATAATTCTAACTATGCGAAGTACCCTTTAGAATAATAATTCCATATCTTCTGAGTAATATTTCACAGTAACTGTGAATTGATTTATTTATTGCAGGTGGGTCGCTTTGCCCTTATGTTAAATTTCGGCTTTGTCTGTTCATCGAACAGGTTCAGACTAGGAAAATTTATAAATTTATAGAACATGAAGCGAAAATTTGTAAACAAATTTTGTCCTTACAAACTATTTTAAACAGATTTAAAACAAAAACTCTTATCTGCTGCACAGGGTTAAATCTACTCATACCTTTAAACTGAATTTTTTAAAGAAAATACCATCAATATTGGTTTATTGATTTGTAAATAAATTGTGATTCGGCTAATTTGTTGTTAAGAAAAAATATATATATTATTATTGTTTCTTTTTTTTAAGCAAATCTTATTAATAAATAATTGAATTAATTTTGTAAAATAAAATTATGACGTCAAAGATTAATCAATTTTCTAAAATTTGCGTGGCAAGTAGAGGAAATATATTTATGTTATTTTATGTTATTGTATTATTTGAAAGAACCTGAAGACTCAACACTTCTGAGTGACCGCAAGCAGTGATCCTGATCAGTGAAAGAGAAAATTAGTGCACCAGTGAAGTCAATCGCGTCGGAAGCGAATTTCATCTGGGGGGGCAGTACAAATGGTGGTGCAAAAAAAGTTCACCAAAATTTCTTCACATGAAACATGAAGAAGAGAGAAAGAAGAGGAAAATATATAATACAAAAATGTTATCGTTGTAAAAAAACTGATATTTTGAATAACTTTTCCTTTTAAATTGTTTATTCCGCCGCTTCCGACGCCAATGAGTGAAGTGAATGTTAAATTAGTGCAATCCTTTAGTTTAATTTTTAAAGTAGAACTCCCACCTATATCCAGACACCCAATACAAACGTTTCCATAGCTTACGAAGTAGCTTTCTCAGTCGCTATCGAAACTACGCATCGGTTGTCCTCCTGTTCATCGACCTTCGAAATCTACCCCATCCCTACAATTCTTAGCCAGGATTTTCATGGCGAAGCGAAGTAGCTTACTCAGTCGCCGTCAAAATCTTTCTTTGAATTCCTCATTGAATCCACGCCCAATTTAACATCACAGTACAACCACTGCCAGCAGATCAACTCTCGCAATCAGGTCAGCTCATGAATGATCATTACAAAGAACGAAAACATACCACCTGCATCATACAGAAAGACGAAAATATTTCGCACAACATCAATCAAGTCTATGCTAGGATTTGGTGAAACATTACCATTTTGCTATTTGCTATTCAATCCTATTATATTATATTGGGCAATTAATTAAATTCGCGAGTGATAAAATTAATTAAACCTAGTTACATAAATTGTAAATAAGCTTTCCCCTTAAATTTTTTATTAAATTTGGTGTAGCTTTAATCACAAGTTTCAAATTAACTAAATTTATCTACACAAATTCTAAATTATCCTTTCTTTAATTAGGGTGTTAGGGAGTACCCTTAGGGTGTTGTTACGGTGGTCGTCATATGATCCCTGGTCATGTCACTTTTTACTCTCTTTTTTCGTTTGATGAGCTGTGTGACGAAAGTATGTTATGCTGGTGGTCATATGATTCCTAAACACCAGTACACTTGTGGCTACTTTTGGTATTTTTTCAACCGATGAGTGTTGCTATTAAGCAGGTTTCTTTACTGCTTTCATACAATTTGTACTAAAAATGTACTATTTTTATGCCTAAACACAAATGCTGTGAATAATTCAACAACGCAACACTGTTTTGATCCCATGATTTCATATTTTTGTCGAATCATTTGGTGACCGTGGTGGTGAGAGCTCTCTCTCAAATTTTTAATTTACATTGAAACAACAACAATGCATGACCATGATGCAGGTATGATAAATTCAGTACTAAAGTACTGAATTCAGTACTTTTCGCTTTTCAACAGTACCGCATTAACCCCTCGATGATTTCAGTACTTTTTACAAATATTGTCTAAAAACAGTACTATTAAAAATTAATTAAAAAATTTTAAGATGGCAGAGTTTTGGGCTTAATTTGGTCAATTAAAAAATAAATTATTAACTTATGTGTGGTAACACATAAAAATTATCGAATGATTACTGTACATACCTTATTCATTCGCTAACGTTAAACGTAAATTTCATATACAAATTTAATCAAAACAAAATGTCGAAATAAGCTTCAAGTAAGCATCCTTTCAAGATCAATACAAACAAAAGACCATTTTAAAATCAAATGGAGCGTACTGCTATAACACTGAAATTTGTCCAGAGTTATAAAAAAAATCAAAAACATTGATATTAAAGAATTATTAGATTCTTAGAAAGAATAAAGCTATAAAGAATAAAACTTACATTTTATTTATTATCATCTCATTACATTACTCATTCAAAGTTCCTTGCATAAAATACCATATATTAATAATTAAAAAATGAATTTATGTTTCTCATATATATTTCGTAATTTTTTAAATTCAGAAACTATAATTTTTTTATGTTGAACTAATAAAAAATATATAAAACTCCAAATTTATATTTTATTTATTATTTAAGTACTTATAGTACTTTTTTAAATCCGCTTAGTACCAAACCAAAATTTGGAATTATCATCCCTGCCATGATGACCGTAAAGGCGGATTCACTGATCACCTTCAGCATGTTTTGCAAGTTTTTTATATGAAAATTCCTCTCAGAGAAAGAACTTGCTGCACGCTCTTCAACTTGATTAACATTATTTTAATTCACAGAAAAACTTGCTGAAGGCTATCAGTGAATCCAGCTTAACAGGGCACTTAGCTGCCTATTCGCTTAAGAGAGTATGTATGTTAACAGCACAAAATCAATGTTCTGCTGCATTTTTTAGCGTTATTGTAAGAAAATGTCATTTTAGCTACCTCCTGCTTAAGGGCACATTTGCTTTAACATCATTAGATTCTTGGTTATTTATATTAATTTTTCATGCTAAAAGCATCGCTTAGCAGCCTTTGTTAAAAATGCAACACTTCAGATTTTTAATCAGTTTATTATCGTTCCTAATTTGAATATTGTTTTTTTCTGATAAAATACACTTTATGTTTTTGTTGAAACTAAATCTCTTTTAGTGCACAAGTGCTTGATAGACTCATTTATTTATTACTTTTATTAGCCTCACTTAGGTGCTCATGCGAATTTATATATCTGTCTCCATAAGGCCGTTAAAAAAATTTGCTTAAGCGCCTTTTTCGCTTACACAAATTCCTGCAAGCAATTACTCGCTAGGTTTGCTACTCGGCAGGTCTGTTGTCTTGTACGTACAAATTTTTCACTCCATTCCGGGCTTGTCAGTTGCATGGTCTACATATATTAAGTCTCTGCATGAGATGCATGCGTTTCATATTTCTATACGTTTATGGGGAACGGCTTGAATGCTCTATTGCATTTTTTTTATATACTCCAGCCAAGAAAGTTCGTTGCAAATGGCGAACTTTAATGAATGAGACTATAGAAGATATATGTTATAAAATGTTCTTGAGCTTTTTCTTAAAAATTAAAACTCCCTTTTCTGATTACGTGCGAAAAATTATTCATGATAGGGCTGATTGAATGTAATGCCGAATAGTTTTGGGAATGATTTCTAACACGTACAAAATTATTTTTGATTTTCAGCTTCAAAGTCTAAAAATTGCCCTTTATTAATAAAAATTGAAAATTTTGTAACAGGGTTGGCAGAGATTTAAAAAATTTCAAATGTTCTGAGTAGTAAATGTATCAAAAGTGTTAACGCACTTTAATATAAAAATTAATATACATTTTTGGTTACACGAGTTATTAAAACCACAGATCTATTGCTGCATTGAAAGTTGCCAAATTAACATTTGCAAAAATCTTAGCAGGTTCGTTCACATCAACAGCTGCTAACTTTAATAATTTAGCAGCTTAGGAGAACTTAACAAATTTTACTGAATACCCTTATACCGTGGTTATGCTAGCCAAACATGTTCGGTGTTCATTTTCGTTAACTTATTCTCTGGTTATGCTCATGATAGAATTACCAGGTATTATTATTCGCCAAATAAGTAAAATATAAGGAAATGGTGTTGCTAACACATACACTGTACGTGAGCTGTCGCACCATTCGTAAATTGTGCGAGCGAGAAAGTGTTTTTTTGACATTTCTGAGAACCCTGGCATCAGCAAAATAGTTGAAAATTATTTAATTTTAAGCATTTTCACTGCTTCAAAAGCAACAAAATCAAAGAAAAAACCACAAAAATAAATGCAACATGATTTGAGCGGTTAAGAATTGTAAAAGTTCCCGAAAACTTAAAAACAATGCGCTTTCGTTCCACAGGTAAATATGTCCATACGGTTTGAGTTCTTTTAACAAAAGTGGTTTATTTAGTTTCTAACGATATTTTTTTAAATTAGTTGTATTAGAAATGTATATCTTTCTAATCAAAATGGTTTAAAAATGCAAATTAGACCCCGTTGGTTTATCGCCAGTTTGATCAAACATTGCTTCATCTGTCAAAACATAAACACTGCTTCAGGGGCGCAGTCATTTTTCGCAGTTGAATACATTTTTGGGGCGCTCTTGTTTTCAGCATAGTGATAAAACTTAGTACCTGTTTGCTAAATTTTTCTGATTTCTGCTCAACAACTAGGCAGAAACACCCACAAAATAAGGATTTTAAAAAATTAACCTAATTAAATTTGTAATTAAAGTTAAAGTTTAGAATTTATAGCCCTTAAAATTTCAACAAAACTAAGCTTTATTAAGCATTAACAAAGGTAATCCGCGTGTCAAACGTATTCAACGAGGTGTCAAACATAAAATTCCATGCATAACTTTTTAAGATATACTTTTTTTTTATAATTAGATTTTGTCTGAAAAACTAGTGGTTTCCATTTTACGAATGCAATACATTAAAAAGAGAATTGCTGTAGATAGCGAAGCCTGTGTTGTACTTACTGAGATTTGTAATCCCTAAGTAGTGGCCGAAAGCCTCCTATTAATACATTTAGTTTTTTTTATTAAATTTGGAAAAACCTCGCGATTTAAAGTTAAAAAAAGGGTTGTATCTTAAATGCATGTATTTTTAAGTTTGATATCTTGTTGAAAGGAAACTTGTTTTATCTCTCTCTTTTTATACCCAAAAAGTTAAGTTTTGTTGGGAAACTTAAAAAATCAGCTAGATTTTTAGTCCACTTTTTCCATTGCGAGCGTTTTGAAATTTTTAAAAAATTAAAATTGTTGCTATTCTTGAAACGTTCCTAAAATTTTAATGCATAAGAACAAGCTTTAACAGTTTGGGCCTTCTTTGACGATACAACCGAATACGGCCCTTTGTGATTGGTTCTGTATTTGTGTGAACCAACGCCAATATAGAAAATCAGCCCAATCATGAAACATTTTCTCCCGGGAGTTGTAAAAGGGAGTTTCCGTTTTTAAGATAAAGTTTAAAAACTTTTTGGAAATTTTTAATGCAATTTTGTTTATCAGCAGCCAATATTCATTAGTGTAAAATAAAAAATGAGATGTCTTTATCTGCTATCTTAAAGCCGGAAACTCCCTTTTACAACTCCCGGGAGAAAATGTTTCATGATTGGGCTGAATACCACACTTTTCTGCTATTACACCACTTCCTTATATTTTATTTATCTTGTCTTTGAACTTGATATAAGCCACGTGATAAACATTGATAAATAGCAAATTTTTGCCTCATTGCATCAAAAGTTAGGTTTCTGCATAAGAAAAACAATATGAAGAAAATGATTTAACGTTTTAATGTTTGATTAATAAATGAATTAAAAAATTTGATAAAAATAAGGACACCTTGTGACGGGCAAAAGACCGAGGCGGTTTTTGCCGCACACATAGCTCCCGATCTCACTCGTTAAAACACGAAGAAACAACAATAATAATAATAAAAATAATAATAATAATAATAATAATAACAATAAAACTAACATAACAACACCGATAAAACTAACCATCCAACAGAGCCTCATTTCTGGACATAGCCCGAAATAGGTAATTTCCTACCTCATAGAGGTCGGAAGTATCAAAACTCTGGATTAATAATAATAATAAAAATATTAGTAACAATAAATTAACTAAAGCAAAGAAAAGTAATTTAAATCAAACCACAAATAAAATATATAAACCCTAAAGCTAATATACAACTAGTAATAACACCGCACCCTGTGTCGACATAAATACACATATAGGCATTCAGAGACGATCACATTAAATTAACGGCCACTGCGACAAAACATAGTAGAGAAGTTAACCAACAAACACACAGGCAACCAAACCCCAACCTTAACATAGCACGCAGTAACAATTACAACAAGGTTTACAACAAACACATCTAACTAACGAAAACAGTAGCTAAAGATTGAAAACTAGAGAAACAACAATCAGTCAGCCGAACCCTAACATGAAGGCAACATAAGACAGTATAAGAGAAATGACGTCAGACATACAAGAGGAAGGAACCAGTTTTAATATTTTTAATATGAACACGTATATATGGATATAGACCAACACACATAGTGAACGACTACCATGACAAAATGCTACAAGCGAGAGAAGGCCCGAGCAAGCAACCACCACCGATCAAGTACCAGTATGCAGAATGGCAACGGGCTACAAATACAACACGAAAACAGAATTGACGGTGCAGGTAGCCACCAGTACTATCGCAGCGAGAGCGACAAGCAACAACGACGACAAACAGCACGGTCAAGTGTTGGCTAGCCAGAAGACAAAAGTTAGTTGCTGACGAGGAGCGAACCAGTGCAGTTGATAGTTGCTGACGAGGAGCGAACCAGTACAGTTGATAGTTACTAGCGAGCGGTGAACCAGTGAAGACTATAGATACTGATAAGGAGGACACTGTACAGAAGGATTAATGAACAGGAAGGATTAAAGGAAAGGTCAGGAGTTCAGAAGGCATTTAAAGAAAATTAATATAGAAGGGTGAGGACAGACAGAACTGTGAGTGGTATTGAAAGGTATTTAATTATTTACAAGAGAAAGTATAAAATATTTTAAGTTTATATCGGGGTCTTCGGATACTGAATTATTTTAAACATTGTAAAGTATTTACGATTATAATAAGATTATATCGGGGTCTTCGGATACTGAATTATTTTAAAATGTATAAAGTATTTATGATTTTATTAAGATTATAATAAGATTATATCGGGGTCTTCGGATACTGAATTATTTTAAACATTATAAAGTATTTACGATTTCATTAAGATTATATCGGGGTCTGCGGATACTGAATTATTTTTAACATTACAAAGTATTTACGATTATAATAAGATTATATCGGGGTCTTCGGATACTGAATTACTTTTAACATTATAAAGTATTTACGATTATAATAAGATTATATCGGGGTCTTCGGATACTGAATTATTTTAAACCTAATAAAGTATTTACGATTATAATAAGATTATATCGGGATCTTCGGATACTGCATTATTGAAATATTGTAAGGTATTTTAGTATATAATAATATTATATCGGGGTCTTCGGATACTGCACTATTGAAGCATTGTAAGATATTTGAATATTATCATACGATTATATCAGGGTCTGCGGATACCGAATTACGCTAAATATTGTGAATCCTAACGTTAAGATAGATAGGAACTACACTAAAAGTTAGAGACAAGCGTTAAGCAAACATTGACCGGACCATAGACCTAACGGAACACCTTAGCCGAATCCGGTCACTGCCTAGGAGAGGGGCACCACCTTAACGTCAACGTATCAATTCAATGTCAAACCTGAATTATAATTTGAATTAAAAACTCAATAAAGGAATATTAACTATAACCTCTGCACGTCTACAATTTTTCTCATTATAAATTTTGTACGGACCTCGGAATCCCGGCGAGCTAACCTCAGCTATAGACCCGGAAGACCGGGAGCTTCGTTACATGGCGCCCGAGCAGGGACATGCAGAGAATAGTTAGAGGTACAAAACAACAATTGGATCAACGAAACGGTCATCACTGGCGAAGGAAATAAATACATTAAGGAAAATCTCTTTTCACGAAAAGACTGAAAAGTGCAAAATGTGCTGAGGAAAAAAAAAAAATAAAATAAATTAGAAGAAAAGAAAGTTAAAGAAAAGAAAAGAAAGAATATATTAGAAGAAAGAAAGTTGATAAGACAACGTCATAGGAGAAGACAAAAATCAGCAAGATGGTGAAGACAACGTGGATCTATTCACTGAGGCGTGAAGACCTACTTAGTTATGCAGAAGAGTTCAACTTCGAAGCAGAAGGCTCCGTCGAGGAGCTGAGGAAGCGCTTCGCAGCTTTAGTCAACGATGCCAAGTTGACTGCAGATGAAGAGAAACGACTGGAGGAACTCGAGACGAAACACAAGCGAGGAACCTCACCAGTACCTACGAACCCGAACCCAGCAGGCATAGCCCCTCCAATGACGCTCACGGTTCCACCATCAAAGGATAGAATCACTCAAAGGTCCGAGGAGCCATCGGCAGAAATAGTAGCTGGATACCAACCCCCAACATGGACGTACCCCGAGACAACAATGGACGCACATCGGTTTACTGGCTACGGAGACATCACTGACAGAGTGAAAAGATGGGCGGTAAAGTATCGCGGAGACGAAGACTCGCTTGCTTTTATAGAACGAGTAGAGGAACTAGCGGAAGTGTATAATGTTAACACTGACTTACTACCGCGCACCATGCCAGAATTATTGGAGGCTCAAGCACTCTGTTGGCTGCGCAACAATAATGAACGTTGGAGAAGCTGGAGGGATTTCAAAACCGACTTTCTGGGCTTTTTTCTACCAGCGCGTTTTTTTGAAAGGTTAGAGGATGACATTCGGCGTCGCCAGCAACGACCAGGTGAGAAGTTCAAGGATTACGTCCTTGCGATCCAAAATCTGATGCGACACGCTGGTCTGAGTGAGCAACAAAGATTAGAGAGAATTTACCGCAATAGCCAGCATGACCTCCAGTTCTACATCAAGCGCAGGGAGTTCACGAGCCTATCGGAGCTAGTAGGTTTGGCCGGTGATTTTGAGAATCTGGACGTGCCTCGAATGAATCAGAATTCTTCAGATCCTGGGAGGCAAGAACGAGCACCAATGCAACATTTTCACGGACGCGACACTCATGTAGATCCTCGCATGGCTTGTAGGAGGTGTGGACAGAACGGACACCTGAGCCGGGACTGCCAAGGCCCGCTTCTTAATTTCTGCTGGGAGTGCGGCCGCAAAGGTACCCGGACATTTGAATGTTGTCGTCAGATGCAGGGAAACCAGCCAGGGTCCTCTCGACGTCGAGGACAGCAGGACCCAAACTTTCCAAATCCTCGACAGCACTAGATGGCCTACGAGCCGAGGGAGGACGCATCATAACCACAGTCACACTCGATGATGCGTGGATGGATGCTACACTTGACACAGGTGCAACCCGTAGCTTCATCAGCGAGTATTTTGCGAATAAATTACGAAACAACCACAACATCATTCCCATTGCCACTAAGGTATGTATGGCCGGCGGGAGCAAACAGAAGGTCACCGAAGCAATAAAGGTAGAGGTATCGCTAGGAAGAAGGTCGTTTTCAACAATCATTCTGATCTTGTCCGAAGTTCTGGATGACCTTATCTTGGATATGGATTTCCTGCTTGGCATCGGAACAACGATTCGATGTGGGGATTTTCAACTTGATCTCCACACTACACCCAGGGTGAACGCACAGCTTGAAGCTAACCACCGCATCGCAGCAGCACCTGCGTCATAAACTGCCACAGCAGCAGCCACTGCATCATCAACGGCCATCGCAGCAGCACCTGCGTCATCAACTGCCACAGCAGCAGCCACTGCATCATCAACGGCCATCGCAGCAGCACCTGCGTCATCAACTGCCACAGCAGCAGCCACTGCATCATCAACGGCCATCGCAGCAGCACCTGCGTCATCAACTGCCTCAGCAGCAGCCACTGCATCATCAACGGCCATCGCAGCAGCACCTGCGTCACCAACTGCCATCGCAGCAGCACCTGCGTCATCAACTGCCACAGCAGCAGCCACTGCATCAACGGCCATCGCAGCAGCACCTGCGTCACCAACTGCCATCGCAGCAGCACCTGCGTCAACTGCCACAGCAGCAGCCACTGCATCATCAACGGCCATCGCAGCAGCACCTGCGTCATCAACTGCCACAGCAGCAGCCACTGCATCATCAACGGCCATCGCAGCAGCACCTGCGTCACCAACTGCCATCGCAGCAGCACCTGCATCATCAACTGCCACAGCAGCAGCCACTGCATCATCAATGGCCATCGCAGCAGCACCTGCGTCATCAACTGCCACAGCAGCAGCCACTACATCATCAACGGCCATCGCAGCAGCACCTGCGTCATCAACTGCCACAGCAGCAGCCACTGCATCATCAACGACCATCGCAGCAGCACCTGCGTCACCAACTGCTATCGCAGCAGCACCTGCGTCATCAACTGCCACAGCAGCAGCCACTGCATCATCAACGGCCATCGCAGCAGCACCTGCGTCATCAACTGCCACAGCAGCAGAACCTGCGTCATCAACTACAACCACCGCGTCCAAGAGGAAAAGAACACGAAGTGCATCAACATCTGCATCAAAAACTGCCACAGCACCAAAGAGAAGAAATACACGAAAGAAAACGACACGTGCACCTACAGGAACAAATGCACCAAATACGGGGACGACACGTGGAGCGAAAGCAGTGAAGTGGGGAAGACTTAGGCCCACCACGACACTGGCAGGCGAAGATGGTTTATACGAAATCAGACGCCTCCAGGAAACAAGTAAAATTGAAAATCAGGCAGTCGACACGTTCTTGCGCAAGGAGCTAAAGAGCTTCGAAAACATTGAACGGATGTCCAACATCACAGCCCACCGCATAGTGATGCGCGATGATAGACCAATAAAGCAGCGGTATTTCCCAAAGTACCCGGCAATGCAGAAGGTTATTGATGATGAAATCGACGAACTCCTAAACGACGAACTCCTAAAGGCTGCATTGAACCATCACGAAGCCCTCACAGCGCACCGATAGTCCTAGTCAGGAAGAAGACAGGGCAGTGGCGGCTATGCGTCGACTATCGCCAGCTGAACACACGATCAGTTCCAGATGCATACCCCCTTCCAAGGATCCACCACATCCTCGACCGCTTAAGGGACGCCAAGTTTATAAGTAGCATCGACTTTAAAAACGGGTATTGGCAAATACCGATGGAAGAAAGCAGTAAAGAGTTTACAGCGTTCACGGTTCCAGGCCGAGGACTCTTCCAGTGGTGTGTAATGCCGTTTGGTCTTCACTCGGCACCAGCTACCATTCAGCGAGCCCTAGATCGTGTCATTGGTGCAGATCTAGAACCCCATGCATTCGCGTATCTAGATGATATCATCGTCACTGAAACCACACTACAACAGCACATGGAAAACTTGGCTGAAGTGTTTGAACGACTACGAGCCGCAAACTTGCGCATCAACCCTGAAAAGTGCGAATTCTTCAAGAAAGAGGTGAAGTATCTCGGGCATGTCGTAAGCGAGGAGGGGATACACACCGATCCCGATAAAATTGCGGCGATTAAAGAACTTAAACCTCCAGAAAATGTGGGACAGCTCCGCCGATGTCTCGGTATCGCATCCTGGTATCGGCTTTTCGTCCCAGAATTCTCAGCAATCGTACATCCACTCACCACCCTGCTGAAAAAGGGTAAACATTTCAAATGGGAGCAGAAGCAGGAGCACGCGTTCCAGGAATTAAAACGAAAACTCACCGAAGCACCCATCCTAGCTTGCCCGGACTTTAATCAGCGTTTTATACTCCAAACTGACGCTTGTGACTATGGGCTTGGAGCCGTGCTCACCCAAAACGTCGATGAAACGGAGAGGGTCATCGCATATGCAAGCAGACACCTGAATAAGGCCGAGCTCAACTATACAGCCACAGAAAAGGAATGCCTCGCCATAGTATGGGCAATAAGGAAAATGAGGCCGTATCTGGAAGGGTACACCTTCACCGTTATTACGGACCACCTCTCCCTCAAATGGTTAAACTCCATCCAAAGCGAGATGGGCACTCGAGCTCCAACAATACTCGTACGACGTCCAGTATCGCAGAGGAAAACAGAATGTTGTAGCTGACGCGTTGTCAAGACAACCCACAGAAGTCGCACTTGGGTGCACAGTCGAGGAAGGTGAAGACAAATTAGGCACTTGGTATGAAAGACGATTCAGAGAGGTAAAAGCGAGCCCAGAGAAGTTCCCGGAGTATACGATCGAAAACGAAAAGTTGTATCGCCATTTTCCTAGGACCATCGGAGACGAAGATTGCACACCGTGGAAGTTGTGCGTGCCAAACTATCTTCAGAAACGCATTATGAATGAAAACCACGACGCACCTACCGCAGGCCACCTCGGAATACGCAAAACCATAGCTCGCGTGGCCAATAAGTACTACTGGCCTGGGATGTTCCGGCATATTAGCCAATATGTGCGAGGCTGTAATACCTGCCAACGCTACAAAGTAAGTCAACAACGACCAGCAGGCGAAATGCTAACTCACCTGGCGGAAGAGCCGTGGAGCACCGTGTGCGCAGACTTCGTAGGACCTCTTCCTAGGTCAAAAAGTGGTAGCACTATGCTGATCGTATTTACTGATAAATTCTCTAAATGGATGGAAATGATGCCACTACGAAAAGCCACTAGCGACCAACTTATAAAAGCTTTCCGCGAGAGGGTGCTAGCAAGATTCAGCGTGCCCAAGATATTAATTACGGATAATGGCGTGCAGTTCACTAGCAAGAATTTTCAAAACTTTTTACGAGAACTTGGCGTACAACAGAGATATACGGCACCATACACCCCCCAAGAAAACCCAACGGAGCGCACGAATCGGACTATCAAGACAATGATCGCACAGTACACAGCAGAACAGCAAAACAGGTGGGACGAACTACTTCCGGAGTTGACCCTGGCCTACAACACGAGTGAGTCAGAGTCCACTGGGTACAGTCCAGCTTTTGTGGTACAAGGGCGAGAACCCCGGCTACCCAACACTTTGTTTGACGAACAAACCAGAGGAACCGGACAAGAAAGAATTTCCGTAAATGAACGAGCAGAGCGGTTGAAAGGCATTTTTAACATTGTCAGGAGAAATATGGAACAGGCATCACAGACACAGGCACGACAAAATAATCTCAGGCGCAGACAATGGAAACCGGAAGTGGGACAGCTGGTATGGGTTAAACAACACCCATTATCCAAGGCGATTGAACAATTTGCAGCTAAACTTGCACCACGTTTTGATGGACCCTACAAAGTGGAAAGGTTCATATCACCAGTTATAGTTCAAGTCAAGAAAATAGACGAAAAACGATCACATACAGCTCATATTGGCGACTTAAATGTTTATCACGAGAACGAGCCTGAAAGCGAGGAAAGTCAGAACGAACACAATAATGGCATAATGCCCAAAATGACCAACGAAGGAAGACAAGGAAAAGAAGTATTCAACGTAAAATAAACCAAAATAGTCGAGAAGAGAATAAAAGAAGAAAGGATGAAGGCAGACGGAAAGTTATAGGGAGACAAAGGTCAAAAAAAAAAAACACGCCAGTAAATGAGCCCACTGGCCGAACCGCACCCAACCAAAGGAGAATGCAAGGAAAGTCAATGTACTGCAAGGTATGCACACACAAATGAAATTAATGTACTGCAGGGTATGCACACACAAATGAAATTAATGTACTGCAAGGTATGCACACACAAATGAAATTAAACAGCGGTCATTCGAGTAATAACACTCAACGAAGACACACGTCAATAAAATTTACAGCGAAAAAAAAAAACAAATAAGACCCGGAAGACCGGGAGCTTCGTTACAACCTATATTATAAACTTCTCAAAACTTAAATGTAGTCTATGGCATAGAATTTAACAGAAGTAACTAGCAGCAGAAATATTACTTTCTTCATATGTATATGTAGAGATCATGACAAAAGGAAAGACCAAAAAATCCCCTTCTTCACTTTTATTTGACACTATATGCCCAAAGTAACGAGTAAAAGTAGCGATTAATATTACCTGGTAATTCTATCATGGATTAATACTACCTGGGGGTCAATTCCCTTTCTGCGTTATCGTCATATGAAAAGTGTTTTCAGCTTTACACGGAAAACGCGATTCCCGTTGTGTGTTAAAACGGCAACAGCTGTTTATTTTTTGCTGAAATGAAAACAAAGTTAACGCCGGTTGCAAACGCGCGTTATCGACTTGCTATATTAGTTTCTGCTATTTTGTGCTACCGAAAAACTTATCTTGGTTATATATATTTATGCAAAATAAATTATATTTTTCTTTTTTATTGTTTATTTGTAATATATAATTTTACTTCTCAATCAAGTTTATGGCTTTGGGAAAGCAATATAAGTCGAAGTGTTCCTTCGCAATTTTGGTGAAGTCTCCTCATAAAAATCTTTGGGTTTTTTCTACATAAATCAAAATAAGAAGGTTGAAGTCATAATGAAGTCATCATTATGTTCAATAAAGTCATTTTTGTAAGTATTTTCTACCATCTAATACGTTGTGTACATTTATTTTTCATAAAAGCTTTGTTTAATAGATATTCAGCAAATCTCAAATGCTATTCAGCAACTACTTTCCATTAGGCGAACAAGAATCGCGTTTTTGTGCGCAGTGAAGTGAAAAAGTGAAATCATTAAATGAAAACTATTGTGAAAAGATTTTTTTCACTTCACTTTAACGCAAAACGGGAATTGACCCCCTGGTAGTTCTATCATATATACATTTTGCATTTTTATATACAACTAGCTGAACCCGGTGTGCTTCGCTACTCCCCTCGTTATAAAATAAAATTAAAAGTATTTATATATTTTTCACGCCATCGAATTTTCGAAATAAGTCCACCCCAGCGCCACCTATCGGGTCCATTTATACACAAATTATTTTCTTATGATCAAACAAACATACATTCTGAATTTCAGTTAAATTGGTCCATAAATTCAAAAGGAGGCAGTTGCCCCCAACTTTTTTAGCTAGATAAACAATTTAAAAAGAAAAGTTATTCAAAATAGCAGTTTTTTTACAACGATAATATTTTTGTATTATATATTTTCCTCTTTTTTCTCTCTTCTTCAAGTTTCATGTGAATAAATTTTGGTGAACTTTTTTGCACCACCATTTGTACTGCCCCCCAGATGAAATTCGCTTTCGACGCGATTGGTGCTGCTGCACGATCTGATATTCCCACTCTGTCGCAAGCCATTGCTACATTATGAAACTTGATATCTTTACGATCTGCTTTAGGTATATTTGGTTGCACGTCGATAACACGCATATTAGCTTCATTATCAGATTCTGATTCAGTTTTCGAGTCTTCATATAGCACATCGTTAGATTCTGATGCAATTGCCAGTCTGGACAAGCGTTCCTGATCCGCAGTTCGCCTTTCACTTGTCTTTAACATTTTTTTTTTATGCTATGACATCTATGGCTCCGATGCGCATTTGTCTTAATCCGCTTTGGTCCAACAAAAATAGTCTTTCTAATATTGGAACTTTTGTAAGGCAATGGCATTCGGGAAAATATCTGCATTTGCAGGAGCATATGTCAAAGAGCTTATATTTATATTCTTTCCTAAATGTTTCTACTTTGGTACTGAAATTTGGTTTAGAATAGTTTTTTTAGTTCTTGCATTTTAAAGTGAAATTCTTTATATTTTCCCATAGTTGTGCGAACAGTAATTATTGGTAAAGATGCCTTTTCCCAGATATTAACGATTTTATTTACCAAGATTTGACTTAGTTTATGAATACTTTCATATTTTCCAGACACCGTTATTTTCTCTAATAAATGCGTAAAAATTTGGCGACGTCCTGGTAGGAAGGCAATAAATTATCGACAAAATCAGATGGTTGCCCGAAAATATGGCAATTTATAGAATTGCGTGTGTGCGGCATATTTTCAAACAATAAAATAAAATAATGAAAAATCAAAGCAGTAAGGGGAAAAATTGTAAATAATAAAAATGTTCCAGCCTTCTATGATGCTTTGCTGCTTTCTGCAATGAAAATTCAATTCGAATGATTGAAATGCATGCAATAATTTAATTCAATTTCATTTAAACAAATGTTTATTTTAAAATTTCATGGCATACCACGAGTGTTTTATAACATAAAAAAGAAACAAGCGGAAAGAAATTTTCAGTTTCTTGGGAAAATAATTTTAAGTTCCCTGTGTATATGATACATTAAGCTTGATGAAAGATTTTTAAATGAAAAGCGGAATCTGAAGACGACCTCCGATCAAGCCAAAACTTTCTAAATTATCTCTTTATGTATATTCATAACTTTACCACATTCCCCGTTATTAAAATTTAGATACTAATTTATTTTGTTCGAGTCGCGATCCACTATGAACTCACAAAACATGCATAAAAAGGATTATTTTGAGTCCTTTTGAACACTCATAATAAACGTATAAAAAGTTTTTTTAATCCTTTTTCCGATTCCTCACAAAACATGCATAAAAGAATTCTTTTATGAGTTCTTTTATGAACACTCATAAAACATGCACAAAAAGGATTATTTTATGAGTACTTTTTATAAGCACTCATAAATCACGCATAAGAAGTATTCTTTTATGACTCCATTTTATGAACATTCATAAAACATGCATAAAAAGGATTCTCTTATTATTATTATTATTCTATATTTATACTGCGCGATAGTTACGGAAGAAAAGAGTCAAGCAAAATTTATGTTTATTACAATCTATTTTATATTAAATGGTAATTTTGTATCATATACGGATATTAATATATATTGAATTTATTAGATTTTTCAGTGAAACGACACTGCTCTCTTATTTAAAATTTCGGTCAAAAACATCTTTCTTTTTCACAAAAAACCTTTTTTCTTTCTTGATTTTCTACATTTTAATAAGTTGTATTAGCTAAGCATCTGCAACAGAGCTGCCGATGAGTAACAATGTTGCAGTATTGCTGCAATTATTGAGTGTATCGAACAAGCCCTTTTTTATGAGCACATGCACAAAAAAGATTCTTTTGAGTCCTTTTTATGAGCAATCATAAAACACGCATAAAAAGCATTATTTTATGACCACTTATAAAACATGCATAAAAAGGATTCTATTATGAGACCTATTTATGAGCACTAGGGCTGGTAAAATTTTTTTCGATGTTGGCCCCACCCTAGCGGTGTTCTATGGGTTATTTTAAGAAACTTTTGCGAAGAGAGTATAGATTTATCTTGAAATCGGAGCCTCCCACTTTTTCAAAATAGGTATTTTTTCAATATATTCAAGATTTGGTTTAGAAATTGCATTAAATAACAAGCAAATAGATTTGTATGTGTATATATATGGGTTTTTGGGGTAAATGAATTAATTTTTTACGTTTCTTTTTATTTGTGAGGTCCACCAGAGGGCGCTTTGCTACTGTTTTTGCGTTTTATTGCTTCTTGTTGGGAAAAATTGCCGAATTTATTGGCAAAATTGACGAATACTTGACTTTCCCATATTGCAATTCTAAATTTCAAAAAACCAAATTATTGGTCCGTTTTTATACCACAGAATGAAGTAATCAAGTGAAACTTTTGTGTAGGATGTTTATTATGTAAGTCAATGCGACACGTCGACGACGACACATTGCAAATTGGTATTGGCGTTGTCAATATTGATGTTTATCGATAACTTTCGTCACATTTTTGGTATTGGCTAAGCAACATTGATGTCGGCGTCGACGTGAAACGGCATTAATTCTGTCGACACGGTTTTTGTAGGTGACAGGCACAACGACACATTCTTTTTAAATGCAAAAGCAGCTGCAGTTAAAAAATTTGTAAGTAAAATTAATTGTTTTCCTTAAATATGCTGTGAATTTTCTTAATTTGTGAACTTTCAGACACTTAATTGATAAGAGCCTTGCGCAAAAAATCGCAATGTTGTTGCTAACTTAATTTTATTTGAAATGAATGTTTACCGTTTTCCACTTTTCATTGACGGCTCTATTTTCTTAAAACAAATTTAAACGCTGCTTTCTTTATGCGAAAATAATAAATAAATCTGTGACGAAATAGTATACCTAAGTGTCTTAAATAGTTTGAAACCCAAATTTACTACAAATTAATCAAGAACTAAAAATCTTGTACGTACATCCGTACGTTGGTATCCGGCAAATTAAAAATATCCGATCTTTGCCTTATGACTTTTCTCTGAAGCCTAAGGATTCGATTACTTTCGCCATCGCTTGAACTTTCGCTGGAATCAGTTACAAAAAACATATTTCGTCCTAACAACCCTGATTAAACTGTTAAATAAAAAGCCTTTCCAAATTATGAAAATTTAAGTTGGTGTATTTGTTCTCTAAGTAAAGTTTGAAACAAAAGTGTATTTAGAAATCTTTAATCACAATGAAAGTGTAACAAATGACAAGGCGACACAAATGGTGGCAGGATGATCTCTTCAACACGCACAATGCAGTCTTTAACACTCAAACAATTAAATTAAACAATCAAAGTCAAAACAATTAAGAAGTATAAACTGTTTCACTTTTCTTTATTTTTTGTTTATTTATTTCCTCATTATTAAAAAGAAAGATGATATCAATACTTTTAAATTATCGATAGCACGTCGACATCAATACAGAATGTTAGTAAATACCTGTATTGTGTTGATGTCGGCGTCGAAGTGATGTCGAGATAGAATTGATGTCGGCGTCGGCGTTGACATACACAATAGGGGTGATTAAAATACGAAAAAAATAAATTTAACACCTACACTGTTTTCAGCATCAGTTCTTCAACTATTCTCATCTCTTTGTCTTTTGGCCACCAGTCCGGAACTGTGATGAGTTCAACTGGTAGTAGCTGGTAATGCTAGTTACGAAGTCCGACGAAAGACCTGGTACCTACTACATGGGCACCCAATAGGTACCCAAAGTTGGTACCTACTACATGGGCAGTCAGTAGCCCCTTGGCATGTGCCAGGTTGACTGATTGGGTTGGCCCTTCGGGGAGATCGTGGTGGCTGTGAGTTTATCACCCATATCGCAGGTAGAGCTACTCAGCTCGGTGTAGGTTTGCATTCTCAAACCGGGTGCCGTATCCCAGAGTACGGAAGAGGTTTTAGATAGGCCTCCACCCCTACCAAGGGTTGTGACATGTCATCATAGCATGAAACTATTTTGGTACCTTTGAATTCTCAAAGGGGCGTTGACCGACGCAATATTTCGGCCCCACGCGATGGAGCACCGTAGAATTAAGCCTACACGGCAGGGGTCTACGTTAAACACATTGAGGATTTCTGTCATCTCTTTGTTTCTCAATGTAGCGTCTGTATATGTGAGCACACTTGTCTGAGTCTGTTTTAAAGTTGAGTCTGCTTTCTCTCTAACGTATATCTTCTCATGTAGTTTGTCTCTTGCTGTAAAATCTCAATGTTGTCAAGCGTGTTGCTGGAGCGTGTTTGTTTTGTACAATGGGCCGCAAGTGCCGTTTTTTGTTCCATAGGTCGAGTAGGTGCTTTTTGCTCAGATTTGTGCGAAGATATTCTTGTCCGTATTTTGTTTTTTGTTGTCCCAACATATGCTTGGTCACATACGTTGGACCCGTCTCCATTATATGTAATTTTGTATATTACATTTCAATTTATCTATTATGGTTTTTGTGTTGCTATACAATTGTTTTAACGTCTTGTCTGTCTTCAAAACTATTTTAAATTATTCTTTATTATTCCTGAAAATTTTTAATTTTTGGGTTTATGCCGCCCCTTTTGTATTCATTGTGCAATACGTAAATTCAAAATAATAAGGCGGTAATGCTGTATAAAACTGAAATTTATTATAAGAAGAATTGCACAGTGCCAGAAGGAGTGATTATGTTTAGAAGGAAAAGTCTTTCTTGCTTTCAACTCGGGGTAGTTTCTTACGGCTGTCTAATTTCGCCATCATAACACCTTCTCGATTTTTTTCTAAAACTCGTTTAGGTTTTGTGCACACACTTAGACTGCGTGGTTTCTCTGTTGAGTTCAAAGAAAAGTTGGCTCCCAATATGTCAAACTTTTGACAATAATAACAATGTTGTAGCCACTTTTAAGAAAAAAGTTATTCAGAAAGTCCACTTTATTTCTTTGTGGCTGATTTCATATTACTTTAAATCGACATAGATCATGTATGAGTACCTGTCCTTATTTTTAACACTGAACATTTTTGGCTATTTTGAATAGCAATATGGGAAAGTCAAATATTCGTCAATTTTCTCAACAAATTCGGCAATTTTCCCCAAAAAGAAGCAATAATTGGATCTCACAAATAAAAATAAACATAAAAAATTAATTCCTTTACCCCAAAACCCCCATTTATACACATAAAAATCTATTTTCTTGTTTTTTTAATGCAATTTATTTAATGCAAAAAAACCAAATCTTGAATATATTGAAAAAATACCTATTTTGAAAAAGAAAAGCTCCATACAATTTGACCATTGAACACTGATCAAAAACGCATACAAAAATTCTTTTATGACTTATTTTTATGAACACTCATACGCATGACTCTAAAATGCGTCATTTATGTGAGTGTTTTATGAGTGTTCATAAAAATAAGCCATAAAAGAATTTTTGACATTTTTTTAGCGTTTTTCGGTTTTTTAGGTCATTTTAGTGCAATTTTAAAATATATTTTTTTTGTACTAAAAAATGTCAAAATGCAAATTTTTAAACATATTCCTTTAACACTATCGATAGGGTATGTAGAAAAATTAAACTGTTAGATTAAAACTCAGGATATGCTAGATAAAAATATCAGCCCGTTTTCGTTTTTTAGGTAATTTTTGTCAGTTTTTAGGTCATTTTCTGCAATTTTTAGGTCATCAAAATCCGAGCCCCGGTTATTACGATATCAAAATATCGTTATAAACGAGCCCTGGTTATAAACGATATCAAAATATCGTTGAAAAAAATAGCGACCATTTGAAAAAAATATTCAGCCCAATTCTGAATGATTTTTCCTGGGGAATTGGAAAAGGGAGTTTCATTTTTAAGATAGCAGATAAAGATATCACATTTTTTTGTTTACACTCATGAATATTGACTGTTGATGAACAAATTGGCATTAAAAACTTGCAGAATGTTTTTAACTTAATTTAAAAAATGAAAAATCCCTTTCCCGATTCCCCAGGAAAAATCATTCAGAATTGGGCTGATTTACATTTTTGCGAATTTTTCAATAGAAAATTGTTTATAGCAAAAAAAAAAAAGTATAAACCGCAACGACCGTCTAAGAGGCATGTTTCTCTACAAAATAAATATTTTTTTAAAAATACTTATTAATGTATCAATTAACATAAAAAATGTTTTATTGTAATAAAACGACTTTATTTTATTTAATAAATTCACCGCACTTGGTCAAACAATTTCACAGCTGTTGCCAAAACGTCAAATGCATAGAATACACAGAAATAAAAATTAAATAGAACTTCTGTTTATATATGTATGTATTTAGAGATTCATTTCTGTTTTTATCTAAGCCATTCCAGGTTGTGCATAATCAGATACACACAAATCCCATTAAATATATTTCTATGTGACACTTGTTAAGCAATACACTGCTATGCCATGCGAGGCTAATTGGACTATCAGTATATGAATAGTTCTATATCTATTTGTTTTGTATCCTCTAGTCACTAGTTCTAAAATGTGTTCTCTCACAATTGTCCGTTCCGCTTTCCAAATCTCTGCTTACTGTTGCTTTCCCACCGCTGCTGAAAGTGCAAAAAATTTGGCCACCCCTATGTCAAATAATAAAAACTAAAGGTAGAATAAAGTTAAGTTTTGAAAAAATAAATTTTTGCGAATGCTGCTTATTTTATTAAACATTCTTACAGCCCTATTCTGGCAAAGTAACAATTGTTACCCAGTATTTTTAATATTTCTATGTGTTTGTTGTAATTTTTGTTTTCAAAACAATATTTGAAGCTCAAAATACGAAATTTTTTAATGAAATTATGATAATTTTTTTATTAATGAAAAGCAGGTGGCAATTCTTATCCATATTTATTATTTTTGAGCTTAAAATTTTGTTTTGAAATCAAAAGATTACAACAAGCACATAGAAATTTAAAAATACTGGGTAACAACTGTTACTTTGCCAGAATACGGCTGCTAATTTATTTAAGACTAGCAGGCCACTGTTGTTGTCCGCGTTGTTCGCCACGGACGTGTTTTTATCAATCTCCTTAACGCCTTAAAGACGGAACAATTTTTTTCACATGTGCTAGTTTTTACCTGATATTTATGTGATACGGTTAGTTTTGCGACATACGACTTAGTGATGCCATATGGCATCATCGTCCTTATTGGGTTAAGACAATACATATCAAAGAAATAAAAAATGGTATTTTTTCTTGTTTTGTTTTGGAGCGCCGCTCTGCATTTATATGCATCTTACTTTTCGCCTTGCTCGAGGCTCATCAGTTTTTTTTTGCGCTCACGGCAGAACAAGACAAGATAGTGTTAGGGCTGAATGTGCTCTCTTTCTTAGTGACTATAACTGTCAAACTCAGCCATTTTGCTATTTTTGCCAATTCTTGCTTTCTCATTGCATTCTCACTGCAGATATTGTATGAGTTGTCAACTCCGTTTTGACAGTTTCGATCACCGGCTCTCCGCCCTAAAACTACCTTGTCTAGTTTTACCATGGTTTCGCAGTGCTAGCTGAGCATGAAAAGAAAGAAAAATAGAGAGCAACATGTAGTTTATTGAAACTCTCGCCACACAAACGCATCAAAAGACAACGAATAAGCAATGCGTTGAGCTGGGATGATTTCTTAAAAAACTTAATACCTTATCCTTATATATAATACCTTATATAAAATATACTTATTCAAATTTCGAAAGAAAAATACCCCTAAATAAATCTGTAGCACAAATATATTTTAAAAAATATTCCATAAAAATAGGCCCAGTACTTTTGGAGTAAAGTCGTGACTTTAAATTTTATATAATTTAAAATCACTTCAATTTTATATAATAGTATTGTTAAGCTATAATATTTTAAGGTATATATAATAAGAAAAAAGCAAAAACTTCCATAACAGATATTTTTTTCTAAAATTAATTTTTATTGTAACTCGATTAAAATTTCTTGAATTATGAATTTTTAATTTATTTATTTATTTATAATTCAAATAAAAAGAAACAAAATTAAAATAAAACATCCTGCTGCTTTTTTAAAATCTTTGAAAGATGCATCTTTTGCCTCAATCAGTAAATTAATATAATCAATTTTTGATTTGTAAGTTGCCAAACCTAGTAAATAAAAAATTAGAACAAACATTAGGCTGCAAAATGCTTATAAAAAACACATACTAAAGCAAACCGATTTCCGATAAGAGCATGAAAAAGCATAGAGCTCGCTCAGGCAGAGGTAGATTTAATTTTCAATAAGGTTTTACCCAATAGCTGTACATGAGGAATTAAGAGAATGCTCATCGCAATTAAGACCTCTCCAATCTATCCAAATACTATAAGGAAATTTTGTATTGCATATATTAATTTACGATGCCATAGAAAACAAATTTATAGTAAAATAAAATGCTTTTTAGTTTACTTTATGTATTTTATTGAATAAGCAAAACTCTCTTGTCGATTCATTCTGTTTGTCACATAAATTATTATTATAAAACTTATTTTTACACATTTTTTTATTTTGTGGACTGAATGTGTGTGTTTGTCCGTATGTTATTTTGTGATTACATACTTACGTTTCCATAGTTTCTCTGGTGACAACGTTACATTTGCTTTATTTATATTGTGAGATGAATAATTTCATGGGAATACTTAATGTATATTTCTAAATAGCAAAACTAATGTTTAGCTCTGTTTTTAACAATGACGTTTAAAAGTAATATGTTAGATTTTGTATTTAAAATTTATGTTCAAATTTTGTTTTTTTCTTTTTTTAACATTGGTTGGGTTTTTTTAATTTTAAAATATCGCGCATGAACTTATACATTCTCTTCCGTTATGTGTTGTTTTGATAATCAATCTTAATTAGTTTTAATTTTTTTTTTTTAATTTTATTACCATCATTACATGTAAAAATTCCTTTGCCATTCAGATTAAAATTAAATCTACATTTGAAATTTCACTAAAATATGCAGCATTGCAGATGTAAATGTTGCTGTTTAGTTTGATGATTTTTTTTTAGTGTTATATGTATATATTTTTTTAAGATTTTTCTGTTTTATTGCGCACACTTGGTTTTTTTTTAATACGTTGTTGACATCTTTAATTATAATTGGAGCTTAGCGCATTTTTGGATAAGGTGCCGAACGATAACGTACACTTTCTCGGGAACGTGAAGCTGACTCATAGTGTGATGATGAATGTGATCCAGATGCAGTTGGCCGATATGATGATGATGAGCGACCGTTACTTGGTTTTGCTATTTGAAGAAAATTTTTTGTTTTTAAAATTTATTTATGTCGGTTTAAAATTATTTGTGGTTTTTATTTAAATCTCGTTTATATTGAAAATTAAAATTTGTCTATTTTGAGTATATTTACTGAAATTAAAGCAAAAAGAGCACACATTGTCAAATTTAAATCACCTCCGCTTAATTATATTGGTTTTATTATATATTCGTGTTTAAAATTCCTGCAAATTTTTTATGTTTTCCATGTCTTTTTTAGTATTTAAGAATTTGATAAATGTTTATAGATATTCAAAATAGTATATTTTAACGTGGCATTTTAAAAACGATGGATAAGAAGTTTGCTTGATGTGTTTTTTTATTGTTTGAGTTAGTCATCAAGGAAAGGTTTTTAAAATTCAATAGATACATATTTTTTTACTAAGAATTAAATCGTCGTAAGTATTCGTTATATGGGATAGATTGTATTTATATAAGCTAATGCGTGTTGCTTTTTAACAGTTTTCATCATTTAGCTTCTTATTACTTATTCTTTTAACTTTTTAGGATAGATCGAAGTCATAAAAGCCATTTCCTTTGTTATTAATAGTTTATTTATCAACGCCTCTATGGTTGTTTGATCAGGTTTCGTTTAGTTTTTGGTTAATTTTAGAAAAACATTGAATGTTTTTCAGTGATCGAAGAACGTAAGCAAAAGCTTAAGTGGAAATTATTTATGTAAAAATTGAAGGTGCTCAAAATAAAATTTTGTTGACTTTTTAAGATTATGATTTTTGTAACAGCATTAACAAGTTTTATTCTTCTTATGTTTTTTAAGTTTAAGTCGCCAGTCAACTGCTTTAAATTTTTTATTGATTTAAACTTTGTTTTTATTTAACAAAGCTTGTTTTTAACTGATGCTTTATAAGATTTTTATTTAAGTTGGCAGCAGAATAAACTTCCTTTCAATATTCCTTTTTTAAATTTTTTTTACACTTTTTTAAATTAACCGATTTAAATTAAATCCGATTGGACACATTATATTTTAAAGAGTTTCTAAATATTGTAATACAGGAGCTAAAATTATTCATAAGTGAAGAAAAACTTTTTTATTAATTTAAAAAGCAAAAAGCTCTGAAATTTTATTAATCACATTTAATCACGCTGCTTTGGTGTTAGTAGGTATTAAGAAATAAAATGTAGAATTAATTTTTCAAATTTCTTTAAGTATTCAAAAAAATGTCAATAAATGTTGGCAATAGCAACAGCCTATTAAAGGGCTTACACACCAGCGAGCAGGTTCGTCGAGCGGCGGCCATGTTCGAGCTAGTTTGTTAAATAAGAAGCTGGAAGCACATATATTTGTTAGATAAGAAGCTGGTTCGACAGTTCGTCGAACCTTTTGGCTAGTTGGCAAAAATTTTTTATTTTCTCCGTGGAACAAGAGTTGTTCAACGAACGTGTTCTATAATTTGAACGTAAGCGTCATACCTAATTAAATTCTGTAGCGAAAATTAAATTCTTTATTGATCATGTTGCTGCGTTATCAATATCTATAACAAAATGATGGCGAAGAACAAGAAAAAATCGCATGCTCGATGAACATGGTCGTTAAATTTAAATGCTTGCTTTTTCCAACAGGTTCGCCCCCGCCATTTTGTTCGACGAAAAAGTTTGCTAATGTGTAAGCCCTTTTAGATTCAATGGAATATAATTATTTATTTGATTTTAACTTTTCGCGTTCAGTTTCATACAACTGTTGTTTTTTTAACGAGCCGATACTTTTTTAACGAGCCCAATTCCTAACCCTGATGCACAGTCATATCAGTGCATATGCAACTGTAAAATGTGCGAGTATTATTGCCATAAATTTTTCGTTGCATGGCAGAAATGTACAGTCATGTAAATTAAAGCCGCTTTTAATTGCACAAATATGTGCGCATTATTGTCACTATACTTAGTGGCCACTATATTGTGTGTGCGTTAATGCCACTTTTTTTCAATAATTCCCATGGCAGGGTGCATAAGTCACCGCTGCAGTAACTGAGTGTGTAAACTGAGTATTTCATTCGGAAGAGCTGTAGACAGCACATGCGGTTTTGGACAAACTGAGGCTTATAATGGCTAAAAGCAGCGTAAGATTTTATTGAAAAGATAACTATCTCCAAAAGTAGATAGCGCACAGTGTGCGATTTTACCAATGTAACAGGATAAAATTATAAATTTTTGTGAAGATTCCTTGGTTCATTCCTAAATAAAATTTTTCTGGAGTCGGGGTCTATTACAGTTACAGGGTGTTTTATTGAATCTATATATATAAAAGAGACTGCCGTCCGTGTGTGCATTCATAACTCGAGAACGTATCGTTCAATTTTCACGATTTTGGGCTTGACGGATTCGTATAGCCCAAGAAAAGACGCTATTTAGGAAAAAAGTATTTCACTGAATAAATTTTATTGGCGTTCTACAAGGAGTCGTGGCACCTCCTATACACTCCAAATTTTCAATATAAAACTGCTTGGTGACGGCCGAACACAAATATTTGTTCAATTGAAAAACATTGTCTGTTGGGAATTAAACCCAGGCTACCACGAGTTTCTAGCTTACGGGCCACGCACTCTACTTAGAAAGCTTCGGCCGCCAATAAAATGCGTTTTGGATAAAGGGGCGTGGCAGAAACTCGCCGGGTTTCAGCAAGTTGCTTATAGAGAAAAATTCACACTTTGAATTTTTTAATCGAAACACTAATAGGCCTTTTACGGTTCACAGCAATAAACTGCTACTTCTTCTTACGATTAGACACAACATTAAAGAAGACAAAACAGTTTCGAGCTATTATGGTTCACAACAATACGTTGTTGTCACGCTTAATTGTGCAACATATGTAGAATTCGTTGCTTTGACTGGTCCAGAGTTGCTTCGGAGAAAAATAAAAACTTAATCTTTAAAAAGTATTTTCTAAATAAAAAAGTACTCCCATGATAAGTAATTTTTTTGCGATATGAATTGAAGAAATTGTGAGCTTATCAATCATGTTCTGCATTCCACTTCCGAGAGGAAATGAACTTCAATCGTATCACTATTTTCGTTTTGTATTTTATTTAATTTATTAATATAATTAATTGTATTAACGAAAAAAGTTGTAAATAGAACAACAAATATGAAATTTAATCATGTTTTTTTTCACTTCCACTCGGAAGTTGAATGCAGAACATTCCTGTATATTTAAAATGATTATATAATTTATACGGATCAATATTATTAGCAACGTAAGGAATTATTTATGACCTTTCTAATATAATAATATCAGATTGAACTTGCTTTAAAAGTTATAGCATTTTTTATACAAATTTCATTATTTAAATTTGCAAAAAACATCTGCAATATGAAAAAATCAAAAAATGGGATACTTTTATAGTCCGATCGAATGTGAATTTTCGGCCTAAGCCGAATGCTAACAACATTCTTGTCAAGTTGGTTTTCGATCTAGTCGAGAAAAACTACAGAACATTCAAAAAGTTAGAAGAATGATAATAATGAAATATATTCACATAGCGATGATTTGCTTTACAAAATAAAAACATTTGGCAAATATTCGGCTACTTTGGGCCGAAGCGGAAGGTTAAAAAATAGCTGATTATGCCTTATACCGAAGCCGAATATTCGGTCAGACACTAGATATTTTACAAAATCTGCATGAGCCTTAAAAAATAAAAGCAAAGTCGTGCGTGCTTTTCCGTCTTCGTGCAGTAAAATTTCACTACTTTCACTTTAGCAACTATTTTTTTTTCATCAACTACGTTTTAATTTTATCAATCATACGTTATTTGAAAAAAATTAATCAAAATAATAAAAGCACATTCTAATGTTATAATAATTCCAATATTTTTAAGTTGAAACATAAATTTGAAAAATATGTGTAACTTTTTCATAGCTACTTTGCAAAGTTTTAAATCGTGGTTTATCGTGCTTTGTCTTGCGTTTTCTTGCAAGTACGAAAAATGTCGCATGCGGCCATTTCTATTCTAAACCCTGATTTATATCTTCCGCTTTATCTAGGATAAACAATTTTTTTCACATCTTATGAACTACATTTCTTGTAAAATTTTTTAGTTTTGGTCATGATTCAATCAGAATAAGGTTAAGTATATATTTGACATAACCATATTTTAAGTAAACAAACACATATTCTCTCTCTGAAATTAATGACAAGCGCGGTTGTCTTCTTTAAAAAAACCATAATTTCAGTGTTTTGGTGCGTCTTTTTTTTTTTAAGTAGTTCTTTTGCTTCACTTTTTTTAAAAAGACTTATTTTTTCATTGTGGTTAAAATTAAGGCATATTTTAGAAAATTTGTTCTAAAAAAAGTATATTATATATATATTCAAAAACCTTCATTTGCATGGTTATTTTACATCTTCATTATAAGTAAAAAATAATTTCTTTTCCAACATATATTTTATACATAAAGATGGCGCTGAAGTCGAGCCACATCAAAGTTCGGCTCTAGATCGTTTTAAAACAACAAAATGCATTCGAAAATAGACCCTTGAATGCACATGTTTTACCAATGAAAATAAAGAACATGATGAAGCGTCGAAAAAATAGTAAAATTTATTACATGAATTAATTTGCAAGCTTTAGATCAAGTAAGTTTTTAAGAAGGCAACAACAACAACAACAACAACTGAAACAGACTGTCTAGTCAGCTAAGTGATTGACTCTATACAGAGTTGTTGTTGGTGTTGCCTTCTTAAAAACTTACTTGATCTAAAGATTGCAAATTAATTCATTTAATAATTTAATAGATCATAAAATTAAGTAAAATTTATTATTTGAACCATATTGTTAAAATTAAAAATGTGGCCAGTTTTGAAAAAAAACCGTATGTTTCAACAAAAACGCGTTTAAAGTTACTCTGGCGCACCGGGTTTTTAGCACTGTAGTATCTGAATTATAAGCGGGATTGATTAGATTGATTTACATATTCTTTAATAGTTTTACAACAATAATCAATTAAAATAAAAAATTGATTTTATAACAATTGTTCGCGCAAATTCTCCCTTAATATTTTGATAATTTAAAAACAGAGTTTATACAAGGCATGCTTAATTTTTAAGATCGACATTTAAGTAAGGAGTCCTCTGTGCTAAGTAAACATGACTTATAATAGATTAGTTTTAATGTTTTCATACTAAATATATGAAGAAGTAAGTCTTGTTGATTTTCCAAAATATTTAAATAACTATAACTAAGAATTACAAAAAGTTGGCATTGCATAAATTTTATAGGGAAAATCATGTTGTGAAAATATTCGCATGTAAGGATAATTCATTTTCTGTGTACTGTGTTTTTTCTGTGTACTGTGTACTTTTATTCTTTTATTAGAGTTTTAAGCTAAAAGTGGTTATTATATTTCTTAAAACGCATAATATAATTTTAAGTCAAAACAAATAAGTAATAGGAAATGTTATATAGAACGTACTAGTCAAATATGCCTTTGGACAAGGCTCATCAATAAATTTGTGGCACCTGAGAACGAGCTCGGTCGAACTGTCAAAATAGATGAAAATAAATAAAAAAAAAGAATGCATAGCAGAGAACAGCTTGAGAGCATTCAAATGATGTTTCGATTGTCTCGTCAATAAACGAGCTACGAATGTGCTGTCCGCTAGCGATTACGAACCTCTACTACACAAGAATATCGAACAAGGCAAGACATGAACATCGCCAAAAGCAAGAAAAATCCATGGTTTTATGCTCATTCGCACAAAGGCAAAATATTAGTTGCAGTGTTGCATTTTTTGTATGCTATGAATGTTGTTACCAGACACAAAAAATTGCAATAGTATAAAAGTAGATTTTAATTAACGTTATTGTGCACATCAACTTCTAATTCAATACATGCTAATTCGGCTGCAAGGTTGCAAGGTGGATACCGAAGGAATTGAATACGATTGATATGATCCGCTATTAAAAATGAATTTTAATAACAAAATTAGTTTTATTTATATGGCAATGGTATAAAAAAAAATTGATTTTAAGCTTTTTTCACATAAAATATTTTTTAGACTTGACTATTTATTGCAAATATAAAAACACCATCAATTTGGCAAAAAGAAATCAGTGGGCGAAAAAAACCGGAAGAATTTTTGTAGAAGAATGCTGCTCATATATCATATAAAAGGTAGTCATGAATGCAATTTTTACGTGCTTTTAATTATATAATAAAAGCAACTTTTGAGTAAATTTTTCAGTAAAATGTCAATACTTTGGACATTTTTGAAACAAAGATAAAAAATATATACACTGACCTAACAGCGCAGTTGAAACTATATTTTTAAGTTGTTTTATTGGACTTTTGATAAAAAAAATTAAATTAAATATATTTAAAACCAATGGAAATTCAAAACTTTGATTTTTAAGTCGTTTTTTCTCATTCTTAGGAAAGGTGGCATTCTCAAAATAGCCACCTTTCAGTTAGAACACTAGCTTCTGGCGAAGCAAAAAACTCGTTTCATTTCTATGGTGCATTTCGACAAATTGTCGAACACCAATGAATATTGAAATAAATAAAGAAGCAACTAGAACAGATGGCAACCTTTGTAGAGTTGATGGCGGTGATCTATAAATAGCCTACTGCTTTGAAATATCATATGAAATATCACACAATTCAAAAGAATGAATTTCAAAATCTGCGCAGTCATATACTAATTTAAACAGTGAGTTGATCACAGCTTAATCAATCAAAGACTACTGAAAAGGAAAATGTAGCAATTTCCGAAACAGACTGTCTAGTCAGCGAAGTGATTGACTCTGTACAGAGTTGTTGATGTTATTGTTGCCTTCTAAAAAACTTACTTGATCTAAAGCTCGCAATTTAATTCATCTTAGGTAACAATGTTTTATGAAAAAGTAGTTTTACTAAAAATTTCTGCAGTTTTCTGAAGGTTTCACTTATACCGTGCGTGGCAGCAACACATACTTTTCTCTTTTTCACAAATTTTTTCGAGCACATGAAGCGTTTTTGTTTACACTTAGGTATACCTCACGAGAAAAAATTGTTCTAGTGTGTCCCTCAAAATAATCCTTGCTAATGTTACGATGTGGCGGCCGTAGCCTAGTGGGTAGAGTGCGAGGCCCCTAAGCTAAAGAACCGCGGTAGCCCGGGTTCAATTCCAGCTCAGACAGAAAGTTTTTTCAATTGAATTAATTTTTCTGTTCGGTCGTCACCTCTCTGCAGACAATGGCAAACCTCAGAGAGTAAAAATTGCCATGCAAAGCTTCTTGAGAACATAAGCCGTTCGGAGTCGGCATAAAACACGTAGGTCCAGTTCTCGGTCATTTGTGATGAAACATTTAATAACACGCATAACACAATTGATCAATAGAAGCTAGGTCAAAGTCCTTCCAAGGGCTGAAATGGCCAGTTTATTAATATTATTATTAATGTTACGATGATTTCCCAAATATTTCGACAGTAGCGATAGCCAGCCGTTAGCTGGAATGGTTTGAAATAACTTCTAAAAATACATTTTTTACCTGAAATAATAGTTATGAAAAATTTCTTCAAATCTGGATCAAAAAATTTAATATTTTTGCATTCGGATTAAAATAATGCTTTTTTTCGTGAATTTCTTTAATTATTTTTAATTTATTTTTACTAAAATTAAAAAACTTAACAATTTCAAATGCGATCCTCACTTTCAAGATATCGTTGGAAAGGTTAAAAGTGCCTACATTGATTCCTGGTCAGATTAAAGGTAAACTACAATAACAATTAAAAACTATAATCGTAATCTTTGAAAAATAAAGATTTCTAATCTTTGAAAAATAAAGAATACGATTAATGTAATCATAATCGAAATATCTTTTATTACAATTACAGTAATCGTTATTAATAAAAAAATCACAATTTTAATTACTATAGTAATCAAAATATTTTTTATTACGATAACAGTAATCGTTATCAATTAAAAATTACAATTAAGATATCTATAGTCATAATAACATTTTTTTCATAAAATTACAATTAAGATTAATGTAATCGTAATCTTTGATTTGTAATTTAATTCCCAAAGAAATGGATTATGATAGTTAATTTTTTATTCTGACATCACTTAATGATACCCCCCCTTACTTTATCGCCGTCAGAAGAAAATATTTTTTCTTTTGCTGGAATAGTTAATTATCCACGACGGCACGATCTTTCTAATTTCACTTTCGAAAAATTAGTCTTATTAAAAGCAAATATTTGTTATAAGCTCAAATATAATTATAAAAAAAATTATATTTTTTTTACAATTATAAAAAACAATATTGATTTTAAATGCTTCAGATAATAATATACAATGGTTGTTTGCTCCTTTCAATTTATATTTTTTTTTTATAATTGATTTTGTTATGATTGAAAAAAATTATGTTCGGAATAAAATAACATTTGAATGGACTTGGAATTATTATTTCTGCAGTTTATTTGTTTTTTTTTAAAAGGGGAAATATAAATAAGATGCATATACTTATTATGCAATAATTATATTAAAAAATTATTACGATTGCATAATCTTAATTATAATTTTTTATTGATAAAGATTACTATAATCTGAAGCAGTGATTCTCAACCGTTTTTAGTAGCGCCCTCTTTCTATGTTTACGTAAAACTCGCGCCCCCCTTCCAAAAATTTTTTCAAGTTCAATAAATTTTCTTGTTTTATATAATTAGTTTTTATTTAAAAAAATATAAGTTAATACAACTTTAAATAAAAATTATAATTATTATAAAAAATGAGATCATTGGTTTTAAAAAACCATATTTCACTAAAATTTTTAAAAACAATTCATAACATTTAACATGAAAAAAAAAACAATTTTAATAAACTTTAATCAAATAGTTTTCTATATTTTATTTTAATATGTTGTGAAGGTTTGACCATTACTGCTTAGTTGGAATTTTTAAATAATAACTAATTGTTAATTGTTTTAACCCATTCCCAGCTACTGGTGCATTTTTGCATCAGCAACTTTATAATTTTCTCCAGGTGAGCGCTAGTGATATTACTTGGCACTGTATTATGTTAGTATGGACCTTTGACAATATACATTATTTTTGGTTTGAGTCGATTCGGTCGTTTACTTGGATTTTACGCCCACGGCGCGTCCCAATTTTTGGCTTTTTTTTTAATTTTTAATTTAAATTTAAATTAATTAATAAATTTAAATTTTTTGCTTACATTTAAAAATTGCAATTGAACAGTAATGGTAAAAAACCTTAAAACATTAAGTCTTGACTTATTTTTGTTTTTATATTTAATAAAGCTGAGAAGCTTGACTCACACACAAATGTTGAGGAAAGCAGCACTTACCAGAGGATAAATTAAGCGGTATTTTGACCAAAACTCCTCACAAATTATAAGAGAAAACTGACTCTTTGGCACATGAAACACTCTTCACCAAATGGGTCACGAACTAACTCATATTTTAAGTTTTCTGACGAAAGGGAGTTAAAGTAAGAAATCAGAAGACTCTTTGCTGAACATTTCTGGCGCTCCTTCCCTGAAAATGGCTCACTTCCCCTAGGGAGGCGCGCCCCACCAGTTGAGAAGCACCGATCTAAAGTAATCTAAAGATTACTATAATCATAATAAAAAATTATGATTTAATTTACAGTAATCGTAATTGTAGTTTTTACAAACGATTATTGTAATTGCAATTACTTCATTCTTCTATTACAATAACAGTAAACGCAATGGTAATAATATTGTTTGCCATCGTAACATCGGCGACTATAATATCGTAATCGTAAATTTTTAAAGATTACGATTACCGTAATTGAAATCGGAGAGTAATTGTAATCGCAAAATGCCCATCTATGGTCGCTGTTTAGTTTTAAATATCATTAAAAATGGCAGATTTTTTATGAGCTGTCAACTTCGTTTTGACAATTTTGGTCTCTGGTTTTCAGTCCTAACGCTACCTTTCCTAACTATACCATGGTCTCTGCTTTTACATCGCTTCTAATAAAAACGCTAACGAGAATATCAAGCGTATTCGTTGCATTTTCGCTTCTTGGCCGGCAAAGTAACAAAGAATCTGAACACGTGTTGGTAAAAATTGCGTAATGTAAAATAAATATATATGTATGTACGAGTATACAATTTTATACTTTTCAACAATAATTTCGTACGTTGGCAGAAAGAATGCTTATTGGGAGCAGAACATTGTTGTTTTTTACAATAAAAGTTTGTTTACCAATTTAGGTCGCGTTTAAAATTAATCTTCAGGCACTCTAGATTAAAGACGTTATCCAATTTTTAAAAAAATTTTAATGTCATAAAACTCACGACTGGCAATACTGATCGCGTCACAGTGGAGAAAAAAAACAATGAACTAAAAGGAAACAAACAGCACAAAGAAGAACGCGTTGCTAGAGAAGGTCAGAGAAGTAAGAAAACAACAAAAATACATGCAGCAGCCGACACTCGAGCTGTAAGCGAAGCATCCGAATGATCTCAATCTCTGGAGACTGCCTTTGCATCTTTGTATTTTGCATTTTTTTTTTTGTGTGCGATTACGGCTGACAACGATTGTTACTCGAGTGGCAAAAATTAAGAATGGTCTCATGCAAATCTCTGATGCACAGATCAAAATGCATAGATTGTTAACAGTTCAAACAAAGGCGGAAAAAGAGCTCATTTCTCTCAAGTGCCACAACCTTATGAATGAATCTTGCCTTTGGATATTTCGTGCAATGAAAAAGTTTCATAATCATGCACCAAGTGCTTTGCTATACAAAAATTTAATGATTGAATGTGATCATGGTTATGGTAAAGCTTTTGTTATAAAAACATAAAAGTGAAAAAAAATAAATTTTTGCCTTTGAATTCTTTTATGAATAAAGGAGTCGCCGTGGTAAATTTTTATAAGACAGGCCGGAAAATAGGAAATTCGGAAAAAGTTTAAAAAAGGTATTTTAAAATTTGCAGACACTGATTTGTAGTACTTTAAAGAAGATTTTATAACATTTTGACATTTTTTATTCAATATTCTGAAGCAGGACACGGGGCGACGTGGGCCAGTGCGCCAAAAACCCGAACCAAGCTGCAATTGACTGCGTTATGAGAGTAGCCATCTCGAGTATAGTGCGCTACCTGGTTCGACGCGGTCGGCTCGGAGGTTCATAGCTGATTCTTTGAATAGAATGGTGATTACAAAAGAAAGAACAGGAGTAAATCAGTGTAGTTCATGGTTCAATTAAAAACATTACAATTTGGAAAGCAAAAAATTCAATTATACCAACAAGGACAAAAAACTTAAATGATTGGGATAGCTACAAATGTAAATATATAAAGAACAATTATAAAACAAAGAAAGTAGACAAGGCAGCTGACCAAAAATCAAAGTGAAGAGCAATAAAATCATTAATTCTTAACGAAGAGATATATAAAATAAATAAAATTGTGATAAATGGAAGCAATATAATAGCGTTCTGAAAAGATTCGTTATCCCTTTCCGACAGTATACGCACAATTGTGAGGGTAACTTCGATTGAGCAGATTATTGTTTGTTTGCCTCTTATACTGTTTTGGCGTTTCTTAAATTTTCACGGAATTCTCAAGTCACATTTATTTTTTTTATAATGAGCCGCGGAAGTTAAATGTTCTTTCATTTACTATAATACTAATAGCGCTATTTTAGTCAATTGAACACGTTTTAACTAAAAAATAATATATTTTAAAATCTCAAATGATTTGAGGTTATTTGGTTAAAAAAATTAGTCTTAGTACAAACTTTCGGCTCTCGAAAATTCTTGAAAGACATGAAAATATCAAATTTAGACATTGAATATATTTTCATTTAAAGACCGTTTACTCCAAAAATCATAAAAAAATCTCAGTAGCTTAGCGTTAGGTCGGAAAGAGTTATAGACTTTGTTCAGTGTATAAATGCAAATATTCCTTATGTACAATATGGAAATCTACTTGAAAGTGAAAATAATTTTAAATTTGAATTGTTACATTGATAACAATTATAATGATAAATATGAATAACAAAAGACTCCAAATTTATTTCCATGAAGATAATGTCTAACAGGTTTGAAATAATTGGACCAGCATTTCTTCAGATTATAAATAGATCTTTAATAATTGGAAGATTGTATGGAAACGCATTCATTGCTCTCTTACTACCAATCTGGCTTTAGGCGGAAACATAATTGTGAAGCGCTGCTGTACCTTGTTGTTGCACAGTGGAAGTCGGAAACACAAGCTAAAAAAACATAGTAACCGTTTTTCTTGATATGCAAAGAGCCTTTTGCTCGGAACTATTGACGGAGATATACTACCACAGAAGCTGCATATGTACGGCATAGAAACGAACTTATTCGGTTTCTTTCAGGAAGAACACAAAAAAACAAAAGTAGTAGAGTATGTGTCTGAACCAGTGTCAGTTACTTTAAGTGTACCGCAGGGTGCAGCTTTTGGCAGTGCTGCGGAGTCGGAGTCGGGAAAAATGCATCGACTCCGGCAAAACAATCCTGAAAAATAAATAATATTTCGCATAATTTTGTTAAAAACAGTATAAAAGCAGTAATTTTTTTAATTTGGTTCACCTTGTGAAATTATCGACTACACGTTAAAAATGAAACACTACAGCTATCATGACTGAAATATCAGTGATAGCTTGAAACCGGAATTTAAACCGGTATTGTATTAAAGGTTAAGAAATGGCAAAAAAAAATCGATTAAACATTAAACCGACGGAAAACATTACTTGTGTCAGTGTTCAATTAAAGATTAAGAAACAAATTGTGGCGAAAAAATAAGTAGTTTTTGTGGAACGGCATCTAACCTAAAAAGGCACCCTCAACGATTTCATCCAGAATTATTGAAATTTGTAATTTAAAAAGAGAAAAATAGCACTCTAAGTAGTTTAGTAGCAAGAAAAATCCGCTTTCAATTAAAAACCAATCTTCACTTGAAAAATTGTTTGCCGATGATACCCTATTGTGTGTGACAGGTGACTCTGATGAAAATGCATTAGTCAACTTAAATCTGATTTAGAAAATGTTGGAAAGTATCTTAAAATTAGCAAACTTAAACTTACTAAAAATTAAACAAGGCCATTAAAATTAATTGACAAAATAATTTGACGACGAAATCATATGGGAAATCCCGAAATTGGTCCACCAGGTGTGAAAAATTAAAGATGCTCCTTTCTTAGATTCATCATTGTTTCTAAAAAGCTTAATATCTCTTCAGTTCAGTTCTCAATTATTTTTCTTCCTACGCGTTTTTATGTTAAGAAAAATTCATTATTTACGGTCAATGTTCGAATTTGTTTTTCTTTCGTTTTTTCAGTGTGTATTACTGATCTAAGAAAGCTGTTTAGATAAAAGCTTTTGCTGAGTTTTTCATTTCCCTTTGCACTTCATAACAAGTTTGAGAAAATATGTGCATAACGGAGTGTTTTGCAAAACTAATATATACGGAGGGGGAGTAAATGTGGTTTAGTTTTAATTATCATTATTGTTTATAAATTATTTTGGTGTTTTTATTAAAATGTATTTCTATGTGTTGTTATAAATATTTGTTACTTTTATAGTTGATCAATTAAAAACTTTGTTGTTCAATTTTCATTTTTCAATTTATGTTCAACAAATTTTCTTTCAATAATTTTCAAGAGAATAAAATTTTAATACAATTAAAGACGTAAAATATATTGCTCAAAAATAAATTTATTTAAACTTAATAACGACCCCACAGCATAACACTTTATTTTGACGTCCGACACAAAAAAGATGTGTTATTCAGATTAAATTATTAAAACAAATTAAGAACAAAATTTAAGCCGTGGTGTAGAGTAAGTTTTGCACATCTTCCAAAATATAATTGCTGATTTAAAAAATAAGTGATTTTCAGCTCATATCAACTGGGCACACTTAGTGACGTCCGAATGGTAGGCGACATTATCAAATGGAATTAATGTGCAAACCACTTTTGTAACTTATTTTTGTAGATGGTAAACCCAATATTAGAAATGAGTGCGGAGAGATCAAAAAATTGGGGAAATAATAAAAAAAGAAATGATGACGAATTTCGTAGGTAGGAAGCGGAGAGGAAGCGTTTTTACCGCAAAAAGTGCCTAAGAAAACTAGAAGCAGAAGCAACATCGGTAAGTGAGCCATACAAATGTAAACAAACATTTGAAGAAGGTCTTAAAAAAGCTGAAAGTGCGTTGCCCAATGATATACTTAAAAAGTAGGTGATTATTAAAACTCTTAATAAAAAATATATATCTGGTGAAGAACTATGTGCAGAAAAAAATAAGACCGACGAAAAGATCAAATTGATTCAAGAATTTTTTCTCCGTGATGATATTTCGGTCCAAAGTGCTGGTCGCAAAGATACTAAAATGGTAAAGAATCATGTCCTCCCCGTTTCTAAACGGTTTATGATTTTAACAAGTAGATGAAGCATATCAATTATTCAAAACATAGTTCACCACAGCAAATATTTCTAGGACAAAATTCTATTACAACAAGCCAAAGACAGTGCTGCTATATAAGGACACGCCTACCAAGTATTTCGATAGTGATTCCTACACAATTTCCAACAAAATTTGATTTATTTTTACAAAACATTTGTTGTGACAAAAAGTATGAGCGGCGAGTGCAAAAGTTGCTCGTTAAATGTAAGAGACGCATTAATTACTTTAAATTCTTTTAGAAAATTGGAGGATACCGTTCAGTGGAAGCATTGGAGTCCCATTCAGAATCGTATGACACTCAATCAATTAGATTCGCCCTTATTTCATGTAATTTCTGTGTTGGAACACAAATACCTCCTTTCAAAGTGCATTGCTACGTGAAGAAAAATCAGCAGAAGTACTTTGAAATTAATAAAAAATATTGCACCAGCTGAACTATTACTGTAAGTTGACTTTGCTGAAAACTATCGGATTATGGTACAAAATGAAATACAGTCAGCTCACTTTAACTATGATGAAGTTACTATTTTCACATGTGTGGCATGGCTTTGTGGAGAAACTAAGTCTTTCGTAGCTGTAAGTGATAAACTATCTCACAACAAATTTGACGTTTACTGTTTCGTAACTAAAATAACACAAAAAATTAAAAATAACACCGCTGTTAAAACCATTTTTATCTTTTCGGAGGGATGTGCTTGAAAGTTCAAAAATAAATACATTCTGAGCAATATTCGTAATTTGGCAAGAGAATTAGACGTCGACTATTCAGAGCGGAACTGTTTTGCCACTTCACACGGCAAAGGCGCAGTTGATGGAATAGGCGCCATAGTTAAATGGAAGGTCTGGGAAATCGTAAGAACAAAAAATGTTATTTTGCGAACTGCCTATGAATTTTCTAATTGTGCAAATAATTATATTTCTAATATTAAGGTAATATACATAAGCGTTAAAAAAATTTAAAACTGCGCAACACCGCTTCACAATAGACTGCAAAATATAAAAAATATTGAAGGACTTCAAGCATCTCACAGTTTTGGTTTTTTTAATAAAACCTCCATTAATATTACTCGAACTGCCTATTCTTTAAAACGCAAAGTAAATGTAAATATTTAAAAAAGATTTACATTATTTTTTATCATTCCAAATAAGTTAGACTGTACTTAATTTAAAATACTGTAATGATGATAAACTAAAAAAAATTATAAATTAATGACAAAGCATACAAAGTATATTTCATTTAATTTTGTAACGTTTGTTTCATATCATAGTTTCTCGTAACTCAACTTAGTTCGCTGAAAATAGTAGATTTTGCAATTAATATAAGAAAGTACTTATATTTTCATAACGTCCGAACGCTTCACATCAAAGCCATTGTACATGTATTTATACTTACTAGTATCGCCTGTGGTCGAAATTCGACCAACTTTCTGAAATTTAAATCGTTTTAAGCGTAAATTTAAAGCGTTGACCTTGCCTTAAGAAAATGTGCTATACTAAGAAAATCTTAAGTTTCAATACAAAAAACGTTGTACTGAGAAAAGCTACAGTTATAGAGATATCGTCATAACTTTGATATCAAAATAAAGGGAATTTTTCAAAATTTACTATTACCATCACAATATATATTCACACTTGTTACATTAAAAAATGCCTATTGTAGGGCATCCGTAAGAGATAGCAAAAAATGTTTTTTGTAGTTACATTTTCCCAATGTCTAAGAATCCCTCTTACATCATGTTTTTCTATCTCTTAAGGTCCAATTATAATAGAAGTAACGTAATATTATCTAATGTCAGTTGAGCAGTGCGTTCTTTCAATTATTGTTTGATACAATGCTCTCTTATACAAGTGGTTATAAAAAACGTAAAGTAACGGGACGAGACGTTCAGATCCGGGGATTTGATTTCTTCGTTACTTTACATTACGTCTTGGCAAAAAGCAACTGAACATTGAGGTAAGATTCGATTAGTGTGCAATGTGTATTGTTGAAACTTTGTTGAGTTTTCGTTAGTTATGGATGACGATATATCTGGCTACTGCCTTTTATAATTGCTATAACGTTTTCTTACATTGCGTCCCGTCATGATGACAGTTGACAACATTACGTTACGTCTTTTATAATTCGAGCTATGCAGTTAAGCTTTTATTTAATAAATGCTCTTTTTAAGCTCATCTCTTAGGTCGAAGGTCATCAATCTAAAATGCAATCATACTGTGCAACCAGACCTTTCATCTGATGCTTCATTCATCATTCTACATTTTCCCAGCCCTAAGATTCCTTACTAAAATTAATATAAACTTTTAACGTTAATATTTTGGGTCAGAGGTCATCAATTTAAAATCTAACACGATTCGGCACATCTATGGTGCAGTGCCTTTCAAATGATATACGTTTCATTGCTTTTATTCTAAAGTAAACATCAAAAATTGTGCGACAACATTTGATGTTTGCGTATTAATATATAAGATATTGAAATTTTTGCTGATACATATAAATATCACCCCTTAATACTTTGTTATATTAGTTCTTTTTTCCAAAAAAAAAATAATTTCAGCACATAAATTGGGAAAAAAGCGTCCGAATGTAACGTCCGACACGCAGGATTTGCCTATATGAAATTTAATAGTTTCTAACACTAAAGTGAATGAATCCGGGTTTAAGCGATATTGCACAAATCTGCAAAAAATCTTAGTATATCTCTGTTTTAATTAAATATGAAGATTTTTCTTACGCCGACTCTGGAAGCTCTAGAAGATTACTATGATTTCTTAAAATGCGCATTTTTACTTTTGCATTGCTTTCCTCCTCCAGAAATAAAACGGTCAAAACAGAATAACTAATTTTATACACTTTTTTTCTTCTCACAATTAAATTTATGTAAATACGCACAGTATGTTTCAATTTGTGCAAACAAGCACAAAACTTCAGAAAATAATTTTGCTGAACAGCTGATTCGAACATCGGATTTGTTTATTTTCGAAAAGAGTAAAAACCGATCGGATTTCACACCATTTAATATCGGAATCGTTTTGCTATTCCGTTGAAAAACTAATTCCTAAACGGATTTCACAAAAACCCTGATTACTAAAACTTTTTAATAGTATGTTGTACTAGATTTCAAAAGTTACGATATATTAAAACTATGAAAAATTTAACGTCTGAAAACATTTCACCGGTGATATTGCAATACTATCTATTCAGCTGCAGGTTCGTTTAAATACCTTAAAGTCTTACCTAAATTAGACATCGTATCGTAATACTACAACATGTAATGGTCTATGCTTCTTTACATGTTACGATTGGTGAGATGACATAACGTACACGGACATAAGGTCCATGGACATTATGTCTACTTCGCAAACGGACATAATGTCCATGGACCTTATGCCGTTTTCAGACTGGAAAGCTGCGCGATTTTTTAATACAAATTGTTCAATTTTTATACATTAATTTAAAGAATTTATTAAAGTTCGGTGCAGTTGTCTGTATGCATAAAATTCTGTATACAAAATTCTGCATTACAAACTTCTGCACTAACAGAAAAATGTTAAAAAATTCTGTATGACAAAATGTGGACTAAGAACAACTTTCCGTATTTAAAATAACAACTTTCCGTACAAGGGCAAATAATTTAATCTTAAAAAAATACCGTTTTGTATCCCAATAAAGTTAAAATGCTGTAAATAGAGAGCAGACTTTTTGAAAGCAAAATTTTTAAAATCAGTATATTGAAATAAAGGAAAATTAGACAAACTAAAAAAAATAAACTGGCCACTTCAGCCCTTGGAAGGACTTTGACCTAGCTTCTATTGATCAATTATGTTGTGCGTGTTATTAAATGTTTGATCACAAATGTCCGAGAACTGGACCTACGTGTTTTATGCCGACTCCGAACGGCTTATGTTCTCAAGAAGCTTTACATGGCAATTTTTACTCTCTGAGGTTTGCCATTGTCTGCAGAGAGGTGACGACCGAACAGAAAAATTAATTCAATTGAAAAACCTTTCTGTCTGAGCTGGAATTTGAACCCGGGCTACCGCGGTTCTTACGCTTAAGCCACGCACTCTACCCACTAGGCTACGGCCGCCGCAAATTAGACAAACAGTATTTTAAAAATACTGTAAAAAATACATAATTTTGACAATACAGACTTTTGACAAGCAGAAAACTGGCCCGCTCCCAATTTAGTATTTTATTATAAAAAGATTTGCCCTTGTACGGAATGTTTTTTTTTGGCATATATAACTGATGTTTTTCATGAAAAATTTGATCAGCCGTATTCATAAAAATATTTTAAAACAGCTTTCAAACGTTTATTAGTTGAAATGCTTTTTTAAGTTAAAATGCACTTTAGAAGCGTTGTATTCATAACCGAGTTTTAAGAGTCTTATAGTTAAAGTGAGAATAGTGATGCTTTAAAGTAGGAACAGTTGTAATTTTCGTTTGTGACTTTGATAAATAGAATGACATTTGCTTAAAAATTTTGAAAAGAAAAAAAAAATAGGTTTGTGAATTTGATATATTGACAGGCATTTGTTTAAAATTTTGTTTGCCTTTAAAACAAAAACAGTGTTGCCATATTTGTTTAAAAACTTTAATTTTCAGGGAAAAACTTATTTTTTGTGAAAAAACTGGAACTAAAAAAATAGCTAAAACATATATTTTTAAAATGTATGCTTTAAAATGGTTATTACTGTATTCGAAATAAATTAATTAAATAAAATTAATAATTAAAAGTAAACAATCGCATTCATTGACTAAAATCATTTAAATTATCAATATATTAAAAAACTTAAAAATTTGTATAAATAAACATTTAATAATTATTTGAATGTAGATGTCATTACAAATTTTTGAGATCATAGTAAATTACATCCTATATAAAATAGTTTTACACATTAATAAATCACATTAATTTTAGTGGATTAATTTAAGAAATGTGTTATTGATTCCTGAAGCACCAGCAAATGCAGAAAGCATTTTTTTCTCAAATCTGTGGTAATAAACCCAAAATCAGAAATAAATTTTATATCAAACCTTTTGTGAAATTTTGGAAGGGAAAGACTGTTTAAGAAAAATCGAACAGTCACAAATTATGAAATGATGAAATTTGAAAAATTAAATTATTTTTTATACATATTTTAATCGAACTTTTTTTATCATTTCTGATGGTTGTTTGAAATTTGTGCAGTTCCAATAGGTTTTCCTTAAAAAATATTTAGTTCAAAGAATCCCACACAAGCTGGGAATTTCTAATTCATTTCTGATTTTAGTTTTATTAATATGTATTTCTGAAAAAAATACGTTCTATATTTGCTGTTGCTACAAGTATCGTTAAAACAACATTAACTAGTTTTCTAAGTAATGGAATGACTTGGAAATTATCTCCACGTTTCTGATAAAAAATTGCTTTCCAAAAAGTTTCAATATTATTTTCATTTAGTAAATTGAAATCACTGAAATTAATGTATCGCAACTCATCGTCTACTTCTTGCAATTTTTCTGAATTGATGACGTTAGGTAGAAAAATTGAAAATAGTGAAATCTTACCTTTTTATTAAAATGTTTGTAGGTGCTAAAATTTCGACACATTTTATAAAATCATTCCCAAAATCAAACTTTTGTAATAAACAATTGCATAGCTCCACATAAAATTTTAATCAATGTTCTCTAAAATCCATTTCATCTGATTCGAATAATTTATGCGCAGAACTTAAAGCCGAATATACCTCGGTTCCTAAATAAATGTCTAAGATTTTTTAAAAACTTGGAATCATTTACATAAATTTCTTTGTAGTTTCCAAAGGCATATATATATATTGACCGTCAAGACTTGACGAGTGGAAATCGAGACAAAAGAACAGAAACAACGAAAGCCACAATAACAGCAACAGCGTTACCAAAAGTAGTAGAAGCAGCATCAAATTTTACTTATATTTTTGTAGTAACATACAATTTATTTTATTTATTGTATTTGATTCATAAACTAGCAAGCATTAAAATAAAAAAAAAATTTATTTTTTAAACAAAAACTGGAAAACTGTCTACCCTCTCAAAAAACTGGCAAAAAAGTTTTATCTGCCCATATGGTAACACTGATCACAAAACACAATTTTTTTTTATTTATTTATTTGTTATCATTTTAGTTCGTCACAAAATGAGAACATTAAAATTTAAAATAGATTTGTAGGAGGTTTACAGAAGGTTTTTTCCTATTTTAAATTTCTCTCATTTGTGAAGCCTTTACAAAAGGTTTTTTCGTTATTGAAAGTTTATGAATAACGTATTTAGGCATATGTCTTACAAAGGGTTTACAAGAGGTTTGTAAATTTTTATGAACACGGCTGGATATATATAACGTGTTTAGTAAAATTGTTTACAAATAAATTTGTATGGACTTTGTCCGTTTTGATTTGGACATTGTATGTGGACGTTATATCATCCCACCGTTTAGATTATTCTGTAATTGAAACAAATTCAGTCATTCCTCAATCTGTTTTAAAAAAATGTGTTCATTATATTCAGATCCAGAAAATGTATGCATAGCAGTGTCGGGCAGCTTTGCACACCTATACTTTCTCATCTTGAGTATGTATTAATGAGTGCTTTAAAGCTCACACTGAAAAAAAAGTAGTGCTAAAGCGCTTTTTGCAGAAATCTTACTAGGCATTATGCGATATTTTTTTGCTCGGATTTGTATTGCAAAATAAATAAATAATTAGTGGACGGAATGTCAAAAGGAAACAGACCGACAGACGGATAATGTGAAATACAGATAAGCACACGGTAATATATAAAGGCAGGCTAATATTAAAAAACAAATATATTTTTATTGTGCTTATTGTGTTTTGCCAAGGCCGAACTGACAGCGTAAGATGCTTTCATTATACGTACTTGGAACTGAGCACTTTATAATATGATATGTGGACATATCACTTTAAAATAATTAATTAGTTTCTCCATCCTATGCCCCACAATTACCTTATATTGGCTATGCAAATTATCGTAATGCCTTGTAATGCATAATTTTCTTAATTTTACCTCTGATACCACGCCATGCCGTTATTTTCTAAAAATAAAAAAATTTTCATACATACTTCCAAAAATTTTGCATACATAAAATTTTATACAGTGTAATCTTACGTTATATCTGTTTCGATGAGCAATAACAGCTTAAGTCTTATTTCAAAGTTTCCAGAAATCTTGCTTCAAAGTTTTCAATCGCCATATAAGTTATATGAAAGGGTCTTTTGTTTTTGCGTCATATCTTTGGCTAAGGTCTTGCTAGAAGTTCTAAATTTTGTGTTTATAATGATATATACGTGGAACACAACTATATCAATAACTCAGTTGTCTTAAATCGACTTAAGATGTTATTGCTTATCGACACAGATGTAATATAATATATTCAAGGAACACGCAAGCTCAGATCTTATCCGCTTGACATTCGCTTGAACACTGAAGCTTTGATCATTCTGTAGGTGAGATAAATACATATTTTACTGCACAAACACAATCTCAAGTGTGCAAAGCTGCCAGACACTGGTGTATAGCATTCCGAAGACTAATCTATTAAAAATTTACTTGGTAGAATAGAGGTGAAATTATGTTTCACTTAAATAATTTTGCAGTATCACCGATAGATCATCGACAGTGGAAAAACTTAAATTTGTTAAGAAAGTAATTATTTTATAAATAGAAACATATTTATAACGCCAATCATACCAAGTTTCGATGATTAAAAGTTATTTTTTTTTTAACTTACGATACTTGGCTTCCGTTTATATTTACCTGCATAAGGCGTGGCGTAAGACGATGAATGAGGGTGATATTCACGCCTATAGTCACGTTCATATGAACCGCCTCCTTCATAAGCAGAATGGTGTCCTGCTGAATGTTTTGGTGGAGGTGGTGGCGGTGGTGTTGCGTACCTATCGTACTCGCTGGGATGTTCATAGATTTCATGATCACGAGTTCTAAATTTTTTCAGATAATTTGTATAAATCAATTTTGTTAATATTAAAATAGTTCTGTTATTGTACCTATGTGGTTTAACAATTCCGTAAGTTGGATCTTCCATTGCATAGCGAGCTTTTTCCAAGATCGTATAAACTTTGGGTTTAGAAGACTTGTCAAATATTGGGGGAGGGGGAGTTCTAAATAATTGTATTTATAAAGCATCACAAAATTATAATGGAAATTTGTATTCTTGCAAATCCTTCCAACTTCTACAAAAAGATTTCGACTTACCGGCTTCCATAAGGGACGTGTGAGTAAGGTTTGGTATAGTGAGCCTTTTTGTACATTCTCTCTTTTCCATCCATTTCACGCATTTGTTCAAGACGGATGTCATCGTTGGCATCGGGTATCATATACTTTCTTATCTCAGCGAGAGCATAAGCCAGGCGATGGTAAGCCTCTGAAGGCGAGGCAACTGTAGAAATTTCAACATGAAGATCTCTACTCAAATGGGCATATTTGGGATCACCAGAAATACGAAGTTCCTCTTCTTTAACATGATCGCGCATCGAGTTTCGGCCCATAATAACCATTTTGCAAAATGTTTCTTCCTGAAGTTGACGTAATGTATTGCCTTTAGGTCCAAGTATTTTTCCAACAAAATTAAACTGAAAGGACATATATTTATAAATATCTTGGATTCCAAATTTTAAGGCCGTATCATACTTTCGGGTACTCCTTTATAGGAAAAAGTACTTTCTGAGCAACTCGAATTGGTTTTTCACTGTAAACGTTTGCGTAAATTTCAGGTTTAGGTATGCGCCCGCTCACCAGTACCTTCTCAATTTCTGAAGAAAATATCGATTAAAACTTCAAGACTGCAAAGTTTTTTTTATATTAAAACAACCATACCGATATCTAAAAGGCGTTTACAAACTGAATATTTCTTTTCAATAGCCTTTTGTTCTTGTAAACATTCTTGCAAATACTCGTTAGTCTTCTCATTCAGTGGAGCCGCTTCATGGTGATGTCCTCCCGAGTTATTCTGTTCCAGGCCATCACCATTTCCGCCTCCAACAGTGTTGGAAGCAATAATTTCCGGTTCGTCCACAATACGCCGCTTCCGCTTGTAATCACTGGTATCTTCATTATATTCACGTTCATAGTCACGAGGCATTTTTTTTAAATATTTATTTTAATAGTAAAATAAAATCCGCACAAAATCTTTAGTATCCACACCTTTTTCGTGAAAAATGGCAGACGTTTTGTATAGCAAAAAAACTGGAGGCCAATGATGCACAAGTAACTACTTTCATACCATTTTGGACACGTTTTTATTCATATACGAAGTACCACATTTTCCGTACTAACACGGGGGTTACACGAGACAGTACTGTTAAGACAGTCGTAACAAATTCACAAATTTTTAGTTACTCACTCTCACTTTTGCAGCTGTCTGCTACTGTCTGCTCTATAGTCTTAACTTTTTTGTAGACAGTTGGCGGGACAGTATCTAGGACAGTAGAATGATATTTAGCATATCAAATGACAGAAGATGATAAAATTTAATAGAATTGGAAATTTGCAATACTTTGGCGTGCTCGTACTTTTAACAAAAATTACTTCATAAGATATACATTTTTTTGCTATTTTGTCTACTGTCTTGCCAACTGTTTTACCAACTGTCTGAACTCTTATTCACAGACACAAAGTTTGACAACTAAAACGTAATTTTAACTGTCTTAACAGTACTGTCTCGTGTAACCCCTGTGTAATACAATTTTATTTTCATCGCTTTTCTGTGTATTTTTCGCTTGTTGTGGCCAAACTAGGTTCGTTTTAGTTCGTATTATAGCTATTTGGCAGCACTTCTAGTATTTGGATGTTTGTTTACGTATGAAATGCAAAGAAACAAAAAGCGCGAAGGGTACCAAAGGTATTCGTACCTATCAGGGGGCTTATTCCCGTTTTGCGTTAAAGTGAAGTGAAAAAAAACTTTTCAGAATAGTTTTTATCAGAGATAAAGAGATAGGAAACTTAAATTTTGTGACGTCAAAACATATGTTTTTTCCATTTTTATGTACTTTGGTGAAACTCATTTATTGTGTACGTGAGTTCACCTCAGATCAGTGTTGCCGCGACGATTCTAAAAAAAGTATCCATGAAAAGGTCACAAATGTGTCCACTTCAGAAAAAAGTATCCACATTCTACAGTACTGAAACCCAATTTTTTAAGCTTTAATAACAATTCTATTTATCTAATTTGAAGCCTAACAAATAGTTTTGTTAAAATGTAATAGTGAGAAACAAAGCATATACATATATAAAATAAAAAATAATAATATTAAGACTTAGTGCTTGAATATTTTAAATATTTTTAGGATTTATTTTTTTAAAAGTTAAAATAATGAACAACGATATTTAAACTTTAAATGTATATTGAAACACTCATAAAAATGTTTCAATTATGTTCAAAAAGGTACTCAATTAGAGCCTTTCAAATAAAGATCTTCGTCACTGTTGTTGATATTTACTCTTCTAGTAATAGAGTTCAGCTATGGCCGGGACTAGAAAAAAACACTGAAAATTGACAGTATGACGCGCTTTTAATATTTAAGTTCTAAAAACAGGGTTTCTTACTGGTTATTCAGTGTAAAATATACGATTTTTTAAATTTTGATAGCGAAAGCCACTGATGTGAATAACATATGAAAATTTCACATGATTCGGCTGGATAGCTTTTGTTTTCGATACAACACATTGCCGAAAAAAGTTGTTTTGAAATAAATGAGTGTAAAGAGTATGTATATTTCTGCTGTGCGCTCGACACCTACTAAAACGGATGTAGTAGCGGAGATAACGTCAGTATTCTTACACAACTTTTACGGTGAATTCTCAAAAACTATACTTTTGAAAGATGAAGAAGAAAAAGAAGATAACAATTTTAGACTACCGGCGACTGACTTAACAAGGAACATATGTACATTTCAGTACTTCAGTCTGTTATATTTTGTGTTATTTTTATATTTTTTATAAATTATGTTTATTACATGAATTTTAAAGGTTTGATATTTATACAAAAAACTATATACAAAACATAGCTGTTAAATTGCGATTACGATTAATAAACAGTTAGATTATATTATTATACTTTAAAAATAATTATAATCATATAATCCTTAAGGGAGATGTGTTTGATAAGCAATTGATTTAGATTAAAAGTAATCAAAAAATAATTACGACTACTTATTCCAAGGAAAATAATCAAAAAGAATAAAAAGTAATCAAGAAAAAATAATTCAACTACTTATAGATATTATTTTTGATTCTGTTTGAGGTCGACTCGCATCGTTTCAACGGTGAGGTTGTGAAGTGCAACCAGTAATTTTTAACTGAAATCGCCCATACGCTGATACGGCTTTTTCAGTTAACACAGTCAAACGAATAACAGTTACACAAAAACTTAATAAGTTTTATTAACAAATATGTTGGGATCTACAGTATGAATTTTGGGTTCATGTTTCCTTCTCTGTTACCGCTGCTAATGCTATACATGGCTTGTATAGTACTGTTTTATAAAAAGAGGAATACTTGACGACATCCTAAACGAGTTGAAGCTAACTGTACCTAGCCGCTGCAATTGAATTCAACTGAACGGCTGAATTTTATTAGTGATTATCGTGACCATAACAATAATGATTTAATATATTATATTTTTAGTGATTGCGTATTTTTATAATTCTATATGTGAACGTAAAATCTGCATTTGATGTAATTTATCAAATGTTTAGTATTTTTAGTGCTTGTATATGTCTCGCCGTATACAAGCTGTCGTTGTCTCTTTCACACATATGCTTTTAGGATAATCGTCAAAAGCAAATGTTAAAATACTCCTTGAGCAGGAGTAAATTATTCTGTAATAATATTATAGCCAAGTGGCTTTTGATTATTAATTTAGTTAATAGTGTAACAGACCAGGCAGGCCATACATTACAGCAATAGCGGCTGTAACAAATAAGAAATTGTTTATATATATATATTTTGTAATATCGATTAATTAAAAACTCAATAAAGTACTACTACTACTTTGATTCTGTTTGATTATTTAAGAATTTTATTTTAAAGTACGGAATATTTTGTAAAATTTAATTTATAAAGAAATAGATATGTAAATAATCATTAAAAAAGTTTTTAAAAAACAAAAAAGAAGAAAAAAGTGATCGATAAAACTAACGGAGCAAATGTTGTAATGCGTTTTTTCGTTCTTGTTTTTTGACAATCTTTGTTTAACAATTTCTATGTTAATTTATCAAAAAATACAACAACAATTTTTGGAATTTTAGACTGAAATTTTTGAAATAATCAAAAAGAATCAAACATAATTTCTAAAAGTAGTCTGATTATTTTTCTTGATTACTTTTAATTATTTTTAATTATTTTCGTCATCTGAAAAAATCATAATTATTTTATGAATGTTATTATATTACAATTACAAACAGAAAATAATTGTACTGAATCAATTATTTCACATTTCTAAAAAAATAATCGAATTGCTAATGAATACGATTAATAATACGTATTTAACAGCTATGATACAAAATAATATATAAATACATAAAAAAGTAATTTAATAGCTTATTCAGTTAAGTGTAATATAAATAAAATGGGTTGCTATTGCCCTATATTTAAATTAAATGTAAAAGTTAAAAATTATTCGTTTTTAAGTATTTTGCAAAACAATATACCTTTACCTATTCCCTAAAAAAATCGACTAGTCTTATCGTTTATAGTAAGTTTTAAATTAGAAAAAAATCATTCAGCAGCAGCTGAGCTATGAGGCAGACTTATTATATTTATCACAAAATTTGAAAGTTCTTTGTTAAGAGGTTGCGTTAATGCATTTTTTGATAAAAAAAGTAATGTTCAAAAATGTCTCAATGTCATAATTTTTCTTAAAGTTTTTGTCGAATTTAAGGAAATGCCTCCTTTTTTATATTTTTGCAAATAAAAACATAGGTTCATATAAAAATTATTTATTAAAAAAGTATTGAAACTTAAACTGAGGCTTAAAAAAGTATCCATGCATTTTTCCAAGCGGCAACACTGCTTGAACAGATTCCTATGGTGTAATTATTCTAAGGTAATTTCACCATGATTTTTCAGGGATGTTTTCCATTGCTTTTAAGACGTCTTTTGTGGTATACCTTTCGTTACCCATTTTCTTGCAATAATATGCTGTTTTACAGTTATCGGACCTCAAACGTAACTGGTGAATTTCTTAAATCTACCAGAAGCCAGGGTTGTTTTCCGTTGATTTTACGACATAGTATAAGTGTTTTGTGCTAGTATTGGAGCCAATTTAACGTAAAATTGAACATAATGCTATCCCTCTCCAACGGAGTTTCCCATCTCTTTATCTCTGGTTTTTATTAAACTATTTATTTTTTTCACTTCACTGCGCACAAAAATTCGATTCTTGTTAGCGTAATGGAAAGTAGTCGCTAAATAGCATTTGAGAGTTGCTGAATGTCTATTAAACAAAGCTCTTATGAAAAATAAATGTAACAACGTAGTAGATGGTAGAAAATATTTACAAAAATTACTTTATTGAACATGATGATTACTTTATTATGACTTCAACATTCTTTTTATTGATTTATGTAGAGAAAACCTAAAGATTTTTAGGAGGAGACTTCGCGATTCATCAGAACTCATTCATCAGAATTGGGGAGGAACAATTCGACTTATATCGCTTTCCCAAAGCCACAAACTTGATTGAAAAAGGAAAACTACATATTGTAGTGTACTCATGGAGTCACTATTACCGCCAACTAAACCTACTTAGTTCTTTTCCATAATCACTAAACCAACAACATAAAAATAGAATTAATATCTTAGCACATAGTAATAATCCCAAAATTTTCCATTCAATTTTAACCCTTTAAGGGGCAAGACCGTCCAGAGACGGTCTTCTCTATAACCCAATAATTTTTTAAATTTAAATTTTTCGCGCTTAAAACTGTTCTCCGTATTGAACTTACGCATCAAATAGTTGTAGTGTGCTCGTTGTAACATGATTCATTTGTCAGCTAACATCATTCAAGTGCAATTTTGTGTGAAAGCAGACGTATAAATTATTTGTGATTTTAATGAAAATTAAAAATAAATAAAAATAACTTTTGAGAAGAACAATTGGATACAGATTTTTTTTGGTAAGTAGTTGTGACATATATTTTCATAATTTGTAAAAAGTTTTATGTGTGATATAAAAGTTAAAGTACAAATTTTGAGTTTAGTGAAGCCCTTCTGCAGACGGTCTTGCCGTTCTGAGGGACAAAAAATTCACTCACCGTAATTTCATAAAATTGTACCTTCGTGTAATTCTACACGCCTTTTGTGCTTTTATTTACCTTTAAAAAGTGTTTATTATCAACAAGTTTTTTTGTATAGTTTTTTTTCTATTAGAAAATGGATGAAGGTAAAGTTCGTCGAAGTCAAAGAGAATGGAATCAGCATAAAAAATTCAAACTTTCTTCTAAGAGTGACGAAGAAATTGAAGATATGATGCAGGCTATTCTCAGCGGTGATGAAGTGGAAAAGGAAGACGATGATAGTGTACTTGATCCAGGCTATGTTTTTGATGAAATCTCACTTGAAGATGATGTAACGATAAGCGATTGCACAGGAGTCCAAGATAGACGAACAAATGTGTTCAACTAAAATGGCCCATCACTTACGTCAGTATTTACCAGACAAACCACATCCATTTGGAGTAAAGTTATTTGTTTATGTGATAGCAATGGTAACTCCTACCAATTTGAAATATACACTGGAGCTCAGAATGATGATACCATTTTGCCTGGTACACCAAACATAGGATCAACAGGAAATATTGTTATCAGGTTGTCACAAACGGTTCCAAATTTCGTCAATCACATAATGTACTTTGATAACTTCTACACATCTTTACCACTTCTCGTTTACTTGAGAGCTCGTAGTATTTATTCTCTTGGCACTGTCAGAGCCAATCAAGTTCCAAACTCCAAATTACCATCCGATAAAGATGCAGAGTTGAAAAGAGAAAAACGCGGTTATTCAGTGGAATACGTTGGTTCAGCGTATAGTGTCGACATCAATACAATTTTGTGGAAAGATACAAAAAATGTGAGACTATGTTCAACATATGTTGGTACTAAGCCTTTTCTTAAATTGAATGCAGCCACACAGCTAGCAAAAATCCACAAATAATTCGCGAATATAACTCTCACATGGGAGGAGTTGATTTGATGGACTCATATATGGGTCGTAATGGAATACACATAAAAACAATGAATATGGCAACTAGGCTTTATTACCATCTTCTGGACATGGCTATCACGAATGCTTTCGTTCTGTATCGAAGAGTGAATGCTGAAAAAAACTTTGATATATTTAATGATGATGAAGATGATGATGACAAAGAAAAGGATATGTAAATGTTTAAATTTCGTTTAAAAACAGCAAAGCAACTCTGTGCTTCTGTTGAAAAACGAACCGTTGGTCGTCCAATATCCAAAACACACTCATCAACTAGCGGGTCTAGTATTGGTAAAAGAGCAGGTCATCCGGTAGAGAGTGTACGTTACGACGAGATGAATCACTTTGCGGAATGGGGATCAAAAAAATCATGCAAATTCTGTAAAAAATCAGATACGAACACCTTTTGCACCAAATGTAACGTTCATTTATGTTTTATAAAAGCCAAAAACTGTTTTAAACAGTATCACGTAAATGAATAATTTATTCATTATTTACACCTGGTTTTTCGAAATGTATTCAGTATTTTATTTGAATAAAAAAAAACTTTTGTACTACAAGAAATTTATTTTTTCTTTTTAAAGCAGCAAGGCCGTCTACAGACGGTCTTTCATCTTTTGCACCTGGCGGCTAAGCCCTCAGCAAAATCGACAAACGGTCTTCGGATTCGTGTTTCTCGTACCAAAATTATCTTAAAACCAAAATTCTCATAACAAAAAATCGGCAATTTCTATCTTGCCGCTCAAAGGGTTAAAGTAAACAATTTCAAAATTTTAATAGCTAAAATATCAAGTTCTTATTCAATGCACTTGTCACCCCTTACACTTGTACCGCACAAGCATAAGCGCGACAGCCAACGACACTTAAAAGTCAAGGCCGCAATTCCAGTGCACCAATTTGTATTATTGCTGTCTGGGAACATTTTTACAATGAACAACTTCATTGGTTATTAATTTGAAAAATCAAAACTGAAGGATGAGTTATGGAAATAATGGGAAAATAGTGTTAAGAATAATATTTGTAAAAATCATATATAAGCCGTTGATGGCCGTTGAGGGCAGATTTTGTATGAACAGGCGAAGAGCCCAAATTAAATCTCTTTTATTTAAAAATTTAGCCTTGGTGGCTTGAATCAAAATTAGCCTTTGAGGCCTAGGAAAAATCAATATAGCCTTTGTGGATTTATTTGAAATTAGCCTTTGCGGATTAATAAAAGAAGTCTTTGTGGCTTACATGACCAATATAGCAATTCGATAACGCACATTTGCAACCGGCGTTAACTTTGTTTTCATTTCCGCAAAAAATAAACAGCTGTTTTCCTTTTAACACACAACGGGAATCGCGTTTTCCATAACGCAGAACGGGAATCGACCCCCAGCTTGTATGAAATTTTCATATAAATCAGGGGGTATTATGGTTTAATTACTGACAAGGTAGTAGCGTAGACTGGCTTTTTTCTCACGAGCGGCGATGGGTAGTTGTCAAAATTAGCTTTTCATGCAATTAATCAAAGAAATATGAGAAAATAAGCAATGACTTCAACATAGCTAGTCAATTACAGCAAATTAAAAAACTTTCAAATAAACTTCGCGAACAAATTTAATGAGTTACAGAAAAGTTAAAAATAAGCACAAAGCTAGCCAACAGCAGCAAACTACAACTCCTTTAGCCGTATTTGACAACTACCAATCGCAAAAAAAACTTGAAAACGGCTACCTTGTCAAATAATTATACCATGGGGGTACTAATTAGAGATAAGGAGATGGGAAACTTACATTTTGTGACGTCAAAAAATATGGCTGCATGAATTTTTCCATTTTTATGTACTTTGGTGAAACTCATGTATTGTGTAAGTGAGTTCACCTCATGGCTGTCAAGTGCTGTTGCATCGAACGTCCATGAAGATAGCGACGATTTGAGCTAGCGACGAGTTTTTTTGTGCTGGCACAGGGTGTTTCAGTAATAGAGATAATGATCATTAAGCATTAAGTAAAACTCCTTATTTTATAAAATAAGAAATATTTTAAAAAAAGTATCAGAAATCAATAATAAACATGTAAGCAACATTTTAAAAACAAAATAACGATTTTATTCTTTTTGGTTTCTTTAATATTTGCATAAAAAAAGCGGTCTAAAACGCGAATATTTATTATGTAATTGTTATATGTAGGAGTTTTCTGCACATATGACACCTATATAGACATAAAGCTGGTAATTTTTAAAAATGTTTGACACCAAAATAAACTCTCTAGCTGCATTGGAACTGGTTCCCTACCAGGTCATCATCCATTTAGATAAAAATCGTCGCTGGGGCTCTCATGCATTCCAGGAGTTTTCTGCACATATGAAAACTATGCAGTAGCAAAGTGAATGTTTTTAAGAATCTTTTGACACCAAACCCAACTCTTTAGCTGCGTTGGAAAAGATTCACTACCAGGTCGTTATCAATTTAAATAGAAATCGTCGCTGGTGCTCTCACGCATTCCAGGAGTTTTCTGCACATATGATAGCTATGCAGTAGCAAAGTAGATATTTTTTAGAATCTTTTACACCAAAATCAACTCTTTAGCTGCATTGGAACAGATTGACTACCAGGTCGTTACCCAGTTTTGAAAAACTAATTCTAAGCAGATTCCATACCAGGTCATCAATTTGAGGTAAAGTCCGATTTGGGTCACTTAAGAGTTTTCTGCACAAATAACACTGATATAGTTAGAATGTTGGTATTTTTAATAATATACAAACATTAAAAATGTTTGACATCAAAATCAACTCTCTAGCTGCATTGGAGTATATTCCCTACTAGGTCATAATCCGCATAGCAAAATCGTCGCTGCACTCAAACGCTTTCCAGGAGTTTTCTGCACATATGACACCTATATAGCCGTAAAGTGTGTATTGTTAAGGATTTTTTGACACCAAAATGCAATCTCTAGTTGCATTGGAACAGATTCCCTACCAGGTCGTCATCCATTTGAATACTTCAGTGGATACTTTTTCAAAAGTGGATACTTTTGGATACTTTTTTGACCTTTTCATGGATACTTTTTTCAAAATCGTCGCGGCAGCACTGATGTTAACCTTCTAATTAAAAACTGTTAAAAAAAGTTACAAAATAGTTTCTTTTATTACAAAACTTAACCCACAAATGCCTTAAATATACTTTTTGAATGTTTAAAAATATGGCTGATAAAGGGTTAATTCGTGTTCACGGATGTTTTATGGCTGATTAATCGACTGAGTATGATTCAATATTTTCTTTCGTAATACAATCGATCATGAATAAAAATTATTATATATATATTTTTTTTTAGACTAAACCAACGCTCAGGGGATGCCCCCTATAAATGCGTAAGCATTGTGTTGATTCGGAAGATGGGTGATAGTTTGTTGGAGGGTGGATAGATGGAGTAGTGTCGGTGAATATTTGTTTTAAATTTGCACAGCTCAAAACTGCCGGGAAACACGCTCGCAGGGAGACTATTCCACAACTTAACCGTGCGACTAAAGAACGAATTATCATAGTAATGCGAGGTTCTATTGGACATCGACGCAATGGTAAAGGGGTGGGCTTGGACAGCTGCCCGAGTGGACCTGGGAAACACACGAGCTGGTGGTGTCAGGTCATGTATCTCTCTTGAACACTTCCCATGGTAATAACTATACAGAAGGCTTAGGCAACCAACATTGCGGCGATGCCCAAGAGAGTTGAGAGAGGATGAAATACTTTCATCCCCTATCAAATATATCGCACGACGTTGAATTCGATCCAGAAGCTCCAAATAAGATCTTGAAGCCCCTGTCCAAATGTGCGAATTGTACTCCATTTTCGGTCTAATATATGCGGTGTAAATCATGCAAAGATCAGCTGAGGTGAAATATTTTTCACCGTTTTAAAAAACCTAGGCACTTGCCCGCTTCTTTCAACACAACGAAAATATGATCATTCCAACGAAGATCACACTTGATCGATATGCCCAGAACGGCAAGAGCGGCTGATTCCACAAGATCCACACCATTCCTATTGAGGTATACTAAGGGGCAATTCACACGCTTGTGGGTTAACATACAGCACTGGGTCTTGTTTGCATTGAACTCTACTCTGTTAGCAAGACCCCACTCGGAGATTTTTTGTAGATCATTTAGGAGTGTGTCATTCATATTTTGCTTTTTTCTCTCGATCTCCATAGAGCTTGGGCGTTTTTTAAATGAATATGAATGACAAATGCTGCTGTCGTCCGCAAACGAATGTATTGGGTTATGCGTCTTCTGTCGTTGATAAAACCAGAAACAAGGTTGGAGATAAAACTGAACCCTACGGTACTCCTGCGTTAATGGTGTGCTCCTCGGACGAAATACCGTCAACTACGACTCGAATCGTTCTGTCCTTGAGAAAACATTGAGAAACAAGTTTTGACACGAGCGTTTTATGCCACACTCGGTCGAACGCTTTAGAAATATCAAGAGCAACAACCCTGCTCTCGCCGAAAAAGTAAACGCATTTATTCCATTCTTCGGTTAAGAACGGCATAAGGTCACCAGTAGAGCGAGCCCTACGGGAACCATATTGACGGTCACTGAGCAGTTGGTTGCGCTCCAGATAGTTCACAACGTTGAAGTTTATTACGCTCTCCATAACTTTGGAAAGCGTAGAGCATATCGTAATGGGTCGATAGTTTGCAAGGTTCGTGGAATCACCCTATTTAGGTACCGGCTGGACATTTGCCACCTTCCAACAAGATGGAAATATTCCTGTTCTGTAGGAGATGTTGAAAAGGTTGCGCAGAGGCCGAGCCAGCGAAGAAGCACACATTTTAAGCACAATTGGCGGTATACCATCAGGGCCAGAGGCTTTGTTTACGTTGAGATTTGTAAGGACCCTTTTAACTGCTCTCGTTCTAAAGTATATCTCCTGCATTGCAGAAGATCCACCCTCAACAAAGGGCAGTGGCTGATTGCTATCCGAGAGAGTGGAATTTTGTGCAAACAATCCAGCCAATAGGTTCGCTTTATCAGCCGAGTCAGTGAAGATTTGGTCATCTTTTAAAAGAGCTGGAATCGATGACTATGTCTGGTTCTTAACTCTTTTAACAAATGACCAAAAATGTTTGCTCCCTTTGGGGCAGAGAAGAACCTGTTCTCGAATGCGAGCTTCTTGGAGAAACTTTTCGCGTTTTAAAATTGCATTACAGCGATTCCTTGCCTCAATGCGAAGTCTTTTAGTATCAGTATTCTTGTTAGAATTTTTTTTTGCAAGTTAATAATGTTTACACAATTTTGCTTTTTATAATGTTATTTTATGCCAAACAGCTCATTTTTTAAAACTCATAATATAATTTTTAATAACAAAATAAGTAGAAGAAAACGTATTAGTCAAATGGGTCTTAAGATGTCCGCAGTGGTGACTTTCCTCGAGATTTTACTACCACAGTTATACATTTTGTGATAGTATTGACTAAAATTGGACAAAAATCAGATATAATGTTGTTCCTCTCTAACATAGTTTCCCATCTCTTTAAGGAAATGGTGTTACCCTCACATACAGTGTATGTGTATTGCGGTATGTTTCGTGAATTGAGTGAGTGAGACAGATAATATTTTTTTGACACTTGGATCGTTCTGTCAGTCGAAGTAAGAGATAAAAAATTACTAATATTAAATGTTTAATTAAAAGCTATTTTTATTGATAATTTCAGTGAGATTAGTAAAGTTTATGATATTAACAACTATACAAACATGCGTTGTGCTGTAAAAAACAATTCAAGTAGTCAAAGTATATAGCAGGGTTTGTTGTGTTTAAATTGCAATCATTTCTGAAATGCAATAATGTAAAATAGATTTGGAGGGGGAAAGTAGTCAGGAATCGTTAATAAGTTTTAAATCAAAGGGGTACTTGAAAAATCCTTCAAAATCAGTTGAAGACGTTTGCATTATTGCTGAAAAAGAACTAAGCGTACAAACAAAATTATTAGATATAGACAAATCTATTTTGCATATAATGTAACAATATATTTTTATATATCTAAAAAAATAATGAAAAACCAACTATTAGGCAAAAGTTGCTTAAAACAATTAATTTTAAAAAAATTTAGAAAAAAACTAATTTTATTTATCTTCACTTAATTTATTGAAAATTATTTTTTTATATATAATTTTTTAATTTTTTTATATATAATTATTTATAATTTTATTAATATATAACATTTTATGCATGAATATAAATGCATACATAGCATTATCCAGTAGATAGCTTTTACCATACATTTTACCATACTTTACTAATATTCTTTTTTGCTCTCGGGTGAAATAGGCATAATGGAGAACCGAACACCCAAAAAAAAATCGGTAACGCACCAAATTGTATACCTCAAGGGTGGTGTGGAAATACAATATCTTATTGTTATTGGATAAGAAAAAACAAGAAAGCGAAAACTTTAAGCCTTACAGCCCTATTCTTGCAGCTTAACTTAGCTCACCACATTAACAAAATAGTTAATATTAACAATTTCTTAAGGTTCCGTATTCTGCTGCAAATTAAAAAGCTCTTTTCTTTACAATTTTGTTAATGACAGAAAGAGTATTAACAACGAATGAAATTTATGTGCTTAGATAGAAAATTGTTGTGCAAATAATAAAAAAAATAAAATTTTTGATATAATATTGAGTTTAAACTTTTCAAGCGCTTGCAAAGTCACAAGCTGCACTCGAAGCATTTGTTCATATCGCGCATCTCTTCTTTCAATAGGCATATCGATTTTCACCAATTATGGTGAACTTTAAAAGCTTTTTAAGCTTTTATGTTGTAAATTATTTTTAAGAATACTATTATTTACATAGTATAACAATCAGCTACAAAAGAGCTCCTTAACTATTTCTTGTAAAGCTAACAACCAGAATAGGGCTATTAATCAGCAAATATGTTATTATCATCAGAAACAGTTTGGGCCTTTTTTTGTGATGCAACCGAATGCGACCGTGTTTGAATGTTCATGCATTTGTGCGAATCAACACTGGAAAATGCCGCACTTTTGTGCTACTACACCACTTCCTTATATTTAACTTCCTTTACTACGTTAAAAATAAAATAAATATCAAAAATAAAAAAAGTCGAAACAGATAATTAAAATTTGGGGATTTTCTAAACACAGATACAAGTTTGACAAGCAAAAAAAAAGGTCGCTACATAATATATAAAACATACTTGTGTAGTACGACGAAGTATCCTTCTTGTAATTCCCTATTCTTTCTTCCTATATAATATTCATCCTCACTTAACGTAGAACAGAACATACCTATAAAAAATTTATATCAATATCAATTTTTTTATGGGATATTATTCCTTCTGCTAAGCTTTTCTATTAATTTCGCAATTTTTTTAAACTTTTTATGTGAAGACTTGTATTCGTGCTATATATAATCTACTAAATGTGATAAAGAAAAGAAGTTGTTATTTTTTCATGCCCTCACGAAGGCCCACAAAGTGAGCCAAAATATCGAAAAATAGGATAATAAAAAAGCAAAAAGTTAATAAAACAAAGTTTTTCTTTTTATACAACCACAGCCCAATTTATAATAGTAACAAACGACAGAAGCCCGAAACAGCAACAACATTTTTTATTGTTATGTAGATACATATATAAATTCTGTCACTCCATGCCACATTATAACAAAAAACAATGAATTTTTGCATTCATTAAAATGTTAACCAAATCCAACAAAAATATTTATAAATAGATTTATGGTTTTCTTGTCATTTAGCTTTTTGATGATTTTTTTAAGAATTTTTGCCAATTCTTGATTTCATAGTGCATTCTCGTTGGTTGCTGATTTTGTATGAAATGTCAACTTCGTTCTGACAGTTTCGGTCACTGGCTCTCCACTCTAACACTACTTTGTCTAATTCTGCCATGATTATAACAAAAAATAACTGTAATTTTTCATTTATTAAAATGGTTATAATTTCCATCACAAATGTTTATAAATAGATTTACGGTTTTCTCGCCATTTAGCTTGTGTAAGTGCAGATTAAAAAATATTTTCAAAATACGCTCCGTATCAATTTGGTATAACAACTAGACCTGAATCCAAATATAAAAGCAAGTGTTTAAAAAGGTTTTAGCAACGCATTGATAAAATTTTTAAAATTATTAGTAAGTATATTTTGCTATTTGACATTTTCTCGAAATTTTTATAAACAAACTTATGAATTTTTAATTGGTCAATTGTAATTGCAATCTCAATTAACTGTTGCTTTTTATTTGCCCTAGGAATTATATTTTGTATGTTAATGTAAACCAAATCAGAAAATTTGCTGTACACTTGCTGGCTGACCCGAAACTCATATTTAGGGTATTCACAAGGTGTGCTATCATGTCATATTGTCCTAAAATTTTACAAATAAAATTTACAAGAAAAATAAATGCAAATAAAAACGGCTGTTTGATTACGACACTTCAGTAAACATAGCTTTCAACATAAAATCTGAAGACAATATGTCATTATGACATGATAGCACACTTTGTGAATATCCTAATTATATTCATTTCAGAATAAGTTCGAAAAGAAGAAAAACTGAACTTAAAGTATCTTATAGATCATGGTGAAAGTTTTCCATTAATTTAAATACCAACCATTTGCAATTTCGAATGTCTATTAATACATAATATTCATTTCAGAATAAATTTGATAAGAAGAAAGGCAGAACTTAAAATACATTATAAATTTCAATAACAATACGTTTAAAGAAATTTTATACTGTCGTATACTTTACACCAGAGAAGTTAATAGTAACACATTATTTCAACCTCAAACCCAATTAGATAGCATCCCTTGTTATTCCGCCCTAGTTGATTAAACATTTATATAACATAACGACATGGCAACATTCTTTTTTTCATATATCTACCACTCTAATGCCGTGGTTATGCTAGCCAAACATGTGTGCCGAACATTTTTGTTGTTATTGCTTCACGTACTAAATTCAAAATGAACTTTTTCTCATATTCATTCTCTCGCTCTCAGACCGAACATTTTTGATTGCTAATGCCGTGGTAATGCTAGCCAAACATGTTCGGTGTTCATTTTTGTTTATTTGTTCTCTTCGCTGAAATGTTTGTTTGGTGGTTATGCTGTGATTGGTGGCACAGTTGCATTATATGTAATAGTATGTCAAAACACAAAAAAGCACAACCCTAATTTGGATTTTTGTACTTAAAATTAACGAATTAAAATATACGAACTGATATTACTTACTCTGAATTTTTATTATAATATCTTAAACAAAATGGTTTGCATATATCTGACATGCTAGCTAGCTGTTTATGTTAAGGGTTACTTGAAGACACAATCAACTTCACTTTTTAATACTTTAACCTACTTTTTTGATGCTATTATACAAAATGACTACAGCCAACACTGGAAAGTTCGGCATGTTTGGCGTTTCAATCAGCAATCAAAATGTTCGGTCCGAGAGCGAGAAAATGAATATGAGAAAAAGTTCATTTCTTCATTTTATACGTGAAACAATAACAACAAAAAATGTTCGGCAATCATGTTTGGTTAGCACAACCACGGCATAATTGAAACACCAAACATGCCGAACTTTCCGGTGTTGCCTTTAGTCATTTTTCATAATAGCATCAAAAAAGTAGCAAAAAGTATTAGAAAGTGAAATTGTATGCTCAAGCAACCCTTAACACAAATAGCAAGAATTGTTTTGTTGAACGAATTTTAATAACAAAAAATCGTGTTAATTGAAGTAATCTAATATTATTTTGAAAGAAAAATAAGAAATTCATGAACACTAATTGCACATCTATTGTAACTAAAAAAAATACTAAATAATTGAATACAAAAAATAATGCCCCTTGCATAACCAATCTCAACTTGAATTAATTCGGTAATTTCGTTTTACATTTTATAGTAAAAATGAGTAATATGCCTAAAATTGTATATAAAAATGCAAAAAGAGTTTTTCTTATTTGTGTTTTGACTTATTTTTACATAAAATGCAACTATGCAACAAACATATCATAACCACCAACCTTTCAGCGAAGAGAATAAATTAACGAAAATGAACACCGAACATGTTTGGCTAGCATAACCACGGCATAAACTGAAAAATAAAGCGATGGCAAACTGTGATGAATACCAAGGTAAAGCACAAGTACCGATATACTTACATAGACTTATATGAAAATTTCATACAAGCTGATAGGTACAACATTCGAAATATAAGTAGATGATCACTATAAAGAAAATTTTGTATAATCCAAAATGTTCGTAATTACTTTAGACACACAACTGCATTCTTAGAGATATATGGGGACATTCAAACTATATAGAGAATTTTAACACAAAACTAAGTTTTATTAATAGTCTGGTATGAATAATAGATTTTTAGCCATTACTTTTGATTGGAAAGAGATATTGGGGTAATTTTTTCACATAAATTATTTTTGAGACTTGATTATTTTTGTAAAAAATATAAAAACAACATTTTGGAAAAAATAAATTTCGCGAAAAAAATCAAAGGGGGTACCCTTGTTGTTTTGATGACAAAAACAGTAAAATAATTTTTGCGCTTAGCTGGAAGAATTTTTGCAAATAAATGCTATGTCATATGAAAGGTAGCCAGATGTGCAATTTTTAATTGATTTCGTTTTTACAACAACAACAATTTTTGAGTCATTTTTTGAGTAAAAAGTCAATATTTTGGACCTTTTTTGACATAATCATAAAATATTTTATTTGTGAAGTGATTTTATTGAACTTTTGAACAAAAAAAATTTGAATGAAATATATTTATGGACAGCGGAGATATTTGCATCGAAAGACCAAACTTTGATTTTCATGTCGTTTTTTTCTCATTCTTGGTACCCTTTGGTACCCTTCGCACTTTTTGATTCTTTGCACTTCATACGTAAACAAACATCCAATTGCTAGAAGTGCTGCCAAATAGTTATAATGCGAACCAAAACGAACCGAGTTTGACCACACCAAGAGAAAAATACACAGAAAAGCGATGAAAATAAAATTGTACTAGTTCGGAAAATGTGGAACCTCGTACGTGAAGTATAAAAACGTGTCCAAAATGGTACGAAAGTATATACCTTGTCTTGGTACTCATCACAGTTTGCCATGGCTTTATTTTTCAGTTTGTTTTGGGCATAACAGGGCGTCTCGACTAGCAATAATTCATTGCATGCCATCTGTTAAGCAGCAAATACTGCCAATAGCGGGGTTCACATAGTCCTACATGTTGTCACGCCTGGTAGGACAAGCCTTGTATTTGATCGTTCGAACGCTCGATACAGCTGACTGACAACATTACTACACTCAAAAAATACTGTAGTAAAATTTACTACACAATGTGTATTTACCACTCAATTGGCGCAGAGACCACTCAATTGGCGCAGTTGGCAATGCATGAAAAATTGAAAGTCATAGATTGCCAAGATGGAGTTGAGAATGAGCTGTATTTTTTCTTGTTTGACAGCCATTTTGCATTTTTCTTCAAAATTTTTAATGTGTATATCTTAAAAATGAAGTAGCGTGCACAAAAAATTTATAAAATAATGAATTTATATAATAAACTAGCATTCCCCGGCAGACGTTGTTCTGCCACAGATCGCCTTACTGCCATATACGAAAATGTCAAAAAATGCCAAATATATTCACCATTACTAGAACTAGATAATCAAATTTTAGCCTAATACATTAAAAACCGTGCCAAATATAGCATTTTTGTTGTTTCGTAAGCTGTAAAAAGTGGTGCGGCAAAATTATTTCCCTTAAACCATCTCGTACTCGAAACAAATCGACTGCCAAAATTTCAGCTCAATTTAGCTTAAGCTTGGCGCACTTTGCTTCACTCCCCACTGACCCCCGAAGAGTGAGTATAACTAAAGTGGGACAGGCCCATTTTTAGTGCACTTGCCGATAGTAACTATATGAACTAAATTACAAAATGTTGGTCTAATACGACCCAAACCGTTGAAATAAAACATTTTAATTGGTTTGTGGGCGGTAAACCAATTTTTAGTACAGTTTCTGACAGTAATCATACAAACTAAGCCAAAACTTTAGCTCAATCGACCCAGTAATCAATTTTAATTATTTCGCAAAAACTGGGTGTGGCTATGTAGCGATAACGCCAATTTTTAGTACAGTAGCCGAAAGTAATCATATAAACTTAAGTACCAAATGTTAGCCTTATATGACCAAACCTGCTTGAAATATAATATTTTCACTGATTTGTGGGCGGAAAAAGGGGGGCGTGGAACAAATTTTTCGTTCAGTTGGTGACAGAAACCGTACAAACAAAATTTAAATCTTATACATCTAAAGCCGTATTAAATAAAGCATTTTCATTGGTTTGTGCTGTTTTTTTTAATTGAAATTTAAACTTATATTCTTAAAACGAACCTTTAAATACATTTGCAGTTGTAAATGGTTGGCATTTAAATAAATGGAAAACAATCACCATATTCTATGAGATACTTTAAGTTCTGTTTTTCTTCTTCTCAAATTAATTCTAGAATTAATAAGAGTGGTTTCACGGTAACATTAAAAAAATTATACCTAGGGCAAAAAACAGATGCGTCGTTGGATACACGAGAGAAGTGAAGCTTTTTCGCAGATTCATAAGTTTTATAATTTAATGGTTTTTTAATAAAATAATTTTTAAAAAAATTTAAATATCATATAGTTAATTAAAAAAATTTACAATAATATTCCCACCAGTAAGTTTTATTGCATTACATTATAATTAAAGCTTTTTCTAAATGACCTTGTTATTTATTATGTTGATTTTATATGATTTAAATACCAAGTCTAAATGTTTGATAGTTTTCAACCATAAATCATAAGCATAAAGACTAAAGTAAAGCAAAAATACAACAACAAATGTGCAAACATGAAATAGGAGAAAAACTGAGAAATTTACACTTAAAATCTCATCGCCTCTGTGGTGCAGTGCGCTAGTGCACGCTTCCACGGGTATCACAAAGATTTCTGATGAATCCTTTAGCATTGCCGAAATTGCAATAAAATCAGCTAGTGATTTTTTCCTTTTCATATTGAAAATACGTTGCTGTTGTTGTTGTTTCTTTGGAAAGATTCGTTAGAAAAATTAATTGTTCTAACTTTGACAATAAGCTCAATAAACGATTTTAAACTATCAAACAACTAGAATTTGTTTTTAAAATCAAGTATGATTTCAACTATCAAACATTTAGAATTTGTATTTAAATCATATAAAATCAACATAATAACTAACAAGGTCATTTAGAAAAAAGTTTAATTACATTATAATTTTACATTAACTTTGAATTAGTTTTGTAAATGTTTTCATTTATTATTATGGAAACGTATTAATGAAATTATTGGTTTTTAACATTTAGAATAGCAAACGTATATTATATACATGTAATGTCATTGATCAAATATGACATCAATAGTTGTCCCTAATCGTGTTGTACAAATATTTGGATCGCTTATCATTTGTAAATTATATTTATCAAAACGGCATTGTTTAAGGAATAGAATTTTTATGAAATTGATTTTTGTTTTTTATATTTCAAAAGTATAGTCTTTGTTACGTTATTTTGACGTCTACAGCTGTCTTACAAGGTATCGAGCCACAATGTTTCGTCTACATTCATTCTCTTAATACTCATTTATCTCGAAACTACTTTTTCGGCATGTTATTTGTAACGGAACAAATATGGAAGCAGAAGTCAATGTGATAGCTGATACATTTTTTAAATCTGACAGCTGCCACATTTTCAAATCTGACAGCTGACATATTTTTTTAATTCTGAAAGCTGACACAACTTTGAAATTAAAACTCAAACCTGCGCTGGGATTTCAACTCCTCAGAGGTCAAATTAAGTTTCTTTTGTTTTAAGTTTTATGAAAGCGCCATCTAGTAGTGGCTCAGATTTCACAGCACTCAGAGGTGGCATCTCGTGTTGTTCGGGAACATTCGTCCAAACAAAATGCTACCAACGTGCTTTATTCGGTGGCAGCCAATCAGAATGTAGAAGTGGGCGTGGGTAATTAGGAGTTTGCTGACGTGGCAGCAAATTTCCCTCTCGCTTACCCCTCATTTTACTTTCTTGCGAGATCCTGCATTAATTGGCACCGATTTAAGTGTCTTGTCATGTAAACGGCAAAGAAAAACGGTGCTTCATTACCATAAAGGACTGGTACGGCAGGATTTATGGCAGCACTGGGCAAATTAACTATGTACCTCAGAACCATGGTAGAACTAGTGAAGGTATATGCATTTCAGACTGCTCTCTTTTCTCATAGCCAGAATTGTCAAACTCAAGCATTTTGCTATTCTTGCCTATTTTGGCTTTCTTATCGCATTCTCATCGTTTTCAGATTTTGTATGGGCTGTCAACTTTGTTTTGACAGTTCCGGCAGTCTGTCTCTCCGAAATGCATCTACCTTCTCTAATTCTACTATGCTCAGAACAGAAACTAACTGGATAAAACGGAAAAATAGGCTAACGAGTGCGGCAGGGTGAGTAATCGTGAAACAGGTGCAAAACAGGTTAATGCAAAGAGTTTTTGCTACTTAAAATGACTATTTTTAGTGTCGATTAACAGGCATATGAGAGAAAGTGGATATTTTTGGTGCTGGGATGCTAAACGGCTGTGTGTGTTTTGCGGCTTGTCACGTGGATTCTTCTGGTGGTGAAGTCGGCAGAGAAACTCCTTTGGAGGCTGCACCATAGACAGGGCTAGAAACATGTCAGCAGCGATCACAGCACCACTCTAACGTCTGTGCCAGCAGCGCACACAGCACCACTTAACCATCTGTGCAGTAGCACAATTCAAATTTAGTACCCCACCAGCACCATCGCCAACACCACCAGTGCCAGCACCCACAGCTAGCCCGAAAACACCACCCAAACCGCCATTGGCACTCCAATGGTCAAAAAAAACAAGCACCCAGCGTACCACCACGGGTACCAGCTCTGACGTATAGCGAGCAGCAGCGTCAGCAACGATCGTTATCATCAACAAAGATAGCGGTGCTATCTACTGCCACATCTGTGCCAGCAGCGCGCACAGCTCTACGGCCCTGTGCTAACCCACAACTACCAACAACCATCGCAACGCTGTGCTATAAAGGCAGCAGCGTAAATACATCACCAACTACTCAAGCGAACACATACACCAACAGCGGCTTCAGCACCCACACAGCACCACGTCTGTGCTAGCGACCATCATCAGTAGCAAACAATACCTGCTAAGTTAACCCATGGGACAACAGGTTTTTTCTATATTATGATTCACAACTTCAGATTTGTGTTATTTTTTTTAATTGAAATTTAAACATATATTCTTAAAACGAACCTTTAAATATTTTTTAAATTAAAAAAAAAGAAGAGTAATGAAAATCTAGACTAACACTAAAACGAATGCGAAAACTTAAACACATTGTATTTATTTGAAGGAAAACAAATTAAACTTTAAACAATAATATAGTAGTTTAAATAAAAATTTAATCCAAAAAAAAATAAATGGGAGGGTTTTTAATAAACATTCTTAGCCCCGAACTCTCCCGGTAGGGTGAAAATAGTGTAGGCGGAGCTCATCCACCTGGGCTCATGAGTGTTGTAGTTGGATGGTGGGGCCAGGGGTGCTCAAACGATTTGACCCCTTTGTTTTTCTGTATTTATTTAATATTTTTTCTTTTCAGATCCGAACGGAATTTTTTTATTTAGTTTGAATCACCGACCTGCCGATGACCCCACGCCGCCTCTCACCGAACTGCTAGCGATGGCAAACCAGCGATGCACGTGCAGCCGTGGCCAACCTAGTGTCCGCGGGGCAAACATTTTGGGCAAATCCGGCGTTTCTTTGTAAATAAATAAGTAGATTTGTTAAAATGGTAGTTAATAACGTAGGTAAAAACAATGAAGGAACAAAATAAATTAAAAACTTAACACAAAAAAACACTATTTGATTTGTGTCAAGTTTTCTTACTATTTAAGTTTTCAATAGCGCAAACATTGAATTTAAGTGTTTCCACTGCACGAATGAACAAAATGGCGACTTACCAATGTTCGCCATTTGTGTTCGTGCAGTGGAAACGGTTGGAGCGAACGAAGAACTCATCGCTACTTTTTGTGCGCGATGAATTCTTAGTTCGTTCGGGCAGTAGGAATGCTCGGTTATATATTGTAGAAAAAACAAAAACTATTCAGTCGAATCATCTGAAATTTAAATATGATATTTACAACATCTGTGGCTATCGCTGGAACTAGAATCAAAGTTCTATTTCAAAAACATCGTATATTTACACTTGATGATCGTTAGAAAACAAGCCATAACTGCACTCACAAGGCGTTTTCGTTTATTTGTTGGGTGCAGGGCACTCTTCAGAGAAAGAGCACATAGAGAACGTTCCGAGTAGAGTATACGCTGAGTATGCAAGGAGAACTTTGAATTAATAAAATATCAAAACAGAACACCAATTGTCAAGGCTGACACCTCATATTTTTTGCCATTTTAGCAAATTCTATTAATTTATTGGCCAATTATCATAGTCAAAATAAAAGTCGACTCTAAATATAGCGCAAACTTTTTGACAACATATTATTTTAAAAAAACAGTTAAAAATGGGCCATTAACAGCATATACACAACTACTTTCTATCAGCCATTTTCACATTAATTAATAGTATTTTATTGCTGTTCTGTTTTTGTTGAATCTCCAGAAAGTAAACTTATTTTGTTAGAATGTGTTTGACAGGCATTGCCGCCCAAGCCCCTTTTCTTTGAGAGCGTTTCACTGAGCGCCATTTTGAACATGATGAAAAATTTTTTAAATTAAAAAAATTATTTTTTTATGATGAATGAGTGTTACAATATACCTTAAAAGTTCAAATATCGTTGTTCAATATCTCGTCGCTGCGCCTAAAAAAATGGGTTTGTGATATTTGCCAATTTTTTTTATTGCATATTTTATTAACACTATCTATCGCCCATATTTCTGCATTTGCCGTTTTTTGGATCTCTTTTGGTTTAGAAGTTATCAAAAACAGCTATATGCTCGTAGTAGTAGAAATGGTATGAAAAAAAATCGGTTTTGTGCTGAAAAACACATAACCATTTTTGTAGGCGCAGCGACGATTTATCTTTTTAAAAATATCCTTAAAATACCTTTAATTTCCGAGCGCTAGAAAACCGGCCTTGCTTAAAGTAACTGTAAATATTCATGCCTTAATTAGCAATTAAAATCTACACCTAAAACAATTGGCATCTTGTGATAATTTTAGCCCTGTTTAATGGAACCTTGCTACTTTTGTGCGTGGATAGTTAATACACAAAAATTTTTATAGATTATGATCTGTTGCAACAAATCTTTACGCATTCACATGGACGATAGCTAATGCATAATCCTTTTAATACATTATTGTAAACTGTTATATCATAGCTTCACGCATTCACACGTAGGATAGCTAATGAACAACCCTTTTAATAAATTTTTTTAGTGACATAAGCAAATGAGGTATCGTTATAAGCGTTTTGATTTTCCGATGAAGAAAAGTTATGTAACGTCACATAAAGTTTAATATAGCGCCCGCTAGAGGACAAAAATTCAACTAAACCACTTACTTCTAAACTTCCCTAACTTCTAAATTCCTAATCATAATTTGACAAATGAGGTATCTTTAGAAGCGTATTCACCGTGCGCTGGTTATAGGTTATGTGATGTCACATAAAATTTAATGTAGTGCCCTCTAGAGGACAGAAAGTAAAACAAGCCCTAACTTCTAAATTACAAATAGTAATTTGACAAATGAGATATCGTTGGAAGCATTTTAATCATCCGCTGTCTAAAAGACATGTGACGTCACATAAAATTTAATATGGCGCCATCTGGAGGACAGAAAATCAACTAAGCCCCTAACTTCTAAACTACTTATCAGACTTTAACAAATGAGGTATCGTTGGAAACGTTTTGATCGTCCGCTGGTTACAGGTTATGTAACGTAACATACAATTTAATATAGCGCCTTCTAAAGGGCATAAAATAAAGTAAACCTATTACTTCTAAACTACTTCTCATATTTTGACAAATGAGGTATCGTTGGAAGCGTTTTCCTCGTCCGATGGTTAAAGGCTAGGTTACGTAAAATTTAATTTAATATGGCGCCCTCTAGAGTAAAGAAAGTGAACTAAACCGTTAACTTCTATGATACTTATCATATTTTGATAAAAGCGGTATCGTTGAAAACCTTTTCCACGTCCACTGATTAAAGGCTATGTGATGTTACATTAAATAGAATAAAGCGTCCTCTAGAGGACAGAAAATGAACTAAGCCCCTATCTTCTAAGTAACTTATCATAGTTTGATAAATCAGGTATCGTTGAAAGCGTTTTCATTTAGTCCGCTTATTATTGTTTTTGTCACGTCACATTTAATTGAATGTGGCGCCTTCTATAGGACATAAAGTCATGCACTTAAAAAAAAATGTTAATGCCATAATGAGCATCTTTGTTTATAAATTGATCATCAAATAATTAATAAGTAGTTAATACTTTCGATTGTATAAAAATTGTATCCCAAAAATAACTTAAACAAAGAAATATAAGTTTAAAAAACTAAAACCCGACTGCTAAATATCACGCTCTAAAAGTATGAAACAAGAAACTGTTCTCATCTGAAATTTTTATGTATAAACATTCAATATTTTTTGTATCGTGATAGTGATATTCAGAAGATATCCGTGGTCGTTTGCCAACTATCCTAACAAAACAATACATTTTAACAGTGGTAAGCGATCATAACCTTTAGGGAAAAGTGCATCAAGAGGACGACATATCACCATACATCTAGAGGGCGTCAAATAACCATATATGGTATATGAGGTAGCATGCGACTACGGATATCTTCTACGGATATTTAGTGGTCGGGTTTTAGTTTTATGAACTTATTTTTTTATGTATCCTCTTATTGTAATAGACCCAAGTAAAAAAACAACAATTCTCAGAAAAAAGTTTTTGGAAAAAGTGTAATTTTTGAGATTTCACTCAAGCAAACAACAAAACGACGCGTTAAAAGCTCGCTTCAATAACAACCAACAGCTAATTTTGATTTGAATTATAACTGAGCAATTAAAATTTCATGTTTGCTTATGAAATTGTCGAGAAAAAGTAAAAAAGTTACATATGCTTGATTCAGATTAAAGCAAACTAAGGATTGAACTAAGGATAGAAAACAAAAGATTGACAGCTAAAATTTTTATTCAAAATGTTATCGATGCGTTGCCAATGCCATTTAAAAACTGCTTTTATACTAGTGTTCATTTGCGGGATTCCCAAACATGTTAACGTTATTTACGTTAACTGGTCTAAGCTACAATCATCGTTAACTCGCATTCGCAAACTTAACCTAAGATACTTTTGATGATAACTTTGACAGTTATTTAATAATATCTGTTGCTCGCTTAACGACGAATTTTTAACTGTTGTTAACTATGAAAATAGCCACGTTAAGAAATTTAGTGCCATATTTTTTACTATATTCGTAAAGTTGAGTGGTCTTTTAATAAAACAAAAATATTGAATGGCATTTCAATATTTGACAATGGATACAGCTGTTTTGGAGAGCGAAATTGAAATGAGCGACAGCGCAAGGGACTGGGCTGATCTTCGCCAAATGGACAGCCCTTTGATTTGGAACAATCCAAATTTATAAAGCTTTACCGCTTGACCCCCAAGATATCACACAGCCTCATAAAGTCACTTGAAGATTGTTTGGACCGCAGAATAATCTCGGCGTTATCAGCGGAAAATGCACTGTGAAAAAAAGTTCATTATATAAATGTTTTAACAAGTAAACTCTTTGCCTAGGTGTTGTCAGCGCTTCAGTTTTATGTCACTTGGTGCTACCAGCGGTCAGTAGGGTGCTGCCCAGCAGAAGGTCATCGTGATGAGCCAGTCATCTGTGAGCCGCGCCATCCATCGGGTAACTGATGCCATCAACGAACGTATTTTTCGATTGAATGTGAGTTTCCCGATGACAGATATTGCACGGAAGGCAGCGCTTACCCTGTTTAGGACAGCGCGTGAACCTTTCGATGGTGCCATTGGGGCAATTGACTGCTTCCTCGTAGCCATCATTGGGCCACCATAGCAGGAGGAAACGTACGTTAATCATCACGGTTACCATTCCAGAAATATTCAAATGGTAAATTAAAAATTACATAAGAATCTTAAAACTTTATTTATCATGGTATTTTTTTCCCTAAAGATTTGCGATCCAAACCTGAAAATTTTGCACGTGAATGCAAGATATCCCGGGGCTCGTCAATATGCTTACATCTGGAACGCTTGCTCTGCTCGACAGGTAAAGCAACGAGCATATGAACGTTGTAACCGACGAACATTTCTAATTGGTAATTTTTTGAAAAGAAAATTCTGTCCATTTTGTTAATTGTGTTTCACTTGCAGACGACTCTGGTTATCCTTTGGAACCGTGACTCATGACACCTCCGCCGAATCAGCTAGAAAATACTCCAAAGTTTCGGTACATCGAGGGACTGTGCAAGGCCGCCTGAGATTGTTTGGAGAGACTGTTTTGTCTTATAAAGAGTAGGTGGCGGTGTCTCTCTCGTCAAAGAGTGCTCATGTACGAACCCGATTTTTCTGGCAAAATTGTCAACGCTTGTGCTGTTTTGCACAACATAAGCCTCTCTTCGATAAATGCAAGCGATCTGGCAGTAGATGTCTTAGAAGATGTAGCGGCAGTATCCGCAGAACCTAATATAGATGATAATGGGGTTCGATTATCGATTGCGAAACGCATACAGGAGAGGTTGATTATTAAAAAATTTACATAAAAAATAAAAGGATATATGTGCAAAACTTGAAGTAAATAATTCTTTTTTAAATTTGCCAAGATTTTTTGATGCGGTCACTTTACTTTGGTTTTAAATCAACATTTCTGAATTTTCAAACATACCTAAAACTAAATTTTAGGGAAACTTAATTACCAAATTTGATCATCATATTACAAAAATTGTTTGAACAATTTTAAAGTTTTAATTTCGTTATTGAAAAAATACTTAAAACTCTTTTAACGCACTTGTATTTCAATTATTCGGACTGAAAAATAAAATTGATATCTGCAAAATTTTAAGAGTTTTAAACACTTTACTCTTAGTTTTTCGATTAACCCATACAGGCCCTCATTAAATCATTAAACAAATGTATGAAGATAATTAAAACCCTTTCGAAACTAAATTTTTATTAGAGCCAGGAAAAAAATATTTTTGATTGTTATAATATGGTCTTGGCTTAAGTATGACAATTCTAAAATTTTCGAAAAGAAATTCCATAAAGCTATTCGAACTTGCAAATTTGGGTTGTATGGGAGCTACCACTCCCCCTTGTCCAACTCCCAATAAAATGTCATCACAGAAACGGCACGTGTAAATTGTGGTCGAATACCTAATTTCGAGGCTGAGCGACCTATACCTCTAAAGCTATTCCACGTCACTCATTTTTTATATATTTGTGGGCGTTAAAATGGGGTGTGGCCATTTTTTTCTGAAACCATCTCGTAATCAAAGCAAATCCACTGCCAAAATTTGAGATCAATCGGACCAGTAGTTTCGAAGTCTTTCGATCTTTTCTTAAAAGTAGACGTACACTCAAAGAAATATTCTTGGTAAAATTGATACACAACTTTTGTTAATTCCTAACAAAACCAAAGTGTCCAATCAATTCAATTTTATCAATAATGCATTATTTTTTCGTCAATTCAAAAGAAACTTTATCCATTTGATTAAAAACAGCAACAAATTCAATGCGTTGTTTTGAAGAAATTGTTTTACTAGCTTGAAATACAAGTTTGTTAACTTGATTTAAGCTTATTCACGCTGACAGACTCGTCAATCAATCGGAATAAAATTTCATTATTTTAATAAATAGTTTTAGCAAACTACTTTGTTCGATTGATAAATAGATTTCCATTCAAAATGATAAAATTGATTATCAATTTCAAAAAAACTTTCATGACAACAGAAAGAAATGCTTAGTACTGTTGCAAGCAAATAGTGGCGAGATAAAATTCGGGAAAGCATAAAAGTCCATTGCAATTTTTTAAGTGTGTGGAAGCTAATTACCCTTTACATTATTATACCAACAGTAAATGTGATCTTGTGACATAAACTTTTATTGTGTTCAAGTACACCAATTATGCCACAATGCAACTTCGACATATGAGGAACTTCTACATTTTTGGCCGAGTTTCTAAATGCATTTATCATTAGCGGTAATTTCAAATGGAGTTATTTTCCAATGAATTCGGCAGGAGTTTTGATTATTTATTTATTTGCATTACATAATTATTTATTTCCATTATTTGTTGAGATTATCCGTGCTATTCGTTATTAGTGCTGTTCACTATAAAAATTCGCAATGTGAACAGCAATGTTAACAATACTGTGATTAATAATAATGTAAACAGCGCTAATAACAGATAGCATGGATAATATCAACCTTTGTGAACTTCATAATTGTATTTATAAGTAATGTACTTATTATATATAAAATGTAATATGTTTATTATACACAAAATATAATAAAATCTTTTTATCAGAACAATAAAACATTTTAGTATTATTGATAAAAAATATATATTCAACAGAAAAGCCTTTTTCTATTCAACAAACCATTTTTTAATGTTGAAATATTCTGTAGTTATATTGACAGATTTGTTTTATCAAATCAACAATTAAAGCACGATATTCGTGATAAAGGCGTATATCAAATTGAAGATCCATTTATCAAATCAACAAAATTATATTTTGTCAATATGATTTCAACTTATTACCTTAAATCCAATTGACAAAAACTTTTGTTGACTGTATATTGACAAAATATTTATCAACTAAACCTAGGAATTTGTCAATATGAACAAATACTTCTTTGAGTGTAGCGATAGTGTGCCCACGCCCATTTTTAGTATAAATTCCGACAGTTTTCATACGAACTTAGCTACAAAATTTTTGTTTAATACGACCAAAACCGTCTCAAATATAACATTTTTATTGATTTGTGGGCGGAAAAAAGTGGTGTGGAAAAATTTTATTGTTTTAAACCTTCGCGTAGTAATTACGAATAAATCCGTAGAAGGAAGTATACAATTTGGTCCAAGACGTTTTCAAGTTTTTAGCATCCGAAAAAATTACGATTCATTTTTATATATGGGTGAAAAGTATACAGTGACCAAAAAAATTAAACCTTATTACAAACTTATTATTTGATATTATCTAAAAGACACATATTAATTTTAATAATTTAATCAATTTATGTATAAATTCATTTACCATGATGATCAAATCTTTTGCACTGTTTCACAAATGTAGCTTTTCTTTTTCGTAAGTGCCTATATATGTATATGTTAATGTTATATGGTGGAGATGCGTACTGCGACCTAAATGAGATCTATTGTACCTCCTTCTAAAAGCTCTGCTGGGTTTGCGGATTACAGAATTTCAAACCTATTTATCTAATGAATTTGAGAATATTCTTTGGTTCAAAAGATGAACCCTGCTCTAGACTCAGCTCATAGTTCCCCAGAGCTAGTTTACGTCTGCGAGCCACGGCATCGCAGTTTGTAATTAGGTGTATTGCAGTCTCCTCCGCTTCTTCACAGAAACGGCAGTTACTATCAGTTTCTATACCTAATTTCATCAGGTGGTTTTTGGGTTTACAGTGTCCTGTAAGGAACCCCGTTAGAATCCTTAGATTCGGTTTGCCTAAGCTTATGCACAATTTTGCTCTCCGAGTGTTAAAATCTCTGAGGAGCAATTTGGATTTTCTTAGCTTTGGGAGGCTTTTCCAGAGGTTTGAACGTTTATGCCTCTCCTCCCTTCTTAGTTCTTCTTTTATAGAATGTGTGCCCAATCCGCAGAATGGTTCTGGTCCTATAAATTTTGTGGCTGCACCCTGTCGCGCTAGACCATCGGCTTCTTCTTTACCCAGTATTCCTTTGTATCCTGGGACCAAAAGTATAGTAACAGTGTTATTCTTGCCTAGTTCGTTGAGTTTTGTTAGGCATTTTCATGTTATTTTCGATGATATCTTACAGGAAAGTAATGGTTTGATTGCTGCTTGGCTGTCTGGCATCACAATTATATCCTGACCTTTGTATTTACGGTCCAGATGGAATTGTGTACACAGCTGTATTGCTAGGATTTCCGCTTGGAAGATACTGGGTGTTGTCCCCATAGGTTCAAAGTTCTTGGTTCTTGGCCCGTATACCCCTGCGTCTATACCTTCCAATGGCTTGGACCTATCTGTATACCATAATATACTGTGTGGTTTCTTGACTTGCGATATCATCTCGCTGTCCCACTCTTTCTTGGTACTAAGCTTAATTTCGAAGTGTTTTTTCGAAGTTGTAACTTTTTACTATAACGTCTCTTGGTAGATCGATGTAGGGAGTGTGCTTTGCAATATCCTCCTTCTCTCTACTGCTGATAGTTTTTCCTAAACCTGTCTCTCTTTTGAAATGCATAACAGATTTCGCTTGGCTACTCCCTTTATGACAAGGTGTAAGGGTGTTAGGTCCAAAATTACTTCTAGTGCTGCTGTAGGGCAGGTCCTCATGGCCCCTGTGATGCATACAAAGGCCAGTCTCTGCACCTTTGTTAGCATATTCCTCATTGTGGTTAGCTTGGTTCTCTCAGCCCATGCTATTGCACCATAGGTGAGGATGGGTCTCACCATCATGGTATACATCCAGCGGAGAATTGTTGGGTTACAGCCCCAGCTTTTCCCCGCCAGGCTCCTGTATACCATGAGTGCGCGCGTCGCTTTGTTTATAGTTACCTCTGCATGTCTTCTCCAGAAAAGCTTTGAATCTAGTGTAAGTCCCAGGTACTTTACTTCTCCTTTGAAGGGAATTTCAGTGCCATCCATTCTCATTGCTCGGAGGTTTGGCAGGCTTCTTTTGTTAGTAAAAGGTACTATGGTGGTTTTCGCTAGGTTGATAATTAATCCCACTTTGTTGCACCATTCCTTTGTTACTGACAGTCCTCTCTGTATCAGGTTACAGAGTGTATCCTCGAACTTATCTCTCGCTATTAAAGCGATGTCGTCTGCGTAACCCTGACATTTTATGCCATTCTCGGTTATCATCGTTAATAATTCGTCCACAACAAGACTCCACAGCAGTGGAGAAAGGACTCAGCCTTGTGGGCAGCCTTTTGTTGTTTTGATTCTTATAGTGGTGTTGCCCACTTTTGTTTCTGCAGTTCTAGTGCTAAGCATTTGGCATATCCATCTGCTGAGCATATCATTTACTCCTTTTTTGTATAAAGACTTCTTCACAGCCTCGTGAGAAGTATTATCAAAGGCTCCCTCTATGTCTAGAAAGGCACAGAGACCCCTACGACGAGTGACAATCTTGAAGCGATGTAGGGGCTTAAGCTACATGACGCAATGCTGTCGGCGGGAGCAGTTCCTCCCTGTAGGGCATAACCCTACAGCCTTGTGGAGCCTGCATTTTTTGTGGTCTTGTGGGAAACTAAAAGTTACTCCCCCTAATCCAGGGTGTCATGCGTACCGTGCCCATTGGATAGTTTGCAGTCAGGGGGTATACCGACTGTATTGGAACGGCGCCTTCACGATAACAGGCCGCCTCGTAAAGTAACTGTGGCCTTACCATGGTATGCGGGCTCTGGCATGGTCGACCACCCTTTCCCAGCCATAACAATTACACTGCGACGTTTTTGTCCTCGGACATGAGCTACCGGTCGAACCAAAGAATATGAATACAACTAAAAAACAAAAACACAACAAACTTGGAACAGAGATTCCAAGGAGAAAAGCAGGTCAAAAACAGGGCACCAAACTTATGAGTAATCCTCCTCCGCCAACCAGAACTCAAGTCAATAGGACTTCACGCAGAAGTAATCAGGTGGATCATAAAATCCATAAAGATGATCACAGACACTGCAGAACACAGATTAGGAGGAAACCGTACGGCAGAGATCGAGTGGAGCATAATATCCACAACGATCAAAGGCCTAGTACGAGCCACCAAAGGAAAACTGCGAGCCCCAGGAGATAACACCAAGCGGACTAGACGACCCACTAAGAGTTGGTCTAAGTGGAGCGGGTGTAAGATGGTATCTGCGCTATCTATAACAGGTTCTGGCACCCGAAGTAGCTCGTGAAAAAGCATTAGAGCATCGGGGGAATCACCGGCTTACCAGAGACAACGAAGAAGAGTTGTAGCGAAATAACGCCTCCTCAACGTCCAGAGAGCAAGAAGGTAAAAAAAGCTCCTGGAAGTAACAGAAGGTCAGAGCCTGGGGTTAAGTTACCCAAGCCAGAACCACAGAAAAAGAGGACCAGCTATGCCAGCATAACCAAAGGCATCCAAATTGCGGTCCTGCCCAAAGATAACCCCGGCAAATGCTTAGTCCGGATGAGCTCTCGGAGCTAGAAGAAGCCATACTGAGCGAAGTAGTGAAGGGCTGGTCCACCAAGCTATAGTTTGAGGAAATTCACTTCCGTCCGGGCATGTTACTGGTTGACTGTTCGAATCCCTCAACAGAAGAATGGCTGCGAGCATATGGTCTCAATACAAAGTATTGAAAGATACTGAGCTCTAAGGATGAGGGAAGCGGGTAAATACGGGTACTAACGTTTTCAATAGATAGGGAGTCACTTGAAACTATCAAGTCACGGGGCTCAACTATCAGCTTCTGCTTTGGAACCATTCCAGTGTTGGGCACAAAATCGCCCCCAACGACCAAACTGTCCATAGCAGCAACATCCAAAGCTGCAGCGCACACAGCTGCAACATCAACAGTAGTAACGTCCACAGAAGCTACGTCTGTAACTCCCAAAGAAGGGAAAGACGCAACGCCACAAACACAAATAACTGGTGAAGTTGTCACGGAGAAATTCGCCTCCGTCTCGGTCATCAACGCAACACCTTCAATCGGAGATCAGGCAGAGTTCATGAACCCCGCCGCTCTCTCGATTGATGGTAGTAAAAGCGAACCTTCAACAGAGGTAGGAGTAACGCTGCCTAAAGAAGAACGGGGCAGCAGCCCGGTGCTATGACGATCGGCACAGTAACCAGCACGTTGCGCTTTGCGGCATTTAAACTGCATCGCACCTTCTTTCGGAGTCTGGTCAGCTCAGCGCTCCACCAAGGAGTATGTTTTGTTCTTGCCTTGTGTCCTGTTGGACAGCTAGATTCGTAGGCATTATATACTACATTGTTCACCTGCTCTACAAAGCATTCAAGTTCTAGGATGTTACTAATTCTACTCCTAGCTTTTATGTTCTGTAGGTTTTCTTTCAGGGTGTTGGTGTATGTGTCCCAACTGGTATTTTTTGGGTTTCTTTTGGGTTCTATCTCTTAACATTTTGCCCCAAGTCTAAACTCTATTAGTCTATGGTCAGATATTGAAGGTTCCATTGATACCCACCATTCCTTAATCATATCCCCAACATCTGGGTTTCCTATGTTGAGATCTAAGACCTCTTCTCTAGCCCTTGTCACAAAAGTAGGTGTTACCCCCACATTGAAAAAGTCTAGGTTACTACTTAAAAGAAATTCTAAAAGGTACTCACCTCTGGTGTTGCCGTCGGTGCTTCCCCAAATTGTGTGGTGTGCTTTGGCGTCACAGCCGATGAGTATTGGTAGTTGCTCTTTCCTGCAGTGCTCCACAAGTCGTTTTATCTCCACTAGGGGAATGTTCAGATCGTCCCCAGGAAAATAAGCGGATGCGATCACTATGGCGCTGTGCTCGCCATCAGTTTCGATGTGAGTCTCGACAACTGATAGATCCCGCGTCATAAATTCTGAAAGACAAATATAATTAGAATTTTTCTGCATTAGGATACATGCTCTGGGATTGATTGATATGTATATATTATGAGCTTAACAATTATTAACCTATTGACTTAAACAATGCCTAAGAAAAAACAAATAAAATTTAAATTACTTTATTTTTTATTTAGCATATCTAAAGCATTAATTAAAATTAACATCCTCTAAGGATAGCAGTCTTCAAATTTCATTTTGTACTGTTTTTAATTTAAAAATAAAATTAAATATATTTAATAACAGTAGACAAATTTATGGGTCACCATTTGTTAGGTTAAGGTACAAAGGTGACCCTTTGTTAGGTCCTTTGATCACAATGCTGATGTCGTTGGTTGAGTTTATGCTGGATCCCAGACAAACGAAGTCCTTCACAACCTCGAAGGAGGTATTGTCAACTGTAACGTGGGTTTCAAGACGCTGGGACTGTTTGTTTATTGACACCAAGTATCTGCATTCTCTGACAGACCCATTCGATTTGACTAAGAAGAATAACTTTAAGCACGATTTTTCTTGAAACATACTTTTTCAAAACTGGCTACACTACTGAAAATAATCTAATCGACCAATGAAATTTTTTTTTAATCTGTTGCTATTGTAATTCTACATATCTTTTACCAAAATTAGCGTCTTTGGAAAATTTTTTTTGGTTTTACACGCAACAATATGGTTAAATATAATGTAAATTTTTTCCAATTTTTTTCCACGCTTCGTAATTTTCTTAATTTTCCATTTTGGTAAAAGATGTGCATTCAAGATTCTTTCTTCGAAAGCAATTTATTTTTAGGCGATCAACGTGATGATGTAAAATTAACATGCAAATTAAATTTTTTGCTTATGTAATAAAATTTTTTAGAAAACATCTTCTAAAATATGCCTTAATTTTAACAGCTTTGACCTAAAACCTCCCTTAAATTATATGCTATAATACATTCAAATTAAAATAAAAAAGTCAATATATTTAAGTAAAAAATAAATACAATACCCTTTCTATTTAGAGCTCAGTAAAAATATTCCTTATTTTGATCAAAATTAGATCTTTATGAAATTAAAGCATTAATAGTTTTATCTCCTAACATAGACCTTAATTTATTGCATATAAGACCTGCAGAGAAGAAGCACCGCTCCGCCTCAATGCTTGTTAGTTCGATCGATGATGGTTGAAAGGGGGATATATGTAATGGTAGTTTGAAAAATTGTATTAGATATTAAAAAAATTGTTTTCAACAATCCCGGGATTCGAATCGAATAATCCCGGGATATTCGGGTTTTAACAAAGATCGGGATCCCGAGATCCTGGAATTTTGGTATTCCGGAATTGTCATCCCTAGCTCGTACGTTCATTCCTAACGAAGCAAATTAAGCGATGAAAAGTTAACAACTGCCATGGTCGCACGGATAAGCCCATGAACTGACACTCACTCGGCCGAGGTTCAAGTCTCCGGATAATGGTAATTTTTCATTTCAATTTAATTTAATGTTAATAATACACGTAGAAATCTATTAGCTGAATTTGTATATGTAATTAATCAAGACTTGCGCTTTTTTCTCAGCTACTTCAAAATTACGCTATATTTCAGCTGAAAAATTGATCCTGAATACCAAGTATACTGAGGCTTGATTTAAGTAATTTTTTAATGGAATATTAATTTTGATATTGCAGGAAATATAAGCTTGAAATTAAGAAAATTTCGACTGGAATATTTATTTTAATATAGCAAAAAATATTGTTTTGAGGCTATATTTTCTGGAGTAGGAATTTTGATAGCTCAGCAAATATCAGTTTGATTTAAGTAGATTTTGACTGGAATATTTATTTTGATACTTCAGAAAATAATTTTGTTGATTTAAGCTTATATTCGCTGAGCACTATCTGTGGCCGCGATTTTCTTAATCCCTAATGAATATGAGTATATTTTCCTAGCCGTGTACTAAGAGCAGAATATGCTTGATCCAAGTAAACAATTTGCTGAAAACGAGAATAATTTGCTCGATTGAAAAAGATTGGTTTTTGTAGAATTGAAAACAATTTGCTTCATTCAAAAAACAATTTTATTAATATTAGAATGCTTTGTTTTTTTTTAAAGAAAAGAATTTGCTTAATCCATGTAATCAGTTCTGAAAATTTTTTCTGCAATTTAAGGCCTCATTTCATGAAAAAGTATGTAACGAATAATGCCTAATTTGATTTGTAGATTTTTTTTTACAGAATTGCTTTTTTTAAAATTTCAAACCTTTTTATTTTTTCAACTATTTTTTTAAAAGTGCATTTTTGAATGATCAAACATATTTGTTCGAATTTGTGAGTTATTTCATTTTTCTTTGGAGTTATTTAATTTTTCTTAGGAGTTATTTAATTAATCTAAGGAGTTATTTAATTTATCTTGGGAGATATTTCGTTGATTTTATTTTTATTGGGAGTTACTTCATTGGGAGTTATTTAATTGGGACTTATTTAATTGTTGGTTTGGGAGTTATTTAATTTTCTTTGGGAGCTATTTTATTTTTTTGGATTTGGGACTTATTTCCATTCTCTTGAAAGTCATTTCATTGGGAGTTATTTCACTTCGCCTATTTCACTTCTCCAATTTAAATAGCACCTAAATAGCTCCCAAGTGAAATTAAATATCTCCCAACCAAATATTTTGTGACTTATTTCGTTCTAAAATTTTTTGGGAGTTAATACATAATTGGGAGTTATTTCATAAAAAATGAAACAATTCCCAATAAAAACGAAAAACTCCCAATTTTTTGGGAGTTGTTGAAAATTAAATAACTCCCAAAAATGTAGGAAAATTTTTTGGGAATTTTTTTTAATTTTTTTTCATTGGGAGTTATTTCACTGCTCCTCAAATGTCGACACAGTTGCGATATAAATGGTTGATAAGTATTTAAAAATTCAGTTGGAGGCAGAAGTTGCACATCTTTTAAAAATTAATTTTCAAATTAAAATGTAATTAACAATTCATAAACATAAAATTTTACGCAAGTTCTCTGAAGTCGATTACCTCTGATTGTGGTAGGTTATGAGTAAAATATTTAAATTTTATTTTCAAATCTGAAATTTTAAAAAACTGTAATTTGCACTACAAGTCATTTAAAAAAATGTAACCCTGTGTAAAAAACTATAATTTACAGATAAAACTGTGAATATGGCAACGCTGACAATAGCACAAAGCACCAACACTTTCGTATGCTTATTTGGCACACATTGGCGACAGTGATCTAGAACGTAGATTTTGTTTTCTAGCGCAGTGGTCATCAGCGCCTTACAGTCCAACCTAAATTGGTGCGCTATGCGTTGCGTTTAAAAGCGCCATACTTCCACTCTTCAAACAATTTTTGGAGATCCCTGAATGCATATTTAAGGGTACTTGTCGGTACAACCTATACTAGAATTATTAATTTTTGCTTAGTTATAAGAATTTAGCGCTGAAAAATAAAAGTACGCTGTCATTTACATTTCATTCGATTCATATGATTTTTGCCAGTAGCGGAGGCAAATTATAACCAAAGTTAATAATTTTAGTATAGGTTGTGGCGAGAAGTTCCATTGTTAACATGCACTTTGATTTTTTTACGCTACCTAGCGGGAAGAAATTGCACTAAGCCCAAAAATTTTTTTTTGGTATTGTTTTTGTATACTGACGAAAAAAATGTCCAGTCACTATGTATATTCACAAGAAATGTTTTAAATTGAGTTTGTTTTTATTTTTTCCAAAGTGCAATATCACTTTAATTTAATAGTATTTTAAATAACTTACTGCGTTTGATTAAATCAAGAAAATATATTCTTGATTCAAGTCTTGTTTGTAATGGCGCTTGTCGCAAAAATTTATTATTTCCGTATATTAAATTATTTTTACTATTGCAAAAGCTCTTGTTTAGATACTTCTGTCTGTTGTGCCATCTATTTGTCAAAAAAAAATATAACTCAGTATAAAGCTCATTGCTACATACGTATTTACCTCCAAACTTTTATCAATTCCCTTTTTCAACGGAAATAGTCGGCCAATGCCACAACTTTTGGTGCATGTGACTTCTGGCTCATCAAAAAAAAAAAATTTCTCGATCTTTTCCTATCTGGCTACGTAAGGCGAATGATCAATTCTTCTAAATTGCGCTACTTTATTGCACTAAGTGCAAATATATTAAAATAAATAATAATATTAAAGTTTTTTCTAAATGACCTTGTTATTTATTATGTTGATTTTATATGATTTAAATACAAATTCTAAGTGTTTGATAGTTAAAATCATGCTTGATTTTAAATACAAATTCTGTTGTTTGACAGTTGAAAATCGTTTATTAAGCTTTAGGTCAAGGTTAAAACAATTATTTGTTCTAACGAATCTTTCCAAAGAAACAACAACAACGTTTTCAATATGAAAAAGAAAAAATCACTAGCTGATTTTATTGCAATTTCTGCCCTGCTAAAGGCTTCATCAGAAATCTTTGTGATACGCCATGCAAGCGCGCATTAGCGCAATGCACCACACAGGCGATGAGATTTTAAGTGTCAATTTCTCAGTTGTTCTCCCATTTCATATTTTAATGTTTGTTGTTGTATTTTTGCTTTACCTTAGTCCTTGTGCTTATGTTATTAAAATGGAGTCCAACAGTCTGTTTCAAGTCTTCCACAAACAAAGCATGGTTACTGAAGTTGTTTAGCTTACTTTAGTAATTTAAAATCAAGTATGATTTAAACTATCAAACATTTAGAATTTGTGTTTCAATCATATAAAATCAACATAATAAATTACAAGGTCATTTAGAAAAAAATTTAATGAAATGGTACAGCACGACCAAACAGAAACAGGAAATTTCACTTTATAACAGGCAATTTACAATTAATTGTTCTAACCATGCCCTAAAGCTCAATAAACGATTTTAAGTTATCCAACAACTAGAATTTGTATTTAAAATCAAGTATGATTTAAACTATCAAACATTTAGAATTTGTATTTTTATCATATGAAATCAACATAGTTAATAATAATAAGTTTTTGTAACTAAATAATCGTTAGTAAGATTTCTAGCAGTAAAATTGGAAATAAGCTGGGACTCTGCAAATTCTTCATGTAAGTGCTGATATAAATTTTCTTTATTTATATAAGAGAACAAGTTCTCTTTTTGTATTACAGACATAGAGTTGCACAAATGTTTTCTACAAAGTTTACTTATTTCTATAAAAAAAAATTCTAGATAAACTCTGAATCTAATTTTGAAGAAGTTTATTAAAATTCCCTCTTTTCTTCTATTTATTTATGGATTATTCTAATACCAATCCAACTAAAGGCAAATAATAATTCCTTAAAATTTAAATTTTTCTACATAACTAATTAGTTTGATTATGTAGATTAACACATATTTCATGGTTCATAAAAATTTCACTCAAGATATAATTTTCATATCGTTTACTTGAGTTTACTTGCAATGGACAGAAGATAGAATGGTCAGCTAAACGTGGAGAGCAGTCATTACTCGACAATCTAAGTTATAACCTCGATATTCTGACCACGCGTGTTAAGAAAAACAAATAATAGCTAAAATATAAGTTCGAAAAACTAAAACCGACTACTAAAAATCACGCTCTAAAAAGTATGAAACAAGAAAATTTTCTCATCTGAAATTTTTATGCATAAACTATTCAATGTTTTTGTTTATTAAATAAACAACTTACACATTAGCAGCCCGATTCCGAATGATTTTTCCCGGGGAATTGGAAAAGGGAGATGAAGATATCACATTTTTTTATACTAATGCATATCGACGGTTGATAAACAAATTGGCATTAAAAATTTCCAGAATGATTTTGCACTTGATCTTAAAAATTTTCCGATTCCCCGGGAAAAATCATTCAGAATTGGGCTGATATATTTTATTGTATTTTATACATATTCATAGTGATATTCAGAAGATATCCGTAGACGCATGCCTCCTCATATACCATATGTGGTTTTATGACGCCCTCTAGACGTATGGTGATATGTCGTACTCTTGATACACTTTGTCCTAAAGTTTATGATCGCTTACCACTGTTGCAATATTTTGTTTTGTTAGGATAGGTGGCATATTTCCACGGATATATTCTGAATATCACTATGAATATGTATAAAATATAATAATATATATTATGTGAAAGTTGTTTATTTAATAAACCAAAAAACATTGAATTGTTTTTACATACAAATATCAGATGAGAACGTTTTCTTGTTTCATACTTTTTAGAACGTGATTTTTAGTAGTCAAGTTCTAGTTTTTTGAGCTTATATTTTTATTTCAATTATTTTTGGGATACAATTTTTACATATTCGAAAGTATTAACTACTTATTAATTATTTGATGATCAATTTATAAACAAAGATGCTTGTTATGGCACTTACACTTTTTTTAGTGCATGACTTTATGTCCTATAGAAGGCATCACATTCAATTAAATGTGACGCCACCAAGTCTATAATAAGCGGACTAAAAGAAAACGCTTCCAACGATACCTGATTTATCAAATTATGATAAATAATTTAGAAGATAGGAGTTTAGTTAATTTTCTGTCCTCTAGAGGACACTTTCTTCTATTTAATGTGACACCATATAGCCTTCTTATTAAAGCTTTAAATCAGCGGACGTGAAAAACGCTTTCAACAATACCTCATTTGTTAATATATGATAAGTATTTTAGAAGTTAGTGGCTTAGTCCACTTTCTGTACTCTAGAGGGCGCCATATTAAATTAAATTTTACGTCACATAGCCCTTAACCAGCGGACGGTCAAAACGTTTCCAACGATACCTCATTTGTTAAATTCTGATAAGTAGTTTAGAAGTTAGGGGTTTAGTTGGTTTTCTGCCTTCTGGAGGGCACCATATTGATCGACGGAAGGCATTCTTCCAGTGTATTGGATGTACGCACGATCCGTGGTGCAAACATTGACTCGGATAACTATCTTGTTGCAGCCAAGATTCGTACACTTCTGTGCGCAGCTAAGAATACACGCAACCCTACACAGAGAAAGCTAGACGTCGACAAGCTGCAATCGAAACAGACAGCTGATGCTTTCGCCACTCGACTCTCACTCCTGCTTCAAAGCACTCCTCCAATCGATGATATATGCGCGCAGTGGACACACATTTCCAACTCCATGCGTGCGGCTGCTGAAGAGGTGATTGGCTACCACCGCCCTCGCCGAAACCAGTGGTACGACCAGGAGTGTCGCGACGCCAATGCAGAGAAAGACGCCGCCTACAAAGCCACCCTGCAGTCGGTCGTAACGCGCGCTGCTAAAGAGCGATACAAAGAAAAGAGGAGGGAAGAGAGACGTATTTTCAGGCGGAAAAAAGAGAGATAGATGAAAAGCGCGAGCAGGAGAAGATTGAGATGTATGGTGACAGGAATGAGGCCCGAAAATTTTTTCAAAAAATATGACGCCTTGCCGATGGTTTTAAAACCGGTGCCTCTTCCTGCAAGGATGAAAACGGGAATCTAGTGACAGATGTCCAGAGTACATTGACGTTATGGAGGGAACACTTCTCTAAGCTTCTAAATGGCGACGCTGACAACAATCCCGCCAATAGAGATGATGTTCCGGAAACCCCAATTTCGGATGACAGCGTCGAGGTTCCGCTGCCCGACTATGATGAAGTTCTGACAGCTATAGATCGGCTTAAAAATAACAAAGCCGCGGGAGCTGATGGATTACCTGCTGAGCTGTTTAAGAACGGAGGCGAAGCTCTACTTAAATGCATTCACGAGCTTCTATGCAGAATATGGTCGGAAGAATGCATTCCGAACGATTGGAATCTCAGTGTGCTCTGCCCAATCCACAAGAAAGGCGATCCCACTATCTGCCAATTATCGTGGAACAAGCCTTCTTAATATCGCATATAAGGTTCTGTCGAGCGTTTTATGTGAAAGATTGAAGCCCATTGTAAACAAACTAATCGGACCTTATCAGTGTGGCTTCAGACCTGGAAAGTCCACCATCGACCAGATTTTCACGCTACGACAAATCTTGGAGAAGACTCAAGAAAAACAAGTCGACACCCACCATCTTTTTGTCGACTTCAAAGCCGCCTTCGACAGCCCAATAAGAAAGCACCTGTACTAAACCATGTCTGAACTTGGTATTCCTGCAAAACTAATACGACTTTGCAGGATGACACTGAGCAACACCAGCGGCGCATTTCAAATCGGGAAGCACCTCTCCCCACCATTTATTACCAAACGAGGTTTCAGACAAGGTGATTCCTTATCGTGCGACTTTTTCAACCTAATGATGGAAAAGATCATCCGAGCTGCTGATCTGAGACGTAGTGGGACAATATTCTACAAGAGTGTTATGCTGCTTGCGTATGCTGATGACATCGATATCATTGGCCATAATACGCGCGAAGTCAGTGCAGCATTTTCCAGATTAGAAAGAGAGTCAAGTCGAATGGGTCTGGCAGTAAATGCAGATAACACGAAATACTTAGTGTCAACAAACAAACAGTCCCAGCGTCTTGAAACCCACGTTACCGTTGACAATACCTCCTTCGAGGTTGTGAAGGACTTCGTTTATCTGGGATCCAGCATTAAATCAACCAACGACATCAGAATTGAGATCAAATGAAGAATAATTCTTGCCAACGGGTGTTACTTTGGGCTCAGTAGGCAATTGAGAAGCAGAGCCCTCTCTCGATGAACGAAAATCACGCTCTTTAAATCGCTCATCATGCCCATCCTACTTTATGCAGCACAAACCTGGACGCTGAGCAGTTCAGATGAAAAGACTTTAGGAGCATTCGAGAGAAAGATTCTTCGTAAGATCTACGGACCAATCTGCGTCAATGGCGAGTACCGAATAAGGTGAAATGATGAACTGTATGAGCTGTACGCTGACATCGACAAAGTCAAGCGCATTAAAATCGATTGGCTTCGCTGGCTTGGTCATGTTCAGCGCATGAAAGACGATGATTCAGTGAAGAAAACATTAGTAGGTACGATATGAGAGTTCTGGCTCAGGATTCAGGATTTTGCCATCAGCGCCGTATGCGATGGAATGGAGAACTATTACAATAGGTAAGCGGTTTGTGTCTATAGTATAGGAAAAAATGTTAGGTTTGTGTTTATAATATCATGTGTTAGTGTGTTTTGTATAGAAGAATAAGAGAATTTTTAATGTGGTTTGTGTCTATAGTATAGGAAAAAATGTTAGGTCTGTGTCTATAATATATTCATCTAGTGAATATCATGTTGTTAGTGTGTTTTGTATAGAAGAATGGGAGAATTTTCAATGTGGCTTGTGTCTATAGTATAGAAAAAATGTTAGGTTTGTGTTTATAATATCATGTGTTTGTGTGTTTTGTATAGAATAATGAGAGAATTTTAATGTGGTTTGTGTCAATAGTACAGAAAAACAAAATAGTTGTGTGACTATAGTATATTCATCTAGTAAATATCATGTGTTCATATGTATAGTAGTCTACAACAGATCAATGTAATGAATTGAGGTATTAAACTGCTGTTGCTGTTGTTGTTGTTGTTGCTGTTTGCTGTTGTTGTTGTTGTAGATATCAATTCCTTCGAGAACATTCTGGAACATTCTAGAAGCTTAGCAATAGGGTTAATCTTTTTGATAATAAACTATTGTTTTTTTAATGTAAATTAAATTTACATATAAATGAAATAAAAAAAAAACCCATTAAAACTTTGAGTAATGTATTTCTAGACGTCTATTTTTTTTGATAATAAAATTCAATAGGGATTATCATGTGTTTGTGTGTATTATAGTCTACAACAGGCTAATCTAACGAATTGAGATTAGTATGTTGTTGTTGTTGTTGTTGACGTTGCTGTAAATTTAAACTGATATGCAAACCCTACATATTAATGAAAAAACATAGACACTTAGATTTAAGTGCTTATAAAGGTTAAAAAAAACCCCCATAAAAATTTATATGTATATGAAAAGAACATGAGAATTGATTTTTACGTATATTTTATTTATTTCAAATATATTTTGAAAACAAAAATTGTAAACATAAATGACCGCAATTTATTGTATTAAAATTGTGTAATCTATTATAATTATAACTAATCTTTTCTCCTAAATATTTTATAATTTCCTTTGGCGGCTGTAAGTTTCCAAAGCTATCAAAATATTCAATGTCATTTTCAGTTTTCCAATATGCTACCCAATGTGTACCGGGTCCCTTTGAAATATCCAGATTGATTATCCCGCATTCTTTTTTAAATGGTTTACTTGGTAGAGTGTCACACATAAACACACCCCTAAAATGTGGGATATCTTTAGCATATTTCCTTAAGGCGAATTTACACATTTCACTAAAAACGATGATAGTGAAAGTTGAACGATGACAGTGAATCAATTTTTAATTTACACTATTCAAAGTGTAAATTTGAAATTTGATGGGTGATTCGATGTTGAATGTCAAAATATATTCGTTGGCTGATTAATTTTATTGAGGTATTAAAAAAATTAAATAAATAAAAGCTATTCAGCAATTAAATAAAAAAATATAAACTTTCTGCTTGCAATTATGTTAACACCTTTCAATTGTGTTTTAGTACGAATGACATATCAGTTCGGTTTGCTTTCACTTTCATCAAAAGTAGGAAGACCTTCTACTTCTTTTACTGTTCAATGTGGATGACAATCATCTTCATTTTAAAGATGAAACTCAATTTACATTTTACATATCAGATGATTCATTCAAAGTGAACGATGATAGTGAATCGTGTAAATTCGCCTTTAGATCTACATCAGAAAGGGCTCTTTTAGGTAGCTTCTTTAAAAATTTTGTTGATAAGGTTTTAAGTATAGTCCCAATCCTTTTTTATAGGGTTTTAGGAACATGCCTTTACCCATTGCAATAGCTTCCATTTTACTATTATGACGTTTTGCTTCAGCCAGCTGTTCCTTTCCATTTTTAGCTGCATTTATTGCTTTTGTAATACCAGATACTCCACCAGTTAGACCGCCAAGTGCACCAAGTGCAGCGAATATAGGTGCAAGTGGGAGAAAACCTCCAGATTTAGGTAGTGGTATTACTCGAGGAGTTATTATTAAAGATTTTTTTCCTCTGAATATGTTATTAGCAACTTTTCGTGAAATTTTAATAGCATCATCCAAGTTTTTTGTTTTCTTTATTTTTAATTTAGCACTTTTTAATGCATGTTTAAATAGTCGATGTCCATTTACTTGAGGCGATCTCTTAGTTTTACTATTTACATTCCCCATACCAAATTTTGTTTTTGCTTTCATTACGTTAGTAACAAACCAAGCGTTTGATTTTTCTATAAGACTACTATCACTTGCTTTTACTCTTTGCCAAGCTTTTTCAGCTAAATCTCTATCAGCAATATGTCTTTTTTCTAAATCTTTGGTGTTTAAGTATGCTATATCGTGTTGTCTACAAGCGGTATCTAAAGGATTGATTCCTTGGTCACCTCTAGCTAAACGTTTCTTTAATTTTGTACCAGGTCCACAAAATTGATATCCAGGTAAATGTAATTTAATAGGAAGTTTATCGATGATTTTATTAAGAATACCTTTCCTTTATCTTTTTATCTTTTTATCTTTTTATATCTTTTTGTATAAGACTGTCATAAGTATTTATAGTTTTCTAATTAGATGATGAAAGTAAAGTGATTGAAAACCAATAAAATGGTTTTTTTATATATGATATTGCTTAGTAGTTTTCATGATGCGTTTCCTAAAACAACATTTATCAATTAACGTAAAGAATATCGATTCAAAGATAAATTCATCAAAGAGAATACGACATAGTTCATTACTACCGAACACTATTTGAGCTCTTATTGTTGGACCTTCAAATTGTGGAAAAAAAAATGTGATGATAAGTCTGATTGAAAGTCCTAATGGACTGAAATTTAAAAATATTTACTTATACTCAAAGTCAACAGAACAATCAAAATATAAGTACTTGAAGCTGTTAATTAAACCCATTAAGGAGATAAATTTTACATTGTTTTCCAATAATGATGACGTCATATCTCCAGACAAAGTCCAACCGAACTCAATATTTATATTCGATGATATAGCTTGTGAGAAACAAAACCATATCCGATCTTACTTCTGTATGGGACGTCACAAAGATGTTGATAGTTTTTACTTATGTCAATCTTATACACGTATTCCAAAACACCTGATTCGTGACAATGCAAATTTAATTATAATATTTAAACAAGATGAAATGAATATTAAGGGAAGGTTCTCCTGGATTTTTTTGAAAAAATCGATTTTTTTTTACATAAAATGAAAGTTACATATATGAAGAATGTTTGTGCCAAGGGATATTTCAATACGACGCGTATTTCTCGAGCTAGAGCGTGTCAAACGTACCCATGTCACGCGCGCGTACCAACTTTCTAAAAACTTTAAACGCGTTTTTCTCGGAACCGTGTTTTCTAATCTAACGGACAGCACAGGGCTTGTTCTATTGATCCGATTTCCTTCATTCAAAGAATGTTTGAAAGCATATACTTTTTTGTACGCCTGGAACCTAACATTGGCATAAAAAATTGTTTAATTATAATTTTTAAACGAGATCTAAGTAAAAAAAAAAGCAAAAAATTTCAATTTTTTTTTAAAGTCCATAAAATTGGTTTTTTTTTACCAAACTTAATTGAAGTTAGGTTCCAGGCATATGAAATGTTATCAATTTTAATAAATTTTATACATTTCTCATTTCAGTTCACTACCTGAGGCCGCACACTGTCCGCGGGAGGTCGATGTTTTGCGCGCAGAGGTCGACGAGATCCGCCATTTTCAAGCCGCCATTTTGAATTTTTCAAATATCTTTTTTTTTTTTACTCGTCAATAAACCACGAATCAAAAATCAAAAGCATAAGTTCGTATGTCTTTTCATTTTCCCACAAACCATTCTCAAATTTTGCTTGTTTTTCGGCCAAATCCAAAAAAATCCAGGAGAACCCTCCCTTAAACACATTTATAATGATCATGTTGGTTCTGATATGTCTTTTAATACATTTAGGGCCGCTTTCTCAATGTCCGGTTAAGCACTAATCAGAACTTTAACCAGCACTTAGAAAAAAAGCCCTTTCTCAATGTTCGGTTAAGGTTGAACTGTCAGTTAAGTGCTGATTAAGTTAACGGCAAGTTGTGGTTTCGGTTAGCGCCATTTTAGGGTAAATGATTTCGGAGATGCTGTCAAACTTGAAAATTTAAGATGGCGGATAGAGTTGCCACCAAGATTTTTTATTTCAGCGAATTCTTGTAATTTTGAAATTCTGACAACGGATTTGATTTCGAATATATTGTCACAGTTTTAAAATTTAAGACGGATGCTAGGGTTGCCACCTAAATTTTTACCACAGTATTGGCACCTAATAATATGTATTTTTAAAAGTTTTAAACATCATTTATCAGTGTTAAGGGGTCGCTGATTTCGAATCTAAAGTCAGAATTTTAAAATTCAAGATGGTGGATAGGGTTGCCACCTTAATTTTTTTTAGTTTTATAAATTCGGGGCCGGCAAAAAAAAAATGGTACGCCAAATATGAGTCCCTGAATCCGAATCCGTTGTCAGAATTTCAAAATTATAAAATTTTGTAATAATAGGGCTGCCACCTAATAATATATATTTTCACGAGTTTTAAACGTCATTTATTAGTGTTAAGGGGTCGCTTATTTCGAATCTAAAGTCAGAATTTTAAAATTCAAGATGGTGGATAGGGTTGCCACCTTAATTTTTTTTAGTTTTATAAATTCGGGGCCGGCAAAAAAAGAATGGTACACCAAATATGAGTCGCTGAATCCGAATCCGTTGTCAGAATTCCAATATTATAAAATTTTTAAATAATAGGGTTGCCACCTAATTATATGTCTTTTCAATAGTTTTAAACGTCATTTATCAGTGTTAAGGGGTCGCTGATTTCGAATCTAAAGTCAGAATTTTAAAATTCAAGATGGTGGATAGGGTTGCCACCTTAATTTTTTTTAGTTTTATAAATTCGGGGCCGGCAAAAAAAAATGGTACACCAAATATGAGTCCCTGAATCCGAATCCGTTGTCAGAATTTCAAAATTATAAAATTTTGTAATAATAGGGTTGCCACCTAATAATATATATTTTCACGAGTTTTAAACGTCATTTATTAGTGTTAAGGGGTCGCTTATTTCGAATCTAAAGTCAGAATTTTAAAATTCAAGATGGTGGATAGGGTTGCCACCTTAATTTTTTTTAGTTTTATAAATTCGGGGCTGGCAAATTTTAACATTGATAAATGACGTTTAAAACTATTGAAAAGATATATAATTAGGTGGCAACCCTATTATTTAAAAATTTTATAATTTTTAAATTCTGACAACGGATTCGGATTCAGCGACTCATATTTGGTGTACCATTTTTTTTTGCCGGCCCCGAATTTATAAAACTAAAAAAAATTAAGGTGGCAACCCTATCCACCATCTTGAATTTTAAAATTCTGACTTTAGATTCGAAATAAGCGACCCCTTAACACTGATAAATGACGTTTAAAACTATTGAAAAGACATATAATTAGGTGGCAGCACAAAATCAAAAAATTTGTAAACACGAGACAGCTGATATGATGTTTTTACGTATTCACAATTCAAAAACTCACAATTAGTCATCTAACCGACAGTTGCTTAACCAGCACCTGGTGAAATCAAAATTATTTTTTTAGCTATCGTATGGTTAGCTAAGTCCTGGTTAAGAGCTAGACTAACCGGACATTGAGAAAGTGGCCCTTAATAAGTTATGTTCAAAATGTTAAACTAAACTGATCTTTTCTATCAAAAAATAAAAAAAAACAACTATGTATCTGCTAAACAGTTAACTAATAAACAGATTTAACCTATCAAAATGGATGAAAATCTAGTTAAAAATCTTATTAAAACACGAAATATTTTGAAAAAGAAATATAAAAGCCTTCAGCTAGGAGAAGTTGCAAATGATGAGTTATTAGAAAAGACGTTTTAACCAATAACAAATCCATTAAAAAAATATTTCAATCGACTCATAATAATAATAATAATAAAAGATCAATAATAATAAAAAATGAAAAATATTCAGATAAAAATTTTAAGGATAATAAAGTTACTACCAGCACACCATTTAAAAAGAACAAGCCTGATTATAATGCATTTTCTCCAAGCTTTGATAGCAAGGAAATCGAGAAAAGTTTATCCGCGTTTAAATCATTTGATGATGATAATGATGATAAGATTACGATACTAATGATGATAATGACGATAATGATGATGATATTAATGATGTTGATAACACCATTGCAATACATTCCAACCAAAGTATTCAATTTGATTTATCAAAAGTTAATTTAAATAAATTAGATAAAACCTTTGGTCCTCATAAGGATAAAAATCATATATGGAGACTGGGTAATGACCCTATCACTTTTAATTCAACCAATTTTACTGTAGGTAAAACAAAATGGCCCTTCACATCAGGTTTATATGAACTCTTAATTTATAGGAAACCAGACAGTTTTAATACAGCAGATTTAAATGCTTATAAACAAATATTGGAGATGACTAATGCTCATAGAAGAAAAAGCAGCATTAATGGTCAAATTAAAGGAAATCGTTCGGAAAATATACTACTATTATTAGAAAACTATTTAAAGAATGCATTAAGGAAAAGGTTTAATGAAGTTTAATAAAAAAAAGCTTAATTATGTTTATTGGGATGATCCAAATGAATTGGTTGATAGATTACGTTTATTGATTTCATCTACAGCAGCTGGTCACTCAAATCATAATAATGAAATAGTCTCAATTATAGAGGAACTGAGAGAAGCTCGCGAAGGGGGAACCTTCAAAAGGCCCCACCGTGCAGGTGGGAGTGTACGATTTTTACGCACTAAACCTACATGATACCTCGCGGTATCATAACCTCCGCATTGAATCTTCGACCCTATAGGACCCCGCGGGACTGCCGTAAAGCATAACTTCGCGGGGCTTGGGAACAGCACTAGGCTGGAAACTGTTTGGCTACTGCCGGGATCTACTGTGGGATGGTTGTCGGGTCAACAACCTTTACCTCATCTATCTTTCGCGCGCTCAACTCTTCGCAGCTCTTCGGTTATTTTTCTAGCCAGGGTGCTAACCATCGACCAGTTCTCTTCGCTGTTTAGCATAAGAGAAACCATATTTTGCTGTGTTAACGTTTCGCCGAGACAGGCCGAGGCCTCAAGTCTGGCGTTATGGAACATGGGGCACACAAAAAGAACGTGCGCCGCGTCTTGCAGCGTGTTTCCTGTGCAATTAGTGCAGTAAGGATCGATCGCGTGTTTATACTTGTGAAGGTATGCCCTGAAGCAACCATGTCCGCTCAGTATCTGTGTAAGGTAGAAGTTCATTGAGCCGTGGCTTCTGCCATACCACTCGGTTAGGCTAGGGATGAGCTGGGGCGTCCACCGACCCTTCTCTGAACTATCCCAGCGGTCTTGCCATTTTTGCAAGCTTCTCTCTCTAGCGATTTTTTTATTAGCTGTTGTGCTTTCACTACCAGCTGTGAGAAGCGCTTCTTCCACGAAAAGGTCAATAGGGATCGCGCTAGCTAGAACCAGTGCTGCATCTCCGGATACCGTTCTGAAACTGCAGCAGACCCTGAGTGCGCCAAGTCTGTAAACTGACTCTACTCCGTGTCGGTAGGACTTCGTTTTCATCGCTGTGTACCATACAGTCGCACCATACATCATAGTAGATCGCACTACGTTGAGGAGCAGTGTTCGTCGTGCTTGTTTGGGGCCTCTTGTGTTCGGCATTATTCTAGATAGCGCCAAACATACTTCGGATGCTTTCCTGTGTGCGTACTGCATATGTTGCTTAAATGACAGTCTGGAATCGATCATTACACCGAGATATTTAATGAACGGCTTCGATTCAATTACTGTTCCACGAATACTGATGCTAGCGGTTTCTAGTTTTTTCCGACTACTTATAAGTACCATCTCAGTCTTATGTTCAGCTAGACTAAGTCCCGCTCTTCGCAGCCAATCGCAAATCATAGCGATATTTACACTACTAAGGGCCTCAGCTTCTTCACGGTGTTTTGCTGTCGCCACAACTGCAAGGTCGTCGGCAAAGCCAACAATCTTGACGTCTGCTGGCACCTCAAGTCTGAGAACCCCATCGTACATGACGTTCCATAGCAGGGGGCCAAGAACCGACCCCTGTGGGACTCCACCGGAGACATTGTACGTCTTCGTGCCTTCTTCTGTGTCGTAGAGCAGGACTCTTTCACTGAAATAGTGTGACACGATCTTCGTGAGGTATCGTGGTACTCCAAAGTTCCTGAGGGCTGTCATAATCAGACTCCAGTTAGTGTGTGTGTGTGTGTGTGTGTGTGTGTGTGTGTTTTTTAACGAGGAGTAAAAGCATCGAAAGCCTTACTCAGTGCGCGACTTTAACACGCTAAAAATCTCCTCAGTCGGACGGTTGGTTCCTCCAGGAACCAGGACGTCTGGTCTCCGTCTCTCCTCAGGACGTCTGGAGGCCGTCAGAGCATTATTGCTCAATCGTCAGTGGTGATCATTAGATCGTCTCAGTCCGGTCGTCCGTCGTTGGTATAGAGGGATTATGGCTGCTTTCACCTGCGTTGCGTTGGTTTGTACGCTCATTATATCTTACCCGTTCGATGCGGTGAAGTTCGGTCATAATTTTCGCTGCTGCTGCTTGAAACACCTTCCATTTTTGGGGAGTATCGCACATGTGGTGAACAATATTCCTTAAAGTGGGGGTCACACCAAAAGCTTCTGTCAGTTCAGCTAGCTCTGCGTTAAAGCGTGGGCATTTGAAAAGGATATGCCAAGCATCTTCAATTTCACCCGCACAGTTTGGGCAAAATGGGTCTTCTTCATGCATAAATCGGTGGAGGTAGTGTTTGAAACATCCATGACCGCTAAGAAGTTGTGTCACATAGATGTCCACTTCTCCGTGCTTCCGATTGGCCCATTTTTCCACGTCTGGGATAAGGGAAAAATTTCATTTTCCGTTTTGAGACTGCTCCCAGCGACGTTACCAACACTCATTGCTGCGCCGTCTTTCGTCAGCCTTTGAGGCATTTTCACCAGCTTTGTAGCAGCGCTGCAGTTCACATGCCAGTATATCGATCGGTGGCATAGCTACTATTACACCAATAGCGTCATCTGACACTGTGCGGAACGCACTAGCGACCCTCAATGCGCTGAGACGATAAGTCGCCCGAATTCCAGATATGAAGGACGACCTTAGCGTAGCATCCGCCCATACTGGTGCTGCATAAAGCATGATGGAGCTCGTAACATTTGCTAGGAGTTTTCTTCTGCTGGATCTAGGTCCACCGATATTCGCCATGATGCGCGAGAGTGCACCATTGACATTCGATGCCTTTTCGCTAACGGACATTAGGTGGTCTTTAAAAGACATGCGTGTGTCAATTATAACACCAAGATATCGCAAATTTGGTTGTGAGGTCATAATATGTTCTTCTGCTCTGAAGGTGAAACACTCCCTTACTTTACGTGAGCTCAGAAGAACCGCCTCTGTTTTTTGCGCTGCAAGCTTAAGATCAACACTTCGCAGCCACGTCGTAATTCTTGAAATCGCTTCACTGCATGATGCTTCTAAAGTGTGAAGGTGCTTTGCTACTACAACCAGGGCGATATCATCCGCGTAGCCTACCAATGAAGTATTCTCAGGGAGAACAATACGGAAAATATCATCGTACATAACGTTCCACAAGGTTGGTCCCAATACTGAGCCTTGTGGGACACCCCGGGACACTTTGTACCGCTTGACGCCATCGTCAGTGTCGTAAAGCAGCATTCTGTTGCTAAGGTAATCGGCGATAATTCGCTGAAGATATCCGGGAATACCGAATGTGCCTAGCGCTTGCAATATACGTGTCCAGCTAGCCGAATTGAAAGCATTTTAAATGTCGAGTGTTACCACTGCGCAGTACTGCTTATCACCCCATTTCCACCTAATGCCACTTGTAGCGTCGCGAGCTATAGTCAGAACTGCCTGGATAGCATCGATGGTCGATTTTCCTCGTCTAAAACCAAATTGCTTGGAAGATAGTCCGCCTGGTGATTCAAGGGTATCTTGGAGTCTTCTGACGATGATACTCTCTAGTACTTTGCCCAGCGAGTCAAGCATGCATTGTGGTCTGTACGCAGAGGGTTGATCGGGCTGTTTCCCTGGTTTAAGCAGCAACACTAATCTTTGGACTTTCCAGAAAGACGGGAATGTTCCTTCGTTAAGGCACGCTGTGTACATTCTAGCAAACACGCCGGGATCTGCTCGTATGGCGGTTTTCATCGCCACGTTAGGGATGCCATCCAGCCCAGGCGTTTTGGTATCGGAAATTTTCTGCAATGTCAGAAGCACTTCTTTCGGTGTCACCGGAGGGATATCACCTATGTCTTCAGGTAGCCTATAGCCTTGTAACTGTGCTAGCTGTGGTGGGAAGAGTTCAGACACCACGCTGTTCATAATAGCTGGTTCCGATGGCTGTGGTTCTTTAGGTCCACGTAGTCTGCTCATCACCACTTTGTACGCCTTGCCCCACGGTCCGCCATGTCCCGAAGCTTTTGGAAGCTGGACTCTTTGCTTTTTTCGATCGCCTTCTTTAGCTGTTTTCGGCATTCCTTAAGGTTTTCATGCAACGATTGCCACGTTGGGCGATTTCGAGCACGCGTTACTTTCCTTCGCGCCTCAATGCATCGTCTTCTGCATTCCGCAATTTCGTCATTCCACCAGTAGGCCGGTTTCCTGATTGGCGCTTTTTTTCCTTCTCGGCATTGCTGCGTCACATGAGGTTATTATTCGCTGTCGGATGTTTGCCGCCATGTTTGTCGCTCTTTCATCCACTGTTTCTCCCTCATTCCAAACAATCTGAAACACTTCAGCATCGAAAGCGTGTTGTTTCCATCCCTGCGTCTGATAGCCCAATGATAGCAAATTGGGTGGACAATATGCTCAAACACAGGGCTGTCAACATGCAGAATGGTAGAGTAAAGACTAGAGGTAGAGTAAGTAGAGGATCTCCCCAGGGCGGGGTGTTATCGCCAACCCTGTGGAACATAACTGTGGATTCACTACTGGTTAGACTGGATGAATCGGGCATACACACGATAGGGTATGCAGATGACATTGCGTTGGTGGTCCGCGGCAAGTTCATTGACAACATCTCTGACATCATGAAGGGAGCACTCCGAATGGTGGAGGAGTGGTGTCGAGAACAAGGCCTTACCGTAAACGCAGGCAAGTCAGACAATATTTTCTTTACTAGAAAGAGGGTAGGCCTGAGTACAGAACCACTCAGACTTTTTGGAGCTGAAATCAACATGTCCACGAAAGTTAAATATCTAGGGGTAACCCTTGATAGCAAACTGAACTGAAACGAGCATGTAGAAGATAGGATTCAAAGAGCCAAGAGGGTTCTGTTCCAGTGCAGACGCGTTTGTGGTCTCAAATGGGGGCTAAACCCAGAGGCTATGAAATGGGTTTACACTATGATGGTTAGACCTGTCATCACGTACGCTTCGGTGATTTGGTGGACAAAAGTCAGCCAGAAAACCATTAAGAAGAGACTGGACAGAGTCCAACGGCTGGCGTGTGTTGGAATAACAGGTGCAATACGCACCACTCCAACAAGCGCAATGGAGGTTCTGTTAGGTATGCTGCCGTTGGATTTAGAAATAAAGAAAACAGCGGTGCTGTCAGCCCTCAGGATGTTGCGAAATGCTACGTGGCATGGGGCAACGGCCCTGCATGGTCATATTCGCATCCTTGATATTGTACAGAGAGATGTCAGGGAGGCGTTTATGCCTATGGATGGAAGGCAGAGAGTAAAAATAACAGAAAAATGTTATAAAACTCTTATAACGGATGGAGCCGTTTGTGAAGAAATCGCTGGTAGCGATATCAGTATATTCTCAGACGGCTCTCTGATGAATGGCCGGGCCGGGGCAGGCGTGTACTCAAAAGAGTTAAGCCTATCCTGTGTACTGAGGTTGGGGAGGTTTGTGTCTGTATACCAGGCAGAAATGCTTGGCGTAGTGCATGCGCTGGACCACCTGATAGATGGCCGGATCAGTGGCAAGAAAATTGTCATCGCTCTCGACAATCAGTCTGTGATTAGGTGTATGCAACGGACAGACATTACTTCCAGGTTGGCCAAAGAATGTCTTACAAAACTCAATAGGTGCGCCCAGACGAATGAGCTCACACTTATGTGGGTGAGAGGACACTCTGGCATAGAACAGAATGAAGAAGCTGATTCTTTAGCAAGAGCAGGATCAGCAGAAGAATTCTGTGGACCAGAACCACGTATCGCCATAGGCGACAATATGGTGGCAGGCCTTATTAAACAATGGACGGACTCGGAACACAGTACAAGGTGGGAAGAAGCTGTTAATTGCAGGCAATCAAAGGCGGCCGTGAAGTGGTCTCGTAGTGAGGCAGCAAAAGTTATCCGATACAATCGAAGGACTTTAAGCTGGCTTACTGTACTGGTCACAGGACACGGTCCCTTCATGTACCATCTCGGGAAGATGACTCTGACCGAGGACGATGCGTGTAGGTTATGCCTAGAGGAGCCGGAAACAGCAGCACACATTCTGTGCCAGTGTCCGGCGCTGGCAAGCATAAGATTGACCACTCTGGGACGCCCATTTATTGGCGAAGCCGAGATTGGTCAACTAACCTATAAGGCTATGCTTGAGGTGACAAAGGATACTTACACGAGGAGCATGCTCACGTACGAGTACTCCGAGCAGTAGTACCCTTTGTCCAATGGGGGACGAAAAGGGACGCACTGTGGTCTGCTTCGGCAAATCCCCAACTTATTATATATCCCTGCGTCTGTGCTTTAATTATCCTTCTCGGGATACATAAATGCTGCAGTTCGATGACGATCGCACGATGATCACTGTGCGTATAATAATCATCAACATTCCATGTGCTGTTACGCGCAATGGAATTGTGCGCAAACGTGAGATCCATTGCTGACTGTCTATTACCAGCTTTAAATATGTGGTGACCATTGTTGAGAAGCTCAACATCCAGGGTTGCAAGGCATTCCATAAGGAGTGTGCCTCTACGATTTGTGCTCCTACTACCCCATCTTGTCGACCAGGCATTAAAGTCTCCTGCAATCACTATGGGTGACTTCCCTCTGGCCTCTGCAACAAGCTCCGTTAGAAACCGCTCAAATTGGGTGATGTCCATTTGGGGTGGCGCATAGCACGAAAAGAAAAATATCCCATCGAATTTTGCCCAGGTGAAGCCCGTGTTAGCGGCTGAAGCTTTACTTTAAAATGCCTTGCCACTAAGGGTCCATATTGCGGCTTTGCTTGGCGCATCTGTCACCCACTCAGAGCCGTTCATGTTGTGGTGCTGCTCACACAAGAGAGCAAGATCAAATTGTCGCTCAAAAATCGTCTGTTGCAGCAAGTCCTGCGCTGCGATGCAGTGGTTAAGATTGAGTTGAACGATTTACATTCTCATCTTTTCCTTCTAACCGCCTCCTGGTGCTCTGGGCAGCGAGCGCTTCCAGCTGCATGATTACCTTTGCATAGCGCGCATTTTTGTTTATTACTGCACGTCACCGCCATATGTCCATTTTCTCCGCACTTTCTGCAGAGGGTGCTCCTATCTATGTCCTCTTTGCAGTCCTTAGCTATGTGATTGTACTTCCAGCATTTAAAACATCGCTTTGGCGAGTCATTCTCTCGTACTCTGCAGGAAACCCACCCAATGCGTATCCGCTGCACCTTTAGTACCTTAACTGCGTCTTCTGCCGGTAGACTGACATAAGCCGTTTGCGTACCTTGATATCCCGTTTTGAGGTTTCCTATCGATCCCTCGTCGGGCCGTCGTATTTCGCACTGCGCATGTAGTGCGTCACATACTTCTGCTTTGGTGGTGACTTCATCAAGATCCCTCAGCTGAATAACGATAGAGTGGGTTTTCACCGAGACTTTGGCAGAGTCGCCTAGCACGTTCTCCACTGCTGTTTGGTATGAACCAGAGACCTGCAACGAGTCATGTTTTTGCGACTTATGGTGATTCATGCAAAATCTAATAGTTATACGTGCACATCAAACAACAACCACCACTCGAAGCACTCTTGCTTCAGAGAGTAACACATCGTTCATTGTTTGATCCATCAATTGAACGTCATAGTTCAACCTAATACTGACTTCAACAGCAAACCTTGTTATAAATCATACCAAATACTCATAGCTCAAACAGAAGTCCCATAGCTCAAGTAGCAGTCCCATAGCTCATTACTAGCGTATTTTTCTATGAAAACGCTGTGGCTGTTTTGAACTAACGCTCTGTTTCTGTCGCTGTTAGAAGAGTAAAAGGGTTACCACCGAATTTTTTTTAATGAAATAAATATAAATCGCTTGCCTTTATTTAAGTTGCGGTAAACATTTCTTTATGGAACTTTTCTGTGCGATTTATGCCATGGTACAAAAACGAAGACAACACACCTTGTATATAAAGGGAGCTTCTTCGAAAGAATTAATAAGACATATCAATTTAATGAGGTTTGTTTATTTAAACTAACTAAAATAATTATATTCACACACTTCAAAATCATGAAAATCATAAGCATAGAATAAAAGCTTAAAATAAAAATTTTAATTCAGTCATTAAAATCATCAATAAGTGGTAAACTACTATTGTTAAGGTTATGCATACAAAAATATTTATTTTCTTAAATTTTATATAATTATTTATAAACACGCTGAACTAAAAACATGCTATATAAATTAGCGTTTGAATATTTATTTAAAATTAATAAATTCATACAACAAATTATATCGAACCGAGAAAACCGAATTACATATATTTAAAAGAAATGAACGTGCGTATGAATCGATAATAATTTCTGAACTAATATTTTCATGAATACTTTTTTATATGTTTGCTAAGCCAAGCCTGATTTGATTTTTTATTTGATTTTAATTTTCCTAGGGTATTTTATATATTCAGGTGTTGACAACATATTTTAAACTTACTTAATACGCTTTGATGCAGTCAGCAATCGAAAGAATAATGGCGCACTTAACTCCAAAAAATTATATAAAACAATCCCGTAGCTCTTTATATCGTACCGTTAAGTATAGTGTTACGACACAATCAATAACATCAGAATAATTCAATAATAAGATTCAAACTAAAATTCTTAACTTACGCCAAAGATGGCAACCCTACAAAAGTCACGATAATTCGTTTGAAGGCCATTAACATGTTCTACGCAACTTGTTATCGACTACGTACGACTGGGCGTTGGAGTATGGCTTATGAAGCATTACAATTAAGCTGCGTGTTATACGTATAACAACATGTTGGAATTAGTCCGAATATGAAGTAGAAGGCAAATTAATACGTATATACTCGAGTCAACTCAATTTATAACTACTCGTTGCAGCTCTCTGGTATGAACCAGTGTTCTGTTCCGGTTCACGCTTAAGCTCCAGTAAAAGGTCGTTCCTCGCGGTACGTCGGATTGCTTTTACATTTTCTCCAAGAGACTTAAGTCCATCATCGCTTTTTATTTTCCGTAGAATTTCAGCGTACGTCTGATTCTCACTGGCGGAAATAATCAAAGCATCTGGTCTAGCTTTTACCTGCTTGGGCTTTGTCTTGGGCTTCTTTTTCGGGTCAACTTTTTCCCACTTCTGTTTCATTTTTGGCGGTGGCCTGCTTTCTTTTCTGCCTTCAGCTGGTGCCGCTGTATCTCCAACCTTTGTTGGAATTTCTACGGTGACAGTTCCAGGTATGATAGGCCCCTTAGCTTCTTGCCTTAGGGTTTGCTTCCTGTTGTTTGCAGACAAAACTGCTGCATATGTGCGTTTTTTCTGCGGGGTCTCTATATCAGAGTCCGGTCTTCTTTTTTGAGGTGCGACGGTTTGGAGCCATGGTGACGTTTGAGAGGAGTTATTGCGTCTAATAACCTCTTTAGCGACATCATCATGCTGTTCAATGGCGGTGAGCTCGTAGAGTGCTTTAATGCAATCAATTGCATCTCGCATTGGCTGATGGATTGAGCGCCTTTTCCCATCCTCAAGCATATCCACAAGCTTCCTAATCTGAGACCCGAGCCTGCAGGAAGACGTTGTTTCTGGCTTGTCAGATTTTCCAGCCCCTGTTGGTGTTTTGGTTATTTCATCGGTGGTTTCGCAGGTTTCCTTGTTTTGCCGGGACTTCACCGGAGATCTTATCACCTTGGCCTTCTTTTCGAAGGGGTCACTTGTGAAAGTGCCACCTGTTGCGTCGTTAGTTGGTGTTTTTCTTGTAGCTGTATCTGCTGCAGCAGCCAAGTGTGCCACCGCTACAGCATTGCGGTCATTGGATGACGACGACTGGGAGCCCGCTTGCTCACTCCCTAAAGCCGCCGGTACTGGGGATCCGACTCCCTGCACCGTAGTTTTACTTCCTTCTAGTGTTTGTGTGTGTGTTAAATTTAGTGTGTGTGTGTGTGTGTGTTTATATGTATTGAGGTCAGCTTTTATCAGCTGAGGTTACCTATTTTTAATTATGAGAAAACAATTTTTTCTTGTATGTAAGCATCTTATTTTTTTAATAAGAACTCTAGTTGTATTACATACGTTACTTAATATGTATTGAGGTCAGCTTTTATCACCTGAGGTTAGCTATTTTTAATCATGAGAAAACAATTTTTATTGTATAAGCATCTTATTTTTTAATAAGAACTCTAGTTGTATTACATACGTTACTTAATATGTATTGAGGTCAGCTTTTATCAGCTGAGGTTAGCTATTTTTTATCATGAGAAAACAATTTTTTATTGTATATAAGCATCTTATTTTTTAATAAGAACTTTAGTTGTATTACATACGTTACTTAATATGTATTGGGGTCAGCTTTTAAGAACTAATGATAAATACTGTACTTGTCATGCGCAGTGGAAAACATTTCAAATAATAAATGCCGTAGTTTTGGATATTATGATGCAGGTGTTCCTAACCGCAGAAGGAGGGACTAGAACACAAATTTTTTCTCTTAACAGAGGACAACAAATGCCATCAAATATTCCAATATTTGAATTAAACAGCAATCAACATATTAAAATTGAGGTTACTGGTGGTATAATATCAATGGTTGGAACAGTTTATGAAGGCGGTTATAAAGATATAAATGTATACTCATATAAACCATCATGTGTCTTCAGAGAAATAGATGATGATTTTTCGGAAGGTATGAAAAAAAATCAACAACAAAAGCCTCTCAACACCACTAAAAAAAGATTGACGGTTGGCGATAGTAAAGCTATTAAAGTGGATGGTGGTGGTAACAGCTCAGTTGAGAACAAACTTGGGTATGATATTTGGATATGAAATTTAGTTTATAAATATGAGTTTCACTTATTATTAGATCATTTTGAAATATACCACCACCGACATAAGAACACTACGAAGAAGAAGAAGAAGAAGAAAAAATAAAATGAAAAATAATTTCATCATATTACTAACATTTTTTTGTTATACTCAAGTATTTTCAGCAGCAGTACCTATTGATTTGGGTGAGAATATCATTAAAAATACAGAAAATTACCAAATAATGATACCGTTAGTATACAACTAAATTTGAAATTTTTAAAGTTTAGTAAAAATTTAAATGAAAACGCTGAGTCATCGACAGAAGTAGAACCTAAGCTAATGGGAGATGAAGAACTCCAGCTACCTATTAATCAGACGTTTACTGTGGATGAAGCTTTAGAAGCATTTAGGCAAGACTTAATAAAAAAGGAGAAAAATATTGCCGGAATTATTGAAAGTTCTCAACCATTTTATAGACATTTCCAACTTCAATATAAAGATAATATTAAATTAAGAATCCGCTGTACATGTGATAGTAATTACTTAAAACATCGATTAAATATTTCATGTTTCGAATATCATCAAATTGAAAATGAGAGATATTTAAGTAACGGTGAAATTGAGGTGATTACTGAGGAGGATACTACTTTCCGCTCTGATATGATATTAATCAACATTGAAGACTATAATCATGAATTGAATATGGAAATATCCTAAATTATATATATATATATAAGGTTATTATAATTATTATTAAAAGTCAGTATACACTCTACTCTCAACGTGTAAAGAAGCTTCAATTAAAATGAATAACGAAATTCGTGTTAAAATTTTAAGTGACTTCTTAAACAAAGAAAAACTGATATGGCATGAACATAAAGCTATTTTGAATAAATTAAAAACTAAATTTAAGGATTTTTCTCTATATAATGAAATAATATCGAAATATGGCTCTCATTATTCTAATTGTGCATGGTCAAGAGATGGCGCAAGTTGCGGCCCTGATTCTTGTGAATGCATCTTTATTGAACGACGATGGAATGAAGCTTTAAAGATAATGAACTTTTATCATAATATAAAAGTTCAAATATTAACAAATTTCCTTCAGTTAACCTTGTAACATCCTGAACCCTGAACATCATAGAAAATGTTTGATGAGATAATATTAATTATAGATGTACAAGGTTTTCACATCAATAATGAATTTTTTATAAAAGAACTAAGTATTTCAGTATACGATGATTCACAAGTTAAAACATTTATAATAAAACCACCACCTTTTCAATATGCTATGCTTTCATCAAAGGAAAAAGCTTCAATAAATTGGCTTACTAGACATCATCATGGATTAAAATGGGAAGATGGCGATTCAACTTTATCAACTATTTTAGAATATTATTTTACACATATTAGAGATAAGAACTTTATTTGTTATGTCAAAGGGTTGGAAAAAATTAAATGGATTAAAAATCTTTTTAACGATGAAATTATCTTTTATAATCTAGATGACTTAAATTGTCCAAATTTAAAAACTTTATATAAAAATTATAAATCAATAAATGATTAAATTAATGTAGGTATCATAAGAAAAATTTTATATGTGCTGAAAAAAATGTATTACTCTTAAAAAAGTTTATTAATTTGAATATAAATAAAGAAAACATGAAAAAATATATTAATTTGTAGTTCTCATTTAATACGTAAATCATATTAAATAGATATCAACGGTTAGTTCCTAATGAATACTCGGAATGTCAATAACAATCTCTTTAAGCGGAACGTCATCAACTCTTATTGGAACATATTTTCCGCCAATTGGATTGAGTACACAATATGTTTGTGGACTTGTTGACTTTGTAGCATTTAATGCTATACCTAATATAAATGTTTATAACAATTTATTTCATATAGGAAGGCATACTATTACAGTTCCAGTTGGTTCATATGAACTTGAAGATATAGCTTTTTTTTGGAGTCAGCTGTTAAGGAAATTGATGAATCAATTTTCCTTGTAATTAAATCGAACAACAACACCCTTAAAACTGAAATTGTATCCTCTGTAGATATAGATTTTTCAAAATCAAACAGTATAGGTCAGCTACTTGGATTTAGTAAGAGAAAGTTGATAGTTAATGAGTTACCGTACAAAGACTTTATCAAAGTGATTTCTGTAGAACCGCTATATGAGAGAGAAACAACAAAAAATAAACATCCAGATCAACCATATAAAACTATAAAATTTGAATCTGATTTACCTTTAAATATAACAAATGTAAACACAATACGAATTGAATGTAATTTAACAATCTGATCATATCTGAATAACACTTCAGTACATACAATTCATGAATTTTCAATTGGTGTTGCACCTGGGTATACAATAAGTGAAAAACCTCGAAATGTCATTTATTTACCCGTCAACTGTCTAGAAATAAACTACATAATCATAAGAGTCTTAAACCAAGACTGAGTAAAAAAATGATTATTTACACTAAGAATAATAAAAGCTTAACTGATAAAGGGTTTGGATTTAGTCCTGCATCAACACTCGATCGAGGATATACAAAAACAAATAAAGTTTTAACAACTTCTAATAGAGAATATTTGAAATCCTTAGGATTTAAGCTTCAATCATGAATGAAATATTAAATGTTCTTCAAAAACCAATGTATGATGATAGTATTATAAAGAGGGAATATCATAGCTACTCTCCATATTTAAAGTCCTTCAACAATAATAATGAGATTCGTATACCAATTCAAAATCAGGACCTGTTTGTCTTACCGAGTGAGAGTATGATTTATATTCATGGTTTTATAGTCAAACATGAAGGAGAAAAAGATGTGGCAGCATCGGGTGTGAAATTTAAAAACAACTTTATTTCATATCTGTTTGATGAAATTCGATATGAAATTAATGGATTTGAAGTTGATCGTACTCGTAGTCTTGGAATTTCATCTATAATGAAAAATTTTGTATCGTTGAATGAAGCTGAAAGTAATACCTTAAAAAATGCTGGTTGGTGTCTTGAAGAAAATTTCACCTTGGAAAGAACTCACTTAAGTTGTTGTATTCCACTGAAAATGTTAATGGGTTTTACCGAAGATTATACTAAAATAATATTAAATTCAAAGCATGAGCTTATCCTCCAACGTTCTTCATCTAATGATAGATCATTTCATCCTACTAATGCAACAGAACAATTAAAATTAACAATACTGGATATAACATGGAAAATGCCACATATACAACTATCGGATATAGCTAAATTAGAAATGTATAAGATAATAAATAATAAAAATCGTATTTTAATTCATTTCGAAGTTGGGATTGTCATGTAAATCCTATACTACCAAAGAGTACAAAGGTCTTGTGGAATGTAAAACTGGCTTCACAAAATGAAAGACCTAGATTTCTCATCATTGGTTTACAAATTGAGAAGAGTAAAGAGGAAGGAAATACATTCGACCATTGTAATATAACTAATTTAAAAGTATATCTAAACTCTGATTCATATCCTTATGATGATTTATATAGTCGTTTTGAAATGGGACAGTATGCTGTATTATACGATATGTATGCCAAATTCCAGCAAAGTTATTATATGCGGGAGCCTCAACCATTATTAGATATCGTTAAATATAAGGCTATTGCACCGCTTATTATTGTCGATGTAACACATCAAAATGAAGCAGTTAAAGTTGGACCTATTGGTATACGAATAGAATTTGATACCGAAGCAAACAAACCAATTCCGGATAAAACTTCAGCCTACTGCTTAATAATACATGATCGTTTAATTGAATATTCACCTCTAACCAGTGAAATTAGAAGAATTATTTAAATGTATGTTAATTATAAAAATGGTAATCAGTCATTATCTGATCCTTATTGTAGAAGGTATTGAATACAAAAAATATGCATAGATTAAAAGGATATCAGAGATTAATTTATTGTAACTATTGTGGTAGCAACGCTCACTTAGAGAATAAATGTAAAAAGAAAAAAGATGATCAAAAGTTAGCAAAATGGTTAAAGGAACAAAAAGACTCTAAAAAGAAGATTGGTACAGGAGTAAAAAAATGTAAAAACAGAAGAAGAAGAAGAAGAGGAAGAGGAAGAAGATAGACCAAAACTTATACTCTACTCTAATCAGTAAAATTAGAATAATAATTAAAGAATAATTTAAAAAATGTTATTATTGTTCATAAGTATTCTATGTTTCCTTCCTATATATATATATATATATTTAAAAATAAAGAAGACAAAAAATTATTTTTTTAAATTTTGTTTTTTTATTATTTAATATTTTAATATATGATGATTTATTTTGTTAATAGTTTTAATTAATTAATTAGTTTTATAGTGACCCCATGCAAGGGTTTCTACTCCATTTTCTAATATAAATCGCTTATCATCTAAATAGCTTAACACAATTTTATATATTTCTTGAGTATATAACTTATGTATTTTAGATCTAATAGTATACATCTTATCATAATAAATTTTCTTATCATATAAACACTTTTTATAATCGCTAATGCTAAGAGACATTAATGCTGATTTTTTGACACCCTTAGCTTTTTTAATTTCGTTATCACCTACAACACTTACCGAATACATTTTGGATCTTAATCCAATGAACTCCCTCATTATTTTTCCACTATTTTCGTCCTTCATAAACCCTAAAACTTTTTTATTTTTTCTTTCTATGTTATAGGGATTGTCAACTTTATAATCAGATGTATCAAATTTTAAGTTGATGTCGGCTTTAATCTCATTATAAAAGTCATCAGTTTTAATTGAATAAATAAATGAATCCGTATCCATATAGCATAAACTCAAGTTTTTATCAAATTCTGGAACCATGTAATCATAATGAAAATCATACATTTTCCACTTTGACAATTCAAGAACTACAAATCCTATATAAATTGGTTTATCATATAGGGTATGTATTCTATTTAGTTGAATTGCTGCCATATTTTCAGTGAACCTTGTAGAGCTATGAAAATTCGGTTTAGCAATTAAACTTCTTGCTCCTAATCTTCTACCGCTACTTTCCCACTCACAAACAATTTTCACGTCTTTCCTCTTATCCACATTCTCCATGGTTTTTCCATACACTGCATTATTTAACAATTTAAAAAATTCTTTTCAAAATCGTTTCTAGCTTGAGTTCTATGCATAGTATTTAAATCAATATATTTCTTTAACCATGGAGATTGCTTAAATTTTAGAATTCTATGGATCTTTTTCAACTTGAGTCCATTTTGTAAGCATTGTTGTAAATTTATATAATGTATGATGTAATTTGATTTATTATATAAATCAACAATAAGCTTTTGATGTCCACCTTTAGGACTTTTTTTATTCATTGAACAAAACGGTAAATCATTATGTAAATTCTTCGATTAGTCGTTCATCCGATCAGTCGTGTTTTTCAAGTCAATACTCGTTTAAATACAAACAATTTCAAATGTCGGAAAAAAAGTGCAACAAGTGCAGTTGTTTAATATCTGAACAAGACAATATTCAGTGCAGTTCTGGTTGTAAATTAAACTTCCATCAAAAATGCGTTGGAATTGATAAAAATTTATTAAATATTGTCAATATTAATCCAAACATTTTTTGGGTTTGTAACTCGTGTGCAAGTATTTATAATCTTGGTGTCTTGTCAAAACTTAGTGCCATTGCCGAACAAGTAACAAGCATCTCAAATGAAATAAATATAATTGTGCTTTAAATTTGACTCAAGAGCCTTTATGTAGTTCAATAACCGCGGCAAAACCGGTCTTTGAAACTGCAGCAAATGATAATAAAAACAAAAAACATGTTAAAAAAACTATTCTTACTTCGCTAAATGCTCAGCACGAAGTAGTTAATAACTTTCAACAACAACACCAACAACAACAACAGCAACAAGAACAGTCTAAGATCAATAAGCTGCCAACGCAGCTAGATCATAGAGTAAAAAATAAGAAACGTAAACAGCAACATAATAACAACAATGTAAATGTGCAAAATCAACAGCCGATTGCCGGCAGCGCATGTGAGGGCAGCACACTCCTTGCCGCTCCAAGTAAAATTAGTGTCCATGTATCAAAATTAAATTTGAATACTACTACTGAAGACGTTTCATCGCACATAATAAAAACTTTCTCTGTGCAAACTGCTGATGTTCAATGTTACAGTCTTTTAAAACGTGATGCCGATTTATCTAAGCTAAAATCACTTAGTTTTCTTGTCATTATACCTTCAAATCTTTTTAATGACATTTTAAATATCAAATACTGGCCTTCGGGAGTTAGATTAAAAAAATTTCATCATAAAAAAAACGAAGTAGCAACGTCGGTCGCAGCAGCAACCTAACATTGTTATCTTCTTTTAACGTCGGAGAATGCTCTTCATCTCTACAACAACAACAACAACAACATACAATCAGTTTTTCATCTATAACAACATTTTCTCTTAACCAGCAAACATCATTTCATGAGCCTCTACCAGCTAGCACGCGCTCTAAACAATCAAACACAATTCTTAATAAAGATAATTCTCAAACAATTAATTACAAAACTTATTACCAAAACGTCAGCGGAATGCGAACAAAATCCTCTCAATTTATGCTTGAATTATCATTACACGAATATGACATTGTAGCATTAACAGAAACGTGGCTTCATAACAACATTTCAAGCAATGAATTTTTTGACTCATATTATAATGTTTTTCGTTTTGATCGAAATTCAGTTGCAACTGGAAGAGAAAGAGGTGGTGGAGTCTTGCTAGCGGTTCGGAGTGATTTATGTAGCAGAATAGTATCTCTTAATTGCAATAATAGTATTATTGAACAAATTTGTGTAAATATTGAATTTTTAAATAGCCACTCGGTATTTTTCTTTGTATCATATATTCCACCGAATAGTTTTTTAGATATTTATGAAAGTCGTTTAAATAATATTGAGATTATTGCTAATAATTTAACTCAAAAGCAACAAATGATTGTAGTTGGAGATTTTAACATTGGCAATATAACATGGATTGATAATGATAAAATTCTTTTACCTAGTAACATTTCATCAGAAATAGAATCAACTGTTACAAGTTTTTATCTTTCAAACTGTTTTCATCAGTTAAATAGTTTTAAAAATGATATTGGTAGAATATTGGATTTGGTCTTTACTACTGATGAACTGAAAGCATCTTGCGAACTTTGTGTTAACCCAATTTCTAAAAATTCGGTGCATCATAAAGCGCTTTTATTTAATTTTGAGTTTTATGATTTTGACAGAAAAAATATTAAACCAATTGAAATATTAAATTTTTCCAAAGGGAATTTTTCAGCTTTAAATGGTTTTCTAGAATCTATTGATTGGCCAATGTTAAACTCTGAATCAAGTTCTGAGGTCATTTATTCGTTTATTGCAACTAAATTTAAAAATGGTATTTCAAAATTCGTTCCGAAAATTAATCGATCAGAAAGAACAAACATGCCTTGGTTTAATATCAGATTAAAAAATTTAAAAAATATCAAAAATAAAGCTTCCAAAAAATTTCAAAAAACAAATAGTGAGGCTGACAGATGTTTTTTATTCGTATCAGAAAAGAATTTGATTTCCTCCATAAATTTTTATACAAACAATATATTTTAAATATAGAATCAAATCTTACAAAAAATCCGTCGGTTTTTTGGCATTTCATTAAAGACAAACAAAAATCAAATGGATTCCCTAGTGTTATGGAATATGAAGATTTTAAATCAAATAATGTTTTAGATAGTTGTAACTTATTTTCAAAATACTTTCAAAATGTGTATGAAACACATACAAATACAAATACTTTCTCTTATTTTGATCGTCCTAATATTAAAAATATTGGAAACTTTGATTTATTAGAAGCTGATATAGAAGCAGCAATTTCAGATTTGAAAAACTCTTTTAAAATTGGAATGGATGGACTCCCACCTGCTTTCTTTAAACGTTGTTCCAAAAGTATTATAAAACCTCTTTTGTTTCTGTACAAAGTATGCCTTAAAAATGGTGAATTTCTTGATAGCTGGAAGATATGTGAAATTGAACCTATTTTTAAATCAGGAAATCGTTGTGATGTAACTAATTATCGAGCTATCGTTAAGCAAGGCGTTTTTGCTAAAATATTTGACAATATACTTAAAAAAAAGTTATACACTCATATTCATAATGTAATAAGTAAATGTCAACATGGATTTTTACCAGGAAAGTCAACTTGTTCGAACTTATTGTTGATTACAAATCGAATTTCAAAAGCAATGGAACAACATTCTCAGTTAGATGTTATCTATACTGATTTTTCTAAAGCTTTCGATAAGATTGATCACAATATTTTACTCTATAAACTCCAAAAGTTCGGGATCAAAGATTCTCTATTAAAATTTTTTGGTAGTTATTTACGTGAAAGAAAATTATTTGTTCAAATAGATTCATATCGATCAAATTTTATTATAAATGCAACATCTGGTGTTCCACAAGGCTCCCATTGTGGACCCTTACTCTTTTTGATTTTTATAAATGATCTACCACAATTTATTAAGCATTCGCAATGTCTTATGTTTGCAGACGATGTTAAGCTATTTCTTAAAGTAGTTAATATTTTGGACTGCTTAAAGCTTCAAAACGATTTGACTAGTCTTCAAGGTTGGTGTAGTAGAAATAATCTTTATTTAAATAAAAATAAATGCAATTTGATTTCATTTACCATGAAGTCAAATCCAGTTATTTTTAATTATAACTTAGATAGCTATTGTTTAAACCGTCAATATGAAATAAAAGATTTAGGAGTTATATTTGATGTTAAATTAAAATTCAACGCTCATATAGATTTCATTACAGCAAAAGCTTATTCAATGTTAGGTTTTATAAAAAGAAACACAACGGACTTTAGTGATCATTCATCTTTTAAAGCTTTGTATGTGGCATTTGTGCGAAGTAGACTGGATTACTGTTCAGTTGTATGGAACCCGTATTATAATGTTTCTTCAAATCGCATTGAACGAATTCAAAAACTTTTTACGAAATACACATTTTCAAAAATGCAGTGGTCAGATATTATACCCTCTTACGTAGCCAGGCGCAAGCTACTTGGTTTACAATCATTAGAGGATAGAAGATCATTTTTCTCTATAATGTTTGTGTATAAATTACTAAGTGGAAAATTAGTCTGTCCCGAACTATCTGACCTTTTTCAAAGTTATGTTGCTCCTAGGGATTTGAGAGTAAACCGTCGGTTTTGTGAGACAACGCACGCGACAAATTATGCATATAATGAGCCAGTCGCAAGATGCTTACGGTTATGTAATACGATCTCTCCAATTCTTAATTTTAATGTTGATGAAAACCGTTTTAGACTAAATTTATTTATACTCTTTAATTAATGGCATAATTTATTAAGTTATCTTTATAATAGTCTGTAAGATACATAATCAGTAGACTTAAATAAATAAATAAATAAATAAATAAAAATTGTGAGCTTCGGTAGGAGTATCTAAATCGACTTCCAATATATATCCTTCGTTAGAATCATTAGAATGTTCATTTAACGAGAAAGTTGACACATCATCAACCCATTCAAATTTTCCTTCAGGTAAATACTGAGACATTGCCCAACCATACAAATTATTAGCATCTAAATACATGAGGTAGTTTGATGGTTTTCCACTATCGAAATTACTCATGTATTTATTATTTGCTTTGACATGTCGTTTTGAACATTGAACAATGCCTCCTCTTATACCTTTTTGAATGAATTTAATCATATCAATGTCTGTTAATAACTCTAATTCTATTTTCGTATACTTTAGCATAGCTCCCCTAGATAGTCCGGGAGCTGTATAGTACTGACAAGGATCTAAATTGTAAATAGATTTACAGACTTTTCTGAAATTTTCAAAGACATCTGTTAAAAGTAATACATCTGTTTTGAGATAAAGCTCTAAGTACTCGTGTAGTGTTGAACAACTAAAAGTTGATCATACCTTTTGAGCATGTTGATAATCATCAACACTACACTCTTCGTTAGTTAGTTTATTAAAGAATTTTTCTCTTGGAGGTAAACATTCCTCTTGAAGGCGATTCATTGAATCAAAATAGTCATAAGCGAATACACCCTTTTGCCTCAAGAGATTAAATTCCTCATCAACCGGAAACTCTGAACGTAAAACATAGAAATCTGAATGAGATAAATTGTTGGCTAAGCTTGAAAGACTAGAAGCCATAAATCTAAATGAATCTAAAAATCTCAATTCAAGACTTCCACCATCATTTTCGAAATGTATATACTTGGAAACTGAAACATAAATTTCCTTATTTATTGATACTACATTTATTCTACCGGGAATCGATGAGAGTTCTTTAATAAACAAGTGGCAATCATATAGAGAAAGATTATGAAAAAACATTGGAATAAAGTTTACATTTTGATAATTTAAATTACATAAATTGTGTGCTGGACCTCGATATTTACCAGTTAAATGACAATGATCTGCTACTACTCTATAGTTATCATCATCATTATCACCATCAACATCATTTAAAGGTTTTTCACATATATGACACATGGTACTATTATTTTGAATATATAATTCTTCAGGAGTGAGGAAATTCATTGGAATAACTTTACATAAATATTCATTATAAATGCTCTTAGCATCGCTAACTAAATTTATAAAAAAATGTTTAGGTGCATCTTCACCGGTATATACTCTAAGCTTATCTAAGGAATTATTAAAACTACACTTAGGGCCATTTTGTTCACAGAGAGATAAATTTATCCCCGAGTTAATTCCATGATTTTTCCAGTTTTTCATTTGTTCACAGTGAGTTAAGCATTTAACTCTTCAAGCTGGAGATAAAAATGGTGGCGAGATAGCTTAACCCCAGAAATATTTAACTCTTGAAAATTGGTGAGTTAAGATTTTTAATTCGCTCTCATCACTCTCATTTTAATATTTTTTATTTACTTGGTGTCAAAATATTGAAAATACAGATTTTTAAACATAGGGAAACAGTATTGGGGGTTACTGATTTCGAATCTGGTGTCAGAATTTTAAAATTTGGATTAATTTTTTATTTTTACGAATTCGGGGCTGGCGCGAACTAAAGGGTAAAAATGGGTCGCTGAATCCGAATCCGCTGTCAGAATTTCAAAATTCGAAAATTTTTCTACACATAGGGCTGCCACCTAAAAATGTTTTATTTTAACAATTTTAAACATGAGGGAACAGTATTGGGAGGTTACTGATTTCAAATCTGAGCTCAAAATTTTTAAATTCAAGATGGTGGATAGGGTTGCCACCTTAATATTCTACATTTTTACGAATTCGGGGCTGCCAAAAAAAAAATGGTACACCAAAAATGGGTCGCTGAATCCGAATCCGTGGCCAGAATTTCAAAATTATAAAGTTTTGAAATAATAGGGTTGCCACCTAATAATAAGTCATTTTAAGAATTTTAAACATTTTTTAACAGTATTAGGGTGTCACTGATTTGGAATCTGAAGTCAGAATTTTAAAATTCAAAATGGTGGATAGGGTTGCCACCTTAGTTTTTTGTATTTTAATGAATTCGGGGCTGGCAAAAAAAATGGTACACCAAAAATGGATCGCTGAATATGAATCCATGGTCAGAATTTCAAAATTATAAAGTTTTGAAATAATAGGGTTGCTTTTACTTTTGAAAATACATATTATTAGGTGACAGCCCCATTATTATAAAATTTTAACAATTTTAAATTCTGACCACGGATTCGGACTCAGCGACCCATTTTTGGCATACCATTTATTTGCCAGCCCCGAATTCATAAAAATACAAAAAATTAAGGTGGCAACCATATCCACCATTTTAAATTTTAAAATTCTGACTTCAGATTCGAAATCAGTGACTCCTTAACACTGTTAAATAATGTTTAAAATTCTTAAAAATACTTATTATTAGGTGGCAACCCTATTATTTCAAAACTTTATAATTTTGAAATTCTGACCATGGATTCATATTCAGCGACCCATTTTTGGTGTGCCATTTTTTTTTGCCAGCCCCGAATTCATAAAAATACAAAAAATTAAGGTGGCAACCCTATCCACCATCTTGAATTTTAAATTTTTGACTTCAGATTCGAACTTAGCGACCCCAATACTCTTTCCTCATGTTTAAAATTCTTAAAATAAAACATTTTTAGGTGGCACCCCTACGTGTAGAACAATTTTCGAGTTTTGAAATTCTGACAACAGATTCGGAATCAGCGACCCAATTTTACATAGTGTTTCTCCCAGAGTTGAATTCGCATAAATAAACAAGAAATTAGGTGGCAACTTTATCCGCCATCTTGAATTTTAAAATTCTGACACCAGATTCGGAAGAAGTAACCCCCAATACTGTTTCTTCATGTTTAAAATTCTTAAAAAAATGTTTAGTTGGCAGCCCTGTGTAGAAAAATGTTAGAATTTTGAAATTCTGACATCAGATGCAAAATCAGCGATCCATTTTTACCTTGTGTTCACTCTAACCCTCAAATTCGCAAAAATAAACCAAAAATCCCCACACATTTTTTAATTAATGAGCAACACTCTAACATTCCAATGGAAATCGATATAAACTGAGAGCGAATTTATGCTCTAAGCATAAAGCTGGGATAAAATGTGAACAAAACCACTTTTTTATCTCCCGATTTATACGCTTGGTATAAAATTAACCTAGAGATAGTTATCCCCGAATTAAATCATATTTATGCCCTTTGTGAACAAAATGGCCCTTAATATAGTAGCTATATGCGCAGGGATTATGACTCTGTACAGTTTTTATAGAGTCAGAATTTTGAATGTTTTCTGGTGTTAGAAAACATTCAAAATCCGCATATACTACGAACGGTACATCTAACTTATGTTTAAAGTTTTTAAAATTTAGTTTACTATTTTCTATATTAGGAACCTTTGTAACTATTCGACTACACTCTAGTCGATGACGCTGTAATTTGTACTCCGAACTGAAGTACTGCAGGTAGCAATTACATAGAAACATTTGTCCATTATGTCTTGTAACTTGGCTACATAAAAGTCTGTAAATAAAAAGAAAAAATTTGTTAAAAATGCTGTATATATATATATATAATAAAGAAAAATAAATATATGAATGAATATAATTTTTTACCTTGAAATATTTTTGATCCATATATAATGGGATTTGTCTCCTTCCTGAAGTAAAAGCAAATTGAGGTGTGTCCTCTTCTCCTCCTTTGTAAAGTATTAGGGTCCGACAATAATTTTGATCTCATCATCGAACCCGAAGACATTAATGCTTAATCTAGGATTATTTTCTTCGAATATTTTAATGTCTTTTACTGGTAGCGGAAAAACAAGTCTTTCAAAGTTGATTGTTAAATCATTGCCCAAGTGTATTATGGAGGCTGCAATATCCTCCACATTATAGCTGGAACATCTAACAGAGTTTTTATTAACTGGAGCCAGTGCTGATATTACTGCCCATTTGAAGCAATATTCATCTGAATTTTCTACATTGATACAAGCTTTTTTATTATATACAAATTTTGGTAATAGGATATATTGCGATCCTTTTATTGGCTTGTACTGGTTAATATTAATTTCTAAATGTAAAATTCTAATGAGAGTCCACCCGCTGTCACGTTCTTGAAACTCTGACATTTTTGACACTAAATTATCACATTTTTCACCAAAAATATTATTTAAGTCTGTCGACTCTTGAATCATAACCATTTTGGTTTGATGTGATTTAATGTCAATTGACATCTCATTTTCGCTCATTTTAACGTATTCACAAAACAATTCCATATTAAATTTAATATTAACGTGCTTCTGCAACATTTCTTGAAGAGTTTCTATAACTATATTTTTGGCGTTTGCTAAAAACTCTTCGGGAATCAATAAATTCTCATTATTATTTTTGTGTATAAATGACTCTATACGTTCATTAAATACAGATGAGATTCTAGTTAAATTCTCATTAACTATTTCACCACTATTTTTTTATGCTCGTTTGTTCTGATGTGATATGCCCAATTCTTCGTCAATATCTCCTTCTTACAAGTATTGCAATAGAGATTGGGGACTGAATTTGGTAAAATCGCCTGGATACTTTGAATGCTTGTTGTGTTTCCTGCTGCTGCTGCTGCTGCTGCTGATGTTGACGCTGCAGTCAAGGAAGAAGAAGATACTGCATGTAGTTTTCCTTTATGCTGATTTAAATTATCCTTCCGTGAAAATAACTTCTTACATACATCGCATTGAAAATGTTGCGATTGTTGGTTTTGGTGTTTTACTCGTGTATGTCTGTTTAGATTACATTTTACGGTGAAACTTAATCCGCATTCGTTACAAGTAAAGGATATCATTTTTATTGATATTTTTTTATTTTTTATTTATTTTAATGTTTAATAAAGTGTCTTTGTTTGCATTTTTAAATGAAACTTTCCTTTCTTTTAGTCGTTTAAGTTTTGAATGAAAAGATCTTTTACGAACTAAAGCTAATATATTTTTTGGTTCGCCTCATATTGAAGTTTTTTCAGACTGGTACTATACATTCATAGATACATCTCTCTCTCTCTCTCTCTCTCTCTCTCTCTCTCTGTCTCTCTCTCTCTCTCTCACTCTAAAGCTCTATGCAAAGCTTGCATATCAATTTCAATTTACAGCAACAATAACAGCACCAACAGCAAACAGCAACAACAACAACAACACATACTAACCTCAATTCGCTAGATTTGCCTCAATGTTTACTCAATGTTTTAATGGGGTTTTTTTTAAGATGTCAGCCGTCCCCTTGTGTACGACGTTGATCTTTAGAAAAATGTTATTGTATAGTTGTAGTTCTGAATCTTGTCTTAAACATTCTTTTTAAATAAAAAGACCAAAATATATATGTCTATTGTTTTTTATTTTTTTTTTGTTTTTATAAAAAATTTTTTCACAGCCACCACCGCCTTCACCATAAAAGTATGCAGCTAGGCATCGACTATTTTCCTCCTCCTCATCCGCGCTGCTTTCAATGGTGGATATCTCGTCCTCCTCGATTTCTAGCTGAAATTCTGAACTCCGCCAAATTTTTAGATTTCTCTTACACATTTCCTCCACTTCAGAGTCGGTCAACGTGCTGAACTTGTTGGGAAGAAATAACATAATTTCTTCCAGCTCCATCATGATTTTAACTCCAAACTTTGTTTTACATTTTTTGACCTCCTGCACGGAATACTTTTGGTTTAGGATTAGCTTCATTACCCCGGCAGCTGATTTTTTAAATTCATTTTTTTGGGTAAAGCTATTTTTCAGCGTGGCGAAGTTCATGACTTGACTTGACTAATAACTGTATATTAAAACCGGTTGTATTTATATCAACGATATCTAAGTTTCTCAAATACTAAAGCATTGTGAGAAGAAATTTCAGAAATTTCAAATAACAAAACTATAATCTCTATTGAAGCTTATAATCAAAAGCTAGACGTCTAGCCATACATTACTCAATGTTTTAATTAGGTTTTTTTAATTTCATTTATATTTAAATTTAATTTACAGTAAAAACAATAGTTTATTATCAGAGAGATTAAAGGTTAAATTTTTTGTGTTTCATGTGAAAATTCTTGTAGGGTTCTAAACTTTCCAAGTACACATATCATAAATCAAAGTTTTAATAGCTTTTCATTGATATGTATAACTTGAATGCATAGCTTGCATATCAATTTTAAGTAATAACAACAACAAAAAAAAACACATACTAACCTCAATTCGTTAGATAAGCCTGTTGTAGACTACTATATAAAAAAAAAAACACCTGATAATCTCTATTGAAGCTTATTATCAAAAAGCTAGACGTCTAGCCATACATTACTCAATGTTTTAATGGGTTTTTTTTATTTCATTTATATGTAAATTTAATTTAAAAAACACATACTAACCTCAATTCGTTAGATTAGCCTGTTGTAAACTATAATACACACAAACACATGATAATCCCTATTGAAGCTTATTATCAAAAAAAGCTAGACGTCTAGACATACATTACTCAATGTTTTAATGGGGGTTTTTTTTTAATTCATTTATATGTAAATTTAATTTACATTAAAAAACAATAGTTTATTATCAAAAAGATTAACCCTATTGCTAAGCTTCTAGAATGTTCTAGAATGTTCTCGAAGGAATTGATATCTACAACAACAACAACAACAACAACAGCAACAGCAGTTTAATACCTCAATTCATTACATTGATCTGTTGTAGACTACTATACATATAAACACATGATATTTACTAGATGAATATACTATAGCCACACACCTATTTTGTTTTTCTGTACTATTGACACAAACCACATTAAAATTCTCTCATTATTCTATACAAAACACACTAACACATGATATTATAAACACAAACCTAACATTTTTCTATACTATAGACACAAGTCACATTGAAAATTCTCCCATTCTTCTATACAAAACACACTAACAACATGATATTCACTAGATGAATATATTATAGACACAAACCTAACATTTTTTCCTATACTATAGACACAAACCACATTAAAAATTCTCTCATTCTTGTATACAAAACACACTAACACATGATATTATAAACACAAACCTAACATTTTTTCCTATACTATAGACAGAAACCGCTTACCTATTGTAATAGTTCTCCATTCCACCGCATATGGCACTAATGGCAAAATCCTGAATCCTGAGCCAGAACTCTCATATCGTACCTACTAACATTCGATTCGGTACCCAGCGGCGGTCAACGCAGAAGAGGACGACCGCATCTTTGTTGGAAAGACCAAGGAAAGGACAACCTGACGAAGCTTGGAATTTCCAACTGGTGCCAGCAAGCGAAAGACAGAAATGGCTGGCGCAAATTCTTAGATGAGGCCAAGACCGACATACGGTTGTAGTGGCAACTAAGTAAGTAAGTAAGTAAGAGGGCACCATATTATATTTAATATGACGTCATAACTAGTGGACGATCAAAACGCTTCCAACGAAACCTCATTTGTTAAATTCTGATAAGTAGTTTAGAAGTTAGGGGTTTAGTTGACTTTCTGTCCTCTAGAGGGCACCATATTCAATTAAATATAACGTCACATGGCCTTTAGCCAGCGGACGATAAAAACGCTTCTAACGATTTCTCATTTGTCAAATTACGATAAGTAGTTTAGAAGTTAGGGCTTATTTTACTTTCTGTCCTCTAGAAAGCGCTATATTCAATTTTATGTGACGTAACATAACCAGCGCACGGTGAAAATGCTTTTAACGATACCTAATTTGTCAAATCATGATTAGTAGTTTAGAAGTTAGGGGTTTAGTTGACTTTTTATCCTCTAGAGGGCGCTATGTTAAACTTTATATGACGTCACATAACTTTTCATCGGACAATCAAAACGCTTCTAACGATACCTCATTTGCTTATGTCACTAAAAAAAATTTTCCTCATGACTTTATGTCCGGTAGAGGGCGCTATATTAAATTAAATGCGACGTCACATAGCCATTAACCAGAAGACTATCAAACGCTTCCAACGATACCTCATTTTTCAAATTATGATAAGTAGTTTAGAAGTGTGAGTGGAACAGATGAACAAACATACATACATACATACATACAAAAAAGACACTTAAACAGAAACAAAAAGTGAAATTATCATTAAATTATTATAATTATTGAAATTTTAGTAAAATGCTATTAAATTAAATAGAAGAAAAAAGCAAAAATACTTAAAGATGGAAAAAAAGGAATCTAAGTTAAAGTAAAGAACAAAAGTATAAAATTATGTGCATAAAATCGCGGAAAAGAAAAAACACAGTGCAGCTTATTGCAACAAAAAAGAAACAAAATAATGTGTTGCTTCTAAAATCGGTATACATAGCCGATAATTAAGTCATTCAGGCTTATAGCGTGAGATTTCGAGATTTTCTTCGAATTAAGTGTTTTTTTTTAAACTAAATAAAAAAAAAATTAAAAATTAAATTGAATGGATAACTTAAGGTAGAATATTTTCATAATTAATTAATTTTTCAAGTCAAATAAGAAAAAAATAAAAATTTGACAAAGTAAAATAATTTATGTCATGCAACAAAAAAAAACGTAAAAGAAAAAATCGCAAGTTGATCACGATCAGGGTGATAAAGAGCGTTAGCAACATGCTGCGGTGCCAAAAATTGAGGCAGGTCAGTTCTTGCTAGCAAAAAAAAAAATTAACCAGCTTACATTCCACAGTGAACGCAAGAAAGATCTTTCGTCGTGGGAGCTGCTAATCAACAACAACAACGCAAGTAAGTCTTTGGCACTTGTATGTATGTACCAATTTTAATTTTTAATTATATCAAGGTTGTTTTCCGCAACTTAAATAATGGCCTTGATCTTGAACTTCAACTTGATTTTTTTTTGTCAATTCTTTTGCATTAACCTTTTACTGGGCACAAAATAGTTTAACAACACAAAAATTAGCAGTGCTATTTCGCGATTTTCTTTTTTAAAATTACTTTAAATTATTTCTATACAGGATATTTTTAAATAATTTTCAAAAATATAAGAAAAGATACTATTGTAAATGATATCAATATTTTTTTTGTTAATCTAATATTTTTCTTTTCTCTAAAATTCATTGGCTTAACTAGATGTTTTTTTAAATACTTGTGTAATCCCATTGTTAGCCAACATATTATAGTTTTACTGTAAAAAAATAATCAATGGAGTTAATTATGGAAAATTTTGTAGCCACAAGCTGAACTTGTTAATAAAAATAAAAAAGAAACGAAATTCTAACTTAATCATGTTTTGGTTTCAATGCATGTCAGCAGAAGCCTGAATTGGTTCATGGGGTCAGAATGGAAATTCTTCTGGTAAATTATCTGACAATGGCTGGGAGGGCGGAGATTTGGTGTTGGTTCATCTTTACAACAAACCTTCATTTTTTTTAAACCCGCCTTACGGAATGCAATGAGCTAGATTTTCTAATGTTGTTCTTTTGGTTTCTATCAGTCCTCTCTTTTTCCTGTTCCTCGAGCACGCGTAAAATAAAATAATAATTAAGAATTAATGGGTCGTATTATCAGATAGAGGGTAGAACCCAACCCAATTGCCGACGAGCAAAGCCGTGAGTTTATGCGTGCCAACCTTCTAAGCTGAAAAACAACAAAATGTCTTCATTCCAAAAAATAAAAAGATCATTAAAACTAGATAACTCATTATAGAAAAAAAAATTATTTGTTACATGTTCTAGAATCGAATATTTTATGCTTGTTTCAAGCAATATTTTATTTAACTCAATTTTAGCAATAAATGCTCATTATAATTCTTAAATCCAGCAAAATATTTGCTTAATATAAGAATGCTATTTCCCTCCATGTAATAAATAAAATTGAAGTTTTTTACAGGTATTCATTTTTTTAAATTTAATAATTCTCCAATGTTAATGGTTTTGATTTTTTTTTATAATAATTCTTAAGATATTTCAATGTTATAGCAGTACGCTTAATTTGATTTTAAAAGGTCTTTTGTTTGTATAAAACTTGAAAGGGTGCTTACTTGAAGCCTATTTCGACATTTTGTTTTGATTAAATTTCGATATGAAAAAATGCGTTTATCGTTAGCCGATGAATAAGGTATGTAAAGTAATAATTCGATAATTTTATATATATTACCACAGATAATTTAATAATTTTAATTTTTAATTGCACCAACTTTCACCCAAAAATCTGTCATCTTAAAATTGTTTAATTAATTTTAATAAGAGTTCTGTTCTTAGAAAATATTTGCTAAAAATACTAAAATTATCGCGGGGTACTGCGGTACTTTTCAAAAGCGAAAATTACTGAATTCAGTACTTTAGTACTTTAGGACTTTAGCACTGAATTCAGTTCTTTAGTACTGAATTTATCATCCCTGGGTTGAGGAGTCTTGCATGCGGCGAAAGAAAAGAAGTGAAAAAATATAAGGTAGTGTGCACTGTGGGCCCACTGGCTATGTATTTTGGCCAAAAGTCTTTTTTGGATTTTGGAAAAAACTGAGTATGCCACTCTTAGAACAGATATTTATATTAGCTTACGCCAAAATTTTGTTTCGATTAAAAAATTTTTAGGTCTAGTAACAATTATACAAAGTTGAAAAATTAATTTAAAATTTTTTTGTGAATGCAATTATAAAGTATGTGATATTTTTTTAAATATCGATTAAAAATTTTTATTTCTTTTATGAAATACTTTCTTATGTCCAGATATTATAAAAATATTAATTTTCTTTCGCTGTTTAATATTTTACTATCCAAATTAATGTAAAGCTCAATAGAAAAACATTGATTTTTAAGATAGGACCTTCTTCCGATAGACGATAACAAAATATTCTACCAGTTATTGAAAAATATTTTCCGCCAGTATGTTTATTGAAATATGTGCTTGAACGTAGGTTGGCCCCATTTTGCCCCATTTTATATTTGCCACTGCAATTCACTCAGACAGTTGTTTGTATCGTTTTTACTTTAGAGAGTCGGAAAATTTCACGAATTGAACGATTTTTTACTGTAAACAAGCTATGAGAATAAACTCTTTTATTTTTTCAATTAAGGTTCTTTGTTTGTTGTGGTTTGTTTAAGTTTCTAAGCAGTTTTTGTGAAATATTTAATTAAGAGTAAATAAACTTAACTTTTTGTATTAATATAAGAATTCGAGTCTGCTTTTTTTCATTTATTCTCACATATTTAAATTTAGTTTGTATTGCAGAAGCTCTGCATATTATTATTTTGACGCCATGTTCACAAAAAGAGAAGTTTTAAGGGAAATTATGAAAAATAATGATATGGAATAAGACTACATCTTACATTAAAAAAAAAAAATTGGAATGCTGTTGACAATGAGCAGCTATGTAAGCTTCATGCATGGATAAGACTACTTGAAACCTGCCTACATATTTCTTATAGAATTACTTTTAAAGCTTGGTAAGTTAGGAGTGAAGAGCATAAATATCAATTCGAAAATCGAAAGAAGTATATTAAAGCCTTACTTTGGGAAAAATGGGGCTTATTGTAGACAAAACAAAGCCTGGCGGATCCGGTAGTACCAACAATGGTAATATTGCTCGAAGAGCATTTGAGAATACCGAATTTTTTGCTGAATACCTCAGCCTTGATATTGAACTCGTTAGAAATTTAAAAAAATTTTAATTTGTCTCTCTTGCAAAAGAATTATGCAATAATACTGCATCTATTTATATTACCAGCTACAAATGTTATGAATGTTGCATAAAATCCGAAAACATGGAACGGATATAATAAATGCAAGTGTGTTTCCAGTAGGCATGTTCGGTGAAGAAGTTTCAGAATAGCGGAACAAGGACTACAAAAATTTTAGACAGTTTCACAGCCGTAAAATAAGTCGCACTGCAAATATGGAAGATGTATTTTATAGAGGCATGGTCACTTCAGATCCAAAATTGTTTCCATGAATCCAGATTAAAAAAGAAAAAATCCCTGTATTTTACAGCAGATATCGCATAATTGTTTGCTCTACCAGCAGAAACTACTACAAACGACCTTGATTCTGACGACGATGAAAATGAGGAAACATCCAATTTCACTGGTATATGAGAAACGTTTTATAGCTTAAATAAAGTTGAATTGTCTGATAATAAAGAATATTACGAAATTTTATTCATCTATCATTATGTTTACGAAAACATTAACTTTTGGCCAAAAAACACTACTGACTGGCCCATAGTGTAGTGGTGTAATAGCAGAAAAGTCTGGCATTTTCTATATTGGTGTTGGTTCACACAAATATAGAGGCAATCATACAGGGCTGTATTCGGTTGTATCGTAAAAAAAATGCCCAAACTGTTGTGATGAATTTGTAGTTTTTATATTTTTATTTAAAAGGACCTGCCTCAAAATTTTGCATATAAAAACGCTACTGGCTCTAAATGATTATCCTTTTTCTTTTTGAATTGCAGCCAGCATAAAAGTACGCACTCAGGCTTTCAAAAATTAGAAGTCAGCTGATTAAAGCTTGTAGGAATAATGATTTTTATTTCGAAAAGTCAGTGTTTATAAAGCTAATTAAGGGTATTCTTAAGTTTCGAAATCATATAAAAAATGTGCATTTTCTTAATACATAGTGTTTAATAATATAATAACTTAAAAGTGCGTGAGTAAAAAGTAAACATTAACTTAATGTGTAAGAGCGTAATGCAAATTAATATATAACTAATATAATAAACATTAAAAGTGCGCGAGTGAAAGAAATGAAAGTATGAACTTAGTGTGAAAGTGCGTAAGCAAATAAATATATAACCACGGGTCATTGTGCGTCGTGAAAAACAATGTACATAGTTGCGTTCAATATTACAGTGCAATCAATAAGTTTGACTACAGTTACTTAATTCAGTGCGTACAACACTGTTAAAGTTTGTTCTTATGCATTAAAATTTAAGGAACATTTCAAGAATAGCAACAACTCTAATTTTTAAAAAAATTCAGATTCAATTGGCTTAGAAGTTATAGGCATCGATCGTTGGAAAAAATGGACTAAAAATCTAGCTGATTTTTTAAGTTTTCCAACAAAACTAAACTTTATGGGTATCAAATGAAAAATAATACAAGTATCTATTCAACAATATATCAAACATAAAAATACATGCATTTAAGATACAATCCTTTTTTTACTTAAAATCGCGAGGTTTTTCCAAATTTAATAAAAAAAATGTGTTTAGTTGTCTTTTCTTAATAGGAGGACTTCGGCCGCTGCTTAGGGACTACAGCCCTCAGTATATCCAACACAGGCTTCGCTGTCTACAGTACTTCTGGATGTAGTAATCTTTTTAATAGTTCTCTTTTTAATTAATTGTTTTCGTAAAATAGAAACTACTAGTTTTTCAGACAAATTCTAATTATATAAAAAATGATATCTTAAAAGTTATGCATGGAATTTTGTGTTTGACACCTCGTTGAATAGAACGCGCATTATCTTTGTTTTTCTACCAATAATTTGTTGAAAAACTAGAAAAACAGCAAAATTTTTAGGTAATTGTGCTAAAATTTAAGGGCATTTATTTTTACTATTTTTTCTTTGGTTTTGTCGCTTTTTAAGCAGTTTAAATGCTTAAAATGTAATTATTTTCAACTATTTTGCTGAGAAGTCTTCCAATCAGGTGTTGGGGTTCTCAGAAATGTAAAAAACACTCTCTATCTCGCTCGCACAATGTGTAGTGTACTTACACAGTCACTATTACCGTACCAAACGATACAAAAACAGTGCAACATTAAATTAAAATCCAACAACATTTTTGATGCAACTTAAAACCCAAAAATTATGACGGGCACTAAGAATCAAAAGTATCGCAACAAATGTCATTCACACTTCTAAAGTGCTGAGTTGTTTTTATCCCCTCTTGCTGCTTGTATCGTTTAGATACTTAATTCTCTGCTCAAGCACAACAACAACAACGCTGTTATTAGTGCAATGCAATTACAATATGAGCAGTGCACTGGAGTAAATACAGCGAATATATTATGTTACTCCAATGCAACTGACCTGCCGAATTTTCAAGGCTAGCAACGCCAACATTGTTGTTGTTGGCTATTGCAATGTGGCTGGGAGCCGATCGACTAACGGGATCGATTGGTAACCCATCGTGAAAATAAGGGCGGAGTCTAAAATACTGGCATGAATAACTTTAAGAAAAATACTGTTTTTTTTAGTATATAAGAAAAAAAGAAGAACCAAATAAAGGATAATTTAATTTAAAGTCTAAGACAAGAGAAGTCTTTAAATTTTACGTTTCAAATTAATTTCCCTTGAAGTGCCGGCTAGGCCCAAAACATACTAAAGCTGACGAGCTATATACGTAACTCCGTGGCGCGTCCCCAAAATATAACTCAGATAGATACCAACACATGGCGATCCTGCCGCTTCCCTGGACCTTCAATAACTAGGACGAATTTTCTGAATACTAAGCAATCAATACATTTTTTTTCTTTCATGAGCGATGAACGAGGAATTTCATAAAAAATTCGATGATTTACTAAAAAAAATACAACAGTTTCAAACAGAAGTCAAAAATTCAGAAACAGCGGCAACTTTGCCAAACACAGACGAGGCTCCATTATATATTCCGACACCCATACCTGGACCAAAGAAGCTCACAATAGAAGAATATAAGCAACGTCAACAATCAAAACGGCAACAACCAAAATCTAAACCCCAACAGGGAAAAAGGAAACACACTAGAAAGGGCAGGTACGTCCGCCAGAAAGCAGAGCTACACGAACTATACAGACTCATAGCAATCGTAAAAGGACAACAAAAAAGGGGCATTGCTAGCAAAATAAAAGATCTGAAATACAAAATCAAACACAAAATTAATTAGAATGCAATCTTCAACAACAAACTCAACTACAACAATCTGTTTCGCTTGTGAAGCATCAGTACAACACATAGAAGAACACCTTAACTCACACCAAAATATAATAGACGACGCCAACGACAGGTTACAAAAAGCAGAAACACTCCACAATTTTATCTACAAGAATCCAACATACACAGAAGACAGGAAAAATATAGACAACCCAAAACTGAAGCACCTGCTATTTTCAAAATACTAAAAAAATTTTGTTTTTTTTAAAAAAAAACATATATTTTTTTATAAATATTCATTATGTATTTAAGATACTACTGACAACATAAAACATAAAAAAAAACCAAAACGTTAAATATTGTCTAATATATTCTTTTTTTACTATTTCTATGATCCCAAATTTCAGTCAACTAGTTTACAACGTCACAATGCTTGACAACAAAAACAAAGATTACATAACGATAAATGAAAATATAGAAAACAATTTAGGTTCTTCTATATCAAAGAAAGAATTTTCTACCATAAGCACAACAGCTTTGATAACACTTGCAGTAATCCTAATTTTATTTTACATCGGTTACAAATTAAATAACTACTGCAAACAATATGTTCTAAAAAAACACACTAACCGTTTGCAAAATCCAGTTTAGTGCAATCAATCGCTTACGTATGCCACACTTCATACTCCATGAGAACTCTACTCAAAATATATAAACAATTGAAACAAATAAGAGAAAATATAAAAAAGTACATTAACAGGGGCTACACTTCACAAACTGTTAATCTCAAATCATCACAAATAAACACATACATAAAAAATTTCAACGCTCATTTGAACGCAATACCACAAAATCTTGACACAGCTCGTTTAGCTGAACAATTTTATCTACTACATAAAGAAACAATTTCTCTATTGATTTCAATGTCTATTAACGAAGAAACTCCACCACAAACTGCAGCAATCATGACGAATACTGCAACTTTCAATTTAGAAACTATTCTAAAAATAGTTCCTACCTTTTCAGGTAACTATAAGGAATTAGACAGTTATCTCAAAATAGTAGAATTACTATATAACTCTTTTAACACTGCAGACAAAGCAAAGCTTATTGACTTAATCATTAGCGTAAAATAAGATACAAAAGTACGCACAACTATAGCAAACACGAGTAACGTAACGACACTAGATCAACTCAAGGATGTTTTGAAATCATCATACAAATCTACATTGACCACATCCCAAATCCACACAAAATTGTCAACTTTGACACAAAAAAACAACAATATCACCCAGTACAAAGACAAATTAATATCTCTCATATCGGAATTTAACAACATACAAATTTCAGAACTAACAGGTGATGCAACGCAACAATCCGTAATCATCAAGATGAATGAAACTTATGCTTTAAACATATTTAAAAATGGTTTAAATGATGACCTAAAGAACACAATATTTGCTGCCCAACCAAAGTCATTAACAGATGCAACAAACCTAGCACTCGAGCTAGAAAATAATAACAAAACAAACAACCAATTATTGTATTTCCAGAATAATAACTACAATCAACGCAAACACACTCAAAACAAAACCACAAGATACAACTACAACGGATATCAAAATAACAACAATAATTCAAGAAACCAAAGTCAAAGAAACAACAGTTTCAATAGAAATCAAATTTTAAACAACAACAATAGAAGAAACAGTAATGCATACAGATATGCACAAAATAATAATAACACATATAGAAACTCACGAAATAATAACAATAGTAATGCACATAGATATGCACAGAATAATAACAATGCGAATGCACACCGTAATTCAAATATGAATAGAAGACAGAATTACAATAACACAAACCAGCGTGATAACAGAAGAATGTTCGCTTTTGAAGCTAAAAATCAGGGAAACGACGAGCGCTCGGATGTCGAGGAATATCATCCGGGACAGCAAAATTAAGGATATATAACCTATCGGATATCAAAACAAACTATATCATAGCAAAATGTTATAACTCAAAAAAACCACTTACTTTTCTTATCGACACAGGAGCAGATATATCTATCTGCAAATTAAACAACATTGAAGCAGACTTGAAGATGGACACTAAATGCAAACTCACGGGAATAACAAATGAACAAATAACCACTCTAGGCAAAATCACTTTAACATTAGATTTTCAACATAAAACACTTTTGCTCAATTTCCACGCAGTTGAAGACAATTTTCCGATACAAACCGATGGAATATTAGGCAGAGATTTTTTTATCTAAAAACGCATGCAAAATTGACTACGAGACACAAACATTGACGATAGCAATAGAAGACATAGACATCGTGACACCGTTACACTTTAATAAACACGTGTATGACACAATACGTATACCACCAAGAACAGAAATGATACATTCCATTTCATTAAATTTAAAAGAGGATAGTGTAATTCTTAACGATGAAATACAACCCGGTGTATTTTTAGCGAACACAATAATACCAGCGACCGGTAAATGTCACGTAAAACTTTTGAACACAACAAACGCCGAAGTTAAACTAACCAAATTAACACCAAAAACAGAACCACTTTCTAACTACATTCAATTCAATCATATTAACACATTTAACAAAACACGCTTCAAAAAACTAGCCCAAGAACTACAGGTAGACACTAATCACCCTTTAACAGACATTTTTAGGGATTTCCAACACATTTTCCATCTAGAAGACGAAAAACTAACAATAAACAACTTTTATACATAGACATTAACTACAAATGACACAACACCTACCTACATAAAAAATTACAGACTACCTCACGCCCAATAAGCCTCAAAAAACTCAATAAGCCCTTACAATGCACCGCTATTGCTAGTACCTAAAAAGTCAGGAGATGACACAAAAAAATGGCGACTAGTGGTAGATTTCAGAAGATTAAACGACAAATTAATTAACGACAAATTCCCACTGACAAGAATAGAAGACGTTTTAGACAAACTTGGTCGAGCAAAATACTTCTCCACACTCGACATGACAAGCAGTTTTCACCAAATACCTTTAGATAAAAAGTCCAGACCACTAACAGCCTTCTCCACAAATGATGGACACTATCAATTCAAACGACTACCTTTCGGATTGAAAATATCCTCTAATAGTTTTCAACGCATGCTCACGCTTGCATTAACTGGTTTAAGCTCAGAAGCATTTCTTTATGTCGATGACATAATAGTTTTTGGTTGTAGTCTACAACACCACAACAACAATCTAATTAAAGTTTTTTAACGACTATCTCAATACAATTTAAAATTGAATGCAGCAAAATGCAAATTCTTGAGACCAGAAGTAGTTTACCTGGGACACTTAATTACACAACATGGAATCAAGACTGACCCATCAAAACATGACACAATAAAATATTATCCGACTCCGACAAATGCGGACGAAGTACGACGTTTTGTAGCTTTTTACAATTATTACCGACGATTCATCAAAGATTTTGCTAGTATCGCGCAATGCCTAAACAACCTATTAAAGAAATCACAAGCATTTAAATGGACGGAACAATGCCAACAAGCTTTTGACACACTAAAACAAAAATTAATTGAACCTCCAGTGTTACAATATCCGGATTTTTCAAAATCTTTTATTGTAACAACTGACGCCTCAAACTTTGCCTTAGGTGCTATCTTATCACAAGGAGAAATAGGTAACGACCTTCCTATTTTGTAATGAGCCGAATTGCTTTAGGTGCACAGCACTTAGGCGGTTGACACGGTGGCATCCCGGCTACTCGACGGCTTATGGGGCGGTGCTTGCCCTCATGCGTACACCACTAGCTCACTACATAAATATTCGTGTCAAAAAAAAAAAAATTTAAAAAATAGAAAACGAAAGAGAATTTAACTTAAATTAAACTAATGACTGAAAAGACTAAACAAGCAAAAACCAGAAAAAAAACCTAAGTCTCCGTCCGTCAGCTGGAGTCATCCCACCCTGCATCTGCAACCCATCCGGTACGCAGCCGTGAACCACATAAGGACTCCATATTTTTTTTATGTAGCTCCCTAACGCTGACTCCGTCAACAGTCCGTTCAAGTCCGTCCGTTCTCCATTACCCAGTCATGACTACAACACAACTAATACCCGCCTAGGAATCATCACACGATCCACACCAGCCAGCGATGAATTTAACTATTCATTGTTGGAATAATCAAACCTTCCGAAATAGAAAAAAAATTATCAATATATTTAAGCATACATAAATATTTAATTCTTATCAATCCATGACAGTTTATTTGTTTATTTTTATTTAAGATTACGACACTATATCTGTACTGATTATCAGTATATAATTCAACCGATATATATTCTTTTCCTTATATTAATGGCAGATTAAACCTACATATAATATAAATATAAATAGACAAAATAAATTTAATTAAATAAACCACAGAATTTCAATGTTTATGCAACTAGATTCTTAGAATGAAAAAAAACCATTATGTTTGATTTTGGTGATTAATTCACCATCAATGAAAAAAAATAAAAAAATTAAGAAAGAATAGAAAAATATTAATTAGCAACACGTCACATTAATCAAAGATATCTGCCTTTGTAGATAAAAAAAACAACAACAAAAAAATGATTTGAAAATACAAGTTTTAACACTCACCGACTTCCAGAAAAGGGTAAATGATGGCGCCAGCATCTGCCTTGCAAGTTGATTTGCCTGGATAGGTGTAATTGTAAAAATGTTGATTTATGGTTTTTTTTTTCTTTATAAAAGCAGTGACAAATTAAGATTAACGCACTGTATATGCTTAATTAAAAGCAAGACTAATCTAACGATATCTTATAACATTAACTTTAACGCGTTCATTCACAAAAAACAATTTTTTTTTCTTTAGTGCTTAAATCGTAAGAGAAAAATATTATTAAAAAAATTTAATATAATAAAAAGAAAGAAAAGTTAAATTCTTATAAGTTAAAACTAAACGCAAGCTCAAAGTTAAATAGCACGGTAAATTCTCATTAAATCACCCTATATTTTGTTTAGCTTCTTTATGTACAAGTGCGTTGCACTAAGCTGCTAACGCTAAGGTCGTTGCCCTCTGCTTATGTGTATCCAAAACAGCTGTTAGCTTTAGCTTTTCTGCAGTCTATTTACACTCGGTCATTGACCTCATCCAAATTCGAGCACTCTTTCCAGCCGCGGTCAGCTGTTCGACTAGGCTCGCTCAGCAATTGAGTGTATTTTTTTTTTGAGATTAACTTCTCAACCGAACACTTTTAAAATGCTTACGAAGAACTTCCGCTTGGTTCACTTTTAAATTGTTTAAAAAAAACAATCTTAGGCCCTTAATGGTGCCCCCCGTCAGGCAGGACCTAAGTTAAAAAAAATTAGTTTTAAATTTTTAATTTAGCACTGTAACACCACCTCACCTAAGTTTAAACTCTGTGCATATATGTATGACAATATATATGAACACAACGGGAGCTGTTACGTTTTAAGCTGTGCGATCTGTGTGACCTAAGAAGCATATATATAATTCTAGTTAGAAATTTCTTCTTTTTTTTCTCTGTGTTTTTATGACCTACAAGATTATTACTCACTTGCTAAATCCACTGCTTAAAAAAAAGGTCCTGAACAGGAGCACTTATAATTAATTTAAATTCGCTTTTTTTTATAGAAAAACTTTGAAACAAAAAATGAAACTTTAAATAAACTTTCTATGATAGATTTTAAACACCACTAGTTTGAAAGCCTTCTCCACAAATGATGGACACTATCAATTCAAACGACTACCTTTCGGATTGAAAATATCCTCTAATAGTTTTCAACGCATGCTCACGCTTGCATTAACTGGTTTAAGCTCAGAAGCATTTCTTTATGTCGATGGCATAATAGTTTTTGGTTGTAGTCTACAACACCACAACAACAATCTAATTAAAGTTTTTTAACGACTATCTCAATACAATTTAAAATTGAATGCAGCAAAATGCAAATTCTTGAGACCAGAAGTAGTTTACCTGGGACACTTAATTACACAACATGGAATCAAGACTGACCCATCAAAACATGACACAATAAAATATTATCCGACTCCGACAAATGCGGACGAAGTACGACGTTTTGTAGCTTTTTACAATTATTACCGACGATTCATCAAAGATTTTGCTAGTATCGCGCAATGCCTAAACAACCTATTAAAGAAATCACAAGCATTTAAATGGACGGAACAATGCCAACAAGCTTTTGACACACTAAAACAAAAATTAATTGAACCTCCAGTGTTCCAATTTCTGGATTTTTCAAAATCTTTTATTGTAACAACTGACGCCTCAAACTTTGCCTTAGGTGCTATCTTATCACAAGGAGAAATAGGTAACGACCTTCCTATTTTGTAATGAGCCGAGTTGCTTTAGGTGCACAGCACTTAGGCGGTTGACAAGGTGGCATCCCGGCTACTCGACGGCTTATGGGGCGGTGCTTGCCCTCATGCGTACACCACTAGCTCACTACATAAATATTCATGTAAAAAAAAAAAAAAATTTAAAAAATAGAAAACGAAAGAGAATTTAACTTAAATTAAACTAATGACTGAAAAGACTAAACAAGCAAAAACCAGAAAAAAAACCTAAGTCTCCGTCCGTCAGCTGGAGTCATCCCACCCTGCATCTGCAACCCATCCGGTACGCAGCCGTGAACCACATAAGGACTCCATATTTTTTTTATGTAGCTCCCTAACGCTGACTCCGTCAACAGTCCGTTCAAGTCCGTCCGTTCTCCATTACCCAGTCATGACTACAACGCAACTAATACCCGCCTAGGAATCATCACACGATCCACACCAGCCAGCGATGAATTTAACTATTCATTGTTGGAATAATCAAACCTTCCGAAATAGAAAAAAAATTATCAATATATTTAAGCATACATAAATATTTAATTCTTATCAATCCATGACAGTTTATTTGTTTATTTTTATTTAAGATTACGACACTATATCTGTACTGATTATCAGTATATAATTCAACCGATATATATTCTTTTCCTTATATTAATGGCAGATTAAACCTACATATAATATAAATATAAATAGACAAAATAAATTTAATTAAATAAACCACAGAATTTCAATGTTTATGCAACTAGATTCTTAGAATGAAAAAAAAACATTATGTTTGATTTTGGTGATTAATTCACCATCAATGAAAAAAAATAAAAAAATTAAGAAAGAACAGAAAAATATTAATTAACAACACGTCACATTAATCAAAGATATCTGCCTTTGTAGATAAAAAAAACACCAACAACAAAAAAATGATTTGAAAATACAAGTTTTAACACTCACCGACTTCCAGAAAAGGATAAATGATGGCGCCAGCATCTGCCTTGCAAGTTGATTTGCCTGGATAGGTGTAATTGTAAAAATATTGATTTATGGTTTTTTTTCTTTATAAAAGCAGTGACAAATTAAGATTAACGCACTGTATATGCTTAATTAAAAGCAAGACTAATCTAACGATATCTTATAACATTAACTTTAACGCGTTCATTCACAAAAAACAATTTTTTTTTCTTTAGTGCTTAAATCGTAAGAGAAAAATATTATTAAAAAAATTTAATATAATAAAAAGAAAGAAAAGTTAAATTCTTATAAGTTAAAACTAAACGCAAGCTCAAAGTTAAATAGCACGGTAAATTCTCATTAAATCACCCTATATTTTGTTTAGCTTCTTTATGTACAAGTACGTTGCACTAAGCTGCTAACGCTAAGGTCGTTGCCCTCTGCTTATGTGTATCTAAAACAGCTGTTAGCTTTAGCTTTTCTGCAGTCTATTTACACTCGGTCATTGACCTCATCCAAATTCGAGCACTCTTTCCAGCCGCGGTCAGCTGTTCGACTAGGCTCGCTCAGCAATTGAGTGTATTTTTTTTTTGGAGATTAACTTCTCAACCGAACACTTTTAAAATGCTTACGAAGAACTTCCGCTTAGTTCACTTTTAAATTGTTTAAAAAAAACAATCTTAGGCCCTTAATGGTGCCCCCCGTCAGGCAGGACCTAAGTTAAAAAAAATTAGTTTTAAATTTTTAATTTAGCACTGTAACACCACCTCACCTAAGTTTAAACTCTGTGCATATATGTATGACAATATATATGAACACAACGGGAGCTGTTACGTTTTAAGCTGTGCGATCTGTGTGACCTAAGAAGCATATATATAATTCTAGTTAGAAATTTCTTCTTTTTTTTCTCTGTGTTTTTATGACCTACAAGATTATTACTCACTTGCTAAATCCACTGCTTAAAAAAAAGGTCCTGAACAGGAGCACTTATAATTAATTTAAATTCGCTTTTTTTTTGTATAGAAAAACTTTGAAACAAAAAATGAAACTTTAAATAAACTTTCTATGATAGATTTTAAACACCACTAGTTTGAAAGACAACTATTTCTTTTATGTTTTGCCGAACTTTGGCCAGTTAACTTTGTAGTCAAAACTACATAAAGCTGGTGATCGTCTACTGCACGCATACACTATAACATTCCTCCGAATGCTTCGCGTGAGTCAAATGCAAAGAGCAACATTAACCACCTTGACATTAACTCAGCAAAAACATCAACCTCTTTTCTCACAATATACACAATGAAAACATAGAACACTCAATACTAAAGCAAAAAACTCACCCAACCTAGTAAATCTAGCGTGTACAACAACCTGTTCTTTGGATGCTGGAAATTAAGCTTAAGCTGACTCAAAATATTCTAACACTATACAGTCATTGTGAATGCGCCATCCACTCATTCCAAAACCTACTCTCACTCTCACATTTTTGCAAAGTAAACTTCCACTCCATGTTGGCTTATTCCAAATGTCAATTGTTAACTTTGATTTTATTAAGTGTAGCTGATGCACGAGGTGCAGTAATTTAAATATAAAAATTAACAAAACTTAAAATCAAAACGCAAAATAACATATAAAAGACAATGGAACATACAGGACAGAGACTCGGCGCATAAAGGTAAGTATATTTGTTTGCATTCTACTAATAATTCTGTTTCTTTTTCAGCCCAAGGCTCACGTTACAGGCTCGGATCCGCCGATGTTGCTTGCAACATGGAGCGTGTACGTAAGAAAAAATTTACAATGTAGCCTGGGAGTAAATATATTGACAAACGTGTGGCCTCGACCCACAAACTCATGCTCCAATTCTAATGAGCTAGCCGGAATCTTATAACAAATTTTTTTTAACCATTGCAGCCCGATCTTTAACATAACCTAGCAATAATAACATAAATTAAAATCACGCAAAGCATCTTACAAAAACAAGTCTCAACAACAAAACAAAGCTCAAATGCGGCAAACCCTGCTAACGCTTACACAAAACATTTACTAGCTAATGAAAACAATTGTTAAAAAAAAAACAACGAAACGTACATAAACATCCAACAAATATCATAAGTCCGGCCCGGTAGTTAGGTCACATTAAAATACAAAATTAACACCTACACATCTGTAGATGAATTTATCTTTGTCGATAAACCAGAAAGTTTCAAAATGGTGCATGAACTTAGAACTTTACATTAGATCTTTGCCAATGATATATAACTGAATCCGCATGTTTCGTCCAAGATGACGAAAAATCGTGCATGATTCAGTAAAGATTTCTTTAAGACTTTGACTAGTGAGAGGCTTATGCAAGATTTAAAAATACGTTTATATTAAATCAACTGCATCGAAAATGAGATATGGGTACTACACCTATAAATTAAATTGAACTAACTATACTTGAGCTAACAAAAATACACTAAAACAAAAACTATATTACTAATATTGCACTTACCAAGCCTCATGCTACAAACATGTCCTTAGCGTGGTATACGCCTAACTTCTTGCCAGTCATATTGCCCAGCTCATATAATGAGTTGCCAACCGTTCTGAGCACGATACATCTTAAAAAAGATGGTGCTAATTTGGCATTATAAGCGTCGGCCTGCTTACTTTGCTTGAAGTTTCGGCGGTATACCACTTGTCCTATCTTAAACACTACTTCTTTGCTACGTGTATTATAAGTTTTAACGTTTCTTTCATGTGCAATTCTTAGTTGATCAAAAATTCTGTCCCTCAGAAGTGACTGTTTATCAGCTAAAGATTTTACCATGATGTCTCCATTTTTTACCGAATGTAACCGTCGCATAACTTCATATGAAGCTCCATGCTGAACCATATGGCTTCCAAAAGCTGCGTAATATGGTTCCACGCCAATAGAGCTATGAACCACGCTTCTTATCGCAAATGCTGCGTCACTAACATGTTGGTCCCAGTTCTTCTGATTTTCGCCAACGTACGATCGAATCATTTGCAGAATCGACCTGTTTACGCGCTCTGAGGCATTGGCCTGTGGCGAGTAAAACGCGGTTTTAGTATGCTTTACACCATACTGCAACAAAAAGGACTTAAACATTTCGGACACAAACTGTTTGCCATTATCAGAATGGACAAATTCAGGGACACCAAAGACATGGAACACATCGCGTTCTAGAAATTTCACAACGTTAGCAGACGTTGCTGTGCGCATCGGTTTAAGCCAAACAAACTTGGAAAAATGGTCTAAACATATAAACAAAAAACAGTTTCCTTCCTTTGTTCGAGGATATGGTCCCATAAAATCTATATAAAGACGTTGAAATGGACGCTCGGTTACTTGCTGATCGCCCATCGGAGGACGATGAGTCAGATTGGAATTTTTGGTTTCCTTGCATACTTCACAACTTTTAACTAATTGTTGTACATCAGTCACCATACCTGGCCAAAAGTACCGTTCACGCACTTTAGCTAGCGTCTTATGTATTCCGCCGTGACCAGCAGATGGAGAAAAGTGTGCTGCTTCTAAAAGGTTACTACGCAATTCCGAAGGAACCCAAAGTTTCCATGCGCGGTCTTCTTGCAGTGCGTCTCCTGTGCTAACCTCGGTACGTTTATAAACAAAACCGTCTGATAAACAAATGTCCGGTAATCGGTCTTTAGACCTCTCTACCTGTTTTTTCAACTCTTCGTACTCCTTAGTTGAGAAATGCGGGGACTCAAGATCAACGTCTAGCACTCTTCTCATTTGACTGAGCTCTTCCATATGCATGCGGGATAACGCGTCCGGCAACACATTTTGAGCACCTTTACGATGTTCGATATTGAAATTGTAAGCCTGAAGTTTTAAACTCCATCTGGCTAATCTTCCAGATAAGTCTTTTTGGCCCATGAGCCACTTCAGGCTCGCGTGATCCGTAATTATGGTAAAAGGTAAACCTTCTACATAAGGACGGAATCTTTTCACGCTTACTATTGCGGCGTAACATTCAAGCTCAGTAACACTATAGTTTCTCTGAGCTTTATTTAGTTTTGAAGACATGTAGGCTATCGGACGTTCATTATCCTCATCATCCATTTGGAAGAGCACCCCACCAACTCCTTGTGTCGAAGCGTCACATTGTATAAAAAGTGTTTGCTAAAATCGGGATTAGTCAACAATGGTGCCGAAACCAAACTTTGTTTTAGCTTCGCAAAGGCCAGCTTAGCTTCTGCGGACATAGCGAAGTTTTTGATTTTGTCTTTCGTCAGACAGTCATGTAGTGGCCCTGCGATTGTTGCATAGTCCTTAATGAACCTGCGGTACCACCCTGTCATACCAAGAAATCGTCTCAACTGCCTAGGTGACTTAGGCTCAGGAAATTCTTCCATTGCTGCAACTTTTTTTAAATCTGTCCTAATGCACCCATCTCCGACAACATACCCTAAATATCTCACTTCACGATAGCAAAACTTGCTCTTCTCGACATTGATGGTAAGTTTCGCATTTCTCAGGCATTTTGCAACTTCCTCAAGGAGTACTAAATGGGACTCAAGGTTGGCTGAGCACACAAGAAGGTCATCAAGGTAGACAAAAACATTCTCTCGCAAAGCGGAGGGAATGACTTTGTCCATCAGCCTACACATCCGCTGGACAGCATTACACAGACCGAACGGCATTACTGTAAACTGGTACAGTGGCCTCCCGGGTACTGTGAATGCTGTCTTGCCCCTTGACTTCTCTTCGAGTGGAATCTGCCAAAAAGCATCCTTGAGGTCGATTGCTGAAATATACCGCGTATCTTGTAACCGACTCAGAATACCATCAATGTGAGGCAGAGGGTACGCGTCTTTTACTGTACGTTCATTTACTTTTCGTGCATCTAAGCACAACCTATTTTTAGTATCTTTTCGGACTAGCGATATAGGTGAATTCCGGCTGCTGTTGCTGACCTCAATTACGCCCATGCTCAACATACGGTCCAACTCTGCATATACTAGTTTTTGGATAGCTGGTGAGATTGGATAAAACCGTTGCTTTACTGGCATATTCTCATCTAACACTTCAATAACGTGTTCCTCCAAATCGGTTTTACCTAAGCCAAACACTGCAAATGACGGAAATTTTGCTTTCACCATTTCTAATTTTAGCGCCTGTTCCTTTGTTAACACATGTTGAGTTGTGTCAAAAGTTAAATCTGAAGATGACTGTGTCAGTTCGGACATAACTACCTGGTCTGTTCTGGACACCTGTGTCTGTGAACTACCTTTGCTGACTACGGCCATTCCAAAAGTTTGCCAGAATTCAACACCAAAATAAAATTGTTGTTGCAGAGCTGGCACAATAAGAAACTCCATTTCCTTAATTTCACCTTCCCATAACACTGGTAAAGAAATCACCCCCTCTACAGGCGTTTTTCCTCCATCCGCAGTTCGAACTTGTTGGCCTTTAATTTTAACTATTTTTGTTTGCCTACTTTTCAAAAATTCGAGCGCGTCTTTTCCAATGCAATTTGCACAAGCTCCTGAGTCTAAAAGTGCAACAATATCCTCATCATCAACTTTTGTACGCGCAAAAAAACGATTGTCACCTTTTAAAGTCACTATAGTAGACACAATTTTTCTTTTAAATCTCTGCATTTGGTTTCTTTTTTCTCTCATCAACTTGATCTTTTTATAATTTTTGGTCTTTTTTGCAAAAGTAACTTCATCACTAAAAATTCTACTTTTCGCTTCTTCATGTTCGGTAAGTCGCTGATGCAGACTCTTGACAGGAAGTTTTGGCTTGCTCACTTCTTTTAGAAGCTGCTTCGAATTAGATCTTTCTAAAACTTTTATTGTCCCTGGCGCTCCGGGTATGTGACTGTCTGGACAGAGTGCCCGGTCATCTCCGCCAGTTGTGGGTTTAACGCACTATTTACAACACTAGACTTATACTGACAGTAAGAATCACAACGACCGCACACAAAACAAAACATATCGTGAAACGCAGACTTACAACGAGTTTCTTTAAGAGCTTCCTTAGGATTCTTCTTAAAGAAATCGCCTGGCATTCCACAACTAAAACACACAATTAAATGAAATGGCGAAGGACAAAACACTGGACTAGCGACACTAAGAGGTTGAGTAAGACCTTGAGCTGTAAAGGGCGATAAACATGGTGTTACTGCCGATGATGCCTCTGGCATATTACAACCTGGTCGATTTTGATTAAAATTTGACGACTGTGGCCCAAATGATTTTCCATTTCTGTTTTCACTCCCACCATTAGTCCTACTGCCTCTCTGTACTATCGCTTCAATCTCAAATCCTCCCCTCTCTGAATTGACCACCGAATTTTCTACCTTTTTCTCATCTATCTCACTAACTTGCCTTGCCTTATTTCTACCTTCCCGTATTAATTTTTCTGCCTTCTGGCATTCACGTTTCAGGTCAGCTAGAGTCTTAAACTGTGATGCAAAGGTCAAAGTAGCCAAACTGGTCTTCAAATTACCTTTGATCATCGCCACTAGCTCCTGTTCAGGATTTTTTTTTCTGAGACGAAAAGTTAAATTGTGAATTCCTGAATAAAAATCCTCAAAACTTTCACCAACTTGCTGCTTTCTATCCATGATCTCCTTGATTATTTCGTAATCTGACTCTGCAGACTTAAAATGATTTAATAACTCTTTTTTGAGTTCAAAATAATCAAAGAGATCATCCTCGGCGTGATCCTCTAAAACCTGCCAATACCATTTAGAGGCACTACCAGTCACAAGACAGTGGAAGTCTGTAAAGAGTTGATCATACGAAATGTCGTGTAGCTCTCGCATTCTTTCGATCCGAAACACAAAACTTTCCACTGTCATGTCCCTGGAAGACCCTCCAAACTTCACGTGCCACCTATCTAGGTCCACGTTCTTGCGCTGCTGCACTTCACTAAGACTATATGTCTTCTCCGTCCGTTTTGAGCTTTGAGGATTTTCTAGCTTTTTAGCATTATTTTTAACGCTATTTCCCCCAGCTCCTTGAGCACCTATTGCCACCTGGTCATTTCTAGCGCCTTTCTTAACCGTTGGCGTTGAGGTGTTTGTAGACGGAAGTGCTACGTTCGAATGCATTGACCCTTCTACTTCGGCAATTCGACTATTCAAGGCTACCATTTCACTTCGTACGTTACGCACCTCATCCATACAACTCATCATCAATTGATTTTGTTGCATCAGCATCGCCATCATTTGATTTAACTGGTGATTGGTAACAGAGTTGGCACCATCCGTGGGCACACCTGCTCCATTAGCAATCCCGTCTCCTCCTCCTGCAGCTCCTTCCTCTCGCTCCTGGTCAGACATTTCAAACACCCGCTCTAGTTTTCTGGAAAAACTTAAAGTGTCTTCAGTGGTTTGTCCAAAAACCTCCCTCGTCACTCTAACACTTTCTGAAGTGCCTACTCTTTTACTTATAATTTCTAGCCGATGGTTAGGTTGTTGGCTACCAGTGAATGTTACGTACCCTTGTGGTTCCAACAAACCAGAACCGATCACAGATCTGGGATGGGAGCTTACCGAGTGGGCGTCTAAAGCACGAGTTACGCTGCGGGTCACTCGCCTACCACTTTCAATCAGCTGCTGATTTTCCCACAATATCTGCTCGACTTTATTCGTCTCGGATGGCTCTTGAGCTTCCTCCATCCACCGAAAAATGAGCAACTTTAAAAAACTCTCTAAAGTCCCAAAGTCCTGGCTTTCAGACTTTAAACACAAAGAATTCAACTGTGTGGTATTATTCTGCACCTACACAACTAATGCTAAACTACAAATTCAAAATTCATCAAAATCAAAACTTAACTAAAAATTCAAAATTCAACTAAATCAAAACTTAACTAAAAATTCAAAATTCAACTAAATCAAAACTTAACTAAAAATTCAAAACTCAACTAAATCAGAACTCAACTAAACCGTAGAAATAAAAAAAAAACAGAAATTGCTGAAAGTGATATTTCTGTGAATGATATTATAACTACAAAGTTTCTAAAAAAATTCAAATAAAATATAACTAAATTATATTTTCCTAAGCTAATAAAAAAATTAAAGAAAGAAATGAAAACAAATTAATAAAAATGTAAAAGCAATACAAAATTATTCAAATTAGATTTAGTCTGACACATTCATTTTCCTAACGCTAAAAATCAAGCATGAAAAATAAAATTCAAAGATTCTAAAAAAAAAAAAAAAAAAATACAAACTAAATGTGCTATCAGTCAACCTTTAAAGGGTTTACTATAAAAAAACCTTTAACCACACCACTACTAGGCGGTATAACCATAAAATTTATGATGTAAAAAAAAATAGTTTATTCAAAACTAAAAAAAATTCAGAAAATAGTAATAAAAATATAAAAAGTAAAGATTACTTTTACTACAAATTTTTTTTTTTTTAAACGAAATTAAAATTCAATAAAAAATTCAAAAAACTCTATAGTTGTGGCTGGTGTGAACCGATGTTATGTTTTGTATCCTGTTGGCGTAGTATTGTTGTTATGAAAGTCTCCAATGTCACTGTTCAAAAGAAATTAAAAAAAAAACGAAAAGTATAACGAAAAACTTTCTACCCACCACTGCATGTTCAAGCTTAAAGCTGCTAACATGGCTGGCAAGTATTTCAACCTCTCAAACTCCAGTACTGATTTGTTTTCTGAAACGGTCTCAAGTGTCCAACTTTCCAGAGCACTGTGACTATCATTTCCAACTTCAGCAGACCGGATATACTGTTTTAATTACCCCCAAATGTAACCATAATCCAAGCAGTACCACTCTCAAACGTTGTTAAACAGTTTAAAAGGAACCTACTCAGGTATGCTTACCAACACAAAGTTGAGTCCTACTAAGCTACTGTCACAACGTTTCCCAGACTTATCTTGCATAGCTCGAGACAGCGCCTAGAGGTACTCACGAAATTCAGTCGTTAACAAAAAAATAGTTTAAAATAAAAAACAAGCAAACTGAGAAAAAAATTAATGAAAGATACAACAACTGTTGTATTGAAGAAACTAAAAATTTAATATTACAATATTACCGAAATTAAACTAAATACGAGTTTCAAAGAAACAGAAAGAAAGATTTACGTTGGGCGCCAATGTAATGAGCCGAGTTGCTTTAGGTGCACAGCACTTAGGCGGTTGACACGGTGGCATCCCGGCTACTCGACGGCTTATGGGGCGGTTCTTGCCCTCATGCGTACACCACTAGCTTACTACATAAATATTCGTGTCAAAAAAAAAATAAAAATATTTAAAAAATAGAAAACGAAAGAGAATTTAACTTAAATTAAACTAATGACTGAAAAGACTAAACAAGCAAAAACCAGAAAAAAAACCTAAGTCTCCGTCCGTCAGCTGGAGTCATCCCACCCTGCATCTGCAACCCATCCGGTACGCAGCCGTGAACCACATAAGGACTCCATATTTTTTTTATGTAGCTCCCTAATGCTGACTCCGTCAACAGTCCGTTCAAGTCCGTCCGTTCTCCATTACCCAGTCATGACTACAACACAACTAATACCCGCCTAGGAATCATCACACGATCCACACCAGCCAGCGATGAATTTAACTATTCATTGTTGGAATAATCAAACCTTCCGAAATAGAAAAAAAATTATCAATATATTTAAACATACATAAATATTTAATTCTTATCAATCCATGACAGTTTATTTGTTTATTTTTATTTAAGATTACGACACTATATCTGTACTGATTATCAGTATATAATTCAACCGATATATATTCTTTTCCTTATATTAATGGCAGATTAAACCTACATATAATATAAATATAAATAGACAAAATAAATTTAATTAAATAAACCACAGAATTTCAATGTTTATGCAACTAGATTCTTAGAATGAAAAAAAAACATTATGTTTGATTTTGGTGATTAATTCACCATCAATGAAAAAAAATAAAAAAATTAAGAAAGAATAGAAAAATATTAATTAGCAACACGTCACATTAATCAAAGATATCTGCCTTTGTAGATAAAAAAAACAACAACAAAAAAATGATTTGAAAATACAAGTTTTAACACTCACCGACTTCCAGAAAAGGGTAAATGATGGCGCCAGCACCTGCCTTGCAAGTTGATTTGCCTGGATAGGTGTAATTGTAAAAATGTTGATTTATGGTTTTTTTTTCTTTATAAAAGCAGTGACAAATTAAGATTAACGCACTGTATATGCTTAATTAAAAGCAAGACTAATCTAACGATATCTTATAACATTAACTTTAACGCGTTCATTCGCAAAAAACAATTTTTTTTTCTTTAGTGCTTAAATCGTAAGAGAAAAATATTATTAAAAAAATTTAATATAATAAAAAGAAAGAAAAGTTAAATTCTTATAAGTTAAAACTAAACGCAAGCTCAAAGTTAAATAGCACGGTAAATTCTCATTAAATCACCCTATATTTTGTTTACCTTCTTTATGTACAAGTACGTTGCACTAAGCTGCTAACGCTAAGGTCGTTGCCCTCTGCTTATGTGTATCCAAAACAGCTGTTAGCTTTAGCTTTTCTGCAGTCTATTTACACTCGGTTATTGACCTCATCCAAATTCGAGCACTCTTTCCAGCCGCGGTCAGCTGTTCGACTAGGCTCGCTCAGCAATTGAGTGTATTTTTTTTTGAGATTAACTTCTCAACCGAACACTTTTAAAATGCTTACGAAGAACTTCCGCTTGGTTCACTTTTAAATTGTTTAAAAAAAACAATCTTAGGCCCTTAATGGTGCCCCCCGTCAGGCAGGACCTAAGTTAAAAAAAATTAGTTTTAAATTTTTAATTTAGCACTGTAACACCACCTCACCTAAGTTTAAACTCTGTGCATATATGTATGACAATATATATGAACACAACGGGAGCTGTTACGTTTTAAGCTGTGCGATCTGTGTGACCTAAGAAGCATATATATAATTCTAGTTAGAAATTTCTTCTTTTTTTTCTCTGTTTTTATGACCTACAAGATTATTACTCACTTGCTAAATCCACTGCTTAAAAAAAGGTCCTGAACAGGAGCACTTATAATTAATTTAAATTCGCTTTTTTTTTGTATAGAAAAACTTTGAAACAAAAAATGAAACTTTAAATAAACTTTCTATGATAGATATTAAACACCACTAGTTTGAAAGACAACTATTTCTTTTATGTTTTGCCGAACTTTGGCCAGTTAACTTTGTAGTCAAAACTACATAAAGCTGGTGATCGTCTACTGCACGCATACACTATAACATTCCTCCGAATGCTTCGCGTGAGTCAAATGCAAAGAGCAACATTAACCACCTTGACATTAACTCAGCAAAAACATCAACCTCTTTTCTCACAATATACACAATGAAAACATAGAACACTCAATACTAAAGCAAAAAACTCACCCAACCTAGTAAATCTAGCGTGTACAACAACCTGTTCTTTGGATGCTGGAAATTAAGCTTAAGCTGACTCAAAATATTCTAACACTATACAGTCATTGTGAATGCGCCATCCACTCATTCCAAAACCTACTCTCACTCTCACATTTTTGCAAAGTAAACTTCCACTCCATGTTGGCTTATTCCAAATGTCAATTGTTAACTTTGATTTTATTAAGTTTAGCTGATGCACGAGGTGCAGTAATTTAAATATAAAAATTAACAAAACTTAAAATCAAAACGCAAAATAACATATAAAACGACAATGGAACATACAGGACAGAGACTCGGCGCATAAAGGTAAGTATATTTGTTTGCATTCTACTAATAATTCTGTTTCTTTTTCAGCCCAAGGCTCACGTTACAATTTCGTTTGCGAGTAAAACACTTCAAAAACACGATTTGAACAAACCCGTGATAGAAAAGGAATTATTAGCTATTCATTGGGGCATATTTTTCTTTAAGCCATACTTATATGGTAGAAAGTTCATTGTGGTTACAGACCACAGACCATTAGTGTCACTATTCAGCCATAAAAACCCATCATCAAAAATGACAAGGATAAGATTGGATCTTTCGGACTATGATTTCGAGATAATATTCAAAAAAGGAAAAGTTAATACTAACGCTGACGCTCTATCGCGTATAAAAATAGATTCAGCAACATTAAAAAAAATGATTCCCTCAGAAGAGGATAAAAAAATAAAGAAAGCATTGATTTTAACAAGGGGTATGAAAATGAAAGAAAATGATAAAATTAAACAAAATGAAGAAAATGAAGCGAATATAATTATAAAAGAGAGATGCAAGATTTCAGAAGAGCCTGATCAACTTTTCATATGGGAATGCACATCGATATCTGACGTCAAGAACATAAAACGCTTAAAATTTGAAATAAACAAAAATAATTTGAAGAAAAATATAATTGTCGACAATAAAGATGATTTCGTACTAGTGCGATGTGGTGATAATCCAACGAATCTAGATTCGACATTGGAGAAACTATCATCTGAAATGTATAAAGAAAATATAAAAGAACTAGCGCTAGAGGCAAAAGATGCCATGTTTGAAATAATCGATAAACAAACATTTAAGAAAAAATTCAATAAGCTGCAGCATAAAAGAGAGAATAAATATAAAAAATCACTTAAAATACAAATATACGAGACCCCACGAAACATAAAAAACAAAACAATGCAAAAAGAATTAATAAAAGAATTCCACAATTCACCCCAGGGAGGACACTTAGGAATCAGAAAAACAATACTTAAGTTAAAACAACGTTACTCATGGAAAAACATGAGACAAATGATTAAACAACATGTAAACACATGTGAAAAATGCGCACGAAATAAACAAATACGGCACACAAAAGAAAAGATGAAAATAACGGACACTCCAACCACAAGTTTCGAAACAGTGGAAATCGACACTGTCGGTCCACTTAAGATTTCAAACGGATACCGCTACGTGCTGACAATGCAATGTCAACTAACAAAATTCGTTATTGCTCATCCTATAGAAACCAAGGATGCAAAAACAATTGCACAAACTTTGGTAGAACAACTTATACTTAAATTCGGTTTATTTAAGTATCTAAAATCAGATCGCGGAACAGAGTTCACAAATGAACTTCTTAACAACACATGTGAGTTACTGAAGGTTAAGCAAATTTTTTCGACCCCCTATCATCATGAGACATTGGGTTCATTGGAGAAAAACCATAGAACACTTAATGAATATTTGCTATCATTTGCAGACGACTTTGAATGGGACAAATGGATTCCATATTATACGTTTGCATATAATTCAAGTCCACATGTCGACACAGAATATACACCTTTCGAATTAATTTTCGGAAAACTGCCTTCCCTACCAAGCGATTTGATTGAAAAAACAACAACACGGTATAATTTAGGAGATTATTCAAACGAACTAAAAATAAGACTAAAAACCGCATTAAGCAAAGCAACAGACATGATAAACATTGCAAAGAATAAAAGAAAAACACAGTATGATAAAAATGTAAACGTTTCAAATTTTAAAGTAGGAGATCAAGTTTTTGTAAAACTAGAACAAAGAAAAAAATCACAAAGTCCATACAAAGGACCATTTGTAATTAAAGAGATAAATGGAGTCAATTCCATAATAGAAATAAATAACAAACTAAAAATGTATCACAACAACATGTTGAAAAAATTCAACAATTAGACGAAATTTGTACTATTAAAGTAAATACATTTCTTTCCAACAACAAATAATATAAATAAGCCATTATCAATTAATAATCAATTATTATTAGATGTAACATAGAAACACTTATATTTTTGAATTTAAATATTTAAATTTTAGTTATATATATTTTTTTTTTACCACTAATATTATCCGAGAATTGTTCCATAAAATACATACGAATACATAAATATATATATATATAATATAAATATATATATATATATATATATATATATATGAATTACTACCATACATATTAAGATTATTCTTAGTTACTACAAAAATTAACCTTAAAACAAATGAATGAAAGAATGTATGAATCCGTATACTTATAAGATAAAATAACTGCATATTAAAGTTCAACTAAAATATTTTGTAATATTGTACAAATTAAACTACTTTAATACATACTAGCGAGAACTCCCCTTTATCTTAAAAATTTAACTTCAAAAGTGAAATTTTCGCTTGAGGATTGGGGTGTAGTGTACTTACACAGTCACTATTACCGTACCAAACGATACAAAAACAGTGCAACATTAAATTAAAATCCAACAACATTTTTGATGCAACTTCAAACCCAAAAATTATGACGGGCACTAAGAACCAAAAGTATCGTAACAAATGTCATTCACACTTCTAAAGTGCTGAGTTGTTTTTATCCCCTCTTGCTGCTTGTATCGTTTAGATACTTAATTCTCTGCTCAAGCACAACAACAACAACGCTGTTGTTAGTGCAATGCAATTACAATATGAGCAGTGCACTGGAGTAAATACAGCGAATATATTATGTTACTCCAATGCAACTGACCTGCCGAATTTTCAAGGCTAGCAACGCCAACATTGTTGTTGTTGGCTATTGCAATGTGGCTGGGAGCCGATCGACTAACGGGATCGATTGGTAACCCATCGTGAAAATAAGGGCGGAGTCTAAAATACTGGCATGAATAACTTTAAGAAAAATACTGTTTTTTTTAGTATATAAGAAAAAAAGAAGAACCAAATAAAGGAGAATTTAATTTAAAGTCTAAGACAAGAGAAGTCTTTAAATTTTACGTTTCAAATTAATTTCCCTTGAAGTGCCGGCTAGGCCCAAAACATACTAAAGCTGACGAGCTATATACGTAACTCCGTGGCGCGTCCCCAAACTATAACTCAGATAGATACCAACACATGGTGCGAATGGTGCGACAGTTCACATACAGTGTATGTGTAAGCAACACCATTTTCTTATATTTTACTTTTTTGTGCGAAAGCGATTATTGCGCATAGAGGCCTTTTTCATTAGGAAATTATTGCCTTTGCCGCAAGAAGTTTGTGGATTATTCGCTAGCATACGAGTTGAAAGAGTACTTTCGTCAATCCCTTTCGAAAAAGAGCTCATTGCATTGCCGAGTGAAAAACTGCTCCAAAACATATTATTAATAGCACCGTTTACACTTCAAATCTCTCATCAAATCGGGTGTCAAATTGTTTGAGCACAAAAGTTTCAGTACTCATAAAATTGCTCGTCAAATTTAATTTTGCCTTGAAATCCGAAGTTAGTATATGGCGATGACGGACATTTTTTAGTAGCACTTGTTATTAAAATCGTAGGCATAATTGAAGAATAGTGAAAACTCAAAATTAAATTTTTTTTAAAAAAAAATTATGTGTATCAAGAACTTCTAAGTCCAAATTCGGAAAAATTTCAGGCCGCTATCAAGTTGTTTAGAAGTTATAGGGGTCCAAAGTTGTAAAAATTGTCCTGAAAGACTCGTGATTTTTTTTTCCTACAAAACTTATAATTATGGGTATCAACAGTAAGGTGATGCTGTTACCTATTCAACGAGCCATCAATCTTAACAATCCATGCATTACTTTTGAAGATATAACATTTCACGTATTATGCAAACTTGATTGTTCATCCATCTACGAAATTACAAATAATATTGGAAATAAAAGTGACCAAATGCGGTAAAAAGTGACCAAAACAATGGCCGCATTCCTGCCGAAAAAGTGCTTAGTTAGCGAAGTAGCATAAAGTGATACTTTCTGCTGAATGGGTTTTTTTTGCGAAACGTCAAACGGCAAACAGCTGTTCGCCATTCGTTGTTTTTTTTAACATCTAAAATTTGTTTATACTATTGTGCATTCGTTTCACACAAGAAATCAATAATTAACAACTTTATTGAAGAATAATCTTCTAATAATTAACAATTATCTATTTTCACTTCACGGCACAACTTCAGCAACAATTAACAATTTGCAGCCATGTTTTTTTAGCTGTCAAATTTAAAAGAGCATAAGTAGCTCAACCAAAGTAGCATACAATTTTTCCGATACCTTAGATGGCTACCGATCGGGGAACATGTTGTTTGAGCACATTATGTAACATTGTGAAGAACCTTTCCGGCCGAGGTATCACTCGCCGGTGTCCAGGGTTCGTATCTCACAAAACAAAAGCCCCGCTGTAGGAATCAAACAAAAAAAACTCACGCTTAAGTTTTCATTCAAACATACAATGTTTCGTTTATTACTGTTAGCGAAATTTTGTTATATCTTAAAATTACTGTGTCTTAAAATTACTTTATGGTTTATTGTAGATATCAAAATAATCAAAAAGAAACTTAAAAAAAAATTGATACTTAGCAAAACTAAATTGATCTTAAAACTATGGTTGCGAGGGTTAAAAAAAAAATTCACCTAAAGACATCTCGCAGCACGAGGCTAACTAAAACTATCGGGAACTAAAATAACCTAAATCAAAATGTAGCAAGCAACCGCGCGCGGCGCAGCCGAGATATAAAAAAATAGCCTAAAGACATCTCGGAAACGCATTCATCAGTGGGTGGACAACTGTGTTGCGGGAAAACGTCGACGGGTTGGTTTGTTTGTTTTTCTTCTTCAAACAAAAAAACAACTAGTCACGTGCCAGGCGGTGCAGCGTTTATTTACTAAAGTCCCGTTGTGCCGGTCGAGTGGCGTGATTTGACGAAGGGGAAAAGAGAATTCTCGATGCACTAGGCAACGGCCATAGCGAAAAGACTTAGAAATTTTTCGTGACAAAAAGACTTAGAAAAATTTTCTTAAAAACAGACTTAAAAATATTCTTGACTTACTAGGCACAGGCCATAGCGAAAAGACTTAGAAATTTTCCGTGACCAAAAGACTTAGAAAAATTTCCTAAAAAAAAGACTTAGAAATATTTTTGACGTACTAGGCAACGGCCTTAGCGAAAAGACTTAGAAATTTTCCTTGACTAAACGACTTAGAAAAATTTTCTTAAAAAAAAGACTTAAAAAATTTTAGTGTCTAAAAGACTTAGAAAAATTTTCGAGAAAAAAATGTTCCTGGCGTACTAGGCAACGGCCTTAGCGAAAGACTTAGAAATTTTTCGTGTCTAAAAGACTTAGAAAAATTTTCGAGAAAAAAAATGGTCCTGGCGTACTAGGCAACGTTAGCGAAAGACTTAGAAATTTTTCGTGTCTAAAAGACTTAGAAAAATTTTCTTCTTAAAAAAAAGTCTTAGAAATTTTCCGGACGTACTAGACAACCGTCTCAGTACAACGAGGCAAGAGTTAAAGCAGAGTAGATGACTTAAGGCTTGATTACCCAAGCGTAACGTGAGGTGGCGCAGCGGGATGTAGCGTAGTGCGACGTTGCCTCGAGGATAAGCGATTACCGAAATCGTAATCTAACGTAGTGCAGGCGGCGTAGTGCAGGGCACTCATTTTATTCTAGAAGGCTTATTTACTTCTCCTCGTCAATAAAAGATTGCATTCTTTCTTATATAGTATTAAAATTTACAAAAATGTGAAGTTAAACAAATTTTTTCGCTTGTAACACAGCTGTCGAACTACCAAAAATCGTAACGTTGCGTAGAAATCTATTTTCTACAGACTTCTACGCTGCGTCACGCCACGTTACGATTTCGGTAACGACTTGTACACATTTATCATTAAAGCCCGGTTTCCATGTGGTCTTCTAAGATCTCCGACAATCACATCTTCTGCTATAATGAGCGAGATGGATCTATGTTATTCTTGCTATAAAATAATTACATTTGGTTTGTTGTCGTATTTTTTGTAGCTTTTATTTGTTTGCTTAAGAACCTATTTTATTGCATTTGTTTTATCACTAGAATTTAAAAATGTCAGAAAAGTACAACGGGGTCAGTCACAACGATATCAAGAAGTGGTCTACCGCGTCAAGATTTAAAATTCCCATATTACACGATGCTCGTTTGCTCGGTGTGCACATGGCAGTGCAATATGCTTGTTGTAGTATTCTCCAAAATTTTTCACAGTTTCGCATTGGACGCAACAACAAAATTATCTGCTCGCCGAGCAAACGAGCACCGTATAATATGGGCAAAAGTACACCAACCAGTGCCGGCTCTATAAAACAAGCTTTCAGAGGCCACCAACGGCATAACATTAACAAAACGGAATGTATAAAATCGTCAATTTAATAATTAATAAATATTATTTAATAATAGATTTATTAACCAGTTTTTTGTAACTAAAATAATTACATATTGAATACAGCAAACATTCACAAAATTCTAAACAATGAAATTGTTCAGATTTTTTTCTATTTTATTTTGCTTCTATTTTGACATGTTAAAGCATCCTTAGAATAATATTAAAATAGTTGTCAGTGATGACAATAGTCCAACAACAAACAACTTAAATGGCTGCCGTATTTATAGCAAGTGATAGACTTTTATAGCAAAAGTTAAAAAAGTTGATCTTTCATGATCTTCTATGATCTCCCAGCATCACATGAGATTGTAGAGGATATCACATGCTATAAAATGCAAAATGTATGTATGTTTCGCACGCTCCTTTATCAATCCCATAAAGAGGCACTCGCATTCTATTTCTTTCCCACTGAAGATGTGATTGTGGGAGATATTAGAAGATCTTAGAAGATTACATGGAAACTGGGCTTAAACAGATTTTAGCTTGACAATTGGCAACGTCGCGCTACGTTACCTTACGCTTAGCTAATCCAGCCTTTACCTAAAGGCCCAGTTATAATAGACGTAACGTAATGTAGTGAAATGTCACTGCAGCAGTGTGTTCTGTAACTTAATGTTTCAATCAATACTTTTCTTATACAAGTGATTATAATAGAAGTAACGTAACGCAACGGGACGTAAAGATCCGTTGGATTTCGATTTCTACGTTACTTTACATAACGTCTGTTCAAAGAACAACTAAACATTGAGGTTAGATTCGATTATTTTGCTATTTTATATTGTTGAACTACGCTTTTTGTTGAGTTTTCGTTATTAATGTGATAGTTTTATGTATCCACAGCTATGGATGACGAAGATTTAATTGTATTTGTACAGGAACGTGTAATTATTTACGACAAACAACTGCCTAGCTACTGCCTATTATAATTGCTACAACGTTTTCTTACATTACGCCCCGTCACGATGGCAGTTAACAACATTACGTTACTTTACATTAAGTCTATTATAACTGGGCCTTAAGTGGCGGCCGCAGCAAGAATCATTTTTCTTGCGCTGGTCGAACATGTAGCCAGCTAAGTTTTCATTCACCGCGTGAGTTTGGTGGGTTTGGTGTAGGTAGGTTTCGCTGTACATTATGGCGGTGGTACTTAACTTAGTGTAGTGTTGGTAGCCGATGAGAATTCTCTCGCCTAGCGATCGTTTACACGATGACTGTCAACTAAGCAATTTGTACTTCTCCCTAGCCTAAACTATCCTCAATAATATCCTATCGGTGTTTCTGTGGACCTGTGTATGGTTGCTGTTTTTAATGTTCTTATACATACTCTTCGTAAACATACACAAATAATTATAGGGTATATATAACTCAAAAAAGTAAATAATTTTAATTTTTTCAAATCCTCCTCCTTCGGCTTACGTGTGGACGCAAACGAGTGAAAACGACTTACGCCCTCACAACATATCATTCAGCCCGAAAGTAATGGAGTAGCTACGTAGAAAATTTTCGGCTGAATGGGACCAATCTCAATTTCAAAAGGTAGTACATTCTCACAAATTAACAAAGTTCGCCATATTTTTACCCGACTACGGCGAAACAAAAGGAGAGGTATACGTGTTTGACCGGTATGTATGTATGTATATATGTAAATCTGTTCCACTCTCACTTCTAAACTACTTATCATAAGTTGAGAAATGAGGTATCGTTGGAAGCGTTTTGATAGTCTTCTGGTAAATGGCTATTTGACGCCGCATTTAATTTAATGAAGCGCCCTCTAGCGAACTTAAAGTCTTGAGGAAAAAAAATTTTTTGGTGACATAAGCAAATGAGGTATCATTAAAAGCGTTTTGATTGCCCGATGAAGAAAAGTAATGTGACGTCACTTAAAGTTTAATATAGCGCCCTCTAGAGGACAAAAAGTCAACTAAACCCCTAACTTCTAAACTACTAATCATAATTTAACAAATGAGGTATCGCTAAAAGCGTTTTGATCGTCAAAGACCATATGACGTCACATAAAATTTAATACGGCTCTCTCTGGAGGACAGAACTTCAACTAAACCCCTAACTTCCAAACTACTTATCAGAATTTAACAAATGAGGAGGGTTGGAAACGTTTTGATCGTCCGCTGGTTCAGGACTATGTGACGTAAAATTTAATTTTATATGGCGCCCTCTAGAGTACACAAAATTACCTAAACCACTAACTTCCAAAATACTTATTGCATTTTGACAAATGAGGTATCTTTGAAAGCGTTTTGCACGTCCGCTCATTAAGAGCTATGTAAAGAAGGCTATGGTGTCACATTAAATAGAATAAAGTGTCCTCTAGAGGACAGAAAATTAACTAAACTCCTATCTTCTAAATAACTTATCATAATTTCATAAATCGGGTATCGTTGGAAGCGTTTTCTTTTAGTCCGCTTATTATAGACTTTGTGGCGTCACATTTAATTGAATGTGGTGCCTTCTATATTACATAAAGTCATGCACTAAAAAAAAAATTGTAAGTGCCATAATAAGCATCTTTGTTAATAAATTGATCATCAAATAATTAATAAGTATTTAATACTTTCAATTATATAAGAATTGTATCCCCAAAATAATTTAAAAAAAGAAATAAGTTCAAAAAACTAAAACCCGACTACTAAAAATAACGCTCTAAAAAGTATGAAACAAGAAAATGTTCTTATCTGAAATTTGTATGCATAAACTATTCAAAATTTTTCGTTAGTTTGTTAGTATCGACCTAAATTAAATTGGGTCGATAAGGCAGTGCTTCTTAAAGAATTTCTTAAATTATCGATCTACCTAAATGTTTCCTAAATTATGAGGCACTGCCTTATCGACATTATTTAGTTTAGGTCGCATTTAGATCAATTCGCACACAGCCTAAATATACATTAATAAAGGGTTTTTTTATAGAGTGATACAAGTTTAAATTATAATAAAACATAAATGGTATTCACTACATTTGTTGAGTCCTGCTAACTTGCTAAACTTAACAAATTTGTTAACTCCTGTCAAAATTTTGTTTGGGAAAAGACTTAGCAGCTTGTTAGCAAGTTAACAAGCTCAGCACCGTGTTTTTGTTTAGCAGATACCATTTGTTAAGTCTGAAACGTCAAAGTTATTGAGTGTAGTGATGAATCGTTTTGTGAATGAGTTTTAACAAGTACCAAATTATTTATGATTTGCAGCTTCAAAGTCTAAAAACTTTCATTTTTTAATGAAAAAGTGAAAACTTTGTAAAGATGTTGGTAGAGATTTAAGACGTTTCAAAGTTTCTGAGTAGCAAATGTATCAAAAGTGTTAACGCACTCTAATATAAAAATAAAAATAAATTTTTGGTTACTGAGTACTGGTTACACGGGTTATTAAAACCACAGATCTATTGCTACATTGAAAGTTGTCAAATTAACATTTGCAAACAATTTTTGCAAAATATTTGCAATTTATTTATTTATAATTGGTTGAAGTAAGAAACTTATATTTCTATTTAATTAAGCTTTATTATTTATTTATTTATTTATTAGTGCAAATAAACGCCGTCGTTTGATTTTGTAATAATTAAGTTTTTTCAATTTTAAGCTGTAGAAGTCTTCCAGCTGATTTTGACATATCAGTTTAGCACTTGATTATAAAATGTCTTAGCAGGTATGTTCACATCAACAGCTGCTAACTTTAACAATTTAGCAGTTTAGCAGGACTTAACTAATTTTAATGAATACCATAATAGTAATATATTTTAACTATCAATGAAACGGGCTTTATTGGATAGAAAATTTGACATTTGTGTTCAAATATGATTTCGGCCGTGAGGCCACCACGGCTGGCGCGTGCAAGGCGCAATCTGGAACACCAATTTTTACAAACTTTTCGCAGCATTTGCGGCCGTATCTCGCCGATAACTCTTCGAATGTTGATTTCCAGGTGTTCAATTGTTTGTGGTTTATCGACGTAGACAAGTGACGTTACATAACCTTAAATAAAATAATCCAATGGGGTAAATCATACGATCCTGGGGGCCAATTAATTGAGCCATTTCGTGAAATTATTTTTTCGTCAAAAGTTTCCTTGAGTAAATCAATTAAAGCGCCCGCTGTGTGGTATGTGGCTCCATCTTGTTGGAACCACATATCAGCAAGATTAATGCCAGCTAATTGAGGTACGAATAAACTTCGAATCATGTTCCTATACTGTTCACCATTGACAGTAACATTCTGACCATCATCGTTTTTGAAGACATATGGGCTAATGACTCCGCCAGCCCATAGAGCGCACTAAACAGTAATTTTCTGTGAATGTAATGGTGTTTTGACAAAAGCTTGTGGATTCTCCTCACTCTAAATACGACAATTCTGTTTATTTACGGGTACGTAATCAACCAAAAATGGGCTTCATCGGAAAATAAAATTTTCCATGGAAATTCAAAATCAATATCAATTTGTGCTTCAGCCCATTGGTCGTTTGGCTTTAATTCCTGCACAAGTTGAATCTTGAAAGGTTTTAAGCCAAGATCTTTTCGTAAAATCTTCCATAAACTGGAAGGTCACAACCCCAATTGCTGAGAACAGCGAAGAATTGATTGATTAGGATCATCTTCAATGCTTTCCTGTACAGCGGCTACAGATTCTTCAGTGCGCACTGTTCGGCATCTCACGGGATGCACATTATCAGTAACAGTTAATATGGTCCAAAAACGATCTATTGTTCTTCGAATTAGCAGCTCTGAAAGACGGTTATGTACGCCATAAAATGGATGAAGTGCACGATAAGTTTGACGAACAGAACCATTTTGATTAAAAATTTCCACAATTTGCACGCGTTGCTCTGGTGTAAGTCGATCCACAATAAAATGTCAAAGCCAACTAAACAAAAAGCAACTATTATCTGTTAAATGAGTGGTCCAATAAAGCAGTGATGCCAACTCAAAATTTTATCACTCTATAAAAAACACCCTTTATGCATAAATAAATTAGTATTTAGAAAAGGTTTTTGCTGACAAAACGCCATGAAGCTCTGTTGCGATTAGTGCATCATGAAAACTTTTTTCAGATTTTAAAGTTAGGTTTATTTTTATTACCAACTTTTTGGAAAAAAGAGCAAACACAGAACATTTTAAAATTCCTGTAATATATGAATTTAATAAAATGTGTGTGTTGGTAAATTAATTGATTAAACAATGCTTACTTTTATAGTGTGTGAAGTTATTTAAATAATATTTTTTTGATTTTAATAATTTCAATGATTATGTGGCGGAACCTTCAGTGACGCCATCCCTCACTCTGCAGCTCTTGAAGCTACCCAGCGACACTCTTTCGCTATGTAATTAAAACCACACATAGTTGCCCACACTATGACTAACTTTACTTGGCTTATCACACAAGTGGTAAGCCAAGTAAAACATTCGTCATACATTTAATCTGGCACTGAACTTATATTTCAGCAGGCATTTGAGCGGTTTATTTTAGCTCAAACGTGTTGACTTTCTTGCCCTCTGACGCTTTGTCATAAACGGCAAATCGTCAAGCATAGATAGCATCTTTATGTCGCTCAGTAACGGCTCACTGTGGCGGTCATGTTACCGTTTTAATTTTGTTTATACGCTTAGCGATCGTTGCCTGCTATACTTAGCATTGCAGCGCATATTATATTTATTTTGGTGGCATGGACTCTGGTCTATGCTACCCTAAATAATAACAGTCAGTTATTTTTACGCGCGCGATAAGTTCTGCAGCATAGTTGCTGCATAAAGAAAATATTCTCTCACATTTTTAATGTCATCTAATTTAATTTAATCTTTGTAAATACAAGTACAATTTATAGTGTTTTCAGAAGTGTTTTCTCTTAATCGTTGGAAAAAGAATTAGCTTTCCACAATTTCAATTTAATTTCAATATAAAAAATTTAAATTTATGCTGGCGTGTTGTGTGCTTTGCGTTTATAAAGGCTTGATTACCCAAGCGTAACCGTAGTGCAGGGAATTCATTTTATTCTAGTAGGCTTGTTTACTTCTCCTCGTGAGTAAAAGATTGCATCCTTTCTTATATAGTATTAAAATTTATAATAATGTGAAGTTAAACAAATTTTTTCGTTTGTAAAACAGCCGTCGAAAATCGTAACGATGCGTAGAAATCTATTTTCTACAGACTTCTACGCTGCATCACGCCACGTTACGATTTCGATAACGACTTGTACACATTTATCATTAAACAGATTTTAGCTTGACAATTGGCAACGCAGCGCTACGTTACCTTACGCTTGGGTAATCAAGCCTTAAAAGAAAATAAGTTTATCTGATGCGCCTTGTGGTTATATTCAGATGTTATATTCTCTTCGTTGAATGCTGCTGTCAGAGTTTCGTCATTGAGATCAATGCTGTTAATGTAATGATTAGTTTCGCTAACAAGCTCTTTGGCCAACATAATATTATTTATTGTGTTAAAGTTAAGTCTTTTTCTTAACTTAGTTTTTATTTCACACTTGTTTAACCCATTTTTAATATAACTGATTTTTTCCCAAAATTCGGATATGCCCATTTTATCGTTAAGAATATTTTCTGAAAATCTAATCAGTTTCCATTCCGTAACTACATCTTCAGGCTCGCCCGCTATACAAAGTTTAGAAACTATCAATCAAAGTTGAAATTGAAACTTCAGAATTCGGCAAGACGCTTTCAAGTAATATTATTGATAAGTTACTTAAATCATTGTTATTAAGATCAAGCCATAGAAGCATTTGCTTCAAAAGTTCTAAATTGGAAGCTTCAGTTTTTATTTTATTTGTATTAAAACTTATCGGGTTCGATTTCTTAAGAAGTTTGTCAGCTTTGTTGCCAATAAAAATATTTTCAATTAGTAAATAATATTCATTGTTTAAGTTCAATTCTGTCCAAGAGGTTAATGTTAATGTTAATGTTGTGTGGTGGAGATGCGTACTGCGACCTAAATCAGATCTATTGTACCTTCTTCTCAAAGCTCCGCTGGGTTTGCGGATTACGGATTACAGAATTTCATCCAGCCCTATTTCTCTAATGAATTTGAGAATATTCTTAGGTTCAAGGGATGAAACCTGCTCTAGACTCAGCTCATAGTTCCCCAGTGCTAGTTTACGTCTACGAGCCACGGCGTCGCAGTTTGTAAGTAAGTGTATTGAAGTCTACTCTGCTTCTTCACAGAAATGGCAGTTACTATCGGTTTCTATGCCCAATTTCATCAGGTGGTATTTGAGTTTACAGTGTCCTGTGAGGAACCCCGTTAGAATCCTGAGATTCGGTTTGCCTAAGCTTATGCACAATTTTGCTCTTCGAGTGTTAAAATCTCTGAGGAGCAATTTGGATTGTCTTAGCTTTGGGAGGCTTTTCCAAAGGTTTGAACGTTTATGCCTCTCCTCCCTTCTTAGTTTTTTTTTATAGAATGTGTGCCCAATCCGCAGAATGGTTCTGGTCCTATAAATTTTGTGGCTGCACCCTGTCGCGCTAGACCATCGGCTTCTTCGTTATCCTGTATTCCTTTGTGTCCTGGGACCCAAAGTATAGTAACAGTGTTATTCTTGCCTAGTTCGTTGAGTTTTGTTAGGAACTCCCATGTTATTTTCGATGATATCTCACAGGAAACTAATGCTTTGATTGCTGCTTGGCTGTCTGACATCACAACTATATCCTGACCTTTGTATTTACGGTCCAGATGGAATTGTGTACACAGCTGTATTGCTAGGATTTCCGCTTGGAAGATACTGGGTGTTGTCCCCATAGGTTCAAAGTGCTTGGTTCTTGGCCCGTACACCCCTGCGCCTATACCTTCCAATGTCTTGGAGCCATCCGTATACCATGATATACTGTGTGGTTTCTTGACTTGTGATATCATCTCACTGTCCCACTCTTCCTTGGTACTAAGCTTAATTTCGAAGTGTTTCTCGAAGTTGTACCTTTTTACTATATCGTCTCTTGGTAGATCGATGTAGGGAGTTTTCTTTGCAATCCTTCTCTCTCTGCTGATAGTTTTACCTAAACCTGTCCCCTCTTTTGCAATGCCCAACAGAGTTCGCTTGGTTAACAGAGTCCAAGAGGTTATGTTTCGATACAAAATTACTTAAAATAAGTTTTATTGTGGTCTATATCTTGTTATGTATGGTAAACGAACGTTTTGAAATTAAAATTCCCTTTTCGAATTGTTTATTATTTTTAAAACATAAAATAAAAAAAATAATCTTTTGTGTCAGGATTTTCCATGATGTTTGCCAAACCATATGATTTTATTCCGTTGATTTCCATGTTAAAAATATTAAATTACAAGTCTATTTAATATATTTAACATGGAAATACATGCATGTAATTTTTGAGAAAATAAATATTTAAAGTCGATTTTTAAAGTGACCAGATGGATAAAAAATGAAAGTGTAAATAAGTGAAAATAAAATGACCATATTTGGACACAAATGACCAAAGTGGCACCGTGGCTGTAATTCGGACCCAGGTTGAAAACTTTTTTGAACTGAAAATCGTTCTACACTATTTAACGAGTGTTCACATGGGTCAAAACGTTAATTTGTATAAAATCATTTGTCAAACGAGTTGATGAGTGTTCAGACACGTTAAATCGCTATCCAATCCATATCATTTCAATTCATTTGTCAAATTATTTGATGAGCGATTTGATCAATGTGAACACCCTTAATGGCATCTCTCAAAACTTCGCTTTACGGCGAAAATTTCACAGCTGTCAAGTATTTTTCGAATTAATTATGTGGAGTACTGAAAAATAGCGATAAAAAGAACTCAACGTTTTTAATAAGATTTCAATATTATTGATTCAATCTCAATTTATATCACGTCTTGCATTTAAAGTTTTCAAAACATAATAAATAATTTTAGTAGCGAAACTATCAGACAACCTCACACATTTCAGCAGTCTGGTGAAGAACTTCAATTGACAATCAACCAGAGATCAACAATGACCGAGAATGGATTGCGAGTAGGTCCGACTGTGGAAGATGACTACTCCAACGGGCATAATGATGATCTTGGTCCTGACAGTGGAAAGGTGCGACTAAATGAGGTTGCTCAAAAATATATTCAAGACCTCCTTACGGAGCGCTCGAGGATGGAAAATCAATTTCCATTGGCTGTAAAGCTAATCGATGAAGGCAAGAAAAATATTTTTATTTTGGTAGTTGTGCATTTAGATAATTAATTTGAATTTAGCGCTTGAGCGTGTTCAGTCAAATGGGCGAATCCCAACTCGCGAGCAGTATGCCGACGTTTATCAACAGCGCACTATTAAGCTCTCGCAAAAGGTTCATGTCCCCATAAAAGATAAAAAGGTAATAAAGCTATATTATATTTGCATTCCATTTAGGCCTTAGAAAAAGTTTTTTAACAAATAGTTTAATTACGTGGGCAAACTGTTAGGACCAAAAGGAAATTCCTTACGGCGCTTGCAGGAGGAGACTCAGTGTAAAATAGTTATATTAGGTCGGTTCTCTATGAAAGATCGAGTTCGTGAGGAAGAGCTTCGCAATTCAGCTGAAGCTAAATATGCACACCTTAACTTGCCACTACATGTAGAGGTTTCCACAATAGCACCACCAGCAGAGGCCTATGCTCGTATTGCATATGCATTAGCTGAAATTCGAAGATACCTGATTCCTGACAAGCACGATGACATACGTCAAGAGCAGTTTCGAGAGCTAATGGAGGATCCAGAGTCTGCGAAGAAGATTGCAATCCGACAACAGCAACAACAGCAACAGGCAGCTGCTGGAGGACCGTCGTCAGGCGGCCATCCTAACCACCGTGGAGTTGGAGGTCCAAGTTATAGGTGAGAGACAAAAGGTCACTTTCCCCACATTTGTTCACATTTGTACCGTATTTTTGCATTGTTTTCACAAATCAATTTGTATTCATGAATTCATACATTAAAAGTAGTTGTTCCATCTGAATTGTATTTTAAAGTTTTTTCCGACAACCAAAACACGTCGTAAAAAATTACTTAAAAAATCTACGAATGGCGCTAGAAATCAACTCAGTGATGCCTTTCTACGATAATCGTACTACGACGGACTCCGTGATAGCTAAAAGCCTAAAGTAATGTTGAGTTCAATTTGATTGTAGGTAACAGACAAAACTTAAGATTTTATATTGGTTTTTTGGCATTTTTTCTTGATCTTTTAATAGATTTTTTTATAATGGAACTTTATATCGTCCGCAGAATTTCAAACGAGTAGTAAAAGTAAAAATAAAAATTATCTATTGAATTGAGTCTTTGAGATTTTTCGTATTGTGCACATTTTAAAATTTAAAATTTCTACCTAGGCTGAATAAAACCTTAGTTGTTGTGTTAAGTAATTTTTTAGTTTTATAATTTAATTTTTAAATAAACTACATTTTTTCATGAAAAATTAATGATGGCATATTTTAATTAATAACTAATTTTATAATTCCAAAAAATATAATTTTTTAGAATTATATTTGAGACTAATGCCAAATAATTTCATGAAGCAATAGGTTGAAAAAACAACAGTTCTTTGCAGAACAAACCACCGACCAGTCTAGATAGATTTTTTTCGTTGATATCTATGTACATCAACTCTTCAGTAGTCTTCTGTGGTTTCTGCATTACCACCCACTTTGATAAGCTTATACGAACACCTTCTGTTTAATCAAAACAGAATTATTGTGCTGTATGCGTTATTTCTGCGTTGATTCTGCAAAGATTTGTTTTTTCTGCTCTTTGTTTACTTCTTTATCACGAATTAATCTAGGCTCCAATAGTTTGCTGGTATAGAAACATAAATTGTTTATTTTAGCATGTTTAAAATTCTTAATGAAATAATACTTGCTTTAATCTATGGTACAACGATAATGCAATATCACATTAGCTCGTAGTACGAAATTATGCAGATATTTAAAATTATTTCATACGAGTAACTTTATTGATTCTATAACAAAAGAAAAATCGAATCGATTCCATTTGATATTTTTCGATTAAGGGCTTAATCAGCACAATAATGAAACATTTTCTCCCGAGAGTTGTAAAAGGGAGTTTCCAGTTTTAAGATAGTAGGTAAAGACATCTAATTTTTTTATTTTACACTAATGAATATTGGCTGTTGATAAACAAAAGTGCATTAAAAATTTCCAAAAAGTTTTTAAACTTTATCTTAAAAACGGGAACTCCCTTTCACAACTCGCGGAAGAAAATGTTTCATGAGTGGGCTGATTATGGTACTCTCCACAGAAAAGTCTACTGTGACCAAAAAATTAAAATTTATTAAAAACCTATTATTTGATGATATATCTAAGAGAAGCATTTTAATTTTATTAATTTAAGCAATTTCTACATCATGATGATCAGATCGTCTGCACTGTTTCACAAATGTAGTTTTTATTTTTCGTAAATTTTTAGTAAATGTTTCGTAAACTTTTTTGTTTTAGTAGAAATGGAAGGCATTGGAAAAAGATATTGAAAAAATGGCTGAGGCAATTAAAAGGCAATATATAAAATTTGTTTTTTAATTACTAAATTACATACTTACTTAACTACCTAATTACTTAAGTACCCAATTAGATTGCAATGGAAATTTAAGTAACGCAACGCAGTAACGTAACGCCATACCAAAAAGCCTAATAAAAAAAAAACAAAAGATTTTTGAATTTAATCACTTGGAAAATAAACTGATGTTATTTTAAGCCCTTCTGAAAAAAGTTGTATACAAAAAGTCTTGCCCAATTCAGAGAATTTTGCATATTTTGTAGTACAAGTCAAAAATCACTTCCGCTTTTTGTAACGTAACATCAGCACATATTTTTGCTTATATCTTGAAATCCTTTTGGCCTATTGTTGTCATTGTTTTTACTTAATATAGTTCTACTTAATTACTACTAATTTAATCAAATTTAAAAAAGCCTTTTCAAAAATAAAACATTTTCATTCCTTTTTTTTACTACCTCTTCGTACAAATCGTCCGTAACGCCAGTTTAGCAATGCCCATATATAATTTCTTTCACCAGTGGATATTTGTTTTATTTTATCAAGTCTTATTGTAGTTGGGAGTTTTGTATCTTTAATATCTTTAACTTTTAAGACATAAAATTATTTTTAAACTTTATATGATTTAAATGCAAATTCTAATTGTTTGATAGTTTAAATCATACTTGATTTTAAATACAAATTCTAGTTGTTTTTTAGTTTAATATCGTTTATTGAGCTTAAGGTCAAAGTTAGAACAATTAATTGTTCTAACGAATTTTTCCAAAAAAACAACAACAACAACAAAGTTTTTTCAATATGAAAAGGAAAAAATCACTAGCTGATCTTATTGCACAATTTCTGCCCGGCTAAAGGCGTCATCAGAAATCTTTGTGATGCCCGTGCAAGCGCGCACTAACGCACTGCACCACCGGGGCGATGAGATTTGAAGTGTCAATTTCTCAGTTTTTCTCAATTTTCATAATTTCACATTTGTTGTTGTATTCCTGTTTTACTTTAGTCAAATAAAACAAAGTTTAATCAAATGATAGAGCTCGACCAAACGGAAACAGCTGAAAACAAAATCAGCAAAATTCTAAAAACAACTTCAGTAAACATGCTTTGTTAGTGCAGACTTCCAGCAGGCTGTTGGACTACATATAATAACATAAGCATAGAGACTAAAGTAAACAGAAATACAACAACAAATGTGAAATAATGAAAATTGAGAAAAACTTAGAAATTGACACTTCAAATCTCATCGCCCCGGTGGTGCAGTGCGTTAGTGCGCGCTTGCACGGGCATCACAAAGATTTCTGATGACGCCTTTAGCCGGGCAGAAATTGTGCAATAAGATCAGCTAGTGATTTTTTCCTTTTCATATTGAAAAAACTTTGTGGTTGTTGTTTCTTTAGAAAGATTCGTTAGAACAATTAATTGTTCTAACTTTGACATTAAGCTCAATAAACGATTTTAAACTATCAAACAACTAGAATTTGTATTATAATCAAGTATGATTTAAACTATCAAACATTTAGAATTTGTATTTAAATCATATAAAGTCAACATAACAAATATAGAAGTCATTTAGGAAAAAACTTTAATTATTTTTACACTATTTTACTCCTCATTTTAAATTTAAATTGTCGGCCTTTGTAGTTTAGTGGAGAGTGCGCTAGACTATCAACCCAGAGGTCCCTGGTTCGAATCCGGACTCGGGCATGGTTCTTTTCACTTTCTTTGTTACCGAGATTTAGGCATAACACTAGCCTCGGTTAGAAGCAATTCAAATTGTCTTTCACGGTTGTTTCGCCTAATCAATAATTCACGTATGGTTCTATCAATTCCTCTAAATAAATTTATCCCTTTCCCTTCAGGTCAAAGACCAAACCTTGTTTGCATAAGGCGCATGCCTTGGTTCTTTATCTTTAAAAACAAATTGGTTTCGACGTGATTATTTTAGCCAACTGTTCGCTCCATACATAACTTTTATGCTTTACACACTAGCATGGGGAGTTAAGGGATGAAAAGACTTGGCAGCAAAATAGTCCTCCATATTCATTGGTCATTGGGGCATGGTACAAACCATACAACTCTGAAACTTTAATTCAATAGCTCGTCATATATGAATGTAACAGCCTTCAAATTTCTTAGATGTGATATTTTAACAAGAAACTAGCAGAATATCCGGGAGCCGCACAGTGTGTGATTTGACCAATCTAGCAGGACAAAATTCTAAATTTTTGTGATATGAATTCTTTTATTCCTAAAAAAGAATTGTTCTGGAGTAAGGGTCTATCTCAAACACCCTTTTGGTTACAAGGTGTTTCATTGAATCTATTCAGGGTGTCCCACAACTGAGTGGAACTATTTACGGAGGAGAAAGGTGATATCAAGTTGAGCAAAAAAACGTATGGGAGGTGGGGTCTATTTTCACACTCTTAGGGGCTACGGGGTAAATTAGTATTTCACGACTTCATGAACATTATTGTTTTTAGCAGAAGAACTAACTCATCGAAAACTTATCTTGAGAGCTCATTGCAAAGGCAATGAAATCACCTTTCTAACGGTATCAACAAACCCTAACGAAACGTGTAAGTTTAAAATCAATCGGTTAAATGAAATTTCTTTTTATAATAAATATTATAAAAGTAATTTATTCAATTATTTTTTCAATAACACCAAAAACATAAACATATCTTTAAAAATAAAAAAGTTGGCAGTACTAAGCAAATTATACTTATCAGAAAGCATATGGAGGTATGATTAAACAACTACTTATTGACACTTTCTGGATCCAGTTATCGACACTAAAGCTTTTATGAATATTTAATCGTGTCGGAACAGTTTAGTGCCGATATCCAGTTTTTGTAGCGCGACATTTGTTTTGCATGAATGGTAACTCTGGCGAATTTAAATTGTAGCAACAATTTATAACAGTACTTTTTGTGGTACAATTATACAGATATCGTGTTAAGTCAACCAAGATCCAACTTTTTAATAATTTAAAAGATGTTATTTGAAGAAGTGTGGCTTATTTTAAAAAATAGAAAAAATGTCGAATTACAGTTGCGAGGAATATGAGGTGTGTGCAATGTGAGGTGTCAACAAGCTCAAAGCTTATATCGCCACAGATTTCCAAATAGTCGCGTTCTAAATATGAGAACATTCTCCTCAGTTTTTAGACGAATTCGGGAAACAGGGAGTGTTGCGGTAAATTGATCTGAACAGCATGTACGAAGTTGCAGCGTCGATGACTCAGAACGCATTTTAGCCATTGTCCGCAATAACTCAACGCTCAGCATTTGGCGAGTTTCTCTAAAAAATGCACCCCTACCGCTACACACCGGTGCAAGAACTCTTACAAAGAGACCATTCCCTAAGACTGCAGTTTTGTAAATGGATGCAACATAATTTATTTTATGGTCCAATCCAGTTTACAAAAGACGGATGTTTTAATTATCACAACGAGCATCACTGGGCTAATCAAAACCCTCTCGTAACTTGGCGTGATTCCTCACAAATAAAATTCAGTGTGAATCTGTGGGCTGGGATTTCTGATTGGACCATTTTTTTCAATTTAACCTTAAACAGTGAAATCTACCTCCATTTTCTTAACGACACTCTGCCGGAGCTATTGGAAAATGTGCCGTTACAGAATAGGCACGCTATAATTTTCCAACATGATGGAGCTCCGCGCTATTATAGTAGAAACGTTAAGGAATGGTTAGACAGAAACTATCCAGCTGGCTGGATTAGAACAAATGGTTTAATTAGGTGGCCTCCGAGATCACCCGATTTGACTCCACCGAATTTTTTGACGTAGAATTACGTCTTACAGCGCGGTTTGTATGGGGGTCATTTTCACAAATTTTTTCAAAGTGATATTTGACTCTTTGGGGTATACACATGTTCATCGTACAAATAAAAAAAAAATGCCAAAATATCGGAGTGGGAATAAAACGAATATATAATAAAATAGCAAAATCTAAGAAGAAAAAAATTCATATATTCGTATGAGAAATGCACAAGCTGCTTCAGTAGTTGCTTATGCTGTTTTTATGGTTGTTGTTGTTGTTGTGTGTGTTCGTTTGGTTCGTAATAATGTCGTTCGTTGTTGTGCTGCTTTTTTTCTTGTTGTTGTTTTTATTAAAATGTATGTAAAATATACATATATAAATACACATCAGTTGTTTTAATTTTATTTCGTTTCTCAGATAACCAATCGGTTTGGTTGAAAACGGTCCACACTTTTAAAAGCACTGAAGCGGACCGTTTCGTTGTCAGCAAACTATGCATTGTGTGTTTCATATAAGCGCACCATTTATTAATTTGTATATTTATGTTGATTTTCTATGATTTAAATACAAATTCTAAATGTTTGATAGTTTAAATCATTCGTGATTTTAAATACAAATTCTAGTTATTTGGTACTTTAACCTTCGCCTTACTAATGCCCACCCGGGTGGTTTTTGGATTTTGATTTCTTAATAAATTCCTGTATTTTGATCGAAACTAACTAGGGTTTCGACTCACTGAACAAACTTAAGAGTGTTTTTGTATAGTCTACGCAAAATAATTATTTTCAAGTATTTTAATCCTTTTCAGTTTTAATCCTTTTCAGTTTCAGTAAACGATGCACACAAAAGTGTTCCGTAAGGCGAAGGTTAAAATCGTTTATTAAGCTTTAGCTCAAGTTAGAACAATTAATTGCTCTAACGAATTTTTTCACTGCCACAGCAACAACAGCGGCACCTACCGGATCAAACTTTAAAACAAAACCATCTACAGATCCAGCCGTATATCGGATTCCTCGATATCTGTGACCATTGTATCTCCCAAGCCCTTGCGCCCGTGCGACGATCTACTTCATTTCCCTAGCTATGCTTATCGGTAGAGCATACAATTTATGCAGCGTAAGCTATTAGCGTACAGGAGCGTCGTCTTTTATGTATTTTTCAACTATCATACAAATTTAAGATATTTTTATTTTTATTTATTTTGTATGCATAAAAAGTAATGGTGTAGTGAAAGAATCATGACAATTTCTCAATTCGTTTTTGAGTAATGCTCTCAAATACCCCTTTAAACACTGCCACAGCAACAACTGCGCCACCTACCGGATCAAACTTTATACCTAAACCATCTACAGACCCAGCCGCATACACACACCAAATTTCTACTAAATCGGTCCAGCCGTTTAGGAGGAGTTCAGTGACAAAGCCATGTACAGACTTATTTTATATATAAATACATCAAAAGCTATATCATAAAAAATCCTGTTGTATTGGAGGTGGCTCTTCTAAAGTCTATAATTGGTTTTAAGTGAGATTTTTTGCTACGCTACAACGAAGCAGAGCATGAAAACTTCGTATGGAAAGAGAACTCTTAATTTGACAAAAAAAAATTTAGAAAATAAGAAAGAGAAGCTATTCTTACATATCTGAAATTTGTATATGGAAAAAATTTTTAATATACATACTTATCAGCATAAATTAATGAATATCGGTCAAAAACATGTCGTTTTCATACCAGCAAATCAGACGCTTCCGTTTTAAGTACCGTTTATCTGGAACAGTGACATTCATGACTTGTTGGGTTGTAATACAATAGAGAATACAGATGCATGTAGCTAGAGAGCCAGTATGTGGCTACAAAAAAATGTACTACTCTAGTTAAGGTTGCCAGTTAAAATTAAAATAATTCCGACAAAAAGCTACTTTTTTCACAGTAACATAAATTAAATACAACAAAAATTACCATGGTATAGATAAACAAAAAAGTCTCTACCGCAATAAAACAATATCAAAAAAATCCCACGATCATTAAAAATTACCACAAAAATACCACGCGTCTTAAAAATACCACCACAAATTCCCTATGCATTTAAAATTGCCACAAAAATCTAATTCGCATTAAAAAATACCACAATAGGTCCCATATGGACAAACAATTTAAATAACCTTTAGAAATACCACAAAGAAATTTTGCTTACTAAAAAAGAAAAAAAAAATGTTAAGAAGAATATTACCAAACTACCACGGAAATTCAAAAAATACCCAACTGAATTCCCACGCCAATTAAAAAATACCACTCTAAATTAAAAAATTTAATAGGAATTCCCAAAAACAAAAATTCCTAAGGGCAACTAAAAATTACCACGAATGGGATTTTTCCAACATAATTGGCAACATTGCTACTAGCTGCTGATATTGTAGTTTTGGTTCTGCATGCGCTGCAAAATGCCGTTTTTTACTCGGCAATTCTATGAGCAATAATTGATTTCTCCGCAAGCAGTTTTATTTTTAATTATTTATTTATTTCGTCTATGGATAAATTATCCTTACAGACAATAACAAATCAGGATATAAAATAGGAACAAAATTATAAACTGTTTAACAATAGAGCAATAGTAGTTTTAAAGGCATTTTTGGGCATAGAAAAATCAATTAAGTTATTATCATACATTCTGTTTATAGCTATAAGTACTCTATTAATAGGCTCATTAATGGCATAATTGGTTTTATGGCAATTAATATAAAAATAATCATTGTTACGAAGCATTCTTTGTGGAATATTAAACGATAATAATTCAAGTAACTTCTCACAGATGATGTTTCCGTTGATCAAATCGTAAATGATCATAATACTGTGCAATAACCTTCTAGCTTCAAGATAAGACAGACCAATAAGCAGGCAACGCGTTCTATAGGACGGAAAAGGATCCGACAAACTAATTGAACGTAAAGCAAATTTAAAAAATCTTTTTTGAACTTGTTCCAATCTAGTAATATGCACTGAATAAAATGGGCTCCAAATAAATGAAACGTACTCAAGGCTAGATCTTACGAGGGACGAATATAAATTTTTAAATGTGTATGGGTCAGAGAAGTCGGTACTATTTCGCTTAACAAACGCTAATAGGGCATATGCTTTGGGGATAATATGATTTAAATGACAGCTAAAACTAAGGCCTGAATGAAAAATAACGCCTAGATCACGAATTTCGGATAACCTTACAAGCTTAGTGTTATCTAAGGTATAATCAAAAGATTTAGGAGAATTTATCTTATAATAAGAAACAAAAAAGCATTTTAACCCTTTCCGTGGAAAAAATATTTTTAGGTGCGCTAAAAAACTGAAAATTTGTATATAAGCTAATTTGGGATCTCTTGGGATTGAACTGTTTTTGATGAAAAATAAACATTGTTTTAAATACAGTTATTAGGACTCAGTATGAAATTCCTCAAAACAATTACTTCCTCGCTTTACACAGAGGTTTACTTTGCATTTTTTACAAATTACAAATGAACTTTTGTTGCATCCCGCCATTTTGCATCGACCACCACTCTTAGAATCTAAAAAACATGGTAAGTGCATTTTTTGATCCTGTCGAACTTCTTTTGGTTTCGGTTTTTGATAAACCTTCTTTCTTGAGCATTGTGGTTTTGGATCGTCGTAGTCTGAGTCATCGGAAGAGTCGCTTTCGCTAATACCAGACACCGTAGAGCGCTTGTCAATGCCAACATTAACTTTACTCGGTCTTGCTCGTTTGCGTTTAGTTGGATTTGCAGCTTCGTTTTGCTGGACAGCGAGCAGAGATCGAGCAACACTAATGCGGAAATTCATCGAATCAGTAATTTTATTTTTTGCGATTCCTTTAGCGATGCAATCTTTTCGATACTCCATCCAAGCTGCTGTTAAGGCCAAATCAACAAAATGCATGATAATTCGTAATGTCCACTTTACGGTGCGAATATTTATTCTATAATATTGTATGACTTGGTCCAACAAGTCAACACCACCCATGCTTTCATTGTACATTCTAACAACTTGAGGTCGGTTTATTAAAACATAGTCAGCTTTATCCTTATCCCAACGTTTAGCTTGGTCTTCCACGCCAACCCCAACAAAATTGGAACCAAGATTAATGACTTTATTGTCATACCAGCGAGTTACTATAACATTTCCATCGGAGCTGATACATTCGGCAGATGATCCTCTACCTTGCTTTTTCATTTCTTTTTCGTCTGGCAATCGGGGATTGGCGAATCGGTTAACTCTTATTGTTCCAGCCGCACATATTTTTCTTTGCTTTAGAACTTCAAATAGCTGGTATGATGGAAAGTAATTATCAAAAAACAATTTGTGGCCGGTTTCAGTTTCAGGTATGCGTTGGGCCAGGTGCAGTACGACAGCTGAACTGTAACCAAGAGATTTCACCCAGTGCTCATTTATAGGTGTAGTAGACCCCTGATAAATAATGAAATCATATGGCATACCGCTTTTGCCGCAAATAAAAAAACCTTTATACCCCATGGACACGGCTTACCTTTTATGTATTGCTTTGCAGTAAATTTGCCTTTGTATGGAATGATTTGCTCATCGATACACAGGTTTTCCTCCAATGGTAACTCTAAAAGATGGGTTCGAACAAGCTCAATAATAGGTCTCACTTTGAATAGGCGATCTTTGCATTCTTTTCCCCTAGCGTTTTCATCAACAAGGTGCAAATTATTGCGAATAGCAAAGAAGCGTTTAAGTATCATATTTTCGGTGAAAAATGTCATTCCAATTGCAGGCTCGTAGAACATTTCTACTCGAGGAAATTTTAATACACCCATCATTATGTGGTGTGCAAAAACAACACGTACTTCACCTACAGAGCATGGTTTGAACGAAATATTTCCCTTGCTTTGGGCATAAACATTCGTGTAAAATGCAGCGTCAGTGAAAAAATCGTTGGAAAAATATCTTTGAAAATATGAAAACGGAGTACCAATTTCGAAATCTTCAGTCATTATAACTGGTTCAAAAATTATCTCATCCGGAATTTCTCCAGATCGAAGTCTTCTCCAACTAATGTTTTTCTTCGGAGTGCAACGCATTTGGTCAGTCCCTAGAAAATTACTTGAAGACGGAATATCATCGGCGTGCGGAACTAATAAATCCATAACCTCAAGATCAGAGGGCACTTGATGTTCACCAGCTGTAGTATCCTTACACTGGACCTGTGGCACTTCATATTCGATTTGTAATTCATCTAATATGTCCTCGTCAATGTCGGAGTCAGCATCCAAAATCCCTATGATCTCATCTTCTGTTAAAAGTTTTGCCCTCGACATTTTTCGCGAAAATTAGTTATCAATAGCTGCAATGTAAAATAAAATGTGTACTACCTCTGCGTGTCAACGTCGAATATATTCGACAACTATAAATGAGTCATCAAATCTAACCATTTTATATTCACACTTCTTTTTTTTCATAAAATGACTTATAACATGTGTATAAATACTCACTATTTTTTTCCAAGTGATTTCAAGGCTATAAAATTAAAATGTAGAGTTTAAAAGTTGAGAGTTTTTAGCTTCCTAAAGTCAACTGCACTAACTCTTGCAAAAACAATACTAAGCTTAAACTCCAACTAACTGCGCTTTCAATTTTATAAACAACAATGTTTGGAAATGAGTATGAAAGAAAAACAAAGCATAAAGATCAAAAAAACCGTTAGTCAGTGATGTTCAAAGAATACCTTATTGAATTGTCAAATATATTCGACCAATCCACGGAAAGGGTTAAAAGATTTAGTGACAATTGGTTTAGATTAAACCAAGAAAAAACGTTTACGAGATCAGCCTGAAGACAATAAGCATCCGATTGATTTTTAACCTTATGGAAAACTTTTAAGTCATCTGCATAAAGTAAAAATTGGGCATTATTAAAACATTTGGAAACATCATTTATAAAAATGACAAAGAGTAATGGTCCAAGAATGCTACCCTGAGGAACCCCTGAAGTTGATAAAAAAGGAAGTGATTTTACATTTTCAATGACTACATATGAAACTATTTGAAAGGTAAGATTCCAGCCAAGAAAGAAATGTAGAATGGAAGCCAATCTTGGCAAGCTTGAGTAGTAAAATTGCATGTGATAGTTTATCAAAGGCTTTCGATATGTCGGAGTAAATGACATCCAACCGGTACCGCTTTTCAATTGTGGTGATGCAGTAATTTGTGAATACACTAATATTTGTTGTAGTTGACCTATCAGAAACAAAGCCATGTTGATTGGGACAAATAAAATTTTTTAATGCAAAGTACATTGTATCTTTTACTATTTTCTCAAAGAGCTTGGAACTATTAGTTAACTTAGAGATAGGTCTGTAATTTAGGACGTCATGTTTATTGCCGGATTTAAAAACTGGGGTTATGAGCGAAACTTTCCACTTATCAATGAAAACACCTGCTTTAAGGGATTTGTTTAAAATTATGCATAGAGGTAAAGATAAAGATTGCACACAATTTTTTAGCAAAAAAGGACTAAAACCGTCTAAGTCACATTTTGCGGAGTTTTTGAGATTACCAATAGCAGTTTCAACATCAGAAAGAGTAACCATAAGACTACCAAAATGTATACACGATTCAACATTATCAACTACATGTGAGCTGATCGGATCAGGATTTCTGACAAAATTTGATTTGAAATAATTTGCAAACAATTGTACTGTGTCATTTACAGAGTATGAATTTATACCATTATAAAACGTTGAAGAAGGAATATTAGATGACCCTTTCTTAGATTGGATAAAACTCCAAAAAGATTTAGCATCGGTTTGAATGCGATTTTCTATGCTAAGAACATATTGTTTATAAAGAAATTTGTTTAAAAAATTGAATTCGCGCGAAAAGTGTTCATATTTTACCTTGTACTCAAATTTTCTAGAATTTTTGAACTCATTGAAAAATTTATTGCGCAAATTCTTCAATTTTTTTAAACCCTTAGTGTACCAAGGGAGCTTATGGATTTTTCTTCTTAAAGGAATGTTATTGCCAAGTATATTCAAGAAATTGCTTTGAAAGATGAGCCGATTTATAGTCACAAAATTGCAATTTTTAAAATCATAAAATTTTTGTTCAAAATTATTAATACTCAAGAATTCATAAATTTTAATATTAAAGGAAAGCGCGGAATGATGAACAGTCGAATCAGAGATAGGAAATGGACATTCAAATAAATCATAATTAAGGAACTTAGTTATAAAAATTAAATCTAGCAATTTAGATAATTTATTGAAAATAGCATTAATTTGACTCAAATCCATACTAAAAAAATTTTCGATGAGATTTATTTCATGTCCTTGGTTAACAGTTGTTGGCACGCAAGTGTTATCATCCGTTGAACAGGCCCAGTTTACATTGCTTAGATTAAAATCACCAACAACGCAGTAATTATCTTCCCCATAAATTGTAGATAATGATAAAATATTAGTGACATGAGCATCTTAAATATCATATGCACTGTTAGGCGGAATGTAAGAGGTACAGACAATCATTTTCCCTTTTGGAAGCAGAATGGAGATGCAGACCTGATCAATTAATCCATCCACGGTATCTATATTGCACAACGAGGAGCATAATTTTTTCCGAGCAATAATCAGAACTCCACCACCTCTAGGGGGTACCCAGTCAAAATAGGGCATCGATCTTTCCGGTATACTTGGAAAATTTTAGGATCAGCAATCTCTTCATCAAAAAACTACTTATTTAGCCAAGTTTCCACCAGTATAATAACATCATAATCGCTTTCAGAACAAAAGGAATGTATAGCATTCAACTTAATACGCATGCCAGATACATTTTGAAAGTTTGTTGACTACTCGGTTTTAAAGGGTACTTTCGTAAACCACCTCATGCGGGCGAATAATCGACAAACTGCTTGCGGTAAAAGCAATTATTGCCGAGTGAAAAGCGGGACAAAGAGATCTACCAGATCTACCAGAGCAAGAGAATTATTGCTCTCGCCGCAAGCTCAAGAATTTTCGTGTGTGACGAGTGAAAAGCGGGACATAGTAAGCAAAGTTCTGTTTATTTTCTGTGGACGATTTGGTTCATCCCATCTAAGGGCTCGTTTATAGTTGAGACTTGTTTCTTTGCCGAGCCGAGTTGAAACTCAAAAACGCATGAGAGCAATAGAGATCGCAAGTCACGCATCTCTTTTGTTTCAATGCATGGTCGTAAGTCGGCACTATAAACGCTCCCTAACGCTGCTCAACCGCTGTGATCTTGCTCTTCTCTGTGCGTCGTTGTTTTAGATTTGCTTGGTAATTGTTGTTGGTTCAGTTACTAAAATTTTTTTAGATCTTAATTTTTACTCGACATGAACAGCTGATTTTGACAACTAGCTCGCTTTTCTTTGCTTTCTACTTCATTCCTCTTCGAGTCGGCCCTACCTGATTATTCTGCCATGAGTTGGAGTACGAAGAAAACGAATATTTATTTTCAGCAAAATTAATACAATAGAGAATACAGATGCGTGTAACTACAGAGGCAGTATGTATGTATACTACTATGCAAATTTGCGCATGCGTTACTAAGCATGCGTTGTGCTTTAAAAACTCCATTTATTTTTTAAATACAGTATAATTCGCTTAGCTGCCTGCCTATTTGCTTAAGAGAGTATGTATGTTAACAGCACAAAATCAATGTTCTGCTGCATTTTTTAGCGTTATAGTAAGAAAATTTAATTTTTGTCTACCTCCCGCTTAAAGGCACATTTGCTTTAACAACATTAGATTCTTGGTTATTTATATAAATTTTTCATGCTAAAAGCATCGCTTAGCAGCCTTTGTTAAAAATGCAACAGTTCAGATTTTTGTCAGTTTATTGTCGTCCCTAATTATTCAAATTTGGTATAAACTGATAAAATAAACTTTATGTTTTTGTTGAAAATAAATCTTTTTTAGTGCACAGGTGCTTGATAGGATAGAATTTAAATATCTGCCTCTATACGGCCGTTAAAAAATTTGCTTACGCGCTTTTTCGCTTAAGGGCACAATATTTGGAGGAATTTAATTGAAGGACGCTAAGCGAATTATACTGTACCATAATAAATTCGAATTATTTATACCATGCATTATATTTTTTCCATATTAAAAATTTATTTTGTTAGCTAAAATTTTAATTTTAAATTATTTTTAAAATATAAATATGTGACCCGGTAAGTTAAAAAAGGGACCTATGGGTCGAAAAAAATCGATTTTTACTTTTTTGGTGATTCTTATAGTAGACAACACGCACTTTCTAATGCAACAAACACAGCTTTCTAGCTGCATTAGTTTTGGCAGAAACAAGTTTCAAGCCATAAAAGCGTTCAGGCGCATCAAAATCAACTTTTTAACTTCAAAGTCGTTTTTCTCCAAAACTTATTTTCTGAGCATAGGTCCCTTTTAACTTACCGGGTCACATATATGTATATGCTCTTTACTACAGGAAAATTAAAAAATTAAAATTTACCCATATTTCCATTAATTAAACATAACTTTGAATTACACTTAGTTTTAACCAACAAAACAAATAAACAAGAACAACAAATTCATCATAAAAAATATCAAACGAAAACTTTTTATAAAACAAACAAATTTTTTACATGAATTTAACTGTGAGCTTTTTAGATCAGGTAAGTTTAGAGAAGGACAACAACAACAAATTTGTTTTTGAATCATTTTTATTTAGAAGATGAAATGCTTTAAAATAGTTTTGAAAAATATAAATAAAAAAACCAGAATTTTTCTCTATTACTGTATAAAAAGGAATTCTACGTCTATACTTACGTTACTATCCAAACTGTGTCTTTTTCTTTTTTTGTGGAGATGGATGAAAGACCTCGTCTATGCAGAAGAACTTTCATCCAGGGAGCAGTTGATCGAACGGATAAATACAGCTGCTTCACTTGTACAACAAGAAATGAACGAAACTAACCTCAAACATGCAATGAGAAGAATAATTATGTATTGCATTCATAACAATGGAAGACACTTAGAACAGCTTTTATAATTTTTCTTTCTCAATCATAAAAAAAACACAGCGCTATTAGTTATGCAGTAGATAATTCATTGTTTTCTAATAAGTATAACTTTCTTAGCACAGCCAACTTTTTACTTTCAAAGGTATGTTTATGTTTTTGATGTTATTAAGAAAAGAATTCAATAATTTACAAAATTTATTATAAAAATAAATTTTATTTATTACGCAAAATTATGAAAAATTTTCAACTCGACATCACCTTTCACCTCCGTAAATAGTTGAACTCAGTTGCGGAACACCCTGTATAAATAAAAGACTGCCGTCCGTGTGTGCACTTATAACTCTAGAACGGGTCGTGCGATTTTCACGATTTTGTGCTTGATAGATTTGTATTAGCCCAAAAAAGGACGATTTGGAGAAAAAAGGGGCATGGCATCTCACATACAACCCAAGTTTTCGATTTCGAATAGCTTTTAAGTTATAGGTCGTACTGCCTCGAAAGTTGGTATTCGACCACAATTTGCACGTGCCGTTTCAACGATTACCACTAAAATGGTTGTTGGACAAGAGGACGTGGCAGCAACTCGCCAGGTTTCAACTAGTTGCCTATGGAGAAAAATTCACAGCAATAAACTGCTGTGTCTTCCTGTGTGTTCTAGCTTTATTTTCTAGAAAAATTTTTTTTTCGCAACAGTTTTTTTTTACATTTGTCTTTCTAAATGGATCAAATCCCACACTGTGCGCCGGTTGCCCTCTACCTATGCTGTGGTTCCATGTTGTCCATACGTAATTTGTATGCTCTACCAATAAGCGTTGCTAGGGAAGTGAAGAGAATCGTCGCACGGTCGCAAAAGCTTGGTAGAGACAAAATGGTCACCGATATTCATTATTTTATGCTGATAAGTACCCAAAAATTTTATAAAATATTAACCAGATGATACAGTTTATGTCGTTTGTAGTTTTAATGTTATTGTGGGGAGGCGGCAGATTTTGCTTCGCCAAGGGATCGAAATGTTTAACCTACGCCTCCGACTCTACCGCATGTGTATGTATATTAAAAATTTTTTCCATAAACAAATTTCAGATATGTAAGAATAGCTTCTCTTTCTTATTTTCTAAATTTTTTTTTTGCCAAATTAAGAGTTCTCTTTCCATACGAAGTTTTCATGCCAATTATAGACTTTACAAGTGCCACCTCCAATACTTACTTACTTACTTAGTTGGCGCTACAACCGTATGTCGGTATTGGCCTCATCTAAGAATTTGCGCCAGCCGTTTCTGTCTTTCGCTTGCTGGCGCCAGTTGGAAATTCCAAGCTTCGTCAGGTTGTCCTCTACTTGGTCTTTCCAACAAAGATGCGGTCGTCCTCTTCTGCGTTGACCGCCGCTGGGTACCGAATCGAATGTTTTCTTCACTGGAGCATCGTCTTTCATGCGCTGAACATGACCAAGCCAGCGAAGCCGCTCGATTTTAATGCGCTTGACTATGATGTCGATGTCAGCGTACAGCTCGTATAGTTCATCATTCTACCGTATTCGGTACTCGCCATTGACGCAGATTGGTCCGTAGATCTTACGAAGAATCTTTCTCTCGAATGCTCCTAAAGTCTTTTCATCTAAACTGCTCAGCGTCCAGGTTTGTGATGCATAAAGTAGGACGGGCATGATGAGCGATTTATAGAGCGTGATTTTCGTTCGTCGAGAGAAGGCTCTGCTTCTCAATTGCCTACTGAGCCCAAAATAACACCTGTTGACAAGAGTTCTTCTTAGTTTGATCTCAATGCTGATGTCGTTGGTTGAGTTAATGCTGGATCCCAGATAAACGAAGTCCTTCACAACCTCGAAGGAGGTATTGTCAACGGAAACGTGGGTTCTAAGACGCTGGTACTGTTTGTTTGTTGACACCAAGTATTTCGTCTTATCTGCATTCACTGCCAGACCCATTCGACTTGACTCTCTTTCTAATCTGGAAAATGCTGCACTGACTTAGCGCGCATTATGGCCAATGATATCGATGTCATCAGCATACGCAAGCAGCATAACACTCTTGTTGAATATTGTGCCACTACGTCTCAGATCAGCAGCACGGATGATCTTTTCCATCATTTGGTTGAAAAAGTCGCACGATAAGGAATCACCTTGTCTGAAACCTCGTTTGGTAATAAATGGTGGGGAGAGGTCCTTCCCGATTTGAACTGCGCTGCTGGTGTTGCTCAGTGTCATCCTGCAAAGTCGTATTAGTTTTGCAGGAATACCAAATTCAGACATGGTGAGTACAGGTGCTTCCTAATTGGGCTGTCGAAGGCAGTTTTGTAGTCGACAAAAAGATGGTGGGTGTCGACTTGTTTTTCTTCAGTCTTCTCCAAGACTTGTCGTAGCGTGAAAATCTGGTCGATGGTGGACTTTCCAGGTCTAAAGCCAAACTGATAAGGTCCGATCAGTCCGTTTACAATGGGCTTCAATCTTTCACATAAAACGCTCGACAGGACCTTATATGCGATATTAAGAAGGCTTATCCCACGGTAATTGGCACAGATAGTGGGATCGCCTTTCTTGTGGATTGGGTAGAGAACACTGAGATTCCAATCGTTCGGAATGCATTCTTCCGACCAAATTCTGCATAGAAGCTTGTGAATGCATTTAAGTAGAGCTTCGCCTCCGTTCTTAAACAGCTCAGCAGGTAAGCCATCAGCTCCCGTGGCTTTGTTATTTTTAAGCCGAGCTATAGCTGTCAGAACTTCACCATAGTCGGCAGCGGAACCTCGACGCTGTCATCCGAAATTGGGGTTTCCGGAATATCATCTCTATTGGCGGCATTGTTGTCAGCGTCGCCATTTAGAAGCTTAGAGAAGTATTCCCTCCATAACGTCAGTGTACTCTGGACATCTGTCACTAGATTCCCGTTTTCATCCTTGCAGGAAGAGGCCCCGGTTTTAAAACCATCGGCAAGGCGTCTTATTTTTTGAAAAAATTTTCGGGCCTCATTCCTGTCACCATACATCTCAATCTTCTCCTGCTCGCGCGTTTCTGCCTCTCTTTTTACGCCTGAAAATACGTCTCTCTTCCCTCCTCTTTTTTTTGTATCGCTCCTTAGCAGCGCGCGTTACAACCGACTGCAGGGTGGCTTTGTAGGCGGCGTCTTTCTCTGCATTGGCGTCGCGACACTCCTGGTCGTACCACTGGTTTCGGCGAGGGCGTTGGTAGCCAATCACCTCTTCAGCAGCCGCACGCATGGAGTTGGAAATGTGTGTCCACTGCGCGCATATATCATCGATTGGAGAAGTGCTTTGAAGCAGGAGTAAGAATCGAGTGGCGAAAGCATCAGCTGTCTGTTTCGATTGCAGCTTGTCGACGTCTAGCTTTCTCTGTGTAGGGTTGGGTGTATTCTTAGCTGCGCACAGACGTGTACGGTTCTTGGCTGCAACAAGATAGTGATCCAAGTCAATGTTTGCACCACGGATCGTGCGTACATCCAATACACTGGAAGAGTGCCTTCCGTCGATCAAAACGTGATCAATTTGATTTTTTGTTTTTTTATCAGGGGACATCCAGGTGGCTTTATGAATATTGAGATGCTTGAATCTAGTGCTACTTACGACCATGTTTCGTGCTGCGGCGAAGTCAATCAGCCTCATTCCGGTATCGGAGGTGTTGTCGTGGAGGCTGAACTTTCCGACTGTTGGACCAAAAATATTTTCCTTGCCCACCTTAGCGTTGAAGTCACCAAGCACGATTTTTACGTCGTGACGGGCGCAGCGCTCGTAAGCATTTTCAAGGTGCTCATAGAAAATTTCCTTGATCTCATCGGCCTTGTCTTGTGTCGGAGCGTGCGCACGTATTAGGCTTATATTAAAAAATTTAACCTTGATGCGGATTATGGCAAGCCGTTCGTTCACAGGTGTGAATCGCAGGACTTGGGGCCGTAGTCTCTTGCAAATAGGTCTGTACATGGCTTTGTCACTGAACTCCTCCTAAACGGCTGGACCGATTTAGTAGAAATTTGGTGTGTGTATGCGGCTGGGTCTGTAGATGGTTTTGGTATAAAGTTTGACCCGGTAGGTGGCGCAGTTGTTGCTGTGGCAGTGTTTAAAGGGGTATTTGAGAGCATAACTCAAAAACGAATTGAGAAATTGTCATGATTCTTTCACAACACCATTACTTTTTATGCAAGTAAAATTACGAAAATACAAAATTAATAAAAATAAAAAAAAAATCTTAAATTTGTATGATAGTTGAAAAATACATAAAAGACGACGCTCCTGTACACTAATAGCTTACGCTGCATAAATTGTATGCTCTACCGATAAGCATAGCTAGGGAAATGAAGTAGATCGTCGCAAGAGCTTGGGAGATACAATGGTCAGCGATATCGAGGAATCCGATATACGGCTGGATCTGTAGATGGTTTTGTTTTAAAGTTTGACCCGGTAAGTGGCGCATTTGTTGCTGTGGCAGTGTTTAAAGGGGTATTTGAGAGCATTACTCAAAAACGAATTGAAAAATTGTCATGATTCTTTCACTGCACCTTTACTTTTAATGCAAACAAGATTACAAAAATATAAAATAAAAAAAAAATTAGTTTTTTCTGATAGTTGATAGTTGTTCATACCATATTAAAGAACATTAAAAAAGCCACTATACCAAAGTTTTTTGCGAAATAAAGAAATTCGTTAAGGCTTTTTGGAAAATTACGCTGCGTCTACACGTAACAATTGTTATAACAATTGTTTATATGCGTATTAGTTGTCAAATTTTTGTCAACTTCAAGAAAATTATCTAGCGTGACGTAGGTGGGCTAACAATTGCAAGACAATAAATGACATTTGTTGTATTATTTGACTTTTCTTTGAAAGTTGAAGAAAAGAATAGCGAAGAATACAAAGACATACGTTTCCTTTTGTAAAAAAAAAATAGAAAAAATACGAAAATGCTAAAAAATTAATATATTATAGTGTTTCGCGCAAATTTTAATTCTGCTCGCTGGCCAGCCAACGATCTCTCGGTGCATCAAGCAAGTCACCAGCAGCAGCAGCTTGGTGCTGCTGCTGGTGGTAGCACTTCGAGGACGTTGGCAAGATAAAAAAAAAAGAAAATTTTACGCTTTACTTGATGCTGCTGCTGGTGGTAGCACTTCGAGGACGTTGACAAGATGAAAAAACGAAAATTTACGTAAAACTTGGTGCTGGTGGCAGCACTTCGAGGACGTTGGCAAGATAAAAAAAAAGAAAATTTGACGTTTTACTTGATGCTGCTGCTGGTGGTAGCACTTCGAGGACGTTGGCAAGATAAAAAAATAAAATTTTACGCTTTACTTGATGCTGCTGCTGGTGGTAGCACTTTGAGGACGCTGGCCAGCTAAAAAATACAAAATGTTAGCGGTATAATCAATGGTACTGATGTTTGTGGTACTTCTTCACTTTGGACAGCGAAAAAACGAAAATTGACGCAAAATTTGGTGCTGCTGCTGGTGGTAGCACTTTGAGGACGTTGGTCAGCTAAATAATACAAAATATTAGCGGTACAATTAATAGTAACGATGTCTGTGGTACTTACTTGACTTTGGACAGCTAAAAATATACAAAATTTACACTGCTCTTGATGCTGCTGCTGGTAGTGACTTGCTTGATGCACAGGGAGATCTTTGGCCAGCGAAAATAATTAAATTTTGTGCAAAAACTACACTTTCATCACTTTATTTCGCGATTTTAAATAAAAAACAGGCTTTTGCCAAGAAACGTCAGGTTTTGAAATAAAAGCGCCAAGTTTTTATATTTTTCTAATATCTTCTTCTTCACTTTCAGAAGAAAATGTCAAAAAATGTCAGCGAACGTCAAATCGCTGTTAGTTCAATTGTCTGCCTGATTGTTGAGACAATTGAGCAGACAACTGAGAAAATATGAATGTGTTAGTAAAAAATGTGTGAGTGTATTGAAATTGTCTTGACAATTTGTCTCGTGTAGACCTAGGGTTATAAAAATTTGAGGGGAAACGAAAATTAAAAAGATTGAAACACGATTGGACGGACAATTTATCAAAATTTAAAAAATAAATAATACAATCCTTTGTAGCATGACCGAGCTATTCACTTTCAAAGCCAGCACTTTCATTTTTGATTGATTTTTTTTATTTCACCAAAAAATACAATTAGTTCTAAAAACTTTTTATGTGTTTCAGGTATGAAAGTTTTTGTGGTGTCAACTTCTTGAAAATTTTAAGAAGCTTGCATGTTCCTATAGAAAACGAAATATTTCTAATAAAAGACATCTAAACCCAGAATGTTATTTACCACATACGTATGCAATTACCAGATTGCAATAATATTCATCGAATATCGCTATAGTGATATTCGCCTTCTTGTTCATCAGTTCATTCAATGCTTAAATGTCCGGATTTGTCATGCGCATCGTGAGTCACCCTGTACCGCATCGCTTTAGGTACTACCCAGTGCTTTCCCTCGTTGCTACGTTTGTGCAAACGCCCATGATCCAATATGTACTCCTTCATAACCATTTTGTCTTTCGTTTGAATCTTTTTACAAATCTCTGCTGTACCTTTGTCCTGCAACTGCATGCTGAAAAGCCAGTCATCAGTATCAACATCAATTTTCGCTGGTTCTACTTCGTTGGATGCTTCGTTTGGCATTCTGCTTAGCGCATCTACGTGACTCATCCGCTGCTCTGAGCTATGTTCAATAGTGATATCGTAGTCCTGAATCTTTAACCACCATAGGGCGATGCGTGAAATTAACTCTTTTTTCCATAGCTGTTTTTACAGCATTGCAATCGGTTACAACTTTAATTTATTTCCCGTAGATATAGTATTTAAAACGTTCCAGACCTTCGACTACAGCTAATGTCTCTAACTCGCAGCTATGCATTTTCTTTTCACAGTCGCTCGTAGATCGACTATAATAAGCGACAGGTTTCCAAGAATCAATTTCCTGTTGAAATAGCACGTCTGCTAAACCTATGGAGCTTGCATCTTTATGCATTTGATGGTTAGCGTTGACATCATATGCTGTCAGAACCGGATTCGTCGATAAGGCAATTTTTAATTTATTGAAAGCTCCTTCCTAAGTAACTCCCCATGAAAAAGACTCATCTTTGCGCAATAACTTTCGTATAGGCTCAGAAATAATTGAAAATGCAGGGACAAATTTACGAAAATAGCCGCTCAACCCTAAAAACCGTCTGACTTCTGTTACGTTTGTTGGAGCCTTAAAATTTGTTATCGCGTTCGTCTTTATTAACCCGGGTGAAATTCCATCTGGTGTTAACTGATGACCCAAGAAAGTTATTGTTTTCTCAAAAAATTCACATTTCTTAACGTTTAATGTAACATTGGAGTCACGCAATGCTTCAAAGTCTGCGTAATTTATCAAACATCTCGTCTTCAGTGAAACTTCCAATGAGGATATCATCCATATAGTGGATCATATCGTCGCGCTGCGTTCTATCTTTAATTTTCGACATCAGCCGTTGGAAAGCAATTGGCGCGTTTTTTGAGCCCAAATGGCATGCGTTTGAATTCATATAATCCCTCAGTCGTCACAAAAGCAGTAAATTTTTGACATTGTTTGTCAATTGGGATTTGGTAGTACCCACAATTCAAATCAAGTGTCGAAAACAACTTAAAACGTTTTGCGTCGTGTAACCTTTCCTCAATATTCGGCATAGGATAGACCTCTTTGCGCATATGTTTGTTCAACCGCCTGTGATCAACGCGTAGTCTTTCGCTACCATCCTTTTTCTTGACTAAAATTACAGGACTTGCAAACTCGAACTCAGATGTAGTAATAATGTCATTGTCTAATAGATCTTTTATCATTTGCATCACCATTGCTTTCTTCGGTTCTGGTATCCTGTACGGCGCTTGAACGATAGGTGTGTCTGTATCTAATTCAATTTTTAATTCGACAAGATTCGTTTTTCCAATTTCGCTGATATCTTTAGCAAAAACAAGCCTATATTTATTAAATAACGCTTTTAACGCCGCTTTATGAACACCATCTACATTTCCACATGGCATTGCATCTTCATCAAATTTTTCAAATTTTAAATTTCTACACTCTACTACCACACGTACCTTATTGTTAGCAAACAAATCTTGACCAAGCAAAACTTCCTCATGCAAGAGATCATCGACGACTACATACAGGTTAGTTTCGAATTCAAGTCCATCCACTTCGAATTTCGTTGCTATTCGGGTATTTGAATACCGGATACCCCCGCATATTCCGCTGGTTTTGAGAGCACAAATTAAATTGTCGGATATAGTTTTACGCACAAGATTACATTGACTACCAGTGTCAATGAATGCCAAACGTTCTTTATTCTCGATATGAATTTTCTTTTTAAATATATCGTCAGAGCATTTCGTTACGCGCACAGTCATATTACGTTTACCACAATTTTGGGGCTCACTGACCGGATGTACTCTTTGACAATCATTGCACCTACGACGTCGCTGTGGTTTTGGGCAATGCGAGGAGATGTGACTGAACTCGAAACAATTATAGCACTTAATACTCTTTATTTCAGTTACATTCACTTTTGGTTTTTTATATTTGTCTGCATTTATTTCGTTTTCCGTTTTATTTTGAATATTTTCTTGATTTGCGTAGCGACTCGGTAAATTTCGTAAATATACTGAAAATGTTTCGCGCATGTCTTTTATCGTATCAAAACGTAGAGCTGCAGTTGCGGCCTGAAGCTCACGATGTTTTAAACCATCTCGTGTATACTTTGCAATCGCTTTTTCACTAAGTTTAAACCGACGAGCCACTGTACAAATTCGAAAACAATAGTCGACAACGTTTCCATTTTGTTTACGTGACGCGTTGCACATGCGTTTGTGGATATCTGCTTCGTCTAACGTGCACCCGAATTCTTCGATTAAACCTTGCGATAAATCAACCGAAGTTGAGAAAAGTTGCTGCGAAGAGTCCAGCCATAATTTTGCGACTCCTTTAAATTTACTATACACGGCCAAAAGAAGACATTTTTCTTCCCATCTGTACGCATTAACTGACGTGTCTACTCTTTCCACAATCTGTTCTGCTGACAACGACATGTCATCCGTTGAATTGAAGTCTGGAATTGTTTCAGCTATTTCTCTGACGGAATATGAATTACGCGACACTGACTGGTTATCTATTGCAAAATTTAGATTTCGCCCGTTTAAATCACGATTAGCATCACTATTTACATTTGAAACAACACTAGCTGCTCTCTTTGCACTTGCTTGTACAACCGTCATTAAATTAACCATCATTTCTTTTAGATCATATATTTGCGCTTGTAAGTTTGTCTCAATGTCCTCCATTTCAACTTCGTCCGCATCGACGGCTTCTGACAAAAGTTGCACAAGCTCAGCTTTTGATCCAACACTCGACAACTCTTTTTCGCGCAACAACTTCTTAAGCTGCTCCACTTTTAACAAATTTATTTTAATCATTTCGTACAATTTGATTTTTTATGTTTGTAAATATATTGTTTTTATTCGTTTTACACAAATTACTCCGCACTGTTTTTATTTCGCTTTGACTCTGTTTGGTATTATTCCGTTTAACTTTTTTTTTAAAACTTACGCATTTGGCCGTCTTCGTTTAACTTCTATTTAAGTTCAGTTAAGTTAAGATTTTTTTTAAGTTCGATTCGTTACTCTTCTTTTTGCATTTTCATGCGCTTTCTTTAAAGTGCAACCGTTTCTTTTACTCCTGTTAAGAAAGAAAAATTAAAAAAAAAAATTCCGCGTGCCTCAAATTACAACTCCTTGGTGTAATACGCCACTTCTGAACTGTAAAGTAATTTCTTTCACAAAAAAACACAAATCCATGTATAAAAGAAAGTTATTTTAATTGGAAGATTATTATTTCACACATGACATGAACAATATATATTTTTAATAAATTAATCGCAATTTATCGTTTACTGTCGGAAGCGCCTGTTCGGTTCAAAAAATGCTCGCTACAAAACCACTGACGCTTCTCGTCTTTTCTTGCATAGCGTTGCCAGATAGTTTTACAATAGTCTCTGTGGAAAAACAAAATCTGCAAATATATTGTTGCTATCTTGTTTTACTACCATAATGTGTTTAGCTAAGAATCTGCTGAACCATATTTAATACAACAAACAATACAATAAATAAAACAATATCAAAATTCTTCAGGCTAAACCTTTAGCCCATATATTGTTAGGCATCAAAAATATTACACATTATTAGACCTAAAGATTATGCATGCGACCCAGACTTTAAAATATATTGGCAGATGGTTGTTTTGTTAAAAAAATATTATATTTTCCTTAAAAAATTGCAAACACACAAATAGAAAACACGCAATTAATAGGACTACTCAATTTTAGTTGAATGAAGCTGTATTAGATTTTAAACACCACATCCATTTTGTCTTTTTTTGACATGAAAAATAAATTTTTCACGAATAATTAAAAAAACCTGAAATGGAAAAACTAAAAAATAACATGGTGAAGAGTAACGCCTCAAATCAAACCGGGAAAAACTTAATCTATTTAAATTATGTTTGAAGAACTCAGTTTTTAATTAAATAAGGCATATTTTGAAAAGAAAAACATGTACTGGTTTTTCTAAAAAACGCTTTCATTTTTAATTTGGTTGTCTTAATGCTTACTGCTTTTTATTACCGCAGTTGTATATTTCACCAAAGTCAGATAAAGAACGGCAATTGCTTTTGTTTTTTCTTGACGTTATTAGCATGAAAATATTAGCGACGCCCGCTAGGACTGCTGCATCAGAAATAACATTTTCCTCTACTAAAAATTTAATTTAATAAATGTGAAAACTAATTGGCAAAAATTCTGCAAAAGTTAACAAAATATTGTTTTACACTCAAACATTTCTAAAGAGGTCCTTTCCTTTTCATTATGACCAAAAGGATGTCATAATGAATAAATTTTGTCATTTTTAAAGCATTAGCTCTTAATCTTATAGCTCTTATTTTTCCTGCGGACGGTAACTTATAATTGCCCTTATTCTTGTTGTCACCTCGACAATGTGAGAGTTCTCACACTCGTGTCACGTCACTAGAAATCTGGTATTCTTGTCATGTGACGTGAGTTTGTTTTGAGGTGACAACAAGAATAAGGGCAAATATTTTAACTCAAATACGTATAATTAATTTTATTTTATTGATATTTTGTTCAAATTGTAATATTTGCAATTGCAATCACAAGTATATTTGTTTTTGTAGAAAATAATAAAAATATCCTAAAAAAATATCCGAAATACTCTGTGTAGTCGATTCTTTTGAATATAGCTTTTGAATACACCTGCTTTTTTGACCGAAGTTCTCGTTTAACTTATTTTCGTTTCCTCGGTAATCGATTTATTCTGTTTTCGTTTTATGCTATATATTTGTTTTACCATATATTCGTTTTGCTCTATAATCGATTTACTCCGTATTCGTTTTACTCTTTTCAAATGTTCTGTTCAAAACATTGCAATTTGCAATGAGAGTCGAATAGAACAATCATTTGAACAACAATCGAATGTCTTGCCAATACATCCGTACAGATCTTTAGCTTTTACATTAAGGTGCCTTGAAAAAAGGTTGCATTTGCTCTTTCCTAAAAATGAATCTTGATCTATTTTAAGACGATTCCTAAAATAGTTTGGCTGTTATGATAACCCCCAGTGAGCAAATAGTTTTGCAAAAACCTCAAAAAATCATGTTCACAGACAAGGAGGGTCGTCAAAACAGTCGAAAAAAGTATTATAATTATAACAACTAATTTAAACCAACAATTTTTTAAAGAATAAATAAAAAATTCTTAAAAAAAACATTACTTTTTTAACACTACATATAACCAAAATATGCAAAACTTAGGCGAAATAGGTTGGTTAGTTTTAGAGAAATAATGGCAACCGATATATAAAAAGAATTGAGAAAATGCATTGATTTTAAAATATCGAGTTGTAACTCCCATCCGCTTTTAACATATTCATGAATATTTTCTTTTTATTGCTATCTTATTATGTACTTACAAATTTTAAAAATATTTTGGTTAAATTAATCTTTATATATAAAATTCTTCCGTACATGGCTTTGTCACTGAACTCCTCCTAAACTGCTGGACCGATTTTGGTGAAATTTAGGTTGTGTGTGCGGCTTGGTCTGTAGATGGTTTTGTTTTACAGTTTGACCCGGAAGGTGTCGCTGTGGCAGTGTTAAAAGGATTATTTGAGAGTATAACTCAGAAACGAATTGAGCAATTTTCATGATTTTTTCACTGCACCATTTCTTTTTATGCAAACAAAATTACAAAATTACAAAAATACAAAATATAATAAAATAATATAATAAATAATATAATAATATAAATAATAATATAATAATATAATAATTTAAATAATATAATAAATAAATAATATAATAAAAAAATACAAATATGTATTCATATAATAATAAAAAAATTTAATTTTTATGTTAGCTTGATGTTTCGATCGTATAAAGCGTTTTTAAATTTTTACGATAGAAACGTTAAATAAACCTTACATTTATGCATACCATATGAAAGAACAATAAAAAAGCCATTTTTGGTTTTGAATATTTTTTCAACAACAAATATTTTTACCAAAGTTTTTTGCGAAAGAAAGAAATTCGTTAAGGTTTTTTTTTAAATTATAAAAACGAAACGAAAATTAAAAAGATTGAAACACGATGGGACGGACAATTAATCAAAATTTCAAACAAAAAAAAATAATGCAATCCTTTGTAACATGACAGAGTTATTCACTTTCAAAGCCAGCACTTTCATTTTTGATTGATTTTTTTTTTCTATTTTACCAAAAGTAAAATTAGTACTAAAAACTTTTTGTGAGTTTCAGATACGAAAGTATTTGATGTGTCAATTTCTTGGAATTTTTTAGCAACTTGCATGTTCCTATAGAAAAATAAATTTCTCCAATAAAAGACATCTAAACCAAGAATGTTACTTACCACAAAGGTATGCAATTACCAAATTGCAAAAAAGTAACTTTGAAAATTCTTGCATGGCAGATTATTTACCTTAAACATGTAAGGTGTTTGATGAATCTGAGGACCTTAGTATGTTTGGCGATGACAAAAAGGGTCAACAATTTGGGTATAAATGGTTAAATATAAAAACGTGGCGGCCGAGGCACTAAGTGTAAGTGCGTGGCTTTGGCGGCGAAGGACCTTGGTTCATACCCTCTGCAGACAATCGCACACCCAGAGAATTATAATTTCCATTAAAAGCTTCTTGAGAACATGGAGTTTAGAAGTTCGCAGTCGGTATAAAACAAGTAAGTCCCGTTTTTGACGCATTGTGTACAAAATTTAATAAAACGCACAGCAGAATAGCTCATAAGAAGCTCTGTTAATGGGCTCAAGGGCTGAAATGACCAAATTGTTCTAGATTTTTTGTGCAAAGAAAAGCACACCATTTGCGAATAATTTCGTAAAAAGTTGGGAGCATTTTGTTATGATTCAGAGGGTTTTTTTATAAAATCAGTTTCTAAACAAACAGAAAAAAATGTTAAAAGCTATACATCTTTAGACTTATTCTAATCCGATGTGAGCAAAAGTTGTACAAAATAACTGTTATTAGCAATTAGGGTAGATTGAACAAAACTTCGTGTATGAACTCTTTAATGATTCTTTCACTACACCATTTCTTTTTATGCAAACAAAATTACAAAATATATATAAATATCATCAAGCTTATATAACTGTTAAAAATTGTTACTATGGCCTTGATTTTGTGGAAATTTTTTTTAGGATTTGGTTTTTATTTCTTTAAAAATAATTTTTGACCTTTTTGTTATCGTCAAACTTCCACAGATCAACGTCCACAGATTCTACGGCTTGATGTTTCGATCGTATAAAATGTTTTTAAATTTCTAAAATAGAAACTTTAAATCAACCCTTCATTTATGCATACCATATGAAAGAACATTAAGAAAGCAATTTTTGGTTTTGAATTTTTTTTCATCAACAAATATTTTAACTAAAATTTTTTTCGAAATAAAGAAATTCGTCAAGTTTTTTTTTTGGAAAATTATAAAATTTAAAAAGGAAACGAAAATGAATAAGATTGAAACACGATTGGACGGACAATTAACCCAACAAACTGGCTTATGTACCCGTTGTTACTGTAGCCTTGATTTTGTAGAAATTTTTTCTTGAGGATTTTGTTTTAATTTCTTTAAAAATAATTTTTGACCTTTATTGTCATCGCCAAATATACTAAGTTCCTCAGATTCATCAAACACCTTAAATGTTTAAGGTAAATAATCTGCCATGCAAGAATTTTAGAAGTTATATTATTGCAATATGGTAATTGATGTTTTTTTCTATTTTACCAAAAATAAAATCAGTACTAAAAACTGTGCTTGAGGCTGTAGTCAATTACAATCTGTGCAACATCCACTGTAGTCAATTACAATCTGTGCAACATCCAATCTTGGATGTTAGCAGTGATGTTCCTCGACGCGTGGTCTTTAATTGTCGACATTTTGGTGTCGATAATGTAGAAAGTGTCGACAATGTAGACAATGTCGAGAATTGTGTAAGCAATGTCAACAAAATGCAACACTGCGAAAATGCAAGTTCTATTTAGATTATGCTGATTCCTAAATTCTTTTGAAAATTCGTTTAATTAACACAAACTAACAAATTTTACAATTAAACAAACAAAAACCATGCCCAGAAGGCGTAAAAATAAGGAATACTCCTTTCTTGGACTCAATTTAATTAAAAATCACAATAAATATGCAGCCTCTTACATTAGTTATCTACACGTCGTTAAGAGCAATTGTCTACACCGTCGACTATAGTATTGTCGACATCATGTTCTCTACGCCGCACATCACTGGATGTTAGCTAATGATTTAGTCATTACTTCTAAAAAACGAAATCTATTCAGTTCAGTCCGTCCAGGTCGGATGAGGACAATGTGAATATCCGTATAAACAATGAACTAATTCTTTTTGTTAATAGCTTAAAATGCCTTATCGTTATTATTGATAATAAGCTATCGTTTGACACACAGATAGATAGCCTGAGTGGCAGAATTAATTTTACATTAAGAAAACTATACAGCACTAGCTTGTTTCTACCTCTCCGCATCAAGTATAAAATAGCTCACATGCTTATGATGTCTAACTTAGAGCCCGCACAGAACCAAAGTGGATGTTGGTTGTCGGATTCGCCGTGCAACCAAATACATGAAAAAACATGCAGCCGCCAAAAATGAAACCGCCGTAGAAATGCGCGACGGGAAAACGCCAGAATAGAATCTATTATAACTTCTCTCTGACGGGTGGCGAATCTCTCTCTGAGTGACTTAAATGTTGCCATATTTTTGCTAAAGATTGGGTACGTTCAGTGTTATTTTCTTAGTTTTTACTATGATCTGACATTCTGTTTTTGTGCCTGTGTTGCATTCATGTGAATTCAAAGCAAAATATAAAATAATTTGTATCATTCCCAAATAAAATGCAACCGTGATCCGACAACCGCCACCGCTCTAATTCTGGACGTTTTCTCACGGATTTCGCCGAGAGAGGCCCGCCATCCGACATCCGCTTTGGTTCTGTTCGGGCTCTTAACTTACGGTCTTGCGATTTATTCTGGTACTGTCTCTTACAAGATCAAAAAAATTTAAGTAATTTTTAACAAAATAGTTCGCTTTGTTTATGGTGTTCATTGGCGGGAACATATATCCCCATACGTTTTGAAGTTCTTAAAATGTTTTTGGAATAATTTTATAAAAATCGGCTTATTACTTTGCTTTTACAAAATTGTTAAAACTAAAATCCCGTTATAAAGAGCCCTAACAGAACCAAAGCGGATGTCGGTTGTCGGATTCGCCGTGCAACCAAATACATGAAAATACATGCAACCTCCAAAAATTAAACCGCCGTAGAAATGCGCGACGGGGAAACGCCAGAATAGAATCTATTCTAATTTCTCTCTGACTGGTGGCGAATCTCTCTCTGAGTGACTTAAATGTTGCCATATTTCTGCTAAAGATTGGGTACGTTCAGTGTTATTTTCTTAGTTTTTACTATGATCTGACATTCTGTTTTTGTGCCTGTGTTGCATTCATGTGAATTCAAAGCAAAATATAAAATAATTTGTATCATTCCCAAATAAAATGCAACCGTGATTCGACAACCGCCACCGCTCCAATTCTGGACGTGTTCTCACGGATTTCGCCGAGAGAGGCCCGTCATCCGACATCCGCTTCAGTTCTGTTCGGGCTCTTAACTTACGGCCTTGCGATTTATTCTGGTCTTACAAGATCAAAAAAATTTAAGTAATTTTTAACAAAATAGTTCGCTTTGTTTATGGTGTTATTGGTGGGAACATATATCCCCATACGTTTTGAAGTTCTTAAAATGTTTTTGGAATAATTTTATAAAAATCGGCTTATTACTTTGCTTTTACAAAATTGTTAAAACTAAAATCCCGTTATAAAGAGCCCAAACAGAACCAAAGCGGATGTCGGTTGTCGGATTCGCCGTGCAACAAAATTAATGAAAATATATGCAGCCGCCAAAAATTAAACCGCCGTAGAAATGTGCGACGGGAAAACGCCAGAATAGAATCTATTCTAATTTTTCTCTGAGGGCTGGCGGATCTCTCTCTGAGTGACTCAAATGCTGCCATATTTTGCTTAAAATTTGGTACGTTCAGTGTTATTTTCTTAGTATTTACTAAGATCTGACATTCTGTTTTTATGCCTATGTTGCATTCATGTATTGAATGTATGAATTCAAAGCAAAATATAAAATAATTTGTATCATTCCCAAAATGAAATGCAACCGTGATCCGACAACCACCACCGCTCCAATTCTGGACGTGTTCTCAGCGGACTTCGCCGAGAGAGGCCCGCCACCCGACATCCGCTTTGGTTCTGTTCGGGCTCATACTTAGCGCAAAAATTTATTTTCTCACGTTCATCTAGAAACACACAAATTGTTATTCCATGAATCTCATCGTCCTTATTTGAACATTCATTTCTTATTTGAATAGCCCGTTGTTGGAATAAGTTACCACTAGGTTTACGCACTTTTTCGGCTACACCTGCTACGCTGAGAGACAAGCTTTTGGAATACTCTCTCGTCAATGCTCTATGAATGTTGAATAGGGACACTTTGATTAATTAAAATCTTATATAGCTTTAAATTATTTTTTCTTTCTTTTTTTAAATTGTCTGAAGCAATGGTCATACTTTCTCAACTAAAATAGATATTTTCTGCTTCCACTTAAAATATGGTAGATACAACTAATTTTTAATATTTAACTATGGCAAGGGTTTACGTTTGTTCTTTTATTGTGATTTATTAAATTAATTGGGAGTAAATATCTATACCATAACTTTTTTCCGAGAATAAATTTTCTTTGAAAGGGAAGCCGCTCTGGATTTGTGCATTTCAATTAAATTAAATAAATAGTTTATAAGCAATTGTAAGACATAATATTGTTTTTGCTTAAGAAACTCAAACTAGTACGCTTTGTAATAGAGTAATTGGTCAAAGAAGGCTTAGTTATTACACATGAATTAATAATAAATAAAAAATAAAATAATTGCATACCTTTGTGGTAATTAACATTATTGGTTTAGATGTCTTTTATTGTCTGCTGAATTTATTGCTGAATCAGGTGTTCCTCAAGTTAGCCACCTTAGTCCACTTCTGTTTATTTTAGCCATTAATGATGTAACCCACATCATCAAACACTCATCCACTTATCTATACAGATGATATGAAAATATACAAAACAATAGATGCTAAAGACAATTCAGATCTACTACAGTCTGATTTGAAATCCTTTGAAGTTTGAGGCTCTAAAAATAATATGTTTCTTAATCCAGATAAATGCCAAACTATGACCTTTTCGCGAAAAAGGAATAATTTAATTTTTTATTATAAGATAAACGATACTGCTTTAAGTCGTGTAGATGCTGTCAAAGACCTTAATATTGCATGGATTCTAAGCTATTGTTTAACGTTCATATTGATTACATTCGTAAAAAAGGATCTTCTATGCTCGTGTTTATAAAACGCTGGGCCAAAGAATTTAATAGTATGATTACAACTACAACGCTGTATTATGCAATTTTGCGACCTCACTTAGAGTATGCAAGTCAAGTTTGGTCCCCAAGTTACAATGTACATGTGGAACGCATAGAGAATATCCAAAAACGTTTTGTTCGGTTTGCTCTAAGGGGCTTAAGTGGAATTGGCACTTTAAACTAGTGTCGGGCTCATTTTAACTTCCCAAACACACGTGTTTGGAAACAAAATGCTGCTTCAGCGACGTCGACACATGTACACTATAAGATTCTTCGTGTGGCTTTCAATCGTGTGCGTTCGGCTGTTGCTTTGTTTTGATTTTTGCTAAGCAAATCAAGTCAGTTGATGTTGAGCACTTGTTGCAGTTAGGTCTGGCTGCGTAATTTTACAAATGCACAGATAAAACTGATGCCTGAAGAATGGGAAAATGATTTTTTTTTATAGAAAACAACGATGGCGGCTTGCAATGTATTGTAATCGCATTATGAGTTGCAACAATAGGTATTATTTGAAAAGAAATTTCTTCTCTTGCCATGAAAACTTTACTAAGCTAATGGTGGATGAACGAACTTCAAAAGTTTTAGAGTTGAAAGCGAAATTTTATTTACAATATATGGTTGATGAAGGTGGGCTAGCTACCAATTAGCTTTCACATACTTAATAAAATTGCGCCACCGAGTAGACGGACGCAAAACACATCTTCATCGATGAACTTCTAGCTTAAAACTGACGACCGCCAAGTTCATGGTGTAAGAAATAGAGGTGTTAGTGAGTTTTTGACAACACCATGAATTTCATTGCTTCTGTCAAAAAAATGTGAGCGAAAGAGCGGAACTGTTGTCAACTGTTGTCAAATTGTTGTCAAATTGTGTTATTTGTTTGAGTTGCTAGATGATGTGCTATAGTTTTTATTGTGCGTATTAAGTGTAAATAAATATTGTGCCGTGTTGTGTTGACAAAAAGTTATTGCAGTTATCTTCGCCGATTTGCCAAGTTTGTCATTGAATATTTTGGCAATTTTATCAGAAACGTGCGCTAGAAGGTGGTGCCGACATGAAGCTTTGGCCAGCATGCAAATTGTCTTGCATTCACATCGTTTTTTTTTGCATAACGCACAGCGTCTCATATATTTTTTATTGTTTTCCATATCACTTCATTCTCACTTTAATCTCAGTAAAAATCTTATAAACTTGCAGAAAGACACGAATTTAACAAAATTTGTTTTCATTGCAATTCACCATCAGCTGTTTTTGACAAAAGCGGGGAAACATAATTTTATCATTTTGAGAGAAAAGTGTCAAAATCTCTATTTCTCATCATACCTCTATTTCTTACACCATGGCCAAGGTTTTCTCTGCTTTACACACAAGCAAAGAATATGATAATACGTGTGTGCCCATCACTGCTTTAAACCTTCCTCCTTATGAGGATCGTTTAAAACTATTAAAAATGCAATCGTTAAATGAGCGAAAGAAATCTCCGGATATCGTCTATTTACATTAACTCATAACTGATGTGTTCGATTCACCATAACTCCTAACTCTTATAAATTTTAACACTAACCGTAGAAACAGTAGAAACTCTAACAATTTAATTTACTTATCTTTTAGTAGAACAAATTATATGGCTACTGCTCCTTTAAATCGCATGAGTACCTTTGTTAACAACTGTAGCTTTTTTGATGTTAACTTATCGAAAGGTCAACTAAAGAGTAGATTGAAAACTAATGTCTGATTAGATCTATGTAAACGCATGGTTAGTTGTTGTCTTGTGTTGTCCCTGAGCCCAACCCATATTATGGTGGGTAAATTTTTCTCACTTAAGCTTGTTTAAGACCACTCTTATCGATATCGTTGAGATATTTTAAATGTTGTTTGGGCTGGTTCTTAAGATGATCAATGCGGAGAAAGTGCAAAAAAGCTGTAGTTGCTAAAAAGTTCGTTTTCTATAGGAACATGCAAGTTGCTTAAAATTTCCAAGAAATGACACCACAAAAACTTTCGTACCATAAACAAAAAATACATCTTCATTCTTAAGAAGAGTACAAAAACTTAATCATGGGCTGGTTCTTAAGATGACCTTTTTATAATTTTAAAAATATTTTGGTTAAATTAATAAATAATTAAAAGTTTTATATCAATAAAATAAATAAAAAATATTAAAAATAAAAACCACTAAAAGATTAATATAAAATGACCTTATAATTAATCTATTAATAATAAAGGTTCGAGCTACTCAGAATAAAAAGTTTAGGTTCGGGTTAAAAATTTTTAAAAAAATAAATGTGTTTTCTTAAGAAAATTTTTTTCTATTTGTTAAAAAATTATTGGTTTAGTTGACTTGTTATAATTATAAAATTTCTTTAAATTATCGTCTCTTAAATTTTTGAATTTTATTTAAGTTGTCGTCTTGTTATGTGTAAGATCACTTATATTTAATTTACATATAAGTAGTCGCGTTGAGATCAAACGAAGAATAACTCTTGCCAACAGGTGTTACTTTGGGCTCAGTAGGCAATTGAGAAGCAGAGCCCTCTCTCGACGAACGAAAATCACGCTCTATAAATCGCTCATCATGCCTGTCCTACTTTACGCATCACAAACCTGGACGCTGAGCAGTTTAGATGAAAAGACTTTTGGAGCATTCGAGAGAAAGATTCTTCGTAAGATCTACGGACCAATCTGCGTCAATGGCGAGTACTGAATACGGTGGAATGATGAACTGTATCAGCTGTACGCTGACTTTGGTCATGTTCAGCGCATGAAAGACGATGCTCCAGTGAAGAAAACATTCGATTCGGTACCCAGCGGCGGTCAACGCAGAAGAGGACGACCGCATCTTCGTTGGAAGACCAAGTAGAGGACAACCTGACGAAGCTTGGAATTTCCAACTGGCGCCAGCAAGCGAAAGACAGAAATGGCTGGCGCAAATTCTTATATGAGGCCAAGACCGACATACGGTTGTAGCGCCAAATAAGTAAGTAAGTAAGTCGCGTGTAAAAAATCGTTAAATGTAATGTTTTAATTTAATGTAAGATATCTTTATCTTTTATTATCTATCTTTTATAAAAAAAATTTGAGCCCGATAACTTCAAAAAAGATTATAGAGTAACTTGAAATAATGTGGAAAATGCTGCTAATGTAGAACCTCTATCTATTTTGCAAATTAAATCTGATTTGGCAAGTCGTCGCGTGTAAAATATCGTTAAATGTAACGTTTTAATTTAATGTAAGATAAACTTAATTGCAAAAATTTAACAATTTTTCCCTGAAGATGATTTCCGATTGAAGTCGAAACTTTGGTAATTCAATAAATAAATACAAAACAATATTAACATTTTATATTTTTTTATCTTTTATAAAAAAATTTTCAGCCCGATAACTTAAATAAAGATTATAGAGTAACTTCAGATAATGTGGAATATGCGGCTAATGTAGAACCTCCATCTAATTTGCTAACTAAATCTGATATGGCAATTCTATATATTTGTATACATAGTTTACAGAAAAATATTAGCAGCACGAGCTTGGCAATACAAATGGTGGTACTGTTAGTTTTCAGTTCTGCGGACATATAACAAGGCTTTTGTTCTAAATATAAAGAGTTTATGTTGGTTTTTAAATAAGATATATAAAAAATGGGGTCTAGAAAGCATGAAGCAAGCCGTCGAACGAGTTAAAAATAAAGAAATGGGAATAAAATTAGTATTTCACATTACATATCTGAGGGGTTCCACAAAACACTCCAATTTTCCAACTGAGATCACTAAACACATTCAAATATTTTTATTTAATCAGTAAAATAAGCCAAAAAACTAAATTGTTCATTTCAAAGTAGCATTTAAACTGGATTAATTTTACTTTAGCGCCCACGCCTCTTGTTTTCATATGTATTTTGGCCTCCTAAATGCAATGGTTAAAAAAACTGTCGGTCTCTTATGGTTTAGGAGAAAAAATTCGCGAAAGTTTGATAATTCAGTGCAAATATTTAAGGTTGTTGAAGCTAATTTCCCTTATACGAAGAAATAGCTGCGAGTAATGCTGCCTACAGGAGAAGTGCTGTCTAAAGTCTTCAGTACTTCTGGATATAATCCTCTTTTCAATGGGCGGCCCTCGGGCGCTGCTTAAGGATTACAATCCCAGTAAGTCCAACACCGGCTACGCTGTCTACAGTATTTTTGTATATAATTATCTTTTTCTTTTATCACTTATAAAATTATATCTATATAAAATTATTATATATATATTAGGGCGGGTCAATTTGTATGGACGAATTTTTTGGAGGTCTGGCTCAGCGAAATTCGTAAAATACATGTAATTTCAAGACTTTTTCTCCACTACAGCATATACAAATTCTGAAAAAAAGCTGTGCGGACTTTCGTAAATAGATTTTGTTCTCAATTATAAAATATGAATGTATGAATGTATGTGTATGAATCTATTTACGAAAGTCCGCACAGCTTTTTTTCAGAATTTGTATATGCTGTAGTGGAGAAAAAGTCTTGAAATTACATGTATTTTACGAATTTCGCTGAGCCAGAATTTGACCCGCCCTAATATATATATATATATTTAATATTATATTGTAGCAGTGGTTTTATCGAAGGCTGAGGTTTGCTCCATAGGATCCATAAACCTTTGATTAAATAAAAAGACGCCGTTTTCAATTTAAAGCTTAATTTTATTTACAATTATCAATCGCTTATTATAATATTTCGACAGCGCAAGGTGGTGGTGCAGTCAGTTGTAGTTGTGTCTGGGTATCCGTAAAAGGGTTAAGAGTGTCAGCTGGTGCTAGTCGGCGGTCGGTTGTTTTCTAATTTTATTCTCGCTTCGGAAAATTATTTCCAGTATTCACTATCAGATAGTCGGTTTCAGGTAATCGGTTTCGGGTAATCGGTATTTGATATACTGGTTTCTCTGATGCTGCGAGTTCTAGACGGGAGGCTAGACGGAAGGCTCAATTAGTATATAAATATATAAATCTATAGTTATAAAACTCATTTTCTGTTTGTTTGTTTGTTTGACCTTTATACAAATCTAAACGGCTCAACTGATTTTGCTCAAACTAGGGATACATATTAAGTGCATCCCAACTTAAAATGTTACATACTTAGTTTTTGCCACGCCCCCTCTGAAATTTTCAACTAACGGCAATTTTGTTATTATAAAACTTTTTACCATCGGAGATCGTATTTAATTTAAAAAATTTCTGTTATTTTGACATCAAAAACATTCACATATCTTCAAAATTGGAGAAATTTTCAGTACGACTTTTTCATAAAACATCGTTGCATAAGAATGAGAAAAAAACGACATAAAAATCAAAGTTTGGTCTTTCGATGCAAATATCTCCGCTGTCCATTAATATATATCATTCAAATTTTTTTTGTTCAAAAGTTCAATAAAATCACTTCACAAAAATAGGTTGAACTGTACCGTTAAGTCAGTGCATATATGTTTTATGATTATGTCAAAAAGGTCCAAAATATTGACTTTACTCAAAAAAATTACTCAAAAATTGTTATTGTTGTAAAAATGAAATCAATTAAAAATTGCACATCTGGCTACCTTTCATATGACAGCATTTATTTGCAAAAATTCTTCCAGCTAAGCGCAAAAATTATTTTACTGTTTTTGTTATCAAAACAACAAGGGTACCCCCTTTGATTTTTTTCTCGAAATTTATTTTTTCCAAAATGTTGTTTTTATATTTTTTACAAAAAATCAAGTCTCAAAAATAATTTATGTGAAAAAAATACCCTAATATCTCTTTCCAATCAAAAGTTATGGCTTAAAATTTATTTTTTCATACCAGACTTTTAATAAAACTGAGTTTTGTTTTCAAATTCTCTATATAATTTTGAGCGTCCTCATTTATCTCTAAGAATGATGTGTGTCTAGAGTAATTATAAAATCTTCCTTATAGTAATCTACTTACTATTTGCCTCCCCACCCCTGCCCCCCTCCTGTTAAATTTGTTTTGTTGTGATTTGTCATTTTTCTCACTATTGTTTCACCGTTGTCACTCAGTTCTTTATCAATGGTACTTTAAATGTTCTATATTTATCACTATGTCATCGAAAAGATGACTGTGAATAAGAATGCTGTAAAAGTTAATTTTTTCATGTTTAATGTGTTATTTGAACAATATTGTTGAAAGTCAAATTTCCACGCCAATTAAATGTACCGACATATAAAAGACAGCGATATTTAGACATTTTAATTCTCCAATCATGGTTGTAAGCTTGGCTACATTGAACAAATTTTTCGATTCAATTGCGTACTAACCGAAAGTATGCTAAAAAGTATGAAAGGTAAATATAAAAGAAAAAGTATGCTGGTAAATATGGTAAAATGACACCAAAGAGGATACATTTTTGAGCTTGGTAAATTTTTTAACTAATATTTTTATAGTGGTCTCAAACTTAAAATCAACACGTTTTTACAAAATTCCAAAATTTACAAAAACATTTAATCGAAAAGTGTATATTAAAATGTTTATATAAATTACTCTCGAGTAACACCGGGTATATCAGCTAGTATATAAATAAAAAAATACACAATCGGTGGGTATAAAGATAGTTGCCCAATGATCACAATCTGATCCGTACGACAATCCGGTAGATAGAGTTTAAGCACAGTGCTGCGGCCCAACGATCAGAATCTGATAGCCGATACACATTGACTGCAACAGTCGTCCACCGACAAAACGAAAACTTGCCGTCAGAGAGAAATGTCGCAGTATTCTCGACGACTTGATTATAATGAACGCAACAGCGACAATCTGTATTTCATACAAAACATAAACAAACTCTGCTATGTTCGCTCTTGTCGTCAATCAAATTAGAAATAGATTGAAGTCTGCGGCAGCAACAATTGTGGTCGTGCTCTCTCTTTGTCGTGCCGTCTTCAAAAAATACATCTTCATAAGAAAACATGCGTTCTATTTTTTGACAATTGGCGTTCGTCGCTAGTCGCAGTCAATGTGTATCGGCTATGATCCGTACCGCAGCTAGCCAGAAAACTGTAAGAAAAAGACAGCGACTCAATGATCAGAATCTGATCCGTACCGCAGCCAGTATGTATCTGCACTAACTATTTGTCAGCGCAACCAAAATATTACACAGCAATGCTGTTGTGTGTGCTAAGGCTGAAGCTCAATGACCATAGACTGGTCCGTACCTCGTGCCTGGTGCAATGCACACACACTGAGTACTTACCTGAACGGAAGGCTGATTAGTACTGACTCAACGTCACCCTTATATATACTTCGGTGTAGAAACTAGTTGGGAGTTATATGATTCCTCTTATATTTTGTTAGTGGGGGGCTAGTTGAATGAGTCGCAGTCGTTTGTGTGTCATTAATATAATTAATATGTTTGGTTGTTGCGTATATATATACTTATTAGTTGTTCGTCTTTCTGTTTTCTTGTTTTGCAGCTGTCTTACAGTGGTGATCAAGTAAATTTATAACATATATGACTTATAGTATAATTGACAGAATCGTGTTAAAAGTAATATATATAAATATTCTAAAACAGTTTGTGTATGTATGTATTATTATTGTAGTAGATAATAATTATAATAGGTAGTACAGTTGTGAGAATCATATTGAAAGAAATATTTAATAAATGCATATATATGTAAATATTTTAATATAGTTTATGTATGTAGTTATTATATTTGTAATGAAACAGTGGTGGTTATATAATTCTTAAAGTAGTACAGTTGAGAGAATTAAAAGTAATACTTATATATATATATATATATATAAATATAAAAGCAGTTTATGTATGTTGTTATTATTATTGTAACGTCACGTTACAATATTTATCACTTATATATTAAAATACATCATTAAATTCAAAAATAGAAAATTTTCAAAAAGATAAATCTCGCCGCGACTACTTCGTAAAAGGGCAAATTAGTTTCAACAGACTTAAAAATTTGTACTAAATTTTCATACTTTTATCGCGTAAACCAAACGAGAGCGACATTTAATTTTTGCACTTTTGGACTCAGAAGCCCTAAATACATAAAACAAAAATAAGAAAAAATATTTACGCGTGGGCGCTAAAGTAAAATTATGCCGGAAAAGTGTTATAAAACAAAAAAAAAAACTAACTTTTTCTCCTTCCGTATATTATACGTAAGTTTAAATAGAATGGGAAGGAGTAAAGATAAAAAAATTAAGAATTTATTTTCATTTAACCCATTAAAACGGTTGGGTATTTTTTTACCCATAAAAATGCTTCTGCAGAATTAATCATACGCCAGGATTAGTAACAGCTAAAGCTGCTTCTAGACGACGCTACAATGTCTTAAGACAAATTTCCATGTAAATGTCAAATTTTGTCCGATGTGAAAAGTGTTTTCCAATTTGCTTCCACACGAACGTATTTTCTGTGTGGCAAAAATGTAAACAATAACAGCTGTTTATGCCAAAAAGAAAATTTTAAAAAATAGATTCAGAGACAACCGTCTTAGCAATTAATAGCGTAATTATATTAATTAATGCTATTAAAATGAAGAAACAAATTTAAAAAAGGATAGATACAGAGCATTGTGGAGCCGTGCATGGTTTTTGCTAAGAAAAAGATCTATGAGCTTAAGAACTCCTGCCATAGTCCATTCAAACTGAAATAAAACAAAGTATGTTTTTACATATATGTATAATCTGTAAGCATTTTAATATAAAATTTACTTTTATGCAGTTTTCCGCCATATTTAAAAGCAATATTTTATGCAATAAAACGTTTAATTAGTATGAAAACAAACCGCACATGTTATTTTTCTTTGAAATCAATCCTGCGTCGCATAGAAAGTCGTAAAATAAAAACAATTCTAAAAATTAATGTGTCTCTGAAAGTCGCAAGACATTGTCACAAGGCTCTGTTTTTGAGCTTTCACATGATGTGACATTAAATTTGAGACTAATTTTTTGGCATCGTCTAGAAGCAGCTTTAGTATTCAAATTGTAATAGATTATATGGCAGTATAACAGTGTCTATGGGAAACTGGGGGCGATGGAACAATGTAACATGTCTGACTGTCTCAACCTGGCGAGGCCAGCATAATCTTTGTGAAATCGCCTCAAGTCGACTCAAACCTCCACGTGGTGTTTCCTGGGCAACGTCAAAACTGACAACCGTTAGTTTGGCGGCTAATCTGAGCGGCGGGCCTCCCTAGGCTTAAAACAGCTTCTGCGTCGGGTTTGAAGCCCACCCGTAAAAACCAATTTCAATGAAAACAAATAAGAATAAAAGAAAAATTATCCCCAAATCTGATGACGACTACCGCAAACGAAAAACTGATAATGATTTACGGATATGCACCTGGAATGTCCGAACCCTTAATTGGGAAGGTGCCTCTATCCAACTGACTGATGTCTTGGAAAGATACAAAGCTGATATCACTGCTATCTAAGAAATGCCATGGAAGGGATAGGGTTGCATTCGGCATGCACCCTGTGATATTTACTACAGCGGCCATGCGGAGAAGCACGAGTTTGGATGCGGATTTGTAGTTGGCAAGAGACTACGGCCCCACGTCCAGCGATTCACACCTGTGAACGAACGACTTGCCATAATCCGCATCATGGTTAAATTTTTTAATATAAGCCTAATATGTGCGCACGCTCCGACAGAAGACAAGGACGATGAGATCAAGGAAATTTTCTACGAGCGCCTTGAAAATGCTTACGACGGCTGCCCCCGCCACGACGTAAAAATCGTGCTTGGTGACTTCAACGCTAAGGTGGGCAAGGAAAATATTTTTGGTCCAACAGTCGGAAAGTTCAGCCTCCACGACAACACCTCCGATAACGGAATGAGGCTGATTGACTTCGCCGCAGCACGAAACATGGTCGTAAGTAGCACTAGATTCAAGCATCTCAATATTCATAAAGCCACCTGGATGTCCCCTGATAAAAAAACAAAAAATCAAATTGATCACGTTTTGATCGACGGAAGGCACTCTTCCAGTGTATTGGATGTACGCACGATCCGTGGTGCAAACATTGACTTGGATCACTATCTTGTTGCAGCCAAGATCCGTACACGTCTGTGCGCAGCTAAGAATACACGCAACCCTACACAGAGAAAGCTAGACGTCGACAAGCTGCAATCGAAACAGACAGCCGATGCTTTCGCCACTCGACTCTCACTCCTGCTTCAAAGCACTCCTCCAATCGATGATATATGCGCGCAGTGGACACACATTTCCAACTCTATGCGTGCGGCTGCTGAAGAGGTGATTGGCTACCAACGCCCTCGCCGAAACCAGTGGTACGACCAGGAGTGTCGCTACGCCACTGCAGAGAAAGACGCCGCCTTCAAAGCCACCCTGCAGTCGGTTGTAACGCGCGCTGCTAAGGAGCGATACAAAGAAAAGAGGAGGGAAGAGAGACATTTTCAGGCGGAAAAAAAGAGAGGCAGAAAAGCGCGAGCAGGAGAAGATTGAGATGTATGGTGACAGGAATGAGGCCCGAAAATTTTTCGAAAAAATAAGACGCCTTGCTGATGGTTTTAAAACCGGGGCCTCTTCCTGCAAGGACAAAAACGGGAATCTAGTGACAGATGTCCAGAGTACACTGACGTTATGGAGGGAACACTTCTCTAAGCTTCTAAATGGCGACGCTGACAACAATCCCGCCAATAGAGATGATATTCCGGAAACCCCAATTTCGGATGACAGCGTCGAGGTTCCGCTGCCCGACTATGATGAAGTTCTGACAGCTATAGCTCGGCTTAAAAATAACAAAGCCGCGGGAGCTGATGGATTACCTGCTGAGCTGTTTAAGAACGGAGGCGAAGCTCTACTTAAATGCATTCACGAGCTTCTATGCAGAATATGGTCGGAAGAATGCATTCCGAACGATTGGAATCTCAGTGTGCTCTGCCCAATCCACAAGAAAGGCGATCCCACTATTTGTGCCAATTACCGTGGGATAAGCCTTCTTAATATCGCATATAAGGTCCTGTCGAGCGTTTTATGTGAAAGATTGAAGCCCATTGTAAACGAACTGATCGGACCTTATCAGTGTGGCTTGAGACCTGGAAAGTCCACCATCGAACAGATTTTCACGCTACGACAAATCTTGGAGAAGACTCAAGAAAAACAAGTCGATACCCACCATCTTTTTGTCGACTACAAAGCCGCCTTCGACAGCCCAATAAGGAAGCACCTGTACTCCACCATGTCTGAATTTGGTATTCCTGCAAAATTAATACGACTTTGCAGGATGACACTGAGCAACACCAGCAGCGCAGTTAAAATCGGGAAGGACCTCTCCCCACCATTTATTACCAAACGAGGTTTCAGACAAGGTGATTCCTTATCGTGCGACTTTTTCAACCTAATGATGGAAAAGATCATCCGAGCTGCTGATCTGAAAAGTAGTGGCACAATATTCTACAAGAGTGTTATGCTGCTTGCGTATGCTGATGACATAGATATCATTGGCCATAATACGCGCGAAGTCAGTGCAGCATTTTCCAGATTAGAAAGAGAGTCAAGTCTAATGGGTCTGTCAGTGAATGCAGTTAAGACGAAATACTTAGTGTCAACAAACAAACAGTCCCAGCGTCTTGGAACCCACGTTACCGTTGACAATACCTCCTTCGAGATTGTGAAGAACTTCGTTTATCTGGGATCCAGCATTAATTCAACCAACGATATCAGCATTGAGATCAAACGAAGAATAACTCTTGCCAACAGGTGTTACTTTGGGCTCAGTAGGCAATTGAGAAGCAGAGCCCTCTCTCGACGAACGAAAATCACGCTCTATAAATCGCTCATCATGCCCGTCCTACTTTACGCATCACAAACCTGGACGCTGAGCAGTTAAGATGAAAAGACTTTAGGAGCATTCGAGAGAAAGATTCTTCGTAAGATCTACGGACCAATCTGCGTCAATGGCGAGTACCGAATACGGTGGAATGATGAACTGTATGAGCTGTACGCTGACATCGACATAGTCAAGCGCATTAAAATCGAGCGGCTTCGCTGGCTTGGTCATGATCAGCGCATGAAAGACGTTGCTCCAGTGAAGAAAACGTTCGATTCGGTACCCAGCGGCGGTCAACGCAGAAGAGGACGACCGCATCTTCGTTGGAAAGACCAAGTAGAGGACAACCTGACGAAGCTTGGAATTTCCAACTGGTGCCAGCAAGTGAAAGACAGAAATGGCTGGCGCAAATTCTTAGATGAGGCCAAGACCGACATACGGTTGTAGCGCCAACTAAGTAAGTAGTAAGTATAACAGTGTCTATTGCACGATGCTCGTTTGCTCGTCGTGCATATGGCCGTGCAATAGGATTGTTGTTGTATTCTCCAAAATTTTTTACATTTTCGCATTGGAAGCAACAACAAAATTATCTGCTCGCTGAGCGAGCATCGTGTAATATGGGCATATCTGTTAGTCGACAGGTGGCCCCAAATATCTCACATAACAGGTCTATTCCCGTACTCGATTCAAGTAGCTTTAAGTTGATTGAGAGCTTTATTTTTAAGCTTTATTTATTTTTTATGCTAATTTCAAGTAATTGTAATAGAATAGATAGTGACATTTTGCATGTTATTCTTCTCTCTCAAGCTTCAAAAATTTGTAAAATAACGCTATCAAGTTACTTGAACCTAGTACGGGAACAGCCCTATTTTAAGACGTGCTGAAAAAATACTTTCCCTATAGGAGAAATTTTTTTATGTTGTTTTTAAAAAACGGACAATATTTAAGAAAAAATAAGATTCTTTTACACATCTGCAGAGCAATACCCTTTCTTTTGATACCCTTTTTATGATAATCGCATTTACGGTATAGATTTTAAAGTTATCACAAAAAACACGCTTGCATAACTATAATATAGATAATTGCTTTATTATTTTTTGTTCTAACTTTTTTTTAGGCCAAAGTATCCGCCTCAATCTCAACATTATCATCGCAATGAAGAGACTGTATATTTTCGTTCACCAAATAATACCTACCATCAGCCAAAGACCTATGCACAAGGTAAGTGTTCATATAAAACATTGTTATCGCCGTATAAAGATTGTTAAAAATTTTAGCTGCACCTAGACCTAACCCAATGCATTCGGCAATACCATCTCAAGCAGTTGTAACTGCTTCAACTTCAGGCATGGTTCTCAATGCCACGAATTTTAGCGGTCGTCCTGCTGGTATGGGTGGTGTAATGAATAATAACGCTGGAGGTGGTGGTGGTGGAGGTGGTCCAGGCATGCGATATCGACCCATTCCATATCAGTTCGCAAAAAAATAATGAAATGATAACCTCTTACGCGTCCTTTAATTTTTTGTTATACTCTTTTATGTTATTAATTTTATATGCACCTATTGCATAAAAATCACAAGAGTCTTAACTCGTTTAAAAAAAATGTATGAGAGATGCAATTCATGACATATTTTTATTATATAATTAATGCCTTTTGTCTTTGATTCTTTTTTTAAAATATGCTTTTTTATTGAACAATGTGAATTGTTTGTTAATGTTTTAATATGATTGTAAGTACTTATTTTAATTTTCAGAGACTCCTCTTATGAAAATGGTTTAGTGTTCGCGCCAGAATAACAAAGACGGAGTTACACCGTATGTTTTATAAATATCGTATCGGAATACCACATCAACATGACTTAAATCTTTTCTCTACTTTTTTGTTAAAAATTTTTATGAACTCTAAGTTAAGGGGGTTCCAAATTTGCAAGACAAAGTTTCATTAAAAAAAGCGTAGGCCATAACTGCATCTTATATATAAATATCAAAGCATTTGAAATAATAAAACAAACAGTTAATCCTTTGCAAATCTTAAAATTTGAAATGTGTAAATCTTAACAGATATATTTATAAATATGATAAACATATATGTATGGTAAATCGTTGACTAATATCGAAATTAAACAATATATAGATAAAGATTGTGTTTCATTAAACTGAATTCGACAGACTGTTTCAAAATATGAGTGCTTTTCTTTACAATGTTCTTAAATTTTACAAATTAAAAAATTGCATGCATTAAAAAAAGTTGAATGATGGTATCGAGCATGAACCAAGAAATAAAGATCATGCAAAGAAAAGAGCCGCCATATTGTAAACAAAAACAGCTGATAGGTCTGACGTCATCGGTCACAAAATCTTTTGTTTACGATTAGTGATTGGATGTTGAATGTTATTTGCATTAATTGCAACAGCAAAAAAAAAAACAAATACGTTAGTTTCTACCGTTTCCCCAAGGCAAAAATTGCTTGTAAGCAATGGGAGATTTTTTGTCGGCTAAATGTCGACACTGCAATGGCAAGAATCTGTGGAGATCATTTTCTGCCTGAAGACTACGAAAGAAGGGTCCAAGTTCAAATGGGTAAGTACTTCTACATTTCCACGTAAATATTCTTTTAAAAAAATGTTACGATAGGTTTGACCAAGGAGGTGCAGCCAGCAAATGCAGAACGATTGCAACGAATTTTAAAGCGCGAAAACAAAAAAATCGTAAGTGCTCTGCTCAGGAGTCGTTGGTCATGGAGAAGTTTTTCCTGTAGAGGAAATAGAAAAACTAAACAGGGACGCTTCTATTTCTAACCGCTCTTCAGAGCAGTTACTTCAAGCGAAAATACGGCAGCTATATTCGCAAGTGTAAGTAAAATTTAACAATTTTAAGAATTCAATATTTTTTTTAATATTTTTCTTGGAGTGAACAGCGGTTTGGAAAACCTCGCGTGATACATCTGCCACAAATTGCACAAAGACGTTCCGAATATAAGGCTGGAAGAAGAAGCGACAGCATCACTTAGTTAGGTAGATTATTTAAGCGAAGGCGTAAATGGCGACGGGCTGCTAATAAGCAAAAATTATTTGCAGACGCACATTGCAAGTGCAGAGCATGTTATTTGTGACAACAAAATAAAAAAAATGTTTTTCCGCGCACGAATGTTTTTTAAAATAAGATTATTAAATAAAGAAATTGTGAACAATTCGATGCAGAGGAAAAGAAAATTGAACAAAACAGTTCAATAATAAAAACAAAGTGAACATCCAATTTTGTATTCTATTTATTTGCAGTTTTTCTTTTTACAGCGTTCTTTACATTTAGTTACTGCATGGAAATATAAACAAACAAAGTATTCAAACACTTTTTTCGCGAATTAAACTTATTAATTTTATAATTTTTTACTTTTATCCGAGTTTTCACATGTTTTGCATGCAAAACATATGCAAATTGACAGTTTCATAGCATGCTTGTGACCGATGACGTTGCACGAAAAATTACTTTTTTCTCGCACTGCTCTTTGCGTGATCTTCTCTTATTGGTTCATGGGTATCGAGTTCTAAAAACGAAGCAAGCAAGAATAATAACGAGCATGATTAACAATATAAAAATTTACTTCATGAAATAACCCCCAAAAAAAACAAGCAAAAAAATATTAAATAAGCCTTAAAAAGTGTCCATACATTTTTGGCTATTAAAGGGTCCGCCAAATAACGTTGTTTTTTTTTGAAAAAAATGCATTGGGTGGTCAGTTGGCTTCAACTCCTGAACCAATTGGACTTTGTATGGCGTCATACCAAGGTCTTCATGCAAAATTCGTCTCAATGATGTCTCCGAAATGTTCAATTGTTGAGAACGACGGTGAATTGATGTTGATGGCGCTTCACGCACACTTTCTGCCACAGCAGCAATATTCTCGGGTGTACGTACTGTTTTTGGCTTTTCACGCTTTGGTTTATCGATGACGATGCCAGTTTCTTTCACTTTTTCCACAAGATAAAGAACATACGGAGACGACGGTGCTTCTCTTCTTCCAAAATCTATACGCAATTTTCGCACACATTCTGCAACATTACCATGATTTTCAAAGTAATGTCGCAATATTTCCCAGCGTTGTATTTATATCAGCGGAAAGATAAAACTAATTATCTGTCAAATCAGACATGAGCTAAGTGTCTCACTCACGAAATAAGCACTAGTTGAAAAAAAAAAGTTAGATGGCGGACCCTGTATTAATATATCGTCCGTCCTCTTCATGCCAAAAACGCCAATGTACATTTGTATGTTTTTTGGGAAATCGAGTTTAAAGATTTTAATGGCTCAGAAAAATCGAAAATCAACATTTCCAGTTTCTTTTTGAAAATGGTTGGTGCTTGCCATCATAATATATAGTTAAAATTTGGTTCCCATTGCTCAACAAAAACATTACAAAAATTACTTTTTGTGCAACCATTTAACGATTATTGCTAGAAAATTGTATTAAAATAATTATCAAAATTTTTTATCTATCTTATCTGTAGCGGTAACTAGCTCACTTTTAGTGAAAAAAGTGCACATTGGCTTCTTTGGCATGAAGTAAATTAACTATTCTGAAAATTTTGTGCATATTATGAAATTGCTTGCGGACTATTTCACCTTTTTCTTGTTTCTTATGTCATTATGAAATAAGCCTAATCAAATTTTTATTGGAGCTCATTTCATTTTGGTTTTTTGGGCCGTTATTTCATTCGGTTTGGAATTATTTAATTTCATAATTTTGGGGTTATTTAATTTTATTTAATTGGATATTATTATTAATAATAATTAATTATTATTTAATTGGAGTTATTTAATTTTCTTTAATTGAAGTTATCAAAGAGTTCTTTACAATAAAATTAAATTTAATTTTATTCAAATTTTGTCATTATTTTTTTCGTATAGCTGCACCTTTTACAAATTATTCATTCTGAAGTTTCATTATAAAGCTGACCCATTTTTAATTTTCGAATTAAATACCATGCCAGCAGCAGGTGCTATAATTTTTTTCATTTTCATAATTTTAATTTTTTATACGTTCCATTACCTTGTTACGGCCACGAATTATTATGATTATAATAATAGTAATATAATAGTGATAACAATCATTTATAATAATAATGATAATAATATTGATAATAATAATGGTAATAATAATGACAATAATAATTCCAATAACTTACGACCGCTGCGATTGAGAGTTCATCTTCAACTGTTTATTCAAATCATTTATAGTTAAGGTAACAGAGTTAAGGCTTGATTACCCAAGCGTAACGTGAGGTGGCGCAGCGCGATGTAGCGCAGTGCGACGTTGCCTCGAGGATAAGCGATTACCGAAATCGTAGTCCAACGTAGTGCAGGTGCCGTAGTGGAGGGCACTCATTTTATTCTAGTATGTTTATTAACTTCTTTTCAATAAAAGACTGCATCCTTTCTTATATAGTATTAAAATTTAAAATTTTGTGAAGTTAAACAAAATTTTTCGCTTGTCCCACAGCTGACGAACTGTCAAAAATCGTAACGTTGCGTAGAAATCTATTTTCTACAGACTTCTACGCTGCGTCACGCCACGTTACGATTTCGGTAACGACTTGTACACATTTATCATTAAACAACTTTTGACAGTTTGGTAGCTGTGGGACAAGCGAAAAATTTTGTTTAACTTCACAAAATTGTAAATTTTAGTACTATATACGAAAGGATGCAGTCTTTTATTGAAGAGGAGAAGTTAATAAACTTACTAGAAAAAAACGAGTGCCTTCATAACAAATTTTCTGCGGGCTACAAATCGGCGCCTGCACTACGTTGGACTACGATTTCGGTAATCGTTGATCTCCGTGGCAACGTAGCACTATGCTACATCCCGCTGCGCCACCTCACGTTACGCTTGGGTAATCAAGTCTTAATTGAAAAATGTTATTGTAATAGATTCTTGTAATGTACTAACAGGGCTGCCGCTTTGTTGTAAAAAGTTAATTAAGATGGATATATAACACTACTCCACCCTTTATTTTAAACAATCAAAATATTAAAGGAAATTAAATTTTGTGTTAAGGCGAATTTACACGATTCACTATCATTGTTCACTTTGGATGAATCATCTGATTTGAAAAATGTAAATTGACTTTCATCTTTAAAATGAAGATGATTGTCACCCACATTGAACAGTGAAAGAATTAGAAGGTCTTCCTAATTTGATAAAAGTGAAAGCAAATGAAACTGATGTGTTATTCGTTCCGAAACACAATTGAAAGGTGTTAACATAGCTTTAAGCAGAAAGTTTATATATTTTTTATTTAATTGCTGAACGGCTTTTATTTATTTAATTTTTTAAACGTCAATAAAATTAATCAACCCACGAATATATTTTGACATTCAACACTGAATCATCCACCAAATTTTAAATTTACATTTTGAATAAAAATTGATTCACTGTCATCGTTCAACGTTCACTATCATTGTTTTAAGTGAAATGTGTAAATTCACCTTTAGAAAACAAATTCAAACTTAGGAATAATTGCACTTTACAGCCCACGCCCCTTTTTTTTGTTTTTTTTTTTCAAAATGTGTATTTAGAGCCCCTTACTCCAAATCTGCAAAAAAAAGGTCGGTCTCAAGAGGCTTAGGTGATAAAAATCGTGAAAGTTTGAAAAAAGTGGCTTTTTCCATATACAAAAATCTTTACTTTTCAGGCATAAGTGAAGTTCTAAGAATGCATTAGACAGGTTAAATTGTGTATTTAGAGCCCTTTAATACAAATGTGCAAAAAAAGTCGCATCTCAAGTGGTTTAAGAGATTTACGAAGTAAGTTAAATAGTTACATGAACGATTAAGTTTTGAGACATTTTTAAGACATGTACAGAGTAAGTTATAAAAGCCATAAAATATTATTATTTTAATAAGAATATTTGAAATATTTAGGAACTTTAAAATAGGTAGATAAAGAAAGCGCCGCAGGCGAAAAATTGATATTAAAAATCGCCGCGATTTTTATTAACAATTTTTTAAAAATTTACACAGTAAATTCTATAGTAACATAAACGATGGTTAAAAAAAGCGCCGCAGGTGAAAAGTTGTAATTAAAAATCGCGGCGATTTTTAATAACAATTTTTCATGTCTTTTAAGTTCTCTTAAAATGTACCAAAATAAAGAACTGTGATCTAAGAGGGTTAAAGTTCATGTATTTTTCGCGGTAATTTTAAGCAGTGGTTTTCGTGTTAAATTTAAGTATTATAAAGTTACAGGTCAGATAAGCTTCCACACAAACTTTGCACTCAATTAAAGAACTTTGGTGAATTTCACCTAAACCATTCGAGACCGATATTTTTGGCATTTTCGGACTTAGGAGACCCATATACGTTTAATAAAAATAAAGAAAAAATTATTTACGCGTGGGCTGTAAACTGCACTTATGCCCAAACTTATATATCAGATTACTACGTTAAAGACAATTAAAAAATAGCTTAAGTTTTCCGGAAATCTTGAGCCTTGTCTCGATTAAATTCCTGCCTAACGCGAGAGCTCTTACGGAGATGAAGCCCCTCAACTAGGTCGTTGACTTTAGTAGGAAATTCAGTCGGCTGTTGTAATGGTTGACTACTTGGAACCGACGTTTGATTCTCGATTGCAGGTGTGGTTGCCAAAATAAGATCATTATATAATTTTGGATCATTCATGTCGGTACTGCCTCTGGATTTGAGCTGATTTGCGTGTCGATTAAAATATCCATTCGTAGTATGGACTATATAAACCATATTACCCAGCTGTCTCATGATGACTATTTTTGGCACATTTTACCTTTAGCTAAAATTAATTTTTCACTTTTTTTTCGTGGAACATATGTATTTTTCTAATTCCAAATCTGAAAAAATTAATGGTCGCTCTCATCTGGTATAGAAGTTATAGGGATCGAATGTTGAAAAATGGGCTAAGAAAAACTTGCTATATCTTTGCTATATATAAACAAAACTAAGCCAACTGCGTATTAAAAGTAAGGCTATTACCTATTCAATAAGCTATTAACCATAAAATTCCAATAATTACTTTCTAAGATATAACTCTTTTTATGTACCAACTATTTTGCATCAAAATTTTAGATGCATTTCGGATTCAAATAAAAACGACAAAAATTAATTCCATGAATTCGAATGTAAAAACGACAAAAATTAATTCCATGAATTTGAATGTAAAAATTTAAGGATAATTTAAAAGACAAGAAAAATTGTTATTAAAAATCGCGGCGATTTTTAATAATTTTTCGCTTGATTTGTTGGTGTCCAACGCCATTGTGTGGTGTCTGATGATCGCAATACTTCAGCTATTCTGTGCCCAACAAATGGCTTATATTTACGTTTAGATGAATGTATCCAGTGTAAGACTGAAAAGGAATCACTCCAAAACATAATGCGGGCTAAATTTATATCAAGATGGCTGCTTACAAGTTTGCTGAGCCGAACACTAAGTACTGCTGTCTGAAGCTCCAATCGGGGAATCGACAGTAATTTTTGTGGTGCGGTACGTGTTTTTCCAGCAACAAAAACAACATCAACTCCTTGAGGGTGAACTATCCGAAAAAAATAAGAAGCGGCGAATGCTATTTGACTGGAGTCCGAGAATAAATGAAACTCGACGTTTATCGATTTTTGAAGATTTGGTGAATCAAGATACTATTCATGTTAAATTAATTTATTTTCTGGAATTCCGTCCACCATGCATTCCATTTTTAATGTAGTTCTACTGGGATTGGATCATCCCACCCAATACTGTATCTCCATGTTTCTTCAACTAACACCTTCGGAAAAATCAAAAAAATTTGCTTGTAGTCCATATGGATCGAAGACAGGCATTACAATTCCAAGTAGTTCTCTTTTAGTTGGTGGGCGTATTCCTTGAAGTACCTGTTGAGGAAAACGGTGGAGCTTGGTTTCAAATACAAAGACATCTTTAGGCGTAATCAAGAACATTCCTAATATTTTATCAGCATTTGCGTTTCGGTCAATATTAACAGATTCATCATATATTTCTTTTTCATTCATACCCTTTTGTACATTTTCTGAATTAGAGATGGTTTCTTAAATCGAATTTCGCATTATAATGGATTTTGACTACTCTTTTGCAAATCTTCAGAGCTTCTTCCTCGGAATTAAAGCTGCACACGAAATCATCAACGTAGTGTTTCTCGAAATCAGCCAAAAGTCGCTTCCGGATGATGACTTTTAAATTTTTCGGCGTTATGATTTTTGATGAATTCTGCTCTTCATGGAGAATATGCAGCTCCAAATATAATTGATACCATTGCAAAATGTTGTACCGGCTGGTTTGCGTCTCCGGCTCTCCATAGGAAATGTTGTTCATGTTGATCTTCTGAGCGTATTTGTATTTGTGAAAACATTTCACGAATGTCGGCGGCAACTGCGACAATAACTTGGCGAAATTCAAAAAGAATACTTATCAGAGAATTTGCTTGTTCTGGGCCTTTTAACAGCATCGAATTTAAAGAGGATCCAGCAACGGTGGCAGCGGCGTCGAAAACAATTCTTAATTTGTCTGGCTTGTGTGGAGTCTGAACAGCAAAATGAGGCAAGTTTGACGTTAGAATATCATTTGATAAGGGACATGTGACTCTGCTCTGCCTACTAGACTTTTCAAAAGCTCTTGATACCATGAACCACAACACACTATGCAAGAAACTCAAGTATAATTTTGGATTTTCTGACAGTTCAGTCTGACTTTTAAATAGTTATTTATGCGGTAGAACACAGAGAGTGAAAGTGGGCACTAGTTTTTCATCATATATGCATACTTATAAAGGAGTTCCTCAAGGCTCGGTTCTTGGCCCACTTCTATTTTCTATGCTCATCAATGACATTTCAATCAGTGCAATAACGTAAAAATGCATGCATATACTGACGACCTTCAGCTGTATTTTTCCTGACCTGTCGGGCTAATCGAAGATCTATGTGTCAGAATATATGCAGATTTGTACAATGTAGTAGAATGAGCTAAAGCTAACCAACTTAAGCTCAACCCACTTAAATCGTACGTCTTACCTATCTCTAAAACCCCTTTATCAAATCTCGATCTTTCCCCAATCTTATATTCCCAAATAAATACTTCTCTGTCTTGTGTAGATCACATAACCTCTTGCGTGAGTAAGGTCTATTTTGTATTAAGAAACCTGAGAATGACTGCAGCATTTGTTCCCGTAGAAAGGAGACTAAAACTATTCTTGCAGCTGCTGATGCATTTAGTCACTTACTCGGAAGTCGTTTATAGCAATATTGATTACGGTCATCTCGCAAGCTCCTAGTTACTCTGAATAATGCTACCCGTTATGTTTATGGATTGAAGAAGTTTGACCATGTGTCACTTTTCCGCACAAAATTACTTGGTTGCCGCTTTTTCGTTATCTTGAAGCGAAAAATTGCTTATTGCTGCATAAGATTATTTACTCGCGCTGCTCACATTACCTTTTTGAAAAACTTCAGTTCTGTAGGTCAGCTCGAAGTATGAACCTCTTGATACCAAGTCATCATTACAAAAACTCTAGCAGGCTTTTTTTCGTCAGAGCAATTAGACTGTGGAATTCTTTACCGATTTGCTTAATTGCTGACCGAAACTGCTTAATTTTGAATTGTTAAATATATCATTTTATAATATCTTTTATATCAATAGCCATTTTCAAATTATGTAATTATTTTGCTTGCATTTTTAATATTGCTTAAACTTGTTGCATATTATTTTTCTCATTCGCAATTAATTTAATTTGTAGTTCTTAATCAAGTTTAACATAAGTACACCCAATTGTGATTTACCTTTTTTTGCGGCATTCAAAAGACTTGTTCTTATATGCCAACATATCGTCGCTCGCGTGACAAACTGTCGTAACGCACACTTTTCCTAAAATTGAGTTAATACCACTATAACACTTCTTATACAAGTCCTCACTTTTCCTCAAAATGTTATGGTCATACTTGTCATAGTTAAGCAGAAAACGCAAATGTCTAAAGGTCGTAACCAACAAAGTATTTAAAAAAAATTTTTTACAAACAGCAGTAACCCACAAATTTTAGAAATATATGCTTTTGGGAGCCAAAAAGCTTATGATTTTGATAGATATATAACCTCAGTTATGTTAAAAAGCACTAAACACATAAAAGCACTTCAGCTAACTACTGCAATTATTTCAATGATTTAGTCAAATTGGCATTTTCAATAATTTTTATTTTTTTTAAAAGTTTTTAGTGCACTTTATTTGTACTGCATATTGGTTGGAATTTTTTTAGAGATTTATATAAAAGGTTAGCGGCTGTTAATATTTTTTATTATATATAAAGGTAAGAACAGATTCGCATTTAATTTATTATGATTTGGATTAGTTTGATTTTTGAAAATAGAGACATGATAGAAAATGACAACCAGGAATTATCAACCAGGTCATCAGACCACGAACCCTTCATAACTGTTGGCGAGAGGGAGAAATCCCGTGCATCACGTTCTGCTCAATTCTACGAAGTGTTTGGATGTAGAGCGAAAGTGTCTAGTTCCTGCTTCACATGTCATGTGAATCATTTATGGGTGACGTAACCTGTGATGCTCATGAACCGCCATCAGTTCAAAAATCGCTTCTGAATTTTTATCAGCTCGCCCGGAGGACTTTGCACTTGAAGGTTCCAAAAAAGAAGTTATAAAAACAAGGTAGCAAATATTTGGATATTCACGATCTTGTTGCATTGTTGCAAATACACTTTTGCAGATGATAGTGAGCACACCTTTAATATTATGGTGTTGCAAATGATTTTGCAATAACTGTTTTTTGTTTAAATTGTTTTGAGCATCAATTTTTTAAATTATTTAGATAGTTGAAAGCAATATTGTACGAGTAAATAAGAGCCTCTTCTCTTTCTCTATTTTTTTTTGTTGGTATTTTCCCTTTTAATTTTCCTTTTTAAAAATCCCTACATTTCTTTAGTACATTTTTTTATTATAAATTAAAGTTTTTTTTTTTTTTTGTTATTTAAGTTACTGCGAAAACTAGGCTTCCCTAGCTCAAGAAGAATCCTCACTGAAGAGGAAATTATTTGGCCCAATCCAGAGATTTAGAACGCCATCACAAATTACGAATCTTTTTGATTCTATTTAAAACTGTATTTAAATTGTGTCGGTCGCATCAGCGGATGGACCACAAACACAATTACAGCTGGCTAGTCGCGCTTCACGACCTCGGTGATGAAACGACGCGAGTCGAATGAATTAAAGTTTTTGTTCAATAAGCACTGTTCAGAAAGTATCAATGTATGTGTTTAATACAAAATTAAGATATTCGTTTACCATAGCGTTATGCAATACGATTAGATTTGCATATGTAACAGCCTTTTGTTTAGTATATGCATAAATGTTGCAAATGCATATCAATGCTTTTTGTTTTTGTAAAAGCTGCTAATTTTCCATTTGCAACGATGCAACAAGATCATGAACTTCCCATTTTGTTTTTCCTTTTGTCACTTTAATTTCTTAATACATAGCCATTTGTTTGCATTTATTATTAAATCTACTTTATTTTACATTATATTATGAACCAACATTAATTTAATTGTTTGCAATGTGAATTTTTGGCACTTGTTTTTGTTGCTTAAATAAAATTTAATATATAAATTAAAAGCAATATTAAATAAAAAACATTGTTGCTTTAACTAATTTTTCATATAAAAAATGTGGCTTACGACGCCTAAAAATTCTTAAAAAGCAAAAATAAAATTTTCACAAACCGACGTTCGTGTTTAATTAGTTACTACAGTTTTTAGGAAATACTTGGCTAAATTTTTTTTTACACAAATCCAGACACTACAATAACGTACCCAAAATATTTAATAAGTTTGATTTTAAAGTGGTCACGTGCCCAAAATAATTGGTGAAACAGTGACCGAAACAGAAAAAACGTTCCCCTCAAAAATTTTAAAAATGTGGGTTACGACAGTTTGTCACGCGTGCGACGATATTTGCTCAATAAATGAAATGAAAAAAGTACCAAACTGGATTATTTTTATCAAAAATCTCATCTGAAAGTTTCCTGACGTATTTTTTATCAAAATATTTGGACATCTCCTGGCGGTATTTTTGGCGAAGACTGCGTCACGTTCCATTTTCTTTTCAATTCCTAATAATCGTCGTTAGACCATTTCAAAACTATTTGGAAAATCCGGTGGAAACTTTTTCCAAATTAGGCCCGTCTCGTATCGATTATTTATTTGCTTCGTAGTGTTTTCTATAATCTGCCGTGCTGTTTTGTCTTTATCGGATTCTAAAGGTGCATGTGAACTATTGACCTTAAGGCTATCACCAACAAAATAATCAGCTACATGTGCATGTAATTCTTTCAATGATTGGTCCTCTCGGACGTGTAGCACGACTGAACATGATGTGTTTGATTCTATGGTTGGACCATAGGCAACCCAACACAGCTTTGTTTTAACAGCAACAGGATTCAGATGTCCGGCTTCGACAACGGTAGAAGAGACTCCAAGGTGAACATTATCCAAACCAAGCAATAACACAGGCCCTAACATTTTCATAGCTTGCTAGTGGTACGAACTCAAATGCACTGAAATTAGACTTGTTAAAAAATTTAACAGGCAAATTAAAATTTTTGATTGTGCGTATATTTTTAATGACAAATTGCTTTACGTTCTCATTCCCTTCTATTTCCAGACTAATACTAGACGATATTTCCGTTGTAACCTTTTCGCCAAACCATTGCAACGTCAGCGGTAGCTTCTGACCTTTGAGCCCCAGTGTTTTAGCGAAGTCTTCTTCCAGAATTTAAATGGCGGAACCCTCGTCAAACATGGCGTAAATATTGAGCATACCATTTGGACCAAACAGCTTCACAGGCAATATCTTAAAAAGTTCTTTATGTGTGTTCTCTGATGTGCGACAATTCAGAAGTGGTTGAATGGTGAAGTGGTTCGGATAAAGGTGATAAAGGGTTGGTGATTTTCTGCATTTCTTCATGAAGACTTTTATGGTGCTTGCGTCTACACCCATTAACGCCGCAGGTTCTTTTGAATCTGCAGTCAATTGCTCGATGGCCACGTCTTAAGCAACAAACACAGATTTGCTGTTCTTTCAATTTTTTCTAGCTTGCATCGACACTAAGCTCTTGAAAAGTTTTACGGTCTGCTATGAAGTGATCTCCACCACTTTGCAAACATTTCCTGCCCTGGTTCTTTTTATCCTCTTCAACATGCATTAGTCTTCTTGGTTGTGGCTGTTTATTGTATCTTGGTAAAACGGTAACAGGTGGCATCAAACAAACTATTTTGGCTCAACCTATATTTCGCTCAACCAAGTCGAAAAATCCTTAACTGTTGGAAATGAATCCAAAGTTGTAGCATGGCGAGTCCACTCGTATTGTTTATGTGTTGGCAGCTTTGAGACCAGCTGTTCTAACAATACTGGATTGGATAAATGTTGCTCACATTTAGCTGATGACAGAAATGCCACAATATTACGTACATTTGTAGAGAACACTATTACCTGTTCCATTTTATTTTCAGTAATAGGCGGAAATCGTTGCACTTTGGCTATTTGGCTGCGCACTAAAAGACCAGGTCTACGGAGTCTAAACTCCAATTCTGCTATTGCTTTCGGCACGTCATTTAACATGGACGCTACTGTCTCTTTGGATGTGCCAATTAAACATTTGTGCAACCGCATAAGATTTTGTCTATGGTTGTATTTAAAGGCTTCCGTGGTATCTTTGAAGTTCGAATAGAAAAGTGGCTACTCTGCAGTATTGCCAGCGAACGTGGATAGATCATACAAACTTTTTCCTAAATCTTGCTCCATAGGTGATGGCGCCACTTTCTATCGACGGTGTGGACACAGCTTCAGATCTTAACTGTAATACATCCGTATCACCAGGCAATTGAACATGTTCGCGGAGTCTTTGCATATCCCTTTGGTTCTCAGCGGTGCTTTTATTAAGTTCTTCTATCAAAGCTTTAAGTGAGTTTAAGCTGGAAACCAACATAGGAATTCGATCGACTGCGTTGCTAGGCTGCGCAGGCTGGTCTTTTTGGCCCTCCATTATAGTTCTTTCTAAAATTGAGTCTTCTTCGCTATCAGTTTCTTCTGAGGTGTTGCCAACTTCACCGCTTCTCAAATTGTAGCTACTTGTTTTGGTCATTTACGGCGTAGACAATTCTTTAAAAAAAAAATAAATTGTTATAAAATTATTTTAGATCGTACACGCACACGTAATTTGCGCGCTTTATTGCAATGCCGGCTTGCAATAGCAAACTGTGTAGACGTCGACAGCGACGTCTGGCAAAATAAAATTAGCAAAGGCTTCGCTTAAAACGGCTCCAGCGTGGTGTGATGATTTTTGTGTCGATTGCGGCGTAATTTTAATTTAGCAGAGGCTTCTGCTTCCTAACGGCACCAGCGTGGTATGATGATTTTTATGTTGATTTCAGCGTAATTTTAATTTTGCAGATAGACCAGCGTGGTATGATGTTTTGCTGTCGACTACGACTGCTTATAACGGCATCGGCGAGTTGAAGTTATTACTGTCGTGGACAAGATTTGATTTTAGCAGAGGCTTCTGCTTCTAACGGCACCTGCGTGGTGCGATATTGTTGCCGACTGAGACTGCCTACAACGGCATCGATGAATTGAAATTGTTACTGTCGTCGGCAAATCTTGATTTTAGCAGAGGCTTTTGCTTCTGACGGCACCGGCGTGGCGCGATATTCTTCGACAGCAATGTTGGAATACTCCAATCGTAGGCAGAGGTACCGACGGTTCGATGACTATGCAATCGACAGCAAGGCTTAAACTCTAGCATAGGCTTCTGCTTATGACGGTTCCAGCGTGTGCTACGATTCTACCTTTAACCGCTGCTATGCTTTGTAAGCGCAGCCTCAAATCGACACACGAACACGTGAACAAAAAAGTAACTGATTGTAAAGGCGGCAAATAAAAACCATCTTAAATTAAACACCGTAGTTATTTTACTAATTTAAGTTTAATAATTTTAGTTTTATTTATTTATGTTATTGAACATTTAAAGTTACAATATGCACGTGTTACAAATTTGTGTTGATGTGGTGTTGGTGCTGGTTAAAACGAAACTCGTCCAAACGACGAAAACGACCAGACGAAGAACTCAATTGCACTCGAGCGAGTTGAGTGCAAATATATATGACCGTTGTTGGAGTGCAGTGACAGTGGTTCTTCTAATCAGTGGCGTTTACTCTTTAACACTGTTAAAGATGTTCCGCCTCCTAAAGATCTCAAACAAGTCGAAGCGTTCATGGGTAAGATAAATTATTATCCCAATTTTATACCAAATTATTGGCAGTTATCAGCACCAATAAACATGTTGCGTCGAAAAAATGTTCCATTTATATGGGGCCTAGCACAAAATCAAGCGTTCGAAGCTCTAAAAACGCACATTCTTAATGCAACGCAATTAGCGCAATTTCATGAACAATTGCCACTGGTTCTAGCTACAGATGCCTCATCGTAGGGATTGGAGTGGTACTGTCACACATATACTCTGATGGTAGTGAAAGACCTATCGCTTTCGCATCAAAAACCCTCGATAAGCATCAGGTGCGATACAGCCAAATAGAAAAAGAAGGTCTAGCTATCGTTTTTGAGGTGAAGCGTTTTCACCAGTATCTCTATGGTAGGAAATTTACTTTGGTCACAGACCACAAACCGCTTGTTAGCATTTTTAATTCACATAATCAGTTGTCTACGATGACGTCACATCGTTTGCAGCGCTGGTGCCATTATACTGATGGCTTATCAGTATGAGGTAAAATATCGCAAGACAACCGAACATGGTAATGCAGATGCCTTATCGCGTTTACCGCTGGACTCAGATGAACAATTTGACCACGAGGAATCGTGCTACGAGACAAGCGAGCTGAGCACACCAATTCACGCTGAAATCATATGCCAGCATGCTGACAACGATAGAATTTTTAAAAGAGTTCGTTGTTTCGTTGAAAATGGGTAGCCAGAGAAGTTAAGTCCGCATGATACTGGTTTACGTCCATTTTTCAATCATAGTTTTGCTTTAACAACAAATGACAATTTACTTTGCCTCCAAACTGAATACAACCGCGTCTTCATTCCTACCTCTCTTAAAAAACAAGTTCTTTAACTTTAACATGATGGTCATTGGGGAGTTTCAAAAATGAAGCAGCTAGCAAGGCAACACGTTTGGTGAGTCAACATCGATAGAGATATCGCCGATCTCTCAGAGAACTGTAACATATGTAAAGTAATCAATCCTGCTCCTGCACGGTATTACCAAAGCTAGCCAGAAGCTAATCGTCCATGGTACGAAGTTAAATAAATTAATTTTTGTCCATTTTATTTGAATCTTTATTTGTTCACCGTTTATTTGACAGTTCCTAAATATTTCAAAAATTCTGAAAAAAATAATATTTTATGGCTTTTAACTGCATAACTTACTCTGTAAATGTTTTAAAAATTTCTCGAGTGTGGCCCTTTCTTCCTCAATCATTCATGTGTAACTATTTAACTTACTTCGTAAATATTACTCCATCATATATATTACATCGTATTTGTAACTAGTTATACCTTAGTTACTTAAATTGCAATTATTCCTTTTTTTATACAATTTGAACTTCCAGCTTAATAGTGTTTTGCCCTTGTACGAAATATTGTTTTTAGCACTACAAAAACTTTAGAATAAAAGAAGTTATATCTTAAAAAGGTATGCATGGATTTTAATGTTTGATACCTCGTTGAATAGGTGCTCGTATTACCTTTCTTTTGATACTCATAATGCTTACTTTTCTAGGAAAATTGAAAAAATTACAGCATGTTTTAAGGCCATTTTTCCTAACTTTGGACCCCAATAACTTTTAAACGTCTTCAGAGCGACCTCTAATTTTTCACTATTCGCTTTTTTAGCTCCAAATACACATTTTGAAAAAATATTAAAAGTCGATTCTAGCTAAAGTAAAATGTTCAATCCTTTTAACCGTGCTGCACCTCTTGGATAGTTACGGGCAAAAATTGATTGATTTAACTGGAACTTTTGTTCACCCGTTGACATTTTTTTATGTTGTCTTGGAGATTCAAACAGTTGACTCAATAGCGTATGAACAGATCTACCATGAAGAAGTTCCACAGGAGGCATACCGTCAGAATTTGGCATGAAGCATTAAGTTGACAGATATTTTACAACAGCGGAATTGAGTTGAAGGCCGTCATCGATGTTTTTCTTGACAGCAGCTAAAATCAAGATTTGCCGACGACAGTAACAATTTCAATTCACCGATGCCGTTGTAGGCAGTCTCAGCCGACAACAATATCGCACCACGCAGGTGCCGTTAGAAGCAGAAGCCTCTGCTAAAATCAAACCTTGTCCACGACAGCAATAACTTCAACTCGCCGATGCCGTTATAAGCAGTCGTAGTCGACAGCAAAACATCATACCACGCTGGTCTATCTGCAAAATTAAAATTACGCTGAAATCAACATAAAAATCATCATACCACGCTGGTGCCGTTAGGAAGCAGAAGCCTCTGCTAAATTAAAATTACGCCGCAATCGACACAAAAATCATCACACCACGCTGGAGCCGTTTTAAGCGAAGCCTTTGCTAATTTTATTTTGCCAGACGTCGCTGTCGACGTCTACACAGTTTGCTATTGCAAGCCGGCATTGCAATAAAGCGCGCAAATTACGTGTGCGTGTACGATCTAAAATAATTTTATAATAATTTATTTTTTTTTAAAGAATTGTCTGTCTACGCCGTAAATGACCAAAACAAGTAGCTACAATTTGAGAAGCGGTGAAGTTTGCAACACCTCAGAAGAAACTGATAGCAAAGAAGACTCAATTTTAGAAAGGACTATAATGGAGGGCCAAAAAGACCAGCCTGCGCAGCCTAGCAACGCAGTCGATCGAATTCCTATGTTGGTTTCCAGCTTAAACTCACTTAAAGCTTTGATAGAAGAACTTAATAAAAGCACCGCTGAGAACCAAAGGGATATGCAAAGACTCTGCGAACATGTTCAATTGCCTGGTGATACGGATGTATTACAGTTAAGATCTGAAGCTGTGTCCACACCGTCGATAGAAAGTGGCGCCATCACCTATGGAGCAAGATTTAGGAAAAAGTTTGTATGATCTATCCACGTTCGCTGGCAACACTGCAGAGTGGCCACTTTTCTATTCGATCTTCAAAGATACCACGGAAGCCTTTAAATACAACCATAGATAAAATATTATGCGGTTGCACAAATGTTTAATTGGCACATCCAAAGAGACAGTAGCGTCCATGTTAAATGACGTGCCGAAAGCAATAGCAGAATTGGAGTTTAGACTCGGTAGACCTGATCTTTTAGTGCGCAGCCAAATAGCCAAAGTGCAACAATTTCCGCCTATTACTGAAAATAAAATGGAACAGGTAATAGTGTTCTCTACAAATGTATGTAATATTGTGGCATTTCTGTCATCAGCTAAATGTGAGCAACATTTATCCAATCCAGTATTGTTAGAACAGCTGGTCTCAAAGCTGCCAACACATAAACAATACGAGTGGACTCGCCATGCTGCAACTTTGGATTCATTTCCAACAGTTAAGGATTTTTCGACTTGGTTGAGCGAAATATAGGTTGAGCCAAAATAGTTTGTTTGATGCCACCTGTTACCGTTTTACCAAGATACAATAAACAGCCACAACCAAGAAGACTAATGCATGTTGAAGAGGATAAAAAGAACCAGGGCAGGAAATGTTTGCAAAGTGGTGGAGATCACTTCATAGCAGACCGTAAAACTTTTCAAGAGCTTAGTGTCGATGCAAGCTAGAAAAAATTGATTTTTAATTTAATTTATTTTATTGAGTCTTATTTTTTTCACCTAATTCACAATGCTATTTTTTCAATAGATAACTTAGAACTATATGTATTATTCTAAAATAATTACAAGTTTTCGCTTCAAGCTTGTTGAGTAATACAATAATTTTTTTTTATTTAATAAACTGTGTTTGCTCCGGGCACATTTGATATCAGAGAAGATAGTTTTCTACAATAAAGTTTACTTAAAAGCTAGACTTAAATCTAAACTTACAGACTAAACAAACATAAAAAATAATAAAAAACAAAAATATTATCCTCTGTGTGTACCGGGTGTAATATTTTTATAAAAATCAGGCAATAAAGGAGACAAGGCATTTATTTCAGCGTTAATATTTTCATTTAAAATTCCAATCGGAGATAAATATCGAGTGTTTGACCAGCTAAAATCTTTTTAGCGATTTAAATTCTGGAAGAAGACTTCGCTAAAACACTGGGGCTCAAAGGTCAGAAGCTACCGCTGACGTTGCAATGGTTTGGCGAAAAGGTTACAACGGAAATATCGTCTAGTATTAGTCTGGAATTAGAAGGGAATGAGAACGTAAAGCAATTTGTCATTAAAAATATACGCACAATCAAAAATTTTAATTTGCCTGTTAAATTTTTTAACAAGTCTAATTTCAGTGCATTTGAGTTCGTACCACTAGCAAGCTATGAAAATGTTAGGGCCTGTGTTATTGCTTGGTTTGGATAATGTTCACCTTGGAGTCTCTTCTACCGTTGTCGAAGCCGGACATCTGAATCCTGTTGCTGTTAAAACAAAGCTGTGTTGGGTTGCCTATGGTCCAACCAGAGAATCAAACACATCATGTTCAGTCGTGCTACACGTCCGAGAGGACCAATCATTGAAAGAATTACATGCACATGTAGCTGATTATTTTGTTGGTGATAGCCTTAAGGTCAATAGTTCACATGCACCTTTAGAATCCGATAAAGACAAAACAGCACGGCAGATTATAGAAAACACTACGAAGCAAATAAATAATCGATACGAGACGGGCCTAATTTGGAAAAAGTTTCCACCGGATTTTCCAAATAGTTTTGAAATGGTCTAACGACGATTATTAGGAATTGAAAAGAAAATGGAACGTGACGCAGTCTTCGCCAAAAATACCGCCAGGAGATGTCCAAATATTTTGATAAAAAATACGTCAGGAAACTTTCAGATGAGATTTTTGATAAAAATAATCCAGTTTGGTACTTTTTTCATTTCATTTATTGAGCAAATATCGTCGCACGCGTGACAAACTGTCGTAACCCACATTTTTAAAATTTTTGAGGGGAACGTTTTTTCTGTTTCGGTCACTGTTTCACCAATTATTTTGGGCACGTGACCACTTTAAAATCAAACTTATTAAATATTTTGGGTACGTTATTGTAGTGTCTGGATTTGTGTAAAAAAAAATTTAGCCAAGTATTTCCTAAAAACTGTAGTAACTAATTAAACACGAAAGTCGGTTTGTGAAAATTTTATTTTTGCTTTTTAAGAATTTTTAGGCGTCGTAAGCCACATTTTTTATATGAAAAATTAGTTAAAGCAACAATGTTTTTTATTTAATATTGCTTTTAATATATATATTAAATTTTATTTAAGCAACAAAAACAAGTGCCAAAAATTCACATTGCAAACAATTAAATTAATGTTGGTTCATAATATAATGTAAAATAAAGTAGATTTAATAATAAATGCAAACAAATGGCTATGTATTAAGAAATTAAAGTGACAAAAGGAAAAACAAAATGGGAAGTTCATGATCTTGTTGAATCGTTGCAAATGGAAAATTAGCAGCTTTTACAAAAACAAAAAGCATTGATATGCATTTGCAACATTTATGCATATACTAAACAAAAGGCTGTTACATATGCAAATCTAATCGTATTGCATAACGCTATGGTAAACGAATATCTTAATTTTGTATTAAACACATACATTGATACTTTCTGAACAGTGCTTATTGAACAAAAACTTTAATTCATTCGACTCGCGTCGTTTCATCACCGAGGTCGTGAAGCGCGACTAGCCAGCTGTAATTGTGTTTGTGGTCCATCCGCTGATGCGACCGACACAATTTAAATACAGTTTTAAATAGAATCAAAAAGATTCGTAATTTGTGATGGCGTTCTAAATCTCTGGATTGGGCCAAATAATTTCCTCTTCAGTGAGGATTCTTCTTGAGCTAGGGAAGCCTAGTTTTCGCAGTAACTTAAATAACAAAAAAAAAAAAAACTTTAATTTATAATAAAAAAATGTACTAAAGAAATGTAGGGATTTTTAAAAAGGAAAATTAAAAGGGAAAATACCAACAAAAAAAATAGAGGAAGAGAAGAGGCTCTTATTTACTCGTACAATATTGCTTTCAACTATCTAAATAATTTAAAAAATTGATGCTCAAAACAATTTAAACAAAAAACAGTTATTGCAAAATCATTTGCAACACCATAATATTAAAGGTGTGCTCACTATCATCTGCAAAAGTGTATTTGCAACAATGCAACAAGATCGTGAATATCCAAATATTTGCTACCTTGTTTTTATAACTTCTTTTTTGGAACCTTCAAGTGCAAAGTCCTCCGGGCGAGCTGAGAAAAATTCAGAAGCGATTTTTGAACTGATGGCGGTTCATGAGCATCACAGGTTACGTCACCCATAAATGATTCACATGACATGTGAAGCAGGAACTAGACACTTTCGCTCTACATCCAAACACTTCGTAGAATTGAGCAGAACGTGATGTACCGGATTTCTCCCTCTCGCCAACAGTTATGAAGGGTTCGTGGTCTGATGACCTGGTTGATAATTCCTGGTTGTCATTTTCTATCATGTCTCTATTTTCAAAAATCAAACTAATCCAAATCATAATAAATTAAATGCGAATCTGTTCTTACCTTTATATATAATAAAAAATATTAACAGCCGCTAACCTTTTATATAAATCTCTAAAAAAATTCCAACCAATATGCAGTACAAATAAAGTGCACTAAAAACTTTTAAAAAAAATAAAAATTATTGAAAATGCCAATTTGACTAAATCATTGAAATAATTGCAGTAGGTAGCTGAAGTGCTTTTCAATCTGTAAACATAACTGAGGTTATATATCTATCAAAATCATAAGCTTTTTGGCTCCCAAAAGCATATACAGTACGACCTCGCTCAACGCAACCAATTAAATTCAAGCCAATTGCGAAATCTGAGGTTATTGCAAAAACAGAGGAAAAATTTTATATTGGCCAATAGACCTATTTCCAAAAAAATATGCATTTTCTACACATTCAAATTAAAGTGAATCGAAAAATTTTTGATCAGAAACATAATTTCATTTTATTCAATTTATTTTTTTAAAAATTGGGAAATTTTGGTCTGCACTTTGTTGCAATTTATACTTTGCGTACAATTTGGGTGTTGAGATTATCGAGGAGTTGCGTGTAGCGAGGGTTGCGTTGAGCGAGGTCGTACTGTATTTCTAAAATTTGTGGGTTACTGCTGTTTGTAAAAAATTTTTTTTAAATACTTTGTTGGTTACGACCTTTAGACATTTGCGTTTTCTGCTTAACTATGACAAGTATGACCATAACATTTTGAGGAAAAGTGAGGACTTGTATAAGAAGTGTTATAGTAGTATTAACTCAATTTTAGGAAAAGTGTACGTTACGACAGTTTGTCACGCGAGCGGCTAATGTTGGCATATAAGAACAAGTCTTTTGAATGCCGCAAAAAAAGGTAAATCACAATTGGGTGTACTTATGTTAAACTTGATTAAGAACTACAAATTAAATTAATTGCGAATGAAAAAAATAATATGCAACAAGTTTAAGCAATATTAAAAATGCAAGCAAAATAATTACATAATTTGAAAATGGCTATTGATATAAAAGATATTATAAAATGATATATTTAACAATTCAAAATTAAGCAGTTTCGGTAAGCAATTAAGCAATTCGGTAAAGAATTCCACAGTCTAATTGCTCTGACGAAAAAAAGCCTGCTAGAGTTTTTGTAATGATGACTTGGTATCAAGAGGTTCATACTTCGAGCTGACCTACAGAACTGAAGTTTTTCAAAAAGGTAATGTGTGCAGCGCGAGTAAATAATCTTATGCAGCAATAAGCAATTTTTCGCTTCAAGATAACGAAAAAGCGGCAACCAAGTAATTTTGTGCGGAAAAGTGACACATGGTCAAACTTCTTCAATCCATAAACATAACGGGTAGCATTATTCAGAGTAACTAGGAGCTTGCGAGATGACCGTGAATCAAGATTGCTATAAACGACTTCCGAGTAAGTGACTAGAATAGCAAGAATAGTTTTAGTCTCCTTTCTACGGGAACAAATGCTGCAGTCATTCTCAGGTTTCTTAATACAAAATAGACCTTACTCACGCAAGAGGTAATGTGATCTACACAAGACAGAGAAGTATTTATTTGGAAGCCAAGAATCTTAACCTTACTTACTTACTTAGTTGGCGCTACAACCGTATGTCGGTCTTGGCCTCATCTTAGAATTTGCGCCAGCCATTTCTGTCTTTCACTTGCTGGCTGGCACCAGTTGGAAATTCCAAGCTTCGTCAGGTTGTCCTCTACTTGGTCTTTCCAACGAAGACGCGGTCGTCCTCTTCTGCGTTGACCGCCGCTGGGTACCGAATCGAATGTTTTCTTCACTGGAGCATCGTCTTTCATGCGCTGAACATGACCAAGCCAACGAAGCCGTTCGATTTTAATGCGCTTGACTATGTCAATGTCAGCGTACAGCTCATACAGTTCATCATTCCAACGTATTCGGTACTCGCAGATTGGTCCGTAGATCTTACGAAGAATCTTTCTCTCGAATGCTCCTAAAGTCTTTTCATCTAAACTGCTCAGCGTCCAGGTTTGTGATGCGTAAAGTAGGACAGGCATGATGAGCGATTTATAGAGCGTGATTTTCGTTCGTCGAGAGAGGGCTCTGCTTCTCAATTGCCTACTGAGCCCAAAGTAACACCTGTTGGCAAGAGTTATTCTTCGTTTGATCTCAATGCTGATATCGTTGGTTGAATTAATGCTGGATCCCAGATAAACGAAGTTCTTCACAACCTCGAAGGAGGTATTGTCAACGGTAACGTGGGTTCCAAGACGCTGGGACTGTTTGTTTGTTGACACCAAGTATTTCGTCTTATCTGCATTCACTGACAGACCCATTCGACTTGACTCTCCTTCTAATCTGGAAAATGCTGCACTGACTTCGCGCGTATTATGGCCAATGATATCTATGTCATCAGCATACGCAAGCAGCATAACACTCTTGTAGAATATTGTGCCACTACGTCTCAGATCAGCAGCTCGGATGATCTTTTCCATCATTAGGTTGAAAAAGTCGCACGATAAGGAATCACCTTGTCTGAAACCTCGTTTGGTAATAAATGGTGGGGAGAGGTCCTTCCCGATTTTAACTGCGCTGCTGGTGTTGCTCAGTGTCATCCTGCAAAGTCGTATTAATTTTGCAGGAATACCAAATTCAGACATGGTGGAGTACAGGTGCTTCCTTATTGGGCTATCGAAGGTGGCTTTGTAGTCGACAAAAAGATGGTGGGTATCGACTTGTTTTTCTTGAGTCTTCTCCAAGATTTGTCGTAGCGTGAAAATCTGTTCGATGGTGGACTTTCCAGGTCTCAAGCCACACTGATAAGGTCCGATCAGTTCGTTTACAATGGGCTTCAATCTTTCACATAAAACGCTCGACAGGACCTTATATGCGATATTAAGAAGGCTTATCCCACGGTAATTGGCACAAATAGTGGGATCGCCTTTCTTGTGGATTGGGCAGAGCACACTGAGATTCCAATCGTTCGGAATGCATTCTTCCGACCATATTCTGCATAGAAGCTCGTGAATGCATTTAAGTAGAGCTTCGCCTCCGTTCTTAAATAGCTCAGCAGGTAATCCATCAGCTCCCGCGGCTTTGTTATTTTTAAGCCGAGCTATAGCTGTCAGAACTTCATCATAGTCGGGCAGCGGAACCTCGACGCTGTCATCCGAAATTGGGGTTTCCGGAATATCATCTCTATTGGCGGGATTATTGTCAGCGTCGCCATTTAAAAGCTTAGAGAAGTGTTCCCTCCATAACGTCAGTGTACTCTGGACATCTGTCACTAGATTCCCGTTTTTGTCCTTGCAGGAAGAGGCCCCGGTTTTAAAACCATCAGCAAGGCGTCTTATTTTTTCGAAAAATTTTCGGGCCTCATTCCTGTCACCATACATCTCAATCTTCTCCTGCTCGCGCTTTTCTGCCTCTCTTTTTTTCCGCCTGAAAATATGTCTCTCTTCCCTCCTCTTTTCTTTGTATCGCTCCTTAGCAGCGCGCGTTACAACCGACTGCAGGGTGGCTTTGTAGGCGGCGTCTTTCTCTGCAGTGGCGTTGCGACACTCCTGGTCGTACCACTGGTTTCGGCGAGGGCGTTGGTAGCCAATCACCTCTTCAGCAGCCGCACGCATGGAGTTGGAAATGTGTGTCCACTGCGCGCATATATCATCGATTGGAGGAGTGCTTTGAAGCAGGAGTGAGAGCCGAGTGGCGAAAGTATCGGCTGTCTGTTTCGATTGCAGCTTGTCGACGTCTAGCTTTCTCTGTGTAGGGTTGCGTGTATTCTTAGCTGCGCACAGACGTGTACGGATCTTGGCTGCAACAAGATAGTGATCCGAGTCAATGTTTGCACCACGGATCGTGCGTACATCCAATACACTGGAAGAGTGCCTTCCGTCGATCAAAACGTGATCAATTTGATTTTTTGTTTTTTGATCAATGGACATCCAGGTGGCTTTATGAATATTGAGATGCTTAAATCTAGTGCTACTTACGACCATGTTTCGTGCTGCGGCGAAGTCAATCAGCCTCACTCCGTTATCGGAGGTGTTGTCGTGGAGGCTGAACTTTCCGACTGTTGGACCAAAAATATTTTCCTTGCCCACCTTAGCGTTGAAGTCACCAAGCACGATTTTTACGTCGTGGCGGGGGCAGCCGTCGTAAGCATTTTCAAGGCGCTCGTAGAAAATTTCCTTGATCTCATCGTCCTTGTCTTCTGTCGGAGCGTGCGCACATATTAGGCTTATATTGAAAAATCTAACCTTGATGCGGATTATGGCAAGTCGTTCGTTCAAAGGTGTGAATCGCAGGACGTGGGGCCGTAGTCTCTTGCCAACTACAAATCCGCATCCAAACTCGTGCTTCTCCGCATGGCCGCTGTAGTAGATATCACAGGGTGCATGCCGAATGCAACCCTGTCCCTTCCATCGCATTTCTTGGATAGCAGTGATATCAGCTTTGTATCTTTCCAAGACATCAGTCAGTTGGATAGAGGCACCTTCCCAATTAAGGGTTCGGACATTCCAGGTGCATATCCGTAAATCATTATCAGTTTTTCGTTTGCGGTAGTCGTCATCAGATTTGGGGATCATTTTTCTTCTATTCTTGTTTGTTTTCATTGAAATTGGTTTTTACGGGTAGACTTCAAACCCGACGCAGAAGCTATTTTAAGCCTAGGGAGGCCCGCCGCTCAGATTAGCCGCCAAACTAACGGTTGTCAGTTTTGACGTTGCCCAGGAAACACCACGTGGAGGTTTGAGTCGACTTGAGACGATTTCACAAAGATTATGCTGGACTCGCCAGGTTGAGACAGTCAGACATGTTACATTGTTCCATCGCCCCCAGTTTCCCAAAAAAATTTAAAAAAAAATAATCTTGAATATTTTAAAGCGAATGTTACGCAGCTAATGTTATATTATAATGTATGCTAATTTTAAAAAGTTGTTGTTATTATACTTAAAAAATTTCATATATTTCGACGTAAGTACATATAAAATTCCATTTCAACAGCAAAGAAAATATTAGGGGTGTTACCCACGCAGCGACTCTCATTTTTATTATTTATTTTTATATTCTGATAAAATCCCTTTTCAAGATACATTTTGTCTCGCTGTTTACAATTACATAAAGTACTGAATTTGAAGCAAAGAAATGTCAAAAATAAAACTGCATTACATTTGAACAGTGATTGTACGAAGCAGAAAAACCAAATTTTTTTAAAGTTCTTAGATAAATATTTGTAAATTGAAAGTCATTACGATGTATTACAGTTAAGATCTGAAGCTGTGTCCACACCGTCGATAGAAAGTGGCGCCATCACCTATGGAGCAAGATTTAGGAAAAAGTTTGTATGATCTATCCACGTTCGCTGGCAACACTGCAGAGTGGCCACTTTTCTATTCGATCTTCAAAGATACCACGGAAGCCTTTAAATACAACCATAGATAAAATATTATGCGGTTGCACAAATGTTTAATTGGCACATCCAAAGAGACAGTAGCGTCCATGTTAAATGACGTGCCGAAAGCAATAGCAGAATTGGAGTTTAGACTCGGTAGACCTGATCTTTTAGTGCGCAGCCAAATAGCCAAAGTGCAACAATTTCCGCCTATTACTGAAAATAAAATGGAACAGGTAATAGTGTTCTCTACAAATGTATGTAATATTGTGGCATTTCTGTCATCAGCTAAATGTGAGCAACATTTATCCAATCCAGTATTGTTAGAACAGCTGGTCTCAAAGCTGCCAACACATAAACAATACGAGTGGACTCGCCATGCTGCAACTTTGGATTCATTTCCAACAGTTAAGGATTTTTCGACTTGGTTGAGCGAAATATAGGTTGAGCCAAAATAGTTTGTTTGATGCCACCTGTTACCGTTTTACCAAGATACAATAAACAGCCACAACCAAGAAGACTAATGCATGTTGAAGAGGATAAAAAGAACCAGGGCAGGAAATGTTTGCAAAGTGGTGGAGATCACTTCATAGCAGACCGTAAAACTTTTCAAGAGCTTAGTGTCGATGCAAGCTAGAAAAAATTGATTTTTAATTTAATTTATTTTATTGAGTCTTATTTTTTTCACCTAATTCACAATGCTATTTTTTCAATAGATAACTTAGAACTATATGTATTATTCTAAAATAATTACAAGTTTTCGCTTCAAGCTTGTTGAGTAATACAATAATTTTTTTTTATTTAATAAACTGTGTTTGCTCCGGGCACATTTGATATCAGAGAAGATAGTTTTCTACAATAAAGTTTACTTAAAAGCTAGACTTAAATCTAAACTTACAGACTAAACAAACATAAAAAATAATAAAAAACAAAAATATTATCCTCTGTGTGTACCGGGTGTAATATTTTTATAAAAATCAGGCAATAAAGGAGACAAGGCATTTATTTCAGCGTTAATATTTTCATTTAAAATTCCAATCGGAGATAAATATCGAGTGTTTGACCAGCTAAAATCTTTTTAGCGATTTAAATTCTGGAAGAAGACTTCGCTAAAACACTGGGGCTCAAAGGTCAGAAGCTACCGCTGACGTTGCAATGGTTTGGCGAAAAGGTTACAACGGAAATATCGTCTAGTATTAGTCTGGAAATAGAAGGGAATGAGAACGTAAAGCAATTTGTCATTAAAAATATACGCACAATCAAAAATTTTAATTTGCCTGTTAAATTTTTTAACAAGTCTAATTTCAGTGCATTTGAGTTCGTACCACTAGCAAGCTATGAAAATGTTAGGGCCTGTGTTATTGCTTGGTTTGGATAATGTTCACCTTGGAGTCTCTTCTACCGTTGTCGAAGCCGGACATCTGAATCCTGTTGCTGTTAAAACAAAGCTGTGTTGGGTTGCCTATGGTCCAACCAGAGAATCAAACACATCATGTTCAGTCGTGCTACACGTCCGAGAGGACCAATCATTGAAAGAATTACATGCACATGTAGCTGATTATTTTGTTGGTGATAGCCTTAAGGTCAATAGTTCACATGCACCTTTAGAATCCGATAAAGACAAAACAGCACGGCAGATTATAGAAAACACTACGAAGCAAATAAATAATCGATACGAGACGGGCCTAATTTGGAAAAAGTTTCCACCGGATTTTCCAAATAGTTTTGAAATGGTCTAACGACGATTATTAGGAATTGAAAAGAAAATGGAACGTGACGCAGTCTTCGCCAAAAATACCGCCAGGAGATGTCCAAATATTTTGATAAAAAATACGTCAGGAAACTTTCAGATGAGATTTTTGATAAAAATAATCCAGTTTGGTACTTTTTTCATTTCATTTATTGAGCAAATATCGTCGCACGCGTGACAAACTGTCGTAACCCACATTTTTAAAATTTTTGAGGGGAACGTTTTTTCTGTTTCGGTCACTGTTTCACCAATTATTTTGGGCACGTGACCACTTTAAAATCAAACTTATTAAATATTTTGGGTACGTTATTGTAGTGTCTGGATTTGTGTAAAAAAAAATTTAGCCAAGTATTTCCTAAAAACTGTAGTAACTAATTAAACACGAAAGTCGGTTTGTGAAAATTTTATTTTTGCTTTTTAAGAATTTTTAGGCGTCGTAAGCCACATTTTTTATATGAAAAATTAGTTAAAGCAACAATGTTTTTTATTTAATATTGCTTTTAATATATATATTAAATTTTATTTAAGCAACAAAAACAAGTGCCAAAAATTCACATTGCAAACAATTAAATTAATGTTGGTTCATAATATAATGTAAAATAAAGTAGATTTAATAATAAATGCAAACAAATGGCTATGTATTAAGAAATTAAAGTGACAAAAGGAAAAACAAAATGGGAAGTTCATGATCTTGTTGCATCGTTGCAAATGGAAAATTAGCAGCTTTTACAAAAACAAAAAGCATTGATATGCATTTGCAACATTTATGCATATACTAAACAAAAGGCTGTTACATATGCAAATCTAATCGTATTGCATAACGCTATGGTAAACGAATATCTTAATTTTGTATTAAACACATACATTGATACTTTCTGAACAGTGCTTATTGAACAAAAACTTTAATTCATTCGACTCGCGTCGTTTCATCACCGAGGTCGTGAAGCGCGACTAGCCAGCTGTAATTGTGTTTGTGGTCCATCCGCTGATGCGACCGACACAATTTAAATACAGTTTTAAATAGAATCAAAAAGATTCGTAATTTGTGATGGCGTTCTAAATCTCTGGATTGGGCCAAATAATTTCCTCTTCAGTGAGGATTCTTCTTGAGCTAGGGAAGCCTAGTTTTCGCAGTAACTTAAATAACAAAAAAAAAAAAAACTTTAATTTATAATAAAAAAATGTACTAAAGAAATGTAGGGATTTTTAAAAAGGAAAATTAAAAGGGAAAATACCAACAAAAAAAATAGAGGAAGAGAAGAGGCTCTTATTTACTCGTACAATATTGCTTTCAACTATCTAAATAATTTAAAAAATTGATGCTCAAAACAATTTAAACAAAAAACAGTTATTGCAAAATCATTTGCAACACCATAATATTAAAGGTGTGCTCACTATCATCTGCAAAAGTGTATTTGCAACAATGCAACAAGATCGTGAATATCCAAATATTTGCTACCTTGTTTTTATAACTTCTTTTTTGGAACCTTCAAGTGCAAAGTCCTCCGGGCGAGCTGAGAAAAATTCAGAAGCGATTTTTGAACTGATGGCGGTTCATGAGCATCACAGGTTACGTCACCCATAAATGATTCACATGACATGTGAAGCAGGAACTAGACACTTTCGCTCTACATCCAAACACTTCGTAGAATTGAGCAGAACGTGATGTACGGGATTTCTCCCTCTCGCCAACAGTTATGAAGGGTTCGTGGTCTGATGACCTGGTTGATAATTCCTGGTTGTCATTTTCTATCATGTCTCTATTTTCAAAAATCAAACTAATCCAAATCATAATAAATTAAATGCGAATCTGTTCTTACCTTTATATATAATAAAAAATATTAACAGCCGCTAACCTTTTATATAAATCTCTAAAAAAATTCCAACCAATATGCAGTACAAATAAAGTGCACTAAAAACTTTTAAAAAAAATAAAAATTATTGAAAATGCCAATTTGACTAAATCATTGAAATAATTGCAGTAGGTAGCTGAAGTGCTTTTCAATCTGTAAACATAACTGAGGTTATATATCTATCAAAATCATAAGCTTTTTGGCTCCCAAAAGCATATACAGTACGACCTCGCTCAACGCAACCAATTAAATTCAAGCCAATTGCGAAATCTGAGGTTATTGCAAAAACAGAGGAAAAATTTTATATTGGCCAATAGACCTATTTCCAAAAAAATATGCATTTTCTACACATTCAAATTAAAGTGAATCGAAAAATTTTTGATCAGAAACATAATTTCATTTTATTCAATTTATTTTTTTAAAAATTGGGAAATTTTGGTCTGCACTTTGTTGCAATTTATACTTTGCGTACAATTTGGGTGTTGAGATTATCGAGGAGTTGCGTGTAGCGAGGGTTGCGTTGAGCGAGGTCGTACTGTATTTCTAAAATTTGTGGGTTACTGCTGTTTGTAAAAAATTTTTTTTAAATACTTTGTTGGTTACGACCTTTAGACATTTGCGTTTTCTGCTTAACTATGACAAGTATGACCATAACATTTTGAGGAAAAGTGAGGACTTGTATAAGAAGTGTTATAGTAGTATTAACTCAATTTTAGGAAAAGTGTACGTTACGACAGTTTGTCACGCGAGCGGCTAATGTTGGCATATAAGAACAAGTCTTTTGAATGCCGCAAAAAAAGGTAAATCACAATTGGGTGTACTTATGTTAAACTTGATTAAGAACTACAAATTAAATTAATTGCGAATGAAAAAAATAATATGCAACAAGTTTAAGCAATATTAAAAATGCAAGCAAAATAATTACATAATTTGAAAATGGCTATTGATATAAAAGATATTATAAAATGATATATTTAACAATTCAAAATTAAGCAGTTTCGGTAAGCAATTAAGCAATTCGGTAAAGAATTCCACAGTCTAATTGCTCTGACGAAAAAAAGCCTGCTAGAGTTTTTGTAATGATGACTTGGTATCAAGAGGTTCATACTTCGAGCTGACCTACAGAACTGAAGTTTTTCAAAAAGGTAATGTGTGCAGCGCGAGTAAATAATCTTATGCAGCAATAAGCAATTTTTCGCTTCAAGATAACGAAAAAGCGGCAACCAAGTAATTTTGTGCGGAAAAGTGACACATGGTCAAACTTCTTCAATCCATAAACATAACGGGTAGCATTATTCAGAGTAACTAGGAGCTTGCGAGATGACCGTGAATCAAGATTGCTATAAACGACTTCCGAGTAAGTGACTAGAATAGCAAGAATAGTTTTAGTCTCCTTTCTACGGGAACAAATGCTGCAGTCATTCTCAGGTTTCTTAATACAAAATAGACCTTACTCACGCAAGAGGTAATGTGATCTACACAAGACAGAGAAGTATTTATTTGGAAGCCAAGAATCTTAACCTTACTTACTTACTTAGTTGGCGCTACAACCGTATGTCGGTCTTGGCCTCATCTTAGAATTTGCGCCAGCCATTTCCGTCTTTCACTTGCTGGCTGGCACCAGTTGGAAATTCCAAGCTTCGTCAGGTTGTCCTCTACTTGGTCTTTCCAACGAAGACGCGGTCGTCCTCTTCTGCGTTGACCGCCGCTGGGTACCGAATCGAATGTTTTCTTCACTGGAGCATCGTCTTTCATGCGCTGAACATGACCAAGCCAACGAAGCCGTTCGATTTTAATGCGCTTGACTATGTCAATGTCAGCGTACAGCTCATACAGTTCATCATTCCAACGTATTCGGTACTCGCAGATTGGTCCGTAGATCTTACGAAGAATCTTTCTCTCGAATGCTCCTAAAGTCTTTTCATCTAAACTGCTCAGCGTCCAGGTTTGTGATGCGTAAAGTAGGACAGGCATGATGAGCGATTTATAGAGCGTGATTTTCGTTCGTCGAGAGAGGGCTCTGCTTCTCAATTGCCTACTGAGCCCAAAGTAACACCTGTTGGCAAGAGTTATTCTTCGTTTGATCTCAATGCTGATATCGTTGGTTGAATTAATGCTGGATCCCAGATAAACGAAGTTCTTCACAACCTCGAAGGAGGTATTGTCAACGGTAACGTGGGTTCCAAGACGCTGGGACTGTTTGTTTGTTGACACCAAGTATTTCGTCTTATCTGCATTCACTGACAGACCCATTCGACTTGACTCTCCTTCTAATCTGGAAAATGCTGCACTGACTTCGCGCGTATTATGGCCAATGATATCTATGTCATCAGCATACGCAAGCAGCATAACACTCTTGTAGAATATTGTGCCACTACGTCTCAGATCAGCAGCTCGGATGATCTTTTCCATCATTAGGTTGAAAAAGTCGCACGATAAGGAATCACCTTGTCTGAAACCTCGTTTGGTAATAAATGGTGGGGAGAGGTCCTTCCCGATTTTAACTGCGCTGCTGGTGTTGCTCAGTGTCATCCTGCAAAGTCGTATTAATTTTGCAGGAATACCAAATTCAGACATGGTGGAGTACAGGTGCTTCCTTATTGGGCTATCGAAGGTGGCTTTGTAGTCGACAAAAAGATGGTGGGTATCGACTTGTTTTTCTTGAGTCTTCTCCAAGATTTGTCGTAGCGTGAAAATCTGTTCGATGGTGGACTTTCCAGGTCTCAAGCCACACTGATAAGGTCCGATCAGTTCGTTTACAATGGGCTTCAATCTTTCACATAAAACGCTCGACAGGACCTTATATGCGATATTAAGAAGGCTTATCCCACGGTAATTGGCACAAATAGTGGGATCGCCTTTCTTGTGGATTGGGCAGAGCACACTGAGATTCCAATCGTTCGGAATGCATTCTTCCGACCATATTCTGCATAGAAGCTCGTGAATGCATTTAAGTAGAGCTTCGCCTCCGTTCTTAAATAGCTCAGCAGGTAATCCATCAGCTCCCGCGGCTTTGTTATTTTTAAGCCGAGCTATAGCTGTCAGAACTTCATCATAGTCGGGCAGCGGAACCTCGACGCTGTCATCCGAAATTGGGGTTTCCGGAATATCATCTCTATTGGCGGGATTATTGTCAGCGTCGCCATTTAAAAGCTTAGAGAAGTGTTCCCTCCATAACGTCAGTGTACTCTGGACATCTGTCACTAGATTCCCGTTTTTGTCCTTGCAGGAAGAGGCCCCGGTTTTAAAACCATCAGCAAGGCGTCTTATTTTTTCGAAAAATTTTCGGGCCTCATTCCTGTCACCATACATCTCAATCTTCTCCTGCTCGCGCTTTTCTGCCTCTCTTTTTTTCCGCCTGAAAATATGTCTCTCTTCCCTCCTCTTTTCTTTGTATCGCTCCTTAGCAGCGCGCGTTACAACCGACTGCAGGGTGGCTTTGTAGGCGGCGTCTTTCTCTGCAGTGGCGTTGCGACACTCCTGGTCGTACCACTGGTTTCGGCGAGGGCGTTGGTAGCCAATCACCTCTTCAGCAGCCGCACGCATGGAGTTGGAAATGTGTGTCCACTGCGCGCATATATCATCGATTGGAGGAGTGCTTTGAAGCAGGAGTGAGAGCCGAGTGGCGAAAGTATCGGCTGTCTGTTTCGATTGCAGCTTGTCGACGTCTAGCTTTCTCTGTGTAGGGTTGCGTGTATTCTTAGCTGCGCACAGACGTGTACGGATCTTGGCTGCAACAAGATAGTGATCCGAGTCAATGTTTGCACCACGGATCGTGCGTACATCCAATACACTGGAAGAGTGCCTTCCGTCGATCAAAACGTGATCAATTTGATTTTTTGTTTTTTGATCAATGGACATCCAGGTGGCTTTATGAATATTGAGATGCTTAAATCTAGTGCTACTTACGACCATGTTTCGTGCTGCGGCGAAGTCAATCAGCCTCACTCCGTTATCGGAGGTGTTGTCGTGGAGGCTGAACTTTCCGACTGTTGGACCAAAAATATTTTCCTTGCCCACCTTAGCGTTGAAGTCACCAAGCACGATTTTTACGTCGTGGCGGGGGCAGCCGTCGTAAGCATTTTCAAGGCGCTCGTAGAAAATTTCCTTGATCTCATCGTCCTTGTCTTCTGTCGGAGCGTGCGCACATATTAGGCTTATATTGAAAAATCTAACCTTGATGCGGATTATGGCAAGTCGTTCGTTCAAAGGTGTGAATCGCAGGACGTGGGGCCGTAGTCTCTTGCCAACTACAAATCCGCATCCAAACTCGTGCTTCTCCGCATGGCCGCTGTAGTAGATATCACAGGGTGCATGCCGAATGCAACCCTGTCCCTTCCATCGCATTTCTTGGATAGCAGTGATATCAGCTTTGTATCTTTCCAAGACATCAGTCAGTTGGATAGAGGCACCTTCCCAATTAAGGGTTCGGACATTCCAGGTGCATATCCGTAAATCATTATCAGTTTTTCGTTTGCGGTAGTCGTCATCAGATTTGGGGATCATTTTTCTTCTATTCTTGTTTGTTTTCATTGAAATTGGTTTTTACGGGTAGACTTCAAACCCGACGCAGAAGCTATTTTAAGCCTAGGGAGGCCCGCCGCTCAGATTAGCCGCCAAACTAACGGTTGTCAGTTTTGACGTTGCCCAGGAAACACCACGTGGAGGTTTGAGTCGACTTGAGACGATTTCACAAAGATTATGCTGGACTCGCCAGGTTGAGACAGTCAGACATGTTACATTGTTCCATCGCCCCCAGTTTCCCAAAAAAATTTAAAAAAAAATAATCTTGAATATTTTAAAGCGAATGTTACGCAGCTAATGTTATATTATAATGTATGCTAATTTTAAAAAGTTGTTGTTATTATACTTAAAAAATTTCATATATTTCGACGTAAGTACATATAAAATTCCATTTCAACAGCAAAGAAAATATTAGGGGTGTTACCCACGCAGCGACTCTCATTTTTATTATTTATTTTTATATTCTGATAAAATCCCTTTTCAAGATACATTTTGTCTCGCTGTTTACAATTACATAAAGTACTGAATTTGAAGCAAAGAAATGTCAAAAATAAAACTGCATTACATTTGAACAGTGATTGTACGAAGCAGAAAAACCAAATTTTTTTAAAGTTCTTAGATAAATATTTGTAAATTGAAAGTCATTACTTTTTGATTTATCAATGTATAAAATTCTTAGCTACAAAGCAAAAACTCATAAACTGAAAGTTCCGTCTTCAACAAGGAGTATTATCGATTCAGTGCACTTGCCTGTGTAGTTGAGAACTTGTGCAGTTGTGCAGTTAGGTGAACACACACACACACCACTGTCACTTTTTCAAAGATGTCAAAATTTGTCTATGCATACAAGTGCATTACTACTCAAGTCCTTAATTTTTAGGCTACATTAGAAAAGCACTTGTGCAGAGTTTTGACGGTTGTGTATTTTGATTTTGTAAAGTGCACAAGTCCTCAACTGCACTGGCAAGTGCACTGAATCGTGAATACCCGTTTTGAATAATTTTGTATCCCTGCTTTTTTTGAACGTCGAACGCAATCATTGAACTCTAGCATAAATTACTTGCGTAAATTTGTGTAAAAATCTGGATATCATGAAATTTAATTTGACAGTTCGCATGCAATCAAATATTGTAAGTGGAGACAATGGCCTCATTCAGCGCAGACAACTGTTGTGAACTGTAATGGTAGCGCTACCTTAGTTCACGATGTTTTTCTCTGAATGTGTTGCTACTCTACAAGTCAGAAGTTCTTGCCTATTTCGGTTGGACCTTTAGTTGACGTGCGAAAAAAGCTGTACTTCGTACATACATAAAAAGTAAAAACGTATACAAAATGGTACGAATATATTTACTTGTGCAACATTGCTGCTAAAACAAAGTTTGTCGGTTTTTATGAAATAAGCATAATTGGCTGCGTTTACAGAAATCAACATGCTGTCAACATGTTGTAAGAATCATTTTTCGATACTTTGTGGGACTTGTGAACGATGATTTGCATTTTTCTGTAAACATAGTTACAAAAATTGACACATTTGCGAGCAAAAAATTAAATATATATTAAAAATATGAATTTGGACGAGATTTCACTTTATTTTACATAATTTTGTGTTACTCGATGTTTTATACTTTCATTTCCAAATGTCAAACTTTGCAATTGAAAAATACAACATGTAGTAGTAGTAGTAGTACTTTACTAAGTCTTTATTGAAACGATATTGCAAGATATATATATATAGTTTGTTATTTGTTAACTTAGCGGCTTTAAAGTATGACCTGCTTAATCTGTTACACTATCAAGTAAATTTATAAATCGAATGCCCCATGGCTACAATATTATTACAGACTATTTTACTCCTGCTCACAGAGTATTACAAAAGTTGCTTTTGACGATTGTCCTAAAATATAAGGATGAAAGAGACAACGAGCAATATACAGGCACTAAAGCTACTATATACAAAGACGCAACCTTGCTAAAATTGTTCTTCATAAAAGTTTTTTATTCATTGCTTAATTTTGTAAGGTTCGTGTCTAAACAATCGATACTCTTTTACAAAAACGAAGAATTCTTGTACATTTGCAAATCTGTTACTAAAATAAGTATACAAAGGTCGAAAATGGAGCTTGTCTATGATATAAATATCATATACATCAACTTAATCGAAAAGACGATACAAATTTTTAAGGTTAAGTTTTTACAGCCTTTACACGCAAGTTTCGGCGTTTAAGTTATGCAGATCTTAAACTAGCCGGAAAAACATTTATGAATAACGATGTGTTGTTTAAAGCTGGTTTAAAGTTACTGGTCCAGTTGAATCCAATTGTGGCTACTAGGCGGAAATTTGTAGTACCAATTCGCTACAACTCGTTTTGCGTGTCATCAAGTATCTTCTTTTGATAAAAGTGCTATACAAGCCATGTATGTGAGGGACCATACATGGGCGATTTTAATTGTAAATGACTGGTTGCACTTCACAACCTCACCGTTGAAACGATGAGAATCGAATCCAAAATACAATAAGAGTATTATCTATGTCTACGATATGCCCGTTGCACGGTGCAAGAATAATAACAACAAAAAAACAAGTAAAAAAACCATGGAATATTTCCTATGTACGCTACACTGAAACCCATGTATACGGCGATGCAATGAAGAATATTTTACGATATGCAACACTGTGATTGTAATGGGAGAGAAGAGAATGAGATAACAGCCAAACAGAAAATGGAATGAGCGTGAAGTGCAGCTCACTATAGAATTCTTTGACCTTTTGATTTTACTATGCTACCCTTGTACAATAGGGCGCTCTTGATCCATTGTATATTTTAGTATAGGATTATTAAAATCCGTGCTATCATGCAATTATGCTAGACATAAAGAATACCCTTAATATGTTTTTGAGTAAATGTAGCGAAAAAATAAAGCGAGGCGAAATATAGGCTGTATTCTATCCGAAAAGCGCTCAGGTAGCGAAGTAGTATAAAATATATTCGCTATATTAGTTGTGCTTACTCAAGGAACATGTTCTGTGAGCGCATACCATATAAATCAGAAAGTTGTGGAACAGTTCCTTTCGCTGAATGTAGGACCCCTTTTATATTGGCCAAGACTTGAAGTCAAGTTTCAGTTTGTCGGCAATTCGCCGCACATCGGAAGCGACGGAAGGGAAAAAGAAACTTGAAGCTGTACCAGCAATTTTTCGTGTTTTTTCGTGTTCCTTTTGCTATTTTCGTGTTGTTGACAGTGCTTTTTATTTTATTTTTCGCATATCAATGTGAGTTTGTTAGACTTCGGTTGCATTAAAATTTTTTTGCATCCAAAATAATTTAATTTTGCATTAAATTTTTAAGCAAAAACGTTTTGTTAACTTCCAACACGGTAAAAAAATAAAATTCAGTTTGCAAATTTCTATAAACTATAATTCATTTGCTTGCCACCTACCTCGTTTTATTTTTAGAAAACAAGGAAAGAAGACAAGAACTTGAATTCAAGTCTTGACCAATGTGAAAGCTTTCGTCAAGTTCAAAAGAGAACGTCAAAAAAACTTGACGTCAAGTCTTGATCAATGTAAAAGGGGTCTAGGCATAGACATCATGTTGTGAGTAGCGTAAACTGATATTTGCCGTTTACAAGACCTTTACCCAACAGTTGCAAAAAATTGAGTTTCGTAAACACAGCCATTGTCTAATAACAGCCACACAATTTGTATTGAGTGTTATTTAAAATTGTGTTTATTTTATTTCCATGTGTTTAAGTCAGTTTAATAAAATTTAAAAATGTCTACGCTCGAAAAGTTAACAATTCAAGGTATACGTAGTTTTGGTACTAAGTCCGAAGATTTGCAGGTAAGCGACACTATTTCACAATAAATTTGCAATGAAATTTTTGTTTATGTATAGTTCGTTGATTTTGCGTCTCCAGTGACTTTAATACTGGGTCAGAATGGTTGCGGCAAGACAACTATTATCGAGTGTTTGAAGTATGCGTTGACAGGAGAAGCACCTCCTGGCAGCAATCGAGGTCAAAACTTTATCCATGACCCAAAAATCTTTGATTATAGTGAGAGTTTCGGGCAGATTAAGTTGAGGGTAAAAAATATTCTCCAGGAGCGGATCACAGTATGTCGCTCCATGAAAATCGGACATAAACGCGGAAAGCTTTCATTCGAATCGCTTGACGCCACCATGATTTATATGTCCGTTGACGGAGGCAAGGAAGATTCGATAAGCAAACGATGTGTCGATGTTGACGTCGCCATGTGTCAGTTTATGGGTAAATATAATTCTATCAACCATACATTTTTCGTTAATCCCATTTCTATAGGCGTTTCCAAGGCTATTATTAACAATGTAATATTTTGTCATCAAGAGGACTCCAGCTGGCCACTAGACGAGGCCAAGAAACTTAAAGAAAAGTTCGATGCAATTTTCGGAATTACAGAGTATAATAAGGCAATCGAGAGGATTATAAAAGTTCGAAAGGAGTACGCCGAAGACTTAAAATTGAAGGGTAGGTGGAAGTGCTTATTGCGTCAATGACTTATGACAGCTTATAATAGCTTTGCCCGCTCAAATTAGAATCCAATCTTAAATATTTGTCGCATATTAAACAAGAGATGGAAGACAAGGCAATGTCGCTTCAAAAAGCACAAGAGAAACGCAATAATGTTAAAGAATCTTGCGATCGTTGCGATGCTGATATGAAACCCATCGAAGAACGATTGCTAGAAATACGTAAAATCGAGTATGAAGTTGGAAAATATCAAGGACTTAAAGTTGAATTAGAAACAAAGTAAGAATAAATTATATTACTCTTAATCTACTCCGGAGAAGTGAAACGAATAATCTGTAGCCATTCGACCCTATCAGTGAGCACTGTCGTAGTACGATATCGTAGAAACTACGAAAAGCAATATTTAGTTCATTCGTAGCGACATTCGTAGATTTCTAAAGTAATTTGTTACAACGTCTTTTGGTTGTCGGAGAAAATTTTTAAATAAAATCCAGAAAGAATAATCGTTTTTACTGTATGATGTAACGTTTTTTTCGTTGTTTCTACGATATCGTAATACGACCGGATATCGATCAGATAGGGCTGATTATCACATCAGTGGTATATCAACGAAACTGGTTTAAAAAATAATTTATGTAAATGTACTAAAAGTATCCTTCGAAAAACGGCTCTAAAATCAAAATGGCAAAATTTATAAAAATAGAATCATGTCCGATGCGATGTCATATCACTTAAAGATCACTGTTAATGGGAATTCGGCCGAAACCATGGTTATTAAGTTCTTTATTAGAGCAGCTATAAATCAAAACTAACGATTAATGATAGAATCCCACTCCCCTTCTTACTTAGTGAGAAGAGAAAACGTACAAGGTTGTTTAGCAATAAAAAAATTTTCTGAGATGATGTTTTAGTAATAAATCATGAAAAATCTTAAATGTTAAATATTGAAATTGTTTAAAACTTTTGAAGCAACTTTTTAAGTTGTTTGAAGCAAAAAACTTTGTAAACTCAAGCGCTTGCACTTAGGGCTTTTAGAATTTTGTTAATAAAAACGTCGTTTTTAGTTGTAATAGTGTAGAATTTTGCAGGAACATTTATTTTGAAACGGTGCATCATAATCAATCAAAAAGTCGATTTTAAATTTTCGGTAACTTCCAGCTTTTTTATTTCATATGACGAAATATTATATGGAACACTTTTTCGTATAATTCTGTCAACAGATATAAGTATTTTTTTCATACCTATTGCATTAACATTTTTTTTTGCATCAAAAACCACCCTGACATGATGTTAAAGCAATAAATAAAAATTACGGGGTATTGTTTAGTTCTGATAAAATAATACACTGACTTGTGTAGAATTAAATTAGCGACAATTCTTCAGTGCGAGCTTAAACTCTAGTCAAATTAAACTGAGGTTAACTCACCAAAACTAGGCGTTTAAACTCGGCTTAGGCAAAGAAGAAGCCTATAACGAGTTTAAACGTTATATTATATTATAATTTAAGCCAATTTAACTTCAACGAATGCTAAAATATCTAGTTAAACCGAGTTTAAACGACCAATTTTGTTGAGTTTACCTCAGTTTAATTTGACTAGAGTTTAAGCTCGCACTGAAAAATTTGCCCTTAGTGTAAATTTGTGGGTCTGCTCTAAGGCAGCGTTTGCTAAAACAGTTTTTGGAATTTACTCTGTTCAGTCTCATGTGAAATTCCACCCAAATCCCCATACAAAAAAATGACAGCTGGAAACAAGCGTGGGAATTTTCACAGCCTTTAAGGCCCATTTCCAATAACGCGTGAGATGCGTTGCGTTTTACGCTGCGGAAGCTGCGGAAAAAAAGCAATTTCCAATGGAGCGTGTGCGTGAACATATGGTTGCCGGTCTTCTGCTTAGCGAAGCATAATTTTAATGTGTAAAAGTTTTGCAAGTTTATTCAAAATAAAATACACTGATGCTTTGTGTTTTGTCTTCCTGCATACTATTGGTCCCGTAAAAGGTTTTGCTGCAGTATGGACAGATAGGGCGAGTTCGAAAATGCATTTTTACAAAGCATCAGTGTGTTTTATTTTGAATTGGTGCTAAGTTAAATTACAAAAACTGCGCAGCTCTGTTGATATTCTTAAAAATAGTATAATAGTTAGGCACTCCGGCATGCCGCTGCAGATATATCGTGAGTGTGGAGAGCTTCTTAAATGCCTGACCATTCGCACCACCGCCTGTTCTTATATGTATTTTTGGACTCGCCCATGTAGTCAGGCATACCGCTGCTGATATGTTGTGAGTGTGGAGCACGTCTTATATGCCAGTGACCATTTGCACCACCGACTGTTCTTAAATGCATTTTTGGACTCCTCGCCCATATAGTCAGGCACTCCGGATGCCGCTGCAGATGTGTCGTGAGTGTGGAGCACGTCTTAAATGCCTGTAATAAATATTTTAGTTTCTCTCAAATTCTACTAACCTTTTTTAATTTTTCCTTTGTAAAACTGAACAGCTGTTTCGCTGTCAAAGCTTCACGCGCATGAAATATTAAATTTTTCAAATATTTAACGCTGCGTGCAAACGCATGCTGTTCGTTGGAACCAGTTAGCTATGTCTTCATGTATTGAATATTTGCGTCAATTTACGAAACGCATCTCACGCGTTAATGGAATTGGGCCTTAATACTGTTATACTGCGTGAAATGCAGGGGTTGGAAATAAACTACGAAAAAACTAACTCTACATCTGTTAAATCTGCAAAATCAAACGGCTTCACTATCTGCTTAGGTTTGCATCTTTGCTACAAACAGAAATGCGTACCAAAGCAAACAGAAAATGAAGAGAGAAAGAAAACTTTTGTTTTGTGTTATACGAAAACAACAAGTATTTCGTTTTTTAGATTTTGTTGTCACGATCGCAAGCGTAACAAGTAACAAATGTTGTGGTCGTTTTACTACCGAAATTCGACAAAAGAATTTCGTCATGTTTTAAGCAGCATTTTTTTTAAGCTAAGATTTTTTACGTCTCGTTCTGTTGATTTGCTTGCATGAAAATTTCATAAACCGATAGATTTGTACGACATGGTTTTAGTGACATGGTTGTTTGTATGGGCGAAGGGTGCCAGGTAGAATGTTGGTGTGTTCAGAAGAAATTTTTAATGGGATAAAAATTAATATGACCAGCTCATACATTTCACGCTCCTAGTCATCGAATTTTTGATATCTTTCTTATACTTTTAACGATCAATATTTGTTAGTTTGTTTATTTGTTTACTTGTTTGTTTGTAAATGAGTTCTCGAAAACGGCCCAAGCGATTTTGATGAAATTTTCAGTATAGGGATTTACGGGGGCGATTTGCCTATCTCTCGTTTCTCTCGTTTGACCGATTTAGGCAGCCAAAATTATTTTATTTGGTAAATAGTTTCTATTCAAGTCTGTTATTTGATTGTAACCCTATACGACCATTGGGACATATTCAACACTATTCAACATTGCAAACAATTACTGTGGGCTTAGACCACCTGAACGAACGAAAGAAACCTCGTTCGTTCGCTCGGTTTAAACACTTTGCCCGAACGAACAGTGTTCGCTATAAATTTATCGCGAACGATGTTTGCCCGGTGTAAACAGTAAATTAGGTCGAACGAACGAAGATTCCTTCGTTCGCTCTGATCGAACAACCTTCGATCTTTTTAAGCGAATCCAGTGTTGCGCTGTGCTTAAAAACAGAAAAGTAGCAAAGAGGAGTATCTTAAGAGAATAAATAATGGACAGTACTAAAATATGTAGTAAATTATGTTTTTAAAGTGGTCTGCTAATTTTCGCTGCAATATAATTGTGTTGTGTAGAGGGTCAATTAAAGTTTTTTAAACGAAAAAAACCTATTTTTAAAGTTTTATTTTAAAGCGACTGTTTATTTGAAGTATTTTTTTTTTAAATACTAACTAGTTTGATGATATATTAAATTATTACATGAATTAAATTGCGAGCTTTAGATCAAGTAAGTTTTTAAGAAGGCAACAACAACAACAACTCTGTATGGAGTCAATCACTTAGCTGACTAGACACTCTGTTTCGGAAATCGGTATATTTTCCTCTTCAGTAGTCTTTGAGTGATTAAGCTGTGATCAACTCACTGTTTTAATTTGTATATGACTTCACAGATTTAGGAATTCATTCATTCGAATTACATGGCTGCTAATCATATGATACTTCAAAGCAGTAGGCTATTTATAGATCACCGCCATCAATTATACAAAGGTTGCCATCTGTTCTAGTTGCTTCTTTATTTATTTCAATATTCATTGGTGTTCGACAGTTTGTCGAAATGCACCATAGAAATGAAACGAGTTTTTTTGCTTCGCCAGAAGCTAGTGTTCTAACTGAAAAGTGGCTATTTTCCCAACCAAATGTTCAATTACACATGGCTTTGACCGAAATCGATCAACTATTGGATTATTTAAGTAATTTGAAATTAATTAAATTTATTTGGCCATGCTCCGCCAAAGTTAGATAATTAGTTTTATGATCTATCTAAGAAGTCATATACAAATTTAAACACAGATTAATCACAGCTTAATCACTCAAAGACTACTGAAGAGGAAAATGTAGCGATTTCCGAAACAGACTGTATAGTCAGCTAAGTGATTGAGTCTATACAGAGTTGTTGTTGTTGTTGCCTTCTTTGTGCTCGGTTTAATGTGTTCGGTGTATTGTGGTTTGGTGTGGCTGCATTTTGAACGTGCGCATATGGTTCACATTTTCTAGCTGCTTTGCCAAATTTATAGTGCTACCTACATACCCAGTTGGCCGGTCTTCGTCGTGACACATCTTGTCTAGGGGAACGACGTCTGGAGTAACTTTGGAAGCTTGATCGAGAACGTTCTCGATGTTCACTTCTGAGTTCTTGTACCTCCAGTAATAACTTGTTAAAATTTTCTAATATTTTAGATGTGGTCTCCGCAAAACGTTGGGTTATCACCATTAACTCTTCCGAGGCGGAAGCTGGCTTTCTGGTCATGGTAGAGATTTCACTACCAGTCATGACCTCCCATAAGTCGTCTGCTAGTTTCAAGAGTACCTCCAGTTCTCTGTATTCAGACCCTGTCAAGGTTATATTTTAACCTTTTGGTAACTTGCGTAACCATAATTTATAGATCAAATCATTACTAACTGTTGATCTAGCTAGCAAAAGTAGTGATCGATAGAACTGAGATGGCTTTTGGTCACCCATCTCAGAATCCGAAAGGATCTTGTCGAATCGCTACTTTTCACTCAGTGAAAATTTATCGAGCAGTGTCTTTTTTAAGACCTTCGTATATGTTCACTGCCGGAGGTTTTTGGATATAATCTAATACAGTGAATAGGACCTCTTGTGGTAATGCTGTTACCAAATACTCATATTTGGTTTTGTCTACTGTAATTCCTTTTGCTTGGAATTGAATCTCGGCGTGTGCAAACCAAGCATCTGGACAATTCGTCCAGAACGAAGGTAAATTTATCGTAGTCGCGTGTACTTGTATTGGGGGTGTGAGAGGGTTAGTCTCGAAATCGATAATTGGTGTGTTATCACCATCACCGATATGTGATGTAAGTGGTGTGTGTGGGGGTGTGTGTTGCATGCTTATCTCTAAAAAAATTATATTTTTCAAACTTGAAAATTCTAAACTTAACTCTTCCCTCTAGTGTACCTATGCCCTAGTGTAGTGTAGTGCCTACGAATATGATACAATTGGTTTCTTACGTCCCGATTCGTTAAAAGAAGCTAAGTGTGTAGCTCGTGAGAAACTAGAATAACAAGGCAACCTGAAAAAATTTTTTATAAAATGTGATAAACAAAAAGGATTTACATGATTAAAAAAATTTTAACATAGATACAAAAAAATTTTTTTTTTCTAGAAAGAAAATTGTTGTTGCTGCCAATGTTGTTGTTGCTGCTGCAAATGTTGTTGTTGCTATTTATGTTGTTGCTCTTATTGTTGCTGTTGCTCTTATTGTTGCTGTTGTTGTTATCGCTGCTGTTGTTTAGCAGTGACCGTGTCTACTGCTGATATTGTTGCTATTGATGTTGTTGTGTGAAATTGTTGCTATTGATGTTGTAGTTGTTGTGTGAAATTGATTTTTACTGCAATCCAAAAACTTTCTTTAATTTTTTTTATCTTCGGGAGTAGCTTGATGTATAGCACCAACAGCAACTGGAATTTTAGCAGTGATGGTGTTTAAGCGGGCGGTATTTTTCTTTGTTATATTCCAGCTTATATACGGATAATGAGGAGACTTCAAATTTTTCTCTTGCTGTTTTATTATTTTAATAATTTTTGCGTTGACTTCCTTTGTGTTGTTCGGAATTTCGAATTTTGGATTCTCAACTATGTCCTCGATGTATTTTGTTGTTGTTCGAATGAATATACAAGTGTTTTTTAACTAAGTATAGAACAAGGTAACAGAAAATAACAACACACGAAACATATAAGGTAATTATTAATTTAATACATAAAGTCAAAAAGGTAAGTAAGTTGTATGTTAAGATATAGATCAACGTAACAAAAAGGTAAGTAAGATAGAGTGTAAGAATTTAACTGATGTGATAAAACAAGGCACCACATATATATTATATGCAGACTGGCAAATACCGCTGCTTCGCCTGCGATAAAAATATTAAATACCATGTAAAAATTTGAAATCTTAAAATTAAAGTATTTTGTTGAATGCAAAATATAAAATAAATGTGTTTGTTAAATAACGAAAAAATGGTATAAATATTAAAAAATTACTTTATTTAATTCGAATTACCTTCTTTAAACATTAATTGTTATGGTGACATAAAGTTGCTTGGCTTTTTCTGTATTTTGATTTTTTAATAATTCCTGCATTAAAGGATTATAAAAAATTTGGGTAAAATTTTTTTAAATTTGTTATGAAAAAATTAATTTTTTTTTACTTAGATTCTTAAGTTTTGAAAAATTTACATTATTATGACATTAAACTTTTTGCTATATTTTGAAAACTATAGATTTTCTCAGTACAACGCATTTTTTTATGAAAAGTCGTTGATTAATGAAAGTAACAGTAAACGAAAGATTTTTCGAAAATATTTTGAACGTATATCTAGTATATTGAAAAATTCCCGTTATTATTAGAATTTGTATTGATTCTCCGGCAGACGCAGAAGCCACAGACCGCCTTACCGCCATATATGAATTTTTATGCTATATTATAAAAAAATTTATACATATTTTCACCATTTTTAGTAAAGTTGCCGAAAGTAGCCATATGAATTGAATTACCAAATTTTAGTCTAATAAGTCCAAAACCGTACGAAATATAGCATTTTTGATGATTTGTGGCGGTAATGGGGGTATGGGAACATTTTTTCCCTAAAACCATCTCGTACTCGAAACAAATCGTCTGCCAAAATTGTATCTCAATTAAGCTTAAACCCAGCGAAAAGTGGGTGTTACTAAAGTGGGACACTAACATTTTTAGTACAGTTACCAAGAGTAATCCTATGCACTAAATTAAAAATTTTTAATTTAATACGACATAAACCGTCTTCACGCTTATCTCCCGAAAAGTGGGCGTAACTAAAGTGGTACACCTCCATTTTTAGTATAGTTGCCAAAAGTAATCGTGCGAACTAAATTACCAAAGTTTAGTCTTATACTACATTAACATTGGGCCAAATTGACTCATTTAGCCCATTCAGCCAAATGAGAAACGAAGTCGTTTCATTTCCCATACAAATTCTCAGTTGCAATTCAACTCATTTAAAAGAAAGGAATGAGGTTGGATTCGTTCTAAAAACTTATTACAAGCTATTTCGAACTAACAAACTATAAACAAAGGAAACCGTCAAACAAAAAATCATTTTATGCTTGTGAATCATCATTAATATCAACCAGTAAAAACAAAACAAAGGACGAGTTGTCAAATTAAATCAGATACTTTCGCAAAAAAACCAATGTAAGCACTTTTAAATGACTGATTCCAAATGAGTTGTTTGACCCAATTTAAACATAGTATTATGCGACTAAAACCGTTTGAAATATAGCATTTTCATTGATTTTTGTGGGTTAAAGGGGGCGGTTAAATCCATTTTTAGTTAAAATTACCAAATTTTAGTCTTGTACGACCGAAACCGTCTGAAATATAGAATTTTTAGCATATATTAGAAGTGAAATGTAGGAGTGGCAAATATCACAATTAAGTTAAAATAACAAATCGTTTGGTACCTATATCATCTTAATCGGTTCAGTGGTTCTAGCGTGATTGTTAAACATCCGTGCAGTGTCAACGCTTTTAATAGTATAGACAGATAATAGATAGTGTAGATATATAGACTAACACAATCTCAAATCGGGAAAAGCTAGCTGGCAAACATAATTTATGCCTCTATCTGAATTCTGGCAACTCCCCTCAAAACATTTGCAAAGAAAATTAATCAACAATGTATGACAGCAAGAATCTCACTGAAAGCAAATTTCATTTAGGTTGTGGCTTGAGAGCAATGCACTCTTTTTCCGCCTTTGCTTGAACTCTAAGTGTGCTTTTCTTTGTTATTTGCATTAATTTTCTTGATTTCTTTTCATCCATTCCGACAGTTCGACCGAGCTCACTCTCAAGTGCCACAACCTTATAAATGAACCTTGACTGAAAGCAACTCCACAACATGGCAGCCGTGTTATATTAAGAGAAGCCCTTCCGACAAAGAGTGGAACCCTTGTTTGCTGTTGTATTGTGATGCTTGTGGAATGTAAGCATCAAATAAAATACGTGAATTTTGTAATAATTAAAGAATAGACCTTTCGAAAAACTTAGTAAGCTTTGACACTGGAAATTATCATAGGAATTGAATAATCAAAGAATGGTCAAAATTATCAAATTGTAACAAAAGAACTTATAAAGAATTATCAAAAAAATAATCGGTTTAGCGGTTACCGAGCTTGGGTGGTTTAAAATTTCGTGACTCTCCTTTTATATAATAGTATAGATATAGATGTACTATATCCCGATAATATTTTCCCTCAGGAATCTATTTTCGTTTCATACAAAATCATCTTGTTTTATTTAACACGAATAAAAAGTCTTTGAAAAATTAATAATTTTCTATCATCATGTTTCAAAATAAGTAGTTTTGGGTTGTACATTGTTCCAATATTTTTAGATTAAAGATTTAACTAATGGATTTCCTGACACCACATCTAGCAGTACTTTCTTAGCAATACCTATTAACTAATGCGCACCATTTATAATAAATTGTACATTCATTCTCATATGCAAGTTTTTGTTCCAGCTTAAAAATATTTGTTTTTTAATTATTCGTCTGCATTTTTACATGTCCGTCTATTTACCTGTATTCCACATTATCCGTCTGTCGGTATGTTTGATTTTGACAGCGCGTCCACTACACATTTATCTTATTTTGCAATATAAATCAGAGCACAAAAAAAAAATCATCTAAAGTCTTATAATTCTGCAAAAATCGCTTTATTGTGTAAGGTAGATGTCATCAGTTGTTGCGGCCACACCTGAACAAATGGAATTCAGAATTGTGTACAGATGTTGGAGGCCTCGCAGTTATATTGTATTTAAGAAATACTGCGTTACGCCATGTGTCCATTTACCACTGGGATGTTTTCAATATGCTCTTTAAAGTGTTCATTAATACATACTCAATATAGGAGAGTATAAATATGCAAAGCTACCCGACACCGCAATAGAAACAATAAGAAACTCTATAGCAGAGGAAAAGAGAGATTAAGCTTAATGCTGCTTGTGTGTCTAACAATTTAATGAAGCAATGATTTTTATGTTTGGTTTTTTTGGCTACATTATAAATTTAAATTTTAGTAACTTTTAAGAGTTTTAAAAAAAATAAAATAAAGGATGCAAGATTTTAAGTTAAGCATGTAGCTCTGTATTAGTGAAACAATTATTAAAATCGGTTCAGTAGTAGTTAACAACGAATATATTGAATTAAAAAATGAAATTAAATACAAAAATTTAATGTGATAAATATACATACTTAAAATTAAATTTAAATTAATATATTTTAATTAGACAAATTGACTTAAAATATTTTCCCTTATCTGTGGTGCCACATTATAATTGTTAGAAATAACTTCCACACCTTCAGTTTCAGGTAGTTCTTCTTGGTATTCCGGTTCATCACTACATTTATAATTCGACATGCCTGTACTAATGAATAATGTAGTCCCCGAGCACCTAATAGACAACGAAATCTATTCTTTAGGACACCGATGGTTCTCTCAACTACACTTCTCGCTTTGCTGTGTTTTTTGTTGAATGTACTTTTGGGACTGCCTTCCTCTGGAGACCGAAATGGTGTTATGAGCCATGGCTGTAAAGCAGTGTCGGGCAGCTTTGCACACCTATACCTTCTCATCTTGAGTATGTATTTATAAGCGCTTTAAAGCTCACACTGAAAAAAAAAACTATTGCAAAAGCGCTTTTTGCAAAAATCATATGAGGTGATTTTTTGTGCTCTGATTTATATTGGAAAATTAAATAAATAAGTAGTGAACGTACTGTCAAAAGAAAGCAGACCGACAGACGGATAATGTGAAATACAGACAAGCAGACGGAAATGTAAAAAGGCAAGCTAATAGTGAAAAAACTCTTTTATTGTGCTTATGTTGCTTATTGTGTTTTGCCAAAGATAAACTGACAACGTAAGATGCTTTCACTTTACGTACTTGGAACTGATCACAATATGATATGAAATATGGACATGCCACTTTTAAATCATTAATAAATTTCTCCGTCGCATGCCACAATTACCTCATATTGGATATGCAAATTATCGTTATGCCTCTTTATACAGAATTTTTTAAATTTTACCTCTTTATGACATACCGTGCCGCTTTTTTCTAACTGCTTTATTCTGTATAACGAAAATGCACACCAACGACAAGCAAGACACGAGAAGCAATAGAATTTCGTATAGAAAAAAGTATTGCTTCTCGTGTCTTGCTTGTCGTTGGTGTGCTGCTTCGTGATACAGATTAATGCAGTAAATATAAAATTTTGCTCATTCATACTGTAACGAACTTCCGTTTTCCGGATTTTTACAGCTGGGGTATACTCGCCGGTGTCCAGCGTTCGTTGCAGAAAATTTGTAAATAAAGACCTTTTTGCTTTGTTTTCTTTAATATTTCCTCAGTTTATTCACAATTCAAAATTTGAGCCACTCTAGTAGCTTACAGACAATATTGTATAGGACTTTACACACACACAATTATTCAGCGACGTTTTAGCCTTGACACTCTGGCGATTTGGGATGCCTTCGAGAAGATGACGTGACGGAGACTTGTCCGGAGACCGCGCTTCCTGCGCGGTAGGGGTTGTCGACGTTACGTGGTACTTTCTGGAATTGTGTCGTAGTGGGACTTGTCAATGTTGAGCGGCAAGTGGTCACACGTAGGACGTTTGTTACGATCGGATAGTGGAACGTGTAGCTTTCGTTTAGCCTGGGATATTGTCCGCTGAGTGGTGTTACCTCGGTGGCTATGATCAAATATGGTTTGCTACTCTTTCACCTAATTTACTAGCTCTGTGCAAAATGCGATACGAAGAGTAAAATAAAAATATTACCGTTAGAAGGAAGCTTAACTAACGTAATATGTCTACGGCCGTGTTTACGTCCATGTTTACGGCACTAAGAGTGAAGCAAAATATTAACGTTAGAAGCAGGCTTGACCAACGTAATATGTCTACGGCTATGTTTACGGCACTAAGAGTGAAGCAAAAATATTAACGTTAGAAGGAGGCTTTACCAACGTAATATGTCTACGGCTATGTTTACTGCACTAAGAATGAAGCAAAAGATTAACGTTAGAAGGAGGCTTGACCAACGCAATATGTCTACGGCTATGTTTACGGCACTGAGAGGGAATCAAAATATTAACGTTAGAAGGAGGCTTGACCAACGTAATATGTCTACAGTAAATTATTCCAACAAGTAACACTCACCACTTCCCAGACACGTTTTGTTGAACGTCCGATTCCTTTGACTGCACGATGATTAATCCGGTGTCACAGCTTATGTGTGTCCAATCACTTTGACTGCACGATGACTACTGCGATTTCTATAGGTCTAACCATTTTGACTGCTCGATTACTACTGTGATTTCTATAGGTCCAACCACGTTGACCTTCTGAAACCTTCGACTGCACGCGAAACAAGAGAATACTGCACATCCTATACCTTAAACTTCACGCTGAACAAAAGACTGAGTTCATGCCACGACTCGCCTTTTATTGCCTTGCTCGTAGCTGCTTGCCGCACTATGACGTTAAAACCTGTTCTCGCTCTCACTGTTTCGTGTTGTTGTGTATGTATTGTCTTGCTGGTAGTTGCATGTGGCGTGATATTAAAACCTGTTTGGCTGCTACTAGTTTGTGTTGCTATGCCAGAGTGATCTAGGTACCAGCTGCCTGTGGCGTGATGACGCTAAAACTGGTACTGTTTTTGTCTTCTGTTGCTATGTGCGTATCGTCTCGGTAGCGGCTTCATGTGGCGTGATGATAAAACCTTTTTGTGTTTCTATGCCAGAGTGATCTCGGTATCAACTACATGTGGCGTGATGATTGTGTGTGTGTAAGTTATTTATTTAATAATTTAGGCAAATATATACCAGAACAGTTCACAATAATTTCAAGTTATTTTATTATTTCAATAAATGTTTTTATGTATGTGTATAATGTTTTATTTAATAAAAAGGCAAATAAATAAAAAGCATTCACAATGAATTGAAAGAATGAATAGAAGATATTTTATAATTTTATAAGTGTGCATATGTGCAATTTAAGTATAATAAATGAAAAAGAATTCACAATAAATTTAAGCAATGAATAAAAGTTTTGCTTTGATTTTAACAAATGTGCATATAATGCGTATAATATTTTAAGTAAAAATTAGGCAAATGAATAATAAAATAATTCAGGCAATAAATTAGTGCTAGTTTATAGTTTCAAAAATTTAAAGAAAATATTTTCAGGATGTAATGAAATTTTCAGTGTAAAATTTAGTCATTACAATACTTCCAAAAATGTTTTATACATAAAATTTTATGCAGTGTAATCTTACGTAATATCTGTGTTGATAAGCAATAACAGCTTAAGTCTAATTTTAAAGTTTTGAGAAATGTTGCTTCAAAGTTTTTAATCACCATGTAAGTTATATGAAAGGTTCTTTTGATTTTGCGTCATATCTTTGGCTAAGGTCATGCTAGAAGTTCCAGATTTTGTGTGTTCATAATGATATATGCGTGGAACACATCTACATCAATAACTCAGTTCTGGTTGACATAAGCTATTATTGCTTTTCGACACAGAATAATATAATATATTCAAGGAACACGCAAGCGCAGGTTTTATCTGCTTGACGTTCGCTTGAACACTGAAGCTTTGATCATTCCGTATGTAAGATGAATACATATTTTACTGTACAAATACAATCTCAAGTGTGCAAAGCTGCCCGAAACTGCTCTAAAGTGTGCCCTGCTACACTGTGCTCTGATATTACCGAGAATACAAGAATTTCTTTCTCCATCCAAAAATTTTTGGTGGAAATATGCTCTTGCGCTGCTTAAATTCCATATGTGGGAGTCGTGGTTGCATCCAGGATACCTAGAATCTACGTACCGAATGCGCAGCTCGTGATCGCAAATCTTGAAAAACAAGATAGATTTATATTTTTTTGAAAGACTAAAAATTAGTAGTATATAATCAAAAGTATTCGATTGGTATAAGCTTATTATCATAATGTTTACCGAGAATGCACCTAGAAATAATAGTGTAAATTCAGCCAGATTTAAAGTTATAATTTTTAACATTAAGTTCATGTTTAACTTTTATTCGAAATATTTTTTCAACATGATAATTTGTGAATATTATTTACTATTGTGTTGATTTTCTATGATTTAAATATAAATGCTAAATGTTTGATAATTTAAATCATACTTTATTGTTCTAACCTGACCTAAAGTTCAATAAACGATTTTAAACTATCAAACAACTAGAATTTGTATTTAAAATCAAGTATGATTTGAACTATCAAACATTTAGAATTTGTATTTAAATCATAGAAAACAACAGAATAAATAACAAGGTCATATAGAAAACTTGAATCAAATGGTAGAGCACTACCAAAACAGAAACAGCCTGAAATTATGTCACCAAAATCTAAAACAACTTCAGTAACCATGCTTTGTTAGTGGAAGACTTCCAACATATTGTTGGACTCCATAATAATAACATAAGCATAAAATCTAAAGTAAAGCAAAAATACAACAACAAACAGGAAAATATGAAAGGGAAAAAAACTGAGAAATTGACACTTAAAATCTCACCGTCTCTGTGGTGTAGAGCGCTAATGCGCTTGCACGGCGTATCACAAAGATTTCTGATGAAGCCTGTAGCAGGGCCGAAATTGCAATAAAATCAGCTAGTGATGTTTTCCTTTTCATATTGAAAAAGTTGTTGTTTCCTTGGAAAAATTCGTTGGAACAATTAATTGTTCTAACCTGACCTAAAGCTCAATAAATTATTATAAACTATTAAACAACTAGAATTTGTATTTAAAATTAAGTATGATTTAAACTAGCAAACATTTAGAACTCGTATTTAAATCATAGAAAATAAACATAATTAATAACAAGGTCATATAGAAAACTTTAATATTATTTACTATTTCATAATTTGTTAATATATTTCAGTTTTCTATGAAAAATATTGAAGTAAATTAAGCATTACTCATGCTGAAACAGTAATGCGAGCCATACACAATACAATCCAATCGTCAACTGAGTCGGTTGTTCCTCAAATCAAAGTGTGTATGGCATTGTTAATTGATCAGTTTGGCTGTTGTCGAGTTGGTTGATGAAAAATCAAAAGATTTTAATTTTTATAAATTTTTGTGGCAAGTCTTTCAATTCGATTGTGCTATATATGGTCAAATCGTTTGATTAGCTGTCAACATACATATTTTTAGCTGTCGTTTATGAAGAAAATTTTAGAAATGTTTCTAAACTAATAATATATATTTGACAGTTGAAAGAAAATCTTTCAATTAAGTTTATACAGTGTTTGGCCGAGAATCATTTCAATTGAAAGACTCAATTGGCAATTGGATTGTATTGTTATGTCTCGCATAACTACAAACATTTTTTCAGTGTTTATCCTATTTACTACTAGTTTTTCCTCTATAGTGGAAAATAAAATTTCAGATAGTTATTTTGTAAGTGAGAGGAAGTTGTTGTAGTGTTATTGTTGATTTTTTGTTTTTCAAAAAGTTTTAAAAAATGGAAATGAAGAATTTTGATAATATACCCTTATCTTTAAATTTTATTAAAAAATATCTTAAAATTTACCACGTTAACATTACATGACGTTAAGACTATAAAATCCTTTTTGATTAAAATACAAAAACTTTTCCATTGCTGGTGAAATTAGCTTTACATGTGTCCCATCGACACACAGTACTACTCTTGGAAATCTACATTTGGAATAAAATGCCATTTTTGCTTTACGTTTTTTGTCTTCTGTCATTTCCAATTTTATCCATTTAGGGCATAGTTTTTCCTCTAAAATCTTTAAAACTTTTGATAAAGTTTTTGACACAGGCGGTTGTGCCATCTCCACGCCATGATCCTTCAAAACTCCATGTTGGTAGCCACCTTCTGCTAAAAATCTCATTAATGCCATTAACTGCGATGTAGGTGTTAATGCTGAACAGTTACGACTGACAGGAAGCTCATCTTCCAAAATGCTTAAAACAAGCCTGAACGCAGGTTTATTTAAGCGAAAATTTTTTAAACCTACGAATTTAAAAAGAGAAATTAAAAAAGTGGCGACTGCACAACAAACATGTGGCGACCGTAGCCTAGTGGGTAGAGTGTGTGTGGCCCCTAAGTTAAAGAACCGCGGTAGCCCGGGGTCAATTCCAGCTCAGACAGAAAAGTTTTTCAATTGAATTAATTTTTTTGTTCGGTAGTCACCTCTCTGCAGACAATGGCAAACCTCAGAGAGTAAAAATCTCCATGTAAAGCTTCTTGAGAACATAAGCCGTTCGGAGTCGGCATAAAAACACGTATGTGTTTTTGAAAAAAAAAAAACGAAGGCTTCCGCCATCAGTTGCGTGGTTGCTGCTGGTAGTTTTCCATCTACCAAGTCGACCACTTATAAGATCTGTGAAGCGTATAAAACTTACATTTCGTTATCCATTTTAAAAGGATCACTGTAGTTTCTCAATATTTTTCGCCGAACTTTTAAAGCTTTTTTATGAAGCATATTCTCCTCATGCTGTGCAAAAACTTAAATTGCAATGGAATTCATTCTAAAACACTATTTATTAAACACTTTAATTAATCACTTCTTTAAAAGTTTCTTGACTTCTTTCAAAAACAGCAGTTTTCAAATTTTCGCAATTAAATTTCAATGAGGCAACACTCCGCTTCGTTTTTTTCGGAACCTAGCATAGCAAATTTTTCGAATTCGTAGCGTAGTCTTACCTTCGTAGACTTATTACGACGGATCCTGGAATAGGGCTGAATATAATATTTTTTTCTAGGGTCCTGTTCGCTGAAGCTTGTTTGCATTCGGCTTAATATCAATGTGCGATTAATTCTTTTTTCATAAACTTCGCAGTTTTTCGTTACTACTCGTAACTTTTAAAAATAAAATTGAGTCCGATACTCGTGTCTCTTGTGCCTGAGTAGTTGGGTACGGACACAAATTTACTATAATTACAGAAATAAACTATAATTGGTTCTATGTGCCCAGTTCAGTACATAAAGTACTAGCACATATTATACAATTTTTCGACTTGCCAATTGGCAATTGATTTTTTTTTTAATTTTTATTTAAATGCGCAAAGTTGTTATTTTCACATTGTCTGAAGAAGCTTTAGAAGCAAGACATAAAGACAATCGGAAAATTGGCTTATCGCATACTAAGAAGTCATCGCGAATTAACACAAATAATAGCTTGATCTCTTACTCGCTCATGTCTTCGGAGCCGCTTATTTTAACAAATAGAAAAATAAAAAAACATCGATGAAGAAATTCTTCAATTCATTAAACACGAAAAAAATAATGACTAAGAATAAATAAATAAATATTCATGTTTCGAAATTTCGTCTTCCAAAGAAAATTCTATAGTTGAAGTGATTAATGTAGTTTTTTTTATAAATTTAATATTAAATATAATAACTAATCTTTTATTATAGTTTAATCCAATAAAAAAGTAATTTTTAAAATTAAATATTAAAATAATATCTTTAAATATAATGATGGAATTCCCAAAGGTGTATATTTTTCGAGCTATTCGTTATTTGTGCTGCTCACATTATAATAATTCGCAATGATCACATTACAATAATTCACAATGTTGAACAGCAATGTGGGTAATAATGTGAATTACAATAATGTGAACAGATCTAATAACGAATAGCATGGAAAATATCAACGTTTGTGAATTCCATAAATGTGAACATCAAAATAAAAATTTGTTTAATTATTAATAGTTTTCTCATAAAGGAGCAATATTTTAATTTGTTATAAAACTATTGTGAATGGTAAATATTTTCTGAAAAAAATCAAAGAAAATTGTAAAAAACTTAAAACATTTTCTTAAATTAAATTCTATTTTAAAAACGATTTTTTGCAAAATTAAAAGGCTTACAATAAATATAATTTAACTTTCATTGTGAAAAAATGGTATACACAATTTTCAGTTTTTAAAGAAAAATTAAAAAACTTATTTTTGAGTGACGCCACTTTTTTTATTTGTTAAAAAAATGCGGAAAATTTTTTAATTTGGCATTATAACATTAGATTTTTTAAAATTCTGGTAAATAGAAAGGTTAAAAAATCATATTTCTATGTAAAAAACTAAATTGATAGTATCGAATGTATAGTGTCATCTTCGGATATATAGCATTATAGGGTTAAGATCTTGAAAAAACGAACCGAACCTAGATGCTGTTATCAAGATTTTGCAAAATAAGTTGTAAAGCCCAATCCGAGTTTTTTGTGTTTGAATCCGGAATTAAAAAAATATTAAAATTTAGTAAGGAATTGTCTTCGACTTTACCGAAGTTAAAATACCCCCGCGGCCTTATTTTATTCGAAGTCTTGAATGTTGTATTATTTTGATGACGTCACTGTTTTAAGGCGTGGTTTTTATCCAAATATTTTACATTTGAAACTCAGATTCCTTTTTATTTACTAAAGCTTATGTGCACAATATCAAGTTTAAACATTTACTTTTAAAGGTTTTACTATTATGATGACGTCAATTTGTATGAGAGGTTGGCTGAATTTTCTCTTTTTTACCAATTTCCTAGCATCTAATGTATAGTTCAAACTTATGTGCAAAATTTTAAGCCTATGTATTTAATTTTGTGGAATTTAAGGAGATTTTTCAGTTTTCATAAAGCCACTTTGTATGGGAGGTGGACGTGATTTTCATTCGATATAAGGTACTATTACAGTGTGTAAAAAATTCAAAATCAATGTTTTGTTTTCGTTAGAATATGGTTTTTAAGGTCTTAATAATACGTATTAAACCTCTGCACGAGTGCGCTTGAAATACATTTCAGAACACTGATTTGTGGAGCAAGCGTTGGTTATGTTCAGCTTTCATTAATTAGAACAAACGTTACAACAGAGAGCACTCGTCGCGTGAGTAGAACAAAAACAAAAGAAAACCGGATCAATGTTATGCTTGAGTCGACAGAGAAGAGCGCAGCAGAACGATATGACTTGAATGTTATGTGATCAACAGCAGAACGCTTGGAGTTATGATGTGTTGTTTAGGTTTAATAGTTTCTGCATTTCCTTTTGAAATAAAAATCATCTAAAACACAAAAAAAAGGGATTTTCTTATTATTTATTGAAATTATAATAAGAGATTTTTTGATTATTTAAATTAATTTATTTTTTTTTAATTTTTTACAATATTTAATTCAATAAAAATTATTAAAGAATTAAAAATAAATATATGTTTTAAGTAACAACAAAAAATTAATTAAATTTTATTGTGTTGTTTATGAGGATATTTTCTTGTTTTTACTTTTACTATTGCTGGTGGTTTTGTTGATTATTGTTGCTTGCATTCTTATGATGTTGGATTGTTGTTTTTTCTGTTGATGATTATAATGATGATTAATTTGTAAATATGATTACTAGTAATGATGTGATTACGTTTGTTGTTGGCGTTGTTGTTTATGGTAGTATTTGTGTTGTTGTTGGTCTATTGCGATGACGTTTATGTTTTTCATCGTTATTATTTTGTGGTAGATCTTAGTAAAACTGAATGATCTACTAGAAAAATGTGATTTCGGAGGGTATTTTTTCAATAATTTCAAATCTAATTTTGTAGAAATATTTAAGGTAATTGAAAAATAACGCCAGTATTTTATGCCAGGGCCGTAGTCAGGATTTACCCATGGGAGGGGGCCTTGATGAAATTTTTATTCAAAATTATAATATAAGGGACAATTATTTGTTTCATTTAAATTTTACGTTAAGTGTTTTAAATAAAATCAAAATAAATATTCAGATATGTTTAGATAAATAAAACTAGTCTACAAATTTCGTATCCAGTAAACCCATTCGTATTTCTATATGTACGTTTAACCCTGGTTTCAAATCTGTACTCAGTTTCCTCCTATATTGTAACATTTTCAATTTACAGGGTGTTTAACGTTTTTGGCACGTGTTTAGTATAATTGATCTAGAATCTGAACTACTCACCATAAAATAAAAAATATCATTTTGTATTTTAGAAAAAATATCTATATAATATATAGATTTATATATTTTGAGATTATATATAATATGTTTTGAGATTATCCAACGAAATATCAAAAAATTTTGTATCTTTTGTTTTAGCGGAGTTGTAATCGTCCAAAGTTAGAATTTGGAAAAAACTGTTGATTATTTGTATTTTTAAATGAAAAAAAGACATTTTAAATTTGGACTATTACAGCTCCGCTAAAACCAAAGATACGAAATTTGTTGATATTTTGTTGGATAATATCAAAATTTTTGCTCCGCTACCGCACATGACATGATAGTGTTGATGTATGGATTGAAAAGCTGATATTTTTTCTAAAATACAAAATTATATTTTTTATTTTATGGTGAGTAGTTAAGATTATAGATCAATAAAACTTAACACTTTCCATAAGCGTAAAATACCCTGCATATTGAAAATTTTACAATATAGGAGGAAACTTAGTACAGATTTGAAACCAGCGTTGAAAGTACATATAGGAATGATATTGGAAACGAAATTTGTAGACTTGTATTATTTATCCAATAATAAATTGACAATTCTTGACACCAGTGACATTGAGTTCATTTGTGTTGCAGTTAAATTAAATAATAGTATTATTTCTGTTACCTGCTCTTACATTCCTCCTAAATGTGACTTAACAATGTATTTAAAACACTTACACGCCATCGAAAAAGTTCATAATTTGTTAAAAAATAAAGACGTTCTTATTGTGCTGGGTGATTTTAACCTACCTTTTGTGACTTGGAGATCGTCTGACGATTCTTCATTTCTTACTCCTGTTTCCAATAGTGATTAGATAAATGACTTCTTAGATAAGCTGTCTGATCTGTGTCTTCAACAAGTCAATGATATTTTAAATATAAACCACAGAACCCTAGACCTTGTATTTGTAGATAGATGCACTACTGTTAATCTCCATTGTTCGAATCCCGTATCTCTTCCAGAAGATGTACATCATCCAACTCTTGAAATAACAGTTTTACTCCCCCACGAAAAAGAAGATAAAGTAACTTCTGATGCGCGAAATAAAAAAGTTTATAATTTTAAGAAAACGGACTATGAAAAACTTAATTCCTTACTTTCGCAGACTGATTGGTCTCCAATTTTAACTAGCGGAACATCATATTTATATTATGACGTCGAATCTTCTGTACAGTTTTTCAATGATACTCTGCAAAGGTGTTTCTTATTGTCCGTCCCAAAAAAAGGTGTTTCTCCAATCCTTTAAATCCACCCTGGCTAACAAATGATCTAAAGGCACTTAAAAATTTAAAAAATCGTTTATTTAAAAAATATAAAATATCTGGTTCTAGTTTAGACTTTGCTTCCTTTTCTTCTTGTCGTTATAGATATCAACTATTAAATAAACAATGCTTTTCTGCTTATATAATTAACATAAAATCTCAATTTAAAGATGATCCAAAACTTTTTTATAGTTTGGTTAACTCAAAACGTAAAGCCTCCAGCTTTCCACCCCTTATGAAATTCAATCAGGAAGAATCATCTTGTGACAATGTTATTTCTAACATGCTTGCAAACTTCTTTAAATCAAGTTACTCCGATATACCATTTAACACTAGCACTGTGTATCCTTTTCTCCCACCAGTAAACTCTTTTGAAACTCCTGTAATAAACCCAAATATTGTTATGTGTTATCTTTGACAAGTAAAATCCTCTTTTATGACCGGCCCTAATGAAATTCCGAGCTGTATTTTAAAGCAATGTGCTACAAACCTGTGTACTCCTCTAGCAAACACTTTTAATATTTCCTTGCATAGTGGTTATTTTCCTATTATATGGAAGGATTCTTATATAATACCCCTTCATAAATTTGGCTCCAAGATAGATGTGTCTAACTATCGAGGTATTGAAAAATTAAGTGCAATCCCTAAGTTATTTGAGAAAATCATAACTGATCAATTAACCCACTCCGTGTCTTCCACCATTTCTGTCTTTTAACATGGTTTTCTGAAGGGTAAGTCCACTACAACAAACCTCTTAGAGTTTACTACGCGTGTTATAAATAATGGTTTTACTTTGGGACTGCAGACTGACGTTATTTATACGGACTTTAGCAAAGCTTTCGACAGTGTTAATCATAATCTTCTTTTGAAAAAACTCCACCTTATTGGATTTCCTGTTACATTATTAAATTGGATAAATTCGTATTTATCTAGACGTACTCAAAAGGTTTTATATAAGAATTCTCTTTCAAAAAGTATTTCGGTCACTTCTGGCGTTCCACAGGGCTGTCATCTTGGACCGGTTTTGTTTTTACTATTCATTAATGATCTTCCTTCGGTAATAAAACACTGTAACGTCTTAATGTACGCTGACGACGTGAAACTTTTTCTTTGTTACAATCACCCGAAGAACGACATCTTTTACAATCTGATCTAAATAGGCTTGTGGACTGGTGTAGCTTAAATATATTAAATCTCAACTTTAAAAAATGTAAGCAAATGGCCGCATTCAGCGCAGACAACAGTTGGCAACTGTTGTGTAAAAATTCGCTGAATGGTGCAAATTTGGTAGCGCTAACTAAAACTGATAAAGTAGCGAACGCCTTTTAATCGAGCGAACAAATTCTATGCTACATGAACACAACTGTTTGCTTAGCTGTCAGATGCTGTTACTGACGCTGTTAAATCAATAAACGCAGAAAGAACGCAGCAAATTTAAGTGAGAAACCTTTGCAATTGAATTATATTTACATAAAAATTAAATTGAATCCAACTTCTGACGTGTAGAGTAGCAACACATTCAGAGAAAAACATCGTGAACTAAAGTAGCGCTACCATTACAGTTCACAACAGTTGTCTGCGCTGAATGCGGCCAATGACATTCCCGCGAAGATCTGCTAATAACATAAATAACACTATAAATAACACTAACTTAGAAATAGTTTCCAGTTTTCTCGGTCTTGGTGTTATTATGGATTCAAAACTTCGCTTCAATCTCGAGTTTATTATCTACTAAATTATTATATACCTCTCTCGTAAGGCCAATTCTTGAATATGCATCAGTTATATGGAACCCACAATATAATTTCTACATCGACGCCATAGAATCCGTTCAAAAACAGTTTTTACTTTTTGCTTTACGTCATAGTCGTTGGAACCCCAATATTATGCTTCCATCGTATGAAATACGCCTTAAAATTATTTTACTACCTTCCCTAAGAAGCAGAAGAATGATGCTTAATGTCATGTTTCTGTATAAATTACTTCGTGGCGAGATTAATTCGGAATATCTCATCTCAGCTCTAAATTTTAACATCCCAAGGAGAGGAACTAGACATTTTCTGTTTTTCAAGTTAAGTCAGTGCAGTTGTAATTACGCTCTTCATGAACCTTTACGATGTATGTGCAGTGATTTCAATGATAACTTCAACATGATTAATTTTTCTGATTCGGTAGACGTCTTAAAACGGAAAATTATATTGCATTTAAATATTGGGGGTTGGAATTAATTTTAAAGGTTTTTTTTCGGTTTTTGAGCATTTATTTAGAAACAACGGTACAATGTATATTATTCAAAGTATTGTCCATCGTTAGCTATAGCATTTTCCCATCTTTCTGGCAGCATATGGATTCCGCGCCGGAAGAACGATTCGTCTTTTGAGGCAATCCACGAATCGACCCATTTTTTGGTATCCTCGTAAGAAGTGAAGCGCTGCCCAGCCAAGCCATGCGTCATCGATCTGAATAGGTGGTAGTCGGAAGGGGCTATGTCTGGGCTATAAGGCGGGTGGGGTAGCACATCCCAATTCAGCGCCTCCAACGTTTCCTTGACGGTTCTTGCAACATGTGGCCGTGCGTTGTCATGTTGAAAAACCACTTTGTCGTGTCTTTTGGCATATTCCGGCCGTTTAACCTTTAATGCTCGCCTCAATTGCATCAATTGTTGTTGGTAGCGTTCCCCAGTGATGGTTTCGTTAGGTTTTAGCAGCTCATAGTACACGACACTCTTCTGATCCCACCAAATACACAGCATAAGCTTGGCGCCATGAATATACGGCTTGGCCCTCGATGTTGATGCATGGCCGGGTGGTCCCCACGATTTTTTTCGCTTAGGATTATCGTAATGGATCCACTTTTCATCGCCAGTGACAATACGATGCAAAAAACTCTTCCTTTTATGCCGTTGAAGCAGTTGTTCGCACATGCAAAATCGCCGTTCAACGTCTCTCGGCTTTAACTGGTACGGCACCCAATTTCCTTGCTTTTGAATCATTCCCATGGCCTTCAAGCGTTTTCCGACCGTTGATAAGTCGACTCCCAATGATTCTGACAATTCTTGAAGGGTTTGACACGGGTCTTCATCGAGCAAAGCCTCCAATTCCTCATCTTCAAACTTTTTCGGCTGGCCCGGACGCTCTTTGTCTTCCGTATCAAAATCACCACTTTTAAACCGACGGAACCAGTACTCACAAGTAGAAATCGATGGAGCATAGTCCCCGTAAGCCTCAGTAAGCGTGCGTTGTGCTTCAACCGGTTTTTTCTTCAAATGGAAGCACAAAAGTAAACCTTCCCGCAAATTGCGTTTTGTTGGAACGAAAGTCGACATGTTCACAGAGAAAAAAATATATGTTGTTTACACTTCAGTGGAATGACACATTCTGAAAAATGAAGCTTAGACAATGTGCTTTGAAATGAATATAGTCACAGGTGTGCCCGATGCGATCTATTGATAGTTACGCCATCTCTTAGAAAACCTTTAAAACTAATTCCAACCCCCAATAATTAAATCAATTTAACTTCATCCTATTATACCTAACGCAGTTTTATAACAATATAATATTGGTAATTGAGATTGTTCTGTTTCTCTTTTTTGTCTCGATATTATGTTTTATAAAGTAAGCACCATCAAATATGAATCGTTTTTAAAACTTACTTTTTAATTATTCAATAATTTAATTTTTAATCGAATTGAGATTTACGTGCTCACGTGGTTTCCTGATTTGAAATTAGACTGAACTCACACTATCACCTGGATTGGTGTGCCAGAGTATATCTCTTTCCCATACAAGTTTATGCCTGCGTTGGCCCAAATGCATATCCAACTAATTGGGATTTTGATTTGGCGGATATGAGATTTATCTCATTTCCACGTAGGTTCTTGGGTTGGACAATGGCCGCAAACCAGTTAAAATGAGTTTAGTGCTTTTGATTGTTTTTCGGGTACCTTAAATTGATAATTACTATTATTTAATTCGATGTTGCTTATTTATATAGAATCAAGTATACTTAAATACGCGTTTATATATATTAAATTTTTAAATTCCGCTGAAAAGCCAATTAATGTGCTTAGTGGAAAATTCTAATTGCCAATAGGGGTTATGTTTAGTACGTAGGTGCATTCTGTCTGTCCCGGCTGATTCGGGCAGATTTTAGAATGTGAATCGTGCATGCGTATACGTATCTTTGGAAGATTTCATACCTCCGGGCGAATCAAAAAAAAAAAAAACATATTTGAATATAAGTAGACTGCTATTTTTCGCTCGCAGCTGTATGTATATAAAGGTGCCTCGACTTGTATGGGGTAAAAAGTTATATTTTTACCCCTCTAAAAATGAACCTTAGTCTCTTTTATAATAATTCCCAAAAGATTTTAGTTGTTACGATAATCGCCAGCTAAGCCATTTTGCAAAAACCTCAAAAATTCATGTTTTCCGTAAATATATTGGCTGGTGCAATAGTTTTTGCAAACTTAAAGTAAAAATTGAATGAAACAAATAATTGCACCTATATTTTAATTATGAAAAAAAATTTCATCAAGACCCATTTTATTACCCATTGGTAAATCCTGACTACGGCCCTGGCATAAAATACTGGCGTTATTTTTCATGTGTACCTTAATTATTTCTAAAAAATTCGAGTTAAAATGATTAAAAAAATACCCTCCGAAATCACATAAAATAATACTTAAATTTGCAAAATACAACATAATATGCATTTAAAACTCTAAAATATGCGCTAAAAAAAGGTAAATTATGCAATAAAAAATATTTTTCTTATATTTTATTATCGGCTTAAAAAAAATTGCATTTAATTAAAAAAAAAAAAAAAAAACAATTAATTTTTAAATACATATAAAAATAAATTTATAAAAAAAAAAAACAAATAAAGTGCATTTAAAAGTACCTAATAATTCTAAGTTATCTTTTTCCGTATGTCGTATTAAATTTTAATGGTTGCAAATCAAAAAAAGCAAAATATGCAAAAACCACATGAATTTATTGTATAAAAAAATATACGCAATTAATATGCAAAAATAAGCATTTTTTGTAAAATATGCAAAACCATGGATTTATTGCAAAATATTTAAAAATATGCACTGGCTATTGAATGCCATTTAGAAGGAATTTTCATGATTCGCAAAGATAACTTAACCATTTGCGCTTTAAGATGCCCAGTAAAAACTTGCATTTGCATGAAATTCCTAGCCCTTAATCTCTTTGCCAATGTTCTTCTGCGTTAGGTGTGATCGATGCTTTTCTCGCTGTTATCAATCAATTTTGTTTTATAGAACGAATAGCATCGTGTTCTGGTAAAGCAAGCGGCGAACAAGTTCTGCTTTGAAGCCGACGAGTGCTCTGCACTGCTCGGTTCTTGTCGTTTAATGAATTGGTTATGTTCTGCTTGACTTAACAGAGTTATGTTAAGTTCTGAACTCGGCACTGTTGGCTCTACTGTTGTAGAAAAAACGAGTGCAGAGGTTTAATACTTATACAAAATTTTAGAAAAAAAATATCAAGTAGAAAAAAAGTTATAACACATATTATATTCGTATGTCGCGTGATATTCAAGAACCTTTAAATCTTTAGTCGCGTTTTTCTCGAAACAAAGTTTTTCGAATCGGGTTCCTAAGATAGCTGGAGTTCTACATGATCGATTTCGATGAATCTTGATTCATTGTGATCCTTATAGACTCTGTTAAGCACTAGACCTATAAAAAGCCAAAAAACTTAATTTTTTTTGTGTGGCTGAAAGCTTCGGCAAAAAAGGGGGTTTTTGTAAATTTTTTTTCAACGCTTTCCATTTTTTTTTTTTATTTGCGTATGTTGAGTTTTCAACTACAATCCTCCTTAACTCAAGCATGCACTTTGATTTTTTACTTTCAGACGCTTTGTAAATACTGTAGACGAGAAGCCAATTGCAACAATTTTTAACACTCACTAACTTCAACGTCCTGTAAAAAATTATCAATAACTACAAAGACAAAAATTTTTTTTTATTTTCTCATGAATACTTCTTCATTATGTAAAAAATTTGAATCATTAAAATTAATAATACTAGGTAAAAACAATTCATAAAAAAATGTGTTATTTTTATAGCTACACACTATAACAGTACCTTAGCAAATTTAATACCATAAAATTAATATTAAGAGTTTTTCCAACATCCACTTGTAGTTTAAAACATCACATCTATGTGGCGTATAATGAAGAAAGTGATCGGAAAACGCATTGTTGACATTCTCATGTTTGCATTCAACGCCATCTAGTTTTCAAATAGTTTTCATTAGCAGAAAATCAAAATCCAAATCCAGATTTGGATGTTGGAAAAAACGCAGCTAATGTGACATACCATTTTATTAAGAAAATTTTTGAACTTTTTTTTATCCTTGACTTTTTTTATGATTATAAAAATGAAACAAAATTAAACATTAAAGGCCTCTATCCAGCTTTCAAGTAATTACTTAAGAAATATTTTAATATATTTTTCAAGTAGAAAAAATAGTATGAAACTAAATTTGACATCTAACAAATATAAAATAATTTATTTTTATTTTGCAAGAATATTTTTTCAAAAAATATGAAATCAGCCGTTAACTGATGGTTGGGATGGTTGGTTTATTTAAATGGTGATCAGAGATTCGCATGAGAAAATTCATAGTTTTAGTCATTCGAATTTTTTAATTAATTAGTGTCATAAATATTTCTCCAACTCCAACACTAAAAACACAGATACGATGACAAACACTAGACTTACAAAAAACACTACTTACTACTACGAAAACACATTTTACAACACTTGACAACGAACCGAAAAACACGATAACAAAGAAAACAATAAGAAGAACACAGTCGAAAAGCGTAGCTCAAGTGAACGAACGGTAAATTTAAAATCAAAAATTAAAACTTAATAAATCATATTGCAATTATTTATTTTATTGAAAATAAAACACCTGACCATATTCAGAAGTGGCATAGATCCTTACGCGCTAAATAAAAATGATGAATTTCGCGAGTTTAAAAGTTCAAGAACTTAAAAATCAATTACGTCAGCTTGATTTGACTTGCTCGTGAAACAAGGCTAAGTTGGTTGAAAGGCTCGAGGAGCATTTCCAAAACGAGCGCTTCACAAGTGCACAGTGCGGAAGTATGCAGCAACGTATAGATTTGCTAGAAAAAAACAATCACGTTGCAAATTGTGCAACGTGAACGTAAAAATAACGGGACGACGCCGTTAAGTCAGTCCTCACTTCTTCGCGAAAGTTCTTGTGGTCAACGTTGACACAAGCGAAATCGAACATTTTTCACATAATGTGGTGGTACAATAAATCGACGTGTTCTAGAGGAATCGTTGCAATATCAAATAATCCTCTAACGTCTGTACAAAACGTTTCTTCTTCTTCGACTATCTTCGCAATACCAACGAACTAGATGCGACGAAGCCAGCCAATTCTGGGTGGCAACACAAACTCAGTTTTTGTTTGCCAAAATGGTGTGCCTGTACTAGGGATGTGCAAGTCGAAGTCGAAAGTCGACTTTTGCTTGATAATTTTCGATTTTTGGCAATCGACTTTCTGATATTGAAAAAAGTCGAAAGTCGACTTTTACTTTCGACTTTTTTCATTTTATGCGAAACAAAAACCTTAACGCTAATCTGATAACTGTCTTCTCTAAACTAATAAACTAAATAGCTGTTTAACAACAAAGAAAGCTGCGTTGGCAACTCTTGTTTCGATAAATGTAAAATAGTGGTCGGCAAAATTAAAAAAAGAGACTGTAAGTGGAAGTGAAAGCAATTTTGTATCATCTGATTACGTTCCACGCGTAACAAAATTTTTAATGAAACTGTCACTATTTGAAAAGCAGGTGACAATTCTTATCAAAATTTATTATTTTTTATTTTGTTTTATTTTGTTTATTTTATTATTTTGTTTTGAAAAAAAAAAAACATTACAGCAAACACATAGAAATATCAAGAATACTGGGTAACAATTGTTACTTAGCCAGAATAGGGATGTTAATACAAATATATATATATTCATAATATTCAAACTACGCTCAAATAGATTAATTTTTTATTATAGAAAACAGAGGAATGTTCTGATTTAAGTTAAATTGGCAAGAATTTAAAACGAGTGCTTGCCATTGAAATCACAAAAAAAATTTACAAATTGAATAGGTAAAACCATACGCTTCTTTAACACATCTAGATCCTAGGTTCAAAAAGCACGCATTTCAAAATATCTTCTCAAGCAATCTTACACCTTGGCAAGCAGCAGTACATAAATAATTACTGCAAAATTGATCTTGTGAATGCCGAGATGAGACAAGCAAGAATTTGAAATGAAGAAGTTGTAATAGCGGCATCGATATCTAATAATCAAGAATCCGATAACAGTGACATATTATGTTTTTTGGATGAGGAGGTTAAAACAAATATGAACTCTACAACTGATGAAATTGAAGGGGTGCCCACTCAGCTGCGCCTTTATCTGGCTCGCTCAGCTGTTGATCGAAAACTTAAAAATCCGCTTGCAAAAAAAAAATTATCAATTGTTGCAACTTCGGTGCCATCCGAAAGGTTATTTTATCATGCTGGTCTCATAGCGAACCAATTGCGAAGCAGGCTTTCGCCAGAACATCTTAAAATGTTGATTTTTCTACGTTCAGTTGGTTAAGACAAGTTCCTTTAATTGTGCATTCACTTGTGCACAAATATATCGAGCCCTAAACGCCGAATTAACGTAAGCGCCACTTTTTCGAAATTAATTTTTAAATAGCAAAATGCTTCTCTTGTAAAATTTCTTTTATAACGCTTACGTTAATTCGGCGGTTAGGCCTTGATATTCAGCCCAATTATGAATAATTTTTAATGGGGAATCGAAAAAGAGAGTTTTCATTTTTCAGATAGCAGATAGAGACGTAAAATTTTTTGTTTTTACTTTCATAAATATTGACGGTTGATGAAGAAATTTGCATTAAAAATTTCCAAAATGTTCTTAAACTTTATCTTGAAAATTAACTCTCCTTTTTCCGATTACCCGGAAAAAAATTATTCATAAGAAGTCTGATTATCTATATAAGAGTCTAAAATTGCAATATTTTTTTTTTGCATTTTATTTATTTACTGAAATACCATGTTTTTGTTTATTTTTAACAATAAAGCACATTTTTCATATTGAATCATTTGCTTCTTAACTGCCTTACAAAAGCGGTACAAAAATATTTAAAAAAAAGTCGAAAAAGTTGAAAAAAGTTGAAAAGTCGACTTCTAAAGGTTCAAAAAGTCGAGCAGTCTATTTTTACATTTTCAACGGTTGAAAAAGTCGAAGTCGACTTTTGCTGGCAGTTGAACATCCCTAGCCTGTACCGTAGGGTGGTTACAAGTTGTATGGGAATTTTTTTTTTGTTACTATCTTTCGCAGTACCCCCTAAAATGTGCCAATAGACTAGAAAATATGATTTACAAAGTTTAAGCCCAATCCGATAATGCTAACACGTGCCGGATTGAGGTTCAAGTTTGCAAAGTAAAGTAATAAACCTTAAATTTAAAAAAAATACTAAAAATTAACGAATCAACTTATTCCAAGTTTTAAAGTGTGAGTTTATTGAGTACATAAACAAAAGTATTTAAGGTAAAAAAGAGGTTGATCAACCAATAGTTGTAGCTTTGGTGTCGATTTTAATTTTTAGTTACTTTTTGAAAAAAAGCCAAGTTGGCTTATTTTACTTTTTCTAATTTTTCGACTCTAAAAAAAATTTTCTAAAAATTTGTTCTGTGGAAATCTCATTTGTAGCAAAATTGTGAAGATTTATTGCCCAGAAACTATAAAATAGGTTGAGGGGTTCACAAGATACGCCTTTCAGACACGCGGACAGACGGACACTATGAGTTGACATAAAAAATTTCAATTACGCATGTTAGAAGGCGTGTATCTTGTGAACCCCTCAACCTATTTTATAGTTTCTGGGCAATAAATCTTCACAATTTTGCTACAAATGAGATTTCCACAGAACAAATTTTTAGAAAATTTTTTTAAGAGTCGAAAAATTAGAAAAAGTAAAATAAGCCAACTTGGCTTTTTTTCAAAAAGTAACTAAAAATTAAAATCGACACCAAAGCTACAACTATTGGTTGATCAACCTCTTTTTTACCTTAAATACTTTTGTTTATGTACTCAATAAACTCACACTTTAAAACTTGGAATAAGTTGATTCGTTAATTTTTAGTATTTTTTTTAAATTTAAGGTTTATTACTTTACTTTGCAAACTTGAACCTCAATCCGGCACGTGTTAGCATTATCGGATTGGGCTTAAACTTTGTAAATCATATTTTCTAGTCTATTGGCACATTTTAGGGGGGAACTGTAAAAAGTGATTTCTTGTAACCACCCTACTGTACCGGTACAGCACATGCGGACACAAACAAATTTTTCAACAGCGACAAGTGTTCCAAATTTTGCACCACGTTACACAACAGCTTACGAGCGCAGACGCAAAATCTACACTGGAACGTGATGCCTGCGACGATACCACCGACGACGTTTGGAAGGTGGAACGCATATACAACGAACGTACCAGTACAGCATATGGAGCACAAGGTAATGTCGCCGCAACATGTCATTCCAGGCGTATTTGGCAACGTACATGACGTTGTTTCTATTTTGCCATCGTTTAACCCGGCAGATCGAAACATAACCTCAACGCAGTTCATTTCACGTATTGAACAACTACGAAGTGCATATCGATGGGATGATCGCGTTTTGCATTTCGCTGTGCAAGTAAAGTTGCAAGGTTCAGTAAAATTATGGATAGACGCATGCCAGGTTATTTTAACTAATTGGCAGCAATTTGTGCGAATGTTCCTGTATGAATTTCCATCGAATATTAATGCAGCAAAAATACATATGCAATTGGTGCATATGTGGCGAAGTGTCAACGAGACACCAGATATTTTTTACTACCGCGTATTGGCAGTCGGTCGCCAAGGTGGTCTCGATGACCAGTCAATTATTAAATATATAATCTATGGCCTAAACGACAACGACTTGAAAAAGTGTGTTTCAGTCAGGATTTTTAACACATGCAACGAATTGTTACAGGCCATCGTGAATTATTGCTCTTATAATACCATAAAAAGCGTTTCGTTTTCGAAATCAAATTTTAAAACTTCGTTTTCACAAAACAATAATGTGCCGGTTAAAAAAAGAAGACAATGAATACGTTCCAATAAAGGAAACCAAAAAAAGTGTTGTGTGTTACAACTGCCATGAACCGAGACATATATCAAAAGATTGTCGAAAGCCGCATCGACGTGAAAGGTGCGAAAAGTGTTATAAAAACGGACATATCGCCGCGAACTGTTTTGTAAAAGTCAAAGACCCGGAATCCACAAATAAAATTTCAGACAAAAATTAAAATTTTACTATAAAAAATATTAACTTAAATAATAAGGAAGCAATCGCTTTTGTTGACTCGGGAAGTGCACGTTCGCTTGTAAGAAAATCCTTTGCAAATGGATTTGGACAGCAAAATAAATATTTTGTGCGGTTAAGTGGATTCGGTGGTGGGTTTAATGAGTGCGAGTGGCAGGTAAAATCAAAAATTTAGATTGATGGATTGATTTGTGAGACGGAACTATTCGTTGTAGACGATGAGTATATTGGCCTCGATGTGTTGTTGGGTAGAGATGTTTTGTGCGCGGACGGAAATCAATTGGTGATAAAAGGTGATCAGTATTGGCTCATAAAAAACAAAAAATATATCATTTAAAAAGTGATTTAACGAACGGAGAATTCGCTAATTTAGACAAATCATTATAAAAATTTAGAAATTGCTTTTCAAAAGATTCTTCCGACCGAGGTCAGTGCAAAACTACAAAAAATCGCATAAAATTGAACTCGGACGAGCCTATATACATGAAGCCATATAGAATACCTTTTGCTAGGCGCGAAATAGTTAAAAACATTATTTCTGATTTACTTCTTAATAATATTATTCGCCCTTCAATTTCAGCGTATGCGTCGCCGGTTGTTTTAGTCGAAAAAATAACAAAGAATTTAGGCTGTGCGTTGATTGCATACAAAATCGATTAAATCGTATTACTATAAAACAACAATTTGCAATGTCCGGTAACAGTTATTTTACAACTTTAGACTTCAAGATGGGCTATCATCAAATCGAGTTGGAAGAATCGAAGCAATTTACAGCTTTCACCACACCGGAGGGGCACTATGAATACAATCGCATGCCCTTTGCACTCGTAAATGCGCCTGCTGTTTTTCAAGGTATGATGTCAAAATTAATTTCTATGTTAAAGTCAAATACCGCTATTGCTTATTTGGACGATGTGGTTATACCAAGTTAAACGGTTGACGAGGACCTTCCAAAACTTAACCTTTTCTTAGACGTATTGGAGAAATGCAATTTAACGTTGTGCCTAGATAAGTGCTAATTTCTAGCGCTTGAACTTCATTTTCTTGGACACAAAGTTAGTGCACGTTGAATTGTTCCAGGCGAACGAAAAACAACAGCAATCAAAAATTTTGAAAAACCAAAAACGGTCACGAATGTTCGCCGATTCCTAGGACTGACCGGATTTTTCCGAAAATTTGTGAAGAATTACTCATTGCTATCAAGACCGCTTACGAGACTCACGACGAAAGCGGCATCACAAAATTTTGTTTGGGGCCAAGCTGAACAAAATGGGTTTTTCCCTTTTTTTTTTAACGAGCTTGAGCAGTGAACCTATGTTAGCTATATATGATTTTAACGGCTTACATGAGGTCTACACCGACGCCAGAACAGTTGAGCTTAAAGCATTACTTCTACAATCAACAGATAACGGCAAGCTATGGAACGCGGTAATGTTCTTTAGTCGACATTGCACAGAGGTTGAATCTAGATACCGCAGCTACGAACTAGAGGTTTTAGCGGTTGTAGAAGCGTTGCAGCGATTTAGAACGTACCTGTTGGGAAAGCAATTCGAGGTTGTGACAGATTGTTCAGCGATCACTAGTTTAAAAGTGAAAACACCAATTATTCCACGCATCGCTCTCTGGTGGATGCGCTTGACGGAGTGCAATTTTGAAACCATTCATCGGGCTGGTACTCGTATGGGCCACGCTGACGCCCTAAGCAGAGCTCCTGTAGACGAAGTTGAACCGCCTTGTGTCATGCAGATAGTTGAGGCCAGCAACGAATGGTTGCTAATGATGCAATTACAGGGCGATAAATTACGTGGTTTAGCTGAAAATCTTCGAGACACACGGAAGTCCGAGCAAGAGAAACAAAGCGGAATATTGTTTGCGAAATAACCGAATTTACCTACGAGATAACGAAAAGTATTTGTTTGTTTTTCCAAAAGGGGTACGTTGGCGAATAGCTCGTTTCTGCCATGATGACGTTGGACATTTTAGTATCGAATAGACCATACAGCGCATAAAATAACATTTCTGGTTCCCACGCATGCGGCAATATGTCAAGGATTGTATTTCTGCTTGTTTGGACTGCTGCTACAACAAGAAAAAGGGAGGAAAACCAGAAGGGATTGATATTGAGCACGAGATACGTACGTGGCTGATGTAATCGAACGACTGACTAGTGGACTTATTGTGATCTATATTCTGCCCATGACGACAAGAGAGCGCATGATAGCATTAGATCAATAACTGTTTGCATATACATAACATTACTCCAATATTCCCCAAATCAGTCGTTCGTATAAATACAGAAAATAAAAAAAATATTTATAATCGTATACGAATTTTTATAACAAAATCGCATTAACCATATGTTCCATTACAATAATCTGAATAATTATAATAAAAACTACAAAATTTTATCAATATAACAATAATCAAAATGTTTAGGTAAATGTAAATAGATTTTGTTTTTATATATTTTTTCTTAAACGTAAATTGTATCTGGGCTCATTTCCTAAAGATACACTATCTCTTTCATCTTCAGCAGATTCAAAATTATTTTCATCTTCAATGTTGTTTTCATTCTCTTCAGTTAAACTATTGGAACAAAGATCAGAAATTTTTTCTTTACTATTAGACAAAGTTTCTGGTACATAAATTTAATTGACATTATTTTCATTACATTATATAATTTAATTTATATGCCGCTTCCATATCTTGTTAGTTTTATACGTCTTAACAAAAAAGTTCGTTCTCCAATTTTTTAAGATATTTTGCCTTTACACCAAGATACTTTACCCGGTACTGAGTAATCTTTGACCATAACATTATCGTTTACATTAAATATCATACGTCTACGACCATTATAATATTCTATTTGCTTGTTTTGTTTACAAATAACATTTTCTTTAACATTGTCTATTGGAACTACATCTCTATGTCTTTTCGGATTGATTAAGTCTAATCTAGTTCTTAATGTTCGTTTAAAGAGAAGTTCTGATGGTGCTACACCTGTACTCATATGCTTTGTATTGCGATTTTTTATTTGATAAAAAACTATTTAGTGACTCATTAAGGTGTGCAATACCTTTATTAAACAGATTTTTCTTTAGCGCGGTTTTAATAGTTTTAATGGCATTTTCGGCTTGTCCGTTTGTTGCGGGATTTCCCACAGGCGTTGTGGCATGTTTAATACCATTCATGTTTAAAAAATTTTGAAACTCTAGATACAAAAGCTGTACCATTATCTGAAACAATATATTTTGGTAGTCCGAACCGTGCGAAAATCTCTCTTAGCTTTTCTATAGTTGCCTGGCTTGTCGTATTTCTACCCATATCTATACATTCGACCCACTTGCTATGACTTTCGGCAACAACTATAAACCATCGATTAAACATTGGGCCAAAAAAATCAATGTGTATCCTAGACCATACTTCTTCAGGCCACGGCCAGGTCTTCAACTCATGCTTGGGTGGAGATTGTCTTACAGCCAAACAAGCTTCACATGACTTACATACTTCTTCAAGATCTTTGTTGTAATTTTGCCACCAACAACATTCTCTAGCCATAGATTTCATTTTGCTGATACCTAAGTGAGAACTATGCAAAGACAATAATAATTCAGTTTGCATTGTTTTTGGAATTATAATCCGATAACCCCAAAACAAACACCCAGAATCTTCTGAAATCTCTTTTAATCGATCAAAATAAGGTTTGAGACCATTGTCAGTGCACCTTTGCGTCCACTCCGTTCGTACGCATTTCAAAACTTTGATCAAACAATCATCTTTTTGTGTCTCTCGCGCAATTAGATTAATATCCAAAGGTACGTGTTTAAATTCTTGTACGTAATTTATAAAAATGTTTTCGGGCAAACCGTCATCATATTTACTGTCATTTTTACTATCTTCTGGATACCTTGAAAAATATTCCGCGATATTCATTTTTGATCTGATGTTCGATATTACAAAATCATAACCGGACAAAACCAGTGCGATTCTTTGCAATCTATTTGCTGCAATCGTTTAAGGGCTAAAAATGTGATGCAACGGTTTGTTGTCTGTGACCAACTCAAAATGTCTGCCGAATAAATAATTGTGAAATTTACGGACACCAAATAAAATCGCGACTGCCTCTTTATCTAATTGTGAATATTCTGCCCTACCACCGTTAATTTCCTTGACGCAAACTCTATTGGTCGCTCTTCACCCATATTGTCTACCTGCGACAACACTGCGCCCACCCCAACTGGGCTCGCATCTACTGTCAATTTCGTTTTCAAGGTGGGATCAAAATAACGCAGACATCTATCCGTTTGTAGCTCCTGTTTCAACAAATCCACATCATTTTTACAGCTTTCGTTAAAAATGAACTTTGTATCTTTTTTAAACAAGTCATATAAAGGTCCGCCAATACTTGCAACATTGGGCATAAACCTGCGGTAAAAATTTACTACCCCCATGAACGCCTGTAATTCCTTAATAGTTTTTGGATACGCAATAGCTTTTATAGCATCGACTTTGTTAGGATTCGCATGAAGTCCATCTTTATCAATAATATGACCTAAATAGCCTACTGATTTGGAAAAAAAATTACATTTCTCTACTGACAATTTGAACCCTGAGCTATCAAGAATGTGGAACACCTGCTTTAACCGTTCAATATGCATTTTTCTGTTAGGTGCTGTTATTAAAATGTCATCGAGAAATACGACAACTCCAGGCAATCCCATGAACAAACTATCCATAATACGCTGGAAAATTGCTGGCGCTTATGCCAATCCATAAATTAACCTCGTATATTGATAAAGGCCTTTTCTATGTCGAAATTGTTGTCAATGCTCTGGATTGCTGATCAAGTTCAATTTGTTGGTATGCCATTGATAAATCAAGCTTGCTGAACTCCTCCCCACCATGCAGTTTTGCAAACATGTCTTCGATATGTGGCAGAGGATGTTTATCTACAATCAAGCATGAATTGAGTGTGACTTTGAAGTCACCGCAAATTCTAACATCGCCAGATTTTTTTAATATCGGCACAATAGGAGTTCCCCACACAGAAAACTCTACAGGCTCCAACACCCAAATGGACGATTTCAATCAATTTCCAATTCAACTTTGTTTTTGAGAGCAAGTGGCACCTGCCTAGGTTTGAAAAACTTTGGAGTCACTACATTTTTTAGCCGCAATGTGGCTTTGCCTTTTTTGAAACATCCTAAGCTACCATCAAATATTGATTTAATCTGCGGAAACATAGAATAACAAATTTCGTTATGCAACACTTCTAAAGAATTCATATTATTTAAATTTACGTTAAATGTTTTCAAAAAACTTCTTCCTAGAAGTGGTGGTCCACCATTTTTAATGACCACAATTGGCAGTGTTTTATCATGATTTTTATATGTTACTAACATGTCACAGACTCCTATGGTTGTTATCGGGGTGCCGTCGTATGCTTTAAACAATAAATTGGTTTCTTTTAGCTGTTGATTATTAAATAAATTTTTAAACGTTCCTAAAGATACCACACATTACTCAGACCCTGTATCCAGTTCCATTGTGACTGGTATTTTATTAAGTTTAACCTCAATACGTATAGGACCATCAACTTCACTATTTAAGTTAAACAAAGGTAATGTATCACAATCAATATAATTAACATTACAACGATTTGTACACATTTTTTTTAAATGTCCAATTTTTGTACAATTATTGCACCTATAGTTTTTGAACCTACACACTTCTTTTGTATGATTATCATACCAGCAAACTGTACAATACTTTTGCTCATCACTATTTCGGTCGCTCCGTTCACCGTTCTGCTGTAATCTTTTGCTGTCTTCGTATGATCTGATGTTACCGTGCTGCCTCTGCTCACCATTATGCCATTTGCCGTTTGCCACACCGTTGATCTGCTTAGACTTCTTAATATACATCAGTTCATCTTTCGATTCCCGCTTTATATCATATTGCGTTCGTATGTATTCTGTCTGATTCGCAATCGCTATAGCTTTTTCCAACGTTAGCGATCCAACATCTTCTAAAAATAGCTTGTCCCTTACTGGACCTTTCTCCAAACCTATGACCAACTTGTCGCGTAAAGCTTGTTCTAAAAACTGTCCAAATATGCAATTTACAGCTAACGATAGCCCACTCGCTCATAGTTTCGGTTTTCATTTTACTTGCCATGTAAAACTTATACCGTTCCGCAAATCCACATGCTGGTGGCTTGAAATGCGTTGCCATTACTTTTACGCAATTAGTGTAAGTTGTTTCAGCCGCGTCCATTTTACATGGGCTTATTAAATTTTCCAGCAACTGGTATGAGTTTTCGGCCAACGCATTTAGAAAAATGGCTTTCTTTTTTGGCTCACTCGTTATATCATTCGCGATGAAAAATTGGTCAATTTGTCTTTTGAAAACATACCAATTATTATTGGTAAAATCATAGTTTGGAACAGTTCCTATTATCGACATTTTAAAATCATCGTCGCCACTGTGGTAATCCAGAGTAGTTAAATAAAAGGCGCGTGTTAAATTATAATGAATAGTTTATTATTGATATTGAGCGCGAGGTACGTACGTGTCTGATGTAATCGAACGACTGACTAGTGGACTTATTGTGATCTATATTTTGCCCATGACGACAAGAGAGCGCATGATAGCATTAGATAAATAACTGTTTGCATATACATAACATTACTCCACAATCAGAATTTAAAACTTAATAAATCATATTGCAATTATTTATTTTATTGAAAAGAAAACAGCTTACATTAGTTAATTTTTTTGCGTACCCATTCATATTTAATATTTAATTCAATATCCGCGAAAAATATTATAAAAAACAGAAGTGAAGTTTTGGACATAATATTAGTCTCAGACTTCATCTTCGACAAGATTGGTGTCTGGAGGGTTTCAATGGAGCACCGCTACTCCAACCACCGATACATTGAGTATAATTTACACGATACGTCTGCAAAAATAATACCCCCGCCTAACATTCGCAAGATGAATTGGGGAATATACAAAAGGGTTTTAGCAAAAAATTTGCCATCGGGTCCGATTGACAAATCTAAAACGGCAGCTGATCTCGAGGATTTAGTCGATGTATTAACCAAAGCAATGAATTGCTCTCTTGCTTCCTCATGTCCTAGAAGGACAATAAAGGGGAAGCTAAAACCAAAGTGGTGGTCCTACATACTGGATGGGCTGAGGACTGAATGTAGAAGGCTCTTTAACGCAGCTATGCGCTCGAGAGCTGAGTTTGGTTGAGTAGGCTATAAGATATCCCTTAAAAATTTCAAAACTGAAACCAGGAAAGCTAAAAGATCCTCTTGGAAACGATTCTGTGAAGGAATTGAAGAAATTTCAGAGGCTTCTAGGCTGCGCAAGATTCTCACGAGCGCACCATGTTTACCCGGTGAATCTCAAAGGGTCGGATCGGCTTCGCATTATTTTCAACGGCTGCATAAGCTTGGCATATATTCCCCAAATTTGGAATAAGGCCAGAGTGGTCTTCATCCCCAAAGCAGGGAAGACATCACATACCACTCCCAAAGATTTTGGGCCTCACGTCATTCCTCTTGAAGACGTTAGAACGGCTATTAGATCTGTATCTACGCAGTAGTATTGACTCTTCTTTCTTATCGGCAACACAGCATGCATACAGTAACGGAAGGTCCGTGGAAACGGCTTTACACTCACTTGTCGGGACCATTGAAAAATCCTTTTTGCATAACAAATTCACCTTAGTTGCTTTCGTAGACATAGAGGGAGCATTTAATATTGTCACGCCACAGTCTATACGACTAGAGTTGCGTAGGTTTGGTGTGAATAAAACTGTTACTCTAATCAACTATTCCAGTCAACAGTCTGCTTTTGAGTTGATCGGTCGTCTATCTCAGTATGTCGGAACTACGTTCGCGTTGCATGATTTGTAATAAATCTACAGCTAAATTAGCAGCCGTATGCTGCAGTGTATGTAAAAACTTTCACCATAAGTTGTGCGTAAACATCGATGATAATCTGTTTGATTTAATAAATAGTCATCATAATGCTGTTTTTAATTGCTCAAGTTGTGTTAACAACTCTACAAATTTCAGTGACATTTTGAAAACTTTAGTCAAAGACGTGAGTGAAATCAAAGCTATTTTGGGCGCTGACGAAGGATTTTTGCAAAACAAAAAAAAATTGCCGAAGAATAAAGTGTCATTGCCCTCAAATTTTAATGCTTGCTTGAACGTAAACACTTCAGAAAAAGTTGTTCGTGTTGATGCTTTGTCAACCCCCCTGCATACTGTGCCCGCGGGTGAATTGCTATCTTTTTCGCCTGCTTTGTTGCCTCAATTGCCTACTGCTGCTTTGCCAATTGCTCTGTCTACTGATGTGTCGAACTCTTGCACTCTCGCCAAACCGGTTTTGAGTGCCATTGGGTCACCTGCTCAAACTGCTGCTGCTGCTGCTGTCTCATTACCATCGTCGGATGTGTTGTTGCCTGCTGCTGCTGAACCTGTTGCATCGATTGAACTGACTGAACCGTTCTCTGACGATAATGCTCAATGGACTGAAGTGAGGAAAAGAAATGTAAGAAAGTTTGATGTTGCTGTTGGTCAGAACTCAAGCTCAATTTAGGATGTGGCTGATAACAAACGCTGGCTTCACTTGTCATCGTTTATGCCGTCTGTTACTGTGCGTTTAGACCGCCTGAACGAACGAAAGAAACCTCGTTCGTTCGCTCGGTTTAAACACTTTGCCCGAACGAACAGTGTTCGCTATAAATTTATCGCGAACAATGTTTGCCCGGTGTAAACAGTAAATTAGGGCGAACGAACGAAGATTCCTTCGTTCACTCTGATCGAACAAGCTTCGATCTTTTTGGGCGAATCCGGTGTTGCGCTGTGTTTAAAAACAGAAGAGTAGCAAAGAGGCGTAGCTTTAGAGAATAATTTATAAAAAGTACTAAAATATGTAGTAATTTAGTTTTATGTTTTTAAAAGTGTTCTGTTAACTTTCGCTGCAATATGATTGTGTTGTGTAAAGGGCCAAATGAAGCGGAAAACCCTATATTTTATTTATTTGAGGCGACTGTTTATTTGAGGTCATTTTTTTTTAAATAACTATATAACTTTTAATAAAAATTTTGAGTTTATGGATAGAAAATATTATTAAATATTAGGGCGGGTCAAATTCTGGCTTAGCGAAATTCGTAAAATACATGTAATTTCAAGACTTTTTCTCCACTACAGCATATACAAATTCTGAAAAAAAGCTGTGCGGACTTTCGTAAATAGATTCATACACATTCATTCATACATTCATATTTTATAATTGAGAACAAAATCTATTTACGAAAGTCCGCACAGCTTTTTTTCAGAATTTGTATATGCTGTAGTGGAGAAAAAGTCTTGAAATTACATGTATTTTACGAATTTCGCTGAGCCAGACCACCAAAAAATTCGTCCATACAAATTGACCCGCCCTATTAAATATATAGCAGGAGTCCGCAATAGAGCTCGTTCAAATAAAAAAAAAATATATTTTAGGTTCTCCTGAAACTTTTTGAGTTTTTAATCGAAGATTTTAGAAAAATGTGGATATTAACCAAAATGGTAGTTGAAAATTCGATTTGTGACTAAAAGCAATGCTTTAAAGTTATAACATAAACAGGATTTCTCTAAAATAAAAATCGAACGACTGAAAGTATCAATTGTATTTGCTTAATAAGTGCATACAATTTGGGAACAATTTTTATTTAATTGACTTAAAATTTACGAAATTTATTGACACACGAAAAATGTGAAAACATTCAATTTTTGTTTGTCGAAAAACTTAAATGGGCCCTTAAGTTAAACACACGTCTTTTCTATAATAACTAATACGAGTAATATATTTTTATGGAGTCGCAAACCATTTGTTGTTGAGAAACGGAGTATAAGTTTTAGTACTAATATAAAAATAAGGAGTTATCAACCCTGCATTTATTGATGTTCGGCCTAATGCACAAATTGCTGTTTACACCGCCTGAACGAACAAGATGGCGGCCAATGTTTGTTCGCGAATGATGTTCGTGCGGTCTAAACAGTACTCCGAACGAAGAATTTATTGCAATAAATTGTTCGCGATAAATTTTTCGTTCGTTCAGGCGCACAGTACTTTGTCTCATAGGAATAAATCAAGATTTTTGTTGTGGCAGATCCTAACAATATTGGTACCGTTTTTTTGGAAATACTTCCACTAAGAAGAATCCAAATTTTTTTGCCAATTGAACAATTTTTGTAGACTCTACAGCTCCTTAAAGTCAACCATTTTTATGCATTTTGATTGTTGTGAAATATTTGATTTTGGACATCCTGCAAAGAAAAAATTGCTGTAAACGCAATTTTTGCCCGATTCTTTTGTTTTTTGATTTTATTTCAAGACTAATATTATTAAAATAAATCAATTTTAATATATTTTAAATTAAGCTAAAACTAAAAATATGAAAATTGTCCAAAAATAAATTTTTTTTAGATATTTTTAAAAAATTTGCAATTTTTGAGAGAAAAATAAAAAAAAAACATCAGAAAACATCTCTTTAATTTTTTAATATATTTTAATATACATATTTATCGTTCAAATTCTAAAATTTGATATCCGCCTGCGTCCGCCTTTCGGAGTTATCGCGTTTTGAAGAATAGTCTAAAAATCATATTTTCTTTTAAATAATGGAAATTAGTAATTTGCACATCTTACAAGGAAAAAATTGCCAAAAACACTTTTGGCCCAATTCTTTTTATTTTTGATTTTTCTTCAAGATAAATACTGTATAAATACATAAATTTTAATATGTTTAAAATTTAGCTGAAAGTAAAAAAATTAAAATACGCCAAAAAATAAATTTTTTTGTAAATATTTTCCAAAAATTTCCAATATTTGAGAGCAAATTAAAAAAAAAACAACGAAAAACATCTCTTTTATTTTCAAATATATTGTAATTTATGTATTTTTCTTTCAAAATTCCAAAACATATTAACCTTTTTTATCCGTATTGTAGAGTTATCGTATTTTGAAAAATGGTCAAAAAATCATATTTTCCTCTAATAAACGTAGCATGTAGTGAGGAGTTTACTCCTTTGAAATGAAAACAAACATATTTATGGGTGACTAATTTCGAAAATGACGTCCAAATGAAGTACATTTTTTTTAATAATCGTTTTCATTAGGTAAAAAACTAGTATTTTTATTTCTATTAAATCATTAAATGTTTACTTTTAAAAAATTAAGACTTAGATCATTTTTAAAGTAATCTGTATGAATTGTACTCTACGCTCAAAAGTAAGAGGTATCAGTTTGCAGAAAATTGTTTTTTAAGAGGTTCTTTAAATAGTGATTTTAACTTATTATGTTTGTAAAAGTAATTGGAGTATGAAAATCTATTGTAAAAGTTGTAAAAGTAATAGTAAAAGTAATTGGAGTATGAATTCTTTTGTAATTGTTTTTTAAAATGCTGCTATTATATACAGGTTAAAAATAAATAATGACTATTTATGTTAAAATGTAGGGCATGTTCATGCTTACTAATGCCAACATATTTGTTTTTACCGTATTTTTCTCAGCGAAAACATTACAAAGATTTTTAATTTAAAATGCCAATAATTATTACTAATAACGATTTATTTAATTGTTGGATTTCTGCCGGTTCACGCAATAAATATTTGTTTTTGAAGTCATTTGTTAAAGATAAAATTTGTAAAATCCCATACAGTGAAGAAATAATTAATGAAAATATTAAGTTTTTTATATTGCAATTGGAAACGAAGTGGAAGCAGTGCGGATATAGTAAAAGCAAGCTTATTAAAAAGTATTCCAATTGGTTAAGTGCCGAAGCAATTGTTATTTCTGATCCAAATAATGTACGCAAGTAAAAATAAAATTTAATATTAGCGCAGTTAAAAATAAAGTTTACATTTCAGCAACCAAGCACAAGTCGCGGAAGGCCTGAAAAGGAGTTCCATTTGTTATCAGAACAAATGAAAAAAAGGAAAGTGGCTCACTTATTATCTGATTATTCTGAAGACGAATTACAATATGCATCAGAACTTGCTTCAAGAAAATATAATCATGGTTCGAATATTAACAGTCAAAATTGTCTATCAGTACAAATGGCTTTGTCACTGTACTTCGATTTGAATCTCTCGGAAGAAAAATATAATATTCTGCGCAACACTGTCAACGTCTATCATAAAAATTTATTTCCGAGTTTGTATGCGATACAAAATTTTAAGAAACGATTAGTACAATCTATTGAAGCTTCGGAAAGTACTGCATAAGTTCGCTTACAACCACTTTTGCGGTTTACAGCTAAAAGTGTATTAGAGCTCTGTAAAGATGCAACAGATAAAATGACTCTTATTTGCAAATGGGGTATGGATGGCAGTTCAGGTCACAGTCGATACAAACAAAAATTATACTTTATTATAATTACTTAAATACCTATTTTTTGGCATAAATTTTTTTATTTTGTTTTTAATTTTTATTCTTTTAATCAATTAAACAAAAAATATTTAATTTAATAATACAAAGTGAATTTAGAATTACAAAAAATATTTTTTTTTTGCAAAAACATATTTTTTTTACATGAAAAGTAACATTTTCGTGAAAAAAGTGCATGTCAAACTATAAGCATATCTTTTTTTTTTAAAAAAGATATTGCCATAAAATTTTCAGTTTTAACAAGTTAAGACCTTAAAGTTTTCAAAAATATATTTTAATTTTTTTTTTAAAAAGTTTTTATAATTTTAATATTTAATTGAAAATAGGGAAATTTCAGTTTTTTAATTTTTAAACCTCATTTATGGCGTAAATACTTGATGTTCATAAAATCTGATTCAATTTTTGAAATCAACAGCCAAAAAATAATAAACATGCCAAATTTCGTAAAGATCGAACAACTCCTTGTATTTATTCCTCACTTTTGTATGGGCTCAAAGTACTGTGAGGCGGTCTAAACCCACAGTTAGCGAAGATAATGTTATTGACTACGTAATGACGCATACAAATCTTAAAATAAGCCAAATTGCCTGCTACAAACAAGTCAAAAGGGATGCTCCAGTAGAGTCGTTTAGAAAAATAACCTTTAAACTTGGAGTTTCAGCATCGGAATATACAAACGTTTTTAATGCATCGCTTTGGCCTTTAAATGTTAAAGTGCGCCCTTTCGTAAAGAATTTTTTTCCACGAGAACGAGACCCACAGCCAGTGGAATAAATCCTAATGTCAACGTTAATAGCAATAATCTTGGTTTTAAAATATACTATCAGAATGTTTCTGGCATTCGAACAAAATCATCATCTATCTTTGCTGTTTCATCTCAGTACGAATATGATGTTGTTGTTTTAACGGAGACATGGTTAAACAATACGATGTTTGACAATTAATTTTTCGATCCTCGTCAATATCATGTTTTTCGTAAAGATCGTGATGCTGCAAAAACTGTTTGCCAGCGTGGTGGAGGTGTACTGATTGCTGTTAAACACATCTTGCAAGTTTCATCGTTTATTTTGGAAAATACTGATTCGCTTTTAGATCAACTTTGCGTTAAAATAAATGGGTCTTTGCATTCGTTGTATGTATGTGTTTCATATATTCCGCCTCTGAGCGCATTTGAGCTATATAAGTCGCATGTTGATAATATTCATAATTTGGCCACAAAACATCTTGGAAGCAATCAGATATGTGTATTAGGTGATTTCAACTTAAGTAAAGTTACGTGGTCCTTTGTGAGTGCTGATAATGGTCTTATTCCATCTAATGTTACTAGTGACTTAGAGGTGTATGTTGTGGATAGCTTTTTTGACACATGTTTAATGCAAATAAATAATTGTTATAATAAATTAAATAAAATTCTGGGTTTAGTGTATATTAGTAGTAATATTAAATTTAACGTAACTGAATCGATGTTTCCATTATCTTTTTCAGGTATGCACCATACTCCATTATCTATTGAGTTAGGTTTTTATGAATTTTTATCGCAAAAATCAATTAAATTTAAATATAATTTTAATCATTGTAATTGGGAACTCATTAATAGCATAATTTGTGATATTGATTGGACTAGAATTCTTTCTCTTTATATGTCGATACTGCTTTCAATTTCTTTAAATCGTCAATGTTGTCAATTTGCTGTGAATTGATTCCTCCTACTTTGAATAAATTGTTTAAACTTCCCTGGTGTACTCCGGGTCTAAAAAAGCTAAAAAATCTTAGAAATAAATTTTACAAGAAGTATGCTGTTACTGGTAGCACTGATTTTTTCATTAAGTATCGCCATTATATGAGGGAGTTTAACTTTCTTGACAATTATCTTTTTAAACAGTATATTCTGAGAGTTGAGTCGAATATTAAATTGGACCCGAAGGCATTTTGGAGCTACGTTAATTCCAAAAGAAAGACGTCGCATATTCCGAACGCTATGTTCTACAAGAATCAACATTCCAATTCTGCCCTGGACACAGCGAACCTTTTTGCTGAATATTTTCAAAATAATTTTGAGCCAAAAACTGATTATGCTGGTGAATATGATAATGAAAACTTTCTTTCCACTGATTTGGGTTCGTTATCTGTTTCTGAATGTGATGTGGTGAGTGGAATTCGTATTCTAAAAAATTCAACAGAAACAGAAAAAGTTGCGTTGTTATTGAAAATTATAGTTCTTCGTCATTCATAGCGTCATCTGGTGTACCTCAGGGTAGCATTTTGGGTCCACTGTTATTTATATTATTCATTAATGATATCAGTTCTGTTGTTATGCATTCTAAATGCCTACTATTTGCGGATGATCTAAAGATTTATCTCAAAATCATGGATTCATCTGATTCCTACTTACTGCAGTCTGATATTGACGCTGTTTCTAACTGGTGCATAATAAATCGAATCTGTCTCAATATTGAGAAATGCGTGTTTGCCACTTTCTCAAAGTCAAGTCGATCTCATCCTACTACTTATGTATTAGCTAACTCTCCATTGACATGCGTTAAGGAGGTTAAGGATCTTGGCATAATTTTTGATGCTAAATTTTCTTTTGTTTCCCACTTAAATTATATAATTCCAAAAGCATATGTGTTGTTAGCTTTCATGCGGCGAAATAGTTCAGATTTTTTAGATGCCTATACTATGAAATCTATCTTCATTTCTTAGGAATATGCTTCTTTCATATGGAGCCCTCTTTATGATATCCATATCTTACGGGTTGAACGTGTCCAAAAGTCTTTCATTCGGTTTGCACTCAGAACTTTACACTTCGAGGATCCTATTCCCTCATATAAGGCGCGATGTTTACTTATTCATTGCAGGGTTGCCAATATTCGAAGCGCCCATTTTATTTTTAAATAAATCAAAGAAACCACAATTTTTTGTCTGTTCGTCATGAATATCATTTAATTGGGTTCAAGTAGATTTGCTTACATTATTTCTTGAATATGATATCTCGTAAATGGTCGCCATTGGCCTCTACGACATATTGTGCCCGTTTTGCAGCATTTTCCAAATGTTTTCTTCAACATTTCGATGGGAATGGCGGTTATTTCTTGACGGATGTTGGTTTTCAGCTCTTCTAGGGTCTTTGGCTTGTTGACGTAAACCTTCGATTTCAAATAACCCCACAAAAAGAAGTCTGGAGGCGTTAAATCTGGTGATCTTGGCGGCCAATCGAAATCACCATTTTTTGACATCAAACGGCCAGGGAACAATTGCTTCAAAAAATCGATTGTAGTGCGGCTTGTGTGTGGTGGCGCGCCGTCTTGTTGAAACCAGTAGTGTCTGATACGCTTTCGACGAACGATTGGCATGAAAAAATTGTTTATCATATCGCGATAACGCTCCTGATTGACAGTAACTCCGTGGCCATTATCATCTTCGAAAAAGAACGGCCCAATGGGCATTTTAGCACAAACGCCGCACCAAACAGTGACTTTTGCATCGTGAAGAGGTACCTCTTGAATCTCTTGTGGATTTTCAGTGGCATAAATACGGCAATTTTAATTGTTTACCGTTCCGTTCAACTGAAAATGAGCTTCATCGCTCATGATAATTTCGCACGTTGAGTTTTCACTATTGACTTGTTTTGTTGAATGTAAATTTCAACAATTTTAGAGCGTTCGCGTGGCGTGTACTGTTCCATTGTAAACATTTGCTTGGAATGACGCTTCAAACGCGGTATGTCATTAGTCGATTTGGCATCACTGCGGAAAGTTACAGTGTTGCCAGATGGGCGCTTCGAATATTGGCAACCCTGTACATAGAGCGTTATCAAATTTTAATGCCTTGCCGGCTCATTGTAATATTGATTTTTCTGTGTCTAAATTCGAAATTAAAAGTCTATTAAATAGCCATTTTTAATGTATTGTTTTCCCTTTTTATATTTTTACTATTTTTATATTATATTATTATTACTGCATAGTCTGTAAGAACTTCATTGTTCATTGACTGAAATAAATAAATAAATAGATAAGCTACTCAACTGTCGAGTAATTTTATCTGACCTAGGTGGGTGCAGCGCTGTAAGATCGGTTACAAGAGATACGCCACAAGGTGGTGTGCTATCTCCACTCCTCTGGAATCTGGTAGTGAACAACTTAGCAGTACCTCTAGGTAGGGAGGGCTGTTTACTGGCAGCATACGCCGATGACTTCGCAATTGCAGTCAGAGGAAAATTTCCCACTACCCTACGTAGTAGTAGGAGTATAGCTCTTTGCAAACTGGAGCGTTGGGCCGAATCCTGTGGTTTAGGAGTAAATCCGGCCAACACTGTAAGGACCTAACTTTTTACCGAGGATGCGCTCGCCGGATCCGAGGTCCGCCACAATTATTTCTATTTCCGACGCCAAATCAAACTCAGGTAGTCTCCGATTTCAGTAGTGTTCTTTATTTCACAATTCACAACTGGACTTATGACTAACTTAAAATTACCCTAGTTAACTACGGCTAAACTTAACCTAAAGCTTCTAATTCTGTGACCCGCCTCGCCTGTGCGGTTTATTGACCCTTCTATCTAGGTCCGACCCCCTCTATATGATCGCCACCTGATAGGTACTTCGACGCGATTCTTACCACGTTTGGTTCGTGCCCGTATTACCGATTTCTGTTATGTTACAACTCGCGGTCGGTTATAGGAATGGGCACGGTCGTGCCAGGGTATGGTGATCCCCAAGCTTACGCCACTGACACGGCCGTATTCGCGTTAGATGTTATTATCGCTGAGCCCAGTTATGGTGATCCCCAAGGTTTTACCTGGACCCAGCTCGCGCCTAGCCTTTAAATTATTTACTCTTATTGCCGATTTCTGTTATGTTACAACTCGCGGTCGGTTATAGGAATGGGCACGGTCGTGCCAGGGTATGGTGATCCCCAAGCTTACGCCACTGACACGGCCGTATTCGCGTTAGATGTTTTTATCGTTGAGCCCAGTTATGGTGATCCCCAAGGTTTTGCCTGGACCCAACTCGCGCCTAGCCTTTAAATTATTCACTCGTATTACCGATTTCTGTTATGTTATGTTATGTTACAATTCGCGGTCGATTATAGGAATGGGCACGGTCGTGCCAGGGTATGGTGATCCCCAAGCTTGCGCCACTGACACGGCCGTATTCGCGTTAGATGTTTTTATCGTCGAGCCCAGTTATGGTGATCCCCAAGGTTTTGCCTGGACCCAACTCGCGCCTAACCTTTAAATTATTCACTTGTATTACCGATTTTGTTATGTTACACAGTAGTAACCAGAAGCGACTCGCGGCCGGACTTGTACGGGTCCTGATAATGTGGAATTATTTCCGCCGATCGGCATTTTCCATCACGCACTGATTTACGTATATGTTTTTTTTTCTTTCCCGATTGTTATATTCTACGAGTTTATGTTAACGCGTGAGAGGTTAGCGCGTCACGATCGATTTGGCAATTTTCGCCCTCACTGCAACTCTAGATAACTCTTAGGCTATCGTTCTATTAAGCCTTTTCCTATCCACTAAGGTCACGTTCCCTTGACCGGCCTAAAACCCGATTATGGAATTATCACTTAGTACAACTAATAATCAAATGTCAAATAACTTTATAGTTAATTAAGGAAAAAAATAATAAAATTATAAGTTTAAATGCAAGAAATCAAATGATACTTTTGGTGTCCGACACTCGGTCGATGTGCTGTCGTCGTCGGCGCTTTCCGTTGAACAATCGCTGTCGACGCTCGGTTGTCGACGTCGCTGTTGACGTTGCTGTGGCCGCCTCTGTTGACGCTGCGGTTGGCGTCGCAATTGACGTTGTTGTTGACGTCGCTGTTGACGTCGTTGTGAACGTTGAAATTTCCGCTGTGGTTGCCGTCGCTGTTGACGTTGCTGTTCTAGTTGCTGTCGCCGTCTCCGTTGACGCTAAATCGTTTGCTGATTGGTGCGGGCAGTTAACTTCCTGCCACCAACGAAAACTTAGAATCGTACGTCCGATCTCCACGCGCACTAAAATAAACTCATCCGATTCCTTCTAAGTCTCGCCTTTTATACTCGCTCTCTCTTAGTATGTCGATATGCTTCTTCCTGGCATTGTACGTATTCGATTTGTCTAGAACATCGCGTGATTTCTCCGTTGCTTGGCAGCTGGTTGTTTGTCACCAAGTCTGTCCGTTAAGCCATAAAACCATTAGTACATGAAAGAAAAACATATTATTAAAGAGAGCAGTACCCCTGTAGGGAAAATAAGGTCGACTTCCTGAAAGGTAATGTGTTGGGCATGTTTTCTTTAATCAATTGCACCTTGATGTTTAAGGTAATTTTACTGCAGGTTAACCTACGCCTATCACTAGCAATCTTACCTTCTAAACTTATTTACTACCACTTAGATTTTATTCACTTAGGTTATTGTTCTTATCTAACTTTATTAACCTACTTTGCCTTTCGGCTTCACTTTACCTAACCTATTCCCCTAGGATACACACCTTATTTATTTAATATTATTAATTACTAATGTTACTAACTTATTTCTCGGATTCTGCAAATACTCGGTTCGGTGCTTACCACCTTCAACCTTCATGCATGAAAAAGTTTAATTCATGAAGGCGCTGAATTTAAATGAACTGAAGTAATTTCCTAATCGCTAATTGAATAATTTAGCCTGGCGTGGTAACCAACTGTGTATCAAATAGAATGTAATTAAAATAAACGAAGTATATATTTTATTTCATTTAATTTCATTTAATTGAGTTTCGTTATTAAATTTAAAATAGATATATATTTCATTTGTATGCCGTGCGGGCCCAGACCACCACGTTGTTTTCAAGCCTCCGATGGCGCAACGTCTTGTCTGGCTGGACGAGCACTGCACTTTTATGAGGGCGCACCGGTCGACACCTTCCTGTGGAAACACTTGGGGTGTTGTTGGTCTGATGACTATATGGTCCCTACTGGGACAGATCGCTGGTCATTCGCTAGAGAGCGACCCAGTCGTGAACTAAAATAAAGAAAAGTAGAATTGTATGACAAAATATGTAAGGTCAAATTTAGTAGAAATTTGGTTCCTTACAACACAGAACTGATCTTTTTCACAAGGAAACATAGAATTCCGACTCTCACACCAATCTTGCTAAAGGGGTCTGCATTGTCCTTATCGGAAAATGCAAAATATCTAGGACTCATTCTTGATAGGAAGCTTAGCTGTAAACTTAATATTTCTGAGCGTACGAAGAAAGCAACAGTTGCGCTGTACACTTGTAAAAAAGCAGGGAGAAGATGGGGTTTTCCCCCAATATCGTTCACTGGCTGTATACAGGGGTCATCATTCCTATACTTCTATATGGAGCAACGATATAGTGGCCAGCCTTGGACAAGGTCACTTATTTAAATCAGCTTCAAAAAGTCCAAAGTATGGCATCTATTTGCATCAGCGGTGCTCTGAGAACAACCCCGACTGCAGCTTTGGATACTTTACTTCACCTTCTACCACTCGACTTGGTTACTAGGCAACAAGCAGCCTGTTCAGCTAAGTTAAGCTGGAGTATGGAAAAACCTGGGTTCAGGACACGTATCCATACTCTACAAATTCAACTTCATTCCACCAAGGAGTGATTACTGTAAGCCACTGCTTTCCTTTAATGGAAACTACGGCACGCTCATTCCACCCAGAACATACTGGAATAAAGGTGCGCCGTGGAAACCAGGGTGTCTAAACTTCAATACAGACGGGTCAAAATTAAATCACAAGGTCGGGTATGAAGTCTACTCAAAAGAATTACGGCTCTCCTTGGTTCGAAGGCTGCCAGATCTCTGTAGTGTTTACCAAGCTGAAATGATGTAGATTTAGGAAGATGCGACATGGCTCTCAGAGAATGTTATCTCTACAATATAAATATAAATTTTCTCGGACAGCCAAGTACCGATCAAATCGATGGAGCAAGTATCCATCAACTCTAAAGTAGCCAAAGAATGCCGTGCTACATTAGGCGAAATGTCAAAGTTTTTTGACATAAGTTTAATATGGGTACCTGGGCATAAGGGCATACGGGGCAGTGAAAAAGCAGACGAGCTAGCTAGGCAAGGTACATCGGTGACTTCAATGGTTCGGAACTCACCGAGCATCCCGATGGCAACTGTCAAAATGCTGCTTAATGAGTACACCAGATCGAAAGCCAACTCAAGATGGGCTGAACTCACAACAAGGCTTATCTGGCCGACTCTTAACCCAAAGCGATCAAAAGCTCTTCTCGCGTTGGGAAGACCAGAGGCAGCTAGTGGCCGTTACCATAGATCACTGCTTGATAGGCCTCCAGACTGGGAGTCATCACAAATGACTTCTGCAGAAGCTGCAGGGACGAGGAGGAGGATGAAACCATCTCCCATCTTCTATAAATTCATAAATATCTGGGGTCATTCGTCCTCTCGGAGCTTGACGACCTGTCAAAGACAAGCGTCAAATGTCTTACAAGCTTTATAAAGAGCTCAATGTGGTTCCACTCGGACTAAAGGCAAAGTGTGCAGCGGTATCACAATGGACCTTATAGGTCTAAGTGAGCCGTGGTACGTGTGTATGGTTTTAGCACGTACAGCGGCTGCCGTATCAACCTAGCCTAACCATGCATTTTTCTTGCGAATGTTACTAATGTCTTGCTAAGTTGTGCATTCTTGTGTCGTAGACGTTCGTTATCACGATCGCTCTTCCGCTATAGCGTTTGTATCCACAGCGATTCGCACATGCATTCGCGCAGCCTTACATGTAGGCTATTCGGATAATCTGGGCCATGATTCAATTACTACAGGTTGTCCATTCATTTGACGTTTACTCAGAAGAATGAAGATATACACCCGTAAAATTGAAGAGGAGAGCAAAAGAGTAATTTTTTAATGCCATCAAAGTAATCAGTTGCAGGAATATCATACTTTTTCGCAGTACTAAATACCTAAGGATACATTTCACTGCTGCTTTTTCTACTACGTTCTGCACTGCTTGTTTGTTTTGATAGAAAATTTAAGTAATTTTTTAAAAAACTAATTTCAATATTTTGTTGTGCAAATCTATTCACACCGCTGACGGCTTATTGTATCCACTGGCACATTATATTTTTGAATTTTATCACCAAAATACACTGTTTTGCCAATACCGCACGTTGAAGTTTATTTTAATAATTACAACTTAATAATCGCGATTTATATATTAATTGAAAAAAAAAACCGGATCGCAGCAAAATTTCAAAACAATTTTCAATAATAATTATCAAAGCAATAATTATTATAAACGCAATGCACACTATTTTTTTGCTGCTAACAGCAAAATATAGAATAAGTACTTTTTAAAAAAAAATACACAACAAAACACTGTAACATAACTTTTTTCATAGAAGACCACAAAACCCTGGTTGTCATTTATATTTCAGAGAGAATATATTATTTTACAAATTTACGGGTGTTGTCAAACGAATGGACAACCTATAATAATTGAATCATGATCTGGGCTATTTTTTTTATTTTTTTTAATTTTTTTTTAATTTAAAGATCAAAGAACCAAGGCAAGCGCCTTATACAAACAAGATTTGGTCTTTGATCTGAAAGGAAAGGAATAGATTATTTAGACGAATTGTTTGGAACCATAAATGAATTATTGATTAGGCGAAATAAACGTGAAAGACAATTTGAATTGCTTTTAACCGAGGCTAGTGTTATGCCTTAATCTTGGCATGAATTTCCAGCCCTTAGTTGTGTTCCTGTGCTTTAATTCCATATTTTTCACAATTTATTTGCGGATTTTTAGTTTTCCATAATTCTTAAATGAAGGAAAGAATAAAGAAAGTGAAAAGAACCATGCCCGAGCCAGATTCGATCCAGGGACCTCTGGGTTGATAGTCTAGCGCACTCTCCACTAGACTATAAAGGCCGACAATGCCGCGTTAATGCAGAACGCATATTCGTAGCTCGTATATGTACGAGACACTCTAAACGTCATTTAAATGCACTCAAGCTGTTCCCTCTCTGATGGTGATATCAGCGATCAGCGGTATCTAATTAGCTCTATTGAGCTGTTTTGATAATATAATCCCCAACTACCTGTATGTTTAAGTATGAAACACACCAGGAGAGTAAAATGACACTTTGTCCAGTGCTGTTAAGGAAAACCAGTATGTTGTTTATTTTTATAGTTGTAAAGTTTCCCTTAATTTCTTAAAAAGGCTTACCTAGCGTACTCAATCGACACCTGGCTAGTAGGTTAGGTTAGGTTAAAGTGGCTGCCTCAAATTGAGACGCACTTAGGCCAATAAGGCCCATTGTGGTACCACAGGGGTTGATCTCCCTTCTCTATTCAAACCAGCTTGAGCTGTTCACAAAGCTTAGGATTCGGTATATCGATATTTCCGAGAGTTCTTCGAGGTCTCTGAAAAACCAGTTGTTTAGGTGAAGAAAACGTTTTTGAGCCAGCGCTGGGCAGGTGCAGAGAAGGTGTTCTGTAGATTCCACCTCCTCCTCATCTCTACAGCTTCTGCAGAAGTCGTTGTGGGGTATGTTTAATCTTTGAGCGTGCCTGCCAATAAGGCAGTGCCCTGTCAGGATCCCTATCATGGTGCCAATGTGATCTCTACTAAGAGATATGAGTTCTTTTGAACGCTTCAGATTGAGTTTGGGCCAGATTTGCCGTGTTATATTACAAGTGTTACCTGCTGACCATCTTTTGTTGGTGTTAATACAGGATAACTCATGTGTAAGGAGTTTACATGTGGTGAGAGGAATACCAAAGTTTGTCTTGTCTGAAGATAGTTGTTTGGTTGTACCTGTGCGAGCGAGTTCATCTGCTCTGCAGTTACCTAGAAAATCCCTATGTCCAGGAATCCAGCATAGGATAATTTTGAGCTGCTCTGCCATCTCGTTTAGAGATCTGCGGCAGTTGAAAACTGTTTCAGATGTTATTTCAACAGTTCCTAGGGCTTTCAGAGCGGCTTGACTGTCAGAAAGTATGCATATATCCATGGAAGATATATCATTTTTCTGAAGCCAAGTTAACGCTTCATGTATAGCAACGATTTCAGCTTGAAATACACTGCAATGGTCAGGGAGCCTGAAGGCTATATTGATGCTTAATGTTTCTGAGTAGACTCCTCCACCTACTTTGCCATCTAGTTTTGATCCATCCGTAAAGATCTCAATGACATTGTGAGGTGAACGGTTTTCTTGTTCCCACTCTTCTCGAGAGGGAATGGATACATCGAACTTCCTCTCAAAGAGTAGTTTTTGTGTGATGTAGTCAATGGACCTAGGTAAAGGAGGGAGAAATTTTCTGATACAAGAATGTCCTAGTGTACCTTCTTTCCACTGGGAGGTGGCTACTAGGCGGATGGCTGTATTAGCGGCCATCTGTTTAGCTAGGATATCAAGTGGTGTAAGATGGAGCATTGTGTCTAATGCGTCTGTCGGAGTGGTTCTTAGGGCTCCGCTAATGCACAGTTCAGCTGATCTTTGAACTTTACGGAGAAGGTTATGGTGAGTCTGTTTTTCGAGTGCATGCCACCAGACAATAGCACCATATAGCAATATTGGCCTTACAACTGCAGTATAAAGCCAGTGAGTAACACTTGGCTGTAAACCCCATTTGCTACCCACCGCCTTTTTGCAAGAGTATAGGGCAATGTTCGCTTTTTTGGCTCTTTCGAGCAGATTGGGCTTCCAGTTTAGTTTCCTATCTAGTATAAGGCCCAGGTATTTTGCTTGATCTGAGAAGATAAGACTTGTATTTCCCAGTTTTGGAGGGCTAATTTGAGGTACATTGTGTTTTCTTGTGAAAACTACTAACTCAGTCTTATTAGGATTAACGCTGAGCCCACAGCTGATAGTCCAGTTGACAAGAGTATTTAGGCAGTTTTGCATAATGTCTCGGAGAGTAGATATATATTTTCCAGAGGTAACAATAGCAACGTCATCGGCATAAGCTATCACCCTGCACCCCTCTAGTTCTAGTTTGCCTAGCAGTTCATTCACTGCTAAATTCCAGAGTAGAGGCGATAGAACCCCTCCCTGAGGGGTTCCTCTTGGTACAGATCTTAGCGTGGATGCCGCTCCAAATTTTGCACTTATAATCCTGCCAACTAGCATTTGGTTTATGAGTGCTATCAGCGCGGCATCCACCCCAAGCTCCGTCAGCGCACTGATGATGGCCCCTGCCTCGACGTTATTAAAGGCTCCTTCTATATCAATAAAAGCTATCATTGTATATTCCTTCAGATAGAGGGATTTTTCAATGATGGAGATTATGGAGTGGAGAGCTGTTTCCACTGATTTGCCTTTGGTATAAGCATGTTGAGCTAGAGATAATGGCTTCTTATCTATCATGGATCTCAAGTGAATATCAATTAATCTCTCGAGGATTTTTAGAAGAAAAGATGAGAGACTAATTGGTCGAAGGTCTTTTGGGTTTACGTGTGAGCTTTTTCCTGCCTTAGGTATAAAGATAACCTTCACATTACGCCATCGCTGGGGAATGTGGTTTAGGTCAAGGCAGCTTTGGTAGATCAACAAAAGCCGTTCCTTAATGATGTCATACGACTTTTGGATTTCAATGGGGGTTATACCATCTGGTCCTGGTGACTTAAATGGTTTGAAGCTACTGATTGCCCATTTGAGCTTTGTTTGCGAGAGTATTTCTAGAGATCTGTTCACAGGTGGTAACTGATATACCTGGATTGGATCGTTGTATATCTCTGAACATCCCGGAAAGCGGGTTTCTACTAAAACGTTCAGAGATTCTTCACTGCTTGTGGTCCAAGTACCATCTTCTTTTTTCATGAAGCTTGGATTGGAGGGAGCCTTGGCTAGAATTTTCCTGAGCCTTGACGCCTCAGAGGTCTGTGATATATTTTCACAGAAGGTCCTCCAGGACTGTCTTTGTGCTTTTCGTATTTCATTTTTATATTCCTTGAGGGCTATTTTATAATATGACCACGTATCTGTAGATCTTGTGGTCTTTGCCCTGTTGAAAAGTTTTTTGGTCTTTTTCCGGAGCTCTTCTAGTCCCTTATTCCACCAAGGAGGCTTTTGCTTCCCCCTCAATGTTTTTAGCGGACAAGCAGTATCTAGAGCTTTATTTAGCGATTTAGTGAGACTATTAACTAAGTTGTCTAAAGATTGTTTATTGGAAGGACGATTAGTTGGTCCAATTGAGAGATCTGTATTTAAGGAATTTATATAAAGATCCCAATTGGTTTGTTTAAGATTGCGAAATTCGCATGATCTCGAGTCAAAGTTATCAACATCAAAGAGGATATATCTATGGTCTGAGAAGGAGTGTTCGTTAGAAACTCTCCAGTTTTTTACCCTATTAGATATATGGACAGAGGCAAGGGTAATATCCAGAACCTCCTGTCTATTACTTATAATGAAGGTGGGTTCATTACCTATATTGCATATATTAAGATTAGTTGTGAGGATGAAGTCAAATAGAAACTCACCCCGTTTGTTGGTGTCTGAGCTACCCCAGATCACATGATGAGCATTTGCATCGCACCCGATAATTAAGCTCTTTGCTTTTGATGCTGCTTTGGAGACTAAATTTTTAAGGTTGTCTTCTGGGAGGACTTCGTGGTCGTGCGCGAGGTATGCTGAGACGAGCCACAAGCTGTTATGGCCCATCTCGACGCTTATAGCCACGGTGTCTTTGTTACTGAAATTAGAGAGAGTAAATACACTCAGGTTTTTCTTAATTAAAATACACGCTCTTGGATTACCTTGTGATTTAGTATACCTGGCTAGTATGAGGAGAGTAAGTTTTTTTTGCATTATGTTCGTCGCAACTGCCACAATTCATTATTATTGTAATTACAATACAATGTAACTATTCAATGACAGTATGTGCCTCATGTGGAAAGTCCACTTAAAAAAGGCTTATTTAACGAATCGGAGAAAAAACATTTCTTATTAACTGAAAGAAACAGATGTCTACAGTATGTACCTAATATGAAGCTCTAGACTACCCAAGTAACATTGTTGGAGCAACTAGGTGCGAGTGAGTCCTAAAAGTGTTCTATAGGTGTATAATATGCGGTTAAAGCTTTACCGCAGCTTTGTTTGCTGCTAGTTGCTTTTTATTTAAAAGAAAATTCTCTAAAAATGATTTTTTTACCATTTTGAGCTTTAATACTTTATACAGCTCTGTAAAGGATTTTATCAAATCTGCAAAAGAGCAGAACTCTAAAATTTACTACTTGCTCTGTAAAGGATCTTTTAAAGTAATAAAAATTACTATACAGCAGTTTTAAAACTCGTAGATTGAGTATAATATTTGCTTTAATGTGTATTTTTGTATTGCATTTTTAAAGCGAATAGATACAAAAAACAGTAAATTAATGCAATAAATTTTTTGGGAATAACAAGTGACTAAAAAATCTGATAAAGAGCTTCTTTGAAAAAAATGGCGATCTTATAAAAAATAGAAAATCTTCGGAGTTGAAGCAAGCTAAATATTAGTGTTTACAATAATATTTAAAACGAAATTGATGATTTCTATGATACATATATTTAAGAATAAATTACTTAAATCATTTTTAGTTGATCTTAAAGAATGTTAAAAATTTTCCAACTATTTTTAAATAATTAACACTTCTTAATTTTAATTATTTGTTAAGCCCGTTGTAGTTTTTCGAAGTACTACATTCACGTTTCCGATAAATTCAAAAGCGCACCGAAATTCGCAGCATATAACGAATACACGAACATGAGTCTGATATAATAATCACTTTATTATTTCTTTAATTTATTTGTCATTCTTATCATCACAAACACTTGTCAAATTTTATATATTTATTGAGTTTATTTTTAACACATACATACTTAAACGAATAATAAAAAAGAGCTTTGCAAGAGCTCTTATTTGGGTTTGACAGGGACTCTTTTAAAAGTTTACAGCTACTTCTACTCCTCATATAAAGTAAAAATAGTGCTTTTAATCTCAAGAAAGTAGCCTTATATATTCTCTGCAAGAGCTTTAGTAGCGCGACTAAAGCTATAGTTGAAGCTTGCTGCTATATAAGATAGCACTATAAGCTCTACAAGAATGAATATATGGCTAATATTGTTACTTGGGTATTTTTTGGCATCTCGCGACTTCCTAAAAACAGTGCTCATGGCTCTTGCCAGGAGCCTAAATCAGAGTTTTCCCTTTTTAAAATCTCATTTTTGTTGCATTTATGCAGTGGGACGGGTTAGCATTCTATAATATTATCAGAATAATTCAGAAGTATTTGCTTCTTCTCCAAGACGATGCATGTTACGTTGACTAGGGAATGAAAGTAAACTATATTAAGGATGTAATTACTTCTTGACATTATCTTCTTTGTTGTTTCATTGGCAGTTTAGGCTACTGGACCAAAGACGCATAATTTTTACCATATTATGCAATGCTATCTTATTAACCGCAGTAATTTCCATTACTGCTGGACTAGGGTGTAATTTAGTTTACAAAACAAAGATGTTGTTCAGGGATTTTCAAGGACTAAACATACAATTTAACAGATTTTAACGTTTTTTTTTTCTGAATGAATGGCATTATATATATAAGAAAAAATGGATTTGTTAGGGTATACTTTTCTGTATATTTTACTATATTCAACCCTATTGCTACTCGAGTATAGGATTTGAATAATTTTTGCGTTTGCTAAATCTTTTCTTTTGCAAGGATTGCATAAAATCTGCTTTACCTCTACCTTAAATGCATTTACATCATCATTTTCGTAAACAACCATCAAACTATAGCTAAACAAAATAAAAAATATATATCTGCAAATATAATTCTCACAACTTTACTTAAAGAAACAATACCTCGAGCATATATTTCTTTTCATTCACAGTGTTTCCGTGTCTGATTTTTATTGAAAAAAAGTATTAAAAATCAAAAATAAAAAACTTAAGAACTGGATTCACTTCTAAGTAACTTTGAAAAATAAAATTTCTTTTTGATTACTTTTCAGTTTTTTATATAAAAAATATGCTTTACTTGAGAGCTGGAAACAGGCCTTAAGTATAAAAAAAGGAAAAGTAATTGTTTTAACAATAATAAGAACACTACAAAGCTCATGTTCCAAATTTGAAGTCATTAGAATAATTTTTGTGGAATTTAAAGAGATTTTGCCGTTTTGGTAAAGTCACTTTGTATGGGAGGTAGGCGTGGCTCTTATCCGATTTGGCTCATTTTCGAAATTGATCTGTATTTTTTGTGACGATAGCTCTAAAATTACAAATGCTATCGTCATTACAGATGGACAGACAGATAAACAGACACACAGATGACAGGCAGATGGACATGGCTAAATCGACTCAGGAGATGATTCTGATCAAGAATATTTATAGTTTTCTATTCCTGCAACGCCTCCTTATCGACGTTACAAACGGAGTGACAAAGTTATTATAGCCCTTACGAATTTTCCGTTATTTATTTTAAGGAATTTATACTTCCTCAAAAAATTAAAATCTTGGGTCTTCTTATTCAACTATGAGGAATTTTATTTAATACTTCGTCTGCAAACATGATACAGAAGTTACACATTCTTCTTTTCTTATATTTTATGTTATTATTCTTTTCATACCTTTTATTTTTCGATCAATTTAATCTAAAATCTAAAATTTAATCAATCCAAAAAAATTTATAAAACTTAAAATATGTTCATGTTATTTTAAGGCCCCATACACGATATTTTTTATATATTAATCGTATTTGTAATAATTTGCATTCGCCACTAGCTCTCGAGGTACAGGATGCAGATTTATGAAATATTGTTATATCCTAGAGCAAAAGAAATGTAATAATGTTTATAAGTTATTTTTCTGATTTACAACCGAAAACCGGGGATTATCTTTATCTTAATAATATATCTAACGTTTGAACGTTTTCATCTTTCTTTCAGACAACAAAATTGTTGTGAGCAAATTGGAAGTATTAGCAAAAAAATAAGAAATCCCTTTTCTGGAACAATCATTGAGCTTGATATAGAAATACAAAGTTTTGATCAAAAAATGTACGATAAAAAAATTGAGCGTCGAGAGATGGATAACAAACTGAGCGCTCTGAAAATTGGGGAAAAACGTCTGCAAGAAACGCTTATGGATCTAGATAAAAAACGCACATCACTCGTACAGCAACGTCAAAAGGAACAGGAGTACAATGCTGAGCGCGCAGAAAAAATAAAAATGCTTTGTAAACAAATGCATATTGAACTCAATACCGATTTAGAAAATTCTTCAGAAAGGGTGCCTGATATACTTGAAGATATACAACATGCTCTTTTAGCTGAGCAGTGTGAAATTACGGAAAAATCCGTGGATAATGAACGGCAAGATCAAGAGCGTCAGGTCAAAATTGATATCTTGCGAGTTGATCAAACGAAACTAGAGGAAGGAATTATCTCGCTTAAAAAAAACGTAATTATAAATCCTTTATATATATTATAGAATAAAAAGTTTACTATGAATCATAACATACAGGTGTGTTTGGTTAAGTTGCAGTGGTTTTTCATATTCAAATAAATCATCCATCATATTTAGCACTAAATAAAAAATTGGCCATTTCAGCCCTTTCCGGACTTTGACCGAGTTTCTATTGATCAATTAACTATAACTAGTATTGCCTGTAAAGCAGTGAAATGTAGAGTAGATTTAAGGCGTTGAAGTTTGTGTACAAACATAAACCCTTCACTATTATCGCATAAAAAAAATTAACACTAACTTTGCCATTCTGTAGCTTTTTGTCTAACGGAGCTTATATCCCTCCCGAATTATCCTCTACAGGAGTCAAATGTATGAGCTGGTTCTATTATTAAGGGGTATGAACAGTGTAAAAATTTCAGAAAATAAAATAATTTTTCATTTTATAAATTATTAGTTTACACCCCAAAGAATATATTACTCCAGTTTCAAGTTAAAATTCGAACATTAAGTATTCGAAAAGAGCGCCAAATGCTGTCATGCTATACGAGCGCTCTGATCAGCATAAAACTTTAAACGCCGTTTACTCAGAATCACTTTTTTTGACCGGTTGACAGCATAACTAAGACAGTTTTCGTCCGATCGATTTCATTCAAATTGGCTTTTGTAGAGAAAGTGTGCTTCTTCATTCAAGTGTGATATTTTGACAATCCAGTACGTCCTGCTATAGTCAATAATAATATATATTATATGAATCTTTTTCGGTTTCTATCCTCAGATGATCCATGTGAACGGATTGCTGTCAACGCCATTGAGGCCAGATTCAAGAGGTGCCATTTTCAAACGACCGTTATCCAAAAATATAAAAATAAAAATAATTAAAACTTGTTTTTAAAGAACTTATTTATTAATGTTCTACAGATGTGTACAAAGTTTGATGTGAATCCATTAAACCGATTTCTTTTTATAAAAAAAACAAAAACATCTAAAGCTCTGACTGTTCATACCTCTTAATCCTACCATTTTTATTTTTTAAGGCAAAAATAAAAAGCTAAACTTGCCTGATATTTGTTTGAGCACAAAATAACTGGTAAGTTTTGATATTTATTTTTTAAGGCAAAAATAAAAAGTTTAATTTACCCCATATAGCTTTGAGCACAAAATAACTGGTAACTGGTAAGGTTTTTCCTTAAAAAAATTTGCCCGATATATTTTTGAGGTCAAAATAACTGGTAAATTTTGATTTTTATTTCTTAAGCCAAAAATAAAAAGCAAAATTAGGAAAACCTCTAATTTTGCTATTCATCCACTACGTCTTTTTTTTCTACCGTACATTTAAATCCTAATTTTGCTTTTAATTTTTTCCTTTAAAAAAATCAAAATTTACCAGTTATTTTGTCCTCAAAAATATATCGGGCAATTTTGCTTTTTATTTTTGCATTAAAAAATAAAAATAAAAATTTACCAGTTATTTTGTATTTAAAAATATATCGAGCAAATTTAACTTTTTATATATGCCCTAAAAAATAAATATCAAAACTTACCAGTTATTTCGTGCTCAAAAAATATCGGGTCAGTTTTGCTTTTTATTTTTGTCTTAAAAAATAAAAATCGAAACTTACAAGTTATTTTGGCTTAAAAATAAAAAGCAGAAATAATTATTATTTATTGCTTAAAAGTAAAAATTTAAAAAATCAATAGGAAATCAAGTTCTACAATGTTAGAGGATTCTAATGGTACCTTCAAAACGGTGGTACAACAATTTTTTCACAATATTTTTTTTAGTTTAAAAATTTTATTTAATAGTATATCCGAAAAAAGAAGTACAAACACCTACTCACCCTTAGCGCACGCAACTCGACTCAAATTATCTTCTATGAAGCTAGAATGCGGCGGCTTAAATAAATATGAGTATCCTAATGAGTCGCATCGGGAAAGATCCGGTTTTTTGGTTCATTAATACTAATGGTTGTTGTCGTCTTGCTGATACTTATCCTATTTGCCGAAATACTCATAATCGACACAAGCAGTCGAATCAATCGGCTCATCTGCCACAAAAAAATTAAGTCAAATCGATATCAGACAGCATAGCAGGGTTGCGTTTTCAAGACAAACAAGGTCAATATTATAAACATCGCGCTATCAAGACAAACAAGGTCAAGTTAGCAACAATTTTTGTATCCGGACATCGGCGGAGTCATGTGACACACAAGGTATCACACCCAATAAAACACCACTCCAATAAGTATATTTATAATGTATATCATTCTATCTTCTTGAAGCCGGTGAGCTCCTGGCTTGACAGGGTGGTTACTCGACAAACTAGGTCAAGACAAACTACTAGGTCTTATCGGCCACTCATATTAATATATTACAAATCGATCTAACGTAGTGTTTCAAGAGGTAAAAACCAAGACACCACGGTACCGTCGACAAATGTAGTCACATTCATCATGAAGATATAAGGCAATTGAAGATCCCAGGTTTAGGTCCTTTCAGATTATTTAGATGTTCATACACCAAAATTATCCATTTTAAGCTTAGGTCCATTTATCCATTTAGATTGTCATATTAATGTGTTTACAAATATCACCAGATTCATATGTTCGAGAGAACTTAATCATAATCAACGACGGTACTGCAGGTAATCTATAATTTTATGTTTGATTGAGTCCATGGATTTACTTAAGGATATAACATCAGATACAAAATTAAAATCACCGCAAGCGCTTCTAAGAGGTTCAGTTTGCAAATAATTAGTTCTACAAAAGTTAATGTGGAGTAACTCAAAAGATCTTCTAGGACGAAGAGGAATATTGAAATATATTTTGCTCAATAAATATTGACTGTTGACATATCCATGTAAACGTTTTATAATCCAACAAGCATTTATCATAATTCTCCGATTTTTTAAAGAGGGAAGATTTAAGAGTTGTAACCGATATTCATAAGGTGGTAAGTGAAAATCAGTATTAAAATAAAGATAGCTTAACCAAAACAAAAGAAATTGAAACTTCACTGATTCAATGTCGTCTATGTAACAACCATATCGTGGGCACCAAACAACTGAAGCATATTCTAAGATAGGCTGCACTAAGATAGGTTTTCGTTATGAATGGATCATTAAACTCTTTTGCCCAACGTTCAATAAATCCTAAAGTACTATTCGCTCTATTTATTATTTTTTTTACATGAATATTAAAGCGTAGTTTAGGATCCATTGTAACTCCAAGATCATTGAAAATATCGAAGGACTGCAATGGATAACCACAAATTTTGAAGATACATTTAATTGGTGGTTTGCGTGAGAAAGACATGCTTGCATTTCTTCATGTTGAGGTTCATGCGGTTCGTTTTGCACCAGTTATGAAGATGATCAATGTCGGCTTGCAAAAATACAGAGTCATTATCATTTTTAAAAGAAAAGAAATCACTTTTAAAAGAAATTATAATTTTTTTGCTGACGTCGTCCGATGTCAGATGGCAAATCAGATGGCAAATCGTTTATATAAAGTAGAAACAGAAGGGGCCCAAGATGACTTCCATGAGGTACTCCTGAAGTAACAGGAAACTCATGTGATTTATTGAGCTTAAAAAAAACAGATTGTGCTCTATTGCTTAAGTAAGATTTAATCCACTTTACCAACGGTATAGGAAATCCAACCAGATGTTATTTTAAAATCAATAGATTGTGATTTACAACGTCAAAAGCTTTGCTAAAATCCGTGTAAATAACATCTTCTGGAAAAGGCATCCAAAATTTTCTATAGTTTTTGATGTTAATTCGAGTAGGTTAGTAACAGTGGATTTTCCAGAAAGAAATCCATGTTGGAAAGGAGATATTAAAGATTTATATGCGATAGTCGTGATGTAACAATTGCCTCAAAAAGTTAAGGCAAAGCGCTTAATTTTGCGATGCCACGGTAGTTATCAATTAAAGATCTATTTCCGGATTTATGCAGCGGAATAATAAATGAATGCTTTCAGGCTGCAGGAAAATAGCAGGATTTTAATGATGAAGTAAATAGTAAAGAGATTGGAGTAACTAATTTTTCACAGCAGTATTTTAATATACATGAAGATATGTTATGAGGACCACTTTTATATGATGTTTTAATATTTTTTAAATATGATAAGACTGTGTTTGTATCAATTATTGGGAAATAAATATCCCCAAATTGAATATTGAAGGGATAACTTAAATAATCATAGGACGATGATGAATAAGTCGTTTTGAAAATGTCAGCGAAAAGATTGCAAATACTATTATCATTATCGGACTCAACTGAATTATACTTCACAAAAGAAGGATAGGAATCAATCTTACGTTTTGTGTTAACAAAGTTCCAGAAGGATTTAGCATCAGATTTGATGTTTAATTTCACTTTTGTTAAGTAGATTTTATAGGATTGTTTGCATAACTCTTCGTAACTGTATTTAATCGAGGTATATCATCCAAAATCGCGTATGTTAAGTGTTTTTTGGTATTTTTTATAGTATTTAGATTTCAAGTTCCTCATTTTTTTAAATCATTTGTATACCATACCGGACCCGATGTCAAAAAGGCTTTCCTTTGCGGAGCAGCTTTAGAAAACCATCATTGAGCGTTCTATTAAACGCATATATCGCATCATCAAGACTCTGAGAAGATAAACTTTTTATATTAATATTTAGAATAGAATTCCAGTTTATATTAGACAAGTTATTCTTCAAAACCATGTAGTTTGTTTTTTTAAAGTTAAATTCAATAGGCGGTTGAGAATCATATTACTGCACAGATGGTTTTGGAAAATTTAAAATAATTTCTAATGTTGGATGATGAGAATCTTCGGGTGTAACCAGAGGATCTGATTTAGACACAGAAGCGATATTGCTTTCATCAAAAATCACTAGATCAAGCAAACAAGTATTTTTGCTAAAGATGCAGTTAAGTTGGAACAGGACTTGGATTGAGAGCCAAATGTTTGCTATAAACTTCTAAGGTAGAAAGGGGAGGAATATATGAGCATGTAATAAAAAGGCTCAAGGAACCAAACTTAAAATGAACACAACAGAATTCAATGTCCAAGGATTCTGGAATTAATAACTCTTCAGAGAAATGTGTCGCTTTGACTGCAATCAACACACCCCCGCCTTCAGAGCAAATACCAGGAATGGAGTTTCTATCTTTGCGGTATATGTTAAATTTGTTGCACAGAATTTCAGTATTTATTTATTGTTAGGTTTCAGTCAAGTCTCACTTAAAGCAATTATATTAAAGTGAAGGTTGTGACTCAAAATTAATAAATTATTTAGTTTTGTGTTAATGGCACGAACGCTTTGGTAAAGGATAAGGAACTGAAAGCAACAATCTAGTTTTTTTGATTCTTGTTAAGAACCGGTAAAGTAGCCAAGGAAGTTGTAGGCCGAGAAATAAATTCATGCACCATCGTATTGTAAGGCCAAAACTTTTGATCCAAAACCTTGTTAAAAAGATCACCATGCAAAGATATTTTAAAAGAGGACGTAACACGCTCGTATGAAAAATCTAATTTGTAAACAGAGATATTTTTATTTACAAGATTCAGCTTAGAGTTTATATAGAATAACACGTCTTCATCAGATGTATCAGCGGTAAAACGAGAAACAAATATAGATTTTGCAGGCTGAATAACCACAAGTTCTTTATGAACAGGGCTTTGATACTGCTGTTCGATATTTGTTTCGGTATCGCTCCGATTTCGGTAGAAACCGAAATTATTTGAGAAGGTGCAGGGACCACATTTGAGGCAATACAAGTTTCAGCGTAAGTTTTTTTTGTGCCAGAAACACGAGGAGAATCAGCATTTACTTCTATTATTGGTATTGGCCGCATTCAGTGAAGACAACATTTGGCAACTGTTGTGTGAAAATTCGCTGAATGGTCGAATTTTGGGAGCGCTAACTAAAACTGATAAAGTAGCGAACGCCATTTAATCGAGCGAACAAATTCTATGCTACATGAACACAACTGTTTGGTTAACTGTCAGATGCTGCTACTGACGCTGTTAAATTAATAAACACAGAAAGAACGCACCAAATTTAAGTGAGAAACCTTTGCAATTGAATTAAATTTACCTAAAAATGAAATATAATTAAATTGAATCTAACTTCTGATGTGTAGAGCAGCAACACATTCAGAGAAAAACATCGTGAACTAAGGTAGCGCTACCATTACAGTTCACAACAGTTGTCTGCGCTGAATGCGGCCATTGCTTCAACAAAAGGAGAAATCTGATCAGCTGACGCAGCGACCTTAGTTGGTGCGATATTATCAATCATTTGATCAATATTGACAGCTCCAATTGATTGACAGCTCCAATTGATTGACAGCTCCAATTGATTGACAGCTCCAATTGATTGACAGCTGGAAAACAGTTACAGTAGAAGGTATAATACTATTATTATTGGGCGATGGCATGGCTATATCAGTAGTTTTACCTGAACTACGAAGATTTTTGTTTATACGTTTAAGTTTTGGAGAATGTAAGCTTCATCGATAATTTTAAATTTTTTAAACAAATCTTCGTATTCATTCAGTCTGTCTTGTGCTACCTTTAGATCCTTAGCCACCTCCAAAAAACCTTTCCGAGATTGTTGAATGTTAATTACTTTCTTACTTAGTTGGCGCTACAACCGTATGTCGGTCTTGGCCTCATATAAGAATTTGCGCCATTTCTGTCTTTCGCTTGCTGGCGCCAGTTGGAAATTCCAAGCTTCGTCAGGTTGTCCTCTACACCCAAAAAAAAGCTTCGTATTATGTACAAAACAATTATTATATTCTACAAAGGTGTTTGTTCTTTTCAGCCTACGAACGACTTTGTGAATAATACAAATGACCGTTTGTACATTGTACAAAGAAATATTTGTATATTTTACAAACGCATTCGTTTCATATACAAAGATACGAACAAATATACGAACGCTGCTGCCACCGCTTTGTATATTATCAAACAATTTTCGTTCAGTTCACAAATTTATACATTATAGATTTTTACAAACTAGCGTTTGTAGAATGTACAAAGTTACGAATTCAAAAATTTTTTTTCATGCTGCCAATACTACAAACGTTTGTACTATGTACAAAACATTTGTACATTCCACGAATAGCTTCTGTTTGTATTTCTATAAAGATTTTATTCGTAATTTTATCCTAAATATTTTTTGGGTGTACTTGGTCTTTCCAACGAAGATGCGGTCGTCCTCTTCTGCGTTTACCGCCGCTGGGTACCGAATCGAATGTTTTCTTCACTGCATCGTCGCTGAACATGACCAAGCCAGCGAAGCCGCTCGATTTGAATGCGCTTGACTATGTCGATGTCAGTATACAGCTCATACACCCAAAAAAAGTTTCGTACTATGTACAAAACAATTATTATATTCTACAAAGCTGTTTGTTCTTTTCAACCTACGAACGACTTTGTATATAATACAAAAGACCGTTTGTACATTGTACAAAGAAAACTTTGTATATTTTACAAACGCATTCGTTTCATCTACAAGAGAAAAATATTAAATATTACGAATGCCTTTGTACAATATAAGAATGCGTTTGTAAAATTTACATTGCACGAAGGTATTCGTAATATCAATAAATTTTCATTTGTTCACAGAACAATTAAGTTCATGCAATATACAGACGAGTTGGTAAATATGAAACGAGTGCATTCTTATATTGTGTAAAAGTATTCGTAATATTTAATAATTTTCTTTGGTAGATGAAACGAATGCGTTTGTAAGACATACAATTCTTTTTCTTTGTACAATGTTAACTAAATTAATACGCAAGATCACTAATATATTTAAAAATAGCTGGCTCGGCAGAACGCTTTTCTGTCCTTTCTGGTAGTTTCCGCGATGAGTTTTATTTGGGTCCCTCCAAAAAAGGTTTGGACAAAAGAGGTTGCTAGCGTAGTTAGGGATAGGCAAGCAGACCCCAAAATTGGCAGAATGATCAATCGTTTAGTATTGCAAAAAAGTGCAGTTTATTTTAATGACGACAAATTAACTGATCAATGATCAATGATGAACCAGTACAACTCAAAATCCGTATAAAGGAGTTTAATTTTATGAAAATATATAAACAATTTAAGGGAAGTAGATCGGTATTCAAATAAACATGCACGCAGATATCAAACGTGAGAGAGGTAACCCAAGTAACAATATTAGCCATATATTCATTCTTGCAGAGCTTATAGTGCTATCTTATATAGCAGCAAGCTTCAACTATAGCTTTAGTCGCGCTACTAAAGCTCTTGCAGAGAATATATAAGGCTTCTTTCTTGAGTTTAAAAGCACTATTTTTACTTCATATGAGGAGTAGAAGTAGCTGTAAACTTTTAAAAGAGTCCCTGTCAAACCCAAATAAGAGCTCTTGCAAAGCTCTTTTTTATTATTCGTTTAAGTATGTATGTGTTAAAAATAAACTCAATAAATATATAAAATTTGACAAGTGTTTGTGATGATAAGAATGACAAATAAATTAAAGAAATAATAAAGTGATTATTATATCAGACTCATGTTCGTGTATTCGTTATATGCTGCGAATTTCGGTGCGCTTTTGAATTTATCGGAAACGTGAATGTAGTACTTCGAAAAACTACAACGGGCTTAACAAATAATTAAAATTAAGAAGTGTTAATTATTTAAAAATAGTTGGAAAATTTTTAACATTCTTTAAGATCAACTAAAAATGATTTAAGTACTTTATTCTTAAATATATGTATCATAGAAATCATCAATTTCGTTTTAAATATTATTGTAAACACTAATATTTAGCTTGCTTCAACTCCGAAGATTTTCTATTTTTTATAAGATCGCCATTTTTTTCAAAAAAGCTCTTTATCAGATTTTTTAGTCACTTGTTATTCCCAAAAAATTTATTGCATTAATTTACAGTATTTGATATCTATTCGCTTTAAAAATGCAATACAGAAATACACATTAAAGCAAATATTATACTCAATCTACGAGTTTTAAAACTGCTGTATAGTAATTTTTATTACTTTAAAAGATCCTTTACAGAACAAGTAGTAAATTTTAGAGTTCTGCTCTTTTGCAGATTTGATAAAATCCTTTACAGAGCTGTATAAAGTATTAAAGCTCAAAATGGTAAAAAAATCATATTTAGAGCATTTTCTTTAAAATTAAAAGCAACAAGCAGAAAACAAAGCTGCGGTAAAGCTTTAACCGCATATTATACACCTATAGAACACTTTTAGGACTCACTCGCACCTAGTTGCTCCAACAATGTTACTTGGGAAAAGTTACAAAAGGAATGACTAAGAATTGATCGAGACTTGGATAAGTGTAAACCAGACGATTTATATATATAGAGATTAAACCTTGATTGCCATATCTCGCTCAGAAAAATTCTCGCTCAAAAAATTCTCTCTCAAAAATAGAATATTTAAACGTTGTTTGATATTTACTGTTGAAACTCTGATGTTCTAACATAAAATATTTAAAGTTTCAAACATATCCACGCATTCTTTTTCTTGGCTTGTGACAAACTTTACAAAGTTGTGTGGGTGACTTTAAAAATATGTACCCTTTTTCCCTATTGAACAAGTCTTAAAAAACTGTTTCTTATTTCAAAGAAAAAATACCATAAGAGAAGGAAAATAACAAATATCTGCGAAAACAGTAAATTATGAATAACATTTATCATTAATAAATTTACACATATAATAATTGAGAAGTTATTAAAATACAGTTTAAATATTTATTCGCTAGACAGTCATGCTGCGCTTTCGGTATTGATTGCAACTGCTTTTGGGTTTGTTTGATTTTGTATTTCTTCAAAGTGTTGCTTCTTGGCGTCTAGATTTAAATATAATCAGAAAATGGAATTACTAGCGCTACATAAAAAATTAATAAATATCCGAATTTAATTACCTTTATTAATTTTTATTAATATGTGCACGACAGGATTTGCCGATTCGTCTATTCGCCTGGCAGTTGGTAGAATTGGTTATTGATAAACCAAATTCGGTACGCGGCCTAGGCTACAAAACTTGGAAAAGTATTGTGAGCAATCGTCAGCAAAAATGCATCTGTAGGTATCCTATTCTTTTAGCGAATGAACCAGTTAAAAATGTTTTGACATACATTTGATTGATAAGCGCACTTGCCAAATGAAGCAATCCATACCCGTTCCGCCCGGACCATTAATAAAATTGTAATATATGCGTATAATGGCTATAATAAAAAACTAAATATACTGAAGAAATATCAACGCGTTATGAATCGATTTTTTTTATCTATGAAAGTCGATATTTTGAGAATTTCACTATAAGTCGGCTGTTATTACAGAAATGTTGCCAATATGAAAACGTTCACGCCAATTTGAATTAATTTAAAAACAATATAGCACATATATAACAGTAATATAATTTGAATCCATTGGATTAAATTGATGCGATGCAAATAAATTTAAGCTACATGTATTCTTACCTTATCAGTCAGGTAACTGACCGCGGCTAATAGTAACAGGAAAAAATCTTGGAGTTGAAGACTTCCTTATATTCTTGGTTTATATAATTTTTCTTTTTTTTTGGCACCGTGCACACAAAAGTCTTACACAAAACACAAACAATTTCTGTTAATATACTTTTAATTTTCAGATTGAGTTGATTTAAAAATTCGATCTAACTGTTGCGAAGTGGTTCACTTTCAATAAAAGTGTTACAAAAACATCCAATTGAGATATTGACATGAAATTTTGTGTACGCACTTTTAGAACGATAAAAATATTATACTGTGAGAATAGGCGTGGTCGGATACAATTACGCCCACCTCCTATACATAATAAAAGGTTTTTTATTATTTTCCCCATTGTTATGAAAGCCATTTTGCTGACATTTTGGTTGTAGTGTTTTTTATGATACTCATAAAATTTTTTAAAAAATGGGCATGGTCGGAACAGAACTATGGTAACCTCCCATACAAAGTGATGGGCAAAATACTTGAAAATAGAATCGGCTTTGTTCAAGATTACATAAAAAACCTGGAAAAAATATACATATATGTACACATACAGTTGCGGTCAAAATAATAGTAGCGCCCTTATATTCATACATGTTTGGATAAATAATACTAGTATACGAATTTCGGATCCGGTAAGTCCATTTTCATTCCTATATGTACTTTCAACACTCGTTCCAACTCCGTACTCAGTTTCCTCCTATATTGTAAAACTTTCAAGATACAGGGTGTTTTACGGTTTTGGTACGTGTTTAGTATTATTGATCTAGAATCTAAACTACTCACCATAAAATAAAAAATAATATTATTTTTACCATAAAAAATAATATATTTTATTTTAGAAAAATAATATTTTTTATTTTAGAAAAAATATCAACCTTTTCATCAATATATCAACCACTTTCGTGTCATGTGCTGCAGCTGAGCTAAAATTTTGTGATTACTCAACGAAATATCAACAAATTTTGTATCTTTTGTTTTAGCGGAGCTGTAATCGTCCAAATTTAAAATGTCTTTTTCATGTAAAAATACACTTAATCAACAGTATTTTTTTAAATTCTAACTTTGGACAGTAACAGCTCCGCTAAATCAAAAGATAGAAATTTTGTAGATATTTTTTTGGATAATCTCAAAATTTTTTCTCCGCTACAGCACATGACACGAAAGCGATTGATATACTTATGAAAAATCTGATATTTTTTCTAGAATACAAAATATTATTTTTAATTTTATGGTGAGTAGATTAGATTCTAGATCAATAATACTAAACACGTACCAAAACCGTAAAACAGCCTGTATCTTGAAAGTTTTACAATATAGGAGGAAACTGAGTACGGAGTTGGAACGAGTGTTGAAAGTACATATAGGAATGAAAATCGACTTACCGGATCCGAAATTCGTATGCTAGTATTATTTATCCAAACATGTATGAATATAAGGGCGCTACTATTATTTTGACCGCAGCTGTATATATATATACATATACATATATGTACACTAGGGCGGGTCAAATTCTGGCTCAGCGAAATTCGTAAAATACATGTAATTTCAAGACTTTTTCTCCACTACAGCATATACAAATTCTGAAAAAAAGCTGTGCGGACTTTCGTAAATAGATTCATACACATACATTCATACATTCATATTTTATAATTGAGAACAAAATCTATTTACGAAAGTCCGCACAGCTTTTTTTCAGAATTTTTATATGCTGTAGTGGAGAAAAAGTCTTGAAATTACATGTATTTTACGAATTTCGCTGAGCCAGACCACATATATATATATATATATATATGCACGAATATACGAACGCTGCTGCCACCACTTTGTATATTATCAAACAATGTTCGTTTATTTCACAAATTTATGTATTATAGACTTTTACAAACGAGCGTTTGTAGAATGTACAAAGTTACGAATTCAAAAATTTTTGTCACGCAGCCAACACTACAAACGTTTGTACTATGTACAAAACATTTGTACATTCTACGAATATCCTCTGTTTGTATTTCTACAAAGATTTTATTCGTAATTTTATCCTAAATATTTTTTGGAAGTACAGTTCATCATACCACCGAATTCGGTACTCGCCATTGACGCAGATTGGTCCGTAGATCTTACGAAGAATCTTTCTCTCGAATGCTCCTAAAGTATTTTCATCTGAACTGCTCAACGTCCAGGTTTGTAATGCATAAAGTAGGACGGGCATGATGAGCGATTTATAGAGCGTGATTTTCTTTCGTCGAGAGAGAGCTCTGCTTCTCAATTGCCTACTGAGCCCAAAGTAACACCTGTTGGCAATAGTTATTCTTCGTTTGATCTCAATGCTGATGTCGTTGGTTGAGTTTATGCTGTATCCCAGGTAACCGCAATCCTTCACAACCTCGAAGGAGGTATTGTCAACTGTAACGTGGGTTTCAAGACGCTGGGACTGTTTGTTTGTTGACACCAAGTATTTCGTCTTATCTGCATTCACTGCCAGACCCATTCGACTTGACTCTCTTTCTAATCTGGAAAATGCTGCACTGACTTCGCGCGTAATATAGCCAATGATATCGATCTCATCAGCATACGCAAGCAGCATAACACTCTTGTAGAATATTGTGCCACTACGTCTCAGATCAACAGCTCGGATGATCTTTTCCATCATTAGGTTGAAAAAGTTGCACGATAAGGAATCACCTTGTCTGAAACCTCGTTTGGTAATAAATGGTGGGGAGAGGTCCTTCCCGATTTTAACTGCGCTGCTGGTGTTGCTCAGTGTCATCCTGCAAAGTCGTATTAGTTTTGCAGGAATACCAAATTCAGACATGGTGGAGTACAGGTGCTTCCTTATTGGGCTGTCGAAGGCGGCTTTGTAGTCGACAAAAAGATGGTGGGTATCGACTTGTTTTTCTTGAGTCTTCTCCAAGATTTGTCGTAGCGTGAAAATCTGGTCGATGGTGGACTTTCCAGGTCTGAAGCCACACTGATAAGGTCCGATCAGTTCGTTTACAATGGGCTTCAATCTTTCACATAAAACGCTAGAAAGAACCTTATATGCGATATTAAGAAGGCTTATCCCACGGTAATTGGCACAGTTAATGGGATCGCCTTTCTTGTGGATTGGGCAGAGCACACTGAGATTCCAATCGTTCGGAATGCATTCTTCTGGCCATATTCTGCATAGAAGCTCGTGAATGCATTTAAGTAGAGCTTCGCCTCCGTTCTTAAACAGCTCAGCAGGTAAGCCATCAACTCCCGCGGCTTTGTTATTTTTAAGCCGAGCTATAGCTGTCAGAACTTCATCATAGTCGGGCAGCGGAACCTCGACGCTGTTATCCGCAATTGGTGTTTCCGGAATATCCTCTCTATTGGCGGTATTGTTGTCAGCGTCGCCATTTAGAAGCTTAGAGAAGTGTTCCCTCCATAACGTCAGCGTACTCTGGACATATGTCACTAGATTCCCGTTTTCATCCTTGCAGGAAGAGGCCCCGGTTTTAAAACCATCGGCAAGGCGTCTTATTTTTTCGAAAAATTTTCGGGCCTCATTCCTGTCACCATACATCTCAATCTTCTCCTGCTCGCGCTTTTCTGCTTCTCTTTTTTTCCGCCTGAAAATATGTCTCTGTTCCCTCCTCTTTTCTTTGTATCGCTCCTTAGCAGCGCGCGTTACAACTGACTGGAGGCTGAACTTTCCGACAGTTGGACCAAATATATTTTCCTTGCCCACTTTAACGTTGAAGTCACCAAGCACGATTTTAACGTCGTGACGGGGGCAGCGCTCGTAAGCATTTTCAAGGCGCTCGTAGAAAATTTCCTTGATCTCATCGTCCTTGTCTTCTGTCGGAGCGTGCGCACATATTAGGCTTATATAAAAAAATTTAACCATGATGCGGATTATGGCAAGTCGTTCGTTCACAGGTGTGAATCGCTGGACGTGGGGCCGTAGTCTCTTGCTAACTACAAATCCGCATCCAAACTCGTGCTTCTCCGCATGGCCGCTGTAGTAGATATCACAGGGTGCATGCCGAATGCAACCCTGTCCCTTCCATCGCATTTCTTGGATAGCAGTGATATCAGCTTTGTATCTTTCCAAGACATCAGTCAGTTGGATAGAGGCACCTTCCCAATAAGGGGTTCGGACATACCAGGTGCATATCCGTAAATCATTATCAGTTTTTCGTTTGCGGTAGTCGTCATCAGGGGATAATTTTTCTTCTTTTTTTATTAGTTTTCATTGAAATGGGTGGACTTCAAACCCGACGCACAACCTATTTTAAGCCTAGGGGGGCCCGCCGCTCAGATTAGCCGCCAAACTAACGGTTGTCAGTTTTGACGTTGCCCAGGAAACACCACGTGAAGGTTTGAGGCGACTTGAGGCAATTTCACAAAGATTATGCTGGCCTCGCCAGGTTGAGACAGTCAGACATGTTACATTGTAAAGGTTCGCCCCCAGTTTCCCCAGTTGTTGAATGTTACTTATATTAAATTCTTAGCCCAGATGAAAGTCCACAAAGTGAGTTGAAATATCGAAAAATAGGAAAATATAAAAATCTAAAAGTTAGAAAAAGTTCTGTGTATTTTACTTCTTGTTTACATTTTTCGTTCTCTACTTTATACTAGTTTTGATAAGCTTGCACTATGATAAGATTGCACTATGCAGTTGCAGGGTTGAAAATATGAAAAAAAAATTATTAGCATTTTTTTACAATTCTGGCTATAAAATATAGAACACGTTTTGTTTTAGCCATAAGACTATCTTCTTTTTTCTACCACGATAATGGCCAACACCTTCACTAATAATTTTGATGCAAGCTACTTGTGTGATCAAATTGGAAATGTCGAATTTGTCGAATATACAAATAACTTCTTTTTGGTCCCTTCGAATTCACTCGTAGAAAAGTAAGACTTATTTTCTTCATTAGAATTATTTTACTACTAAATATTATAAGGGCGATTTAAATAAATTTGATTTTATAAGTTTTCCTTAATCTTTCATATTTTTACAGAAAGAGCAACATGAAAAAGAATGCAATATTATCGAAAAAAAAATCAGCGAAGTGGAAGTTTCAACTAATCGTTTAAAAAAAATTACAGCGGAAATCGATAAAATTACAAAATGCTATGAACAATTTAGCACAAATTTAAAACAAGACGAACTAAAGCAGTCTATAGTAAATGGAAAATCGAAAGTAACTAATTTGCAAGAAAAATTTCGAAAACTCGATGAGCGTCTTACTTTTTTGAATTCCATTTCGAAATTAGTAGCAGAAATTTCATTGAAAGAAACGGAACTTGAAAAAAAGAAGCAAGAAGTACATCGAGTTAAAAGCAAACACAGTGATAATTTAAAAAACATATTCGATCGCCCATTGGAATCAAACTTCAGACGTAGTTTGCAGTGTGCATACGAAAGCCTTCGACGCCAAATAAAAGACATTAATGAACAATCAAATGCACTTAAGTTAAAGAAACAATCTCTTGAAATTAAGAGAAAAAACAAAAAAGCTGAATTGTTAAACACCGAAAAGGAACTTGAGGAATCTAAAGATAAAATTTATGAAAAATGTCATTCAACGCCGTACGAAGAATTGCTGAGTAAATACAAAGAGTCTGTATCAAAATACCAATTGGAAAATGGTGCTTTGCGCTCGGCAGAAGCCATGTATAAAAAGTAAGTTTGATTTATCTAAAATATGGAATATTTGGAATATATGATAAAAATATACAAATCTAGATTCAAAATAGCCGAGTCAAATTTTCATGTTTTGAGAAAAACACGAAAAACTGATAAAAGGGAAAAATATATAGTAATAATTGTGTTAGGATTGTACATTTGCAAAAAAAGGGGTCCTATTTGGCTACCCCTCTGGCGAATTTTTGTTAAGATCGGCCAAGTTTTGTATGTACCTCCTATACAAAATCAAGTCAGAAATTAATATAGGTCCAAGGGGTACCTAGGGCTAACTAATCTAACTAAGCATTAAAAAATGCATATCATAGGAGCACTCCTTCTTTTTTTGTCCATAGCTTATATGGAGACAGTTCACTGTGAGAAGGTTTTAAACAATTCAGCTGACAGGCCGTCAGCACCAGCTGCCTTATTGTTTTTGCTGGATAGCACCTCGAACCTATTCATGGCTAGGTGGTGGTGGTATTGCCACTTCGTAATCGTTAATTGGTGGTGCTGCACTGTGTTCTCCATGGGCGGATTGTCTCCACAATCTCAGCACATACTGCGTTTTCGTAACCAGATGTCCATTTTCATCTCTACAAGTGGATGCTCCGGGCTTGAAACCTTTTGTTAAACGCTTAACCTGTTGATAAAATTTTCGTGCATCCTTCTTGCCCTGGTACACCTCTAGTTCCTCACGCTCGCTCTTTTCCTGCTCTTTTTTGCGTCTGAAAATGCGCCTCTCTTCTTTCCTCTTTTTGCGGTAATTTTCTCGCACGGCTCGCGTTACAGCTGACTGAGGCGTTTTTTTGTATACAGCGTTTTTAACTGCTGTCGCGATGCTACACTCCTGATCGTACCATTGGTTCCAAAGTTGCGGGCGCTGGAAACTAAGGACTTCCTCAGCGGCAGCGCGCATGGAGTGGGATATGTGCGCCCAAAGTCCGGGCGTCGTCGGGTTCAGCTGTTGGTTGATTGAGCATAGCCGAGGGTTGAGCGGAGTAGGCCTCGGCAGTCCGTTGTAATTGCAGCTTAACGACATATAGCTTTCGTTGCATTCCTGTGCGTATGTTGTTAGCATTGCACAATCACATGCGGATCTTGGCTGCAAAAAAATAGTGGTCGGAGTCAATGTTGACCCCTCGCAAAGTACACACATCCATAATACTAGAGGCGTGCCTTCCATTGATTACAACGTGATCAATTTGGTTTCGCGTCTTTTGATCCGGGGACAGCCAGGTGGCCTTGTGGATGTCGGGGTGACTAAATCTGGTGCTACTTACTACCATATTTCGTGCCGCGGCGAAGTCGACCAGTCTTAAATCCTTATTCATGGAGGTCTCATGAAGACTGAACTGAGCGACAGTGGAGCCAAAGATGCCTTCCCTTCCGACTTTCGCATTAAAATCTTGGACTATTTTCACGTCATGGACCAGAAGGTGATCGTACACGTCCTCAAGACTAGCCGTCCTTTTCCTACGTCGGGGCCCCGGTTAGGCTAATATAGAAAAATTTCGCCTTAATGCGGATCGTGGCCAATCTTTCGTTCACTGGTGTGAACTGAGAAACAAAGTGGCGTAGTTTTCGGCTTACGACGAATCCACATCCGAATTCGCGCTTCTTCGCATGTTAGCTGTAGTAGATGTAACAGCCTGTTTGTTTAAAGCAACCTTGCCCTTTCCAACGCATTTCTTGGATGGTGGTGATGTCAGCCTTTATTGTTTTGATGGCTTCCGACAGTTTGTTAGTGGAACCTTCCCTATAAAGGGACCGGACATTCCAGTGCATATGCGTAAATCATTGTCCGTTTTTCGTTTGCGGTGGTCGTCAACGTAACTGGGGTTCTTATCTGAGGTCGGTTTGTTTTTCATTGGGCAGTTATAATATAACGGGACCCAAACCCGGCGCACATTCCATGATTAAGGTCCACGGAACGACACCTCAAGTTAAACGTCAAGAGGACGACTAGGGAGTTTTGGACAAAAGATGATTTTTTTAGGCGATACCGATTTGCCTTGACAGTGCTAGGTTATCGGACTGTGTGGGTTTTTCGTTCAAGCCGTAGCTTTCGTCCGACGCTACGTCCTTCCACTCCCTCTGGAGGCCGTCCTGCAACAAACCAGGGCATATGAACTTTCTACAAACGTTTGTAACGGCCAAAAGAGCGTCTATTCTCAGTTTTCCAGGATCATGACGGGGACGTGATAGACTCTGATCCCATTTTTTTTTTTTTTTTTTTTTTTATTTTTTTCGTTATTTTTCTTATTTTTTGTGAGTTTTTTTAGTTTAATGTTTTTTTTTGGTATTTTTTTAGTGTCGATTAAAAAATAAATGATTAAATTCTATTGATATGTTAGTTCAATACGTCTTGTTTTTTCATAAAATCATCTAAGACTTCATCATAAAACTTATTTTTATTATTAATTACTTTTAAAAATGATTTTTCGATTGAAATGTTGGCTATCATTTCAGAAAGTCTTTCTTCCATCATCATATTTCTTGAATAGGTTTTTATTCGTTTCAATGCAGAAAACGATCTTTCAACAGAACTGATTGAAGTTGGTATCGTCAAAATTAAACAGTTCAAATTTCATAAAATGTGTCTTTTAAGTCTAAATTAAGTAAAACAACTGGGATATATTTAACAAGAAAAACACATTTAATTCATTTTTTAGTTTGATAAAATCAAAAAATTGGCCATATGAAACTTTAAGGCTCTTAAAAGCTACTTGGGGAATTTTTTTTTCATAATTATTAAATTTCTTTGACTCCAAAAAACTCAAAAAATTTTAAATATCTTAAATTCTTAAATCTGATGTCCATTTGAGAAGATAAAGTGTCAATAATTTAAAAAAGCAGATCATGGTGTCGCTGCTTAAATAATTCTATATCTTCACCTCGTCTTAGATTTGGATCGATAGTATTTTTAGCTGCATGAAAAATTTGTTCAAAATTTGTTCTATTATTTGATATACGTTTTTAGTTACTTCAATTTGTTCGCAACAATATTGAATGTCTAATATTTAGTTTGAAGATTATTAAATAAAACGTCAGTAAAAGAAAATATATGATTGAAAATACTCAACATAAAAACTGTATTAAAAGTATTAAAAAATTGAGAAAATCCTCTTGATAAAATGATATCATTACCCCAAGTATCTGGATCATCGACCACTTCTTCAAATAAAATAATAACATCATAGTCTAAGATCCGGTTGCAAGTTTACTACGTTCATCAAGTTTTTAATCGAAATCAAATTTGTATGTACACTCTAAAAACTGATTAAAAAATCTCTACAAAAAAATGTTGTGAAATTTCACGACATTTATTGGCAATTTTGTAAAAAAACCACTCTATACAGTGAGTTTTTTCAATTTTGTCTGAAAATCAGCGTCTTTTTCCAAAATATGTATATTTACTCTTCTATTCCCGCTATTTGAGCGTGTTTTCGCTTAGAGAGTCTTAAAATATGTATATCTCTCTACTTTTCACGCTATTTTACCGTGTTTTCGCTCTGAAAGCCCTAAAATATATATATTCTCTACTTTTCACGCTATTCCAGCGTATTTTCGCTCAAAGAATTCTAAAATATGTATATTTTCTACTTTTCACGCTATTTCAGCGTGATTTCGCTCAAAGAGTCTTAAAATATGTTCCTTACTTTTCACACTATTTTAGAAGTATAATTTTAGAAGAGAGTTTTTACAAGAGAGCGAAAGAAATAATTGTAGGTGAGAGGATTCACGCATTTTTAATGATAAATATTAATTTATAATTAAATATAGGAGAATTCATTTTGGATAGGTTGCCAATCAAAATGTGGCCGCTAGTATTTTTAATTTAAATAATATCAACTAATTTTTCGGACGAAATTGCACTCATCTGTTTTAAAAAAAAATATATATCAATACTCAGCTAAATATGTATAGAACTTAAAAAAAAATTATAGCAGTGAAAGGACTGCCGACCGAAGCGAAAACCTATATATAAATATTAGTATTCCCTGGAAGACGTTGTCCTGCCACGGACCGCCTTACTGCTATATAAGAATTTTCATGCTAATGGATTTCAGACTATCCTACATGTAGGATGGATTTGACACGTCGGACGGACATGTAGGATGTGCGAAAGCTCATACTGCAGCCCGTCCTACATGTAGGATGAAAATCAAAAAGTTCTAAAAGTTCCGCTATGATCTTGTTCTTCTCTGTGCGTCCTTGTTTGTAGATTTCCTTGTTAATTCTTGTTGGCGCAGTTAGCTGGAATTTTTTTGTAGACGTTGTGAATTACATATGCTACAGATATGAAATTAGAATTATCTTGTTAAGAGCTTATAGCAATTTATTAAATTTTTTATATATTACTGAAACTATTTCTTTTAAGCAAAAGTGTTACCATATCAAAAGTACATATAATTAAAGTAATTTATTTAAATTATTTCATTATTGAATTAATATAAAAAATTAAAGCTTATTTATATCTATTTATATCATAACACTAACACAATATACATGTTCACCATATCTATATTGAGTTGTGTATTAAAAATAGAATATTCTAAAATTAAGAAATATCTATAGCATATAAATTATACATAATTCATATAAGAAATTGATGCCAAACCGTTTAAAAAATAGAATGCTCAGGATAAGCAGACTTTAGTTATCCAATTACTACTGAAAATATTAATTATTTTGCAGGTTTATTACGTAATTGTTATTATTTAAATATATATAAATAAATGCTCTTTAAAGTTCCTATTTAAATTGTTCATATATATTGAATATATATTTCCAATGCGTTAACACTTTTACTAAAAACAAATAGTTTTACCAATATTATATATACTCTTTAAATCATATGTATAAACTGTTTTCTAAAATAGTTAGATGTTATATGCTGACTGTAGCTACAAATAAACATCTACAAAAAATTAAAGCTTACTGTACAACAAGAACGCAGCGTTGCGCAGCATTAGAGGGGATGAACCAAATTGGCGGCGGAAAATATACAGCACTTTGCCTGCTATATTTTCTGTTTGCCTGCTCTTATCTAAAATAAATCAGTTGTCATATGCCGACTGCAGCTACAAAAAAAGTTTAAAAAAAGCCAGCTAACTGTACAACAACAATTACATTTCCAATCCACATCAACAACGCAGTGAGAATGGAAAGGTTCACAGCGGTTGCGCAACGTTAGAGGGGATGAACGAATCGGTGTCAGAAAATAAACCGCATTTTACTTTCTATGTACTATGTTTTTTGTTTGCCTGGTAGCAAAATCTCAAGTGATGGAATGGCAAAAATAGACAAGGTAGTATTAGGACGGAGAGCCGGTGACCGAAACTATCAAAACGAAGTTGACATTTCACACAAAATCTGCAGCCAATGAGAATGCAATATGAAAGCAAAAATTGGCCAAAATACCAAAATGGCTGAGTTTGACAGTTATGGTCACTAAGAAAGCGAACACATTCAGCCCTAACACTACCTTATCTAGTTGAACTATGAGTGGTGGCATCAAAAAAGACTTCACGGCCAGTCAGACAATAACCAAATATCAAAAATTTTAAATTAATTTTATTTTAACCTAAATCATCTCTACATTGTGGCACTTGGAGGACGTTCGCCAGCACAGAAAGCCAATTTAACTTTGCTGCACTTGCTGATGCACCGGGAGATCGTTGGCCCACACACACGCACACACAAACTCAAGCACTTTCGTTATTTTTTTATTATTTTCTTATTTTTTAAGTTTTTCAAATTTGCAATATTACAAGTTTACGAAATAAGTTGCAAGTACAAGCACTCGCATGAAATATGTCGCAAAGTGAATAAAATGCAAATTAAATAAAATATTTGCGCTAAGACACGATCGAAATGTGTAACGTCAAAATTTACAATTGTCAAAATTTCATCGTCCATTTGACACAGCAAAAAAGACAAATTTATTTCAACACACACAAATTTTATTCAACCTGATATTTTCTATCCTACCACGACTGAAAAGTTTCCTTTTGACACTTACCCTTTACACGGAGGTTACACGAGACAGTACTGTTAAGACAGTCACAACACATTCACAAATTTTTACCCACACACGCTAACTTTTGCTACTGTCTGCTCTACTGTCTTAAGTTTTTTGTAGACAGTTGGCGGGACAGTAGCTAGGAAAGTAGAATGATATTTAGCATATCAAGTGACAAAATACGTGAAAATTTAATAGAATTAAAGGAAAATTTGCAATACTTTGGCGTACTCGTAGTTTTAACAAAAATTTTCTTCCAAAAATATAAATTTTTTACTATTTTGTCTACTGTCTTGCCAACTGTCTTACCAACTGTCTGTACTCTTTTTCACAGACACAAAGTTTGACAATTAAAACGTATATTTCACAGTCTTAACAGTACTGTCTCGTGTAACCCCCGTGTTATGAAAAAATTTATTAACAAAACAATGATAGTTGGCAACTCTAAAAATAAAATGCCGCAGTGGTGAAAATAAAAAGCCACTTACAAACACAACAAGTGTGAAAATTGTCAAACTTTGTTTGATGATATATAATAAAATAAGAGCATGCATGTAATTATTTGAATATTCAACATATTCCTTTATCACAACTTAAAGATTAAAATGCTAAAACACTCAATCCATACATTATTTTTTCTTGTTTGCAAACGAAGTTCCAGCAGAAAAAGAAGATCGCTCCATTTTTAAATCTCACCATGCATAGCAGCTGTTTAAGTAAAAGCAAATTTTTCAAAAATGTTGACAAATACAACAACTGAAGAAATTGCCAAACTTTAAAAGCATATATAGACCAATATAAAGCGAATTAATAATAAGTTTTGGTTGCAAACATCTTATTGCAACCTAACTTAAGTATTTATATACTAACAAACAGATTATATGCATTCATTTCAGGAGTTGCCAAGTGGTTTCTTTGTGAGCTTGCGGCCGATTAAGAACAAGAGACGATAATTGTTGATATTTTTATGCACAAATACATGCAAACATTTTTGATGTCTGTATTGATGACAAAGTTCCTCGGAAAAATACGATGACGGCAACCAAAGATTTACCCTCTACCAAAATCGTTCAACGCGCCTAAAGAAGTTTTCACTTCAATAAGGGTTGCCTTAGCGCAACTGGCCGCAATCTCCAGGCATCCCGGTGTAAACAGGTATGGTTTCGGGACATTTATACGTTCATTACGTATTTTGATTAATCATATATTAAATTAAAGCTAATTTTTTTTTGCATGGTGGAATAAGGTTGCCTGTGTTAAAGTGGCCGCAAATATGGGTTTCGTGCTGTTAAATAGATTAGAATGAAAAAGAGTTTGCGCGCTACATTGAACATGAGTAGTGGGCACGACTTTATAATACCTAAAAAAATTTTAATTAATAACTTATTGTTTAGTGGTTTTTAAAATTACTTAAATACAACAAAAAATGCATTCTTAAGTGAAAAACTAAGTTGTCTTTTCTTTATAAAATTAAAAAAAATTAGTACATATTTATAAAAAATAAAAACCTCAATTATTGTGTAAACGAAAATTATATTTTATAAGCAGGTAATGTTTGGGAAAATATTGGATTTTTTATTATTTTTATAATAGGTTACACATTAACTAAATATTAAGAAACACGACAAATAAAACTTGTATGATATTTTCGTGCCATTTATAGCACATCCTATTCATCACTGCTCTCACTTTTATCACTGCTCTCACATTCATCACTGCTCTCACTATCACCGCAGCTATGGCTTTCATTGCTACCAATATTATCATTATCGTCATTATCAGAAATAGTGTTCGTGGAACTACATAGCACACTCTTAACTTGTATTGGCGTTCCTAAGAACTATGTAGTTTTTAGAAAACCATCTAGAATCCAGCCATTATTTTCCGCGCTTAACTTAATACAATTCGGCTCAGTTGCATTTAATCACATTGAATAAACAAAGATTGTCCGCAACAATTTTTCTTTTAAAGATTTCCAGCACGGTAGAATATTAGTCGAATCGAAGCCTTTAATTTTTTTTTATAAATTTTTCATTGTTTGTTTTTGTAGCATACAATTTGTTGAACATAATAAATCTTCCAGCATTTACACTTTGACAATTTGGGATTCCATACATAAGACAAGTAAACTCTTCTACTACTTTAGTTTTGTTTTTATCAAAAATATCATTTGGGTTAGTCAATAACGCGAAAACTTCTTGAATTTCCGGGTGCTTAACAAATGTATTGAAGGGCCGGACTTTACCTTTGTTGAAGAATGTAGCCGCAAAGTCGCAACCCGTAAATGCGTGAAATGCTGGCAGCGCAAGACATAAAGTTGGACCTAATTTTATTGAAAATTCCCTTCAATTTATGCAAATTTCGTCTTTATTATTTTCTTTTTTCGATGTACTATTTGCCAACCAAATTTGTAAATTAGGAAATTTATGCAAATTACCTAGTAAAATTATTCTTCATGCACTTTGCTTATATGAAATACAATTCTTGTATCCGCTTCCTCATGTTGACATGCTAATCAAGTTTCTTCATTTTTCATATGAAAATATCATACAACTTTTATTTGTCGTGTTTCTTAATATTTAGTTAATTTGCAACCTATTATAAAAAAATTAAAAAATCCAATATTTTCCCAAACATTACCTGCTTATAAAATATAATTTTCGTTTACACAATAATTGAGGTTTTTATTTTTTATAAATACTAATTTTTTATAATTTTATAAAGAAAAGACAACTAAGTTCTTGACTTAAGAATGAATTTTTTGTTGTATTTAAGTAATTTTAAAAACCACTAAACAATAAGTTATTAATTATCTTTTTAGGTATTATAAAGTCGTTCCCACTACTTACTGTTATATGTAGCGCGCAAACTCTTTTTCATTCTAATCTATCTTTAACAGCACGAAACCCATATTTGCGGCCACTTTAACACAGGTAACCTTATTCCACCATGCAAAAAAAAATTAGCTTTAATTTAATATATGATTAATCAAAATACGTTATGAACGTATAAATGTCCCGAAACCATACCTGTTTACACCGGGCTGCCTGGAGGTTGCGGCCAGTTGCGCTAAGGCAACCCTTATTTTTGAAGTTCTATACATATTCAAGTGTGAATTGGTATATATTTTTTTTAAAAACAGATGTGTGCAATTTCGTCCGAAAAATCAGTTGATATTATTTAAATTAAAGATACTAGCGGCCACATTAATATACATAAAATACATAATATTATAATATATAATATACACATAATTATACATAAAAATTTGATTTCGATTAAAAACTCGATGAACGTAGTAAACTTGCAGCCGGACCTCGTACTATCAAAATGAAAGCAATGAACAATGTTTACAAGTCGGGAAGAGTAGTTCCATCTAGTTGGTGCAACTGTTGGAAGTCTACGTTTTACTATTTCATCCAAAAAGTAAGTTATTTTCGTTGATTGAGAGAAAAATGCTGCTGGTCCAGACAAACTAACAAAAAATATTTTTACATCTTTAACCTTTATGTCAACAGCAGAAAAATTTTACGTACGTCAACAGCAGCATACCGGGGTATGCACATACATTTTGCATGGGAAATAGCATGGCGTGGTGACAAAAATGTGAATATTCAACACATTTCCTTAAATCTTCACATTTAGATTCGTGACAGCACGGTACGAATCAAAACAAAGGGTAATTGTTACATATGCTCCAAACGTCACCCAACAAGGAAAGCCTGCACACTATGTAAAAGACCCGTATGTGCTAAACATTCTACTGACATGCCGCAATGAAATAAATGTTTTTAAAACTTAATAACTTTGATTTTATTATTTATTTTTTATTTTATATTTATTATTTTATTATTTTATTATTTTATTATTTTATCATTATTTTTATAAACTGTTTTAAAAATTTGATGAAAAAGAAAGTTTACTTTTCAGTTATATCCACATACTTGCATGCGTTTTCATATACATACCCGAGTATGCAGGTGTTGACGTATGGGGTAGCAATCGAAAAATGACCATATTATCTCTTGCCCAGATTGTCCAATCTCATTCAGACGGGAATATGGTGTAAAATAACTTGCTGAAGATATCATATAGTTTCAAGTCGATCCGATTGCTAGTTTTCGAAATGCAAAACATACCCAGGTATGTTGCTGTTGACATAAAGGTTAATAAAATTCACGTATGAGCAAGATCCAGATTTAGGACATGTGCGTTACAATGAATAAAAATAGCGTTTGGAAACTCCTTTCTTACCCTGGCTTGGGTGCCGTTTAAGTCACTAGACATAACAGCAGTGCCATAATACATTTCAGCTATTAGATTTTCCACTAATCCTTAGTTTTTATTAAATCAATAAATTTTTTTGAAATTGCATTGGCAGTTCGATCATCACTTACATCCCAAAATTTATAAAACGTTTCTCTTGCTAAACCATTAGCTTCCACATATCGAAAAACAAAAGATAATTGAGATTTTTTCTTAATATCCATAGCTTCGTCAACCATCACAGAAAGAAAGGTAGCATCATTAATTTCCTTGTCAATATTATTTAAAATAAATGCTGCAATAAAAGATATTAAATCGTTCTGAATTATATTGGGCGTGCCCTTAAATACTGAAGCTGTATTGATATGACGTTTTAATTTGGCATTATATTTTGCAATTAATTTAATTAATTAATTAAAGCCAATTCTTGACATCCCAAAAAACATTCTGAATCAATAAACCTTTCTAAAACTTGGCGATTTTCTGAAACTTGTTCATTATGTTTTCAAATTGAATGTTTTTTGTAAATCAAGTAACAGGACAATGCGCGTGTTTTCAAACGTTTTTAATATTATGCTATTATTGATATGATTTTGGAAGGTTTGTTGTTTTTTCATTGAGGCAGCTAAATGATTTAAATCGCTGTTGTTACCTGTTATCCAAACAGATGTTTCCTTTCCAGAAAAAAAGTAAACATGGCCAGCAAAATAATTTATTAATAGTACGGCAACCACATAGCCATGATTTTTAATTTTTTCAAAGAAAGAAAGAAGAAAGAAAGAAGTATTTTTAGTTGTGACTTTACAAATTAACTCTGGAAGAATTGGCGTGGGCCTCCCAGTCTTTACTATATCCTTTTTTTCTTCATGGCTTAGTCGCGAAAAAGATTTTTCAATTATTTTTGCAATAACGCATTTACATGCCATCGTTTTATTGTATATTATAATCAATGTCCACTACCTTCTAGCAACGTGCAAAATCTTCTGTGTCCAACAAATTGAAAGCACATTTGAAAATAAATTTTGTTGAGTTCCACTCTGCAAATTGAATATTTTCCGACAGTGACGCAACACAAACACGAACCCCTAATAGCAAAATAATTTGCAGCACACGTCGCTTAGCGCATAGTTAAGAATGTGTTTCATTTCTTGTATTAATTAAAAAATAAAATCGGATAATAAGAAAGTCAATAAATTTTCCCTTTCCCTTTGAAAGTTAATAATTTTTGAGTTAAGTTAACCGCTTTGAAAATCTCTGTTATATATGTAGTCCAAACTTGCTCCAGTCTTGCTCAGGCAATCGCAATTGTGACTGACATATTACTATCTCTTTCGCACTTCTGTTAATTTTTGGTGTCCACGTGTTTTAGTTTAAAACTAAATAGTCAATTATCTTATACAAACTTTATTATATCAAAAGGTTTATAAAGAAACAAACACCTGACCAAAATATACAAAATGAACGGGGTTGACCCCCTTATCAAAATTGGTTTAAATCCCTAGACCCTGATACTACTCCAATTCAATCGCGATGTGCAAAGCCAAATAATAAGCGCCTACGGGCAGCCGATTTCTTGCCCCTTCCTGAAATAATGCACAACGATGACCGTATACATCGATACTTAATTATCACTGCAGTCGGATCAACAAAGGACGAAAATGTACCCTCCATATCGTCCTACAACGTGTTTCTGATTGAAAAGGGATTGAATTATATATGTAAAGATTACACTGAAGTAGTAGAACTTAAATCAGAGATCTCTTAAAGCTTTTAATCTTAAAGCAGCCAAAAAATTCATTAAAGCTAAATTAGTTGACACGGTAACAGTTGAAATAACTTCTCACAAAAGTTTGAACTCTAAACAAGGCAGAATATTTACAAGGCAAAAAACATTATAAATATTGAAGAGAAAGAACTGCTCTCGTCTTTAGAAGGACAAAAAATTATTGACATTAAAAAAATAAATAAAATAGTCGATGGGAAGATCACACCAACTGGTGCAGCAATTGTCATCTTTGACTAAATCCGTCGTCCAGAATACATCAAGCAGGGGTGGAAAAGAGTTCCAGTAGTAGAGTTCATTCCAAACCCAATGAGATGTGTCAACTGCCAGAAGTTAGGACACACAAGAAAATGGTGCCGCAATACTGAAACCTGTAGGGAATGCGCATGCCCGCCATCCCACGACACTTGCTCAAGGAAGTTCTGTGTAAACTGCAACAACGATTCACATTCATCATACGATCTGTCTTGCATAACGTTTCTAAAACACAAAGCTGTTAACAAGATCAAATAGATCGGAGATGTCCTGCCCGTGAAGCCTGGAAAATCTTCAATGACCATCCAGCATTACACACGATAGAACCTTTTAAAAAAACCACCACAACTCCCACCTTTGCTCAAATCTTAAAAACAGCCAACTCAATTGAATCGGCACATAATACTTCAACAACAAGTAATCAGCAGTTAATGAACCCACAGCACATCAACAACCCCAAAAACAGTAACCCATGCAACAACAAAATAAACAACTTCAACAACCGCTAGAGCAACAAAATGAACAACTTCAACAGAAATGTAAACATGAACAACAACATGATCAAATACAAAACGAGAAATTATACCAACAAATACTTTGAGCTAAACCACGTCAACAACTACAACGACCACAGCAACAAAATAATCAAGAAACACAACAATTACAACAATCTAACCAACAAATTTACGAAAAACCACGATGTTCCAAGAACATCCCAAATTATATAAAAAATTTCACAATCTTTCAGTAATCGTCACCCCAAAAACTCTAAAAAATCACAACATACAAACAAAAACTCTCAACAAAAATTCACACACTAATTAACTTGATTTACACACAATAAAAGTTATCATGGATTTAGGAATTAATAAAGTTATTTTGCAATGGGATATGCAAGGTTTAGAACAACTCGTTGCAAAACATAAACCCAATGTAATATTAATTCAAGAAATGCACATAGAAAGTAAAAACAAAAATTTACTGCATTTGCCGAGCTACAAAATTTTCCATCACAACAAAGATTACTCATATGCCAAGCCAGGCACTGCCATATTAGCAAAAGATACTGTGAACGCCTCAAATCACAAAATTTCAAGTAACAATCTCTTGCATCAAACAATAACAATCCATGGATTAAAAGATTTGGACGTCTACCTTACTCCGCAACTTATTGATGATATTCCCAGACACAGAACATAATTTAATAGCTGGAGACCTTAATTCTCATAGCACCTTGTGGGGCTCAAACAACACTACTAGATTTTGCTAACGACCGCAGTTTGACGATTCTCAACGACGGATCCGCAACTCTTCTCAATACTAGAAACACTCTTACGGCAGTAGATGTGGCAATGTCTAATTCCGACATGGCTTCAGTACTGACATGGTCCTGCTTTCAACAACAAATATGTGATCATATTCCCATTCTTATATACAACAACACTAGTTCTAAACTTTATCAATTCATCTCTAGATTTGTCGATAAAAAAGCTAATTGGGAGCTCTTTACACCAAAAACTGAAATCATTAACGTTCAATACGAAACGTCATCTATCATCAACAGAGAAGCAGCGCAAATTAAAAAAATTTTGAGAAAATCTGCCAACGAGTCCATACCTGTAAATCGCAATTCAAAACATCGCAACAGCCGAGTTTGGTATAATGCTATATCTGGGCACCTTGTATATAATTCATACAGCTTTAAATAGAAAAATACATGTGTCCCTATTTCTTTGCACATCACTGTAGATATTCTTAATCGTTGCATTTAAAAGAGTCTTTCTTCTATGCTAATATAATTTTTATTATATATTTATGATATTATATCTTTAAACACGGGCCATTTTATTAAATTGTAAAGGTTTTTGCTTAGTTTTTTTACATTTTCACACACAAAATCTAGGAACTCAATTGATTCAAACGGTTACAAATAAATTATACATCCCTAAGACTGAGCGAGAACACGTCAAATGTCAAAAATGTATTTTAACTACGCATTGGTTTTGCTCTCCAAATTGCACCTACCTTATAATAATTCTTCTATGAGTTAACTATAAAACAAACATCGACAATATTAGTGATGTGTTTTTAAAATTATTTCGAACTTTGTTTGAATGCACAAATATTCAAAAAGTGTGTTCATAAATATTGCAAAATTGAAGTGCCACTGCTTCAGTCTTATTTTATTATCGCTAAAATGCAGTGAAAAAAAAAAAAAAACGTACAGTATAATTACTTATGTTTATTTTGCATTTTATTTAAAACTGTGTACACTAACCATATAAAATATAATGTTAAAATATTCTTTTATTTATTCATTTTTGAAATAAATTCAACAAAAGCTATGAAAATATCATCTTCTGAAAAAAAAATAACAAAAAACAAAACCGTAAGTTACCAAAAATTCAAAATCGACTTTTTGATTGATTACGACCGTATCAAAGTACATGTTACTGTAAAATTTTACAAGCCTACAACTAAGAACGACGTTTTTATAAACAAATTTCTAAAAGCCCTTAGTGCAAGCACTTGAAAAATTTAGAAAGTTTTTGCCTCTCCTGTAAAATTTTTTAAATATAACTTTTTGGCTTTTTTTTATTTCATATGCCGATGTGTATGTATTTAGGATTATTAATTATTGATATTTGAATGTAAAAACATAATTATGTTTATAGCAGTGTCATAAGAACTGATTAGTAGGAAAATAATCACTGTTTGTTGGCTGCAAGCATTTTAGCATTTAAAAATGAAAATAAAACAATAATTCAATAATGACGTGCTTCATCAATTTCGATTTTTTATCCAAAAAATCTAAAAGGTATTAAAAGTTGCACTTCAAAACTACTTAATCAATGCATTCCCTAGCAACTGATAATGCCTTCTGCATTAAAGAGAATTCTTCTACAAACGATATGCTTAGCTGTAAGTACTTGTCATAATCAAAAAAGCAAATGCATCTATGCAGCCCTTTAGTACATATCTTCATTTCTATTGAAGTTTGCTTTGAATATATTTTGTTTTTTTTTGTTCGCTTCGAAATATTAAGAGTAAACAGCATGTAGCGTCGCCAAATGAATGGATTTGATAACGGTACCTTTCGATACTGCGTAATATGAAGAGTGTAGAGGTTTTTTTTGGCTTCATGAAATGTGCCTGTTTTGTTTTTTGTTAATTTGTTTTAAGAATATGACAACTGATGGCGTTTTTTTTCTCGAAAAATTCTGCATTTATTCTGCCTTCTTTGAGAATTCTGCACTTTTTGTGTTATTTTCTCAAAAAAATGTTGACCTCTAAAAATAAATCGTGTTCTTTTCTCGAAAATTTTGACCACTCCCGAGCACTCTCAAGATCAACGGTTTCAGAGTTCTGCCCTCAAATGCTACCACCTGAAGAAACAAAAAAGTGACATGTTTAGAAAATATTGAACATTGTATTGACATTTTATTAAAGAGTGAGCTTCTTCTTTACAAAAATTTATTATAAGTAAACATAAAATGGCTGATATTAACGAAATAACCACATCAGTGGTCTGTTTTATTAAAAATTAATTGCTGGATTGCTATTTCACGGAAGATTTGTGCAATTTATTTGATGTTTCTCGATATTGCAGGGCAGCCAACACAACATTGAAACAGAAGTTGCATTTTTATGTTCTTTTCTCGACTCAGAACAGGTCAACATTTTTTGAGTTCAGGTCAAAATTTAAAAATTCTGCGCTCTCAGAGGGCAGAATTTTTTGGCGAGAAAAAAAAAACGCCATGAGTAAATATGGCGCAGGCACAGAAAGTTTATGTAACATTGCTATGGAAACACTTAGCATTAGTGCAGAAAGGGGGTACTGAATTGTATCTTAGGACATCCATAGCCACGTTTGCCAGAGCTCTTGCACCCATCTCCTTAATGCTTCTGAATTTTGCCGTCCGACTTCACGATGTGCAGGAAGCAACTTTTATTCAACCAAAAATGTTGACGAAATCTGCTGTTGCTGCGGATGTTTTAACATCACCTAAAAGTGCAAAATCTATCTTTTTTAAATCCGAGCATTTCGTTAAAGGTTTGGGCTCTTAAAACTAAATGAAAAACTAAAAAAAACTTTCGTCATGGTTCGTAAAGAAAACGCGTAAATTTATTGTTTTTTATTTCTTACAGATATATAAAAAAAATTGAGGAGTACCCCTGCTGTCCTCTATGTCATAAAAGCATTTCAGGAAATGAAGTAAGAGTTGTCAATTTGTATCAGTGATTCGATGAATATAGAGCTAATATTTCGCTTTCTATTATTTTTTTAATAATATTTGAACTTGACAATAAAAACAGGCGGCTGATTTAACTGCTGAGCTATCAGATGAAATTCATCGACTTCCAGAAAATATTAAAAATACCGCGAAACTTCTCGCAGCGGAAAACAAAAAATATGAAGATTTACTTCAATTGAAACCAATAATTGAAAAGTTGGAGCGTTTGGAAAAGGATAATCCTAAACGTAAGGACGAACTTACATTGGTAGAACAACAACTAGCAGAATGTACAAATGAAGTCGAATCATTGGAAATGGTGCTTGGAGAACCTACTGCAAAATTGGATATAGCAAACTCAATGCTTGGCGATATGTCGTTATTAGATGAGGCTATTAAGGAAGTCGCTCGACTTAATGAAGATATTGCATTGCTGAAGGTTAGTAACTTATTTTTTATTTGATGGAGGAAATTTGTGATTTAAGAATATTTGACTAAGGGGGTTATTTTTTTTTATATTATTGTACAATAGGGTGGGCCGATTTGATGAAATTATGTTTGTAAAAATGTCCCTATTTGAGAAAAAAAAAAGGATTCCCTCATTTTGACATTTTTGTAATTTTCCAACATTTTCGTGCTACAGCCCCCCCCCCCCCTAATAATAAGTTTTTTTTGAAAATCTGAAGACAAAAATCGGTCGAAAACGATCGCACAGTAGTGCCTTACCACCACATAAATCACACACGTAAATAATATACATAAATAAAACTAACAATTTTATTTCATTCTTGTCAATTTTTATAATCAAAAAATGGTTCATAAAATTAATTTACATAATTTACTCATGATACAAAGAACTACAGATAAAGTATTCCCGGCGCAACAAACAAAATTTACTGCGCACCTCGTCATTGGTGCTCGTCAAATGTGACACTTGATGAATGCATTCAAAAGAAAATGTCAAAAAGAGACGAAGATAGCAAAATGAAAATGAACAAACAGTCAAAATTCTGTCAGCACATCAAGCAACGTAGCCGCTTTATGTTTAAATCTGTAAAAAGGGGAAAAATCACCCCTACAAAATATGCAATTTTTTTCACAAACAGTACTAAAAATATATTTACTTTATTTTGGACATGTGCTTTATTTAACAATATTTATTTCATTTCAGTAAAGCAAGTTTTCATAAGAAAATTTAGACATTTTAAAATCTTTACACCCTATGAAAAAATTGTGACTACGTTGCAAACAATGAGCACCTTGCACGTCACAGCAAAGATGGACATGCGCAATACTTTATCTGTAGTTCTTTGTATCATGTAATTTACTTACATTCAAATTGTTGTATTTAAATTTTCAAAAAGTTGTCAATTAAAATCAGTTTATAAAAATATATGTTTTAAAATAAAAGTTAGTATAAATAAGGATAATAAGCACCATAACTGGCGATCCTGCAAAATATAAGTAAAAGAACAGCAAAATACAGCAACAGTTTCTGTTTTATAAAAAAATTGCTGGCAATGGCAGCGTTATTAGTATTGGCATGCAGCAACCAAATCAGTGAAGTTTTTTAGTGTCAATCTGTTTCATCTTCAACTCAGTAACACAACATAAAACAGCAGAAGCACCAGCAACAACAAAATTTTGCTATGCAATAACAACCACAGCATAAAAAACTACAACAACAAAAACAAAAGCTGCAGTCACAGTCCTCACAGCAGTCGGGTCTACGCGCCGGGATTGACGCGAGCTTCTCGCCCAAGGATTGCTACACCTCCAAAATAGGAGATCAAAACGTATGTATCACATTCTTTTCTATATCTTTTGCACCTCTTTATGTGTTTTTTACCTAAACTGATTCGGCAAAACCGTCATGCCTATTCAGATCACTTCTCCCATGTGCCGGCGACATTGAAGCGAACCCCGGTCCTACGAAACCGGCGTGCATATGTCCGGTCTATCAAATAGGACTAACTCGAATACACTGCTGGGCTCTGTGCCTTGCGTGCAACCTATGGATGCACATCCGATGCTCGGGGCTAGGGTCTTATAAAGATTACAGTCCTGACTTCAGATGCCCGAGCTGCACCCCTCTGACTTTACCGCCAGTGCCTGCCGCCGCTACACCCAATCAGACCAAAGTCTCACCCCACGCGACTACCATGATATCTCGCATGTGTCGCAAGGCGATGACGAAAACCGCTATGCCCGAGCTCTGTTTTTCGTGCGAGCAAAGTAGTCATCTGCGATGCTCAGGGCTGAGAAACTCTAGATCATATATGCCAATTCGTGGTTCCGTGCTGTCGAAGGAGGCATGGGGGCGACGCTGGCCACCAACAAGTTCCGAAACCTGACCCAAACACCATAAAACAGGTCCGTGACTGCCAAAACTGATGGTAACCCATATTTGACAGCCCCCCTCACAGCTCAGGCTACCACCACTCAGCTAGCTTCAACAACACACACAGTTTTAACAACACAGCAAGGAAATTTCAAAATCCTGCAGTGGAACTGTAATGGTTTTACAAAAAAGATCACAGAGGTTACTGACTTCATGGATAAGAAGGGGATCTTCATTACTGCTCAAGGGACAAAGATGACGAAGGAAAACACGTTGACCCACTCGTTATGCTTTAACATAATTCGTCGTGATCGTGATAAGGGAGAATGGAGTGAATTGGCCTTCCTGATACATGAGTCGGTCATCTTTACACCTCTTGAAATAACTTCCAACGACGCCCACCTTCAAGTTCAGGAAATATCTGTCAGGGCTGAAGGGTCCGATATTGAGCTCCTCAACATATATATATCTCAAGATAGAGATCAACGTAACAAAAAGGTTACCAAGATAGTGTGTCGGAATTGAACTGATGTGTTGATAAAACAAGGCACCACATTATTCCCCCTCCTCAAATGAATTTTGTTGTATTTCGGAATACATTAAAATGTACTTTTCTTTTGGGTTGTGTTGTAGATGTTGTGTCTGTGTTTATCGATGCTTGTTTTAAACTATCTAAACTTATTATAATGTGTGTATTATTCTGAAGTATTGTAAAGTATTTTGGGTTGCGATTAATTACCTCAAAAGGTCCGTCATAGGGCTCCTTGAGCTTTCCATGTATGGTATCATTTGTAACAAAAACATCTTTAAAATTATCGAGTTCTTTTGGTATGTGTTGTTGGAATTTTGTGTTATGGTGTGAAATATGTGATTGTTTGCTTTCGACTCTTTTTTTATTTTCGGGAGCATATCCGAAGGGTTTAAAGTTTCACTGTTATGTATCACTATTTGTTTCGGTAATCTGGGCGTCTGGCCAAAAACCATCTCAGTTGGCGACGTTTTGATATCTTCCTTGACTGAAGATCTGAGGCCCAGAAGAACTAGTGGTAACTCTATGAACCAATTTGTCTGGTTGTTCGTCGCAATGAGTGAAACCTTTAACGGGCGGTGAAAATGCCCTACCATGCCGTTAGCTTGTAGGTGGTAAGCCGAAGTAGTTATATGTTGGCAACCGAGATTTTTAAGAAAATTGTTAAAGGTCACTGAAGTGAATTGTGCTCCTCGATCAGAGGTGACTTCCAATGGAACTCTAAAACGTGAAATGAACTCTCTTTAAAGAGTGTCGACATTCGTGTCGGAATTTTTTTGAAAAGAAGGCTAATGGTTCTAGTGTACCGTTATTCTGTTTTTGTAAAACGCCACCAATGGCTGTGTGTGATGCGTCTACAGCAATCGATAATTCTACATTACTACTGATATGATTAAGTAGTGTTTCCTTTGCAAAACTATCTTTGATTGTGGCAAACGCATGCAGTGTGTTCTCCGTCCAGTGTAATTGTTTGTTCTTTGTTTTCGATGCTGCGGTGACCATGTCATAAATTGGGCCTAGCATGTGTGCGGGTTTTGGAATACAACGGTGGTAGTAATTTGTCATACCTATAAGTTTTTGCATTTGTTTAACTGTAACAAAAACTGTTTAACAAAACTGGGTTGTGGATAGTCTTGTATGCATTGTGTACGTTCCTCAGAAGGTCGTATACCTTGTCCTGAAATGTAACTTAGAAAATTTATGTTTGTTGCTCTGAAAATGCATTTGTTGGGTTTGATGTTTAATCCGTAAGTCGTAAGTCTTTGAAAAACTTGTGTTAAATGTTCAATGTGTTTTGTTTCGTTTTCGCTAGCGATTAATATGTCATCCAAATATACAAAAATAAAGTCTAATCCGTGTAAAACTTCATGTATGAATCTTTAGAATGTCTGTGCTGAGTTTCTCAACCCAAAAGGCATACGGAGAAACTCAAACATTCCGAAAGGTGTTGTGATGGCTGCCATGTGTATGTCATAAATGACCATGCGAATTTGGTGGTATGCTCTGACTAAATCTATTTTCAAGTAAATGTTTGTGTTATGTAAATTCATGGAAAAATCGTGTATGTGTGGTAATGGATATCTATCGGGTACGGTTATAGTGTTTAATCGTCTGTAATCTCCACATGGTCTCCAGTCGTTTGGTTCCCGTTTCGGTACTAAGTGTAATGGAGAAGATGTATTTGAATTAGAAGGTCTGCAAATGCCGGATTTAACTAAGAATTAAAATTCTTGTTTTGCAATTTTCAATTTTGGTATGTCTAGACCATAGCTGCCCAAGGTAGTAGTATTGGTGAGAGTGACGAAATAACACTGTGTGGCGGGTGTTGTCATTTTTTTCTGTTTCTTTGTTTAACATAAGGGAAATGTAAAATTAATGAATGTACATATTTTAGTAATACTCTTTATGAATGTATTTATTTTAGTAATACTCTTGATGAATGTATTGATAGATATGCATATATCTATAATACACACATATATAATTTATATATGCGGACATCTGGATAGTATGATATATTTCGAAATAAAAAGATTCTTCGAAATGTTTACAAATTTTCCCTCAATTAATCATTGTTAAATTAATTGAGCAAATATAATTCAAATCTGAAAATATTTGTTCGCAAAGATACGTTGAAGGAAATAAAGATAAACACTTCAATGAAATCTTCTTTATTTCAGGACATATTGTACCATCCAGATTTTTCCAAAATTCTATATTGATAAAATTATCCGGGAAATCTAATTCACTTCGAAGTATAATAAGTTCTGTTTGGATTGGAAATTCGTACTTTAATATATCGCATTTAAAAGGGTTTTGAAAAATACCCAGTAAATGCTGAATATTTTCAAAATCCTTAAACCTGTCATTAAAGTTATCAAAAAGCGTTTCTAATATTTCCAAAAGTTCAAACTTCTTTAAGATTTTCTCCTTGTCGTAAATAACAGAAGTTTTCGGAAAGTCCGAAAAGTCTTCAGAATCAATATAAGCTGCAAGTAAAAATAGCTGAGTTTTAAAATCTGAAAGTTTTAAACATATCAGAAATATTATTATCTTTTCCCTGCAGCTTCAAATTCAACTCATTCAAAATGTTACAAATGTCTGTTAAAAACGCCATGCCTAAAATAAATTGATAATCTTTTAAATATTCTTTTTCGGTTATTTCGATATTTTCAGCTTCTAAAAATTCAAATACTTCATTTCTAAGCTCAAACAATCTATTAATACTGTTACCTCGGCTTAACCAACGTACCTCAGTAAACATTAATAGATCGTGGTGAGAAGCATTTGAATTTTTTAGAAATGTCAGAAATTTTCTATGAGTCAGTGAGTTATGGCCGCCCCTTATCCTATTAATTATCTGCTCAGTAACCTTCATGACCGGATGCTCGGATATAAACTTAGAAACAAGAGCAGCCTGGTGTATTATACAATGCAAGGTATAAACCTCAATTTAATTTTTTTTCATCTGGCCTACAAATCCATCACGTTTGCCTGTCATAGTGTTCGCACCATCCGTACAAACTCCTGCTAATTTGTTAGAATCAACAACGGAAAGAAGTTTTTCGTTGACGACATCGAACAATAATTTGCCGGTTACATTGCCATAAAATGTTTCAACAGAATATATTGTCTCGAAAACATTGTAATCTGAATCAACGCATCGAATGCAGATTACAAGCTGACAAAGGTCATTAATATCGGTGCTCTCATCAATACAGAATGAAAAAAATTCGCAATTTTTTAATTTTTCCCTTAATGCCGATTCCACAATAGCACCCAAATAAAGAGAACGCCGGGTTATACTATTGCGGGACAAAGGTAATTTTCCAATAAAATTAGTTTTATAATGAAGTTTTGCAAAAACTTTACTCAATATATTTTTGACAAATGGCCCATCTGAAAATGGACTTCCCTTTTTTACAATATCTAAACTTATTAAGTTAGATAAACCCATTTTTAAATTCTCCTCCACCATATCTTCATCATTTTCTTTAGATTGATTTACCCATTCCTTCAACTTTACAATAAAAATTTTCTTATAAATTTTAAATTGTTTTTCTTTTTCTTCCCCCTGCAAATAATTCATGTCTTTGTGAACATCTTCAAAATGTTTTTTTTTTTAATTTGCTGATATCAGCCACTACTGGGCATCTTTGGTCTAGACGTTTTGGTCTTGTAAACGGTAAAGGTCCTTGTGTAATAATGTGATGTTCTGTTTTGTGTTTGACAGGTGCCATATAATTTGGATCTGTAAAAAGTGTAGGAAATTGTTTGATTAGTTGTGTATACTTATTGTCTAGCGTGAATAATTTTGGTGATGGAGATTCTGAGTCTGCTGCTATAGCGTTAACGGTGAGTTTTGTTAAAAGGTCGAAAAATTCCTTATGTTTTAAATCAACAAGTAGTCCGTATTTCATTAGAAAGTCTGCGCCAATGATAGGTCTCGTTATGTCAGCCAAAATGAAAGGAAATTCTCGTCTTAATTTCAAGTTTACGTTAAGTAATTTTTTTCCGTACGTGGTAATTGTGCTTCCGTTGGCTGCCGTAAAAACTAAATCTGGTTTTGTTTTCTTGTTCGCGTAAATACTTGCAGGAAGTACCGAGATTTCTGCGCCACTGTCAATAAAGAAGTTAATTTTATTGTCTCTGTCATGTATTATTAAACGGCGTGTCATGTAACTTCCATCGTTCGCCGTTGCAACAATGGAGTTTTTTAGTTTAATGTGTTCGGTGTATTGTGGTTTGGTGGTTGTGGTTTTGGTCTCCGCAAAACGTTGGGTTATCACCATTAACTCTTCCGAGGCGGAAGCTGGCTTTCTGGTCATGGTAGAGATTTCATTACCAGTCATGACCTCCCATAAGTCGTCTGCTAGTTTCAAGAGTACCTCCAGTTCTCTGTGTCCAGACCCGGTCAAGGCGATATTTAAATCTTTTGGTAACTTGCGTAACCATAATTTATAGATTAAATCACTACTAACTATTGATCCAGCTAGGTTGTATCCGCAGCTAAGCGAGAAACGGAGTTTCAATTGAATATAGTTCGGTTTGAATTTTTCGTCGCTTTGTGAGCTTTTTGAATTTTGATTTTTTTTTTTAAACTGAAAATTGATTTAATTGCAACATCTAGTCATTCTATTAAACACATTGACTGCATTTCTCTGTTGCTAAAAGATAAAATCTTTTATCTTCTACGCAGAAGGCTTAAAAATAAAGCCGTATACGCTCCATCGCATGGACACTAACAGCCCTATTCTGGGTGTTAGCTTAACAAGAAATAGTTAAGGAGCTCTTGTTAAGCTGACTGTTATGTTATGTAAATGTTGGTATTCTTAAAAATAATTAACAACATAAAAGCTTAAAAAGCCTTTAAAGTTCACCATGCATGGTGAAAATCGATATGCCTATTGAAAGAAGAGATGCGCTATATAAACAGATGCTTCGAGTCACAGTTGCCACCTCAAATTCCCATAAAAAATACTTTTTTCCCACGAGAACAAAAAAAAAATTACCACAACAATTCCCATACCAAATTACTAAAAAAAAATCCCACGGCTATTAAAAAAATACCATAAAAAATACCACAAGTATTTAAAATTACCACAAAAATACCCCGCATTAAAAAATACCACAGAAAATACCATACGAATTAAAAAATACCACAAAAAATACCATACGAATTAAAAAATACCACAAAATTTATTAAAAATGTAAATATTGCATACTTTTTTTACATTGAAACGCAAACAAATATAACACGTTAAATAAATAAAACATGTACAACTGTGATCAAAAATAGCAGTAAGACAATCAAATTAAATTTAAAGCGTTTTTTAAGAAAGTCCGTACATGTTTTTATTTTCAATAAATGCCTTATTTAATTCAAAATAGAGTTCTTAAAACAAAACTATTATTCTGACTGATTGAATTCAAAGAAAAGAACAGAACCGTTATTTAATTTAAAATTTTGCTACTCAATTATTTGTAGCATTTCTCAATTAACCGTGCTTAGCAGCAAAGATTTAAATAAATAATACTAAAAGAATAAATAAAATAAATCATAATTGAATTCGATCGTTATACAATCGATTATATTAATAAATTAAATAAAATACAAAACGAAAAAAGAGAGATATGTAGAACACCAAATATCGAATTCAATTATGATTTATTTTCACTTTCACTTGGAAATGGAATGCAGAACATGCCTGATAATTGTTTTTGTGTCTGATTTTAATTTTTATGAATTAGTTTTACGCACTGTTATTATTTTGACTGCAGTTGTATTTACATTTAGCTGTCGATTTTTTCATTTTGTTCATTATGTTTAAAGTCGTACATATTATTATTAAACAAATTATAATGATTTTTGTTAAATACAACCTTGTAACATTTTTTTGTTTGTGATAGACGTTTTGCATGAAGAATGGCGGCGACCAAATCCGTCGAAGCTCTGTTTCTAAGTGTAGTTTTATTTAAATTAACTTGAGAAAAAATACGCTCGACATTTGCGGAAGAGTGGGGAAGGCATGAAATATTTGCTATGAGCTTTCTCATTAATGGATACTGAAACTCATCAAAATGTTCTCTTTTTACCCCTAAAACTTCCGACCAGAAATCAGAAAACGATAAATCCAGGTTTATATCTAATCGTTTTATTTTTTTTAATTCCAAATGTATTGGGTTTATGTCGTCTACTGATACAACGTGTGGTAAAAGTCGTACGAGCGATATTATTGAAGATTTTTTTAAGTTTTTGGGGTCCAAAATTGTTATTTGTTTTAAAACTTCCAAATGTTCAGTAGGTAATCTTTTAAGAACCTCTTTTGCACCTGTTTTCAGAAATTTGAGGCAGTTTTTTTTTAAAATTTCTAGTTCAAAGTTTGATTCATATTCCTCAAGCTCTATTTCTAAAATTCCACCCAAATCCAAGTTTGAAAAACAATTATGTAGACACTTTTCGTACTCTGAATTTATGAATGACTCAGAGAAAAAAAAAGTAGGCTCTATGGATTTTGAAAAACAACTAAAGTTTCCTACTAACGAATTGTACATGTTTGCCATTTCAGGGTAAACTTTATGAATTTTTACCTTTGCTGATTGCATTTCTGTATTAATTTCGGTAAATATTGGCAAAACGTAATTATGAAAATGAAGATACAGTTTTGTATAAGGGTTACTTAATTGATAATAAATATCGCTTGCTTTAGGATTGCCATCATTCTTTTCACAAACAAAAAAATCGTTTAAGGGTTCATAGTTTTTCAATACTCTTTCCACACATTTGTGTAAAGATAACCACCGTGTTGGAGCGGGGTGGAGAATTTTTCTTTTTTTAAGTCATACAAATTTTGGTAAAATGCCAATCCTTGGATACGTTTTGAAGTTGAAAAGTAGTTGGACACATTTTTAAGAAAAACTTCGAGCTCCTCTGGTAGTTCCTCTGAAGCATGTGAAGCGCACAGATGAAAAGTGTGGCACACACATTTCATTGCAAATAAATCTTAAAAACAAAAGAAAATTTACGATGCTATAATACCCTACAACAATCTAATAAAAAACAACCTGGTACGTCACGTTTGAGATATGTGAATAATGAGTTATATGCACCAAACATTACTGCAGCTCCATCTGATCCATACCCGATCAGGTTTGACTTATAATCGATTGCATGATTTTTAAAAAAGTCTTACGAGGTAAAAAAAGCTTATGCTATTATGATGTTGTAATAAAGTTTAAATTCATACCAACTATAACGTTATACAAGTCTTCAGCTCGACCTCTCTTTAAATTGACTAATGCTAAGAAGTCATCATGCACCTGCATATCCTTATCCACATATCGAGCCACTATTGCCAATTATTTTGTGCAATCAATCGCAGTTGACTCATCACAAATTATGCTGAATTTTTTTTTTAAATAACTGATCAAGTTGTCTTTGCTCTCCTTGCCTAAAACATTTTTGATGATGCAAGTAGCCTTCGTTCTACCAAAAGCAATTTTGTCGGCAGAATGGAGCTCATTATACATTCCACTTAGATCGTCAGCAATCGACTCCGGTAAGTTGTGGAGGACAATAAATTGTGCCATTAGCAACTCTCTTCTCTTTTTTTCATCCACTTCATGACCGACGATTTATGGCGTCGATTTGACAGACTTCATATTGGCTATATGCTTTTTCGAAAACATATGCTTTTGAGCCTCTTGTTTGTCGGCATTTAAGCGCTTGCCTCCACAGGGTCGGCACAAAAAATGCACTTTAGAAGCTGGATCTTGTTGCATCCACTCGTTGAAATTTGGCAAAGAAAGCCACGATTTCTGAAAGTTTTTCAGATTTGTCCTAGATATAAGACAATAAGATTGCTTATATTGAACATATGGGAAATAATATATTGACTTCTGGGGCTGTTGAGCGAGAGCCGCATTAGTATTTTCTATAAAACATTAAGGATATTCACATTTGCGTAGTATTGTGGTAAAGATTAATGTTTATCATATCATCATACCGAAATTGTGAACACTCCTGAATTAAAAAGAAGTCAACAATATTTTTAAGCAAGAAAATGTGTGATGAATCACAAAAACAATTGTTTATTAAATATGTCTGCAGTAAGTATTGATTTGAGTCAATAAACAAATAACACTTTCACTAAACATATTAAGAGTATTCATTTAAACGCTCAAAACCCTCGTATACTGGTCAAACTGCGCATTTTTCCACCTTCGCATATGAGCTGTCGAAAATCGTATGGAAAACCTTTTGCACAAACCTAATCAGCCCTATCATGAATAATTTTTCACGCGGAATCGGAAATATGAGTTTTCATTTTTAATATACAGCTCAAGAACATTTTGAAAATTTTTAATGCAAATTTGTTGATAATCGTCGGCCTTTGTAGTCTAGTGGAGAGTGCGCTAGACTCTCAACCCAAAGGTCCCTGGTTCGAATCCGGGCTCAGGCATGGTTCTTTTCACTTTCTTTGTTCTTTCTTTGTCCTACATTTAAGAATTATGGAAAACTAAAAATCCAAAACTAAATTGTGGAAAAATTCGAATCCGGGCTCAGGCATGGTTCTTTTCACTTTCTTTGTTCTTTCTTTGTCCTACATTTAAGAATTATGGAAAACTAAAAATCCACAACTAAATTGTGGAAAATGTGAAGGAATGGAACAACTAAGGGCTTGAAATGCTTGCCGAGGTTAAGGCATAACACTAGCCTCGGTTAAAAAGCAATTCAAATTGTCTTTCGCAGTTGTTTCCCCTAATCAATAATTCACGTATAGTTCCAATCAATTCCTCTAAATAATCTATCCCTTTCCTTTCAGGTTAAAAACCAAACCTTGTTTGTATAAGGCGCATGCCTTGGTTCTTTGATCTTAAAAAAAAAAAAAATCGTTTATGAACGAATTAGCATTTAAAATTTCCAAAATGTTCTTGAGCTTTATCTTAAAAATTAAAACTCCCTTTTCCATTCCGCTTGGAAAATTATTCATGAAAGGGCTTAATAAGTATGCGCGACCAAATCTTCAAGAAAACGTGGGCTGTTAATTGTGAAAATCCGAAGTAAGATTTTTTCATCTTATTATTTGATATTAACTAGGGCTGTGCGTTTAATCGAGTAAATAATTTTTTGATTAATCAGATTTAAGATTAATCGATTAATCAAAACCGCTCGATTAATCGCACAGCCCTAATTATATTGTATTATTATATTATTGTTCTTGGCGTGTTTTTTATTTATTTTACATTCAAACAAAGATTTCAAATAACTTTTTTCAAAATTATTCACTTTCTGAATAAAAAATTCTGATTTATCTGAAAACTGAATAATCGATTATTCAATTGATCTAAAATCGCACAACCCTACTTTTAACTGTCTTGAAAAACAATAATTTAAGTTTTGCAAATAATTTTATTAATATCTTTTCTTACTTTCTTTCGATTATTTTACTCTTCTAATACTGACAATTTTTTCAAATGTTCATAAACTGTTAAAAATTGCACAAATAGATAATGTGCGTTCATGAAAGCTGACACTTAAAATTGCGAATTAGCATAAATTTGTGCGTTTGGATGAATACCCTTAGTGTTAGGCTATTTAAAAAACCACAAATTGTTGTTTTGGGTTTCTATAGAAACTCAAACAAATCGAAAAATAAGTGGTAAAGTATGGTATAAAATCCAGATAGCAATTATACCACACTTAAAAACCACGCAATTGTAAATACCTTTTGTTATAGTCTTATTATCAATATAAAACATGGAACAATTAAAGAATAGCGACAACTCTAATTTTTAATTTTTTAATGGATTATATGGATTTTGGCTTTCTTAATACAAATCTTTATCTTAATCCAAATTTGAGGACGTTCGCAATTGGTTTAGAAGTTATAGTCCTCCAAAGTTGGAAAAAGTATTTGTATTTCTTTGTATTTGTATTTATATTTGTATTTATTTAGTTACAATATGTTGACATTTAAGACTTAGTCTTTTACATGCCTCATTTATAGCATACATAACAACTTATAAGTTTAAAATATTTTGTGAATTAATTTTACATTAGAAAGACGAAATCAAGAATTCAATTTGTCTGAAAAACTAGTGGTTTCCATTTTACGAAAGCAATACATTAAAAATGGTTATATTTTAAAAAAGTATGCATGGATTTTTATGGGTGATATCTTGTTAAATAAGTTCTTGCATTACCATTGTTATCATACCCATAAAGCGTAGTTTTGTTGAAACACTGAAATAAACATCCAAATTAGTATGTCACTTTTTCCAACTTTGAAGGTCTATAACTTCTAATCCAGTTGCGAACGGCCTCAAATTTGGATTAAGATGAAGATTTGGATTAAGGAATCCAAAATCTATATAATCCATTAAAAAAAATATTAAAAAAGAGAGTTGTCGCTATTCTTGAATTATGCCCAAAATATAGCTCATTTGCCAAAGAGTTTTGTGTTATAAAATAATAATTTACGCTTTGGTGCTTGATATCTCATATGAATCTTCATCATCTTCAGTGTCTAACACCTGTGGAGACTCCTGCGACGTACTCTGAGGTGTGACATGCGACGAAATCATCGGTAATATATGTGGCGTATCCTGAGCAGTGTTCTGCACCGAAACTTTTTGAGTTATTGGTGCGGACTTAGTAGCCTTACCTTCCACGTTTAAACGTAAGAGCTCATCCTTCACCAATTCTTCGCAGCTATCATCGGAACTTTGGTTAAAGTTCGCCAAAATGTGGGCAACTTTATTCCTTGCTGACGTAGAAGCACAAGTGCACGGCAATGCCTCTATCGCTTTACACTCGTTACAGAGTATGTCATTTTGTTTTCTAAGAAAATCATTTTATACTTTTATTTTATATATATATAAAATTAAATTTACTTACGTTATGTTCCGAAAATAATTGGAAATTGTTCGCTCTTCTTGCTCGGTAATTTTCTTTTTCTGCCCGTCATGTTATTTTTAAAATATTATTTAATTTTCTATTTTAATAGCGTTACACTTTAACACAAACGGTCAACGATGATATTCAAATTACAACAGTAAGTTCAATGTGTTGCTGCGTTCGCCTTTTTTTTAATTTGGATGCGTTCATAACACATTCAATATATAACCAGGGGTGAAAAAGCGTGTGGAGATATTTGTGCAAAAATAACATTTTAAAACTGTAGGGAAACGAAGTCTTACGCTAAAAAAATGAGTAAAAATCCCAAAAAATTGAATATAAAAATCCCACGCGAATTAAAAAATACCAGTCTGAATTAAAAAATACCATGAGAATTTTTAATTCCCACGGCAATTAAAAATTCCCAAAAAAAAATCCCACGTGAAATAAAAAATACCATGCTGAATTAAAAAATACCATGGGAATTTTTAATTCCCACGGCAATTAAAAATTCCCAAATATGATATTTTTCTACTAAAGGTGGCAACCGTGCTTCGACTTGTGTAGCTTGTGACTTTGCAAGCGCTTGAAAAATTTGCCACGGCTACTGTAAGATTTCATTGTCATTTTTCAGTTTAATGTATTTAAACTCAATATTATATTATAATTTGTATTTTTTTATTATTTTCACAAAAATTTTCTATCTAAGCACATATATTTCATTCGTTGTTAAGACTCTTTCTGTTATTAACAAAATTGTAAGGAAAATAGCTTTTAAATTTGCAGCAGAATATGAAACCTTAACTATTTTGTTAATGTGGTCAGCTTAGTTAAGCTGCCAGAATAGGGCTGTAAGTCCAAGCAAAGCTCCTCCTCCCGTAAGGAAAAAAAGCCTCCTGATAAGTCTAGACAAAAAAATTATGCACAACGCCCTCCTGATGCTACTGTCGCTGCTGCTATTCAGAGCCCTACGGCTGATATCGCTCATGCTTCTGCTTCTGCTGATCTTAGTATTCCTGCTACTGCTGCTCATGGTACTTCTGCTTCTCTACACTTTCCATTTAGTAAAGACAACATAAAACTGACTCTTAGTGTTTCTCCTAACCATGTCACTTTAACTGGAAATAAGCCATCGCTTATGCAGACTACTTTTCATTCTTTGGCTCCCTCGCAACCGACACAGATATCTTCACAAGCTTCCGAATAGGAATCTACGGACTACTCTGCAAACAACAGCATGGATCTTGATTCTTTTGCTCCTCCTAGTAGGCGTTCCACAACGGACCATCTCACTTTCTCAGACCAAGCTGACGAAGAGTTTACTTCCAAAAGGAAAAAGCATTGCCACTCTTCCAATTCAAATTCACGTTCTTTGGCTGAATCTAGAATTCTTCACCCAAATAATAAGGTACCATTTAGTACTTCAAATAGATTTGCTATCTTAAGCGATTTAGATAATTCGCACTTAAATATTACTAATAATAATTCTAATAATAAAAATGTTAATATTGTTCCTAATCATAAAAGTCCGCTTGTTAGCAGTGGAGTGCCCTCTTTTAAAAAATCAAGTTGTCCTCCGATTTTTCTTCATAATGTAAACGTCAAATATTTAATAGGTCAACTTAGTGCTTTGGAACCGAAGGTCTCCTTCAAAATGAAGAACCTAAACAAATTTACATGTAAGCTATTGTTAGAAGATGACTCGGCTTATACCGAGATGATGGCCTTCTTCAATGAAAAAAAAAATTGATTCATACTCATTTACTCCCAAAAACCAAAAGCAAATATCATTAGTCTTGCTCGGTATTTTCCACTCCACAGAACTGTCTGACATTAAAGATGCTCTCGACGAGCTTATACCTGAAACGGTCAACAAAGTCTTTAAATTTTCGACTCCCTACTCATTGAAAAACAATTTAGATACAGGTCTTTTTCTTGTTTCGCTTAACCCGGGTAAAAAATTGGGTGACATAAGCCATATAAGATACTTATTGAGTCAGTTAGTCAATTGGGAATCTCCAAAGAAAAAAAAAAAAAATCCAATGTAGACGTTGTCAGCATTGGGGACATATTGCTAGAAACTGCAACAGGCCATATGTTTGCATTAAATGTAATGATAAACACGAGCCTGGGGAATGCTCTCTTAACCAAATCGAAAATTCAAAGCCCTTTTGCAATAATTGCAAAAAGTTTGGTCACCCTGCGAATTGGAGAGGCTGCGAAATGTTTCAAAAATTTTTAATGATTAAAAGCAAAAAATTTAAAGATGCAGCTGATTTAAAAAAAATTGCAAATAATAATACCATTCATGCTGTCTCTGATTTAGGTCTTTTCAATTCTAAAAACACCTTTGCAATCCTTTTCAAATCGCAGAGTGACCAAACTTTTTCAACCCAGTCCTCAATTAGACCCAATCTCAGACCTTCAATTATAGATGAATTCCTTAAACTTTCTGACTTATTTTTAATTCCCGAGCAATTAACCTTAGAGCAAAAAGTTCAAAAATTTATCAATACTTATAAAGCCTTACCTATTGACCAAGCAAAATCTCAATTTATGGATTTACTATCACAAATAAAAATCATTATGGTCCATAATGACACTAACTTTCTTACTTTTAATGTAAGATCGCTAATCGATACTAGTCGGAAAATAGATCTCTTAAACTTGCTTCAAAGGCATAATATCGATTTTGGTTTCATTCAGGAGTGCCATTTACGGAATAAAAAAGTATTTTTAGAGAATTTTGATTTTATCTATGATAATTCTGCTACAGGCGTTGCCATTGTTCTGAAAAAAATTCTCCTATTCAAGAGTCTCAATCCAAGGAGTCTCTTTTCCACACATCTTCATAAAATTGAAATTATCCGGACATGGCCCTGATAAATTTTTTCTTTTAGGCTCCATTAACATTCTGTGTAATTTTTCTCCTTCACATTTATATTCAGGTCTTTATGAAATCCTCAATTTCTCAAAAAATTTTGAAGGCACGATCATCGGAGGCGACTTCAATTCTAGAAATTCATCCTGGGGTGGCAGTTTCGACAATTCTAATGGTAAAGCCTTCTTCAATTGGTTGCAGGAGTATGCACTAGATTTCATCCGGATTTCCGACAGCAGACCATCTTTTCCTGCTGCAGGCTCCTTCCTTGATCACTTTGATAAGCTCAAACCTTATTGATTTACTTAACCACAACTGCTTGATTACAAATCTAGCAACATTTTCTGATCTCTTTCCAATCAGACTTCATATTAATCTTAATGATGATTTCCTTATCAAAATTCCCCGTTATTTTACCTCCTTTAAAAAAATAAATTGGTCAAATTTCAGTCGAGACTTAGAAGCTTCTTTAGTCGATAACCTTCCTCCTAACAACATCAATTTGGAAAATTCTGAAATAGATTTCCATATCGATAAGTTATCATCAATTATTGAATCTTCTGTCTCGTTACATTCAGATAAAATTGAATGCAAAAGAAATAAGTATTACGTGTCCGAAAACATACAAAAACTCTTAAAATTAAATACCATTGGCAAAAAGAATTAAAAACACTGTTTCATAGGAATTTTAATAGAACTAATATTGAATATAAACTTTTGTCAAATCAAATTCAACTTCTTAAAATCATCATTAAAGAACAAGTTCAACTAGAACAAGCTAAAGAATTCAAAAATAAATTAGAACGAATCAAACCTGCTGTGGGGCCAGCTTACAAACAAATTTATAGGATTATCGGTAATAAAAAAAAATCGCCTTTAACAGAGATTTCTTACAATGGCATTATCATACATGATAAGCTAGATAAGCTAGAAGCGTTTCGCCAACATTTTGAGCAAATTTTTGAAGAAAATGTTCCCATTAGATCTGATTCTATCGATATAAAAAACTCTGTTGTAGAAAGCTTATCAAGCCTACCCTCTTCAGTTTATAACTTTGATGATAATGTCAATTGATTAGACAACGATGACTGTTACCATTTTATTAAAACTGGTACCATCGAATCCATTTTAAGAAGCCTTAATAATAAAAAATCTTCTGGTTTGGACAAAATCTCTAATTTCATAATCAAAAAATTGCCACCTTTAGCCCTAAAATTTTTAACTATTTTATTTAATAATTGTTTAAATAATGGTTACTTCCCGGACAAATGGAAAATTGCTAATAATTCCCATAAAAAAAACCAAATAATATTGACTTAAATAATTTTCGTCCAATTTCAATATTATCAAATCTAGGAAAGGTATTTGAACGAGTCCTGAAACTCAAAATGGATTTGAACTTAAATGATAATTATATCCCCCATTACCAATTTGGCTTTAAAAAAAGCCACTCTACGACGCATGCGTTACTACTTTTTCATGATAATATCATTCGTAATCTACGCAAAAAATATGTACAGTCGCCGTCTCTCCCTAGACATAGAAAAGGCTTTCGATAGAGCATTTCAGGATGGCATCCTTTACAAACTCATAAATTTAGGTTTTGATCCATTTTTATTAAAATTATTTCGAAGCTTCTTTTTTAACTGAAAATTTTGTGTTGAAATCAATAACACTATCTCTAATCTTGATCTGGTTAAGAGTGGTGTTCCACAGGGCTCAGTCTTGGCTCCTCATTTCTTTACTATCTCTATCCACGATTTCCCACATATCCTGTCTGAGTCAAGGGGTATCTTATATGCTGACGATTGCCTTGTGTTCGCTCATCTCAAATCTCCCTTGTCTGCTCTAAATAAAGTTTCCATACATCTCCAAATTATAAATGAGTTCTACAATGACTGGGGTATTCGTATCAATGTTTCCAAATCTGAAGCTATCTGGATAAAAAATGCGTCTGGCAAATGCGGAAGGACAGTAACTCCTGAAAGTAAGAATCGAAACTCTTTTTAGACGGCTCCGAAATAAATTTCAAAAATAATATTAAATACCTAGGTATAGAATTCAATAAACTGCTTAAATTTAATAAGCATGCAAGGCTGAACTTAAAAAAAGACCGCAGATTAATTGGATTATTTTCAAGGCTTCTTAATAACAAATACTTAAGCCAAGACACGAAGCTACTAATCTATAAAGTAAGCATCCGTTCAGTATTACTATACGCTTTTCCTATTTGGTTTTCAATCTCACCAACGGTAGCCAGAGAATTGGAGGTGTTGGAACGTAGCGTGCTAAGACGATGTATTTATAAAAATTTTGAATCCTTTACCAAAAGATACTCAAATAAATTCATATATAGAAAAGCAATGATAAATCCAATATGTCGATATGGCCTATCTCTACAAAAAAAATTTGTAAATAAACTTCCTTTTCATGAAAATGTTTTGTTGAAGGATATCTTTGACTTCCAAAAACAATACAATTGGTCTTCTGTTAACTATCTATCTCCAGTCGGTATTTTAAAAGAGGAAATATATACAGATTTTGATCTTGATACCCCACTGCTACCTGCATTTTTTGTTAAATCTTGTCCTAACACCCACAGGGGCTAATTTTCATATGAACCATTGTTATTAACTTTTACACTTTTACTTTATATAACATTTACATTAATGTTTTCATGTTATGGTTACCACCAATTTAGTTGTTATTTTAGCTTTAAATTTAGTTTTAAGTATGTAGTTTATTTTGTAAGTATTGTAAATATGAGAAAGACAACACGTCTAAAAGTAAATTCTATAGCCGGGAGCAAGCTTTCTATTCATTTCATAATTTCACAATTATATGTTTTCACTCTTTTACTTAAGCATGTTGCCTCTTCCCTTATAATTGTTATTAGAATAACACTTAAACAGTTCTAAATTTACCTGTTAATTTATTGTACTTTTTTTGTAATGACTGAATTGTGATTGAAAAAAAAAAGTCTCAATAAAACTGAAAATTGATCCAGCTAGCAAAAGTATTGATCGATAGAACTGAGATGGCTTTTGGTCACCCATTCAGAATCCGAAAAGTTCTTGTCGAATCGTTTGTTTTCGCTCAGTGGAAATCTATCTCAGTGTCTTTTTTAACCCTTCGTATATGTTCACTGCCGGATTTTTTTGGATATTATCTAATACAGTGACTATGACCTGTTGTGGTAATGACGTTACCAAGTACTCATATTTGGTTTTGTCTACTGTAATTTCTTTTGCTTAGAATTTGAATCTCGGCGTGTGCGAACCAAGCATCTGGACAACTCGTCCAGAACGAAGGCAATTTTATCACAATCGCGTGTACTTGTATTGGGGGTGTGAGAGGGTTAGTCTCGAAATCGATAATTGGTGTGTTCTCACCATCACCGATGTGTAATGTAAGGCCTTTTACACATGGAGCAATTTAAAAGTAATGCAACTCCAACACAATATCTTAAAAAGTTGCAAGCTACTCCAGTTTTAAACTTAATTGCAACCTATGCTTTCAGACCGGCATGTCGCGTTGCAACGCAACATTAAACAATTTATTACAACACATATACTTTTTATTTAAGGTTTGCTAAAAAGAAACAAAAAATCAAGCGAGTATTACAGATGTTATTTCATATTTTTATACGCGAAGAACAAACCTTAAAACATAACTTGGTTTCATCTATACATGAGGAACAATATTAACTGCAAATTATTCGGCGCAACAAAAGAACGGCAGCTTTTATTTTTTTTATATAACTACTAAGATAGTCTTGTTTTATTGAGATAAATTTTAAATACAAATATCACCTCACACGATTATGCAAACTTTTTATTAATAGAAATAGACGAAACTTTAGCCGCAGTCGACACAGTTGTGTAATCACTTTTCTGCAAATTCCAATGCCTTGTCAACAAACTTATCCACCTCCTTGATTGCCTTGTTTGATTGCTGTGTTTGATACGGGTTACCAGTTTTTTGATCAAGTAGCCATCCAATAGCAGTCCCTTTACATTATTCATGTTCGACTGTACTGTAATGTCCTTCCTGGAATATTCCGGCAGCTTGTAATCATATAGGCGCGGATACTTTTCCACTTTCTGGACAAGCTATATATTAATCAGCTTATTGCACATTTTTATTGTATGCTGCTTTCTGTATGCAATATAAAAAACTTAAAAGACAATTTTTCCACAATTGCTAAATACCTGAACAAAAACACAATTCGCTGATATAAATTGCAGCATGCTGCGTTGCATAAAACTTATTGGAAATGTGTTGCCAACTAGCTTTGAAAAAGTTTCTTCATGTGAAGGTTTAGGTATACTAACATGGGTTAGCAACATTTGTTGCTGTTGCATTGATTTTCAATTACTCCATGTGGAAAAGGCCTAAGTGATGTATGTGGGGATCAGAGACCTGCAACGAGTCATGTTTTTGCGACTTATGGTGATTCATGCAAAATCTAATAGTTATACGTGCACATCAAACAACAACCACCACTCGAAGCACTCTTGCTTCAGAGAGTAACACATCGTTCATTGTTTGATCCATCAATCGAACGTCATAGTTCAACCTAATACTGACTTCAAAATCAAACCTTGTTATAAATCAAACCAAAAACTCATAGCTCAAACAGAAGTCCCATAGCTCAAGTAGCAGTCCCATAGCTCATTACTAGCGTATTTTTCTATGAAAACGCTGTGGCTGTTTTGAACTAACGCTCTGTTTCTGTCGCTGTTAGAAGAGTAAAAAGGTTACCACCGAATTTTTTTTAATGAAATAAATATAAATCGCTTGCCTTTATTTAAGTTGCGGTAAACATTTCTTTATGGAACTTTTCTGTGCGATTTATGCCATGGTGGAAAAACGAAGACAACACACCTTGTATATAAAGGGAGCTTCTTCGAAAGAATTAATAAGACATATCAATTTAATGAGGTTTGTTTAAACTAACTAAAATTATTATATTCACACACTTCAAAATCATGAAAATCATAAGCATAAAATAAAAGCTTAAAATAAAAATTTTAATTCAGTCATTAAAATCATCAATAAGTGGTAAACTACTATTGTTAAGGTTATGCATACAAAATATTTATTTTCTTAAATTTTATATAATTATTTATAAACACGCTGAACTAAAAACATGCTATATAAATTAGCGTTTGAATATTTATTTAAAATTAATAAATTCATACAACAAATTATATCGAACCGAGAAAATCGAATTACATATATTTAAAAGAAATGAACGTGCGTATGAATCGATAATAATTTCTGAACTAATATTTGCATGAATACTTTTTTATATGTTTGCTAAGCCAAGCCTGATTTGATTTTTTATTTGATTTTAATTTTCCTAGGGTATTTTATATATTCAGGTGTTGACAACATATTTTAAACTTACTTAATACGCTTTGATGCAGTCAGCAATCGAAAGAATAATGGCGCACTTAACTCCAAAAAATTATATAAAACAATCCCGTAGCTCTTTATATCGTACCGTTATGTATAGTGTTACGACACAATCAATAACATCAGAATAATTCAATAAAAAGATTCAAACTAAAATTCTTAACTTACGCCAAATATGGCAACCCTACAAAAGTCACGATAATTCGTTTGAAGGCCATTAACATGTTGTACGCAACTTGTTATCGACTACGTACGACTGGGCGTTGGAGTATGGCTTATGAAGCATTACAATTAAGCTGCGTGTTATACGTATAACAACATGTTGGAATGAGTCCGAATATGAAGTAGAAGGCAAATTAATACGTATATACTCGAGTCAACTCAATTTATAACTACTCGTTGCAGGTCTCTGGTGGGGATGTGCGTTGCATGCTTCCCTCTAAATAATTATATTTTTCAAAATTGAAAATTCTAAACTTATAACTCTTCCCTTTCTTTTATATATATATATATTTTTTTTTAGTGTACCTATGCCCTAGTGTAGTGCCTACGAATATGACACAATTGGTTTTTTACGTCCCGATTGTATAATATTTGTTAAAAGAAGCTAAGTGTGTACCTCGTGAGAAACTAGAATAACAAGGCAACCTGAAAATTTTTTTTATAAAATGTGACAAACAAAAAGGATTTGTATGAATTGTGAAAAAATTTTAACATAGTATACAATTTTTATGTAGAAAAAAAATTTTGTTGTTGTTGCTGTTAATGTTGTTGTTGGTGCTCTTATTGTTGCTGTTGTTGTTGTTGTTGCTTTCACTTTTGCTGTTGTTTTTTGTTATTTTCTGTGGTCGTTTTGTTGGATAACTTGGCGTTTATTTAGTAGTGACCGTAGCTGATATGTGATAGGTTATATGCGAAATAATAGAACTGCTGGTACCATCAAGTGATGATTAATGGTTAGTTTTGGCACGGCACATGATCCAAGGTCGGCTGTTGCGGTAGCGATGGTGGAGAACGTCTGTGCTTTCAGACGAGACTGATGATGAAGGTGCTTTCAACAACTTAACCGCAGTTGAACAAGATTTGGTTGTGGATAACAAACTGTTGGTATTTTGGATGTTCTGTAGTGTTTCAGTTTTTGCAGGATCGCCAATATTTGGTGGTTGACAAACTCTTTATTTTATTTTGATATTCAGAATTTTTATTATATTTTTTTTGATGAAAATTTTTGATACTTAAAAATATGAATAATAATGAAAATGTTTTTTATATACAAGTGTTTTTTAACTAAGTGTAGAACAAGGTAACAGATAACACACAAAACATATAAGGTTTTACATAAGTTAATACATAATAAGTTAATACATAAAGTCAAAAAAGGTAAGTAAGTTGTATGTTAAGATAGAGATCAACGTAACAAAAAGGTAAGTAAGATAGAGTGTAGGAATTTTACTGATGTGGTAATAAAACAAGGCATCACATATACATCCTCCGTATCAATGTGCAGAGCCGGTTTTAAAGCCGACATAGAAATTCTCATTAAAGGCAACAACCGCATTGTTCTTGGTAATTTCAACGCTCACCATGACATCTGATACTCGGAGCATGGTGTGACTCGAGAGGTAACTTTCTTCTAGACCAACTCGGCAACATGTTTCTGCGTTATCAACGAGGCACGCGAAATTGGCACTAAACTCCGATCACATCCCGATAATCATCAAGGTCACTAAGAATGCGGATTTCTTAACATCCGAAGACCGCACCTTCGTTAACTTTCGGACAGCCGATTGGAACGGCTTCGAAGAATATACAGAGGCCAAGTTCACTGCACTACCACCACCAAGAACAGCTAGCGAAGGTGAACGGAATATTAGACGAGTATTGCTCTCCGCAGGAAAGAGATTTGTTCCCTCAGGATGCATTCCCAAGATACGACCAAACTTCCCAGCGTAGGCTGCTCGCCTAGCCGACGAACGCGACGTCTTGAGGGCTGATAACCCGGCAGATCTCAGACTGTCTGAATTGCGTTTGGAAATTAACAGACTCGTTAACGAGCATCGCAAATTTCTATGGCGACAGCACTTGGAGGAGTAGGAGATGGGCTCTATCAAGAGCCTGTCAAATCCACGTAGAAGCGAATTAACAATTATCTTCTTCGGAGATAGAACGCAGATTGACTCCAAAAAGTGTGCCGCAGCCCTTAACAGCCAGTTTGTTTGTTGTTAGGCCATCTAAAAACAAACGCCTTCTGCAGCGAAGGTTTGAAGAATTAGAGGCAGGAGTTGAGGTACTCAGCTTCAATGCGAATGATGTCCTAATTGCTATCAGAAATGCCAAAAGTTCGACGGCAGTAGGTCTGGATGGACTCGCTACCGTCATGGTGAAGCATATGGGCAAGACAGGAGCTGAGTACATAGCCAGGGTCTTCACCTTAAGTATGAGCAGATTCCTTGGTAGAATTATCCCAATTCCCAAGCCTGGGAAGCCTCTGAATCAAGGCAGTTCATATAGGCCGATTACCCTCCTCGCTCGGGGTGCAGCACAACAACGGCGCTATGTGAAATATCCACAGCTATTGCTAATGGATTTAACAGCGCCCGCCCCATGAGAGGACCGTCTTGGTAGCGTAAGACATCTCGAAGGCCTTCGACACGGTGTCTCATACGACACTGCTCCAAGATGTGATTGATACCTCTCTGTCCAATAAATTTAAACGATGGATTGCCAACTATATGTCAGGCAGGCAATCTTATTTAGAATTTAGGGGAGAGAAATCCAAGCCGAGGAAGCTCCAGCGAGGTGTTCCCCAGGGAGGGGTACTTTCACCACTCCTATTTAGCCTCTACGTATCCAAGATACCTGGATCCTCCTCCCGACATAAAACTCACGTCCTATGCTGACGACTGCACCATTCTCGCGATTGGAAGAAGCGTAGAATGTATGGAGGAGAAGGTGAATGGATACCTACCGAGGCTGAATGAGTTTTTCAATGGCCGTAACCTGCGGCTATCAGCTCCAAATTTGACGACCATACTCTTCACGTCTTAGACCAAGGAGGTAAATAAGACAATTGATATCCACTAATAAATGCTAACATTTGCTAAACACGCGGTCAAATAAGTTAAGTTAAGAAATAAAATCCTCAGACTCTTAGCAGGCAGCATAAATGATAAAGATAAAGATACGATTGTGGCGGCATATAAAGCAATCGGTCGCCCCTTGATGGACTATTCCGCACCAATCTGGAGCTCAACTATCAGTAAGACGCAGTGCAAAAACATACAAACTGTCCAAAACACATCAGTAAGAATGGCAACAGGTTGCCACTCATCATTAGTAAAAAAATATTAGAATATACTAAAATTAATATGAAAAACCTATCCACCCCTCTCATACCCCTCCCCCCTTCTAACTTCGGCAAAGTCGAACATCGCGCGCCTTTAATCACTCTTGAATTCGAGTTGGTCAATCCATTTGAACTACCCGTTCATTCAGAAATACACACGACAGCTGTCAAATTGCCACAATTTTGGACTTCGTGTCGTGAAGGATGGTTCGCCCATGCAGAAATACAATTTCAAGCACAGGCAATTTTGACAGATAAAAAAAAATACGGGTATTTAGTTACTGCTCTACGTTAAGGGGAAATTGTCACGGTGTTAGATTTCATCCAAAAACCACCTTCAACAAATTTATCAAAGGTTTAAAGAAAATTCTAATCCACCAATAGCGACATTATTCAAAAATTATAGCTACGTAAGCTACCCAAAAGCCTTAATATCGGGCTCCAAGAATTGGAAGACAGATTGAAAATAGCAGATAACTTGTAGGAAGCTATTACATAATCAGAAGTTTCGTTAATTAACAGATATTGCCATCAAACGATGAAATCCGTTTCGAACTCGGAACTAGCAAGCATAACAACAAATTTTTCCGAAGCTACTTTAAAAATTTTAGAATGCTTTAATAAACTTTCGAAATACAAGAACTTAGAAACTAACAAAATGAACTAATGAACGAACTTACTTGAAAAGATTTAATTACAGTATATCTCCAAGACATACACAGATTCCCTTCTGGAAATGTGTCACGGCAACGGCCTGCCAACTGGGTGTGTAGATACCGTTATAAATTCGGCAAATCAACTAGAAAATGCGAACAACTATGCGCATTCGCTCAAAACGATACACACAATGCAACAAACTAGGTAATTCCATTATTGCGACGGCTAATGATGTTAGTTCTCTTACGTTTACAAGCTTTTTATTTATATACAATACAGACAACAAAATTAATTTTCTGATTGACAGCGGAGCAGAAGTCTCAATGCTCCCAGTAGACAAATTCAAATCGCACAAAAAGAATTTTGACTTTATCTTGACAGCAGCAAACGGTAGTACAATTTCGACTTTCGGAAAGAAATTGTTAAATATAAATTCAAAACTCAGACTCGATTTCCCATTCACTTTCATTTTAGCAGACATAACAAGACCCATCATAGGAGCAGATTTCTTTACGAAATATGAACTCTTGATAAATCAAAAACATAAAAAACTAATTGATCCACTTACAAAAATATCAGCTAACGCGATCACAGCATTCACCGAAACATCACTACCTAAATTAATTTTTCTAGACACATGTACACTAAAATACTCAAAAAATTTCCATCACTAACAGCAGAATCCGATTACTGCAAACCAGTTAGACACACAACAAAACATCACATCACTACAAAAGGACTGTTACCATTTTTCAGAACACGACGTTTCGACTAAACCAAATTCAAAATTGCAATTCAAGAGTTTGATTTCTTAGTCAAGTCAGGTATCTGTCGGCATTCAGACACCATTTCAGCAACCCCATTACATATTGTTCTCAAAAAATATGTTAACGACTGGAGACCCTGAGGCGACTATAGAAGATGAAATGCAATTACAGTTCCTAACCGATACCCATTACCACACATTCACGACTTATCTATAGACTTACACAACAAGAACATATTTTCAAAATTAGACTTAATAAGAGCATACCACCAAATTCTCATGGCTACTAAAGACATTCATAAAATGCGAATTCCTAAGAATGCCATTTGTCTTAAGAAACGCAGCTCAAACATTTTAAAGATTTATCAATGAGGTTCTAAAAGAATTAGACTTTTTGTTTGTTTACCTCGACGATATTCTAGTAGCCAGCGGGACTGAAGAAGAACACTTTAGACATTTAAACTTAGTATTTGAACGACTGTACAAATTTGGGCTTAACATTAAACCAAACAAATGTATTTTCGGCGTCAACAACATACATTTTTTAAACCATCTCCCGATAGAATTCAATGTATAGTAAACTATCCTAAACCTGAAACAGTTAAGCAAATACAGAAATTCGTTGGGATGATTAATTATTACGACAGATGCATATCAAAAATGCCACACACACTCACACATATTTATGACATGGTAACAACAGCATCAAAAACAAAAGATAGACACTTAAATTAGACACATTACACCACAGAATCATTCACAAACGATAAAAGAAAGTTATACTAAGGAAGTGCTACTTAATCATTTTGCAAAACTTAATCAATAGCAAAGCAGAACTTTCTATCGCTATAAATCAGTGTCAGACATTTTCGACTTTCCTATTCAAATGTGAATAGGCTACAATTCGCTGCCAACGCAATGCTATCACACGTACACTATAAGCTTCTTCGTGAAACGTACGAACAATGAACGAACAATGGCGTTTGGTCGTACTGTGAGATAAATTTTGTCAACGTCAAGCTTGTCAGTTGACGTTAACCATTCATGAAAACAACACCTCACTGCGCAACTATTTACGTAAACAAAAAAAAATAGCTCTACTCCTCTCTCAGGCACACACACAAGTATACATTTTAATGTATTGGTTTGACCGACACTGCTGTAGATGCATGCATCTAACACTGCTATCGGCGCAGTTTTACAACAAGAACACAATCATCAAATAGTACCATTAGCTTTCTTTTCAAAGAAATTAGTACTATCAGAAAAGAAATACAGCACGTGCGATCGCGAACTTTTGGCAATTTACCTCACTTTCAAACATTTCAGACACTATTTAGCGTGGTGTAAGAATTATAAGGTGTTCTCATTTCATGACATTTTTCATTATTTTTCTGTGACATGCTGCCTTATTTTGACAATTGAAGAGTTTCATATAAAAAGTTTCAACTGAAATGTCAAAATAAAGCAGCCTATTTTTTCTGATATTCCGAATGAGAACACCTTATTATAATTACACCATGCTATTTAGAAAAACTAAAGAAACCCAAGACAGACATTTCACCTAGAATTCATCGCACAATTTACTTACGACATCGGACACATCAAAGGTACAGATTGTAAAAAATCTAGGAAGCAAACACATAACAAATACTGCTTATTATCCACAAGCTAACGGAATTGTAGAACGTTTTCATCGTCAGCTAAAAACTTGTATAATAGCTCATTGTATATAGGGCTCAGATCTACAGCCAAAGAAGACTTTAAGGCTGCACCAGCAGAAATAGTCTTTGGTCAAACACTTAGATTACCACAACAACTTGTAATACAAAATAATCGGATTTTAAATTCGTCAGACACCTTGTCTAAACTTAAAGAAGTTGTCAAAAGCACTTATTCAAATATCTCACATCACAACACCAATTTCCAACAATATATCAATCAAGACTTGTAACTTTGTTTTTGTCCGTAATGACACAATTCGCAAAACGCTTCAGGAACTATACAAGGGACCATTTAAAGTCATCGAAAGAACCCCAAAATATTTCACAATTTGTAAAAACAACACTAACATAACAGTTAACATAGACACACTTAAACCCGCTTCCTTAGACACAAAAAAAACACAGGCATTCTTATCAAAGCACAGTAAAAACAAGACTTTAATCTTTTGGCTAACAAACCATTTTTTTGTAGGGGGGAATAATATGGTGCCTTACTACAACATATACACACACACACACATTAGGAAATACACTTTACTTTAATTTATAAAATAAATGAAAAATTTATTTTCATTCTTGTCAATTTTTTATAATAAAAAATTGTTCATAAAATTCATTCACATAATTTACACATGCAATTTGATGTATTTCAATTTTCTAAGAAGTTTTCAATTAAAATTAGTTTATAAAATATATGCGTTTTCAAATAAAAATTTGTACCAAAATAAATAAGGACAATAAGCACCACATATATACTGCCAAAAATATTAAAAAACATAAAAAATACATTTGTGCATGTATTGAAAAAGTTGTAACTTCGAAATCGTAGATAGATAGTTGAGTGAGAAGGGAGTTAGTCACCTAGTTACTGCGGCCTCAAGGGCCTATTGTAACAAATCTCTATAAGTTATAGTTCATCCCTAATAGTTAAGTTCGTTAGGACAGAGCGATGTCCATGCGTGAACTACCCGCTAGTTGGTGCGGTTCTAGGTACAATGCATCTAAGTATCGAAGTCGGGTCCTAGTTAGACCGTTACAGTGACACAAAATGTGCTCTGCTGTTTCTTCATCTTCGTTTCAGAATCTTCAGATCTTCCTGGACTATACCCATGGTTGATAAGTGCTTATTTACCTTGCATTGTCCAGTTAGGAAACCTGTGACGAGTCTGATAGATGTTCCAATTAAAGTAAGGAATTCTTTCGTTCTTTGGAACGAAGTGGTTGGTATGAATGTTTTTGCCTGTCTGCTACCTTCGGTTTTCCTCCAGTAATGAAGTGCCTCTCTGTTTAGCCACATTTTAATGTTATGGCGCATAGTGCCCCATGGTTGCCCGCAGAATGATTCTGGACCTATGAAGGAACTTGCAGCTCCTTTCCTGGCTAGTTTGAGATTGCGGACGAACTAGCGAGTTTGGGCCTGGTACCCAAATGAGGTGGACTCTGTTATGGATAGACACTTTGATAAGCAGCTGTAGGCAATCCCATACGAGTTTGTAAAGCTGTAAAGTGAAGCAGCTTTGCTGTCAGAGTGCATGCTAATGTTTTTGTTCCTAGTGGGACTATTTACGTACTCTCTTAGGCAGGTTTCAATTGCATGGACTTCAGCTTGGAAGACTGAGTAACCTGTGCCCATGTTAGCATATATAGATTTTCCCTGCCTTGAGCCAAAAACTCCAGCTTCCACGCCTTCATTTGTCTTTGCGTCATCAGTATACCAGGCTTGATAGTCACTAGTAAACCGTTGCTTTTCTGTTTCCCTTGTGGTTCTGTTTGGGAAGGAGACTTGGAAGTTTTCGCAGAAGTTGTATTTTGGGAGGCAGAGATCGCAGCATAATAACATTCGATTTTTGTCCTAAGTTATTTCCTCTAGTAGCGCTGGGTGAGTGTTACTTGGTATATACAAGTTGTTGTCAATGATGAGCCTTATTGTTAATATCTGTCTTGACAAGAAGATGTAATAGTGGTATACTAAGCAAAATCTCCAATGCAGCAGTTGGAGCAGTACGCATCGCTCGTGTGATACAGACACAAGCTAGACGTTGCAACTTGCTGAGCTTGGCTTGAGCTGTTTTTTGGATAGTTTTACTCCACCATATTGGTGCAGCATATAAGACGATAGATCTCGTGATGGAAGTATACATCCACATGGCTAGTTTGGGGCTTAGGCCGCAGTTTTTGCCTACAAAACTTCTGCTGACCCATAATGAGGCTCTTGCTTTGTTTATGGTGTTATATTGGTGTGGGTTCCATGTGAGTTAATAATCAAGCGTCACACCTAAGTATTTGACTTGTTTTGAGAATGTTAAAAATTAAAAGAGCACTTTACTGACTTGTCAGTTTGCAAGTTTATTTAAGAAGAAATTCAATGTTGTACAGAAAATACAAAGGAACCAAAAAAATGATAGTACTGTTGCATTAGAAACATGTGAGGATTATGTATGAAAGAAAAGAAGAGAAAGAGAAAAGAAAAAGAACAGGGATGCTTATTATAGTCGCATTGTTAGATTTGTAACACTCTTCCTCAATGTGGCTATGTTACATATATGAAAAATTAAATTTTAATTCAAATTTAGTGACTTAACGAAGTTACAATGCTTTGCTTTTAATAAATTTTTTGTAAGAATATCAGCAATCATATTGTCTGTAGACATATATTTTAGTTCAACGTCTCCGTTCTTAATCACTTCTCTAACGAAATGGAACTTTATGTCGATGTGTTTGCTTCTGTCGTGGTAGACTGAATTTTTAGACAGTTGCTGTGCGCTTAGATTTTCTCCGTATACCACAGTTGCAGTGGTGCCATCTATGACACCAATTTCGCGCAGTAAACGTCTCAAAAATATCGCCTCTTTTACAGCTGTGCACAGTGCGATATATTCCGCTTCAGTACTGCTCAACGAAACGGAAATTTGCTTCTGAGACTTCCAAGATATAGGACCACCAGCCAAAAAGAACACGTAGCCTGAACACAATTTGCGATCGCTCTTATCACCACCCCAGTCTGCATCGGCAGACCCCTTGAGTGGTTCGCCCGTTGATTGATAATGCAGCTTCATGTCCACGGTAGATGCCAAGTATCGAAGCAAGTGTTTGACACCAGCCATATGCTCGGTATGTGGATTTGTGTTGCGCTGCGCCAGCTTTGTAACCGAATGCAAAATATCGGGTCTTGTTGTAAGCGCTAGCCACGTTAAAGCACCCACAGCTGATTGGTACAATTTTGCATCTACAGTACCATAATTTTCTTTATTGCATGCCACCTGAAAACCAGCATCCAACGGTGTTGCTGCACTTCTACAATTAACAATACCATGCCGCTCAAGTAGCTCCCTGATGAAAGTGGACTGATCAATTCTAATGCTGCCTGTATCACTATCACGCTGCACCCTCATGCCAAGAAATAATTCGAGTGGACTATCCACGCATTCCAACCTATTTGCAATCTCATCTTTTATTTTCATCAGCTCGGATTTCGATTGGCATGCTATAATTAAATCATCAACATATACTAATATCATTGACAATTTACCTTGGTTCCGCCGGTACAAGTATGGTTCGTTGGCACATGGAAGAAAACCAAGGTGTTTGAGTGACGCATCTAGCTTGGCGTTCCATTCTCTTCCCGATTGCTTCAACCCATATATAGCTTTATTGAGACGAAGCACTTTATTAGGGTGGTTTCTGGCTGCTTCATGTATACCGCATCACTCAGCTCGATATTTAGGTACGCTGTACATACGTCCATTTGATGTGTAAACATTTGCGAAACACGAGCCTTGTAACGCTCAATATGGCCACTTGCGTCCTTCTTATGACTGAACACCCATTTGCAGCCAATAGCACGTCCATTCACTGTTAAATCGGTCAAATTCCAAGTTGAATTATGATAAAGAGCATCGTATTCAGTTTTCATGGCGTTTTGCCACAAGTTTGCATGGTTACTCCTCACAGCCTCATCGTATGTTTGCGGAATTACATGATGCTCAATAACATTCAGGCTGTTGCACATTTTTAAAAACTAGGCTAGTCTTAGGAGCGTAAGGGCTTAAAATAAATATTTATGTTAAATTTGGAAGTTCATTACTTCTGACATACGCAATCTATTAAGTTTTTCTTTACTGCATTCAACTTGCAAAACTAATGCATTGAATATACTTTTTAAATATTTATAAATATGGCCGATAAAGAGTTAATACGAGTTCAAGGATGTTTTATGGTTAGCTGATTGATCGACTGAGTATAAGTCAATATTTTCTTTTATATTACAATCGATTGAGCTCAAAATTTGGCAGTAAGTGTATTTCAGGTATGGCAACCTTTAGATATAGTGCAATTTTTATCCTCGCGCATAGTTTAGGTTAAGGATTTTTAGGTCCAGTTGACAAGAAACCATTAACACTGATACTTTTTTTACTTCAGTAAATTTTATAAGTGGAGTAAAATCTAAACATATAATTTAAAAACATGTTTTCAATTTATTCCATCTCTAAGCTAATTAGGTAAAATACATACAACAAAATAATAATGAATAAAAATTGTATTTTTTTTACAAATTTTTAATGTTTACACAAGTTTTGGTTTCATAAGTTATTTTACTTAAAACAGTTACATTCCTTGCAGCTCATAATATCATTTTAAATAAAAAAAAAATAAGTAGTAGAAAACGTGGCAGTCAAATGCGTCTTAAAAAACTCGTTCATTCGGTGAGAAAACGTCAAAATTTCTGGATAACATTTTCAGGTTTCATTTACCACAGCAAAAAATTACAATTTAAATACAACAGATAGAAATTTTTTCAACTTAACATTTTCTTTCCTATAGAACCAATAGTGAAAAGTTTCCAAATGGCACACAGCCATAACCAAATCAATTTTTTGACATAAGAATCGCTAAAACAACGCTTCCTGTAGCGAGTAGTAGAAGCAACATTTTTAGCTAGGCGATTTGAAACTCAGAATCGCATTTTAGCGAAACCGCTAAGAAATTGAACGAAGCATTTTTTTTTAAGTATTTTAGCGATAGAGATTTAGCATTAGCTAGGCGATTTTTAGAATCCGGCCTCAGACCAGCCTCGGATAAGAACTCCAATTACGTTGACGACCACCGCAAACGAAAAACGGACAATGATTTACGGATATGCACCTGGAATGTCCGGACCATTTATAAGGAAGGTGCCACTATCAAACTGGCGGAAGCTCTCAAAGCAATAAAGACTGACATCATCGCCATCCAGGAAATGCGATGGAAAGGGCTAGATTGCTTTATACGAACAGACTGCGATATCTACTACAGCTGTCATGCGGAGAAGCGTGAATTCGGATGTGAATTCGTCGTAAGCCGGAAACTACGCCATCTTGTTCCCGGTTCACACCCGTAAACGAAAGACTGGCCACGATCCGCATTAAGGCTACATTTTTCTTTATAAGCCTAATTTACGCGCACGCCCTGACGGAGGAAAAGAACGAAGCCGTCAAAGATGTTTTATACGTTAGTCTTACGTATACGATCACCTTCCGGTTTATGACATGAAAATAGTCCTCGGCGATTTTAATGCGAAAGTCGGGAGGGAAGATATCTTTGGCCCCACTGTCGGTCAGTTCAGTCTTCATGCGACCTCCACGAATAACGGTCTAAGACTGATCGATTTCGTAGCGGCACGAAACATGGTAGTTAGTTGCACCAGATTTAAACACTTAGACATACACAAAAAACGCGATACTAAATTGATCACGTTGTAATCGACGGAAGGCACGCCTCTAGTGTTCTAGATTTGCGTACATGCCGGGGGTTCAGCATTGACTCCGACCGTTATCTTGTTGCAGCCAAGATCCGCATGCGATTGTGCAATGCGAAGAACATACGCACAGGAATTAGAGCTGTAAAACTATCGATAGTCCGACCACTCGATAGTTTCGATAGTTTAAGAAGAACTATCGATAGTATCGATAGTTTTGTGCCTTAAAATTTCTGTACCTTACGTTGATTTAAATTGAGCGACTGTTATGTTCAATGCACTTGATTATGTTTACAAAAAAATGTATTTTTGTTTATTAAAACAATACATTTTATTAGACATTAAATAAAATTAACGTAGGAAACAATAAATCAATAAAGTTATAGATCTTTTCATGTATATAGAGAGTAATACGGTTACTTGGTTTCCCTAATTACTTTTTTGTTTTGATTTAAAGTAGTAATACATATGGATTCCGCGCCTTTAGCATTGACAAGTTGTAAAAAAGCACATTTGTTTATATATTTCATGAATGTAACATGAGATCAATAATAATAAACATAAAACATGTTTTAGGTTAGGTTTCTTTAGGTTTTTTCCATTACCCATTTGTTTTTGTTAAAAAATAGTAATGTATTTACATTCAGCACCTTAAGGGCTGACCTTCTATCCGAAACTATGACGCCGGGTTTGCTAAACATCCGCTCCGACTTTGTCGAGGTAGCTGGAATACGTAGTCATGAAAAGGAGCAAGAAGCTCACACAAATCCGCTAAAACCAATACCTCATCCGCACTGAGAGGTGATGGAGCCTTTGAAGCACTAAGCAGTACTTTCGAAATCGAGTTCTTAGTTATTAAAACTCATTTCACCATGAGGTAGGCACTGTTCCACCTGGTATGTACTTCTTGTAAAAGGCTATAGGGCTTTTCAACTCCTTGCGCGGATTTAAACTTCTCGTAAGCTATCGTGATGCTTTTAAAATAAGCAACAATCCGCTTGCATTTTGTCAAGATGGGCTTAATATTTTTTTGCGCCAAGGCATCCTGCATTACTAAATTTAAAGAATGCGCAAAACATGGTATATTTCTTTTTTGCAGTAGTTCGCACGCTTTAAGCATAGATGCAGCGTTGTCCGTCACAATGGCTATAACCTTGTGCAGAACTGACAATTCAGACAAAATATGAAGTTTCAGAAATATTTTCTGCAGAATGAGTCGTGTCTGACAGCAGCTTTTGTGTTGACAATACGGCTACCCGCAATTTGGAACTTTCCTCTAATACAAAATGGCACGTAACAGTTAAATAATTTTCGTTAGCACGTGAGGTCCAGCAATCGGTCGTAATGGCGCAATATTGGACTTCATTCAATATCAATTGAAGTTTCTTTTTGGCTTCATGATATGCACTTTTCATTTATACACTTTGTTGTTCCACTCGGCAATGCGTAGCGGGGATCCAAACTTTCACGAATTCACGAAAACCGGCATCTTCAACAATTCTGAATGGTTGCACGTCAATAGCTACCATCCACATTAAAGCATTGTCTATTGTTTTCCTGCGCATGGAACATGTCCGTGGTTCATGGTTCATACATTTCCGACTTTTGGAAATACGAGTCAATTTTTTTCTCAGTGGAAGGTACTTCTTTAAAATTCGGATGCACCTGCTTTAAATGATCAAATAAATTTGACGTATTACCATTAGTTTTATATTCCCCTCCACAGAACCGACACTTTTCAAAACGTTTGTCTTGAGACGGCTTAAAAAAGTTCCATACCTCTGAGGACTTCTTTTTCCTCTTATGGGCTACATTCTCTTGCTGCTCATCACTACTACTTGAAGATATTTCATGGTTGACATCTATATCATTATGTAACCACTACTTCATAACCGTCAACACATCCAACACCTAAACACAGTAAAATGTACGTGACACAAAAAATTAAATTAAATAGTTTAAGTTTTAAAAACTTAATTTGCTTACGCGTACCAAGCCACACCAATAAACCAAGCTGAAATGAAAAGGAAGATGATTTGAAGTGTACCATATGATCCTAAACTAAAATGCAAATCATTGTTGGCCTTGCCAGGCTGTATAAATATATAGCGATATACAGTAAAATGAAGTATGTTTTGTCAAAAGCGTTGGTAACGCTTTTCAATGGATTACCATCGATAGTGAAAAAAACTATCGATAGTGATGTGAAAATAAAACTATCGATACTATCGATAGTGCCATCGATAGTTTTGCAGCTCTAACAGGAATGCAACGAAAGCTAGACGTCGCTAAGCTGCAATTACAACGGACTGCCGAGGCCTACTCCGCTCAACTTTCGGTTAAACTCAATCAAAGAACCTCTGAACCCGATGACACTAGCGGACTTTGGGCGCACATATCCCATTCCATGTTCGCTGCCGCTGAGAAGGTCCTTTTTCAGGAGGTGTCACAAAGATTTCTGATGAAGCCTTTAGCAGGGCCGAAATTGCAATAAAATCAGCTAGTGATTTTTTCCCTTCATATTGAAAAAAGTTGTTGTTTCTTTGGAAAGATTCGTTAGAACAATAGATTGTTCTAACTTTGATCTAAAGCTCAATAAACGATTTTAAACTATCAAACAACTAGAATTTGTATTTAAAATCAAGTATGATTTAAACTATCAAACATTTAAAATTTAGAAAATTTGTATTTAAATCATATAAAATCAACATAAAAAATAAAATAATTGGAAACCCAGTTAAAAGATCGATTCAATATTAAATAAAAGAAGGTAAAATTTCCAAAAAATTCCAAATCGAGTTTTTGAATCGACTTCAAAATTTTACACACCTACAACTAAAAACGACCATAGTAAAAATAAGCTTATCTTTAAAAAATGTTGAAATCATTTGGTTTATTTTCCAATTAAGAAAGTTATTTGCTTCTCCTGTAAAAATTTTTAAATGTAACTATTTACAGCTTTTCTCATTTCATATGACGATATCTAGAAGATATGTTCATATGAAATATTTGGAGGTAATTAATGTTTTTATTTAGTGTTTCGTGTTTTTGCAGAGAAACCCTATTTTAATTTGATTCAAGTTTAGATCGATATTAACTTCACTCAAAAATCATTTTTATACATTACTAGCAACCCTCCGCGGCATTGCTCGCGATACGGAAACAATTAACTTTTTTATTTTTTTTTTAACAGTGAGTAAAGCAAATAATAGCTTTAATTGATTTTGAAAAATTTCAGATATGGTTGCGATTCCGTTCTCATTAAAATTATACTGAAATGAAAGCTGCAAAAACCAAAACTATAAAAAACATGAGACGAGGAAATGTCAAAAGAATAGCCCACCCTAAACAATATATTTGTGTCGATAAGGAATAATCGCTAAGTCCACTTAAGACATAACTGAGTTGTTAATGTAGCTGTGTTCCACACATAAGAACTCAGTAGTTCGCGGCATCATTGACGAACTTTTCGTGATGATTTCTTAAAGGAAACTTTTGCATGAGCTGCTGGACTTAAAAAAAATTCATACAAAATATAATGCAAAGTAGCGGTTGTCAGCGCCCAACTTTTTCCACTCTATTACAACAACTTCAAGATATTCATGACTGTTGCAATTTGCCAAATCGTTCAAAGGCTAAACTGTAGAGTCCGATAATCTCACACTATCGTGACTATTGATAGTTTCACACTATCGTTACTAACGATAGTTTTGGATTAACTCTCGATGGTTTTCGATAGTATTTAAATATTCATTAACACCACTGTTTAGGTGTCATTGCCATTGCTGTCGAATTCGTTTGATTTTAATAATTTGGTATAATTTTTTCTGTATTGTTGAGTGAAAGCACAGGTGATATTTCTTTTAAATGTATGAGCATTGTGTTGATTTGGAAGATGGGTGATAGTTAGTTAGTGGTTGAAAAGATGAAGTATTTTCGGTGAAGATTTGTTTTAAATTTGCACAGCTCAAAATTTTACCGTACGACTAAAGAACGAATTATCACTACAACGTGAGGTTCTGTGTGGCATCAAGGCAATGGTAAAGGAATGGGCTTGGACAGCTGCCCGAGTGAACCTGGAAAACATACGGTGTGGTGGCGTCAGGCCATTACGAAACCAACATTACGTCGATTTCCAATAGAGTTGAGAGTATAAAATATTAAAGCTTTTTCTAAATGACATTGTTATTTATTATGTTGATTTTATATGATTTAAATACATATTCTAAATGTTTGTTTCTTTGGAAAGATTCGTTAGAACAATTAATTGTTCTAACCTTGACCTAAGGCTCAATAAACGATTTTAAACTATCAAACAACTAGAATTTGTGTTTAAAACCAAGTATGATTTAAACTATCAAACATTTAGAATTTGTATTAAAATCATATAAAATCAACATAAGGATGAAATATTTTTATCCCACAGAACACGTCCAGAAATACGTTTCGATATTTCTGTCTACTTTTTATTAACGAAACTTCCTCAATACTTCGACATTGGGTTCGTGCATGATAAATCCCGACGTTTCTACATTGCGTCTTGCACGAATTTGAAACATTTATATGAAATTTTCGTCAACGAAATGTATGGCCTAATCAGCATGTTTCGTCAAGGACCAAGAAAAATCATACATGATTCATTTGAGATTTCTTCAAGACTGAAACTACTGGGGAACTATAAACAAACACAATCTGGAGCTTCTAGCATGACTTTAGCAAAAGTTATGACACAAAAACAAAACAACCTTTCGTAGAACTGATATGGCATAACAATAATTTTGTATCCAAAAACTTAAAACCTTAGCGCGCTTGATTGCCTTGTAAAGGTTCGCATTGGATACTTTTTTGGCATTCGTCTCGGTCCTAGGCTTCTGACTATCTGTTCTTAAGATAACCCACAATTAATAATATTGTGATAATTTGTGAAGAAATTTTAATATACTTGACTTGGTTAAGGCAGGACCATAGCCCTGGCCTATTATTAATAAAGAAAACAACTAATATCAAAAATTAAATGTTAACCCAACTCACACGTAAGTAACTCGTGGCGCATAAATTCTTGGGATTACAACGATCGAAAAAAAAGTTTGACGTCTAGAAAATGTTCACGTTGATTCGGATTCAAAACTTTCTCCATTTTTCCAGTACATATGAAACTAAAATAATCTTTCTTTTTTTTGCACATGCATGTTTTTTTGCATCGTATCTGCGTTTCAATAGCTTTTTTATTATTTCAAAAAAGAAACTTGGTTAAGCTTTTCTTTTCTATGAATAAATGGCCGCATTCAGCGCAGACAACAGTTGGCAACTGTTGTGTGAAAATTCGCTGAATGGTCGAATTTTGGGAGCGCTAACTAAAACTGATCAGGCAGCGGACGCCATTTATTCGAGCGAACAAATTCTATGCTACATGAACACAACTGTTTGGTTAACTGTCAGATGCTGCTACTGACGATGTTAACTTAATAAACACAGAAAAAATGCAGCAAATTTAAGTGAGAAATCTTTGCAATTGAATTAAATTTACATAAAAATTAAATATAATTAAAATGAATCTAACTTCTGAATGTGTTGCAAATTCAGAGAAAAACATCGTGAACTAAGGTAGCGCTGCCATTACAGTTCACAACAGTTGTCTGCGCTGAATGCGGCCATTGATTTTTGAATAATCGCAGGATTATTCTGTATTAGCTTGATAGCGTAAAATTAATAGCGTAAAATTAATAATATATTAGTTGTATTGTGGGAATTTGTGATGATTTTAATAAACTTTTCCATAACTCGGGCCTATAATTAATGTAGAATACAACGAATATCACAACATGAATGTAGATCCAACTCAAGCCTAAGTAACTCGTAGCGTTTAAGTCATTCGGTTCACAATAATTGGAAAAAAGTTTGCTGACAGGAAAATGTTCGCGTTGACTCGAATTCAAAACATTTTTCATTTTTCGAGAATATAAAAAAAACTAAAAAATTATAATATTAAAGTACTTGGCCACAATGTTTTTCATCGTATCTGCATTTCAGTAGTTGTTTTTTATTTAAAATATAAAGCTTGGCAAGGGTTTTCTTTTCTTTGAATAAATCTTCTGAAAACATAGATGATGAATTTCATGTAAAAATCGAGATGCATTGAACCCGACCCCCTCAGATATCGATGAAATTTTGTTCATAGCTAAATTTGATTAACACAAACAAACTCTCATTTTTAGAAATGACTGTTTTGCGATTTTTTGAGCGTGGCACAGTGGGAAAGTTTTCGAAAAAACGCGAAAATGGTCAAAAAGAGCTCCATTTAAACTACAATAACTCAGAATCGGCTAAACCGATTTCCATGATCTTGGTATCGTTAAAAAGATATTTTAACAGGCTTTATGACACGTTTTAAGACACAAAAAAAAAATTACACTGTAAAAAATTTATAAAATAAAGAAAATTTTAACTAACGAAAAATCCAAAAAGATCAAGGGTTTTTTTACAGTGTATTACTTTTTTAGAAAGGTTTATCCTTCACCTATACCATATCAAAAAATAAAAGTGGGTTCTTTTTAGTTTTTTTTATAATTTTTTAAGTAGTGTCACTTCTAGTAATTGCCCTTATATTTTATATTTACAGGTAAAATAAATAAACATAGTCCTAGGAAAATGATGAATATGTTTTAACCCCAATTTTTTAAGTAGTGTCACTTCTAGTAATACGTACCGAAAGTTTTCGAAATAATTCGAATAACAGCGAAAATATCAGGTCACATTCTTACACATTTACAAAATAGTTCAACAATTATAACATTTTTTAAATGTTTACAAATAAAAAACCATCAACAATTGTTTATATTATTTGCCATGTTTTTATTAATTTGTGTTTTATTTTATTTACATTTTTTTAAGTTAATTATTTGTAAGAAATTTTGCGCTGCTCAAATTTGGCACAGTCAGAATATCTGCGAACATGTTCAAAAGTTTCATTTATCGGAATGAATGAATGAAAGCCTTGAGTTCCTGTTATAGTTTGAGCTTCTTTATATCTTGAAAATAGCTTTTCTTTAACGTTGTTGTATTCGTCAGCATCTGCGTAAGCAACTTGTATGGTGGTCTTATATGTTTCTGATGCCCAGTGATAGAGTTGCCTCGTTGACTGGATTTCATTTTTATTTGCAATACTATAATTTCGAGCACCTCTCTTCAATGTTCCTCCATTGAAAATAGTGCCATTCAGCGTCAATACCAAAATCAGATTTGTGATGGCATAAATTAATGAAGTTATATTTATTTTTATATTGTGCTCCTGCACCATCTGATACGTAAATGATTTTATTAATATTGTTGGTTATATTGGCCTTCACGAACTGTATCATTTTTGAAATATATAGATGAACTGCTATACTATCATGGGTATTGCAATCAGATATTATGGCGAAGCTTTTATGAGTTAATTTATCGTTATCTGAAAATAAACAAACAAAGGAAAAAAACAAATAAATAAAAAATATTAAATATTTTGATGAGTGTGGATGGATGTGTTTACTAATACCAAAATATTAAAATAATTACCTTTGTAATAAATAACGAACGGATGTATTGTAGCCTGATCATTATTCCAATGGTATCCTTGCACGGCATCTTGTACAAGAAATGCATAATTTTCAGCAAAGTCCATTTAAATTAACATTTCTCCTGATAACAGCGCCGCTCTTTTATTGCTGATAAATTCAGATTGTCGCTTTGCTATGAAATGATGCAGAATCAGAACTTTGATGTGTTTAGTAAAATCGCTGACAAATGATTCTGGGTTGGTGGTTAACGTTTCCAGAACACATCTAATCGTTGTATTCCACTTTTTGTATATTATTTCTTCAGTTTGGTTATTTTCAAAATGTTTTAGCATATGCGTTTTTAGATTATTTAAATTTTTGAAGCAGTGACCACACATTGAAACGCAACACTCGCTTTTTTCTATGTCACCATCACAAACAACGAATTTGAGAACATCTTTGTAGTCGGTAAATGTGCATTCTCTTTCAATACAAATTGATTTTAAGCCACTTTTTTCAAACATCAATTTCATATTCTGATGCAATGTGCATACTCAGATATTTTGCTGGTTTCCAACTCCAAGTTTCATACAATTTTTTGGCCTTAACATTGTAAATTTTGTAAAACCCACTTTGGCCAAGGGATTTTTTTTTTTTAAATTCGTAGTAAGATTCGCGTAAAGAAGATAACATCAGTCTTTTGATCAGCTCCAAGAGAATCTGCTACATTTTCCAAAATTTGCAGTGATTTTCTATTTCTGTATGCATCTCGTTTGATATATTTCCTCTTAAGAGGCGAAATTTGGTTTGGTAGATGAGGAATAATATGATCATTTATATTTTCAATGAGTTCGTTGCTTTCGATGTTTGCATTACGGCTGGTACAAGTTGGAAGTTCATTCAATTCTTCGCTAATTTCATCGCTGGGCGTTGTTGGTAAATAATTTGAGACTTCATTCTGCTCCACGTTGGATTCATTACGACTGCGCGCTTTTCTCAGTGTATTACGGCAAGTTTCGCAAATACGGCTACAATGAATGCTGGCGACAGCTGGAAAATATTCAATTATATTTGCAGCCTCGTTTTCACTTATTTTACGAAGCGAAGCGCAACACTTATTAGATATTTTTATGCATCTGTACTTATTGTTTGAATTCATATTCACTCAAATTTTTAAAATATACGCGTAAAAATTGTAATGGGATATCTTGGCTTCTCGAAACTGTATAATTATGAATTTCGGTACATTCATAAGGTGCATCTCAGCAATTTTTAAGGCAAGCAAGAACTTTTTGGGGTTAAACATATTCATAATTTTCCTGGGGCAATGTTTATTTATTTTACCTGTAAATATAAAATATAAGGGTAATTACTAAAAGTGACACTACTTAAAAAATTATATAAGAAAATACTAAAAAAGAACCCATTTTTATTTTTTGATATGGTATAGGTGAAGGATAAACCTTTCTAAAAAAGTAATACACTGTAAAAAAACCCTTGATCTTTTTGGATTTTCCGTTAGTTAAAATTTTCTTTTTTTTATAAATTTTTTACAGTGTAATTTTTTGTGTCATAAAACGTGTCATAAAGCCTGTTAAAATATCTTTTTAATGATACCAAGATCATGGAAATCGGTTCAGCCGATTCTGAGTTATTGTAGTTTAAATGGAGCTCTTTTTGACCATTTTCGCGTTTTTTCGAAAACTTTCCCACTGTGCCACGCCCAAAAAATCGCAAAACAGTCATTTCTAAAAATGAGAGTTTGTTTGTATTGATCAAATTTAGCTATGAACAAAATTTCATCGATATCTGAGGTGGTCGGGTTCAAAATTTCAGTTTTATCTCGATTTTTAAATGAAATTCATCAGATATTAGCCTTAGAGTCGGCTTAAAATTTGAGGGTGTCGTTTTTGAATCATTGTACACACATTTAATAATACACACACATTTAATAATACACACACACACAGGGCATTACGACCCCGCGGGGAGGATAACACAACACAGGGGAGGATTACGTTTCATCGAAATCCATCGGGCATTACGACCCCGCGGACCCCAGTTACAAATCCAGAAGCGTCTGTTCCAGATTGGGCGGCTCCTTGGTCTGCGTCTGACCCCAGAGGGGCGGTAGTTTAAAGGGAAGGGACCCCTTAAAAACCAGCCTGGCAGAAGGCATAAAATGCTAAGGGAAGGAGACCCTGAAAATAAAACCACAATGAAGGTTATAGAAAAGTACAACTACGGTGCAGGGAGTTGGATCCCCAGTACCGGCGGCTTTAGGGAGTGAGCAAGCGGGCTCCCAGTCGTCGTCATCCAATGACCGCAATGCTGTAGCGGTGGCACACTTGGCTGCAGCAGCAGATACAGCTACAAGAAAAACACCAACTAACGACGCAAGAGGTGGCACTTTCACAAGCGACCCCTTCGAAAAGAAGGCCAAGGTGATAAGATCTCCGGTGAAGTCGCGGCAAAACAAGGAAATTTGCGAAACCACCAATGAAACAACCAAAACACCAACAGGGGCTGGAAAATCTGATAAGCCAGAAACAACGTCTTTCTGCAAGCTCGGATCTCAGATTAGGAAGCTTGTGAATATGCTTGAGGATGGGAAAAGGCGCTCAATCCATCAGCCAATGCGAGATGCAATTGATTGCATTAAAGCACTCTACGAGCTCACCGCCATTGAACAGCATGATGATGCCGCTTAAGAGGTTATTAGACGCAATAACTCCTCTCAAACGTCACCATGGCTCCAAACCCTCGCACCTCAAAAAAGAAGACCGGACTCTGATATAGAGACCCCGCAGAAAAAACGCAAATATGCAGCAGTTTTGTCTGCAAAAAACAGGAAGCAAACCCTAAGCCAAGAAGCTAAGGGACCTATCATGCCTGGAACTGTCGCCGTAGAAATTCCAACAAAGGTTGGACATACAGCGGCACCAGCTGAAGGCAGAAAAGAAAACAAGCCACCGCCAAAAAAGAAACAGAAGTGGGAAAAAGTTGGTCCGAAAAAGAAGCCCAAGACAAAGCCCAAGCAGGTAAAAGCTAGACCAGATGCTTTGATTATTTCCGCGAGTGAGAATCAGACGTACTCTGAAATTTTACGGAAAATAAAAAGCGATGATGCGCTTAAGTCTCTTGGAGAAAATGTAAAAGCAATCCGACGTACCGCGAGGAACGACCTTTTACTGGAGCTTAAGCGTGAACCGGAACAGAACACTGGTTCATACCAAACAGCAGTGGAGAACGTGCTAGGCGACTCTGCCAAAGGATCGGTGAAAACCCACTCCATCGTTATTCAGCTCAGGGATCTTGATGAAGTCACCAACAAAGCAGAACATGTTTCCTATTGATCCCGACGAGGGACCGATAGGAAACATCAAAACGGGATATCAAGGTACGCAAACGTCTTATGTCAGTCTACCGGCAGAAGACGCAGTTAAGGTACTAAAGGTGCAGCGGATACGCATTGGGTGGGTGTCCTGCAGAGTACGAGAGAGTGACTCGCCAAAGCGATGTTTTAAATGCTGGAAGTACACTCACATAGCTAAGGACTGTAAAGAGGACATAGATAGAAGCACCCTCTGCAGAAAGTGCGGAGAAAATGGACATATGGCGGTGACGTGTGCAGTAATAAACAAAAATGCGCGCTATGCAAAGGTAATCATGCAGCTTGAAGCGCTCGCTGTCCAGAGCACCAGAAGGCGGTTAGAAGGAAAAGATGAGAATGAAAATCGTTCAACTCAATCTTAACCACTGCATCGCGGCGCAGGACTTGCTGCAACAGACGATTTTTGAGCGACAGTTTGATCTTGCTCTCTTGTGTGAGCAGCATCACAACATGAACGGCTCTGAGTAGGTGACAGATGCGCCAAGCAAATCCGCAATATGGACCCTTACTGGCAGGGCATTCCAAATTAAAGCTTCAGCCGCTAACACGGGCTTCACCTGGACAAAATTCGATGGGATATTTTTCTTTTCGTGCTATGCGCCACCCCAAATGGACATCACCCAATTTGAGCGGTTTCAGAGGGAAGTCACCCATAGTGATTGCAGGCGATTTTAATGCCTGGTCGACAAGATGGGGTAGTAGGAGCACAAATCGTAGAGGAACACTCCTTATGGAATGCCTTGCAACCCTGGATGTTGAGCTTCTCAACAACGGTCACCACACATTTGAAGCTGGTAATAGACAGTCAGCAGTGGATCTCACGTTTGCGCACAATTCCATTGCGCATAACAGCACATGGAATGTTGATGATTATTATACGCACAGTGATCATCGTGCGATCGTCATCGAACTGCAGCATTTATGTATCCCGAGAAGGGTAATTAAAGCACAGATGCAGGGATGGAAGCAACACGCTTTCGATGCTGAAGTGTTCCAGATTGTTTGGAATGAGGGAGAAACAGTGGATGAAAGAGCGACAAACATGGCGACAAACATCCGACAGCGAATAATAACCTCATGTGACGCAGCAATGCCGAGAAGGAAAAAAGCGCCAACCAGGAAACCGGCCTACTGGTGGAATGACGAAATAGCGGAATGTAGAAGATGATGCATTGAGGCGCGAACAAAAGTAACGCGTGCTCAAAATCGCCCAACGTGGCAATCGTTGCATGAAAACCTTAAGGAATACCGAAAACACCTAAAGAAGGCGATCGAAAACAGCAGAGTCCAGCTTCCAAAGGCTTTGGGACATGGCGGATATTGACCCGTGGGGCAAGGCGTACAAAGTGGTAATGAGCAGACTGCGTGGACCTAAAGCACCACAGCCATCGGAACCAGCTATTATGAACAACGTGGTGTCTCAACTCTTCCCACCACAGCAAGCACAGTTATAAGGCTATAGGCTACCTGAAGACATAGGTGATATCTCTCCGGTGACACCGGAAGAAATGCTTCTGACATTGCAGAAAATTTCCGACTCCAAAACGACTGGGCTAGATGACATACCTAACGTGGCGATGAAAACCGCCATACGAGCAGATCCCGGCGTGTTTGCTAGAATGTACTCAGCGTGCCTGAACGTAGGGACATTCCCGTCTATCTGGAAAGTCCAAAGATTAGTTTTGCTGCTTAAACCAGGGAAACAGCCCGATCAACCCTCTGCATACAGACCACTATGCATGCTTGACTCGCTGGGCAAAGTACTAGAGAGTATCATCGTCAGAAGACTCCAAGATATCTTTCAAGCAATTTGGTTTTGGACGAGGAAAATCGACCATCGATGCTATCCAGGCAGTTATGACTATAGCTCGCGACGCTACAAGTGGCATTAGGTGGAAATGGGGTGAAAAGCAGTACTGCGCAGTGGTAACACTCGGCATTAAAAATGCTTTCAATTCGGCTAGCTGGCCACGCATATTGCAAGCGCTAGGCACATTCGGTATTCCCGGATATCTTCAGCGAATTATCGCCGATTATCTTAGCAACAGAATGCTTCTTTACGACACTGACGATGGCATCAAGCGGTACAAAGTGTCCCGGGGTGTCCCACAAGGAAGAGTGTCATGGGTTTTTTCCAGGATTTGTCGTATTGTGAAAATCTGGTCTATTGTGGATCTTCTAAGTCGAAAGCCACACTGATAATTCCAATCAGTGTTTTTGTAATCGGTTTTAATCTTTCACTCAGTACGCTTGAGAGAGTGTTTTTGTATACGGTTTTAATCTTTCACTCAGTACGCTTGAGAGAACCTTATATGCGATGGATATAAGGTTGGGTCTCCTTTCTTAAGTAAAGGGCAAAGTACGCTGAGATTCCAATCATCGGGTATGCTTTCCTCTAGCCATATTTTTTTGATGAGCTGATGCATGCGACTTATTAATTCATCGCCGCCGGTTTTAAACAATTGAACTAAACGCCGACAGCCGTTAGCACTCGCTGGATAGCAACTCTAACCTCTTCATGGCTAGGTGGAGGTACTGCCACTCCGTCATCGTTGATTGGTGGTGCTGCACTGTATTCTCCATGGGCGAAATTGGTGGAATCGTCGGCAGTAAAAAAATTGGAGAAGTACTGTCTCCACAATCTCAGCACACACTGCGTATCCGTAACCAGATCTCCACTATCATTTCTACAAGTGGATGCTCCGGGCTTGAAACCTTGGATTAGACGCTTAACCTGTTGTTAAAATTTTCGTGCATCCTTCTTGCCCTGGTACACCTCTAGTTCCTCACGCTCGCGCTTTTCCTGCTCTCTTGTTTTGCGTCTGAAAAGGCGCCTATCTTTCTTCCTTCTTTCGCGGTAGTTTTTTCGCACGGCTCGCGTTACAGCTGACTGCAGCGTTTTTCTGTATGTGGCTTTTTTTACTGATGTGACACTCCGTACCGACACTCCGATCGTACTATTGGTTCCAAAGTTGCGGGCGCTGGAAACCAAGGACTTTCTCAGCGGCAGCGAACATGGAATGGGATATGTGCGCCCAAAGTCCGCTAGTGTCATCGGGTTCAGAGGTTCTTTGATTGAGTTTAACCGAAAGTTGAGCGGAGTAGGCCTCGGCAGTCCGTTGTAATTGCAGCTTAGCGACGTCTAGCTTTCGTTGCATTCCTGTTAGAGCTGCAAAACTATCGATGGCACTATCGATAGTATCGATAGTTTTATTTTCACATCACTATCGATAGTTTTTTTCACTATCGATGGTAATCCATTGAAAAGCGTTACCAACGCTTTTGACAAAACATACTTCATTTTACTGTATATCGCTATATATTTATACAGCCTGGCAAGGCCAACAATGATTTGCATTTTAGTTTAGGATCATATGGTACACTTCAAATCATCTTCCTTTTCATTTCAGCTTGGTTTATTGGTGTGGCTTGGTACGAGTAAGCAAATTAAGTTTTTAAAACTTAAACTATTTAATTTAATTAAAGTTTTTTCTAAATGACCTCTATATTTATTATGTTGACTTTATATGATTTAAATACAAATTCTAAATGTTTGATAGTTTAAATCATACTTGATTTTAAATACAAATTCTAGTTGTTTGACAGTTTAAAATCGTTTATCGAGCTTAAGGTCAAAGTTAGAACAATTAATTGTTCTAACGAATTTTTCCAAAGAAACAACAACAACAACAAAGTTTTTTTCAATATGAAAGGAAAAAAAAACCACTAGCAATTGATTTTATTGTACAATTTCTGCGGTGCTAAACGCGTCATCAGAAATCTTTGTGATTGCCCGTGCAAGCGCGTTGACGCACTGCACCATCGGGGCGATGAGATTTTGAAGCTTCAATTTCTCATTTTTTTCCTCAATTTCATAATGTCACATTTGTTGTTGTATTTCTGTTTTACTTTAGTTTCTATGCTTATGTTATTATATGTAGTCCAACAGCCTGCTGGAAGTCTGCACTAACAAAGCATGTTTACTGAAGTTGTTTTTAGAATTTTTGCTGATTTTGTTTTCAGCTGTTTCCGTTTGGTCGAGCTCTACCATTTGATTAAAGTTTTTTCTAAATGACCTCTATATTTATTATGTTGACTTTATATGATTTAAATACAAATTCTAAATGTTTGATAGTTTAAATCATACTTGATTTTAAATACAAATTCTAGTTGTTTGACAGTTTAAAATCGTTTATCGAGCTTAAGGTCAAAGTTAGAACAATTAATTGTTCTAACGAATTTTTCCAAAGAAACAACAACAACAACAAAGTTTTTTTCAATATGAAAGGAAAAAAAAACCACTAGCAATTGATTTTATTGTACAATTTCTGCGGTGCTAAACGCGTCATCAGAAATCTTTGTGATTGCCCGTGCAAGCGCGTTGACGCACTGCACCATCGGGGCGATGAGATGTTGAAGCTTCAATTTCTCATTTTTTTCCTCAATTTCATAATGTCACATTTGTTGTTGTATTTCTGTTTTACTTTAGTTTCTATGCTTATGTTATTATATGTAGTCCAACAGCCTGCTGGAAGTCTGCACTAACAAAGCATGTTTACTGAAGTTGTTTTTAGAATTTTTGCTGATTTTGTTTTCAGCTGTTTCCGTTTGGTCGAGCTCTACCATTTGATTAAAGTTTTTTCTAAATGACCTCTATATTTATTATGTTGACTTTATATGATTTAAATACAAATTCTAAATGTTTGATAGTTTAAATCATACTTGATTTTAAATACAAATTCTAGTTGTTTGACAGTTTAAAATCGTTTATCGAGCTTAAGGTCAAAGTTAGAACAATTAATTGTTCTAACGAATTTTTCCAAAGAAACAACAACAACAACAAAGTTTTTTTCAATATGAAAGGAAAAAAAACCACTAGCAATTGATTTTATTGTACAATTTCTGCGGTGCTAAACGCGTCATCAGAAATCTTTGTGATTGCCCGTGCAAGCGCGTTGACGCACTGCACCATCGGGGCGATGAGATTTTGAAGCTTCAATTTCTCATTTTTTTCCTCAATTTCATAATGTCACATTTGTTGTTGTATTTCTGTTTTACTTTAGTTTCTATGCTTATGTTATTATATGTAGTCCAACAGCCTGCTGGAAGTCTGCACTAACAAAGCATGTTTACTGAAGTTGTTTTTAGAATTTTTGCTGATTTTGTTTTCAGCTGTTTCCGTTTGGTCGAGCTCTACCATTTGATTAAAGTTTTTTCTAAATGACCTCTATATTTATTATGTTGACTTTATATGATTTAAATACAAATTCTAAATGTTTGATAGTTTAAATCATACTTGATTTTAAATACAAATTCTAGTTGTTTGACAGTTTAAAATCGTTTATCGAGCTTAAGGTCAAAGTTAGAACAATTAATTGTTCTAACGAATTTTTCCAAAGAAACAACAACAACAACAAAGTTTTTTTCAATATGAAAGGAAAAAAAACCACTAGCAATTGATTTTATTGTACAATTTCTGCGGTGCTAAACGCGTCATCAGAAATCTTTGTGATTGCCGTGCAAGCGCGTTGACGCACTGCACCATCGGGGCGATGAGATTTTGAAGCTTCAATTTCTCATTTTTTTCCTCAATTTCATAATGTCACATTTGTTGTTGTATTTCTGTTTTACTTTAGTTTCTATGCTTATGTTATTATATGTAGTCCAACAGCCTGCTGGAAGTCTGCACTAACAAAGCATGTTTACTGAAGTTGTTTTTAGAATTTTTGCTGATTTTGTTTTCAGCTGTTTCCGTTTGGTCGAGCTCTACCATTTGATTAAAGTTTTTTCTAAATGACCTCTATATTTATTATGTTGACTTTATATGATTTAAATACAAATTCTAAATGTTTGATAGTTTAAATCATACTTGATTTTAAATACAAATTCTAGTTGTTTGACAGTTTAAAATCGTTTATCGAGCTTAAGGTCAAAGTTAGAACAATTAATTGTTCTAACGAATTTTTCCAAAGAAACAACAACAACAACAAAGTTTTTTTCAATATGAAAGGAAAAAAAAACCACTAGCAATTGATTTTATTGTACAATTTCTGCGGTGCTAAACGCGTCATCAGAAATCTTTGTGATTGCCCGTGCAAGCGCGTTGACGCACTGCACTATCGGGGCGATGAGATTTTGAAGCTTCAATTTCTCATTTTTTTCCTCAATTTCATAATGTCACATTTGTTGTTGTATTTCTGTTTTACTTTAGTTTCTATGCTTATGTTATTATATGTAGTCCAACAGCCTGCTGGAAGTCTGCACTAACAAAGCATGTTTACTGAAGTTGTTTTTAGAATTTTTGCTGATTTTGTTTTCAGCTGTTTCCGTTTGGTCGAGCTCTACCATTTGATTAAAGTTTTTTCTAAATGACCTCTATATTTATTATGTTGACTTTATATGATTTAAATACAAATTCTAAATGTTTGATAGTTTAAATCATACTTGATTTTAAATACAAATTCTAGTTGTTTGACAGTTTAAAATCGTTTATCGAGCTTAAGGTCAAAGTTAGAACAATTAATTGTTCTAACGAATTTTTCCAAAGAAACAACAACAACAACAAAGTTTTTTTCAATATGAAAGGAAAAAAAAAAAAACCACTAGCAATTGATTTTATTGTACAATTTCTGCGGTGCTAAACGCGTCATCAGAAATCTTTGTGATTGCCCGTGCAAGCGCGTTGACGCACTGCACCATCGGGGCGATGAGATTTTGAAGCTTCAATTTCTCATTTTTTTCCTCAATTTCATAATGTCACATTTGTTGTTGTATTTCTGTTTTACTTTAGTTTCTATGCTTATGTTATTATATGTAGTCCAACAGCCTGCTGGAAGTCTGCACTAACAAAGCATGTTTACTGAAGTTGTTTTTAGAATTTTTGCTGATTTTGTTTTCAGCTGTTTCCGTTTGGTCGAGCTCTACCATTTGATTAAAGTTTTTTCTAAATGACCTCTATATTTATTATGTTGACTTTATATGATTTAAATACAAATTCTAAATGTTTGATAGTTTAAATCATACTTGATTTTAAATACAAATTCTAGTTGTTTGACAGTTTAAAATCGTTTATCGAGCTTAAGGTCAAAGTTAGAACAATTAATTGTTCTAACGAATTTTTCCAAAGAAACAACAACAACAACAAAGTTTTTTTCAATATGAAAGGAAAAAAAACCACTAGCAATTGATTTTATTGTACAATTTCTGCGGTGCTAAACGCGTCATCAGAAATCTTTGTGATTGCCCGTGCAAGCGCGTTGACGCACTGCACCATCGGGGCGATGAGATTTTGAAGCTTCAATTTCTCATTTTTTTCCTCAATTTCATAATGTCACATTTGTTGTTGTATTTCTGTTTTACTTTAGTTTCTATGCTTATGTTATTATATGTAGTCCAACAGCCTGCTGGAAGTCTGCACTAACAAAGCATGTTTACTGAAGTTGTTTTTAGAATTTTTGCTGATTTTGTTTTCAGCTGTTTCCGTTTGGTCGAGCTCTACCATTTGATTAAAGTTTTTTCTAAATGACCTCTATATTTATTATGTTGACTTTATATGATTTAAATACAAATTCTAAATGTTTGATAGTTTAAATCATACTTGATTTTAAATACAAATTCTAGTTGTTTGACAGTTTAAAATCGTTTATCGAGCTTAAGGTCAAAGTTAGAACAATTAATTGTTAAACTATCAAACATTTAGAATTTGTATTTAAATCATATAAAGTCAACATATTTAATTTAATTTTTTGTGTCACGTACATTTTACTGTGTTTAGGTGTTGGATGTGTTGACGGTTATGAAGTAGTGGTTACATAATGATATAGATGTCAACCATGAAATATCTTCAAGTAGTAGTGATGAGCAGCAAGAGAATGTAGCCCATAAGAGGAAAAAGAAGTCCTCAGAGGTATGGAACTTTTTTAAGCCGTCTCAAGACAAACGTTTTGAAAGGTGTCGGTTCTGTGGAGGGGAATATAAAACGAATGGTAATACGTCAAATTTATTTGATCATTTAAAGCAGGTGCATCCGAATTTTAAAGAAGTACCTTCCACTGAGAAAAAAATTGACTCGTATTTCCAAAAGTCGGAAATGTATGAACCATGAACCACGGACATGTTCCATGCGCAGGAAAACAATAGACAATGCTTTAATGTGGATGGTAGCTATTGACGTGCAACCATTCAGAATTGTTGAAGATGCCGGTTTTCGTGAATTCGTGAAAAGTTTGGATCCCCGCTACGCATTGCCGAGTGGAACAACAAAGTGTATAAATGAAAAGTGCATATCATGAAGCCAAAAAGAAACTTCAATTGATATTGAATGAAGTCCAATATTGCGCCATTACGACCGATTGCTGGACCTCACGTGCTAACGAAAATTATTTAACTGTTACGTGCCATTTTGTATTAGAGGAAAGTTCCAAATCGCGGGTAGCCGTATTGTCAACACAAAAGCTGCTGTCAGACACGACTCATTCTGCAGAAAATATTTCTGAAACTTCATATTTTGTCTGAATTGTCAGTTCTGCACAAGGTTATAGCCATTGTGACGGACAACGCTGCATCTATGCTTAAAGCGTGCGAACTACTGCAAAAAAGAAATATACCATGTTTTGCGCATTCTTTAAATTTAGTAATGCAGGATGCCTTGGCGCAAGAAAATATTAAGCCCATCTTGACAAAATGCAAGCGGATTGTTGCTTATTTTAAAAGCATCACGATAGCTTACGAGAAGTTTAAATCCGCGCAAGGAGTTGAAAAGCCCTATAGCCTTTTACAAGAAGTACATACCAGGTGGAACAGTGCCTACCTCATGGTGAAATGAGTTTTAATAACTAAGAACTCGATTTCGAAAGTACTGCTTAGTGCTTCAAAGGCTCCATCACCTCTCAGTGCGGATGAGGTATTGGTTTTAGCGGATTTGTATGAGCTTCTTGCTCCTTTTCATGACTACGTATTCCAGCTACCTCGACAAAGTCGGAGCGGATGTTTAGCAAACCCGGCGTCATGGTTTCGGATAGAAGGTCAGCCCTTAAGGTGCTGAATGTAAATACATTACTATTTTTTAACAAAAACAAATGGGTAATGGAAAAAACCTAAAGAAACCTAACCTAAAACATGTTTTATGTTTATTATTATTGATCTCATGTTACATTCATGAAATATATAAACAAATGTGCTTTTTTACAACTTGTCAATGCTAAAGGCGCGGAATCCATATGTATTACTACTTTAAATCAAAACAAAAAAGTAATTAGGGAAACCAAGTAACCGTATTACTCTCTATATACATGAAAAGATCTATAACTTTATTGATTTATTGTTTCCTACGTTAATTTTATTTAATGTCTAATAAAATGTTTTGTTTTAATAAACAAAAATACATTTTTTTGTAAACATAATCAAGTGCATTAAACATAACAGTCGCTCAATTTAAATCAACGTAAGGTACAGAAATTTTAAGGCACAAAACTATCGATACTATCGATAGTTTTTCTTAAACTATCGAAACTATCGAGTGGTCGGACTATCGATAGTTTTACAGCTCTAATTCCTGTGCGTATGTTCTTCGCATTGCACAATCGCATGCGGATCTTGGCTACAACAAGATAACGGTCGGAGTCAATGCTGAACCCCCGGCATGTACGCAAATCTAGAACACTAGAGGCGTGCCTTCCGTCGATTACAACGTGATCAATTTAGTATCGCGTTTTTTGTGTATGTCTAATTGTTTAAATCTGGTGCAACTAACTACCATGTTTCGTGCCGCTACGAAATCGATCAGTCTTAGACCGTTATTCGTGGAGGTCGCATGAAGACTGAACTGACCGACAGTGGGGCCAAAGATACCTTCCCTCCCGACTTTCGCATTAAAATCGCCGAGGACTATTTTCATGTCATAAACCGGAAGGTGATCGTATACGTAAGACTAACGTATAAAACATCTTTGACGGCTTCGTTCTTTTCCTCCGTCAGGGCGTGCGCGTAAATTAGGCTTATAAAGAAAAATGTAGCCTTAATGCGGATCGTGGCCAGTCTTTCGTTTACGGGTGTGAACCGGGAACAAGATGGCGTAGTTTCCGGCTTACGACGAATTCACATCCGAATTCACGCTTCTCCGCATGACAGCTGTAGTAGATATCGCAGTCTGTTCGTATAAAGCAATCTAGCCCTTTCCATCGCATTTCCTGGATGGCGATGATGTCAGTCTTTATTGCTTTGAGAGCTTCCGCCAGTTTGATAGTGGCACCTTCCTTATAAATGGTCCGGACATTCCAGGTGCATATCCGTAAATCATTGTCCGTTTTTCGTTTGCGGTGGTCGTCAACGTAATTGGAGTTCTTATCCGAGGCTGGTCTGAGGCTGGATTCTAAAAATCGCCTAGCTAATGCTAAATCTCTATCGCTAAAATACTAAAAAAAAAAATGCTTCGTTCAATTCCTTAGCGGTTTCGCTAAAATGCGATTCTGAGTTTCAAATCGCCTAGCTAAAAATGTTACTTCTACTACTCGCCACAGGAAGCGTTGTTTTAGCGATTCTTATGTCAAAAAATTGATTTGGTTATGGCTGTGTGCCATTTGGAAACTTTTCACTATTGGTTCTATAGGAAAGAAAATGTTAAGTTGAAAAAATTTCTATCTGTTGTATTTAAATTGTAATTTTTTGCTGTGGTAAATGAAACCTGAAAATGTTATCCAGAAATTTTTACGTTTTCTCACCGAATGAACGAGTTTTTTAAGTCGCATTTGACTGCCACGTTTTCTACTACTTATTTTTTTTTATTTAAAATGATATTATGAGCTGCAAGGAATGTAACTGTTTTAAGTAAAATAACTTATGAAACCAAAACTTGTGTAAACATTAAAAATTTGTAAAAAAAATACAATTTTTATTCATTATTATTTTGTTGTATTTATTTTACCTAATTAGCTTAGAGATGGAATAAATTGAAAACATGTTTTTAAATTATATGTTTAGATTTTACTCCACTTATAAAATTTACTGAAGTAAAAAAAGTATCAGTGTTAATGGTTTCTTGTCAACTGGACCTAAAAATCCTTAACCTAAACTATGCGCGAGGATAAAAATTGCACTATATCTAAAGGTTGCCATACCTGAAATACACTTACTGCCAAATTTTGAGCTCAATCGATTGTAATATAAAAGAAAATATTGACTTATACTCAGTCGATCAATCAGCTAATCATAAAACATCCTTGAACTCGTATTAATTCTTTATCGGCCATATTTATAAATATTTAAAAAGTATATTCAATGCATTAGTTTTGCAAGTTGAATGCAGTAAAGAAAAACTTAATAGATTGCGTATGTCAGAAGTAATGAACTTCCAAATTTAACATAAATATTTATTTTAAGCCCTTACGCTCCTAAGACTAGCCTAGTTTTTAAAAATGTGCAACAGCCTGAATGTTATTGAGCATCATGTAATTCCGCAAACATACGATGAGGCTGTGAGGAGTAACCATGCAAACTTGTGGCAAAACGCCATGAAAACTGAATACGATGCTCTTTATCATAATTCAACTTGGAATTTGACCGATTTAACAGTGAATGGACGTGCTATTGGCTGCAAATGGGTGTTCAGTCATAAGAAGGACGCAAGTGGCCATATTGAGCGTTACAAGGCTCGTGTTTCGCAAATGTTTACACATCAAATGGACGTATGTACAGCGTACCTAAATATCGAGCTGAGTGATGCGGTATACATGAAGCAGCCAGAAACCACCCTGCAAAGTGCTTCGTCTCAATAAAGCTATATATGGGTTGAAGCAATCGGGAAGAGAATGGAACGCCAAGCTAGATGCGTCACTCAAACACCTTGGTTTTCTTCCATGTGCCAACGAACCATACTTGTACCGGCGGAACCAAGGTAAATTGTCAATGATATTAGTATATGTTGATGATTTAATTATAGCATGCCAATCGAAATCCGAGCTGATGAAAATAAAAGATGAGATTGCAAATAGGTTGGAATGCGTGGATAGTCCACTCGAATTATTTCTTGGCATGAGGGTGCAGCGTGATAGTGATACAGGCAGCATTAGAATTGATCAGTCCACTTTCATCAGGGAGCTACTTGAGCGGCATGGTATTGTTAATTGTAGAAGTGCAGCAACACCGTTGGATGCTGGTTTTCAGGTGGCATGCAATAAAGAAAATTATGGTACTGTAGATGCAAAATTGTACCAATCAGCTGTGGGTGCTTTAACGTGGCTAGCGCTTACAACAAGACCCGATATTTTGCATTCGGTTACAAAGCTGGCGCAGCGCAACACAAATCCACATACCGAGCATATGGCTGGTGTCAAACACTTGCTTCGATACTTGGCATCTACCGTGGACATGAAGCTGCATTATCAATCAACGGGCGAACCACTCAAGGGGTCTGCCGATGCAGACTGGGGTGGTGATAAGAGCGATCGCAAATTGTGTTCAGGCTACGTGTTCTTTTTGGCTGGTGGTCCTATATCTTGGAAGTCTCAGAAGCAAATTTCCGTTTCGTTGAGCAGTACTGAAGCGGAATATATCGCACTGTGCACAGCTGTAAAAGAGGCGATATTTTTGAGACGTTTACTGCGCGAAATTGGTGTCATAGATGGCACCACTGCAACTGTGGTATACGGAGAAAATCTAAGCGCACAGCAACTGTCTAAAAATTCAGTCTACCACGACAGAAGCAAACACATCGACATAAAGTTCCATTTCGTTAGAGAAGTGATTAAGAACGGAGACGTTGAACTAAAATATATGTCTACAGACAATATGATTGCTGATATTCTTACAAAAAATTTATTAAAAGCAAAGCATTGTAACTTCGTTAAGTCACTAAATTTGAATTAAAATTTAATTTTTCATATATGTAACATAGCCACATTGAGGAAGAGTGTTACAAATCTAACAATGCGACTATAATAAGCATCCCTGTTCTTTTTCTTTTCTCTTTCTCTTCTTTTCTTTCATACATAATCCTCACATGTTTCTAATGCAACAGTACTATCATTTTTTTGGTTCCTTTGTATTTTCTGTACAACATTGAATTTCTTCTTAAATAAACTTGCAAACTGACAAGTCAGTAAAGTGCTCTTTTAATTTTTAACATTCTCAAAACAAGTCAAATACTTAGGTGTGACGCTTGATTATTAACTCACATGGAACCCACACCAATATAACACCATAAACAAAGCAAGAGCCTCATTATGGGTCAGCAGAAGTTTTGTAGGCAAAAACTGCGGCCTAAGCCCCAAACTAGCCATGTGGATGTATACTTCCATCACGAGATCTATCGTCTTATATGCTGCACCAATATGGTGGAGTAAAACTATCCAAAAAACAGCTCAAGCCAAGCTCAGCAAGTTGCAACGTCTAGCTTGTGTCTGTATCACACGAGCGATGCGTACTGCTCCAACTGCTGCATTGGAGATTTTGCTTAGTATACCACTATTACATCTTCTTGTCAAGACAGATATTAACAATAAGGCTCATCATTGACAACAACTTGTATATACCAAGTAACACTCACCCAGCGCTACTAGAGGAAATAACTTAGGACAAAAATCGAATGTTATTATGCTGCGATCTCTGCCTCCCAAAATACAACATCTGCGAAAACTTCCAAGTCTCCTTCCCAAACAGAACCACAAGGGAAACAGAAAAGCAACGGTTTACTAGTGACTATCAAGCCTGGTATACTGATGGCGCAAAGACAAATGAAGGCGTGGAAGCTGGAGTTTTTGGCTCAAGGCAGGGAAAATCTATATATGCTAACATGGGCACAGGTTACTCAGTCTTCCAAGCTGAAGTCCATGCAATTGAAACCTGCCTAAGAGAGTACGTAAATAGTCCCACTAGGAACAAAAACATTAGCATGCACTCTGACAGCAAAGCTGCTTCACTTTACAGCTTTACAAACTCGTATGGGATTGCCTACAGCTGCTTATCAAAGTGTCTATCCATAACAGAGTCCACCTCATTTGGGTACCAGGCCCAAACTCGCTAGTTCGTCCGCAATCTCAAACTAGCCAGGAAAGGAGCTGCAAGTTCCTTCATAGGTCCAGAATCATTCTGCGGGCAACCATGGGGCACTATGCGCCATAACATTAAAATGTGGCTAAACAGAGAGGCACTTCATTACTGGAGGAAAACCGAAGGTAGCAGACAGGCAAAAACATTCATACCAACCACTTCGTTCCAAAGAACGAAAGAATTCCTTACTTTAATTGGAACATCTATCAGACTCGTCACAGGTTTCCTAACTGGACAATGCAAGGTAAATAAGCACTTATCAACCATGGGTATAGTCCAGGAAGATCTGAAGATTCTGAAACGAAGATGAAGAAACAGCAGAGCACATTTTGTGTCACTGTAACGGTCTAACTAGGACCCGACTTCGATACTTAGATGCATTGTACCTAGAACCGCACCAACTAGCGGGTAGTTCACGCATGGACATCGCTCTGTCCTAACGAACTTAACTATTAGGGATGAACTATAACTTATAGAGATTTGTTACAATAGGCCCTTGAGGCCGCAGTAACTAGGTGACTAACTCCCTTCTCACTCAACTATCTATCTACGATTTCGAAGTTACAACTTTTTCAATACATGCACAAATGTATTTTTTATGTTTTTTAATATTTTTGGCAGTATATATGTGGTGCTTATTGTCCTTATTTATTTTGGTACAAATTTTTATTTGAAAACGCATATATTTTATAAACTAATTTTAATTGAAAACTTCTTAGAAAATTGAAATACATCAAATTGCATGTGTAAATTATGTGAATGAATTTTATGAACAATTTTTTATTATAAAAAATTGACAAGAATGAAAATAAATTTTTCATTTATTTTATAAATTAAAGTAAAGTGTATTTCCTAATGTGTGTGTGTGTGTATATGTTGTAGTAAGGCACCATATTATTCCCCCCTACAAAAAAATGGTTTGTTAGCCAAAAGATTAAAGTCTTGTTTTTACTGTGCTTTGATAAGAATGCCTGTGTTTTTTTTGTGTCTAAGGAAGCGGGTTTAAGTGTGTCTATGTTAACTGTTATGTTAGTGTTGTTTTTACAAATTGTGAAATATTTTGGGGTTCTTTCGATGACTTTAAATGGTCCCTTGTATAGTTCCTGAAGCGTTTTGCGAATTGTGTCATTACGGACAAAAACAAAGTTACAAGTCTTGATTGATATATTGTTGGAAATTGGTGTTGTGATGTGAGATATTTGAATAAGTGCTTTTGACAACTTCTTTAAGTTTAGACAAGGTGTCTGACGAATTTAAAATCCGATTATTTTGTATTACAAGTTGTTGTGGTAATCTAAGTGTTTGACCAAAGACTATTTCTGCTGGTGCAGCCTTAAAGTCTTCTTTGGCTGTAGATCTGAGCCCTATATACAATGAGCTATTATACAAGTTTTTAGCTGACGATGAAAACGTTCTACAATTCCGTTAGCTTGTGGATAATAAGCAGTATTTGTTATGTGTTTGCTTCCTAGATTTTTTACAATCTGTACCTTTGATGTGTCCGATGTCGTAAGTAAATTGTGCGATGAATTCTAGGTGAAATGTCTGTCTTGGGTTTCTTTAGTTTTTCTAAATAGCATGGTGTAATTATAATAAGGTGTTCTCATTCGGAATATCAGAAAAAATAGGCTGCTTTATTTTGACATTTCAGTTGAAACTTTTTATATGAAACTCTTCAATTGTCAAAATAAGGCAGCATGTCACAGAAAAATAATGAAAAATGTCATGAAATGAGAACACCTTATAATTCTTACACCACGCTAAATAGTGTCTGAAATGTTTGAAAGTGAGGTAAATTGCCAAAAGTTCGCGATCGCACGTGCTGTATTTCTTTTCTGATAGTACTAATTTCTTTGAAAAGAAAGCTAATGGTACTATTTGATGATTGTGTTCTTGTTGTAAAACTGCGCCGATAGCAGTGTTAGATGCATGCATCTACAGCAGTGTCGGTCAAACCAATACATTAAAATGTATACTTGTGTGTGTGCCTGAGAGAGGAGTAGAGCTATTTTTTTTGTTTACGTAAATAGTTGCGCAGTGAGGTGTTGTTTTCATGAATGGTTAACGTCAACTGACAAGCTTGACGTTGACAAAATTTATCTCACAGTACGACCAAACGCCATTGTTCGTTCATTGTTCGTACGTTTCACGAAGAAGCTTATAGTGTACGTGTGATAGCATTGCGTTGGCAGCGAATTGTAGCCTATTCACATTTGAATAGGAAAGTCGAAAATGTCTGACACTGATTTATAGCGATAGAAAGTTCTGCTTTGCTATTGATTAAGTTTTGCAAAATGATTAAGTAGCACTTCCTTAGTATAACTTTCTTTTATCGTTTGTGAATGATTCTGTGGTGTAATGTGTCTAATTTAAGTGTCTATCTTTTGTTTTTGATGCTGTTGTTACCATGTCATAAATATGTGTGAGTGTGTGTGGCATTTTTGATATGCATCTGTCGTAATAATTAATCATCCCAACGAATTTCTGTATTTGCTTAACTGTTTCAGGTTTAGGATAGTTTACTATACATTGAATTCTATCGGGAGATGGTTTAAAAAATGTATGTTGTTGACGCCGAAAATACATTTGTTTGGTTTAATGTTAAGCCCAAATTTGTACAGTCGTTCAAATACTAAGTTTAAATGTCTAAAGTGTTCTTCTTCAGTCCCGCTGGCTACTAGAATATCGTCGAGGTAAACAAACAAAAAGTCTAATTCTTTTAGAACCTCATTGATAAATCTTTAAAATGTTTGAGCTGCGTTTCTTAAGACAAATGGCATTCTTAGGAATTCGCATTTTATGAATGTCTTTAGTAGCCATGAGAATTTGGTGGTATGCTCTTATTAAGTCTAATTTTGAAAATATGTTCTTGTTGTGTAAGTCTATAGATAAGTCGTGAATGTGTGGTAATGGGTATCGGTTAGGAACTGTAATTGCATTTCATCTTCTATAGTCGCCTCAGGGTCTCCAGTCGTTAACATATTTTTTGAGAACAATATGTAATGGGGTTGCTGAAATGGTGTCTGAATGCCGACAGATACCTGACTTGACTAAGAAATCAAACTCTTGAATTGCAATTTTGAATTTGGTTTAGTCGAAACGTCGTGTTCTGAAAAATGGTAACAGTCCTTTTGTAGTGATGTGATGTTTTGTTGTGTGTCTAACTGGTTTGCAGTAATCGGATTCTGCTGTTAGTGATGGAAATTTTTTGAGTATTTTAGTGTACATGTGTCTAGAAAAATTAATTTAGGTAGTGATGTTTCGGTGAATGCTGTGATCGCGTTAGCTGATATTTTTGTAAGTGGATCAATTAGTTTTTTATGTTTTTGATTTATCAAGAGTTCATATTTCGTAAAGAAATCTGCTCCTATGATGGGTCTTGTTATGTCTGCTAAAATGAAAGTGAATGGGAAATCGAGTCTGAGTTTTGAATTTATATTTAACAATTTCTTTCCGAAAGTCGAAATTGTACTACCGTTTGCTGCTGTCAAGATAAAGTCAAAATTCTTTTTGTGTGATTTGAATTTGTCTACTGGGAGCATTGAGACTTCTGCTCCGCTGTCAATCAGAAAATTAATTTTGTTGTCTGTATTGTATATAAATAAAAAGCTTGTAAACGTAAGAGAACTAACATCATTAGCCGTCGCAATAATGGAATTACCTAGTTTGTTGCATTGTGTGTGTCGTTTTGAGCGAATGCGCATAGTTGTTCGCATTTTCTAGTTGATTTGCCGAATTTATAACGGTATCTACACACCCAGTTGGCAGGCCGTTGCCGTGACACATTTCCAGAAGGGAATCTATGTATGTCTTGGAGATATACTGTAATTAAATCTTTTCAAGTAAGTTCGTTCATTAGTTCATTTTGTTTGTTTCTAAGTTCTTGTATTTCGAAAGTTTATTAAAGCATTCTAAAATTTTTAAAGTAGCTTCGGAAAAATTTGTTGTTATGCTTGCTAGTTCCGAGTTCGAAACGGATTTCATCGTTTGATGGCAATATCTGTTAATTAACGAAACTTCTAATTATGTAATAGCTTCCCACAAGTTATCTGCTATTTTCAATCTGTCTTCCAATTCTTGGAGCCCGATATTAAGGCTTTTGGGTAGCTTACGTAGCTATAATTTTTGAATGATGTCGCTATTGGTGGATTAGAATTTTCTTTAAACCTTCGTATAAATTTGTTGAAGGTGGTTTTTGGATGAAATCTAACACCGTGACAATTTCCCCTTAACGTAGAGCAGTAACTAAATACCCGTATTTTGTTTTATCTGTCAAAATTGCCTTTGCTTGAAATTGTATTTTTGCATGGGCGAACCATCCTTCACGACACGAAGTCCAAAATTGTGGCAATTTGACAGCTGTCGTGTGTATTTCTGAATGAACGGGTAGTTCAAATGGATTGACCAACTCAAATTCAAGAGTGATTAAAGGCGCGCGATGTTCGACTTTGCCGAAGTTAGAAGGGGGGAGGGGTATGAGAGGGGTGGATAGGTTTTTCATATTAATTTCAGTATATTCTAATATTTTTTTACTAATGATGTGTTCCTATCTGTATTCCAAGTGCAGTGGAGTGTCTACGATTGTATTGTATATCATTAGCACTCTCCATTAAAATTAAATTAATAAATAACTAAAATATTTGATAACACTTCAATGCACAAAGACCGACTCAACATCACAATATTGTAGGCAGATTGAAAATAGTAATAAATGCTTGCAATGGCCATCAGTCAAAAAATTACGTGTAAGCGGTAATCCAGTCAAATATCTCAGGGAGAATAAAAGAGAGCAAAAAACGCGATATGCTTTAGTCAATTTCACTGACATGTAAATGCCCCAATAGGGGGATAAATAGATAGGCATTGAATTACAACTCTACTGCTAGATCAAGGAAGTGAGCGATCTTGACCGGCTCAGTCCAAAGAGATAGGGGAGTAATACGATACGTCGTATGCTATGCGGCGCCGCAGTGGGGACAAACGTCCGCGATGTCGGGATTTGTTCGTGCCAGATAGCTGTTGAGCACCCTTGATAGTCCTGATCGGAGTTGGGACAGTATGGATCTGGTTCCTCTTGAGAGGGATCTCTCCATCTCATTAATATTGGGAGGTTTCCCACCAAGGACCGGACTGCCCACACCGACACCGCCCAGACTCCGACACCGTGTCCGTGTGGATGGAGATCATTGCATTTGCAATGGTTTCGTTATTTAGCCCGTTGGTGTAGGCTGCCATAGCCGCTGCTCTTTGCGTAGGCTGTGCCTGATGGGTACACGTCTCTGTGACGGGGGGACTCTGTTGATAGCAGGGTTGTTTGGGTGATCAGGCAGATTACACTTAAGCAGGAATTGACGGGTGAGGAGAGCACAGTGATGACGAGCGGGCAGCATATTCACTTCCTTTTATTTATTTATTCATATAAAGGGTCCGCCAAATAACTTCTTTTTAAAAAAAAACGCATTGGGTGGTCAGTTGGCTTCAACTCCTAAACCAATTGGACTTTGTATGGCGTCATACCAAGGTCTTTATGTAAAATTCGTCTCAATGATGTCTCCGAAATGTTCAATTGTTGAGAACGACGGTGAATTGATGTTGATGGCGCTTCACACACACTTTCTGCCACAGCAGCAATATTCTCGGGTGTACGCACTGCTTTTGGCTTTTCCCGCTTTGGTTTATCGATGAGGATGCCAGTTTCTTTCACTTTTTTCACAAGATAACGAACATACGGAGCTGACGGTGCTTCTCTTCTTCCAAAATCAATACGCAATTTTCGCACACATTCTGCAACATTACCATGATTTTCAAAGTAATGTCGCAATATTTTCCAGCGTTGTATTTATATCAGCGGAAGGATAAAACTAATTATCTATCAAATCAGACATGAGCTAAGTGTTACCATTCACGAAATAAATACTAGTTGAAAAAAAAACGTAAGATGGCGGACCCTGTATATATCTACTGGGCCCAGCCCTAACAGATATCACTTAACCTAATTCCTTAAATAATATTCAAATAATTACTGTGGGATAAGCCTTCTTAATATCGCATGTAACGTCCTGTCGAGTATTTTATGTGAAATATTGAAGCCCATTGTAAACAAACTGATTGGACCTTATCAGTGTGGCTGCCGACCTGAAAAGTTAACCATCGACCAGATTTTCACGCTACGACAAATTTTGGAGAAGACTCAAGAAAAACAAGTCGACACCCACCATCTTTTTGTCGACTACAAAGCTGACTTCGACAGCTCAATAAGGAAGCACCTGTATTCAACCATGTTTGAGTTTGGTATTCCTGCAAAACTAATATGACTTTGCAGGATGACGCTGAGCAACACCAGCAGCGCAGTTAAAATCGTGAAGGACCTCTCCCACCATTTGTTACCAAACGAGGTTTCAGACAAGGTGATTCTTTATCGTGCGACTTTTTCAACCTAATGATGGAAAAGATCATCCGAGCTGCTGATCTGAGACGTAGTGGCACAATATTCTACAAGAGTGTTATGCTGCTTGCGTATGCTGATGAGATCGATATCATTGGCCATAATACGCGCGAAGTCAGTGCAGCATTTTCCAGATTAGAAAAAGAGTCAAGTCGAATGGGTCTGGCAGTGAATGCAGATAAGACGAAATACTTGGTGTCAACAAACAAACAGTCCCAGCGTCTTGGAACCCACGGACTTCGTTTTTCTAAGATCCTGCATAAACTCAACCAACGAAATCAGCATTGAGATCAAACGAAGAATAAATCTTGTCAGCAGGTGTTACTTTGGGCTCAGTAGGCAATCGAGAAGTAGATCCCTCTCTTGACGAACGAGAATCACGCTCTATAAATCACTCATCACGCCCGTCCTACTTTATGCATTACAAACCTGACGTTGAGCAGTTCAGATGAAAAGACTTTAGGAGCATTCGGGAGAAAGATTTTACGTAAGATCTACGGACCAATCTGCGTCAATGGCGAGAACCGAATACGGTGAAATGATGAACTGTATGAGCTGTACGCTGACATCGACATAGTCAAGCGCATTAAAATCGAGCGGCTTCGCTGGCTAGGTCATGTTCAGCGCATGAAAGACGATGATCCAGTGAAGAAAACATTCAATTCGGTACCCAATGGCGGTCAACGCAGAAGAGGACGACCGCATCTTCATTGGAAAGACCAAGTAGAAGACAACCTGACGAAGCTTGGAATTTCTAACTGGCGCCAGCAAGTGAAAGACAGAAATGGCTGGCGCAAGTTCTAAGATGAGGCCAAGACCGACATACGGTTGTAGCGCCAACTAAGTAAGTATCTCGGGCACCAGAAGTGGTACCGAAGATAATTTTCTCAATTCGGATTCTGCAAATAGTTTTAAACGAAACCCTGTCTAAAAATATAATTTTTAAAACACCAGGAAAAGGCCACGATTGATATTTAAAAAAAGTTACTTCAAGCATGAAATGTAACAATTTTGTTCATTATCTCCTTTATAGTTATTATTTCATTCAAACACTTCTTAACAACAATTGTTAAGTCAATTGAGACCCATCGAATTCTACTTTTGGTACCCGAGATATAAAACGTTATATTAATTTTTTTTTGAAAAAGTTAAAAAATTGCATTCAAGCATACATTTCTCAAAAACAAGAAAATTAATATGCTAAAAATATACAAATTATTGAATCGTCAACTTTAAGGTCAACACGATAATCAAAATCGCTAAAATTTAGACAATCAGATAGCAATCAGAAGTTCTGTGCTACCTCTAGTGTACTTTTAGATTCGATAATCCTTCAGACAGGTCCTTGTGGGTAAAAAACGAGAGTGGCATCGTATTTGGCAGGATTATGTTAGTTAAAGTCTTTATTTACTTTTACTTTAAGACATGTCGTTCTTCTTACAAAAATCAAAGCATTTTGAGATCGTGATTTGTGACTGTTTTTCTTGAAAAACAACTTTGTCTTTGCGGGAGAAGACCCTTATTTTTTCCAAAACATTTTTTTTGGGAGATCTTGACCACCCTATGCAACTTTTGAGACCTCTTAGAATAAGATCTAAATTTTTCGATACGCCCTTCTATACAACATATACAACAACAAGTATGCCATTCATCTCGCACAGTGGCGTCATTTCACCAAAACCTTAGGGGTGCGAAAATTTAAATGACTAAGATTTTTTTCGTAAACCATTACATTTAATAAAACCATAGTTATACATATTTTTATACACGCATATATGAATTTAATACATATTACAATATACACACAGAAGTCTTTAAATCCATGGACTTAAAAATAAAAATTAATTTTATAATCCTTTAACGGGGAAAAATATATATTGGATTTAGTCCAGTGGATAACGACGTTGACCCTTGAGGGCAAACTCGTTAACGAGATCTTCCTTGTTGAACTTTTTTACCATTTCTGGTTCCACAGCTATCAGCATGAAGTGACTTAAACGGTCATCTCCCATTGTTATACGAATATACGACTTCACTCTCTTTAAAGTGAAGAAAAATCTTTCTTTGGGTGCGATAGTCACAATATACATTAATTTTATTATTTGTGAGAAAGCTTTTTGCATTTTTTCTAAACTCTGCACCATATCTATAATTGATTTTGTTTTATTTTGTTTCAAATATTCTCTCGCCACACTCAATTGGTTCCTGAAAACAATTTCATCAACGTGGGTGGAATACAGTTTAAAAAATTGTATTATTGACAAGAATTGACGGACAAAAATGTTTCCGAATCTGGATCAAATGTTTCTAATATATTCATTAGCTCTGTGTTGTCTTGAACAGAAAATTATGAGTACACAATTGTTGCTTTTTTGCTGAAATTCGAATGTTAAATACTGCACTGTGAACTCTCGAGAAACTCGCAGCTTATAGTACGATAGAGTTTTGCAGCTCATAGTACGATAGAGTTTTGTCAAAATACGCGGCAACGGTGCTTTTGGGAGAACAATCGTGTTTTGTTTATAAAACTGATTTAATCAGAAGATTAGAAGAATTACCATCGCCTTTCGTATCGGTGGCGCTCTAGTCCATGACACAAAGAACGATAACGGTTTGAATATTGCGGTGAACTGTACTTTAGTCGGGCCAAAATAATATGTACCATAATAATTATATAATCAGATATATTTTAATAAATAGTATGCGATAGAATTGGCATATTAGTTAAATAAATCTTGTAAAAATAGACGAATACTCAAAATAACAGTCCATTGAAATTTTTTACTGTATAATTCTACCACGATTAGATGGTTTTATTGAATCGATTTATTGAATAATAGTAGCAGATCCCAGGGGGGGCAATGCCCAATTGACGCCGCTGATCTCGCATGACAAATTAACCGCTTATCCCTGATTAATTGCTACTAAGTAGCTAGTTAAAAGATAAAAATTTAGACAGCGGTCATTTCAATGCGTATCACGCAAGTAGTTACAAGTGTTGTTGAGTAAAAATAAAGAAAACAGCCTGCATCTGATTAAATAGTTGAAGATCTTAATAAATTAGTTAAATCTCTTAAAAAACAAAACTGTTTTAATCTAATATAAAGCAAAATTAAAAAATAGAGGTAAGTGGTTCACTGTAGTAGGAAGTATAAGATTGTTTTAATAAATGGTGTTAATTTTTAGTTGGTGGTTGCAGCCACTCGTGTTCCGCGTCTTTATTCGAAGTCTTTTTCGGCACCAAGCGACTATAACATCTTACGGCTTCTTACCAGTGAACCAAAGTGTGACCAAACTTGGGTCCGATTGGAGGCGCTGTCCCCGAAGCGGTTGCGGGCGTTTCCACTACTCTAACCCTTTCAGACCTCCCTTACACGATCGTGTTAGGTTACTTTATTACGTTACAATTCGTTTAAATTTTATTTTTTTTTAGTACTGCTAAAGACCTAAGGTACTCAAACGTGTTATGTCCTTTTCTCAGGAATTTGTGATTAAATTATTTATTTTACATTTTTTTATGTAATTGAGAACTATAAATTAGCATATATTTTTAATTTTGTATGTAAATCCCAGTAAAAAATTAGGTCTGAAAGTGCTAATCCGAGCCCCAAGAGGCACTCGCAACTTGGAACCTGCATCATGTTACGTCGTATGCTCCGAAAACAACCTCAAAAGATAGCTCAAGGTTCGCAGTTTTAAAACTACTTTGTGTGACCTTAAAAATAAAATGGTAACAAGTGGAAGTATGTAAGATGTGATGTTGGAAGTTGGATGTAGGATGTTGTTGTAAAAAAAAATATGTAGAGTACGAGTGTATTATAGGCGCACACGCCTTTTTATTCAGCTGTAAGGCTTTTTGGGCATACAAGCCACAAACGCTATTTTCATTAAGCCGCAAAGGCTAATTTCAATTTAGCCACAAAGGCTACGTTAAAAATTTTTAAGCCTCCAAGGCTAATTTTTATCCAAGCCACAAAGGCTAAGTTTTTGAACAAAAATAAATTTAGTTGAAGTTCTGCGCTTCTTGCTTCCAAAATTTCTGTCCCTTTATTTTTAAATATTTTAATTTATATACAACTAGCTGAACCCGGTGTGCTTCGCTACTTTCCTCGTTATAAAATAAAATTAAAAGTATTCATATATTTTTCACGCCATCGAATTTTCGAAATAAGTCCACCCCAGCGCCACCTACCGTGTCCATTTATACACAAATTATTTTCTTATGATCAAACAAACATACATTCTGAATTTCAGTTAAATTGGTCCATAAATTCAAATTTTCGGTATAAGTCCACCCCAGCGCCACCTATCGGGTCCATTTATACACAAATTATTTTCTTATGATCAAACAAACTTACATTCTGAATTTCAGTTAAATTGGTCCATAAATTCAAATTTTCGATATAAGTCCACCCCAGCGCCACCTATCGGGTCCATTTATACACAAATTATTTTCTTATGATCAAACAAACATACATTCTGAATTTCTGTTAAATTGGTCCATAAATTCAAATTTTCGATATAAGTCCACCCCAGCGCCACCTATCGGGTCCAAATATAGCCTATGTTACCCACCGTACCAAGATGAACATTACCTGAAAATTTCATCAAAATCGGCCCAGCCGTTTTGGAGTCCATACGTTACATACATACACACATCCTATTTTATATATAAAGATTTTTACCAGTATTATTCTTAAATTAATTTTACTACTATTTCCAAGACGCCTCCTTTAATTCCAATGTTTTTTTAGACTTACTTTGAAAAATCAATAATTGACCAATCACTTTTAGTTTATTAACCTTTCCAAATTTTCCCCACTAATTAATATTTTAAACATAATTTATTGGTTCGCTCGAATTCTTGGCCTTGACTTTAAAGTGTCATCGGCACTTATTCAACTTATCGCTTGTTGTTGTTGCTTTGTGTTTTTCTGTGCAATGTACTTGTAACACGAGTTCGGCTGTCGCTGTCGCATTTCAGCTTGTGCGGTATCTAGCGGCACAAGCGTAAAGCGGCAATTAGTTGTGTTTACTTTGAGGTTTTTTATTCGGTTAAATTTGGAAATTTTGTCAACATTATGTTGATATGTTTATTGTTGTCATATGTTAGACAATTAAAGTGAAGATCTTTTTGGTGGTTGTTTGTCTTGAATGTGTGTACGTATGTAAGTACAATACAAAGTCTATAAAAACGCAACCAATGCATATCTATATATATAAAATAGAATGTGTGTATCAGAGACCTGCAGCGATGAACTGCAACTGCTTTTACACTCAGTACATACTTGGTTTTTGTATGACTTCAATATCATTAATACCATTCAACAAATTCTACGCCATCGAGCTCACTTACGACATTAAGCATGTTGCATTAGCCAATTGTACCAAAGTCAAACACTGTGTGATGTGTGCTTCGACTTCAGTGGAAAGTATAGATGTTTGCATAAAATACTTATGTGTATAAACCACAGCGCACGAACGGCAATCGTTATAATTATGCATTATTTTGAGCTACTGCCTCGTGTACCATTGCAGGTTGATTTCAACTTCGGCTAAGCAGTGATACAAAAGTAAGCTTACGAACGATGAAATCAGCGCGTACACTGCATTTTTACTCAAGTGTTTGTAGATTACTTCAGTATGAATAGAGTAAATAGTTTTAGGAAGTCTTAGGGGTAACTTATTTCGAAGATGATGTCAAACTTTAAAATTTAAGATGGCGGATAGAGTTGCCACCTAGATTTTTTCATTTTTGCGAATTCTTGTAATTTTGAAATTCTGACAACGGATTTGATTTCGAATATAATGTCACAGTTTTAAAATTTAAGATGGAGGTTAGGTTGCCACCTAAATTTTTACCACAGTATTGCCACCTAATAATATGTATTTTTAAGAGTTTTAAACATCTTTTATCAGTGTTAAGGGGTCGATGATTTCGAATCTAAAGTCAGAATTTTAAAATTCAAGATGGTGAATAGGGTTGCCACCTTAATTTTTTGTAGTTTTGTTAATTCGGGGCTGGCAAAAAAAAATGGTACGCCAAAAATGGGTCGCTGAATCTGAATCCATTGTCAGAATTTCAAAATTATAAAATTTTAAAATAATAGGGATGACACCTAATAATATGTCTTTTCAAAAGTTTTAAACGTCATTTATCAGTGTTAAGGGGTCGCTGATTTCGAATCTAAAGTCAGAATTTTAAAATTCAAGATGGTGGATAGGGTTGCCACCTTAATTTTTTGTAGTTTTATGAATTCGGGGCTGGCAAAAAAAAGGTACACCAAAAATGGGTCGCTGAATCTGAATCCATTGTCAGAATTTCAAAATTATAAAATTTTGAAATAATAGGGTTGCCACCTAATAATATGTCTTTTCAAGAGTTTTAAACGTCATTTATCAGTTTTAAACTCTTGAAAATACATATTATTAGGTGGCGACCCTATTATTTCAAAATTTTTAACAATTGAACAAAAGTTGTAGCTTTATTAAAGATCTGCGTGCATACAAAATCTTATCAAAATCAGTGATTACAGGTGTTTTATAGTAAAATGGCGTCTGATATAATTTCTTAAAAAACTAAATTTAATAAATATCTTTAAAAATTTACTCAACAAATTTTATTGCTTACTCAATTAAACTTTAGAATTTATTTTAAAAAAGAAATCAGCTCAATTGAACCATTAGGTTATGAGCTACAAGCTCTCAAAAGTCACGCAAAGTAACTGCAATGTTACTGCAATGTTACTGCAAATACTTTGTGTTCGGAGAACAAAATAAGCGCTGGTTTTTTTATGCAGGAGTTACGCTTTATGTCTTTGTTTTGTTGCTTGTAAATGAGCGTACTTACCATTGCATACCAGAAGTTGAAAAGACCCTGTGCTGGTTATCAAACCAACAACTCGAACATGCATTATTGTGGTCCTACGACATGCTCATACACAGTTGGCTTCAATGTTGCAAGTATGTTCGACACAACAATCGCAGCGCTTACGTAGTGCGGTCAGACTGTCACTGTATTTGTTGAGGGTAGATTGCAAGTAGCGAAAATGCCATCGCTTGCAGATCACTGGTGTGTATGTATGTAACGTATGGACTCCAAAACGGCTGGGCCGATTTTGATGAAATTTTCAGGTAATGTTCATCTTGGTACGGTGGGTAACATAGGCTATATTTGGACCCGATAATGGGCGCTGGGGTGGACTTATATCGAAAATTTGAATTTATGGACCAATTTAACAGAAATTCAGAATGTATGTTTGTTTGATCATAAGAAAATAATTTGTGTATAAATGGACCCGATAGGTGGCGCTGGGGTGGACTTATATCGAAAATTTGAATTTATGGACCAATTTAACTGAAATTCAGAATGTATGTTTGTTTGATCATAAGAAAATAATTTCTGTATAAATGGATACGGTAGGTGGCGCTGGGGTGGACTTATTTCGAAAATTCGATGGCGTGAAAAATATATAAATACTTTTAATTTTATTTTATAACGAGGGGAGTAGCGAAGCACACCGGGTTCAGCTAGTTTAAAATATTTCTAAAAGAAAAGATTTTTATATAGACATATACACTTTACACTTAACACTAAATCTTAATTATAGCTTACATTTTTCGTAAAATTAATGTACCAAAAGGTACCAACATTTATAATTTTAATACTAAGTGCTAAATTTGCACTAAAATCTAATTAAATTCATCGACTTAAATTAACGTAAAATGAAACAACACTATAAAAACGTTAGGCTTAATCTAAACTTTAATTAATTTATTCTAAATATAAATTTTTTATAATTTAAAATTTTTAATACCTTATATTCTTGCTCTAAGAACTCTATCAGCTAAAATTTAATTTAACATTTCTTTTATTCTATTAAAATGAAATTAATTAACAGAATTTTTCTATAAGATTACCCTAACCATTTATAGAATTCGTTTTACAAACGATTGATCAGTAGTAAAGTAAAGAGTAAAAACTTAAGTCCTTATGAACATCTCTTTTGGCATAGTTGAAAGAATTTCTTTAATATGAGTATAAAACAAAGAAACCCAATTTATTTAATTTGTTTTTTAAAACTTAATTATATGATTGATTATTGTAAGCACGTTAAATTTAAATATGATATTTTTTCGATTATTATCGATTCAATTTAAAAACGAAAATATTAATTTGAATTTAGAATGGTACTATGGTAACATAGTGGTGTGATTTTACATTGAGGTTCATGATTCATAGGCAATGTGGTAAGGTGAACGTTTGGTTAAACTAGAGTTTCTAGTTTTGTTTTGGGCAATTTAAACTTGTTGTCAAATTGCATGGTAGGGTGGGTACAGAAAAGAGGTCCCTTAACATCTTGGGTAACTTAAGTAAGCAAGCTAAAGTTATATTAATTAGTTTTTATGATCTATTGAATAATTACATGAATTAAGACTGTGAGCTTTAGATCAAGTGAGTTTTCAAGAAGGCAACAACAACAACAACAACTCTGTATAGAGTCAATCACTTAGCTGACTAGACAGTCTGTTTCGGAAAATCGCTACATATTCCTCTTCAGTAGTCTTTGAGTGATTAAGCTGTGATCAACTCACTGTTTAAACTAGCATATGAATGTACAGATCCTCTAATTCATTCTTATGAATTGTATGGCTGCTAATCATATGACACTTCAAAGCAGTAGGCCATTTTAGATCACCGCCATCAACTCTATCAAGGGTTGCCATCTGTTCTAGTTGCTTCTTCATTTATTTCAATATTCATTGGTGTTCGATTGTTTGTCGAAATGCACCATAGAAATGAAACGAGTTTTTGCATGGCGGTGATCTAAAATGGCCTACTGCTTTGAAGTGTCATATGATTAGCAGCCATACAATTCATAAGAATGAATTAGAGGATCTGTACATTCATATGCTAGTTTAAACAGTGAGTTGATCACAGCTTAATCACTCAAAGACTACTGAAGAGGAATATGTAGCGATTTTCCGAAACACACTGTATAGTCAGCTAAGTGATTGACTCTATACAGAGTTGTTGCCTTCTTGAAAACTCACTTGATCTAAAGCTCACAATCTTAATTCATGTAATTATTCAATAGATCATAAAAACTAATTAACTTAACTATGGCAGAGCACGGCCAAATAAGTTTAATTAATGCAAATTAATTAAATAGTCTAATAATTGATCGATTTTTCGGTCAAAGTCATGTGTAATTGAACATTTGGTTGTGAAAATAGCCACCTTTCAGTTAAAATACTAGCTTCTGGCGAAGCAAAAACTCGTTTCATTTCTATGGTGCATTTCGACAAACAATCGAACACCAATGAATATTGAAATAAATGAAGAAGCAACTAGAACAGATGGCAACCCTTGATAGAGTTGATGGCGGTGATCTAAAATGGCCTACTGCTTTGAAGTGTCATATGATTAGCAGCCATACAATTCATAAGAATGAATTAGAGGATCTGTACATTCATATGCTAGTTTAAACAGTGAGTTGATCACAGCTTTATCACTCAAAGACTACTGAAGAGGAATATGTAGCGATTTTCCGAAACAGACTGTTTAGTCAGCTAAGTGATTGACTCTATACAGAGTTGTTGTTGTTGCCCTAAAGTTATATTGTTTCATTTCCGGCTTAATATTTACGGTTTTTTTTTTAGTAACGCAGATATCTTTCAAAGTGCACATAAATTTAATGTGGTTGTGTCTTAGCGTCAAAGGATTGGTAACATTCCCAAGTTCACGACGAGCTAGCAAGAGCAAAGCTAGATGTGCACAATCCTCCAATTTTTATGACGTATCCAGACCAAACTAAGCACACCCTACACAGTGCTGTAATTTGCTGAGGAATATTTTTGGCTTCAGATTTTTTAAAAAAACGAATTATTAAGGGGGCTCCAGTACAAAAATTTTGGAAATTTTAAAACGCGTTTTTCTCACACTTAGTTTTTTCACGGTAAGTGTCCACTCTAGCTCAAAATATACTGCTCCGATCCTTTTGAAATTTTGTACTCTTTCTTAACATAAATGAAGAAGCAACGCTCAGTTTTTTTTATTGAAAAGTATTTTTAAAATAACAAAAGTTCAGATTTTTTTAATGAATAATCGGTATTTGACTTCTAAGTGCCGTAAAAAAAGAAAAAATCAATAAAAATCTCGATAGCGATACCTGCAGAAACTTATCAACTAATGGAATAATTTTTTGGTTAACATAAGATCCAGCAAATTAACAAAAAAAAATATTAAATTTAATCTTTCCTTGTAGAAAAAGCTACCCCAAAGAGATCAGGCTGATGTCTCAATTGACGACATACAATTAGAAAAAACTACTATTTCTGCAGAATTGGAAAATGAACGAACTCTTTTAGAAAAGTTACAAGTTGATTATGAAGAAGGTGTTGATGCTCTTAATAAATTACGTGAAAAACGTAATAAACTTAAGGATGAACAAATAAAGTTACAAGAAGGAGTTCAATCCTTGCCTCAGCTCCAAGACAGAAAAAAAGAACTTTCGATATTAATTGAAAAAAATGCAGAAGAAATTCATGATCAGAGTATTAAAGTGCAACCTCATAAGCAAAAACTAAATGCAGCCATAAATGAAAAGAATAATTTCAAGGAAGCAAATCGAAAAAAAATCGAAAGCTTACAATTAAAACACGACACTCACAAGAAAATGGAACATGAAGTACAGAGGTAAGCTATTTATATTCACTGTACAACTATGGCCATTAAGAACTCAATAAAATTTAAAAACTTTTTACTTACAACTACTTTTGAAATTTCAGACTAAACAAAGAGGTCACCGAATATCAGAAACTTAAATTATCCGATGAAATAACTCGTTTAAAAGATTCAATAAAACAAAATCGTGACGACCTAACCGAAAAGGTAAACATTAAAAATTTTGATCAAGAAAATGTAAAATATATCTTAATGGCAAAGGCAAAGGTAACTTTAAAAAGGCTTCTGTCTTGCGTAGGCTAGGATTGTTAAGGTAAAACTTCTTTAAATTAAAAGAATGGGGTGTAAAAGTGGTGAAATGAAAATAACAGTAAAAGTGTCTCAACTTTTGGGCATAAACTTTCGTTCTGTTAGCACTCACCATTCTGCGTGTTTCGCATGCATTTGAAATAACCAGGGGCTGAAAATAACAATTATTTTTCGTGGTTGATTTAAAAAAAGGCTTTCCCTTCAAAATTTCGATTTTTAGCATAAAAGGCAAAATTTTACTAGTTCTTTCTGCCGTTTATTTTGCTGATTTTATTATTATTTTAATGTATTTTTTTTTGTACCCAAAAATGGACATTTCCCCAGAAAAGTCTACCATGACCAACAAATTGAAACTTATTTAAATCTTATTTGTTTATGATTTTATTTAAGAGGAATATTTTAATTTTATTAATTTAAACAATTTATGCATAAATTCATTTACAACGATGATCAAATCGTCTGCACTGTTTCACAAATGTAGTTTTTCTTTTTCATAAATGTTTAGTAAATGTTTTGTAAACTTTTTTGTTTTAGTAAAAATAGAAGATATTCAGGGGTGTTGTGGAAACCGACACAGAATTGAAACAAAATCGGGTTTGAAAACGTTATCGGTTTCAAATGGTGTCATGAAACAGACTTGGTTTTGTTCTTTTCGAAGTAAAGCATAGTACTCTGTTCCGTTGCATGTGAAATTCCACTCAAATCTCCATATAAAAGTGACAGCTGCGAAACAAGCGTGTACATTTTCACAACATGTTCGTCAGAGCAGTACTCTGTTCCGCTGCGTGAAATTATCGCAACATGTTTCTGAGCAACCTTTTTTCACGACAATTGACTGCCCTTTTTATTTTGAAGTGAAAACAGAGAGATCATATGAAATCTCCCAACTTATTCTGAGTCTTTCTGAGAAACGTTGCCATAGGAATTCCTCGCAACAAACTTTAAGTCAGAAATTTCACGCAACAAACAAATAGATGTTGCCAGTGAAATCTCACGTAAACGAACACAGAGTTCTAGGCTTAAGGCAAAATCGATTTCGAACATAAGCAGAACCGACAATTGAAACATCTGTTTTGCCGGCGGATAGAAAATCTTTATTTCATGAATTTTTGTGTTTAGTTATTTAGTTTGCATTTACCCATATATGAATATATGCCCTAATTTTTCATGCTGATTCGTTGACCAATACCAGCTAAATAAGGAAGCGTTAGTTATGGTGCTTGATTCAATAAGTGGCTTGTCTATTTTTGTAAAGCCCTTTGGCAGTTCCGATTGGTTCTCCATAAAATCAGTTACATTTGCAATTTGGGCTGCGTTCTTATGCTTTCCCCTAATAAAAAATGCAAATAAATAAACTAAACAAAAATAATTAAAATCGTTCACTTCTTAATTTGTTCCAAACTTTTTGGGGCTTTGCAGAAGCTAGCACACATACTTATCAGCTATTCTGACAACTGTCAGCTGCTCGCTTTAATACCGACAACCAAATCGATAAATCGGTTTCTGTGACACCTTATACCGACGCAAAACCAATTTGCAAAATAAAACCAGTTTCTAAATCGATAATCGGGTTCTATGACATCAAACTGAAATCTGTGTTGCTTTTAAAACCGATGCTGGCAATTGTCGGTATCCACAACACCCCTGATTGGCTAAAAATAATGGAAAAATGGTTGAGATAAGGAAAGGACAACATATTAAATTTGTTTTTAATTACTTATTTTCATAATTACTTAACTACTTAATTACTTAATTGACCAATTAAACTACAATAGAAATTTAAGTAACGTAACGCCAGTAACGTAAAGCCGGCTCAAGAAGCCAAATAAACAACCAGAGCAGATTTTTAAATTTGATCACTTGGAAAACAAATCTATATTATTTCAAATCCTTCTAAAAAAAGTTGTATACAAAAGGCTGTATACAAAAAATGAACTTGCCTAGTTCAGAGTTTTTCAAATTTTGTAATCCAAGTCGAAAATCAATTCTATTTTTTTGTAACGTAACGCCAGCACGTATTTTTGCTTATATCTCTAAATCCTTAGGGTCGGGAATTTGGGCGGGCCACGCCCATTTTTAGGAAAGGTACAATATCTCATGAACCAGAGACGGAACGGCAATAAAAATATTTTTTTTAATGCTAGCTTTTCTCGCTAGGGTTAGGTTAGGTTAAAGTGGCGGCCGGTCAAAGAACGGCCCACATAGATCAGATATTTGGTCCGTTGTGGCACCACAGGGATCTACTCCTCCTCTCCTAAATACTGTCGTGAAACCACCCTGAACTAATAATAAATAGCAGTAGACGCTTAACGTCTACCTCAAGATCCCTGAGATCATAAAAAAGAGGCTTCCTAGATGCTTCTGTCTTCTGCATGCTAAAGCAAGGCATGAACAGAGGATATGCGATACCAACTCCTCCTCTTCCTCATCCCTGCAACTCCTGCAGAAGTCATTCGCATGAGCCCCATTCTAAGAGCATGCCTACCTATAATACAGTGTCCTGTTTTAACGCCTATCAGAATGGAGAGATCTTTCCTCGCCATTTGAGAGAGCTTCACCGTTCGTTTTTCAGTTAAACTAGGCCACATCTGTCTAGCTGTGTTAGAGGTGGTGCTATGCTTCCACCTGAAATTAGCCAATTCTGTGGCATGTTGCCTTAGAGCTAGCTTGCAAGATGCAAGTGGCATGTCTAATTTTTCCATGCCCGGCAGCGTTGCCGCTGTACCTTCCCTAGCGAGCTCATCCGCTCTACAATTTCCAGGAATATCCCTATGTCCTGGTACCCAGACCAGATGAATTTCAAACTTTTCAGCCATCTCATTAAGACACGAGCGACATTTAATTGCTGTTGGTGATGTTAGAAACACACCTGCAAGGGATTTGATCGCTGCTTGGCTGTTGTAAAAATGTAGATATCTTGAGTAGATATCTCACTATACCTCAGCCATTCCACAGCTCTTTAAATAGCCATTATTTCAGCCTGAAAGACGCTGCAATGATCTGGCAGTCTAACTGAGGTGCTGATGTCCAGACCCGTTGAAAAGACGCCTCCCCAACTTTGCGGTCAAGTTTTTAGGCGTCAGTAAAAATATGTGGGCCAACTTGGTTTAGCGACAGTAACCCGTCCCATTCTACTCTGGTTGGGATAACTGTGTGAAAGCCGTTCGCGAATGAGCGAGTGGCAATAGTGTAAACGATGTTGCTGGGAACTGCTAATGCAAAAACGATAATGGAGGCATGACCTGTATGAGTGTTAGTCCACTGCGAGGTTGCTCTCAGGCAGATGGCTGTTTCCTGCGCCATTCTTTTTCCCATAATATCAAGGGTTATTTAGCAAAGAACTGTTTAGCGCTTCCGATTAAGTGGACCTAAGCGCTCTCTTTGTACTTTTTCTAACAATTTGCAATTAGACTGTGTTTTAGTGCTGTCCACCACACACATACACCGTATAACAAGATTGGCCTCACTATAGCTGTGTAAATCCAACGTGCAATATTCGGGGCATATAAAGCAACATTGGCCTTCCTAGTTCGCTCAAGAATATTCGGTTTCTAGCTTAACTTTCTATGCAAAATAACCCCTAAGTATTTTGACTTCCACGAAGTTTAGCAGAGTGCCATCCAGACGTGGAGGAACTATGCGTGGAATTTTGTATTCGTAAAAAGGACCAGTTCGACTTTTTGGGGACTTCCACTCAGTCCACAACTTTTGGCCCAAGTATTGAGATCGAACAGCGCTGACCCAAGCACTTCCGAGAGAGTATTAGGAAATTTTCCTTTGGCAGCAATAGCTACGTCATCCGCATAGGCAATCACCTTACAACCAACCTTTTCTATTTTCCTCAGAAGTTCATTGACTACCAAGTTCCATAATAAAGATGATAGAACCCCCCCGAGGAGTGCCTCTACTCACAAATCTCCTGGCCTTTGAGTCACCTAGAAATGCACTGACGACTCTGTTAGTCAGCAGGTTTTTTATCAGTACACAGAGTGACTCATCCACCCGAAGCTTCATGAGCGCGCCAATGATTGCCCCTGGAAGAAAATTGCTAAAGGCACCTTCGACATTCAGAAAAGCTACCATTGTGTACTCCTTTGCAGGGACGTTTCTACAGACCTATCTTTCCTGTAAGCGTACTGTGAAGCTAAAAGCAAATTTGTGTCTATGCTACAACGAATATGAGCGTCAATCAGTCTTTCGAGTAGGAAAGATGAAAGTCCAGCAGACTTATATGGTTTGAAACTAAACAGAGGCCATTTAATTCCGTTCTCTGATATGATTTTTGAAGGATTACTCATCGCCGGAGCCCTCTCACACCACGAGTGGGATCCACAGAGCAATCCGGGAAGTGGGTACTCAGTAGAAGATCTAGGGTCGCTAGAGGATATCATAGTATCGTCTGATTTCTTTAAGTAGCTTGGACAGCTAGGATTAGAAGCAAGGATCAGAAAAGCCTCCAGGATATGCGCTGAGCTTTTCGAAGTGCTTTCTTAAAAAATTTTAAACTGGATTAATACTCATCCCAGCATTCAGTTCTACCCGATTTCTTAGCTTCATTAAAAATCTTCCTGCACTGAGACCTTAGATTACTAATCTCCCTTGATCACCAAGATGGTTTTGATTTGCCTCTTGGGGCGCCCTTAGGGCATGAGATATCTAAAGCCTCATTTAGAGTCCCCGTCAGCTGCTCCACGATTGAATCTAGTTCATGTGTCGTCGAAAAGGGTTTATCTGAGAAAGGGGGTTACGATGCTTCCACTCTCTCCTTAAATTTACACCAATTTGTTTTCTTCAGATTAATAAAGACAGCTTATCTATTGACGTGGCCCTTTAGACCAAATGCTATATACCTCTGATGAGAGAAAGAGTGCTCCTGAAGCACTTTACAGGCCGTGATGCTATCATAAAAAAAGTCAGACTAGGGTAACATCTAAGACTTCTCGCCTACTGCGAGTAACAAAATTAGGCTCGCTCCCAACGTTACAAACATATAAACTAATTTTGAGTAAATAGTCAAACAAGAACTCACCTCTTTTATTTACTATATGATGCGCATTCGCTTCAGCACTAATAACCGCCTCGGTGATCAGACGCCGCAAATTACCCGCCGGCGGTGGCTCAGGATGGTCATGGGCTAGGTACGCCGACGCAACTCAGCAGCTGCTCGATCCTAGCTCAAGACTGACTGCCACCAAGTCTTGATCACTGAACTTAGATAATAAAATTGAGTTAATACAAGTTTTTGCTAGTACACACGATCTGGGAGTACCCGTGCCACTAGCGAAGAACAGATTATAACCGTCCATCTTCAAGCCACAAACCTTGCCACCTTGAGTCCAAGGCTCCTGAATTAGGACTACATCTTCACCGCCTCTACTGAGGCGGGTTATTAAAAAAGGCTGGCTGCCTTCGTATGGTGTAGATTGATTTGCAGCAACCTTACCAGTTTGCAGTTTACTCTCCTCGACTTCAAGTATGGTATTGTCTCCAATATCCGAATCAGATTCTAGAAGCTGCTTCTCTGAATCCTCATCGAGTATGTCGGAAAAATATGTCGGCCATATTCCAGCGATCCTACTGACACCCGGTCACTATCACCTATTGTCGCACCCTCCTTCAGAGGAGTGCTTGCCGATGTTCGATCCGTATCTATGGTCCCGTTAGCCGCAGACTCTTCTACTGCATCCTCCCTTGGAGAAGTGGTTTCCTCAATGCCTGCGTTATCAGCTAGCTTATACTTCTTATATATCTTCACGAGTACCCTCGTGACCACAAAGCGAATCCACCCATCGCATTTCCCTAAAGGACCCAAACATGCGTTGTCCAAAGTAAGGACAACCTGCCTAGCGCCATCTTTGGGATCCTCCATTTTGGCAACCCTCCAGTGCCGATCTGGAAGGTGGGGGTTGGAAACTTTAAGAGTTTCCAGGATTTTTCTAAGCTCTGTGGGCACAGAGGTAGCCAGACCCGAGCACCCGAGATAATTGGCGGCAAGCTTAGCTTCCACCAACCTCCAGTTCATGGCCGAGACCCCAAAGTCCTCCGCCCCCTATCCACGATAGCTAAAACTTCCCCACTTCTGGCAACATCGCTGAAGAGTCGGCCAGAAAAGCTACCAGCAACCTTAAGCTTTTTCGCACCACTTCTGAGGAGATCCGGACTCCTTGGTTTTGGTTTTTGTATTAATAAAGGACATTAAAGGACCCATGAGTAGCGGAGAAGGGGACGTCCGTCTGTGCAGAGATCCGCATACACATATGGGGCTAGATCCGGAGGTCGCCAGGTATCCGGAAGGCTCCGTGAAAGAGTGAACTAGTTTATTAAATGGGCCTACAGCCTGGTCAATCCTCGGCACGGGTCGCATGACACCTTGATTCAGCCCATCACCTTACACCGATGGGAAGGACCCGCCCAGACAGCACTAGGACTATTGAGAGTCGGATCGCTGTGGATCGCGTCCCTCCCTTAGCTAACCGCCGTCCCACAGAGTAGCTTAACTACCCCAACTGAGAACACTGTGGCAGTTATTTTCAGCCGGCACCCACTAGGAGTGTGAGGCGGAGGATTTTTGCCAGCCTCTCTTCTCGTTTAGTGGTGTCAAAAAAAATTAGTCGTGTCCGTAGTCAAGCCGTAGCCGTAGTCAAGATATTTTGGTCCCAATTTATCTGAAACAAGAACATCAAAATGCATATTAGTAGAGATTGGAAGAGGGTAAATACCCAACTGGTAAATACCCGGTAAAATGGGTAAATTGGGTAAAAATGGGTAAATACCCAGGTATTTACCTAAAAGGTGGGTATAAACTATGTTGTAGAAAATTTGGTGAACAAACACTTTGCAATGCATAATTTAGTGTGTTTTATAATAAATTTTATAAATAGTAATAAAAATACTTACTGAGCCGAAGAAAAGTAACAACTTAAGATAATAACTATATTATATAGACACATTTATTGTTGCAATATTACTTTACATTAATCGAAATCACTGTCACTGTCATTATAAGTTTCACTCTGAAAATAATTAAAAGAAGAGTGAGGTGTAGAATGGGTGATACCAGTGGAAGTGGAAGGTGCTTCTTCAAATAAATTTGCAGAATTGATGATTTCATCCGTAGCCGGTAAAACGTTTTGGGAAGTACCCTTTTGCCGTATGTTTTTATTCCGGAGATTCCAATTATGTGATATAAAACATACTTTTCCGGCATTATCTGCAGTTAACCTGTTTCGTATTTTTGAGTGGATGAAACTTTGAGTGCTGAATGAGCGTTCAGTGGCTGCTGAAGTACATGGAGCAGTCAAGATACGAACTGCTATCCTGCTCAATTCTGTGGTTGCGCAAATACTTTTCCACCATATACAAGGAGATATTTCTTGTATGCACCTCCACACAAAATTTGTAGCCCACAAATCCTCTCTAGCTTTATAGTTTGCTAGGTCCACCATTACATTTACATTGAAATTGGTACCCATATCATAAATAAACTGCATCGCGATTAGATAATCGGATGAAGTTAAGTCGTGCCCTTGACTATTGGGGTCAAGGAAACTAGCTGCCAAATGTATAGGTTTAACAGACATTTTCATCCTTTTATCAAAGGAAGATAATAATTCCTTTTTGTCATTATCATCAATTGCAGATATTGCTAAAAATGCATCTCGTAGCTTATTTTGAATGTCGTTGAAAGCAAAATATACACGATGAATACTATATTGGTTGGATTCAAAAGTAGTTATCCATTGTGCCATCGGTTGAAATAGTTTTAAATTGAAGTTCAACATATTCCAAAAGTCTTCACATAGTAATGATGATTTTGTTGTAGCTTTTAGGTTCACTTTTTCGTGAACAGCCAAAGCTTGAAGCGAAACTTTACTGTTTATCAAGCTATTTAAAGATGTTACGTAGCTGCCCCATCTCGTCTTAACAGGAAGCTTTAATTGCTCTCCTGATCCTTTCTCTTTGCAGATTTTTGAAAATATTGACGAAAGAACTTTATTGTATTTTATTGTTTTTATTATCTCAATAACTAATAAAAAACAGTTCTTTAACGTAGAGCATTTTAAGAAATCATCGCTTATTAAATTGAGGCAATGTGCTACACAATTTAGAGGTATCTACTACGTGGGGATATACATTCTGAACTTCCTTAAGTGCACCTTGCATATTTCTGGCATTATCACCAGTCAAAACTACGAACTTTTCTTCGCCGTATTCCTTCATAACATTCATAATTTCTTCAGCGAGATAAGCAGAAGTGTGATTGTTACTTTCCGTTGCCAAACTGCTTAGAAATTAGAAAATTAATTCCTCCTTCACTACGAATGTTGCTCCACCCGTCACACTGCAGATGCAAATATTTTGCTGACTTCAGTTGCGTAGTAATATTGTTTGACTCTTCATTATACAGTTTGTTTAAATACTTACTGGAAATAGCCTTTCTGTTTGGCAACTTATAACAAGGTTGCAATTCTTCAAACAACTCTATCCACAGCGGATGTTCCACCATTGCAAATGGAGCACCAGATACAATAATAGCCTTGGCCAGTTTCTCATTAAGATATTATTTATGCTCATCAGACATTTTTGGGCATGATTTTGATGCTTGGACAGAATTCGATGAACTTAGAGCATCACTTAACTGAGTCGAATTTTCCAATGAAGTCGTTGTCTGTTCACCTAGATTCATTTTATCAACTTCTCTTTTCACCATAACTGGACATTTGACGCAATTAATTAAATGTTTTGCCATTTTATTAACATTTGCCAGTTTATAAACCGTGTCACAATATCTGAAAATAACTGATTTGGTGTTGCCTGCACTTTTTGCAAAATGCTTCCATATTTTTTAATTTTTAGGTCTTCCCATGGCTATACTTAAAAGCGATATACATAAGTTTATTGTTGCACTTCATCAATATTAGCTTCACTAATAATAACATACCTTCTCCACAATGTTAATTCAGTTTAGTAAAGTTTTAATTCCAATTAATCCGCTTTTTTATTTTTAACAACGCACGTGGTGTTGAACACATGAAAGCAAATGACTTATTTGAAATGACGTTTCAGCTGATTGACAACCAGTGATGCTAGATACTGCATTTCAAATGCATTTTATAAATACCCACATAAATTCCCAAAAAAGGTATTTACCGATGTATGGGTAAATACCGGGTAGAATCCCATCTCTACATATTAGTAATACTATGTTTCCACCTGCTCGAAATCTTCAGATTTTGTGAGATTTCGTAAAATCTATATTGAAATCGACTGAGTTCTCTATACAAGTTTATGATTTTAAAATCTTGTGATTTCAACAAAATAGAATACAAAATCCCTATTATGCGGCATCCCTGAAAAGTTATACATCAAATCAAAAGTTAAAAGTTATTGATTAAATTATTTAAAGGTTGTTCGTATTTTTGACGTTTTCTCCAAAATTGGGACGTAAATTTTACGATTTCAGATTAAAAAACCTCTCCGTGAAAAAATATAGCAATAAAATACAAAAACCCTCGGACAAAGTCCAAAGTTATGTCGCAGAGAAAACTGCTTCAAAAATATATGAAGCCGATGAGGTTAAGTAATGGTTCCACTCTAATATATATTGGGGGTTGGAATTAGTTTTAAAGGTTTTCTGAGAGATGGCGTAACTATCAATAGATCGCATCGGGCACACCTGTGACTATATTCATTTCAAAGCACATTGTCTAAGCTTCATTTTTCAGTATGTGTCATTCCACTGAAGTGTAAACAACATATATTTTTTTCTCTGTGAACATGTCGACTTGCGTTCCAACAAAACGCAATTTGCGGGAAGGTTTACTTTTGTGCTTCCATTTGAAGAAAAAAGCGGTTGAAGCACAACGCACGCTTACTGAGGCTTACGGGGACTATGCTCCATCGATTTCTACTTGTGAGTACTGCGTCGGTTTAAAAGTGGTGATTTTGATACGGAAGACAAAGAGCGTCCGGGCCAGCCGAAAAAGTTTGAAGATGAGGAATTGGAGGCTTTGCTCGATGAAGACCCGTGTCAAACCCTTCAAGAATTGTCAGAATCATTGGGAGTCGACTTATCAACGGTCGGCAAACGATTGAAGGCCATGGGAATGATTCAAAAGCAAGGAAATTGGGTGCCGTACCAGTTGAAGCCGAGAGACGTTGAACGGCGATTTTGCATGTGCGAACAACTGCTTCAACGGCATAAAAGGAAGAGTTTTTTGCATCGTATTGTCACTGGCGAGGAAAAGTGGATCCATTACGATAATCCTAAGCGAAAAAAATCGTGGGGACCACCCGGCCATGCGTCAACATCGAGGGCCAAGCCGAATATTCATGGCGCCAAGCTTATGCTGTGTATTTGGTGGGATCAGAAGGGTGTCGTGTACTATGAGCTGCTAAAACCTAACGAAACCATCACTGGGGAACGCTACCAACAACAATTGATGCAATTGAGCCGAGCATTAAAGGTTAAACGGCCGGAATATGCCAAAAGACACGACAAAGTGGTTTTTCAACATGACAACGCACGGCCACATGTTGCAAGAACCGTCAAGGAAACGTTGGAGGCGCTGAATTGGGATGTGCTACCCCACCCGCCTTATAGCCCAGACATAGCCCCTTCCGACTACCACCTATTCAGATCGATGACGCATGGCTTGGCTGAGCAGCGCTTCACTTACGAGGATACCAAAAAATGGGTTGATTCGTGGATTGCCTCAAAAGACGAATCGTTCTTCCGGCGCGGAATCCATATGCTGCCAGAAAGATGGGTAAATGTTGTACCTAACGATGGACAATACTTTGAATAATATACATTGTAACGTTGTTTCTAAATAAATGCTCAAAAACCGAAAAAAAACCTTTAAAATTAATTCCAACCCCCAATATTAATATAAATATATTTATATACATAAAATTGATATTTTTTCATCATCAACAACATCCACATCTATACTACGTTTCCATGGCGAGTTGAGGCGGGATTACTAGGGATTAACTCCCCATGGAAACGCGAGTTGAGTTGAACTTCGTTAAATCCACAAAACTCCACGAAACTTGTTAGAATTTGCTGATTCCATCTGTCAAAGCGAATAAGTTCATTTATCACAAGAAAAAATGGCGAGTGGAAGAGTTTTTTGGAGTGCTGCAGAAACTTTGCTGTTGATTGAAATATTTAAAGAAAAGAGAATTCTTGATATAATGGACGGAAAAAAATTTAGAAGAAGTGAAATATATAAAATTGTCGAAAGTGAGTTCAAGAAAAGGGACATCGTAAATAAAAATATTGTGCATATTGAGCACAAGTGGAAAAATCTAAAAAAAAACTACATAGCCGCGAAGAAAACAAATAATGATAGTGGATCAGCAAAAACATCTTGCGACTTTTATGATGAGCTGGATGACTGGCTAGGTGTAAGGCCATCGTGCTCAATGTTGGCAAATGCATTGGACACCACGTATCTGGCGTGCAATAACAAAGGTAAGCAATTACATTTTTCACTATCATTTTTTTTTTATTTTATTTATATTCTGTGTATAGTCAATCACACAGCAGACTAGACAGCGTGTTTCGGAAATCGCTACATTTCCTCTTCAGAAGTTTTGAGTGGTTTAGCTGTGATCAACCCACTGCTGTGTGATTTCCTCTATACATGTTTGTTGTTGTTGCCTTCTTAAAAACTTACTTTATCTAAAGCTCGCAATTAAATTTCATGTAATAATTTAAATAATCGATCACAATTAATTAACTAAATTTAATTATATTTTTAACAGAGAATCAACAACATAATACAGACCCAATTGATCTTGTTGTGGAAATTGAAGATAGCGGTGATGAGGTTTCTCCAGCAAAGCGACGTAAAAAGAAAAATCCAGCTACAGAGCTAGCAACTGACTTTAAAGAAGCAACACAAAAATATATGTCCGAGCAAAAGCAGTTGATAGAGTATGAGTTCGCGCTATTTTCCGAAAAAGAAGATGAACTCATGACAACATTTTTGAAGGAGTCTGAAAAAATAATTGAAAGCACTAATAAGTCTTTCTTACAAAATTTAAAAGAAATAATAAATGGGAAAACTCAAGAAGAACCGAACACACATCCAGAAGAAAAGGAGGCTCTACAAGCAGAGTTGACTGAATTTATGAGTTTTTAGTGATTAAGTGAATGCATGCTATTGTTTTTTTTATAAACTTGCGTTTATTTATTTTAAGGGTCTTTAATTTGATCTCAAAAAGCAGTGCATTTTTATCAACAATGTTCCTTTTCGTAAATTTTATAAATTTCACTTCTTAAAAATTTTTTTCCGTCCATTATCAGCCCGATTCTGAATAATTTTTCACGGAAAATCAGAAAAGAAATATTCATTAAGATAAAGTTCAAGAACACTTTTAAAATTGTTAATGCAAATTTGTTCATTAATCGTCCATATTCATGAGTGTAAACAAAATACAGTGATGTCTTTATCTGCTGTCTTTAAAATGACAACTCCCTTTTCTGATTCTCCGGGAAAAATTATTCAGAATCGGGCTAAAAGCATAGTATCCTTTTTGCCATAGATTTGCATTAGATATAAATATAATAAAGTTATTGTCAATGCTATAAGCAGCCAGAACATTTAAGCTTCCAATAATGCACAGTATAATATATTCAATATATTTTAGTTTCTTTTAAACAGTTATTTTTATCAGTTTTATTTTGATTTCTTGCTGAATTGATTTAAACTATTTTCCGGTTTTTATAACAATGTAAGAAATGTGTAATTTGAAAAGTTATATGTGATGAAAAATTTAATAATAAAATAAACATAAATGAAATAAGAAATGTTATTACTATTGACGAAGAATTACGTGTTACAGCGCGGTTTGTATGTGGTTATCTTTACAAAGAGTTGGTACTTTATTACAACAAAAAATATCAGGATCCATATATTGTGAGTAAACCTGCTGCATACAATTGTACATAGCCGCCTGTTGCACAGCCAATGATTGCATATTGAATTGTCCGGGAAAGCTGAATGGCGGCATAATTTGTTGTCTTAGATGCACATTTAGGAGTCGGCGGGGTAATGGTGAAAGTAGAACTACTAACACAAAATTTTAGAATACTTGTTGCTTGATGGTGCTGGACTTTGAAGAGATCGCGTAGTTTGGGATTTTTTTTGTTCGAGAAATTAGGACCTAATGAAAAGAGATTTATTATTATAAGAGAGAATTAATTAAATCACTCAAAATTTGGCACATACCTTTAAAATTTCGCGTTTGAAATTTGCCGCGGAGGGTTGCAAGTTCATTTATAAAAATAAAATCTACATCTACACTTAGAATAGTATAGAAAAATGTGTATTTTTAAAATCGACTTTCTATTAATGGAAAGTTGTGAGCCATATAATTTTTAAAGTTATCTCTGATTGCGTTTGCTGGTGTTTCTGCATATATATCTGTAGTTCGAGATTGTGGCTGAGGCAGGATTCTCATGATTTCTTCGAGATCTTCATTCCAGCGTTCAAAGAATTGTACTTTATTTTTTTCTACAATATTATGTAAAACACAACACGTTGCAACAATGGATGGTGCAAGACCAATTTTAGTATCGATTCGTTTTTGAAGAATTCTCCACCTGCTCTTTAATCTTCCAAACGCGTTTTCAACAACAATACGTGCTTTATTTAAATACGCATTGAAGGATTCTTCTTCTAGGGATCTTGGTGAAACATATCCTTTTATAAGCCATTCTTGCAATGGATAAGCTGGGTCACCAATTATAAAGGATTTAATTTCCATTTCACCTACTATTTTTGAATCCTAAAAAATAAATTATTAAAGAATAAATATCTGTATCATTGTTTTAATACCCGTGCATAATCTTTAAAATTCTTATACAAATAAAAGTCCTTCAACACAGTTGCATCATGTGTGCATCCGGGATGCTTAACAGTTATATCTAAAAACCTTTTTAATTTTTGTTAGTTTCTTCTATTTTAAGTAATCTTACGAGTATAATTACTTACAAGTAATTTGCGTCTACCAATCCTTGCAGAATAACAGATGGCCAAGACTTTCTATTAATGAAATCTCTATATCCTTCCAAAGGTGGCTTCACTGGTATGTGGCACCCATCAATTGCACCTAAAATTAATGGAATTCCACTTTTTTCTTTAAATTTCAAAGATATCGATTTTGCCTCTTCAACATTTGGCATTTTTATTTCTTCAGGAAGTAGAATTTTAATCACGGCAGCATAAAATTGTTTGAGACACCGATGGATAGTACTTTTGTGCACTCCAAATTAGTTTCCGACTACTCGGTATTCTGAGCACGAGGCAAGCTTGTATAGAGCTATACCAACTTTCATTTCAGTAAAAATAGGCTCTCGAACATAGCTGGGATCAGGTTGAAGCTCAGATTTCAATTGATTGCATAAATATGCAAACGTTGGCTTATCAACTCGAAAATTCTCAACGAACTCATCAAAATTGTCGCAATTTACAATATCGTTCCACCAGTCCTTGCTTCTTTCTTTCATCCATATTTTATGCGGATTTCTTTTTGGAATTGATGATAAATAGTTCGCCATTTTATTATTAATTATTTTCATAAACATTTCAGTGGAATGCAACAAACGCCTACGAACTCTACTTTTAAAAGATTTCTCCTTCGTACAGCCATCGTCATATTGATCACTTGTCACTTGTTAATATTTTTACCATTTGTTCCCTTCTTTTTGCATATATCAGGCACAAAATTTCAATCTTTTTTTATTATCCATTTTTCGCAATTTCACTTACAAACGAAACAACAGAAATATCAAAAACAAATTGACGATTGCAACTCGACTCGATGTTGTACATGGAAACACTTTTGAGCTGGAAACGCCATTTTGTCAACTTGACGAAAACCCAACTCAGACTCAACTCGCCATGGAAACTTAGTAATAGTCTCGCTGGTGATTTCGAAAATTTTGCGACTTCTGACTTAAACTCCTCGGCCGAAGACAATTTCAAACGATTTTTTCATATTTATTTGTTCAGCAAATTTGTCGGTCAGAACAATAGGAACAACTTGCTGAAGACCGATGAAATCATAAAATACAGGGAAATACATTTTACATACAAACAGTTATACTTCAAAAATTACAAAGAACCATGGATGAAATTTGTTAAAGTATTGTAAAGTATTTGTTAAAGTATATTCAAGTACTCTGAATTTTAAAAATCGAAAATTCGACGATGACGTATTTTCAGGATGAATTTGCAAAAATTTCTACATTTTTTGTCCATTATCTTTCGGTGACCTTGAAATTTGACTGTTGTGCAATTTTTGTGTAGTCTAACACCAGTAGATACACGGAGATAATTATTTTGCTTGAATCAAGAAAATGTTTTGCTTAAAAGCAAATCAGCAAAACTTTGCTCAATCACGGTGTGATTTTAGAAAAAGATTACTAAATTGAAATCACTCCTCATGTATTTAGGATAAATTTTGATTAAATTCAAGCAAAATTTTGCTAAGTTATACAATAAAGTGTATTGCAATGAACTGAAGTTAACCATCAATAGCAACATATCTGCCATCATTAAATATCCTCAATATTAACAAAATGCATATTTTAACAATGTAGCAAAGACCAGAAAAAATGAGAGTGCCTAGTGGTAATCGATTACTGTCATCCTTATAAAAGAAAACACGAGGTTACAATTAACGTCATCCTTTATCGAATGAATTTAGATTACGATTGCAGTAATCGCAATTTTAACATTTTCGAAATTACGATTGTAATCGTAATCTAAGATCGTCCGATGAACAATGACTTTAATTGTAATTGCATTTTTTTTGTAAGATTACTGCAATCGTAATCGTGTGGTAATCGTAATCCTTGTCGCCCGGCTCTGGTCTTACACCTGTACTGACGTCATAAGGAAAAGTGCGGCATCTAGCATGAAAATCAAAATTAGTTTTATTATTTTTTCTTAATCATCTTTCTTCCATCTCAAGAAAATAAAATAAAAATTGCGAATTTTGTGATCAATTGCTTAATATTTTAACCTGAAACGTCATATCTACACTAATAAAAGCAATCATTGAAGCAAAAAACGCAGTATCTACATAAACAGAAACAAAAAAGCAGTATCTACTTGTAGATTTTCCCTTTAAATTTGTAGTTTATGTTTTTTAAAATGTATTTACTCCTTTAATTTTTAGCCCCAAAAAAAGTCTTTTAAATATTGATTTTTTTGCTTCGCCAGAAGCTAGTGTTCTAACTGAAAGGTGGCTATTTTCACAACCAAATGTTCAACTATACATGACTTTGACCGAAAATCGATCAATTATTAGATTATTTAAGTAATTTGACATTAATTAAACTTATTTGGCCGTGCTCCGCCATAGTTAAGTTAATTAGTTTTTATGATCTATGAAATTATTACATGAATTAAATTGTGAGCTTTAGATCAACTAAGTTTTTAAAGAAGAGAATTTAAACATATATAAAAAAGACAAGGATTTTTCCACAATTAGTGTCAAATTGAGACTAACATGATTTGAAAAAAATTCAAGCAAAACTTTTGCAATCAGAATTATTCGAGGATTTTTCAAAAAACTTTATAACATTCAGAATATTATTGGACATCTTTTGGACAGCTTTTACAGTATAAAGAGATAAATGTTGCATTTTGAAGATTGCAAATAAAGATAAACAAGTTTTAATAACTGCTAAGAAGAATGCAATAAGTGCCTGAGAAATGTTAAATGCTGCTAATAAAATGATTAAGTAATAATAAATGTGTAATATTCATACCCACATCAAAATCAACAAAAAAATATTTAAGTTACTAAAACTTTTGTGAAACTCGGAACAATGCAATCATTTTAAAACTCCCCATAAGAATATTTTTTAAATGCAACCCTGCAATTAGCCAATTATCCGGAGACAGTGTGCGGACGTACTACCAACTAAATAGTTGGTTTGTCGGCTACGACCATTGGAGCATCAAACTATCAGCCGACTTAAAGCCTGTAATGTGTGGTGTCTCTTAATGTAGGAAAAACTTTCTATGAGTAAACGAAAGGTGATCTTGTAACGAGTTCATTTGATTTTTCGATAATTTCTTTTTCCCCACAGCACGAATAGCACAACTCACGTCGATTTTCGATTCGCATACCTGGATTATCAAGTTTGTCAAGATTAACGATTATGGTTTCTTTTTTCGAACAATTCCGATTTTTTTGTGATAGGTTTTTTTCTTGCATTTTTTCATATTAATTCGCAATATCACATACCAAGCAGAAATTAAGACCCTTATAAAACTTAAAGCTTAGTATCAATTTTTATTATTCTGATATTAGTTCTTTTATCTTATAAATATAATATATTTTGTTTAGTTGATTTTTGACCTATTCTTTTATAATAAATGATATTTTACGGGCTTAAGGTCCAATCTCTTGGTTTAAAATAAACGTTTAGTTTAAATTTTTATTTTCAATATTTCGCTCGCCACCGGCTAGCATCATCAGGAACTGTACAAATTTTTTAACAATAATTAACAAACTATTTTATGCACTAGCTAAATTTAAAAACTCACATTTTTTAAAAATTTTTTTCAAAATAAACGAGTTTCATTTAACATTGAAAGCAATAAACATTAATTCACAATTTTAAAATTTTAAAAAACGGAATAAATTAAAAACAATTAGCACTAAAATTAGCACTAGTAATTAGTGCATAAAACTGTTTGTTAATTATTGTTAAAATTTGTTACAGTTCCTGATGATGCTAGCCGACGGCGAGCGAAATATTGACAGTAAAAATTTAAAAATTTAAACTAAACGTTTATTTTCAACCAAGAGATTGGACCTTAAGCCCGTAAAATGTCATTAGAATATATTTTTTCATATCAATGGAATCCTAATTTTATTCTTAAGTAAAAGAGGAAATATTTCAAACTTACAGATACGAGTAGATAAATAAATAAAATGTACAAAAATTATTATCATTAGAATATTGAAAAAGTTATAAACATAATTCGAAAAACAGAAAGTTTTCCTGGAAGTGTACCGTTTTCAAAGTTTCGAGAGTGAGTATTTTTGCAAAAATAATTCCTAAAAATCCAAAAATGCAAAATTTTAAAAAACAACATCACAGGCTGCTGTGGCAATTTTTCCAAAAAAAAAGCGACAGTTAAAAAAAAAAGTTATAACTGTTGAAATTTAACTGTTTATTAAAAATGCTCAAAGTGCCTGTTTCTAGCATATTGATCAATTCAAAATCAAGAGTATGCAACCGTCATTTTGATTCTTCTTCTATTGGAGGTTCACGCCTAAAAAGTGGCTCAATACCAATTATATGTCTTGGTAAGTGTTATACAAATTTGAAAAATTTTAAAAAAATTATAAATATATCACTCATTTCGTGTTGCGTACGGGGACATTTTTCAGTACTTAAATGTAGGTATATTTTGGTGCTTTTGAATGATAAAACGAATTCAAATATTTTTTCTTGCATCCAGTTTGGTTCACTATATGTCTATCTTTAAATTTAAACTTGGTTTAAACAATTTGGTATAAACAATTTATTAAAACAATATTCTAAATATATGCGTACGGAGGACACCAAAAAGACTGCGGTTTTAGTTCATTTAAAAAAACAGTAAATCAGCGAAATGTGTTGAAATTTCAAGATACATTTTATGTGTATAAAAAGAGTAAATAGTATAGAATTCAATATTTTGTTTTTAATTGAAAGTTTTAAACAAAAATTATAAAAATTAAAATTTCGGTCGGCTGCGTATGGTGTCCCCAATGGTTGCGTACGGTGGACACTTAAAAAAAGTTAACAATACGTGTTAATAAAATTAAAATGTTATTAATTGTGTCTTGTTGGGACCTTTACTATTCCATGATTGTAGATAATTTTATTTTGTTGCCTCAAAATTATGTGATCTCGTATATTCGGTATCTTTTAAATTTTTGCCCATTCAGTTTCAAATTTTTTTCGACTCCTCTATTTCTTTTTTGTCGATGTCAAACACTTTTATATTTTTTGCGGCCTTAGTGGCTCATATTTTCGAAAATTTTACTATGAAAAGCAAGAATTTACATTGTAAAGAGTTTCGCACTTGAACATTTCATAAAAGTTCATTAAAGTGTCCCCAGTACGCAACCAATAATAGTCAAAAAACTAACACTTATGTGAGTTAATAAACTCTGAAAATTTCATCCGCAAGTATTATTTTTGATTTGTTTTAGGGAGGCTTTACACTCTTTTTTGTCGAGTACAGAGGAAAAATCTTTCCGTTTAATATTTTATGTCGTATATCAATATAAACACCTATTTGTTAATTACTGTTACTTAAGTTTTATATTACGTATTGATATTTCACCACAAAAAATAAAAAAAAAATTCGCTTACTAAAAATGCGTTTACTATGCTTTAATTCACACACTAAAATAATAGAAAAACCGTATTTTCTTTTATTTCTTACTGCACATAGTATGTGCTGAAGTACGGTACAAAACATTTTTAGTTTGCATAAAGTTGATTTTTTTCGATTTATATTTCTATGTCAATTTATAAATAAACTAGTTAGAATACCCAATAGTAGTGCTCAGAAAAATGTTATAAAATGAAAAAAAAATTTGTTTTTTAAGAAAAATTTATTGATTTATGTTGTTTAAATTTGTAGTGATGTAAATAAGTAAAATGAATATTGTAGGGTATTACAGACAAACGAAAAAAAAATTTTTAAATCTCTGAATGCTCTGTCGAAAATGCTTTTCGCAGATAAATAGCTTTTTACGGGCATCATCAACCAAGCCGCAATCTTCGATCCATTGCTGGCGTCAAATAGGGCATTGTGGAAAGGAAAAAATTATACATTTCCTCGAATCGTTGCTGCATTCAGGAACGGAGCAATTTGTCCATTGTTCTCAAAGATTACACGTAAGCTGAGGTAAATGAATATCTTCAGCATCGTGACCTTCAAGTTGAAGAAAACAATTCCAACAAAGGATTGGAAAAGATTATTATTAGAAAAACAATAAAAAGGAAACATGCTTATTAAGAATTTGTAGCCTAATTCGGTTATCGTGCGTGCATAAGAGTACAAACAAGCAGAATATTTTTTAAAACATAGTGATTTTGGCTATAAACTATTGTTATAAATTATTATCTATACATACAGTGCCTCACAGCTTATTTTATGCAGTGCATACTTTAAACTTTAGGGCTTTATAAAAACAAAACTAACAGGAATACAAAAGATAATATGGTGTCATTTAAAAGAGCAAAAAGTCTAGTTAAATAAAGGTTTTTCATTAATTGTGAATACATATATTGAGTTGTTTAAGAAATAAGAGAACAGAAAATACTGCTTAATTTCATCTCACAGCTTATTTTATGCAGTCACTTCTCTCTGTTACGGTACTCTAATGCTGCGCTATCTAACGGTACTTTCATTAGCTATGCCTTCATTCTGTTTCTATAATTGCTTTGTGTTAGCTTTTTAGTCTGATTTTTTTGCTTCAAGTGTCTGCTTCTATGATTATTTAAAAAAGAAGCGCGCACAACGCTACAACAACGAGAATTGGTTATATACTATTTTAAAAATAGCAGCTCGCAGCGAAAAATGGCTGATATGGTTAATATCAATTCCTTTACAGTGCAAAAGATCGAGCGCTTCGTCCATAACAATCGATTGCACAATAAGAGCAAAGAAGCACCAAACAAAATTTTTAATGCAACCGACGAGCGGCATATTGTACGGAAGATAAAGGCTAACCCGAGACTCTCAGCTCCGAAAATGGCTTTTGAAGTTCAAACTGACCTGAGCAAACAGTGTATTGCTGAAACTATTCGACGTGTCCTGCGCAAAAAGATCTTTCATGGCCGAGTAACACGAAACAAGAGGTTTATTAGCCCCAAAAACAGATTATGCGGACTCAACTACGACAAAGAACATATGCCCAAGGCCCAAAGTAAACTAGAATTCTGTTATTTTTGCAGATAAATCGAAGATCAATTTATTCGGTTCAGATGGTATGTGCTATATGTGGCGAAAATCGAATACCGAGGTCAACAAAAAAAAACTTAAAACAAACAGTGAAACATGGCGGTGGCAGCGTCATAGTTTGGGCCTGAATGTCAGCTGCTGGTACTGGGAAGTTGCCGTTTATTGAAACAACAATTTACAAATTTAAGTACCTACAGATCCTGAAGAACGATTTGTTGCAGAGTGCAAAGGTTCTGGGTATAAAATTTAATTTCTGATTTTACCAGGATGACGATCAAAAGCACAAAGCGGGTATTATGCAAACCAGGCTAATATACTACTGTCCACAATTGATGACGCCGCCAGCACAGTCGCCAGACCTTAATGTTATTGAAAATGTGTGGTTTTTATTGGAAAATAACATCCGGAAACATCAAATTTCAAACAAAAACCACCTGAAAGAGATATTGAAAACGAAGTGGGCGAATATTTCGCAACCTATTACTTAAAAGCTGGTCGCATCAATGCCAAACCACCTTAGATCTTTTGTGGACTACAAGGGCTATCATACCAAATAATAAAAGTATCAGATATCATTAATTAATACGAAGAATTTATAAATAACAAGTGACTGCATAAAATAAGCTGAGATATGATATTAAGCAGTATTTGTTGGTTTCTTAATTTTAAGCCAACTTAATAAAAATTTTTACAATAAATTAAGTTAATTTATTAAACTAAACATCTTGTTCTTTTAAATGATACTATATTTTTTCTATTCCTGTTAGTTTCGTTGTTATAAAGCCCTAAAATTGAAAGTATGCACTGCATAAAATAAGCTGTGAGCCACTGTATAATAAAACTGAAAAAAATTGTGTACATTGAATATTTTTAAAAATTCTTTTGCGATCAACATTTTGAAAGATGTGGATTTTAAAATGTAATGACATACGGTACTTTTCCTCACAAAAAAGGATACTCTTCAAAATAACGGCTCAAAAAGAAAATAAAAAAACAAAAAATGACTTAAAAATTGAAGATATGTTTGAACAATCGATTTAAAAAACTTTTGGTTATAAAAAGGGCTACAAACTCCACCTGATTTTTTTTTTCGTTTGTCTGTAATACCCTACAATATTCATTTTACTTATTTACATCACTACAAATTTAAACAACATAAATCAATATATTTTTCTCAAAAGACATATTTTCTCATTTTATAACATTTTCTAGAAAATCTTACCTCCTGAATCCTGAATCCTCCTGAAAATGAATCCTAAAAGAGCACTTCTATTGGGTATTCTAACTAGTTTATTTATAAATTGACATAGAAATATATATCACGCATTCCGTAAAAAAGTAAACCGCAAATCGAAAAAAATCAACTTTATGCAAACTAAAAATGTTTTGTACCGTACTTCAGCACATACTATGTGCAGTAAGAAATAAAAGAAAATACGGTTTTTCTATTATTTTAGTGTGTGAATTAAAGCATAGTAAAAGCATTTTTAGTAAGCGAATTTTTTTTTTATTTTTTGTGGTGAAATATCAATACGTAATATAAAACTTAAGTAACAGTAATTAACAAATAGGTGTTTATATTGATTTACGACATAAAATATTAAACGGAAAGATTTTTCCTCTTTACTCGACAAAAAAGAAATTTTTTAAATTGTGTAAAGCCTCCCTAAAACAAATTAAAAATAATACTTGCGGATGAAATTTTCAGAGTTTATTAACTCACATAAGTGTTAGTTTTTTGACTATTATTGGTTGCGTACTGGGGACACTTTAATGAACTTTGATGAAATGTACAAGTGCGAAACTCTTTACAATGTAAATTCTTGCTTTTCATAGTAAAATTTTCGAAAATATGAGCCACTAAGGCCGCAAAAAATATAAAAGTGTTTGACATCGACAAAAAAGAAATAGAGGACTCGAAAAAAATTTGAAACTGAATGGGCAAAAATTTAAAAGATGCCGAATATAAGAGATCACATAATTTTGAGGCAACAAAATAAAATTATCTACAATCATGGAATAGTAAAAATCCCAACAAGACACAATTAATAACATTTTAATTTTATTAACACGTATTGTTAACTTTTTTGGGGGACACCACAGCCGACCGAAATTTTAATTATAATAATTTTCTCTTAAAACTTTCAATTAAAAACAAAATATTGAATTCTATACTATTTACACTTTTTATACACATAAAATGTATCTTGAAATTTCAACACATTCGCTGATTTACTGTTTTTTTAAATGAACTAAAACCGCAGTCTTTTTGGTGTCCTCCGTACGCATATATTTAGAATATTGTTTTCATAAATTGTTTATGAATTGTTTAAACCAAGTTTAAATTTAAAGATAGACATATAGTGAACCAAACTGGATGCAAGAAAAAAAATATTTGAATTCGTTTTATCATTCAAAAACACCAAAATATACCTACATTTAAGTACTGAAAAATGTCCCCGTACGCAACACGAAATGAGTGATATATTTATAATTTTTTTAAAATTTTTCAAATTTGTATAACACTTACCAAGACATATAATTGGTATTAAGCCACTTTTTAGGCGTGAACCTCCAATACAAGAAGAATCAAAATGACGGTTGCATACTCTTGATTTTGAATTGATCAATATGCTAGAAACAGGCACTTTGAGCATTATTAATAAACAGTTAAATTTCAACAGTTATAACTTTTTTTTTTAACTGTCGCTTTTTTTTTTGGAAAAATTGCCACAAGCGCCTGTGATGTTGTTTTTTAAAATTTTGCATTTTTGGATTTTTAGGAATTATTTTCGCAAAAATACTCACACTCGAAACTTTGAAAACGGTACACTTCCAGGAAAAACTTTCAAAACGACCAGGTTATCCAATGTAATCTCATAATTTTTTGTGTCAAAATTAGTCATAGTTTAAGAAAGTATTTGCATTGAATTTTATTGAAATACTGACTAATTTGAATTTTTAAGATTTTTATAAAATATAACGTAAATATTCTCAAAATCAAAATTTACAAAATGTTGCACTTTCAGTAAAAAATGTCATAATGATCTAGTTATTTAACGTAATCACACAACTTTATTGTAATTATTTTAAGTTTTGTCTCAGAAATTATTTTAGCAACATTTTTATTATCATTTTTGAAAATGCTGATTTTTAAAAGATTGTTATTACAACAGGAAAGAATTTAAAATTTTTTCGAAAAGTAAAATACCACTACTCTAGTACTTTTCACCTGATTTTTATGTTTAATAACTCATTTTAAATAACAATTAAATATAAATCGAAGTGCATGCCAGGTTTTTTTAAAAAATACTTCAAGTGCTGTTTTTATTACTTCATTCTGTAAGATAAAAACTTATATCGACTTTTTGTAACCTTAAATTTAATGATATGTTAGTTTATCTTTTTACTACGTTACTTTATGTCTATTTTTATGTTACTTTATTTATAATTTTTTTACAAACATAAAGACAAATCTTGTGAAGCGCAACAGTATATTGAAAAAGTTATGTAAAACAAAATGTGTTAATTTTCCATTTAGACAAGATATCTTCATTTCACATAATTTTTGAACACATTTTTCTAACTGTGACGAAATTTCCTGAAATAAATACTGTAAATAAAACCATGAAGTTTTCTAGTAATGGACTTTTTCGCAATCCTTTAAATGTAATATATACAGATAAATAATTTTCTGAACTGTCCAGAGATGTATAAACAGATAAGAGATGAATAAACGGATATGAGATGAACAATTAGATAAGCCCAGATAAAATACACAAATGTAAATACATGAATATGTATTAAAATTTTAATTAAAAACTATAAATAAGGTCTCTTCGCCAAATAAGGCCCAAGCCTTAATAAGGCCCGATTTCTAATACGCACATTTATTGCATTCCCTGCAAAATGATTTTTTGCACGTTTAAACATGTTCATATCTGCATCACGATGCAAAAAAAAATTACTTCGATTGCGCATCTGTGAAGCGAGTGACAGTCGAACGAAGTCAGCGGTAGCGTCAACAACGTGGTTGATGTATTGTAATATTGTGCTCGCAGTAAAAGTCCGTTATTCTACGAATTAACTATTGCCTATGTCCAGCTTTGAATTAAAAATCAAGAAAGGTATTTTAACGAAAACAAAAAGGTTAATTGATCAAATCTGACTGTGGTGTATTCCGAGAAAAACCTGATTAATCAAATTATATTGAGAGCGCCTAAAAAGGCCCAAACATTTTTTTCTTTCCGGCTTTCTTTTTCCGATCTCATGTCCACACCTAAATCTACCTGGCAGAAAAAAACTACGAAAAAGAAAGCCCTCAACTATCAGCAAAAAGGTCAGCAAATTGCCAAAATTTTCTTTAAAAAGCCAGAGTAATTTTATTTTAATTTCCAAATGAACTTTTGGCAATAAAAGTATTTTTTCGAAAAAGTTTTTATAAAAAAAAGCTATGAATAGCATTTATGTTTAGTATAAATGTAAGCCAACATTTGTAATAACAATATGTGTTCTTATTTTATTATTTTCTGACTGTTTGACATGTTTCTAAAACCGTTATATATTGGGCCTTATTTAGACATGGTGGTCCTAATATGGCAAAAACCAGACCTTTTTAAAACCTTCTGAGTTGGATATATTTTTTACTTTCTCATGCTTTATTTTTATGTTTTTGAAAAAAGAATTGAATAAACAAAAATACAAAATTGCAAAAATAAGTTTAAAAAAACCCGTTTCTCTTCTGTCTGGTAAAAACCGTTAGGTTGGCCTTATTTGGGTAACTTACCTTATGTATGTTTAACAGAAATCAAGCAAAAAATAGTGTGTCGAATAACTTTCTTCGATTCGATTATATGTATCCAAAAAAAATGGCTTTGTATATATGTTAATAATGCGGTTAGGACTTTAATAAGTTAAATTTTAAAAAAAATTGTTGAAATATATTTTTAGTATTGAAAATTATTTGAAAAAACTTTTTAAATACATAGATATTTAGAATTCTTCACAATAATTATTATCACATATTTTTCATATCAAATCTAATTAAAAGAAGGGAAATATTTGTTGCAAATATTTCGTAATAAATGTAAAATATTTAAAAAAATTTTATTGATCATGAAAATGTGATATTTGCTTGTTGTTCTATCTATTCAGCTAAGAACAAAACAAAACAATATCGGCTAAGTTAGAAATATTCTTATAATATGATTGACAACAAGAACAACAACAGCAACGTTCAGCAGAGGATAAAACGAAACCAATTCGGCAAAGGAAAGGAAACATGCAAATAAATGCGGCAAAAACAGTGACAATTAGATTTTTTGCATTTTCATTTGTAATAGTCAATTCCAATTGCCAAATGATAGTTTCCAATTGCCATATGATATCTGTGCATTTGTTTTGTTTTCGTTGTTGCTTGACTTTGCTGGTGTTTTCATTCCTCTCCTCCGGCCGCTCATCCTCGCCACATGTCTTCATTAGCAAACCAGTTGCGAGTGTACTACAAAATTCTCTCAGCACGATTTGTTTTCGGTCGACTCGTTTCATTGGCTTTCAGCTCTGCTCTCAATATCGCCGCCATATTTTTTCGCATGGGCTGGTCATAATTTTTCGCCTTATTCAACTAATTCGCCTTTGAAATCTCTTTACTATTATTTATTCTCCTTGCCATGCGTTTACATAGATGTTATTATACATTAGTTTTCACTCTACTTTTGAGTTGGCCTTTCGACATCAAACACGCTACATTTGTTAACAAAAGCACTCATGCAATTCAATGGAGCAGTTAACATAATTTGTTCTACTAAATGGTAAATAACATAAATCAAGTTGTTGTTTCTACAGCTTCTACGGTTAGTGTTAACATTTATAAAAGAATTAAGTTCTGCAGAATCGAATACACCAGTTATAAGTTAGGATAACTTAGTACACACATTATTATCATAGCAACGAAATATTTTACAAATTTTGTACTTTTGAATTTGAAAGTAAAAACTATGAATGTTGGGTTATTTATATTTGTCAAATTTCAGCAAATCGATATGAATTATTTCTGATAATTACTATTTTATAATAGTTTTTAATAAACTTTATTTGGTGTTTTAGAATTTTTAAAACTTTCACTTATAAAATGTAATCGAATTATTTGTAAACTATTCCACTGTGAACATCTATGATTTGTGAGTGTACTAAGTTCTCATGAGTGTTCTGAGAATTATTAACGTACATAATATAATATATGTTTATCCAGATATGCATTGAAAAACGACCACGCTTTTTTTTTTGTTGAATACTATAAGACAAATTTTCTACTGGGTATATCTACTGGGTATTTCTACTGGGTATTTCTACTGGGTATTTCTACTGGGTATTTCTACTGGGTATTTCTACTGGGTATTTCTACTGGGTATTTCTACTGGGTATTTCTACTGGGTATTTCTACTGGGTATTTCTACTGGTAATTGAAAGTACTCATATACAGGGTTGTCCATATTCGAAGCGCCCATCTGGCAACACTAACTTTCCGCAGTGATGCCAAATCGACTAATGACATACCGCGTTTGAAGCGTCATTCCAAGCAAATGTTTACAATGGAACAGTACACGCCACGCGAACGCTCTAAAATTGTTGAAATTTACATTCAACAAAACAAGTCAATAGTGAAAACTCAACGTGCTTTCAAAAAATGAGCGATGAAGCTCATTTTCAGTTGAACGGAACGGTAAACAAACAAAATTGCCGTATTTATGCCACTGAAAATCCACAAGAGATTCAAGAGGTACCTCTTCACGATGCAAAAGTCACTGTTTGGTGCGGCGTTTGTGCTAAAATGCTCATTGGGCCGTTCTTTTTCGAAGATGATAATGGCCACAGAGTTACTGTCAATCAGGAGCGTTATCGCGATATGATAAACAATTTTTTTATGCCAATCGTTCGTCGAAAGCGTATCAGACACTACTGGTTTCAACAAGACGGCGCGCCACCACACACAAGCCGCACTACAATCGATTTATTGAAGCAATTGTTCCCTGGCCGTTTGATGTCAAAAAATGGTGATTTCGATTGGCCGCCAAGATCACCAGATTTAACGCCTCCAGACTTCTTTTTGTGGGGTTATTTGAAATCGAAGGTTTACGTCAACAAGCCAAAGACCCTAGAAGAGCTGAAAACCAACATCCGTCAAGAAATAACCGCCATTCCCATCGAAATGTTGAAGAAAACCATGGAAAATGCTGCAAAACGGGCACAATATGTCGTAGAGGCCAATGGCGACCATTTACGAGATATCATATTCAAGAAATAATGTAAGCAAATCTACTTGAACCCAATTAAATGATATTCATGACGAACAGACAAAAAATTGTGGTTTCTTTGATTTATTTAAAAATCGAATATGGGCGCTTCGAATATGGACAACCCTGTACAGTGTGCCACTACATATAAAAAAATGGTATCCATGCCAGTCAAAAATATATCCACCTTAGAACAAAGGTATCATCGTATTAAATTCAAAAGTTTCCAAGCCACGAAAAAATTTCACTAAGGGTATTCAGTAAAATTTGGTAAGTCCTGCTTAGTGGCTAAATTGTTAAAGTTAGAAGTTATTTATGTGAATTCACCTGCTAAGATATTTGCAAATGTTAGTTTGAAAACTTTCAATGCAGCAATAGATCTTTGGTTTTAATAACTCGTGTAACCAAAAATGTATTTTTATTTTTATATTACAGTGAGTTAACACTTTGATAAGATAAGTATCTGATTTGAAGCTGCAAATCAAAAATAATTTAGTACTTGTTAGAACTCATTCCCAAAACGATTTATCACTACACTCAATGTATTTTCCAATACAAAAATTTTACAGGACTTCACAAATTTGTTAATTTTAGCAATTAAGGAGGACTTAACAAATATTTCCGACAGCAAAATGAAATCATGATCACTTTATGCTTTTGTCAAAATTTTTATATTGACAATTCGCTATGACAACTGACTAATTATTAAAAACAAAAATAATAATGGAACAATTGAAGAATAGTGGAAACTCAAATTTTACTTTTTTTTTAATCATATGTATTAGGGCCTTCTAAGTCCAATTCCGGCCGCTATCAAGTGGCTTAGAAGTTATAGGGGTCCAAACAAAACTAAATATTATGGGTATCAAAAGAAAGGTTATGCTGTTGCCAATTCAACGAGCAACCTATCTTAAATTAAAAATCCATGCATTACTTTTGAAAATATAAGTTCTTTGTACGGATGAATTCTTAAATAAACATTAATTTATTTATTAAACTCAGAGAGTTTAGACTATTAATGACCCGGATAATATCCATCCAAATACCGTATTCTGGGCCACAGGAAGGCCATTGGTACTTGGAATCAGTCCTTGTAGAATTATCTTAGGATATAGATCTGCGCCAAGGACAACAGCTTATATTGAATTAGAAAATGTTTGTGCGACGGATTCCTCGATCGAATTTGAAGGGGTTCGAATAGAGATTCTGTAGACAACCCGAAGTATCGATGGAACTCTGACATTGAGATCGAATCTGGCGTAATTTGGTATTCTGGTAATTGGACACACCGATTCATCGCCTAGAGTGCTTAGATTCAATTGATCCACCAACTTTCTGGTGATTCGATTAGTGGCTGAACATGGATCAAGCAGGTCTTGCATAGTGCAATCAGCCGTTCACTTCCAACTTTATGATTGCAGTAGGGAGTAAAGTAATACAGTTCTGTGTCAGGATGGATGCTAGTAAAATGTTCGATGCTGTCGAGGACGGCGTTGAAGTCCTTGGAGCTTGAGTACTTTTATTTTAACCACTGGATAGGTCCTTTAGCAAACGTTGATGCATGTGAAGTAGGGTCTGATGATTCTCATGGCAAATTCGACAGCCATAAGTACTTATGCAGGATTCATGTGAGTGCTATGTGCCAAGCAATTAGAAAAATAGTTATGTAGTAGTACAGCTCGCATTCGTTTTTCGGTGTTGAGAGAAAGAAATTTCTCGCAGAGTGTTTGTGGGTGAGATCTTTTGCACGAACCTGCACTGAAACACTTTGAAAGAAGTAACGCCTTTAAAAAACAAAAAAAAAAATCAAAGAACCAAGGCATGCGCCGTATACAAACAAGGTTGGTCTTTGACCTGAAAGGAAGGGGATAGATTATTTAGAGGAATTGATTGGAATCATACGCGAATTATTGATTAGTCGAAACAACCGTGAAAGAAAATTTTAATTGCTTTTAACCTCGGCAAGCATTTCCAGGCCTTAGTTGTTCGTCCTTTAATTCCACATTTTCCACAATTTAGTTGTGGATTTTTAGTTTTCCATAATTCTTTAATGTAGGAAAGAACAAAGAAAGCGAAAAGAACCATACCCAAACTCGGGTTCGAACCAGGAACCTCTGGGTTGATAGTCTAGCGCACTCTCCACTAGACTATAAAGGCCGACAAAGGCTTTTCTGAGTTCTGTTGCTGCTTTCGTGGTCTTTGTTCTTGTTGAACTTAATCAGAATAGCTTTTGAATTAGACATTCGGAACTGAAAAATAAAAGAAAAAGATTGGGATAGAGCGTAAAAGAAAAAAAAAAACTATTGTGTTGGCATAACAACTAGTTTGGTGATGGGACGTGTAATACAACCGCGTTGAGTAATGATATCGGCCACGAGAGCTCGGTTTTCATTTCCTAAGTAGACCTTGGATACTCTTCCCAGATGCCATTCAGTTGGAGGAAGATTTTTGCCCTTAACCACCACTATTGAATATATTTCTATGTTTTCTTAGGGTTTTTTCACTGATTACGCTTGTGTAGTTCTTTAAGTACTCGTTTTTCAAACGAGTACAGAAAACTTGATACAAAGCCTTTAATCTTTGCCATCTATTAATAATTGATATAACTGGCTTAGTTATCTCAGGATCGACCGGCGAAAGAATTGGGCAACCTATAAGAAAATGCCCAGGAGTTAATGCTAAGACATCTAAAGGATCTTCTGACATTGGTGAAATAGGACGGGAGTTTTGGCATGCTTAGATTCAGGCTAGAAGAGTAAAAAACTATTCAAACGTAAATTTGAATGAGCCGGCGGAAATATATCTTAAAACTCTTTACGCAAGCCTCCCACAAACCACCCATATGGGGTGCACCTGGCGGAATAAAATGCCATGATAAAACCTGGTAACTTAAAGTGTACCATTAAGCTTGTACCATTATCTGAGTACATGTGAAGTGGACAGCCACGCCTGGAAACAAAGTGATTGAAAGCTGCTAAAAAGCTTTGAGTGGAAAGATCTGAAGTCGCTTCAAGGTGTATTGCTTTTGTTGCAAAGCAAACAAAAACACTTACATATCCTTTGGTAACTAAACAAGCTCTACCGGCATAGTTCTTTATGTCGAATGGTCATGCAAAATCAATACCAGTATGCATAAAAGGACGAGTGATAGTAGTTCATTCTGGTGGAAGAGCACCCATGATTTGCGTCTGAACTCTTTTCTTATGAATAACGCACGTTTTGCATTTATTAGTTGTAGTCTTATACGATTTTTGACCTTTCGAATCCAGAATAGAAATTAAATCGAGCGTAAAACCAATTGATTACCACCATGCAGAGTAATGGTAATGATGCGTAAATTCCACAGACCCTTAGAATACCTGCATCATCGAGATATGGATTAAGGTTAAGAATACTGCTTGATGAAGCAATTAGCTGCTTCTTAACTAAATTTTGATACTCCTGCGGGTATTTTGCCTGTTGGCATATGATAATTAAACGATTTCTTATATTTAAGATTTCAGAACTTGAAATCGATGTGGATTCCTTGGAATAATTTTCTCTATATTTTGGGTGTGTCTTGTGGAATAAACGAAAAATGTATGCAATGACTCTGCTTGCCTTCGAAAATGAAGAAAATCGTTCTAGAATGTCGACATAATTTTGAAAATAGACAAAGAAAGATTTCGTTTTAGTAACTTTCTCTTCAAGAGTTGTATTAATATCGCATTCTTCAACCATACTTGGCCATTGAGACGGTTTCGACTTAAGTAGTTGTGGACCATGCCACCATAAATCGGCATTTACCGGATATTAAGTTAGGACGCCTCGGCTGGTTAAATCAGCTGGATTAGTTGCAGAGTTAACATGAAGCCAATTAGATTGATCAGCGCTTTGAACTATTTTGGACACACTATTTGCAACAAATGTTGTCCAATGATACGGTTGTTTGGAAAGCCATGCCAAAACGATAGTTAAATCAGTCCAGAAAAACTTTTTTGGTTGGTTTTTATTTTATTTCATTTCAGTTCATTTCATTTCATTTCATTTCATTTCATTTCATTTCATTTCATTTCATTTCATTTCATTTCATTTCATTTCATTTCATTTCATTTCATTTCATTTCATTTCATTTCATTTCATTTCATTTCATTTCATTTCATTTTATTTTATTTTATTTTATTTTAATTTATTTTATTTTATTTTATTTTATTTTATTTTATTTTATTTTATTTTATTTTATTTTATTTTATTTTATTTTGTTCTGTTTTATTTTATCTAATTTTATTTTATTTTTTATTTATTTAATTTCAACATTCTAAAAAGCTTAAAAGTCTATACAAATGTGTTAGATATTATGTTATATGGCGGAAAAATTAATTTTTGATTAAAATAAAAAAATATAGATTAGTTAATATATACATAAAAGTTTCATTTCAATTATGGCTTAAATCACGTTCAATGTATTCATTCATATATATTCAATAGTATTCATTCTTAAGCTAAATTCCTAACTAAATGGTAACTACAGCGGTCACCAGGGCCGGATTAACCATGTCGAGGCCGCTAGGCAATGATATTTTCGGGGCTTCTTTGCACTTTTAACGCATAAAATAAATTTTTTCTACCACAATTCAATTATATTCAAAATTAGGCTATTAATACGCGTACTGTGTAAGGGATATATTAACTTTGTAACTCCGTTTGAAACGCCAATCATCTCCTCAATCGATTTCGCCATGTCGACACGATTACTTAGCCGGAATTTCAAAGCTATCGTATTGAAATTTGGTATATGTATGCAAAAAAACCCAGCTCAAGTTCGAGATTGAGCAAAATCGGATGAAAACCACGCCGCGCTTCCATACAAAGTAATTTTATCAAAAAAATTAAACTCTAAAAATTTCACTGCAATTTATGCAGCTACTTAAATTTCGTAGTAGCTCCAATATAACGTGAGTTGATCAAATTGTTAGAATCTCGGAAATACCACAATTACTAATGAAATTTTTTACTTGAAATTTTGCACATAAGCATACTACTATGTTCAGTTTCATGTGAAATTCCACTCAAATCTCTATACAAAATATTGCAACTGCGAAACAAGCGTAGAAATGTTCACAACATTTTCGTCAGATTAGTACTCTGTTCCGCTGCGTGAAATTATCGCAACATGTTTCTGAGCAACATTTTTTACGACAATTTAATTGTACTGGCTATTTATTTTGAAGTGAAAAGAGAGAGATCTTATGAAATTTCCCAATTCACTCTTTGAAAATGGAACTTCTCGCAACAAAATGTATGTTAGAATTTTCACTCAACAAATAAATTAATGTTGTCAGCGAAATTTCACGCAAACAAACATATTACTATGCTTAAGCTTTAGTCTCAAATATTCACCATATAATTTAGATATGTTAAAATAGAATAAAACCACGCCTACCTCCCATACAAAGTAAATACATATTCTACAGTAAATACACTCAGGGAAAAATACTCTTACCTGATCCAGATTATTTTTACCTGACGAATTTGGTTAGGAGAGTCAACCACATCGTATTAACCTGATCCACGTTATTTTCACCTGACGGATCTGGTTTACACAAATACAAGTAGAAAAAAAGGGAAAAACATGGTAGGCTTATAGCGAAAAAACAACCTTCCAGCTGTCAAGTTCTGCCCTGCTGATGCAGAATTTATAACAAAAGGTACCTCGGGATAAGGTAGGTGAAATGAATAAAAATTGAAATAAGTGTTCAATTTTACCTTCTGTGGTCATTTGGAGACCCCGCTGGTGTCCAACCTGACACCTGGTTTAACCTGAAATTTAGTAAAAATTATTTAAAATAACCATATTTTTTTCTGGGTGTACGTATATGAACGAAGACAGTTTTTAATTATTTTTAATTTCGAAAACTATATAATTCTATAATTCTTCAGACTTCTATAATTCTTCAATGCTATCAATTCATTCGGAAAAGTTTATTGTGCCATATTATCAAGAATCAATTTATACAATTCCTTGGAAGTTACAATTGTATCTCTCCCGCATCCATTAATTGCAAGAAGAAGTACTTGAACTGCACCATCTCGTCTATAAACTCGAGACTCAATGTCCGCGGAATAATTTTCACTAAACTTTGTACAAGCCCCTTTAATTTCATCTTGGGACTTTGTCAAGAAATCGGTTAGAAATCCAAATAGAGAATTAATTCCCTGAAAAGTTTCTAATCTAGTAGTACAGGAAAATAATTCTATTTTCCTTTGAGCACAACTGTTTACACACAACTGTTAAAAATCTATGCAGGGCTGCCACATCTAAAGTGTGTAGGTAAATCTGAAATTTCTGTCAGTTTAGTGTAAAACGAGTAAGCCATATTGTTGTTGATTTATTTTTCGTCTATAAAACACACTGCTGTTTTTTGAGAATTTATAATCCAGCTAATTACCACAACACCTCTGGAGTATATTCATACGTAGTACCAGCAATTTTTCCATTCACAATTTAGAGTTTTTGAAACGCTTTGTGTTAAAAAAGCTGCTCTTTTCCGTAGTAGGCCATACCGTAGTAGGCATTAAAAGAGCAGCGAAAAAATCGAAAATATTTATAAAATAATTTTAAATATGACAACGTATTATATATCAAAAATCCAGGTAATAATATTGTCATTGAGGACACAAATCTTAAAATTAAATTTTCACTCGCTGGAACAATTTTAATTTTTTTTTCTCAGTGCGCGGGGCCCTTCGCGGATGCGGGGCTCATATGGATAATCGGGCCCTGGCGGGCACCAAATGCAGGTTTAGGGATATTAAATTGAGGAATAAGCGAATCAAACATTTCGGCAAGTAAAACTGCCCCGCATAGCTCAAGTCTTGGTAAAGAGATGGTTTTTACTGGCGCGACCCTAGTTTTTTTGATAGCTGTTATGTGTCAAATGGTTTGTCCATATGACTTTTGTGTTCAGTATTCAATACGACTCAATCATGAATAGACTAACTCCTGAACAACGTTTATTAATTGTGGAAACTTACTACCAAAATCAGTCATCAGTTAGAGAATGTTATAGAGTTCTTCAACATAATTTTGGTCGTTATGAGCGTCCAAACCAGCAAACTAATTTTACACTATTGGACATTCATCATTCAACTAGAGTGCATAGAGCCCGTAATTTTGAGAATATTGCTGCAGTAGCAGGGAGTGTTCGTGAAAACCGTGAACAATCGATTCGTTGCCGATCTCGAATTTTGTCGAAATTTTAAAATTGGACCCACAGAATGGACCATTTAAGAGCTAGTCGTGGGCAACATTTGAACGAAATAATTTTTAAACATTGAGTTGTAGGAACCAAACTATCAGTATAAATAAAGATTTGCATCAATACATTGATTTTTATGTCTTTTATTCAGAAAACAAAGTAGGAAGCGTTTATTGGATCACCCTTTATATAGTAGCAGCATATGCTTTTTCTGATGCATCGCAAATTGCATGGAATTGAACATCATGTTCAGGAGAGTAATCACTCCAGCGGGGAATTTTAATATTTTCGTTGTGATGAAAATTCACTGAGAATGACTGCCATGTTTGGAGACACTCAGTAGGAATATTTTCGTCCCAGTCAATGTTTGCTATCCAGATTTTTTGCATAAGAATTTTAGCTAGAACTATTCAGGAGGCTAACCAGCCGGCTGGGTCGAAAAGTTTAGAAATATTCGATAGGATTTATCTCTTTGTAAAGTTAGTCTTCTGCTACAGTGGACCAGCAAAGAAATAGCAAAATGTGCATTCCACCTTACGTCTAGTTTTTTGCACTACTACTATCTTCGAATTGAAGGAAGTCTTCATTGTGAAAATGGGATTTTGGAAGGTTAAATAAAAATTTTTCTGAATTTGAGGCCCATTTTGATGACGGCAATGAGCTCATTTCTTGCATGGATTACTGTTGTAATGTTGTGAGCTCCAGCTAAAGTATCATCCACGTATATTGAATTTCGAAGGATGTTGTTAGCTAAAGGATAGGATTTTTCGACATAATCAGCTAATTGCAGCATAGTTCGAATTGCCAAGTAGGAGGCACAGTTGACTCCAAAGGTAACTGTTTTCAGTTCGAAGTCTTGGATTTCATTTAAAGGAGACGTTCGAAATAAAATTCGTTAAAATGGGGTGTGGTTTGGATCCACTAGAATTTGGCGATACATTTGTTTAATATAGCTATTGAATACATATTTATATAAGCGCCATTTTCACAGAAAAACTGTTAAACTGCATTGGACCACAGGCCCTGCGTAGAGAATGTCATTAAGACTTGAACCATTTGAGGTTAGGCTAGATGCGTTAAATACAACCCTGGCTTTTGTCGTTGTACTTTTCGGTTTTATGACAGCGTGATGCGGCATGCAATAATGGGTTTTAAAATATGTGAATTTATTGGGCGATACAACTTGCATATGTCCTAATTGATTATATTAATTTACGACCTAGTCATACTCCATCTTTAGATCTAAGTTCTTTCTTGCGAGCGCCTTATTTCTTAAGAATTTCCAAAAAGGCCTCTTTTAACAGAAGAGTAACAACGTATCTGCCTTCTTTATTGTGAATCGTAGCTTTAACGCAATCTTCTTCGCAAAATCGATCGCTTTAAGTCATGAATTGTTTTTGTGGAAGATCCTGCATCTCCCAAAAACGTGATCCAAAGGAACCTTATTAAAATATGACAAGCATGTAGAAAACGAAGCAATAGAATAATAGTACCCGTTAGTATACACCCAAATATTGTCTCTTGAGCGACGAGAGAGCCGCAAATGTTGCGTTTTACACCATCCAGTAGAAAAAGATCGCCGCCAATTAAAATATCAACCTGGGAGCTTTTGTGGAACTTTTCGTCCGCATATTGCAGATTTGGAAGACGTGACAATATTGACGGATCTAAAAAACAGTATGGAAGATTTCCTGTCAGATGTGACATCACAAACGCAGACGCTCCAAAGGAATCCAATTTGGAACCTAATATGAACGAGCATTCTTGTTGAATTTTCGCCAAAATTGCGTTATTTAGTCCAGAAATCTGAGCAGATATAGGACGATATGGAAGCTTTAGTATTTCAAAAAGTTTTTCTGAAATGAATGTTCCTTCTGAGCCTGAGTTTATTAAGGCTCGTGATGAATAATTAACGACTGCTTAGAAAGGAGTCTAGCTCAGACTATTTTGTAATGTCGGTCTTATTTTTCAGGGATTGTTTCCAAAGATCAAGAGTACAATTTGGCAATCTGGTGGAACATAGAAAAACAAATATGGAGTCCCAGCTTTCAATGTTGACATTGTACAATTGAAGAGCCAAAATGCATACATTAACTTCACGTTGAAGTTTTTTTGATGGTGCTCCCATATTTACTGGAAATAGATTGCAAATTAAAAAGAATTCGGAGTTGCTTAGATTCGTTTATTCTCGAAGAGATCTTGTAAATTTTTCCAAGTCAAAGAAAAGTCATCCTTTGACAATAGACTTTTCTAACTATGTCACGGGCTTCATCTCGCGTTTTGGAGTTTAGATGAAATAGTTTTTCTACCGGACTTAATCTTGAATTGTTCACGTATATGGCAGTGAACATTAGGGCGTGTCGGACTACAATTTTGTTTTTCGAATTTCACGAACTCCGAAAAACAGCTGTTCAGCTGTCAAAACAAAATTAAGTAACGAGTGAATTTGTTTAAGTGCAACTTATTTATAATAAAAATGAAAAATATAAAGAAAAAGACAGTTTACATGTAATAATGCAATAAATTTATTTTTAGAACATCCGTAAAACATTGTGCTGGCAATATGGAGCTCTTGGTGAGTGTTCCTTTCACCGCAGCTCAGCGTTGCAGCCGTCAGCACGCATCCCACTAGCTCTTTTTGTTGGTGTTGATGTTTTTTGCATATATTATCGGCCTTTGTAGTCTAGTGGAGAGTGCACTAGACTATCAACCCAGAAGTTCCTGGTTCGAATCCGGGCTCGGAAATGGTTCTTTTCACTTTCTTTGTTCTTCATATATTGTCGGCCTTTGTAGTCTAGTGGAGAGTGCACTAGACTATCAACCCAGAGGTTCCTGATTCGAATCCGGGCTCGGAAATGGTTCTTTTCACTTTATTTGTTCTTTCCTACCTACATTTAAGAATTATGGAAAAAACTAAAAATCCACAACTAAATTGTCGAAAATGTGAAATTAACGGACAGGAGGAACTGAGGGCTGGAAATGCTTGCCGAGGTTAAGGCATAACACTAGCCTGGGTAAAAGCAATTCAAATTGTCTTTCACGGTTGTTTCGCCTAATAAATAATTCACTTATGGTTCCATCAATTCCTCTAAATAAATCTATCCCTTTCCTTTCAGCTCAAAGACCAAACCTTGTTTGTATAAGGCGCATGCCTTGGTTCTTTGATCTTTTTTTAAAAAATAAAAATTAAAAAAATTAAATTATGGTGTTTACATTGCTCCTGAGTCATCTGGACCCACACCAAGAAATTTTAACCTTTTGCTGCTTCTTTGGCCCGGCGATTATGTTTCTACCTTAGCTAGATACGCTGCTAATAAGTTTTTGTATTTTGTTAACGAAATGGACTTGATTGCGTTGTTTTTCGATTTGGAAGGCTATTGTGTTAAAAATATTTGCGGTTATATTTTGCAAATACCAAGATGCAAGGCTGTTTGCTCGATATTGGGCATACCTCTTATATAAAATTAAAACCTTTTCGACGTTTTATTTAGGTGTTAAAAAAGGTTAATTACCTAATTTTAAATATGATTGGTATGTGTAAAAACGGAATCAAGAACAGCTTTAAACGATTAACCGCGGTTCTCAAAAGTACCAAATCAAATTTCAACTTTGTATCTTTCAACGTAGTCGAGATATAAGGTTGGTATAAAAATACCCAACCGTCGTTAATGTGTTCTAAATGGGCACAAACTCCTTCTGCAACGACAGCACAGTTTTATATCAAGAATTTTCTATCAATAGCAGGTATAGTTGGTTAATTGTGTAAGAGAGCTTTTACATTTTTTTATGATATAAAATTTTTTACATGTGATAACACAAATTTTTCGATTTTTATACATAATCACTTTTGACTTGGAAAATATAGTAGTTAACGTAAAAATTTCTTGACACACTCCAAAAACAATTTATAGCTCTATGTTTTCTTAAAGCAACAAACAAAAAATAAAACATTTAGCTGTTACCAATCCTGAGATATGATCAATTCTGCAAAAGAATTTTCATGGGTAAGAGAATACCCAACCGCGGTAAATGGGTTAAGGATACAACTCGAATAATGTCTGAAAATTTTTTTTTGCTACTGAACACCGAAAACTTCTATGATAAAAATAAAATTTTATTTAAATTTATAAAAAAATTATTTTTGAATAAAAAAACTGCGACATGTACGAATATTTTTAACACCAGATTCGAGTTTAGCGACCTCAAATTACCCTGAAATCATGTATCGCATTTCTTTTTTTGAGAATATGTCTCCATATCCGCACCAATTTTATTGTGGATGAAAAGTGAAAAAATTTGTATGAAGTGCGGATGGACTGCGTTTTCAACAATAGCCTTTTTTCACTCCGAATATGCAAACTTTGCTACCGATTCACTCCGAAGCTACTCGCCGGATTCTACAATCGATAAGCCAACGAAAACAAGTAATTCTCTCGCCGAAACTGATCCGCCGGATTCCACAATCAGCATGATAGACTTAAACTAAAAATATTTTGGGAAACACGATGCCACTCTTGGTTTTTACCCACAGTGTCCTGTGTGAAGGATATTCGAATCTAAGGGTACACTCGAGATAGCACAGAACTTTTAATTGTTATCTGATTGTCTAAATTTTGGTGATATTGATTACAGTGCTTTTCTTAAATTTGGCGAATTAATAATTTGTATTTTTTTGCATATCCATTTTCTTGTTTTGAAGAAATGTATACTTGAATGCAATTTTTTAACTTTTTCAAAAAAATGAATATAAGGTTTTATATCGCGGGCACCAGAAGTGGTACCGAAGATAATTTTCTCAATTCGGATTCTGCAAATAGTTTTGAACGCAACCCTGTATAAAAATAATATATATTTTAAAACAGCAGGATAAGATCACGATTTTTTCCCCTATTTTAAAATTTAAAAAAGTTACGTCAAGCATGAAATGTAACAATTGTGCTCAAATCTCCTTTAAGGTTATTATTTCATTAAAACACTTCTTAAGAACAATTATTAAGTCAATTGAGACCAATCGAATGGCAAACTCAGAAACTCAAAATTTTAGTATAACATTTTTGTGAATGCTGAGTTGAGGTGTTTTAATGAAATAATAAAATTCATAAAGAAGGAAAGTTTTTTTAAAAAATCGAAATAGGAAAAAAAATCGTGACCTTAACTTGGTGTTGTTAATTGATACTGGACAGGGTGTTTGTCAGAAATATTTGAAGAATATAAATTAAGGCAATTAACTTCGGTACCACTTTTAGTGCCCGAAATATAAAACTTTACATTCATTTTTTTGAAAAAGTTAAAAAATTGCAATTAAGAATACATTTCTCAAAAACAAGAAAGTGCATATGCAAAAAAATATGCAAAGTATTAATTCGCGAAATTTAAAGAAAATGCCAACAATATAATCAAAATCGCCAAAATTTAGACAGTCAGATAGCAATCAAGAGTTCTGTGCTACCTCGAGTGTACTTTTAGATTAGAATATCCTTCACACAGAACCTTTTAGGTAAAAATCGAGAGTGGCATCGTGTTTGCTAAGACATTGTTAGTTAAAGTCAGTTACTTAAAAGTTACTTTTGCTTTAAGACATCTGTAGTTTTTCTAAAAAAATCAAAGCATTTTGAGATCGTGATTTTTTACTGTTTTTCTTAAAAAACAACTTTGTCCTTGCAGGAGAGGAAGACATCCTTATTTATTTCTAAAATTATTTTTTTGACCACCCAAAGCAACTTTTGAGACCTCTTAGAATACGATCTACATTTTTCGATACGCCTAAGTGAACATGTCCCGAAAAGACGGCCATGAAAGATAGTCCCCGTTAAAAATTTCAGTATCGCATGGCGGCAGATGAAAGTGATGTTCGAAGTTGAAATAACGTCGGTTCTTGAAGTAGACTGCGGAGAGACCAGCTCAACGTTGGAATTCTTATGAAGTTCTTCGGTGGTAGCTGTAATTTGTGCATCGCATCGGACGTATATTTGATATGATGTACGATATCGAGTCTTTATTGTTTCTAGCTCTACCTCGGGATCTATGTCGTCATCTTGTGCCTTAGCTAATTCACCCAGGCAAGTCTCGTGAACAGCTTTAATCCGGACCCAAAGTGATTTTATTTTTTCCCTATGAACATCTTACGCGTGAGTTGAGCTTGCTGATTCTGGGGTTTCACTAAACTCAGCCTTGAACTTAACTAAACTATTAGTCAAACGGATGATGGAACTCAACGATGCCATTTCTACAAGAAGACTATCGGCTATTTAACTAAGCAAAAACGGTTTTTCTAAACTGAAATATCGGTTACCTCTTCATACAAAGTTTCGGTTATGCTAGGAAGAGTCTCGGGAAGAAATTACTAAAGTAGTGTATACGTGTAATCTGGCATCCCTTTGTGGTATTAGAAGTGGTTTGAGTGTAAAATTGTATGTTGTGTGTCAGGGAGTGTATTAGTGTATTAGAGGCGCACACGCCTTTTTAATCAGCCGCGAGGCTTTTGGTCATGCAAACTTAAAAAGGCTTGTTTTATTAAACCGCAAAGGCTAATTTCAAATCAAGCCGCAAAGGCTATGTTAATTTTTCCTAAGCCTCAAAGGCTAATTTTGATTCAAGCCACCAAGGCTAAATTTTTAAATAAAAGGGATTTGATTTCGGCTCTTCGCCTGTTCATTCAAAATCTGCCCTTTATTTTAAAATGTCAACGGTTTATATATGATTTTTACAAGTATTATTCTTAACACTATTTTCTCCATTATTTTCCATAACTCCTCCTTCAGTTTTGATTTTTCAAATTAATAACCAATCAAGTGTTTATTGTAAAAATGTTTCCAGATAGCAGTAACAAAAATTAGTGCTTGGAATTGCGGCCTTGACTTTTAAGTATCGTTGGCAATAGCGCAACCTAATGCTTGTTGTTGTTTTTATTGTTTTTTTACTGTGTGAGAAACATTATATGCGCTGTCGCGCTTATGCTTGTGCGGTACAAGTGTAAGGGGTGACAAGTGCATTGAATAAGAACTTGATATTTTAGCTATTGAAAATGTTTACTTTAAAATTGAATGGAAAATTTTGGGATTTTTACTATGCGCTAAGATATTGATTTTATTTTTATGTTGTTGGTTTAGCGATTATGGAAAATAACTAAGTAGGTTTAGTTGGCGGTAATAGTGACTATGAGTACACTACACCTTTCTCACACGTATCGATTTCCAATACCATCGAAATATAGCTGTCTCGCTCTCTCTCTAGTTAGGGTTAACCCATTGCTGCCTGCACATAGTTTCCGCCGGCCGATTTTGTCCAAATGCACATATGTTAGCAACGGATACCTAAAATAGGAATAAAATTCAATTTAGGTATTCCTTAATTGTTCGAACACCTATGATAATAATGGGGAAAAAATGTTACCCCCTTTAGGTAAATCATTCATAATACACAGGTGAAAACTCCGTTTGATACCAAAATTTCACGAACTGAAGTTCCATCCATTCTCTCTTACTTCACAAAATTTCAAACAAAAAGCTAAGAGCATTTGGTCTAGAACAGTGTCGGGCAGCTTTGCTCACTTGAGATTGTGTTTGTGCAGTAAAATACGTATTCATCTCACTTACAGACCGATCAAAGCTTCAGTGTTCAAGCGAACGTCAAGCAGATAAGATCTGCGCTGGCGTGTTCCTTGAATATATTATATTATATCTGTGTCGATAAGCAATAATAGCTTTAGTCGATTTAAGACTGAACTGAGTTATTGATATAATTGTGTTCCACGTATATAACATTATGAACACACAAAATCTAGAACTTCTAGCATGACCTTAGTCAAAGATATGACGCAAAAACAAAAGAACCTTTCATATAACTTATATGGCAGTTGAAAACTTTGAAGCAATATTTCTGGAAACTTTGAAATAAGACTTAAGCTGTTTTTGCTCATCGACACAGAAATAACGTAATATTACACTTTATAAAATTTTATGTATGCAAAATTTTTGGAAGAATGTATGAAAATTTTTTTTAATTTTAAGAAAATAATGGCATGGCGTGGCATCAAAGAGGAAAAATTAAAAAATTATGCATAACAAGGCATTACGATAATTTGCATGGCCAATATAAGGTAATTGTGGGATATGCGATGGAAAAATTAATTACAGTAGTAATTCGAACTAATGATTGCAGACCCCCATTCGGATTATCGAAACATTCGGATTATTGGATAGTTTTATTTTCCATAAGTTTATTAAAGAAAAACACAAATTTCAATGAAAAATCAAATGTGTATGTATTTTATTTTCTAACGATATATAAAAATAATAAAGTTAGAGTTAATTTTTGTTACGAGTTTAACAGTTCAGGTTATTTTATTCAATTAGTTAAAAATATAATATAAATCAATCAATTTTAATATAAATCAAAAATTAGTTCAAATCATGTATAAATAAATAAAAAAACTAGGTTTTAAAAAAAATCTTTTATGGTTGTTTGTTTTACACTATTTGTACATAACTCCAATGCTTCATTTCTTAAATCTGTCAGCTGTATAACTTTTTCATCCGCAAGATCTTTTTGTTGAGCCCATAGAATGCATTTGTTTAAATAAGTAAGTTCATTATCAATATTGTAGCTTTCTTCAATCCATTCATTCAAATTATCATTGGTCAAATTAATGTGCATAGTGTTTTGAACAATTTCCCTCATAAAATCCATAGTAATGCTTTCTTCTGGTGTTTCTATAGAATTTATATTTTGTCGAAAGATAGATAATGGTATATCATCTTCAGAGATGCAGTTTTCATCAAATATTTTTGACCAGCAAGTTTTAATAACTTCCTCTCGAAGGTTGCCCCAAGAATGCTTGAGTAAAATACATGCGTCTTTTAATGTAAATGACTTCAATGCCTTATCGTAATCTTCACCTCCTCCAATTATATGACATAGGAGTGACTTTTTATACGACATTTTGGTTATTTTAATGGCGTTTTGGTCCATGGGTTGAATTAAACTTGTGCAGTTAGGTGGTAAAAACAAGCATTTATAATTTTCATGAGAAAGCTCTGTTGGATGACACGGTGCGTTATCTAGTAGTATGAGCAGGGCCTTTTGTTCCAGATTGTTTTCAGATTGGTATGCTTTAACTTGCGGAACAAATGAATTGTAAAACCATTCCGAAAATAGAAATGAAGTCATCCAACCATTCTTAGATGAATAGTACTCCACCGGAGGAACATTCTTAAATGAACGCGGCTTCTTTGATTTTCCTACAACCGCAATACACAATTTATGATCTCCAGATTTATTTGCACAGCAGACAATAGTTACTCGTTCTTTTGACATTTTTCTTCCCGGAGCACATCGTTCTTTATCATGCACCAAAGTTTGACTCGGCAGTAATTTCCAAAAAAGTGCAGCCTCATCTGCATTATAAATTTGTGTGTCGCATAAGCCTTCTGAAGATTGTAATTCTTTTAATTGCAGTATGAATTGAGGTACTAAATGGGGTTGGCTTGAGAGTTTTTCTCCACAAATTTTTAAATAACGAATGTTAAATCTTGTCTTGAATTTTTGGTACCATCCATATGAAGCATTAAAAGTTTTGTCATTGCCATACATATCTTTAAACATCTTTTTGGCTTTTTCGCATAGAATTTCACGCGACAAAATGTTTTGCTTCTCCCGCTGCTTCAAAAACCAAGAGTAAAAGCCTTCTTCGAATTCGGGATACTCACCAGTTCTTAGAGTTTTGCGCAATTTTAAATTTTTAGCGCTAGAATTCGCAGGAAAACTATAAACAAAGCAACAAATTAAAAAACTTACATTTCAGTTATAAGTGTATCTCTTACAAACCTTTTTAACTCATTTCGTTTCTTTTTAATATCAGAGATAGTAGCACGTCCCACTCCGAATTGGTTGGCTAGGTCTTTACCGGATTTTCCTTGTTTCAGACCGTCTAACATTTTAATTTTGTCTAATAGAGACAGTGTTCTATGAGCACGCTTTTTATTATTCATTTTATGTATGTGTTGTCACTCGCAATAACTCATAAACAATGACAAAATATACATAATACACTCTCGCTCAGTTTGCGAAATTCTGACTGCTGAAATACGTTATATTCCCGTTACAACGTTGAATTCTAATGAAAACATGAGTAAATCATGCAATTCGGATTACAGAATTGCAATTAATTCGGACTACAGAATAGCCAGCGCTGTGAAAGTAAACCGTCGGATTACTGGATTTTCGGATTATCGAATTACTACTGTGTTTAAAAGTGGCATGTCCACAAATCAAATCATATAGTGATCAGTTCCAAATACGTATAATGAAAGCCTCTTACGCTGTCAGTTTAGCCTTTGCAAAACACAATAAGCAACATAAGCACAATTAAAAAAACATATTTCTTTTTTACTATTACATTTTTTTACATTTACATTTCCCCTTTTTACATTTCCGTCTGCTTTTTACATTCCGTCCACTACTTACTAATTTAATTTCGCAATTTAAACCCGAGCAATATCCCATAATGATAGTAAGAAAGCGCTTTAGCAGTACTTCATTGTTTTCAGTGTGAGCTTTAAAGCTCTTATTAATAGATACTCAAGATGAGAAAGTATAGGTGTGCAAAGCTGCCCGTCACTGGTCTAGAACGTCAAAAGAAAGAAAGAAAGAAAGCCTGTTTGAAAATCCGAGATAACGATGGGACGAAATTTCACAAATTTCAGGTAAATCATTATTTCTCACATAACAATTTCAAACAAAAAGCTACCAGCATTTAGTCTAGAGCGCCAAAAGAAAAAATACCTATGATGGGGTAAAATTTCACCCCATCCGGCTGGAATGGGTTAACATAAATATAGGTTACCAAATCTCACCAGATAAATCTAACCGAAAACTCGTTAGATATAACGTAAATATGTTTTATCTAACGTACGTATTTACTATACAATTTTTAAACTTATCTTTTACATTTAATTCTTTATATAAATGCAGCTCACACTGCTCGCTGCATTACGGGCGTGTCGAATTGTCTTCGGCCAGCTTGCGCTCCTTCTTTTCATTGTTGAGTTGCGATTCGAGTTATTGTTTTTGATGATGTTCCTCCGTTAGGTTACGTTCTGTTTGTTGTAGGTGCGCCATATCGTGTTGCCGCGTGCTTGTCAACTCCTGCAGGCTCTTATCCAGTTCATAGCATTCATTCAAACAGTTCATAGCTTGACCTGCAAACAGCTCTTCGTAGTCAAAAGCAGTTGCCATTTGACGTCAAAGTGAAAGAATTTCAAGAAGATTTCTTGTAGTGATTCGCTGCCATAGCTGCCCTGCTTGAATTTGTATCAAATTTAAAATATATTAAAGTGAGTTGATTAAAAAGAGGAAAATGTAGCTATTTCCGAAATAGACTGTCTAGTCAGCCAAGTGATTGACCCTATACAGAGTTGTTGTTGTTGCCTTCTTAAAAACTTGATCTAAAGCTCGCAATTTAATTCATGTAATAATGTAATAGATCATAAAACTAATTAACATATTAAAGAATATTAAAGTATATAAAAATTCAAACATTTACCATGTTTATCCTTGTAGTTTTGAGTTTGCGTCTGCTGCACCTGCTGGTAACAACCGCCATCCCAGTCTTTATCTTTACTATTTTTGCTACTTTCTGATGCACTTATTTGCTGATAGCAATTGTTGGAGGCAATTATTTTGCCACCTATTTGTCCATTAGCTGTTGCTGCAAAAGAAAGGCATTAAGGTTAATACAAAATATTGATATCTAAGGTCTTCACAGAAATTTTTATGCTAAAGCTTTCATCAGAAGCATGTAAAAAAAAAACATAAAAATCTACCTACAACCTGACAAAAACGTCGTCGCGGAAGCGGTGTGCGGCTCTGATGATGTTCATGCTGCTGTTGTTGCTGCTGCTGATTATTACTATGACGATGATGATGCTGATGATTTTGTGCTTACGGCGCTAAAACACGATAATATAAATTGTGCGACAAGATTTGCAACCTAGATTTTTTTATTACCAGCGAAACCAAGAATGGTACAATGCTTCTTGATAATGATACCTTCTCTTTCTTTCACATGTATTTGCTAAAATGTTCATGTTATTTCCTTGTTTAACAAATTTTGACACTGAATGAGTGCGAGAATGTAGTTGTAAACAGAAAAGTTTATGTACTTCTGTTGTAGTTTCGGTTACCCATTTCTTGTAGGGTTGTAGATGTAGAAAACGAGCAACCAATGATGATGAAACGTAAAATTTAATTCAACAAATTTGTAATTTAAGGATAAAGTATTCAAAACAGTTTTGATTTAATATGAATAGAACGATCGATATAACTATCAGAATTTTTATGACGATTGCTTTTGGAAGTATATACAAACCGATTGTAAAATGGCTCTGCAGAATTTGTTTGGCTCCGAACAGAAATATTTCAGAATAATTGAACTAATTGAAAAGGAAGGCACTCGAAAAAAGTATTAAAATATGTACTTTCGTTTTTGAATTAACGTTACAAACGACTACCAAAAACTCTGTAAAAAATGGTTCTAAACCAGAACAGAAATGTAGCAGTTGTTAATCGTTTTTAATGGAAATAGTTAAATTTAAATTTCGATATGAAATATAATTATCGATATTAGTGAAAGAATTGATTCGTCCAACGTCCTTTTAAAAATGGTTCTAAATGAGAACAGAAATGTGGCACTATCGAAACGTTACTAATTGAATTAAAAAATATTACCGATAAAAGTATCGAAATTTGAACGATAGTTATGGAATTAACGAAATAGTCGTAACAACGTAAGAAAAAATGGTTCTACAGAACAGAAATGTAGCGTTGGCAAATCGTTTTGAATTTGAAATCGTAAAATTTTACTATCGATATTATAAATAATAACCGATATTATTGAATGAATGTAAAAATGGTTTTTAACGAGAACAGAAATTTGGTGTTGGAAAATCATTTTGAATTGAAATCGTAAAATTTTACTATCGATATTATAAATAATAATCGATATTATTGAATGAATTTACTGCCAAACGTCCTAATAAAAAAGATTCTAAACGAGAACAGAAATGTGTATTGGCAAATCATTTCGAATTGAATGAAAAAATGTTATCGATAAAAACATAGAAATTTGAAATAGTGGAAAACAGGAAGTAGTTTATTATATTATTATTTAGCACTTAAAGTTAAGAAAAAATTGCATTTATTCCAAAAGAAATCAACGCACTACATAAGACACATAAATGTTTCACAGAATAAAATAGTTGTTAGATTAAAAATTTATGTATAACAGTTGTTAGATTAAAAATTTATGTATAACTCAGAGTATATAATGTTGTATCTTATTGTTGCTTTTGTTAAAGTTGTTGTTGTTTTTGTTGAACCCTTACGGCAGCCATTTTTTTGTTTATTTGAAAATAATGTATTTTTGATATTACCTTTGATTAGTTGTTGTTGTTTTTGTTGAACCCTTACGGCAGCCATTTTTTTGTTTATTTGAAAATAATGTATTTTTGATATTACCTTTGATTAATAATTTTTTATTTTGAATTTAAGTTTATGTTTGATCATATAAGGTAAAAAATCAAATATTGTGTTTGTTTGTAATGCCTCTGGTCTTCTTGTAGTGTTCTTTTTTTAACATGCAACTAACTAATAAAGACAACGACACTAACAACATCATTATTTAAGATTATCCCCGCAACAAGTTTCTTCTTATCGCAATTAAGAGCACGTTGTTAAGCACTGTGTTCAGTTTCATGTGAAATTCCACTCAACTTCCCATACGTAAAATGACAGCTGCAAAACAAGCGTGGAAATTTTCACAACACTTTCATCAGAGCAGTACTCTGTACTTCTGCGTGAAATTATCGCAACATGTTTCTGAGCAACATTTTTTCACGACAATTTAATTGTACTGTTTATTTATTTTGAAGTGAAAAGAGAGAGATCATATGAATTTTCCCAACTCACTCTCTGAGAAACTATAGCAACGGAATTTCTCGCAACAAACTTTAAGTCAGAAATTTCACGCAACTAAAAAATGAATGTTGTAGGCGAAATTTCACGCAAGCAAAATTAGTACTATGCTTTAAGCATAAACTTATGTATAAATATTAAAACAAAGAAAACATGTTGCTAACAGAGAGCATATGGAAATAAATGTATACAAAGTTATGGTTCTCTTCTTACAGAGATCCAAAAAAAAAAAAAAAATAAAACACTGCAAGTTCCTTGTCTCGACATCAACTGGCGATATCATTTTATTTAGGTTCTTTTATAACTTACAATAAGTTTACTTAGCTTATTTCAACACTGCAAACAAGAGCGAACTGTAATCTATAATAATCTATAATAATCTATTTTATTTCTAAATATATGTATGTATTTTAAATTCTTACGTTATTTATTTTCAGTCAAACTGTATTTCAAAGTTATCGGAATCTCTAGATGCTATAAAAACAGAATGCATGAACCAAGAATCTCTTGAGAGAGATCTTAAGGATAATCGTGAACTAAAACTGCTGCAAAAAAAAAAATTAGACCTTGAGGAACAACATGAAAAATTGTCAAAACAACTGGGAGACTTGCACTTTCGTAGCGTATCTAAAGAAAAAGACGAACTAATACAGAAACGCGATGAGGCAACCGTGCGGAAAGGCGAGTTACTTGGACAAATTGGTGAAATTAATAATCAAATAAAAAAATTAAATCAGGAAATTAATGAGCCTAAGTATAAGGATTCTGTAAAGAACTATCGGCGTTTGCTGTACGAAGTGAATATAATTAAAGAAATGATTTCTGATATGGGACAATATCGTATAACATTGGAACGTTCGTTGATGCAGTTCCATTCAGAAAAGATGGAAAAAATCAATAGACTCATACGCGAGTATTGGCGTCAAATATATCGCGGCAATGATATTGATTATATTCAAATTCAAACTCCAGATGAGGGTAAAACGGAGACGTCTGCTGATCGAAAGCGCAATTACAACTATCGCGTCATACAGTCAAAAAACAATTCCGAAATTGAAATGCGTGGACGATGCAGCGCAGGTCAAAGGGTATTGGCTTCTCTGATTATTCGTATGGCTTTAGCGGAGACCTTCAGCAGCAATTGTGGAGTTTTAGCTTTGGATGAGCCTACAACTAATTTGGATCGCGTCAATATTTTATCCTTATGTGAAGCACTTAATCGTATTGTAGAAGAGCGACAGTCACAGTCAAATTTTATGTTAATAATTATTACTCACGATGAAGAATTTATATCAACATTGGGAAAAATAAATAGCTTCCATCGTGTATTTAGAAATGATGATGGTAAATCGGTTATTCGAAAAGTAAAAGTGTAGATGAAAACCGATCTTAGAAATGCAAATATAATTTTCAAATATAATTCTTTTTAAAGTGATTATTCATTCATTCCACTTAAGTAAAATTATGAAAATACTCCATATAATAAAAAAAAAAATAATTAATTTACTTTTATTCATTTATGCGTGGTAGAAGTTATAAGCATTTAGTGTGATTTTAAGTGTCAGAAAATTTTAATTGTTTTTCAAAACGTATTAACCCTAATATCCCTATGTAGTTTTTTCAATTTAAAAAACTTATTACCTTCAAATCATGGATTATTTTAGAAAAAAAAGATTGGACATTTTTATGGGATTATTCAATATTTATTTAACTTTCCATTTTTTACATGTTCAAAATATTTTGTTATCAGTACTCTTATGATCTGAATGAATATCATCTTTTTTACCCGACTACGGCGAAACAAAAGGAGAGGTATATGTGTTTGACCAGCATGTATGTATGCTCATCTGTTTCACTCTCACTTCTAAACTACTTATCATAATTTGACAAATGAGGTATTGTTGGAAGCGTTTTGATAGTTTTCTGGTTAATGGCTATGCGATGAAGAAAAGTTATCTGATGTCACATAAAGTTTAATATAGCACCCTCTAGAGGAAAAAAAGTCAACTAAACTCACAACTTCTAAACCACCTTAACTTCTAAACTACTAATCATAATTTGACAAATCGGTATCGTTAGAAGCGTTTTCACCGTGCTTTGGTTATAGGTAATGTGACGTCACATAAAATTGAATACAACGCCCTCTAGAGGACAGAAAGTAAAATAAGCCCTAACTTATAAACTACTTATCGTGATTTGACAAATGAGATATCGTTGGAAGCGTTTTGATCGTCCGCTAGTTATGACGTCACATTTAGTATAATATGGCGCCCTCTAGAGTACAGAAAATAAACTAAACCCCTACTTTCTAAACTTTTCAAAAATTTAACAAATGAGGTATCGTTAGAAACGTTTTGATCGTCCGCTGGTTATATGTTATGTAACGTCACATACAATTAAATATAGCGCCCTCTAGAGGACATAAAGTAAACCAAACCTCTTACTTCTAACCTATTTATCATATTTTGACAAATGAGGTATCGTTGGAAGCGTTTTCCTCGTCTGGTGGTTAAGGCTATGTGACGTAAAATTGAATTTTATATGATGCCCTCTAGAGTACAGAAAGTGAACTAAGCCACTAACTTCTAAAATATTTATCATATTTTGACAAATGAGGTATCGTTGGAAGCGTTTTTTACGTCCGCTGGTGAAAGGCTATGTGATGTCACATTTAAAAGAATAAAGCGTCCTCTAAAGGACAGAAAATTAACTTAACCCCTATCTTCTAAACAACTTATCATAATTTGATAAATCAGGTATCGTTGGAAGCGTTTTCTTTTAGTACGCTTGTAATAGGCTTTGTGACGTCACATTTTATTGAATCTTCTATAGGACATGAAGTCATGGTCTTAAAAAATGTAAAGTGCCATAATAAAATTCTTTGTTTATAAATTGATCATCAAATAATTAATTAGTAGTTAATACTTTCGATTATATAAAAATTGTATCCCCAAAATAATTTAAATAAAAAATAAGTTAAAAAAACTAAATCCCGACTACTAAAAAGCGCTCCCTAAAAAGTATGAAACAAGAAAATATTCACACCTAAAATTGTTATGTGCAAACTATTAAATTTTGCTGTCTACTAAATAAACAACTTACACATAATAGATTGTATTGCATATAATACTAATTTATAGTGATGTTTCAAAGATATCCGTGGTCGTATGCCACCAACACTAACAACACAATACATTCTAACAGTAGTAAGCGATCAAAAGCTTTTGGGCAAAGAGCATTATACAGCTAGAGGCGACATATGACAATATATATGAGGTGGCATACTACCAAGATTTATATATTCAAGATTCCTCCTTGCGCATGTCCGCTCTCTTTGTGAGCACGTGCATGTGACGTCAGAAGTGAAAGAGAAAAGAGAGTCAAACTGACTGAAAAAAACGTAGTAAAAAATTTTTAATGGGTATTCGATATAAAAATCTCCTCATTTTCTTATAAAATCTTGGTTTTGTAAAAGAAATAATTTTAAATCAAAAAACAACGCTTGTACAGAAAAAATATTAATATTTTTCATTACTATCTTTGATAAAAATTTTATATCTTATTGGGGTGTTGACTTCCGTGTTGACCCCTACACAAAAAATAAAAATGTTGCTCGATTTATTTTGAGAGCAGTTTGACTGTTTCTTTGTGTGTATTTCGTTTTTTTCCCAATCAGCCAATCAGATTCATTTGCTTAGTTTCGTTTGTTGTTTATGTGATATTTTTGTTTGGATGTATTTTCACTTATGACGTAGACCTGCGCAGTAGATTGCCATTTCTGCGCACTTAAGGCGTGATCTTCTTTATATTGTTCTTGGCATACTACCATAAATTTCATATAATTTAGTTTTTTCACTTATTTTCGGCATTTTTCATAATTAAACGACAGCGACAAAGGTTTCAATAAATTAACAGTTCGCGCGTGTAGTTTGACAAATATATCGGAAAAAACATTGAAAAGCAATCGCTCACTTCAACTTCGTCGTAAATTTGCAATTTCGGAAATACCCTAAGTATTTTTAAAATACTGTTGGTCTAATTTTCCTTTATTTCAATATACTGTTTTTTAAAAATGTTGCTTTCAAAAAGTCTGCTCTCTATTTACACCATTTAAACAGTATTTGAGATCAAAATGGTGTTTTTTAAGATTAAATTATTTGCCATTGTACGGAAAGTTGTTATTTTAAGCTTATTTACCTTAGTTGATCTTAGTCCATATTTTGCAGAATTTTGGCGTACAAAATTTTTAACACAGTTTTCTGTTAATGCAGAATTCCGTAGACAGAATTTCATACATACAGACAACTGCACCGAACTTCAATAAATTCTTTAAATTAATGTTTAAAAATTGAAAAATTTGTATTAAAAATCGCACAGTTTTCCAGTCTGAAAACGCCATAATGTCCATGGACATTATGCCCGTTTGCGAAGTAGACATGTCCATGGACTTTATGTCCGTTCCGAACTATAGTATTATGTATATAATAAAAACTAGAACTAACTATAAAACAGTTTTCAGCTTACTTGAATAAGGGAGTGCAGCAAGATTTGAGTACATAAAACTAAATATTAAATTAAATTGGTCAATACTAAAATCGCTAACAAACAGTGATTACATGAAATAAAAACTTTCAATTTCAGTGGATCGGAATGGGATAATATCAACCAGATTTTACATTAACACTGATTAATTCCTGGTCCTAACAAAACTATAAATTCTGACCTTAACGATATTTTTAAATCCCCCAAACACACTTTTTACGTACGCACACGAGGCACTCTCAATGCGAGCATGCGCCATCAACAACAAAGCTCTGTGGTGTTTTGAGTTTTATGTTTAAAGAAAAGTAAGTAAAACTCGACAAATTACTTTTATTTTTTAGCGAAAAAATAAAACTCAACAAATAATTCTTATTTATGAGCATAAAATAAAAATTGAGATACCCAATTCTGAATGGTTTTTCCCGAGGAAACGGAAAAGTTAGTTTTCATCTTTAAGATAAAGTTCAAAAACATTTTGGAAACTTTTAATGCCAATTTGTTCATCAACCTTCAATATTCACAAGTGTAAACAAAAAAAAAAAAAAAAAGAAAAAAAAAAGATGATATCTCTATCTGCTGTCTTAAAAATTAAAGCTACCTTTTCCAATTTCCCGGGGAAAATCATTCAGAATTGGGTTGATAACTTTTATTTCTGAGCGAAAAAAAATAAAAATTGAACAATTGAGTGACCAATTCTATGATTTAGAGTTAACATTTTAGTTTAAAAACGGGCGTCCAGAGCGGCAGCTTTAAATAACGCATGCTGCAAATATTCAGGGTTGTTTCGAAATCCGTTTCGGAACTGCTTTGCTATCGGAATTGCAAAACGATTCCGGTGTTAAATGCTGTTGTGAAATCCGATCGGTTTTTACTCTTTTCGAACATAAACAAATTCATTGTTCGAATCAGCTGTTCAGTTAATTGTTTTCTGAAGTTTTGTGTTTTGATTGAACGAATTGAAACATTTTGCGTGTATTACATAAACTTAATTGTAAAAAGAAAGAAAAAGTGTATAAAATGAGTTCTGCTGTGTTGGCCTGTTTATTTCTGGAGGAGGAAAGCAATAAAAAAAGTAAAAATGGGCATTTTAATAAATAGCAATCTTCTAGAGCTTCCAGAGTGGGCGTAAGCAAAACACGGAGATATACTTGGACTTTTTGCAGATTTGTGACCTAATATCGTTTAAAGCAGGATTCATCCACTTTGGTGTTAGAAACTATTAAATCTCATTTGCCTTCGTCGTCAATTCCTTTTGTATTTAATATTTTTTTTGATAAAATGTAATATTTTTGTATTTATTATGCGAATATGTTAGCATATAAGAATAATTTCTTTAGCATGCCACAGTCAATGTTAAAAACATTTAAAGGAAATAACAACAAGCAATTTATAAAATTAATTTCTAAACATGAGAAATTGCTGATAAAAGGCATACTGAGGCAATTATTTTTAGCTTAACTGTATAAGTATTATAAGATAATTTTATAATGAAGCAAACAATACAATAAATAAATTAAGGAAAATTAACAATGCAAGGCCGAGAAAAAGAGTAATAGAATTATAATGAAGGTAATAGAAATCAAGGATAGATTATAGCTAAGAGTAATAATCGAAAATTAAACGCTTGAAGGTTCTTTGGTTGGAAACAACCTTAATGTAATTAGGCAAAGAATTCCACATCCTGATTGCACTGACGAAAAACAGCGTACTAGAATTTTTATAACAGTAACTTGGAATCAATAGGTTCATACTTCTGTTTGATCTACAGAACTGAAGTTTTTCATAAAGGTAATGTGGACAACGTGAGTATATAATCTTATGCAGAAATAAACAATTTCTAGCCTCAAGATACCGAAATATGCAGCGACCAAGTAATTTAGTGTAGAAGAATGATACATGGTCAAACTTTTTGAGACCATAAACGTAACGGGTAGCATTATTAAGAGCAACTAGCAACTTATGAGATGATCGTGAATCCAGATTGCTATAAACGACTTCCGAGTAGGTGATAATTGGCATCAACAGTTGTAAGACTAGTTTTCGTCTCGTTTCGATGGGAACAAATGATGCAGTCATTTTCAGATTTCTTAAAACATAATAAATCTTACTCACACAAGAATTTATGTGATCCTCACAGGACAAGGACGTATTTATTTGAAAGCCAAGATTTGAAGCCTTAATAACAACTTTCAATTCAGCATCGCTTAAAAGAATTGGAGGAAGATCAATGTTTGCAAGAGGTGTTTTAGAGATTGGTAGAACGTACGATTTTAAGGGGTTTAGTTTAAGCTTATTAGATTGGGCCCATTCTGATATCATATCCAAATCTTCATTGATTCTAACACAAAGATCTTCAATAAGTCCAACTGGTCTAGACAAATACAATTGCAAATCATCCGCATAGGCATGCATTGTGACATTATTGCACTTATCGAAAATGTCATTGATGAACATAGAAAATAGCAGTGGGCCCAGAACTGAGCCTTGAAAAGTTTTTCCCTACTTTTACTCGCTGTGTCCTACCACCTAAGTAGCTATTTAAAAAACGAACTGCAGTATCTGAAAATCCGAAGTTGAACTTGAGTTTTTTGCATAATATGTTATGGTTGACGGTATCGAATGCTTTAGAGAAGTCCAGTAAGCAGAGCAATGCCAGATCTTCCTTATCAAATGGCATTCTGATATCATCTAATATTTTCACGATGGCAGTGGAACAGCTGTGTCCTTGGCGGAACCCAGACTGAAGATCTGACATAAGGCCAAATTCGTTTATGTGGTTCGATATCTGTTCAGTCACTAAAGACTCGCAGACCTTTGACATTGAGGACAGCAAACTAATAGGTCTAAAGTCACCCGGCTCACGAGTTTTCGATTTTTTGCAATTGGAATGATGGTTGCTACCCTCCAGATTGAGAGATAGCACGAGGTTGCAAAGCTATGGTTAATTATGTGCACAAGAGGGCTAAGCACATAAGGTAATATAAGTTTTATGAACTTAATTGAGATTCCGTCTTCACCGGAAGCGTTCGACTTAATTTTAGCTATACAACGTGCGACATCCAATTCATTAACAGCGGTGAAATCGAACTGAGTTGAAAATTCAGTGGCAGTACTGTTGTAATTAAACGTTTCACTTGAGTCAGCAGACTCCGAGCTTGAAATGAAGAAATCGTTAAGTAAATTGGGATCAATTTTGCATGATTCAACTTCATTAGTGGTAATTCCAATATTTTTTAAATTATTCCACAACTGCTTCGAAGGTAAAGAGAGGCTTAGCTTTGACAAATAGAATGTTTATTTGGACGATCTAACTGCCGAGGTAGCTTCATTCCTTGCTGTTTTATGTGCTTCCCAGTTCAGTACAGTTGGATTTCGCTTCCACCTGGTACAGGTTTGGTTGCGCTTTTTTATAGCCATTTTCACAGACGACGTAAACCAGGGACAAGACGAGTTGGTAACTCGACGAGTGCAAAGGGGTACATGATTATCGAATAGAAATAATATTTTGTCAATAAAGAATTTTAATTTTTCATCGACCGAACTAAAAAACCAGCAATCTGTCCAATTGACAAGTGCCAAATCATCATACAATGATCCATAATCAATCGACTTGAAGTTACGATAGATAAAACTGGTATCAGTTGCGACCTGTGAGAGCTCAATGTCCAGTGTACAAAATATAAGATCGTGATCTGACACAAAAGACAATTGGTCAAAAAGCAATACTAGAGATAAATCAGAAACGACAAAAATATCCAGTAAACTCGGACAGGCATTGTTGGCAAATCTGGTTGGAGTATTTTTATTAACTACAGTGAGACCCATTTGAGCCAAATTATCAATAAAATCGATACAAAGGTTATCGTTACCAAGGACATTTATATTAAAATCACCACTCAAAATAAAATGTTGATAGTCTATTGCACAGTTAGAGATGTTAGTGAGTAGAGATTGTAAGCTACAATTTCGATTTGGGTTGTAGACACACGATAAAAAGACTTTAGTTCCGTTGTTATGAATCTCAACGTTTAGATATTGTGCTTTTATCAGCCGCAACGCTCAGGTTTTCAACAGTAGTCATACCCAGGAGAATATAATTTTTTGTTTTATTTTTGTATTTTCCATCAAATAAAAAAAAAAATTATAATTTTCCCATCGAAATTATTTAATTCACTGACACTTTTTTAAAGTTTTCAGACGCAATAAATAAAATGTTTAACATTCCGCTAGTTAATAGCTGGCCGGTTTGTTTCCGAATGTCAAACCAATAATATCGGTTTGTGCAACTCCCCAAACTGATGCAAATTCCGATTCGAACTAAAAACTGGAATGCATGACACCTTTACCAAATTTTTACCGGAATCAAAACCGATTGCGGCGATTAACGGTTTCCACAACAACCCTGATTGAATGGTTAAAACAAAACTCACGAAGGTGTTATAAAAAAGTGCTCACATAATTTTATACACCCAATAAATTAAGTTGAGCTTTCCAATCTTAACTTAAATAAGATTCACTATAATTCGAAAACTTTTCGTTGCTCTACCAACTTTTTAGAAATTTACATTGGAAATGATGATTTGTTGTACCAAAATACCATCATTACATTAACACACTAACAGCGTTGATTACATCATTGATAAGATCCTTGTTAACATCGTTGCTAACATTGTTTCGTTTTTTTAGTATTAATTATAAAATGAGGGGAATGTATCGTGTATCATTCGAAAGATAAAATTTTTCCATATGTTGAAAACTAAATTTTTCTTGGTACAACTCATTTTCGTTTTCAAAGTCATCACCTCAGAAGAAAAATAAATATTTGAAATTTAAAGTTTTTACTTCGAACGGTTTCTTACTTTTTACTTTTCTATTTTCCAAGAAATTTCTTTTAAATTTTCTTTGCTTTGAAAAAATTTTTTTTTCACAAATTACACTAGGCGCCACCCATTTTGTGATCCACATGCCACAAATTTTTTCTTATGGACTTTGGCCTTCTAAACACGAATATCACAATAAAAAAATTTTCTATGGATAAGTTTTTGAGATATGATTTTTTGAAAAAATTTCCTCATTTTCCTGGATGTAGTGTCATAAATAGCAACCTATCTCGAAAACGAATTGACCAATTTAAAAAAAAAAAATTAAATCAAGACAATTAAATTACCAACAAATGCTTAGAACAAACTTTGTCATTTGGCTAAATTTTACGTAATTAGAAGAAATTCGGCGAATTTTTTTTTTAACAATCTAAAAAAAAAACGAAATCTCAAAAAAATCTCAGCTTATCATTTTGTACGTAAAGATAGTTCTTTGAAGAAAAAAAAAACACACTGCATTTGAGGAAAATTCATGGTAGAATAATGAAGTTATAGACCGTTGAGTGAAGGTACCGAAATTCGACTTTTTAATGATTTTTTCATTTAATGCCGGTTAATTTAATATACACACATCTGAAATTAATTTTTAATTAAAAATTTTTATTTTTAACGAAATATTAAATATCTACATAAATCCTTAAAAAGTACAGAATAAAAAGAATACCAAAAAAAAAATATTGACTTAAATAGGAAAGAAATTAAGATACAGATGTTGAATTAGAAAGCAAAATAAGTTCAGAAAAGTATTCCAAAATTAAATTGTTTGGCAATGGCAAACTTTAAAAATGATTTTTCCCTTTTTTTCGATTATATTCAGAATCAGTTTCTCTAATGAGAATGTCTCTCCATGGATTTCATTTGTTGATGAAAACGTTCACCGTGTTCGTCACTGACGTCACAGAGGTTTGGGGGAAAACCTGAATTATAAAAAAAAAGTTGCACGCGAGTTACCAGATTTCAGCGTTTTGGTTAAAAAACCTTGAATTTCTTAAGAAATTATTAAAAATAGTTTGACTCAAAGCTCAAAGTTATGAGAGAACAAATTTAGTATCGAACGGTAGAAAATACTACGTAGATAGAAAATACTACGTTTCGACTAACACTGCTCAATTTTTTGCTTACAGCCTTTTTTCTCTCATCTAATCGCGTTCTCTATCCATATCGTAGAACCACATTAGTTGATAAGCTGCTCTCGTTGCGTTCGGATGTATTTACCTTTTTAATTGGATGGGATGAATTTTTTTATAAATGTAGTGTTAGTCGAAGCGACTAACATTGGCTTTAACGTAACTTTTTATACCCCCACGCGAATGGCATAAGGGGTATATCAACTTTGTTACTCCGTTCGTAACACTTATAAGGAGATATTTTTTTGATCAGCATCACCTCCTGAGTCGATTAAGCCATGTCCGTCTATCCATCCGTCTGTCTGTCGACACGATTACAGCAACAGTTTTTAAGCTATCATAATGAAATAAAAGATGTATGCTTATATTTAAAAAACGAAGATAAAATTCGGAAATGAGCAAAATCGGATGAACACCACGCCTACCTCCCATAAGAAGTGACTTTATCAAAACGGTATCTCTTAAAATGCCACAAAAATAAATATATGAACTTGGAATTTTGCACATTAGGTTTGTAGTACCGAATTTGTACACATATTTGAAATTTGTCAAAATTAGATGAAAACCACGCCCACCTCACACACAAAGTGGCGTCATTATAATACAAAACCTTAATAAATAAAAAGAAAATTATGGTTCAAACTTGATATTTTACACATAAGCTTTGATAATTAGGATGAACTATGAGTTTAAAATTTTGTATATTTGGATAAAAACCACGCCCCCTAAAAGAGGCGTCATCAACATTATACAACATTGACAACTTTGTATATACCGAAATACGGATGTGGGGGTATTTTAAATTCGGTTCAGTCGAAGTTTATTCCTTTGTTGTAGGAATATAGTGTTTTGGTTAATAGTTTTTTATAGTGGTGCAGCGAATTGTGTCTCTTGTGCTAAACAATTGATTTAAACTTTTTTATTTTAATAATATTAAATAATGCTTTATTCGTATAATGATAGAAGAGCCTTTTAAGCCAATAATCTTATATGGTATATCTCAAACTGATAAAATAAGTAGCTTATAAAAAAATGTAAAAAATAAAAAAAAAACAAAGACCAGAAATTAATGTTTTTTTTTATTTCTAGTAGAATATACATAGGTTTTCCATTTGCAACAGCTTTTAATGTATTTTATGTACTTACAGCTCCTCTAAAACGAGTTTTGGAGCGTGTTAGTCGAATCGACTAAGATTGCTTATAACGTATTATAAATATGATTGGTTATCCAGGGTTAAAGAATACTTTTCAAATTCCTTCTCCAGAAAAAAGTGAAGAAAGTTGAAGTGAATAATATAACTGTACAACAGTTTGGCACTATTAAAAAACCCCGCCCACTTCTTCAATGGACACCGAATATTCCTCTAAAAAAATGCACTTTGAGTATTTTTTTTGCCATAAAAAAAAAAAAAAATTCAAAAATATTAAAAAAAAACTTTAAAATAATCAAAAAAGGAGTAATTGTTTACGTTTGGTCGGTGCCCAGGCCTCTAATGAAGTGATGCCTTTTTGAAATTTTGCTTTATCATTTTCAGTTTTTCCGAAAAATCATGGATGATCTAAAAATCAACTTTTAGAAGACGCCCCATTCTAGGAAAATGGAGATGGCCATGTGGTTCATGTTGTTTCGGTGAATGAAGATGCGTATTTTAATTTTATTTTATTCAATTAAATTTAAGGAACAATTTGAACGAACATATTTTGAAATTCTAAAAATATTTTTTTTTGTGGTTCGCTAATAAAAACAATTTCATTAGCTCAAACCAAAAAGCATTTAAGCAAGGACAAGGTACTATCGACACCTTACTGCATTTTAACCATTACGTCTCAGGTGCCCATTCTAGTAAAAATCATATTTCGGCCTTATCCATCTATTTTGAAAGGGCATTTGACCGTATTTGCAGCCACGTTGTGCTCAGTATATTAAAAAAATGTAATATTGGTCCGAAAATTTTCAATTTTGTTAAAAATTTTCTGTCCAATCGCAAGTTCAGAGTAAAAGCTAATAATTGTACCTCTGTTATTGGCAAATGGCATCCCGCAGGGGTCACCATTACCGGTTATACTTTTCATTTTAGCGTTGGACGCAATAAGTCATGTAGTATCTAAATACAAAAATATTTCATTTTGCATGTACGCAGATGACCTTTTATGTTTTTCTAAGAATAAAGATTTAAATGCCATAAGCAATATTTTTAATAATATTTTACGGCACCTCTCGGAATGGTCACTTTGCTCTGGTGCTAATATAGCTTATGAAAAATGTAATACATTTCACATTTGTCGCAAGAGAAATTGCTTAAATCTAAATTTAAGTTTCTAAAATTTCCATTCCTAATGTAAAGTCCCTTAAAATCTTAGGTGTAATTTTTGATAACAAATATTCTTTCAAAGAAAATTGTAAACATGTAAGAAGTTGCTTAAATTCAAGATTAAATATGAAGTATCTGGCACCAAAGCATAGTTTCGTTCACCAAACCACGCTGTTAATTATCACCAAAGCTCTTTTGCTTTCGAAAATTGATCATGGGTTACTTAATTGACTTAATTGATTATAGATTGATTAGCAGAGTCTGGACTTCCATCAATAAAGGAACGAGTAGATTTCTCAACATACCGTCTCATAACGAAATTATTTAATGGAAACAACGATTTATCCAAAAAGATACTAACAGCCCTATTCTGGCAAATTAACAAATTGTTAACCAGTATTTTGAATATTTCTATGTGTTTGTTGTAATTTTTTTATTTCAAAACAAAATTTGAAGCTCAAAAATAAAAAAATTTTATAAGAATTGTCAACTGCTTTTCAATTATTGACAATTTCATTAAACAAGTTTGTTTTTTGAGCTTTAAATTTTGTATTGAAAACAACAAACACATAGAAATATTCAAAATACTGGTTAACAAATTGTTAATTTGCCAGAATAGGGCTGTAAATCTGCTGTAGCTAAAAAACGTATTCAAAAAAAAAGTTCGGCGATACTTAAATGTGTTATGTTTGCAAAAGAACTGGATCCCTTTGCTAGCCTAACTCTAATGAAAACTTCAAGCTTTCCGCCTTGGATGCTAGTGTCCTCTTCAATCATCACTAGATTGAAAGGATTTCCAAAAGACACAACGCCCGCCTCGATGTTTCGTCAACTCTTCGAAAAAGAAAAAAACATTCACATGCAGTCTGGCTGGAATTTTATCTACACAGATGGTTCTAAAACGAGTTACACGGTGCGAAAGTCCAAAATACCCGGGAAGTGTTACCATTTTTCTTGTAGGTCTTGTTGAGTATAATAAGACTACATACCAGAAATTCACCAAACTTGACTTACCGTTAAAAAACCGGATTTTGTACCTTTGCGCACTAATGAATGTAACTGTAACTTAGCCAATGTTGTACCGATTTTCAGTTTCTTACCGGATTCCAGAAGAAAAAACTTAGACCTTTCCAATAATATACATATTGTTTCTAAAAACTTGATAAATCTATGTGTATTTGTCCGTCAAACTTTTTTAACATTTTCCAACTTTCACGATTTTTGTGCATTCTATTTTATATAGACACCACTCTTTATGTTAATGTACTAAGCAAACACGTTTATTAAAAATTACGAAGCAACTTAGTTTTTAAAAATCGGCTAGTAATTGACTGAGTTATTGATGAAAACAAAACTTTTGCAAAAATGCCTTCACAACGTTTTTCGTGTTCTTTTGCAAATTTTTTATAGGAGCACAGATAACTTAATATAATATCTTTAAAACTGTACCGATTACTGATATCTATTGAAAAGTCACAAATGTAGCAAATTTATTAGGTTTTTCGCACATTTAATATCAGTTGCACACTATTTTTTATTAAATAGTACATTTTTTTATATGAAATGGTTTTCAAAGAGATAAAGTTGTGAGAAACACAACGTCAAATGAAGAAACAAAATTACATATTCCTGACATAAGTTAAGTTCTCATTGCATATTGTTCTCATTGCATATTGTGGTTACAATTCTAACTTGTTCTCATTTTTTTTTCAATGCAGAATTTTTAAAAGCTTTACTTAAGAGATGCATTTTGTTTTTGTGGACTTTTTCTCTCGCGAATCATCAAACAGCAGATTGCGCTGACTAACATTTAACCTACAATCTCTTTGTTTTCTATGCTCTCAGCATTCTCTTAAGTTAAGCTTGAAAAAAATCGGAACATTTAAAAAGATAAGAAGAAGTGGAAGAAGTAAAAATTACAAGAATATACAATGAGAGCTTTTCTTATGTAAAAAAAATTATTTTGTTTCTTTATTTGACGTTTTGTTTTTCACGTTTTTATAACTTTGAAATATTTTATATAAAAACTTAGGCCAGTTCAGCGATGAGCAAGGAGAAAATTTTCACCAAGAAATAGCAACAATAGGAAAATATTTTGAAGGAAAAAATAAAATTAAAATGATTTCGGAGTATTGCTGGTCATTACAACGCGAAACTAATGATGCCGACTTAAAAAGAAAACGGTCAAGCAAACATTTTTGCGTTGTCATGCTGTAAATGGATTTTTCAAAAAAATTGATCGATTTTCATAAAAAAATTAATAACTTTGTCAATTATTGACCGATTTTTAAAAACTAAATTGGGTTTGAATAATTAATAAATATTATTTTTGAATCAAAAAAAGGTCTAGTGTATCCGTTATATAATTTAGTATATAGAAAAATCGTCAAAGTTGAAAAAGCCAAAAAATTGAAAAAAAGTTGTATTTGCAGAGTAAATACACACAGATTTCTCAAGTTGTCTTAAGCAGTATACATATCGTTGGAAAGGTTTAGGTATCGTCTTTAAGAATCCTGTTAGATTTTTAAAGTTTGTTGACAGTCAGATAAGTTATAGGCTAATAAGTGGGCAAAGGTAGGCAAAATCGGTTTTTTTACCGTAACTTCAGTTTTTGGGGGTGTCCGGCAAATTCTAAGTACAGAAAATTCTTTAACTCGACAAGACTTACCAGAAAAATAGCATTATCTCCCAGGTATTTCAACTTCGTTCCATTTTGTCGTACTGTGTTATTACTCTTTCTTTGCCGTGGTAGAAGAATCTAACAGCATCATCAACATGGTTCTGATAAATACGTATTGTTCCATCTTCACAGCCGAAATACTTGCAATCAAGCATCATAATCAAGCATCAAGCATAATCTTTGCATAAAAAACTAAGGGCAAATTCATAATCTGTTCAGACAGCCACTCTGCATTAAGTGCAATTCGTTGATCTTCCAACACAAGCCAGTTGGCCGCCTAAATCCGAAATTATCTAATTCGCTTTAATAAAAAAGTTAAACTAATGTGGATCCCCAGCCATGTCGGAATTCATGGCAACGAACTGGCTGATTTAACAGCAAAAAAGGTAAAATCTACGCCAACTTTCTTTTATGACACTGCCGAGAAAAATGCCATCTACCGCCTCATTAACTCACGCCTTGTAGAAAACACGATAAATTATTGGGACTCTTACCATCACTTTAACAAAACACTCAATCCTCAACGGCTAAGACCAATTCATGTACATAAATACACATACGTCTATTTCTCATGAACACTTGCTGCGCGGTATGGCTGCGCCTGGCTGCCTTTTTTGTAACAACACGTCAACGTCGGTAACGCACATTCTTAATGACTGTCAATACTTCAATGGGAACAGTCACCGAATTTTCCTAAACGATACGCCTACAAATTTTCTTGCAAACACAACTACACCTTCATCACCTTCATTTATGCCCCTATTACCGTCTGCGAATCGAATCGAAAAAAAGTAAAATTCGCCAAGTTGGTATCACTGTTCGCGAACTCAACAAACGTGATTCTATTCAAACGTCAAAAACAGTCGAATAGATATATTGGTGGTATCACTGTTCGCAATATCAAATAAGATATTTACTGCATTTGGAAAAGGTAAGTAATTTGCACTATTTTTATTTATTTACTGCTTTTCTTTGATTTTAAACAAATTTTTATTTAGTTTTAGAATGAAAAAAACCAACAGCCGCGCAGTTCCATAAAATGGTGCAGCTAATGGAGCAGAATCCTAATATGGCAACAGGTTTAGCGAAATTCAGCTCTACAAAACAAAGCCACAAGGAGGCATGGCAAAGCTTAGCCGTTGAACTAAATTCCATGGAACCTCCTTTACGCGAAGGAAAGGAATGTCATAAGGTGAGCTCTTATTTAACACTATATAAAAAAGGTTCCACTAAAATTATAGGTTTGGCTGGACTTCAGGCTGAAAACCAAAAAAAAATTGTCAACAATCCGAACGGAAGCAACCGAGACTGGTGGAGGGCCCAACAGACAGCTCAGCCCTTCACCGTTGGAGCAGGCTGTCGATGCTCTCCTCAACACGACATCGCAAGATATACACGAAAAATACACGATTTCAAGAGTGAAAAAATAGCTATTTTAAAAGCAAAAGAAAAAAAGAAAAGAAAGCGAAATATTTGAGGCAAATCATCGCCACAAAGAAAATCTTGAGCTGCAATTACAAATAATTAAAATTAAAAAAACTAAAATATGGAGAGAAGTAAGCACACGACATAGTGTTTATTTTCTAAATTTTTGCTGTTTGCAACAACTCCGCTTGAGTATATGTTTGCTTTTTTAAAAATACTTTACTTTTTACAATGCATTGAATGCGTTGAATGCATTATATTAATGCATTTAGTTATGAAATGACTGATTTATTTTTTTTTAATTATCTTGTTTTAATTTTATGTAATAACGAATAGACTTATTTTATTTTTTTATTTTAGACATGTAAGTATGTAATACAAATGTAAGAAATGAAATAGAAAAAAATTATTATAAAAAAGCAATGAATTTAATAACATGTATGTGATAAAACTAATAAATGTGTTAAAATTAAATGGAAATATTTTTTAAAAAAATTAATACTTTTATAATGACATCATTATTTCTTCTCTACGTCGTACTCTATCTTCGGCATCAATTGGACCATTTGTTTCATTACCATTGTTTAGAACGGTAAGCTCCACTACATAAGCTGCTATTTCTGGTGGGTTTGACACATTAATATGCTTGCATATGTTGTGCAAAGCACAGCACGAATTTGTATTGCTTTTGTTGGAGAGTAGTGCAATTTTCTCTCATTTAGAAGGCATCGGAAACGTGATTTAAGGACCTCAGTCGTTCTCTCAATAATGTTTCTACGCTTGGCATGAGTTTTATTAAATTTAGATTCTCCGCTTCCAGAAGTTGTGTTGCGATAAGATGTCATTAAATATCGACGTAGATGATAGCCGGAATCACCTTCAATTTTTCAAAATATTTAATTGCTAAATACTAGGTTATGTGTGAGATCTAAGATTCATCAATACCTAAGTACATTGAGCTCAACTCTCCTGTTCGTTACATTCTTTCAAGCACAACGTTCAATGCACTGCATTCCAAACAAATGAGTCGTGGCTTGATCCGGGAAATCTGGCGTCAACAGACCTTATATCATATTGTGGTGCTGCCGATAGCTCCCACATTCCAGAAAGCATTCCTGGCCTGTGTTTTCTCTTGTTCTGTCATGGTTATTCTTATTCAGACAGGACAAAGCTTGGCTTCAACAACACTCACAATTTCCTTTAAAATTGTGGACACCGTTGATTGCGCAAGACCCAATTAATAGTCGTTGCAAACGCTCTTTTGGTAACTACCGTCAGCAAAAAACCGAAGAGCAGTAGCTAACTTTAAAATTGGAGGAATAGCACAGCTTCGAAATGACTGCATCTAATCTTCAATATTTTCCAAAACAAATACGAAGGCTTCTTTGTTAAGCCTAAAATTAGATTGATTCCTAAAAGAATTTACTATTTCACTGCAAATCAAGCGGGCATATAGATATGCTCACAGGCTGTCAGGAACTTCTAGCGGATAAGATTTGTCTCTATTGCTAAGTCGTAGTCTGCACAAAGTTTCGGGTTCTTCATAATCTCCAAAAAATAGATCTGTGCTGTTAATTATTTTATAATTTGGTATTTTAACAATAAAAATCAAAATTTTTTACTGAAATTTAAGCGAAAACTTTTAATTTGTATTTATCGCGGCTTAATTGAACCTTGAGGTTTGACTTTTCTAAGCGAATTTTTATGTTTCTTGATTTGGCAGCACCGTATCTGAGGCGAATAAGTAGGTTCGCAAACAGTGATGCCACAAAAAGAAAAATTTGCCAAATGATTCGATTCGAGTGAAGCATTCGATTCGCAGACGGTGATAGGGGCATTAGTATTATTTTGAAACTAAGCAGTATTGTAGTATATTACTTCTCATTATTTTAGCATCTTCTCATAATTGTAACATCGAGCCGAAAGCCTAAACAGCTAGTGCTCAATAATTTAATCAATTCTAAAAAATTGTATTATTATGTAAGCTCTAATAAATAAATAAATAAATAAATAAATAAATAAATAAGTAAATTGTTAATGTATACTTGTGATCACCACATCATTCCCCCCAAAGATTTTGGCTGAATTTGCCAAAAGATTAAAGTGTACTTTCTTTGGTGATGGTGTCTCTGTAGTGTCTTTGTTTATGAATGTTGGTTTGAGTCTGTCAATGTGAACTGTACTTGTGTTATTATTTTAAAGTATTTTAAAGAATTTTGGTGTTCTGTTTTAAACTTTGAAAGGTCCGTTGTATGGTTCTTTAAAACCTCGATGAGTTGAGTCATCGCGATTGAAAACGAAATTACATGTTTTAAGTGCTTGTGACATGTATTGTTGAAATTAGGTGTTGTGGTGTGAAATGCATAATCGATTAGTTTCAATGACTTCTTTGACTTTTGCAAGTGTTTCAGTTGGATCGAAAGTTTGATTATCATGTACTATTAATTGATTCGGTAATTGATTAATTGATTAATATCTTCCTTAATTTTCGACCTGAGCCCTAAGAGGATTAATGGTAACTCTGCGTACCAATTGGTTTGGTTTTTGCTTGCGATTAGAGACTTTTTGAGTTGACGATGAAAACGCTCTATAACTCCATTGGCTTGTGGGTGATAAGCCGTAGTTGTGAATGTACTAAAGGTAAAATGAGCTCGTCGATCGGAAGTAAGGAACGCCAAAGTGTGATATGAATTCTCTTTGTAGCGCGTCTACTATCATATCAATGCTAAAATCTTTTAGTTGATATACTTAAGGCCAACGTGTGTTTCTGTCAATTGCTGTAAGCAGATATCTATAACCATTTGATATTGGTCATGGGCCTACTAGGTCAATATGAATTCATATTGGGCCAAAAATATCTCTGTGTTAGTAGTCATCGTGAGCTTCGTGTTCCCAAATGTAAAATATTGTGTAATTATTCAAAAACTTGTTTCCGTAACTTTTGTGGAATGTATGGTCGTGTTATTGGGTAGTGTGAATAATAAGTCAGCTAAACCTTAAAGTTTTTAGCCTTAGCACTAACTTTAGCTATTAGTTTAAGCTAAAGCTAAAAGCATTAGCTTCAAAATGTGTCAATAATCTTTTGCTAAAACTGAAAAGAGTTGTCTGAAATAAAAAAGTTCACAAATGCAACCATGCCAGGGAGCCATCACTGAACATACGTTTTTGTAATTTTTTTCATAAACGTGAACGTGACAAGAAATTTGTTGGCAAGTATTATTGAAAGACTAATTTGAAGTATCTATTATATAAAGAATTATTTAAAGTATTATTTAAAAAAATGGATGACCACATAAACAGCAGTGCATTCTGCGGATGCAGAATCTGAAATAAACATCAAAGAAAAAAAGCAAAAAGACTTTGTGTGGCTGTTGTCGAAATACAAAATAATTTTCAACAAATCGCAGGTTCCTAGAATAAAAATGAAAAAAGAAAACTGCAATTACATGAAGAATATATGAAACTTGGAAAAGTAGTAACACTAAATCAACTCAAAAAAAAAAAAAAATTTGAAGACTGAAATAAAAAAGAAAACAGACTTAAAAGCGACAGGAAATAAAAGGATTATTTTAAAAGATTGGGAGAGAAATATTCTTAAGTTGCTGGAAATGGAGTCCAACTCCGTATTCAATAAAGTTCCAGGTATAAATTAAGAAGTAGGAGTCCCGAACAAACTTTATAATTTGTTATTTACTTCAGGATCCGCTAGTGTAAGTTGTGGCAGTCAAAAGCAACAAACAATTTCTATGTCCAACGCTGTCTAAAAAAATAACACTCGTTTGGCTGCAGAAACTCAAGAGACGCAAAATTTTTCCACCGGTGAATTGCAACGTTTGGTGCTTCTTGAACAATTAAAGCCAATTGGACTGCAAATAAAATAAGAAATGACTAAGGTGCAAAATTTAACAATGGTTGACGTAAGTTACGTCAAAGATCCTTTGGAGGCCAATGAATAAATGCAATTTCATTAAACTTTTTTTTTATAACTTTAACAATCCATTCCAGATATGCTACGAACTTTTTATTATTTTATTAATTAATTTTGAGTTAACTGTATTTAAATAATAAAAAGCGTAAATTTTTAAAAAGTTTTTGTATTTAATATAAATACAAAGTTAATTAAACAAATGTTCAATATTAGCAATTTCATTTCTTTTTTGTTGGCCAAGTAAGCGTTGCTGATTTTCAACCGAGTTTCTGTCATCTACATATGTAGCTGCATTATCATCGTCCAAATTTCTCCAATGAAATTATCATCTCATACTGAAAAAGTGGGAATCTTTGTTTTAACTGTCTAAAGCATCTTTCTATGATAACACGTTCTTTCGTTTGTAAATTGATATAAGCAATCTGAGCTGGAGTTACTGCATTTTTGTATGCCGTTAGCAACCATTGCCGTATTCCATAGCCAATGTCGCCGAGCAATACGGCTCCCATTCGCTGTTCTGCCATGACATTACATACTGCCGATAGTTTTAGTATTCGACTATCATGCACGGATCCTGGCCATTGCGAAACTCTTGAATTCTCGTGAAGCCATCCAACATTATGTTCTTCAAATCGATATAACTGCTTATATTCACTTTCCAAACAGTTTAATCTATCTTTATAGTATTTTTGGGAACGAATTTGCATAAATGTAGCCATTTTTCACAATTCAAAGATAAAAACAAATAATTAAAGTGTGCTCGTAATCATACTAGAAAATAGACAGCTTCTACTTTATATTTTTAGCAGTTTACTGGTTTTATGCACACATTTCAAGGCGTGCTCAGCAAAAATTAGCTTTTACTAAAAAAAATAGCTACCGCTTTTAGAATCAGATATAACTTTTGTTTTTATTCATTAAATCCATAACTTTTACTAGAAAAATTCAGTAAAAGCATTTGCTGATTTTTTATTCACATGACCCATTGAGTCTGTTCGCACCAGATTTTTATATTTAGTAAAGGTATGTGTACATTTTCAAAGTTGTACATGTTTTTGTTAAGTATGTCTTGTAATTCTGTTTCTGTAGTTTTTTCTTTATGTAGTGTTCTGAAATTAATATCTGTCTGTAGATGTGAAAGCGTCAATTTCGGTTCGCGAAAGTGCGTCTGCTACCGTATTGTCTGTACCTTTAATATGTCTGCTGTCTTTGTAAATTGTGAAATGTATTCTAGGCATGGTATAATTATTTGACAAGGTAGCCGTGACAGTTTTTTGGCGATTGGTAGTTGTCAAAAACGCCTAAAGAAGTTGTAGTTGGCTGCTGTTGAATAGCTATATGCTTATTTTTAACTTTTCTTTGATTCATTAAATTTTTTCGCGAAGTTTATTGGAATGTTTTTAGTTTGCTGCAATTGACTAGCTATGCTTAAGTCGTCGCTTATTTTTTCACTTTTCTTTGATTAATTGCATGAACAGCTAATTTTGACAACTACCCATCGCCGCTCGTGAGAAAAAAGCCAGTCTACGCTACTACCTTGTCAGTAATTGTGCCATGATTCTAGGTATCTGGGTTGTCTTGGACTGCGTTCTGTTTTTGTGTGAAGTGTATTTGTTAAAGATTTGTGATCTGTAAATATTGTGAAATTGTTACCTTCGAGATGATGCTTTAATGTTTGATTGTTAAGTATATTGCAAGTAATTCGCGATCAAATGTACTATATTTGGTTTCTGGCTGTAAGTTTCTTGAAAAGAATACTAAAGGTTCAAGTATCTTGTTATACTGTTGTTGTAATACGCCACCGACTACGGTGTTTGATGCATCTACAGCAATCGATAATTTTGAATTGCTATTAACATGGTCAAGTTGCGTTTGCGTTGCAAAGCTATCTTTGATTGTTGTGAAAGCATTTAGTGTAGTGTCAGTTCAGAGTAAGTGTTTGTATTTTGTTTTTGATGCTATGGTCACCATGCCATAAATTGGACCTAGCATGTGTGCGAGTTTCGGAATACACTTGTGATAGTAATTTGTCATACCAATGCATTTTTTTGCTTTTATTTTACTGTTTGGTTGTGGATAGGCTCGTATGCATTGTGTTCGTTCTGAAATTTGGATACCTGGTCTCGAAATGTTGTATCTAAGAAAGTTTATGTCTGTTACTCCGAAAATGCATTTATTAGGTTTAATGTTGAAACCGTAGTCTAAAAGTCTTCGAAAAACTTCGCGTTCGCGTTTGGCCACAAGGTGTAGTGGAGAGGAAGTTTTTGAGTCAGACGATCTGCAAACTAGAAAATCCAATTCTTATTTTGCGATTTTTAATTTTGGTAAGTCTAAACGTAACTGGTAACTGTCCTTCTGGTACTATGTGATGTACTGTTTTATGTTTGATTGGTGTATTATAATCGGGTTCTGTTAAAAGAGAAGGGAATTGTTTGAGCTCAACGCGGTGAGAACCCTCTGTAGTTAAAATTCCGTGAATTAGATCGAGAACAATTATGTTGTTCATTTTTAAGTTTTTGGACTTCTAGTGAAAGCTTGTTGAAACCTTCAACAATTTTTGTAGTTGCTTCGGAAAAGTTTGCGTTATTTTCGCTGGCTCATTGCCAGCTGCAGAAATCTCTGACCCAGCTATAACCTCCCATATGTTGTCTACTAGTTTCATTTGGTCCTCAAGTTCTTTATGACCGGATCCGGTAAGGGCGATATTTAGGCTCTTTGATAATTTTCTAACCATATTTTATAATTATGGTCGACGGTCGAACCAGCTAGAACCAACAACGATCAGTAAAATTGAGAGGGTTTTTGGTTACCCATCTCAGTACCTAACAATATTCGCTTAACAAGTGTCGATCTATTAAAACTTTCTTCGAACCTTCGTACTGATTTGTCAAAGGAAGTTTTTGATAAAGTCAATTACTGTGATAATGACCTCTTGTGGAAGAGCAATCACTAGGCATTCGTACTTGGTTTTATCTTCCGTAATCGTTTTTGATTGGAACTGAATCTCCGCATGCGCGAACCATGCATCTGGGCAACTGGTCCTGAAATGTGGTAACTTGACCCACGTCGCATGAATTTCAGTACTGGATGGAGTATCGAAAGGATTGGTAAGTAAGCCGGTCTCTAAATTTATGAAATGTGTGTGTATCACCTTCTCCGTGGTGAGAAAGGTGTGGCGGTGTACGTTGTAGACACATATTGAAAAGAAATTTAGTAAATTAAATTAAAAGTGTTCTAACTAATGCGTGCTATCCTATGTGCTCCTAATTATGTGTTCCTATCTGTATACCAGGTGCAGTGGAGTGCCTACGGAGTAAAACGATTGGTTTCTTCCGACCCGACCATTTTAAACCGTTTAAGAAGCTAAATATATAGTGTAGTGTATAATTAATAATCACAATAATTTATATATATTTTTTTATATAATTTTTAATGCTGCCACTGTTGGCGTCGCTGTCGCTGCCTCTATTGACGAAGCTGCCACTGTAAGTGTCGCTGCCGCTGTTGTCGCTGCTGCTTCTGCTGTTGTTGTTATTGTTGCAGCTGCTGTTGTTGTTGTTGTCTTTGCTGATGGAACGCTGCTGAAAGAAGTTGTGCCAGTTGTCGTGTAGCAATTTATGACTAGTTGATTTGGTTTGGCGTAGGTTTTGAGACGCAGCGAGAAGGGGATGCTACGAAGGGTGGAAAAGTTTTACTGTCTGACCAGAATCATGTCGTTGTCGTGCCGGCAGGCAGAGACAATGCAAACCTTATGGGAGAAAATTGCGGCAGAATACGACAACGAAAACGCCATGATAGAAATGTTTCTATTTCTATTTTGACTTTGTCGTTTATTTCACAGCTCTCTCAGTTTCTCTTTAAAAATGTTGCCATATTTTAACAAAATTTGAAGAATCTGTCAACCAATGTAGTGAGTAAACAGTGTTCCTACTTGCTCTAATAATGATGGGAGTAGCCTTCAGTTGAAAATGCTGTAAATTTATATGAAGAGTTTTGCAAAAAGTGGTGAAATAAATGGAAGTGGAGTAATTATTAGTTCAATCGGAGTACGATGAGAACACTGAAGCAAGTTCAAGAAAATCAACAATGGCAGATTGAATAAAAGCAAAACGACAAGGCCAACGCTAATATTCTGGGCCAACTCTAAGCGATTCTCTCTCACCGACACGACAACGACATGATTGTGGTCAGACAGTTAATCTGGTGTGGGAAACATTGATGACTGGTGTGTTGCAGCGTACTCTTGCTGCTGGTGCTGTGGCCATTCGTTGTCAACATCAAACTCATTAAATAATTTGTATTTCGTAGGCAGGATCGCCAGTGTGGTTCCTGTTGTTTCGGTGAATGAAGACGCGTATTTTAATTTATTTTATTTAATTGAAATTAAAGACAACAAGTTGAACGAACGTATTTTGAAGTTCTAAAAATAATTTTTTTATTTTTTGATAATTTGAATTATTGAAAACAAGTTTCTAATTTTTCTGAAATATAAAATTTAACGAGTAAATCTTAACAAGTAGAAATACAATACAAAAAAGGATAATTGTGAATGGAAGTAGATGTTAGGTTACATGAATGTTAAATAAATTGTTAATGTATTAATATGCGCACCACAGCTATTAAGAAAATCGAGAAAAAAAAATAAAAATGCAATAATTGAATAAACTGGGAATGCCATTTGAAAGCTAATACTTCAAACTATTCAAATATAAGAAACAATACTAAAAACATTTGTAGTATTGCCATAGAGTGATGTGAAAGTTGAGGTTTTACATTCATAATTTTTTTACTTTTTCAGGAGTTCTATTTTTAAATACTGCAGCACTGAATTTTTCAACGATTTTAACATTAAGGGTATTCAGAGGTAGTCTTGTTACGGTGTTTGTTAAAATTTTGAAGTACGTGTGAACACACGCATTAAATTATTTTGCTACACCTACACTTCTGTCAAAATTAGATTGTAAACTGACAGCAAAAATATTCAATACCGTACCAACACTCATAACAATAGGGTCGAGGTATTGTTAGGTATTGTGTTGTTGAAATAATCAACACTTCAGCAATCTAACATTGAAACAAGACCACTGTGTGCACTCTTAAAAGTCACTATTACCATCAACTTAACGAATCACTCTTTACCTACATTCTTTTATTTCAATAAACAAAGCACAACATTACAAAACAGAAAAAAAACGAACTATAAACAATAAAACGAATAATTTGTTGTAAAATAAAAACAAATTTGTAAAAAGTAAACAATTGAAGGGCTTATTGCAACAACATAAAAACTATTTTGAAATAATCGACTCTAAAGTTTTGAAAAAGTTTATTTTTGTATGAAGAAATAGAATTGAACACGGAAACTTTTACAAATAGGTAAGAAAATGAATAAAAAAATTGCCAAAATCTCTTCAGTGGACAATGTATTGAGTATTGTATTCAGTCTAAGAAATTGATTTTTTAGATCATGTGGCTTTTTACGTTATTGCAATAAGCCCTTCAACTACAGGGTCCTCCAAATAACTTTTTTTTTTAAAATTCTATAAAAAAAACTACTGGATATTTTCTCAAATTTCTTTCTTTATTTGAAAGTACAATCCTTCGGGTTAGTAATGGAAAATAATTTCATTCAAATGGCTGCCTTGGCTGGCCATGCAGTAGACTACACGATCCGTCCAATTTTTAAAAACATTATCGATTGTGTGCAGCTGTATTTCACCAATGGCTTCACGAATATTGTCCTTTAAAGCGTCAATTGTCTCTGGCTTGTCGGCGTAACACTTATCTTTGAGGGCACCCCACAAATAATAGTCCGGTGTCAAATCGCAGCTCCGAGGTGGAAAACGACATCAGCTCTGCGGCTAATAATGCGATCTTCAAAAACAGGGCGCAAAACATCGAGTGTAGCTTCGGCTGTGTGGCACGTAGCGCCGTCCTGTTGAAACCAAATGTTGCAATATCCTTCTCTTCAATTTTTGTGAACAAAAATTCGTTCAACACGGCTCGATAACGATCGCTATTGACTGTAACAGCCACTCCTTGCTCATTTTCGAAGAAAAATGGCCCAATTTTGCCTCTGGACCGAAATCCGCACCAAACAGTGACTCGTTTTGGGTGCAGCGGCTCTTCAGTGTATGCGTGCGGGTTTTCTGTGCCCCAAATGCGACAATTTTGCTTGTTTACATACCCGCCAAGATTAAAATGAGCTTCATCTGAAAAGATGATTTTTTTGGAAAAATCGGCATATTCTGTAAGTCGATCGCAGGCCCACTTAGCGAAGCGAAAACGCATTGGATGATCAGTTGGCTTCAACTCCTGAACCAATTGGACTTTGTATGGCGTCATACCAAGGTATTTATGCAAAATTCGTCTCAATGATGTTTCCGAAATGTTCAATTGTTGAGAACGACGGTGAATTGATGTTGATGGCGCTTCACGCACGCTTTCTGCCACAGCAGCAATATTTTCGGGTGTACGCACTGCTTTTGGCTTTTCACGCTTTGGTTTTTTCACAAGATAACGAACATACGGAGCTGACGGTGCTTTTCTTCTTCCAAAATTCGTACGCAATTTTCGCAACATTCTGCAACATTACCATGATTTTCAAAGTAATGTCGCAATATTTCCGAGCGTTGTTCAAGCATATACACAACCATATTCGTTCAGCGGAAGGCTAAAACTAATTATCTGTCAAATCAGACATGAGCTAAGTGTTACCATTCATGAAATAAGTACTAGTTGAAAAAAAAGTTAGATGGTGGACCCTGTATATATTTAATAGCCAAGAATCTCAAATTCACGCTCAATGCACTAGTCACCCATTTTCGCTTCCGCTAGTTGTTGCATAAGCATGAATGTGACGGCGAGCATTAAGTTACACAATTATTGCCGGTAAACACAATGCAACAACAACAAGGGTTAAATAGAACTAAACCCGTTGACCCTTTAAAGTCGAACGAACGAATTTTGTCCATTGATTAAATTGGCTAGTAAAAATTTATATTTTGAGGGGAAGTAAGATTGCGATGATGTAGAGTCAAATTTAATTGGTTATTTTTTTGTATTGAGAAACAAAACTAAATATTGAAATTTAAAGGAGGAGTATTGGAAATAGTGGTTAGATATTTTTAAGAAAAATGCCGGTAAAAATACTTTATAAGAAGAACATTTTTAAAAACAAAATGATATCTATAATTGAAACTACAGCGGCGATAGCCAGTTTTCTTGCCAACACCTACAGTAGCACGGTGTGCTAAGAAAATACCGAGATTAATTTCAATTCAGAAATTGAAATAATCTATAAAAGAGTTTAGTAATTTTTATTGTATACAAATCCTTACACACAACACCACACTAGCTCTGAATACCCTTATTATAAAAAAAAATTTTAAAATCAAAAACATTTCAATGCATTATATATTCGTTTTGTATCTGCATCAAATTAACAAACAACGTTCTTTTCATTTCTTGAAAGTTTCTATGGATGCGGGTTAAAAAATTATTAAAATTCAAATCTTATTTTTGGTAGCAAATGTTGGCGACCCAGTAGAAATTTGAAAAAATTGTAACAATTTGTCTGAAATGTTTTGTTAAACAAATTTCATTTACATATTCTTGTCATGAATAAGGTGTATGTGTATATTTTTTGTTATTTTAAACTAAACTAATTTAAAAGCAATAAACTAATACATCAACAAGACGCAAATTAATTATTCATTTAAAGCTTTTCATTGTGTGATTTGGCCAAGGGGAAAAACGGTTGTAGTAGGGGGACATCGCCCCCTTTACCCCCTGGCTACAGGCCTGCCTTATCGTGCGACTTTTTCAACCTAATGATGGAAAAGATCATCCGATCTGCTGATCTGAGAAGTAGTGGCACAATATTCTACAAGAGTGTTATGCACTCTTTCGATTCGGTACCCAGCGGCGGTCAACGCAGAAGAGGACGACCGCATATTCGTTGGAAAGACCAAGTAGAGGACAACCTGACGAAGCTTGGAATTTCCAACTGTCGCCAGCAAGCGAAAGACAGAAATGGCGCCAACTAAGTAAGTAAGTATGTCAGCACTTATGCTAGTTCCAAGTATACCCATAGTATTTATCTCTCCCGAATTTTAGTGAATTTAAAAAATATTCAAACTTCTTTTTAGAAATATATTGAAATGTATTTATGTAAGAAAAATTTTAATAAAATATATTGAAAAATCTTGGTAATATTTAGAATTCAAAATGAACTTGTTTATAACACTTTAACCACTTCAGGTGAAATGGGCTTATATGTGGACAAAAGTTTTTGTATTCAAATATTTGCTGATTTTTCGTTATTTCATTTAAATATTGACGCAGAAGATGGAGAAAATGTTTTCCTTCATTGACTCTTTTAATTTCTCTGTGCCATTTTGACGTGTTTTTTTATGTAATTTTTGCAAATATGTCGCGTAAAAAGGCACCTCTGGCAAGTAACAAGCGTTACCAACTGTTGTCCAAATATGACTACATTTAAAAATAATTACTTCCAAAAAACTTTTTTTACTGTTTTTTTGCAGACCATATTAAGTAAGAATACCTTAAAAAATATTTTTTCTCTGCATTTCTTGGTGCGGGATTGAAGAGGTTAAGTTGGACATAAGTTGTTAAATTTCCAAAAATCCCTTCCACGTTTCTAAAGACATCAGAGTACCAAATTTCATAAATTTAAGTATTATGGTTTTGGGCTGTTTGCTGACGAGTCAGTCAGTCAGGACAAACTGTGTTATATATAAAGATTTCGAAATTAAAATGCTTTACTTTAAAAATTGTTCATTGCATTGAAAAACTTACGCCTAATACTTTTAGTAAAGTGGCGACATTATCATCATAACCTTTTTTCCTAATTGCAATGCCCTTAACTATACCACTAATCATATGTTAATGAGTTCAAATCCAATGTGCTCATTTCTAACTTGTAATCGCTAAGCAATGTTATTTTCAATGCTTTTAAGTACTGATTATCGAACACAAGTTAATGTTTTATTATTACTATAATTTAATTCCACTTCAATAACACTAATTGTGATTTCTCAAACTCATTCAACGTATTTCTTTGTTCATTAAAAAGCTAAATAGAACACATAATGTCATATTGAGTTGGACAACAGCACGTAGAAGACCTTAAACATTCATCATGATGGAGTCCGCCAGTAAGGCAAAGGATCGCAAAAGTCTTCAGACATATTGTATTGGAAATACAAAAAATTTTCTAGCTCAAACATCTTTACACGCACTGAAATATGTCGGAGACGATACCATTTCTTTTTGGGAAAGGTTTGTCATACCACACAAAAAGGACAAAATGCATATATGTATTGAGTAAAAACATCTTTTCATCTTTTCAGATCATTTTTTCTATGCTCTTTTATAGCGGCTCTAGTTACCACTGTCAATTTAATTGCAAACATATACGCCAAATGGGATAATACACCAGTCATCATTGGCATAAGTCCACAACCAACATCTATATTAGACGCTCCATTTCCTGCTGTAACTGTTTGTAATATGAATCAAGCACTAAGGACCAAGGTTTCCAACTACAGCGAGTATGGATTGCTAAAGGTAAAGATAAGCTCTATACATAATTATATGACTTTTGTTTGCAGGGGCTCCCCCGAGAACGAAGTGTTAAAGACTCTTTGTTTTTCACAAGCGGATATCGATGTAGAATTTTCAGAGGAGGAGATTTTACCAAATAATACTGTCAAAATTAAGGACTTCGTTCTCGAGGTAAGAGAAAGTATAAAATTTTATCTGACTATTTCATCGGCCGGATTTTTATTTAAAATGAACTAACGAATTTTTTTAACAAACTACACAAAACTCAGTTGCTTAAACTTCGATTAAAATTTTCTATCATAAAATTGGAAAATTAAAATGACATTAAAAATGCAAAAAATGTCATCGTATTTTAATAGTTTTGAAATTATTAATTTTAACAAACGCATTTTCCAAAATAATATTTTCGGATTTTGGGAAAGTTCCTTTGAAATTACAATTGTCACAAATCGAAGCATTTTCAAAATGGGATTAAACTTTCTGCTTAAATTCTTTGAGTTGTCAAAACTATTTAAAAGAACATAACAAAACAGAACGAATGTGATCTCATTTTAAATCTTAAATAGTAGGAATTTGGTGGAATTTCAGAGTCTGAGGGGTTTTTAGGTTTTATGTAGAAATTAAGCAGATACCTTTTTTTTGCCAAAGAAAAAGATATTAATATTATATTATTTCATTTCTCCATCGTTTTCGTCAATAACGTCATAATTAAAAAAAACGTAAAAATTGAGTTAAATCCGCAGAAACATTTTTTCTCCCATGAGTCATACTACTCAGCCCAATCATAAAACATATTCTCCCGGGAGTTGTAAGAGGGAGTTTCCGTTTTTAAGATAAAGTTTCAAAACTTTTTGGAAATTTTTAATGCAATTTTGTTTATCAGCAGCCAATATTCATTAGTGTAAAATAAAAAAAGGAGATGTCTTTATCTGCTATCTTAAAGCCGGAAACTCCCTTTTACAACTCCCGAATCTGCTATCTTAAAGCCGGAAACTCCCTTTTACAACTCCCGAAATCATGAAAATGCTTCATGATTGGGCTGACTATATTTTATTTTAATAACGATATCTTCTCCATTCTTTGCCTGAAACAAGATTTTGTGACAACTTCACCATAATAATTTTCAAATTTCTCCACATAAAAAATGGATATATCTCAGATTCTTTTTGTGGTTTAATATGCAAAGATTCAACGAATTCACAACTAATGGCTTATTTTGCGTTAAGGTGATGTATTGGGTAAGATAGAGCTATTTCCCCATCTCAGTTAAAAACTTAAAATGCTCCTCCTGGGAAATAATCTTTTTTTTAAGAAAATGAGCGACAAACCAACTTATTTTTAAATACCAAATTTCCAGAAGAGCAAGAAAACTACTTTTGTGCAATAAAACTATAAAATTTCGAAAACATGGAACACTCAAAGAAATATTCTTGGTAAAATTGATACATAACTCTTGTTAGTCCCTTACAAAACCAAATTGCCCAATCAATTCAATTTTATCAAGAATGCATTATTTTTTCGTCAATTCAAAAGAAACTTTATCCATTTGATTAAAAACAGCAACAAATTCAATGCGTTGTTTTGAAGAAATTGTTTTACTAGCTTGAAATATAAGTTTTTTAACTTGATTTAAGCTTGTTCACGCTGACAGACTCGTCAATCAATCGGAATAAAATTTCATCATTTTAATAAATAATTTTAACAAACTAAAGTAGTTGGCTTGATTAATAGATTTGTTATATTGAAGAAATAATTAATGTCATTGATAATCGATTGAGTCAAGTGGACAAAATTTCCATTTCATAATGATAATATGGATTATCAATTATTATTATTAAAATGGAAAGAAATGCTTGGTATTTCGATGGCGTCATTTACCTTTTTAAATCAAATACAAAATAAAGCTTAAGAGATAAAATTCGGGAAAGCTTAAAAGTCCAGTGAAATTTTTTAAGTGTGTGAAAGCTTATTACCCTTTTATATTATTATACCAACCGTAAATGTGACGTTGTGCAAAAATTTTTCTTGCTTTCAAGTGCACCAATTTTGCCGTAATGTAACTTCAACATATGAAGAGCTTCTACATTTTTGGCTGAGTTTCTAAATGCATTTATCAACTGAGTTCTTTTCCAATCGATGCGGCAGGAGTTTTGGTTATTTATTTATTTACTTTACATTATTATTTGTTGAGATTATCCGTGCTATTCACACTATAACAATTCACAATGTGAACAGCAATGTTAACAATACTGTGATTTATAATAATGTAAACTGCGCTTATAACGAATAGCATGGATAGTATCAACCTTTATGAATTCCATAATAATATTTATCAGTAATGTGCTTATTATATATAAAATGTAATATGTTGGTTATACATAAAATGTAATAAAATCTTTTATCAGAACAACAAAACATTTTAGTATTATTGATAAAAAAGATGTTTTCAACATAAAAGCCTTTTTTTATTCAACAAACCATTTCTTCATGTTGAAATATTCTGTATTCATATTGACAGATTGTTTTATCAAGTCAACAATTAAAAGGCGATATTCCTGATAAGGGCTTATATCAAATTGAAGCATCCATCTATCAAATCAACAAAGTAAAATTTTTTTCAATATGATTTTAACTTATTACCTTAAATCCAATTGACAAAAGCTTTTATTGACTGTATATTGACAAAATATTTATCAACTAAACCTACTTAGTCAATATAAACAAATATTTCTTTAAGTTCATTAACATGCCAAGTATCAGGAAAAACTTGCGTGCAGTTATTAAATGTTCGAAAATAACTTCGGAACAAACCAAATCGCCTGTCCAACGAAAATGTTACAACATACTGCCATGTCGAAAACTTCGCTTCGATGTTCGCTTCGACAGTGGTCGACGACAACATGTCGCCACTGGTATAAGTTGCTTGGTTAAATTTAAGGTTACAAAAAAACGAGATGAGTGCTTATGTCACATATCTTAACACATATGACATAAATAACTAAATGACATTGGAATATCTCGACTTACTATTTATATGTTGCTTTGTCACTAATCCACAAAATAAACTGATGTCACTTTGATGTCTGTAAAAATATTGAAATTTTTTTCGTGTGGAATTAATGAAGATTTTACAATTTTAGAAAAATTGGCTTTAAACAACAATATTTCACTTACTTCGCTATTTTTTTGAATTCACGGCTTATATAAAAGCAATTTCTATTAGTTTTTAAAATTTGCACTAATCTTTTTTACTCTTTGGAAGCATTCACAATCCTGTTCCAGTTTGTTAATTTACTGCAAAATTAGTTCCACTGTACAGAATTGCTCCGAAATGTTTCGAGAGATAATAACAGATGAAGGACTTTGCTGTGTATTTAATGTCTTGCATCCGAAATTTCTCTTTAAAAAGTAAGAGAAATGGGAAATATTGTAATCATGTAATATTTTATAAAAAAATTGTTTTTTTATTAGTTCCTTAGGAAACATTACTGAAAATGAACAAAATGCAAATTACCGACCGGTAGATTGGAATCCTGAGACAGGATATGAAAAAGATTTATCTCCAGGGTACTACCCGAGAAGAGCAATGGGGACTGGAGTATCTATGGGCCTGTCCATAGTTCTTTTTGCAGATGTGAATGAATATTTCTGTTCCACAACGAATGGTCCAGGTTTTAAAGTAGATATTTCAAAATTTTCTCTTATTTCGTACTAAGGATCCGTACTTTATAACAGAACTACTATTAACTTTGTATTAGGTATCTCTGCATAATCCCATCGAGACACCCGACGTCAAAGAAGCAGGTCTTACAATTCCAATCGGATATGAAACACGATTTCGCATAGATGCCGTACGTTCTGAGGCTGCACCAACTATTCGTTCAATTAACCGTAATGGCCGACAATGTCTCTTTAAAGATGAAGAGGAATTGCTTTATTTTAAATACTACACTCGTCGCAACTGCGAGAGTGAGTGTGAAGCCTTGTATTTTCACAAAGCCTGCCAGTGCATTCCTTTCAACTTTCCAAGAGTCTATGAAAATGCAACTGACTGCACTGTAAGGGATACTTTGTTTTGTATAAATAAAGCTAGGCGAACAAGGTCACCTGATAACGACATGTCGTGTCAAAAACGCTGTCTGCCGAGCTGCTTCGATCTCACATACTTACCCGATTCATTCTCTTCACCTCTTGCCGTACAAAACTATACCATTGCGAACATTTTGCTACGAAATATGTCCAAGAGCTTTATAACCAATAATATTGCTGCAATACATTTCTACTACAAGGAGTCCGTTTTTTATGGTGACTTGAAAAACGTTTATATAGGCCTTACCGAATTTCTGTGTATGAAAGAGACAAATTGAGAGTGATGGTGAAAATATTTTATCACATATATTTTCAGCCAACACTGGAGGTATAATGGGTCTATTTATGGGATTTAGCGTTATATCTGTAGTCGAAATATTGTACTTTACATTTGTGCGACCTATTGTAGAATTTATATTTCCACTCCGAAAGGAAAAAAACAGAATTAGAAAGATGAGTCGGATAAATGAGGTACGTATGTACAAAGAACTTTTTATACAAATACCCATAAGGACGAATTTTCAGACTTTTCACTTTCTTCTTCTCAGACTTCTAACTCTAAAAGATTACTTGTACGGTCAAGGCGTCAAACTGGAATTGCATCAACAATTTTAAAAAAGTATAAACATTCAAAAAATATTGGTTCTCTTGCAGCGGTAAGCCGCTTTCCACTTAATAGTAGTGATGGCTCAGTCAAGCCAAACAGGTATTGGCCTTAAAACAACATCGCAAGTCAGATGCAGAGAAGCTTTTAGACCAAGCCTTTGGCACTGAACTGATGACCAGCTCTTATTTCTCTTATTTTTTCTATTAAAAAATCATTTAGACATATAGATTTTGTTAAGTAGAAAATATAAGCATCACAAATCATATATTATAGCATAATTTATAGATGTATGGCACATAGGCATTTCCACAGAAAAGTCTACAGTGACCAAAACATTAAAACTTATTAAAAACATATTATTTTATGATATTATCTAAGAGAAACATTTTAGTTTTATTAATTTAAGCAATTTATGCATAAATTCATTTACCTTAAAGATCAAGTCGTCTGCACTGCTTAACAAATGTAGTTTTTCTTTTTCGCAAATGTTTAGTAAATGTTTCATAAGCTTGTTTGTTTTATTGGGGGTTGGAATTACTTTTAAAGGTTTTCTAAGAGATGGCGTAACTATCAATAGATCGCATCGGGCACACCTGTGACTATATTCATTTCAAAGCACATTGTGTAAGCTTCATTTTTCAGTATGTGTCATTCCACTGAAGTGTAAACAACATATATTTTTTTCTCTGTGAACATGTCGACTTTCGTTCCAACAAAACGCAATTTGCGGGAAGGTTTACTTTTGTGCTTCCATTTGAAGAAAAAAGCGGTTGAAGCACAACGCACGCTTACTGAGGCTTACGGGGACTATGCTCCATCGTTTTCTACTTGTGAGTACTGGTTCCGTCGGTTTAAAAGTGGTGATTTTGATACGGAAGACAAAGAGCGTCCGGGCCAGCCGAAAAAGTTTGAAGATGAGGAATTGGAGGCTTTGCTCGATGAAGACCCGTGTCAAACCCTTCAAGAATTGTCAGAATCATTAGGAGTCGACTTATCAACGGTCGGCAAACGCTTGAAGGCCATGGGAATGATTCAAAAGCAAGGAAATTGGGTGCCGTACCAGTTGAAGCCGAGAGACGTTGAACGGCGATTTTGCATGTGCGAACAACTGCTTCAACGGCATAAAAGGAAGAGTTTTTTGCATCGTATTGTCACTGGCGATGAAAAGTGGATCCATTACGATAATCCTAAGCGAAAAAAATCGTGGGGACCACCCGGCCTTGCATCAACATCGAGGGCCAAGCCGAATATTCATGGCGCCAAGCTTATGCTGTGTATTTGGTGGGATCAGAAGGGTGTCGTGTACTATGAGCTGCTAAAACCTAACGAAACCATCACTGGGGAACGCTACCAACAACAATTGATGCAATTGAGCCGAGCATTAAAGGTTAAACGGCCGGAATATGCCAAAAGACACGACAAAGTGGTTTTTCAACATGACAACGCACGGCCACATGTTGCAAGAACCGTCAAGGAAACGTTGGAGGCGCTGAATTGGGATGTGCTACCCCACCCGCCCTATAGCCCAGACATAGCCCCTTCCGACTACCACCTATTCAGATCGATGACGCATGGCTTGGCTGAGCAGCGCTTCACTTCTTACGAGGATACCAAAAAATGGGTCGATTCGTGGATTGCCTCAAAAGACGAATCGTTCTTCCGGCGCGGAATCCATATGCTGCCAGAAAGATGGGAAAATGTTGTAGCTAACGATGGACAATACTTTGAATAATATACATTGTACCGTTGTTTCTAAATAAATGCTCAAAAACCGAAAAAAAACCTTTAAAATTAATTCCAACCCCCAATAGTAAAAATGGAATGCAAATAGTTTAGGCAAGGAAAGGACAATATATTAAATTAGTATTTTAATTACTTAATTACATAATTACTTAACTACCCAATTAACTTACAGTGGAAATTTAAGTAACGTAACGCCAGATCAAAAAGCCTTATAAAAAAAAACAGATGCGTCGCAGGACACACGAGAAAAGCAAAGCTTTTTTGCAGATTCATAAATATGATAATTTAATGGTTTTTAAATAAAAAAATGTTTAAATAAAAAAATCTTAAATACCATAATGTTAATTAAAATATAATATTCCCACCAGTAAATTGTATTACCTGACATTATTTTACATTAATTTTGAATTATTTATGTAAATTTTAATGAAATTATTGGTTTTAATATCTAAAATATCAAACGAATTATAAAGATGTAATGTCATCGATATTTCTAGCAAATATTACATCAATAGTTGTCCTAATCGTGTTTGGATCGCTTATCATTCCCAAATTATATTGATCAAAACGCCATTGTTTAAGGCCTAGAATTTTTTTGAAATTGGCTTTTATTTTTATATTTCAAAAGTATAGTCTTTCTGACGCTATTTTCACTTCTACAGCCGTTTTCGTGTTTCGTCTACATTCATTCTCTTTATACTCATTTATCTCGTAACTACTTTTTTCGGCATAGTGTTGTAGAAAAAACAAAAACTATTCGGCCCAGTCATCTGAAATTTAACTATGCTATTCATAACATTAATGGCTATCGCTGGAACTAGAATCAAAGTCTTATTTCAAAAACATCGTATATTTTACACTTAATAACCGGTAGAAAACAAGCTGCTTTAAGAACTTAATTTTCAAAAGTGCGTCATTCTGTCAATTTTCGATATTTTTTGAAGCGAAGCTTTTTACGCCTCGTTTTGTGATTTGCTTAAGTGAAATCTCAAAAACAACACTTTTTTCCATACACCTTTTTTCTTAGAATTGTTGTTGTTTTTTTACTTGTGTCTATTACAACAAGAGGTTATAAAACTAAAAATATTTCTTTGTAAGCGTGAGAATCGAACTCGCACCATTTCGATCGACCACTACTCCAAAACCCTTTGCATCATGATGCGATCAAGGCTCATTCTAAGGTTGTGGCACTTCAGAGTGAGCTCGGTTGAACTGTCAGAATGGATGAAAAGAAATCAAGAAAATGAATGCATAGAACAAAGAAAAGCACAGTGACGGTTCAAGCAAAGGCGAAAAAGAGTGCATTTATCTCAAGTGCCACAACCTTGTAAATGAACCTTGGCTGCGATTCATTTAATATTAAGTATTTACTGAAGCTATGTTGCAGTAGATGACAGGAATTACTTAAAAGGATTGTGCATTAGCTATCCTACATATTTTATTGTGAATGCGTGAAGCTATGATGCAGCAGATTACAATGATCGATGAAAAGCATTGTGCATTAAGGGGTTTCGGACTACCCTACATGTAGGATGGACATATAGGACAGCAGAATAACGGGAAAGTCTGTTCGAGCTTTCGGACTACCCCACATGTCGGATGGACATCATTACTTTTTCGCTTTCAAGAAGATAGCATCGTTAAATGGCAAAAGAATTTCTTGCTGTTTTATAATTTATGAAGTCTACTTTTAAACTTCTTTCAAAAACAGTATGGGGACCACCGACATTTTTATATGTTAAACTTTGCACTCTGTTTACGTTTTTCTTTATATGTTCACTCCACGACGTTTTTTTAGAATGAGAAAATGTATGAAGTCGGATGAGCGTGCGTACTCACATACTACATGTAGGATGGACCGAAACAAAAAATCAAAAGTTTTTGATTTCCATCCTACATGTTGGACGGGACGCAGTATCTACGTTCGCTCATCCTACATGTCCATATGACCTGTCAAATCCGTCTTACATGTAGGATAGTCCGAAACCCCCTAATGACTATTTAAACAACAAAAGTAGCAAGGTTCCATTGAATGGGTTGAAAATTATCACAATATGCCAATTGTTTTAGATGTAGATTTTAATTGCGAATTCAGACATGAATGTTCACAGGCACTTAAGTCAGGTGTTCTAGTGCTCGAAAATTTTAGGTATTTTTACTAATTTTTTGAAAAGTTAAAATATTGAATAACGATGTTTAAACTTTTAAGGTATATTGTAACACTATTCATTCATCATAAAAAATTTTTTTTAGGTAAAAAATTGTTGATCATGTTCAAAATGGCGCTCAATGAGACTCTCTCAAAGAAAAGGGGCATGGACGGTGTTGTAGATTTTGGCTTTTCTATTTATCTGAAATATAAAAATCAAGAATATTATTAATCACTAGCTATGATTAATATGGCTATGGCTAACACTAGAAAGAAAAAATATTGAAAATTGACGGAATGACGCGGTTTTGAAAATTAAGTTCTTAAAACAGCTTGTTTTCTATTGGTAACTTTGATTCTAGTTCAAGCGATAGCCACTGATGTTATGAATAGCATATTTCAATTTCAGATGATTCGGCTAAATAGTTTTTGTTTTTTCTACAACACTATGCCGAAAAAAGTAGTTTCGAGAAGTAGTTTGTAGAAGTGAAAATAACGTCAGAAAGACTACACCCAAAAAATATTTAGGATAAAATTACGAATAAAATCTTTGTAGAAATACAAACAGAGGCTATTCTTAGAATGTACAAATGTTTTGTACATAGTACAAACGTTTGTAGTGTTGGCCGCATGAAAAAAATTTTTGTATTCGTAACTTTGTACATTCTACAAACGCTAGTTTGTAAAAATCTATAATGAATAAATTTGTGAACTGAACGAACATTGTTTGATAATATACAAAGCGGTGGCAGCAGCGTTCGTATATTTGTTCGTATCTTTGTAGATGAAACGAATGCATTTGTAAAATATAAAAATATTTCTTTGAACAATGTACAAACGGTCATTTGTATTATTCACATTTGTATTATTTGTATTTGTATTTGTAGAATGTAATAATTGTTTTGTACATAGTACGAACCTTTTTTTTGGGTGTATACTTTTAAAATATAAAAATAAAAACCAATTCCATACAAATTTTAGGCCTTAAACAATGCCGCTTATATAAATATAATTTGGGAATGATAAGCGATCCAAATATTTGCACAACACGATTAGGACAACTATTGATGTAATATTTGCTAGAAATATCGATGACATTACATCTATATAATACGTTTGATATTTTAGATATTAAAAACCAATAATTTCATTAACATTAACAAAAATAGTTCAAAATTAATGTAAAAAAATAATGTCAGGTAATACAATTTACTGGTGGGAATTTTATATTTCAGTTAACATTATGGTATTTAAAATTTTTTTATTTAAAAAACCATTAAATTATCATACTTATGAATCTGCGAAAATGCTTTGCTTTTCTTCTGTGTCCAGCGACGCATCTGTTGGCTGCATAAGCCTGACATATATTCCCAACGCTTGGAATAAAGCCAGAGTGGTATTTATACCTAAAGCATGGAAGACATCACATACTACTCCTAAAGATTTCAGGCCTATAAGTCTAACGTCATTTCTCTTGAAGACGTTAGAACGGATACTAGATCTATATCTACGCAGCAATATCGACTGTGCTCTCTTATCGGCATGCATATAGCAATAGAAGGTCCGTGGAAACGGCTTTACACTCACTGGTTGGAAACATCGAGAGATCCTTCCTGTATAATGAATTCACTTTAGTTGCTTTTCTAGACATAGAGGGAGCATTTAATAATGTCACGCCATAATCTATACGACTAGAGTTGCTTAGGTTAGGTGTAAATAACATCATTACTGTTCTCATAGATAAACTACTCAACTGTCTACACTTCTATACAGATGGGTCAACATGAAATGACACATGGCTCTCAGAGAATGTTATTTCTAAACGAGAAATATACATTTTCTTGGATAGTCAAGCAGTGATCAAATCATTGGAGCAAGTATCCATCAACTCTTAAGTAGCCAAAGAACGCCGATCTACATTAGGCGAAATGTCGAACTTTTTTGACATCAGTTTAATATGGATACCTGGCAATAAGGGCATACGTGGAAATGAAAAAGCAGACTAGCTTGTTCGGAACTCGCCGAGCATCCCGATGGCAACTGTGAAACTGCTGCTTAATGAGTACACCACATTTGAAGCCAATACAAGATGGGCTGAACTCTCAACTTGCAGAACAACAAGGCTTATTTGGCCGACTCTAGACCTAAAGCGATCGAGAGCCCTTCTCTTCTTGGGAAGACTAAAGGTAGCCACGCTAGTGACCGTTTCCACAGTCCACTGCTTAATAGGCAGACATGCCTCCATACTGGGAGTCATTGCAAATGATCTCTGCAGAAGCTGCAGGGACGAGAAGCAGGAAGAAAACATCTCTCAACTTTTATGTTCAACCGTCTCAACCTAACCTAACCTAACTTTGAAACACATAAAAACAAGAACAATTTTCTGGATTTTTTTTTAGACTAAACCAACGCTCAGGAGATGCCCCCTATAAATGAATAAGCATTGTACTGATTCAGAAGATTGGTGATAATTAGTTGGAGAGTGGATAGATGGAGTAGTGTCTGTGAATATTTGTTTTAAATTGCACAGCTCAAAATTGCCGGGAAACATGCTCGCAGGGAGACTATTCCACAACTTAACCGTGCGACTAAAGAACGAATTATCACGGTAATGCGAGGTTCTATTAGACATCGACGCAATGGTAAAGGGGTACCCTTGGACAGCTGCCCCAGTGGACCTGGGAAACACACGAGCTCATGGCATTAGGCCGTGTATCTCCCTTGAACACTTCCCATGGTAATACCTATACAGAAGGCTTGGACAACCAATATTGCGTCGATGCCCAAGAGAGTTGAGAGAGGATGCAATACTTTCATCCCCTATCAAATATATCGCACGACGTTGAATTCGATCCAGAAGCTCCAAATAAGATTTTGAAGCCCCTGCACAAATGTGTGAATTGTACTCCATTTTCGGTCTTATATATGAAGTGAACATCATGCGAAGATCAGTTGAAGTGAAATATTTTTTGCACCGTTTTAAAAATCCTAGGCACTTGCCCTCTTCTTTCGACACATCGAAAGTATAATCATTCCAACGAAGATCACATTTAGTCAATATGCCCCGAACGTCAAGAGCGGCTGATTCCACAAGATCTACACCATTCATATTGAGGGGTGCTAATGGGCAATCCATCCGCTTGTGGGTTAACAGGCAGCACTGAGTCTTGCTTGCATTGAACTCTACTCTATTAGCAAGACCCCACTCGGAGATTTTCGTAGATCATTTAGGAGTGTGTCATTCATATTTTGCCTTTTTCTCTCAATCTGCATAGAGCTTGGGCGTTTTTTATATGAATATGAATGACAAATGCTGCTGTCGTCCGCAAACGAATGTATTGGGTTATGCGTCTTCTGTCGTTGATAAAACCAGAAACAAGGTTGGAGATATAACTGAACCCTTGAGAAAACATGTGGTCCATCAAGCAAATTTACCACCAAAACCAAGTTTTGACGCGAGCGCTTTATGCCACACTCGGTCGAACGCTTTAGAAATATCAAGAGCAACAACCCTGCTCTCGCCGAAAAAGTGAACGCATTTATTCCATTCCTCGGTTAAGAACGGCATAAGATCACCAGTAGAGCCATACGAAAACCACATTGACGGTCACTGAGCAGTTGGTTGCGCTCCAGATAGTTCACAACGTTGAAGTTTATTACGCTCTCCATAACTTTGGAAAGCGTAGAGCATATCGCAATGGGTCGGTAGTTTGCAGGGTTCGTAGCATCACCCTTTTTAGGTACCGGCTGAACATTTTCCACCTTCCAACAAGATGGAAATACTCCTGTTCTGTAGGAGATGTTGAAAAGGTTGCGCAAAGGCCGAGCCAGCGAAGAAGCACACATTTTAAGCACAATTTGCGGTATGCCGTCAGGACCAGAGGCTGTGTTTACGTTGAGATTTGTAAGGACCCTTTTAACTGCTCTCGTTCGAAAGTATATCTCCTGCATTGCAGAAGATCCACCCCCAACAAAGGGCAGTGGCTGATTGCTAACCGAGAGAGTGGAATTTTGTGCAAACAATCTAGCCAATAGGTTCGCTTTATCAGCCGAGTCAGTGAAGATTTGGTCATCTTTTAAAAAAGGTGGAATCGATGAAGATATCTGGTTCTTAATTCTTTTAACAAATGACTAAAAGTGTTTGCTCCCTTTGGGGCAGAGAAGAACCTGTTCTCGAATGCGAGTTTCGTGCAGAAACTTTTCGCTTTTTAAAATTGCATTACAGCGATTCCTTGCCTCAATGCAAAGTCTCTTAGTATTCTTGTTAGAACGTCAATTCTGAAAGGCTTCCTCTTTGGACCTGACTGCAGTCCTGCAAGTCTCATTAAACCATGGTGGTCTTTTGGTTTAATGCTTTTCATCTTATTAGAAATGAAAGACCGCATACCCAATTATATAATTTCTTGTACCATGACAGCCGCGGCATTCACATTTCTATCAGCGAAACATAATTTCCAATTGAAGCTGCGATAAAAATTATTTAACGCAGTCCAATTTGCCCTTCCATAAAACCATGCAGTCCTCTTTGGGGCTTTAGGCGTAGAGGTGTAGGGGTTAGAATATGGAAAAACAGCGGAGATGGTACAATGGTCCGAGTTACCAAGAGGTGAGTTGACACTCACATCATATTTTTCATGATGTGAAGTCAGAAAAAGATCAAGGGTATTATGGCTATGCATATCACTTTGAGGGAAAAAAGTAAGTTCCTTCACTAGTTGAATCTATTGGTTCGATTCAGCAAATAGCTTAACATATTGCCCAACAGCTAGTTGCGCTCCAGATAGTTCACAACGTTGAAGTTTATTACGCTCTCCATAACTTTGGAAAGCGTAGAGCATATCGCAATGGGTCGTGGCATCACCCTTTTTAGGAACCGGCTGCGCGTGAATACGAAGATTTGTATTCACTTCTCCAAAACGTAAACGTACAAACAAAAATCTTCGTAGTTTAGCTAAATCTACTGATATAGCCATGCCATCGCCCAATAATAATACTATTCTACCTTCTACTGTAACTTTTTTCCCTAATGTGAATATTCAACTTGAAGATCAATCAATTGAATCTGTCAATATTGATATAATTACTGATAATATCGCACCAACTAAGGTCGCTGCGTCAGCTGATCAGATTTTTCCGTTTGTTGAAGCAATACCGATCATAGAGGTAAATGCTGATTCTCCTCGCGTTTCTGGCACAAAAAAACTTACGCTAAAACTTGTATTGCTTCAAATGTGGTCCCTGCGCCTTCTCAAATTAATTCGGTTTCTACAGGGGCGATACCAAAACAAATATTTAACAGCAGTATCAAAGCCCCTGTTCATAAAGAACTTGTGGTTATTCAGCCTGCAAAATCTATATTTGTTTCTCGTTTTGCCGCTGATACATCCGATGAAGACGTGTTATTCTTTATAAACTCTAAGCTGAATCTTGTAAATAAAAATATCTCTGTTTACAAATTCAATTTTTCATACGAGCGTGTTACGTCCTCTTTTAAAATATCTTTGCCTGGTGATCTTTTTAATAAGGTTTTGGATCAAAAGTTTTGGCTGACAATACGATGTGCATAAATATATTTCTAGACCTCGGCCTACAACTTCCTTGGCTACTTTACCGGTTCTTAACAAGAATCAAAAAACTAGATTGTTGCTTTCAGTTCCTTATCCTTTACCAAAGCGTTCGTGGCATTAACACATAACTAAATAATTTATTAATTTTGAGTCACAACCTTCACTTAATATAATTGCTTTTAGTGAGACTTGACTGAAACCTAACACTCTAAATACTGAAATTTGCAACAAATTTAACATATGCCGCAAAGATAGAAACTCCATTCCTGGTATTTGCACTAAAGGCGGGGGTGTGTTGATTGCAGTCAAAGCGATACATTTCTCTGAAGAGTTATTAATTCCAGAATCCTTGGACATTGAACTCTGTTGTGTTCATGTTAAGTTTGGTTCCTTGAGCCTTTTTATTACATGCTCATATATTCCTCCCCTTTCTACCTTAGAAGTTTATAGCAAACATTTGGCTTCTATTAATAAAGATTGCTCAAAACTGCAATCTAATGATCATACTTTAATAACTGGTTATTTTAACCTGCCAAACGTTTCTTGGAACTGCTATTCTGAAATTCATGTAATATCTTTACCTTCGTCTGAAAGTTCATCCGATAATTATGTATTTTTTTTAACGAGCTCTCAATCCAAGGCCTGTTCCAATTTAACTGCGTCTTTAACAAAAATAATCGCTTGCTTGATCTGGTGTTTTTTGATGAAAGTAATATCGCTTCTGTGTCTAAATCAGCTCCTCTAGTTACACCCGAAAATTCTCATCATCCAACATCAGAAATTATTTTAAATTTTCCAAAACCATCTGTGCAGTACTATGATTCTCAACCGCCTATTGAGTTTAACTTTAAAAAAAGAAACTACGTTATTTTGAAGAATAAACTGTCCAATATAAACTGGAATTCTATTCTAAATATTAATACAAAATATTTATCTTCTCAGAGTCTTGATGATGCGGTATATGCATTTAATAGAAAGCTCAATGAATGTTTTCTAAAAGCAGTTCCGCAAAGGAAAGACGCTTTGACATCGGGTCCGGTATGGTATACAAATGATTTAAAAAATGAGGAACTTGATACAAAGAGTAGTAAAGAGTTGTCAGTTCTGCACAGTTGCGTTTGTGCAGACATTTGTAATCAGTGAGGATTGAGCGAAAGTGGATGTGAAGGAAAATAAAATTGAAATTTTTCGGCTGACTTTCCTCAGCTCTGCTTAGCTGACGTAGCTTTGTGGTTGCGACGCATAGCGATGTATGAGCTGTATGAGTGCGAAGAAATAGAAAATAGAAAGCGTGTGATGAAGCGAAAAGAAAATAGTTTGCTATTGTTTCTTTTCGCTTTGGTATGACTTTTTTTGTTTCCTATAAGAATCTTGCACTCATATGAATATTTACATTTTTTAGCTAGAATGGATTTGGTAAATTGAATGAATTTACCAATTTCAATCTTTTTAAATGATGAGAACATTTTTATGCCCCCCTTTACCTATAAATTTATTTTAACTCTTGCAGGTAAGAAATTTTTTAATTTTAAGCTACATTTTTTACCAATTTCCAGGTACTATGAATTCAGCAAATTTTTTCATTTGAAGCTAAATTTTTCCCAATTCCCAGGTACTATGAATTTAGGAATTTTTTTTAATTTTCGGTCCGTTTTCTTCACTATCCGCTCCCATTAGTTACGTTTGTAGGTAGGGTTGCACAGTGGGCTAAATTGTGCTGAAGTAAAGGCATAACACTTGCTTCAGTACTTTTGTATTGCTCATGTTATGCAATTCTCTTGCAGCCGTAACTAATTATCTTATATACCCTTATTTGTTTGATATTTGCATGGTGCGGAAATGTCGGGTAATTTTCGCATAGATTTTTGCAATGTTCGTGGACTGAGGGCGAATTTTTTCTCGGTATATGTTCATTGTACTCTACATAGGTCTCAAATAATGGCACTAGGCGAGACCCAGGTGGCCGAGGATGCAGATCCACTGGATTTTCATATACCTGGGTACCGCTTACTGCCATTGTTTTCTTTGCGTAGAGGCATCGCCCTTTTAATAAGAACGGATGTAGCATACCAGTGTGAGAGGAGTCTGAACGTGACCGATCCAGAGTTTAGCTCAATGTGGGTTAGGTTCAGGCTTCGCTCTCACATGCTGCATTTTTGTTTTATTTATAGAAGCCCGAATCTAGGGAGAGAGCCCACTTTTAACAAACTGGACTCTCTCTCTCATTCGATTACGCATATTTTGGGGTTGTTTCCTGACAGTGAGATCGTTGTAGCAGGCGATTTCAATGTCCACAACCCGGCTTGGTTACGTCACTCGGGCCCATTGACACCTGTTGGGCAATATGTTGAGCTATTTGCTGAATCGAACCAATTGATTCAACTAGTGAAGGAACCCACTTTTTTTCCTCAAAGTGATATGCATAGTCATAATACCCTTGACTTTTTTCTGACTTCACATCATGAAAAATATGATGTGAGTGTCAACTCACCTCTTGGTAACTCGGACCATTGTACCATCTCCGCTGTTTTTCCATATTCTAACCCCTACACCTCTACGCCTAAAGCCCCGAAGAGGACTGCATGGTTTTATGGAAGGGCAAATTGGACTGCGTTAAATAATTTTTATCGCAACTTCAATTGGAAATTATGTTTCGCTGATAGAAATGTGAATGCCGCGGCTGTCATGATACAAGAAATTATTTTATTGGGTATGCGGTCTTTCATTCCCAATAAGATGAGAAGCATTAAACAAAAAGACCACTCATGGTTTAATGAGACTTGCAGGATTGCAGTCAGGTCCAAAGAGGAAGCCTTTCAGAATTGGCGTTCTAACAAGAATACTGATACTAAAAGACTTCGCATTGAGGCAAGGAATCGCTGTAATGAAATTTTAAAACGCGAAAAGTTTCTGCACGAAACTCGCATTCGAGAACAGGTTCTTCTCTGCCCCAAAGGGAGCAAAAATTTTTGGTCATTTTTTAAAAGAGTTAAGAACCAGACATCGTCATCGATTCCAGCTCTTTTAAAAGATGATCAAATCTTCACTGACTCGGCTGATAAAGCGAACCTATTGGCTAGATTGTTTGCACAAAATTCCACTCTCTCGGTTAGCAATCAGCCACTGCCCTTTGTTGAGAATGGATCTTCTGCAATGCAGGAGATATACTTTCGAACGAGAGCAGTTAAAAGGGTCCTTTCAAATCTCAACGTAAACAAAGCTTCTGGTCCTGATGGCATACCGCCAATTGTGCTTAAAATGTGTGCTTCTTCGCTGGCTCGGCCTTTGCGCAACCTTTTCAACATCTCCTTTAGAACAGGAATATTTCCATCTTGTTGGAAGGTGGCAAATGTCCAGCCGGTACCTAAAAAGGGTGATGCCACGAACCCTGCAAACTACCGACCCATTGCAATATGCTCTACGCTTTCCAAAGTTATGGAGAGCGTAATAAACTTCAACGTTATGAACTATCTGGAGCACAACCAACTGCTCAGTGACCGTCAATATGGTTTCCGTAGGGCTCGCTCTACTGGTGATCTTATGGCGTTCTTAACCGAGGAATGGAATAAATGCGTTCACTTTTTCGGCGAGAGCAGGGTTGTTGCTCTTGATATTTCAAAAGCGTTCGACCGAGTGTGGCATAAAGCGCTCGTGTCAAAACTTGCTGCATATGATTTTGGTGGTGATTTTGCTCGATGGATCACGTGTTTTCTCAAGGACAGCACGATTCGAGTCGTAGTTGACGGTATTTCGTCCGAGAAGCACGCCATCAACGCAGGAGTACCGCAGGGTTCAGTTCTATCGCCCACCTTGTTTCTGGTTTTTATCAACGACCTTCTGTCGTTGACGCATAACCCAATACATTCGTTTGCGGACGACAGCAGCATTTGTCATTCATATTCATTTCGTAAACGCCCAAGCTCTATGGAGATTGAGAGAAAAAGGCAAAATATGAATGACACACTCCTAAATGATCTACAAAAAATCTCCGAGTGGGGTCTTGCTAATAGAGTAGAGTTCAATGCAAGCAAGACTCAGTGCTGCCTGTTAACCCACAAGCGGATGGATTGCCCATTAGCACCCCTCAATATGAATGGTGTGGATCTTGTGGAATCAGCCGCTTTTGACGTTCTGGGCATATCGATCAGATTTGATCTTCGTTGGAATGATCATATTTTCGATGTGTCGAAAGAAGCGGGCAAGTGCCTAGGTTTTCTAAAACGGTGCAAAAAATATTTCACTTCAGCTGATCTTCGCATGATCTACACCTCATATATTAGGCCGAAAATGGAGTACAATCCGCACATTTGGGCAGGGGCTTCAAGATCTTATTTGGAGCTTCTGGACCGAATTCAACGTCGTGCGATATATTTGATAGGAGACGAAAGTATTTCATCCTCTCTCAACTCTCTTGAGCATCGACGTAATGTAGGTTGCCTAAGCCTTCTGTATAGGTATTACCATGGGAAGTGTTCAAGGGAGATACATGGCCTGACGCCACCAGCTCGTGTGTTTCCCAGGTCCACTCGGGCAGCTGTCCAAGCCCACCCCTTTACCATTGCATCGATGCCTAATAGAACCTCGCATTACCGTGATAAATCGTTCTTTAGTCGCACAGTAAGGTTGTGGAATAATCTCCCTGCGAGCGTGTTTCCCGACAGTTTTGAGCTGTGCAAATTCAAAACAAATCTTCACCGACACTACTCCATCTATCCACCCTCCAACTAACTATCACCCATCTTCCGAATCAACACAATGCTGACGCATTTATAGGGGGCATCCCCTGAGCGTTGGTTCAGTCTAAAAAAAAAGCAAAATTTTTTAACTAGATTGGATTTGGTAAATTAAATGAATTACCAATTTCCAGCTATTTAAATTATGATAATATTTTTATATGACCTTTTCCTATAAATTTCTTTTAGTTCTTGCACGTACAATGCATTTAAGAAATTTTTTAATGTAAAGCTACATTTTTTTAACTACATTGCATTTGGTAAATTAAATGAATTTACCAATTTCCCTCTTTTCAAATTATTATAAATTGATTTAAATGATTTTTAAGCTACATAGTATAAAAACATATATGAGATGTATATACTTTCTTTATATAAAAATATATATACAAATTTCTGTCAATTGTTGCAGGTATTTAGAAAATTTTTTTCATTTTAAACAAACTCAGAATGCTTACGAAAGTGTTTTAAATATTAAATACCATCTAAAAGTTTAAAACATTTAAATTTATGAAAGTATTTTGTTGTGTTTTCAAATCCAAAATATAAAACTAATTGTGTTTGTTTAATAATCCAAATATGGTACTAATATTTAAAGATATTTTTTTTTTTAATTTTAATTACCTTCTTTAAACAGTAATTGTTATGGTGACATAAAGTTCCTTGTTTTTTTTTTGTTTTTTGAGATTTTGTTAAAATTTTGTATAAAATCTATTTGCTGAAGGTATTTAAAAAGTTTTTATTTTTAGCAAACAGATTTTTTAATAAATTAATAAAATTAATCAATTAATAAAGGAAGTAATAAATTCATGTTTTTATGAACTATGAATTTATTTATAGATTTTTTAATAAATTAATCAATTAATAAAGAAAGCAAAAAATTCATCTTTTATTCATTTTAAAGCAAAATAATGTCTTGCATACGTATGAATTTATTTTGCAGTTTTGGTTTTGAATTGTTGGTGTTATAAAACTAACCTCATTTTAATCTTCTAATTCAATAAAAAATTAAAAAATATTTAAACTTGCTCTTATTATTTAATATAATACGGTGCTTATTATATAATATATTATCTTAAAACCTAGAATGAAATCTTATTACAAAATGTAATAATTTAAAACTAAATGAAAATCTTATTACATAATGTAATAATTTAAACCTAAATGAAAATCTTATTACAGAATGTAATAACTTAAAACTAAATTGAAAACTTATTACATAATGTAATAAATTATCAACTAAGGCAAACACTTTGAATGGATTTAACTAACCTAAGTAATACAATAAAGTAAATATTTACAACTTAAAACTAGAAAAGTAAAAGTATTAAATGTACTTCCAATATTTACAGTATTTACATATTTACAGATATGTAAATTACATAAAGTAATTTAATAAACGGTTATTGCAACCACAAAAATTTATGTACAATATTTACATTATAAAATTTAATTTTTAAAATATTTACAGTAAATAGTTACACAAATGTAATTACAATATTTAGAGTATATACAAAAAGCTTTTGTTGGTCCGGGAAAAAAAAGACAAGTAAGAATTTGTTGTGCTTGAAAGAAGGAAAGAATTTAATAACTTGAAATAGTAGATAGAAAATTTTGAAAATTATAAATGAGTCTACCGAGCCCAAAGTTGAAAACGGTCATTTTTATAAAAGAAAAAAGAAGTTTGTAAGCGATGCCAAAAGAAAGATTTCGAAATATTATGATCGAATCAGCCTCGCATGGTACAGCAGCGAATGCAAGTTATATAAGCGGCTAGTATACGGCAAAAAAAATCATGGTTATGCAAAACATAGTCATTTTACCAATAACAAAATTTAATACTCGAAACTTTCAAAAATACGGAGTATTAAGAAAAATCCGTACTAATCATGATTTAAGCTGAGTATTATATATCATTATTATATTACATTAGTACACAACTGAGAAAATACACAGCTGACCCCAATATTAAATATTTAATAGGGGCGTTTACCAGACACATTTTTTGACATTTTATTAATGTTTCAAAATATACAAAAATATATATTTGTGACAAAATGAAATAGAACTTCTACGTTAACATATCTTTCGTTTTTTTCAATAACGTCACAATTAAAAAAAAAAATGATTTTTCAGTACAAGAATTTTAAGTCTTAAATAAATTAAGTATATATAGGGTCCGCCATCTAACGTTTTTTTTTTCAACTAGTGCTTATTTCGTGAATGGTAACACTTAGCTCATGTCTGATTTTGAAGATAATTAGTTTTATCCTTCCACTAAAAGAATATGGTTGTGTATACGCTTGTACAACGCTGGGAAATATTGCGACATTACTTTGATGCAGAAGATGCCGATTTTGCCAAAAAAATCATCTTTTCAGATGAAGCTCATTTTGATCTTGGCGGGTACGTAAACAAGCAAAATTGTCGCATTTGTCGCAGAAAACCCGCACGCATAGATTGAAAAACCGCTGTACCCAAAACGAGTCACTGTTTGGTGCGGATTTTAGTCCAGAGGCATAATTGGGCCATTTTTCTTCGAAAATGAGCAAGGAGTGGCCGTTACAGTCAATGGCGATCGTTATCGTGCCATGTTGAACGAATTTTTGTTCACAAAAATTGAAGAGGAGGATATTGGCAACATTTGGTTTCAACAGGACGGCGCTACGTGCCACACAGCCGAAGCTACACTCGATGTTTTGCGCCCTGTTTTTGAAGATCGCATTATCAGCCGCAGAGCTGATGTCGTTTGGCCACCTCGGAGCTGCGATATGACACCGTTGGACTATTATTTGTGGGGTGCCCTCAAAGATAAGTGTTACGCCGACAAGCCAGAGATAATTGACGCTTTAAAGGACAATATTCGTGAAGCCATTGGTGAAATACAGCTGCACACAATCGATAACGTGCTTAAAAATTGGACTGATCATGTAGGCTTCTGCATGGCCAGCCGAGGTAGCCATTTGAATAAAATTATTTTTCATTATTAACCGGAAGGATTGTACTTTCAAATAAAAAAAGAAATTTGAGAAAATATTTAGTAGTTTTTTTTTTATAGAATTTTAAAAAAAAAAGTTATTTGGCGGACCCTTTACAATATTTACAGTAAATATTTACAGAAATGTATTTACAATATTTAAATATTTAAATTGTAAAATATATGTAAATGTATATACAATTTAAATATTGTAAATACATTTCTGTAAATATTTACTGTAAATATTGTATATACTTAATTTCATAGTAAATATTGTAATTCCTTTAATTTCTGCTTAAGACTTAAAATTCTTGTACTGAAAAATCATTTTTTTTAATTGTGACGTTATTGAAAAAAACGAAAGATATGTTTACGTAGAAGTTCTATTTCATTTTGTCACAAATGTATATTTTTGTATATTTTGAAACATTAATAAAATGTCAAAAATGTGTCTGGTAAACGCCCCTATTAAATATTTAATACTGGGGTCAGCTGTGTATTTTCTCAGTTGTGTACTAATGTAATATAATAATGATATATTTAATAATATAACTCAAGCAGAAATAATATTTATTATGTTTTAAGTTAAATCATTGGTAACACATTTAAGAACAAAGAACATTAAACAAATATCTTAAAGTTAATTTTTCATATTAACAACTGGAATTTTATTTTGGGTGATTTTTATCAAAATATTGTAAAAATTTAGTCTTAGAAAAATTGTTTGATGACAAATTTTTATAATATTTCTCCATTGGATGCAGGATAAACTCTTTCTGCTCTTCTTGATGAGTTAAAACGGCATTAAAACGTGAAATTATTGCTACGCCACGTTCTGCAATATCATCAATAATTTTTTAACAATTAATTTTTGCAGCAAGATAATCTTCATTTTCCTCCCAGGTGGCTGTTTTCCATTTTCACATTTTATCTGATATAGTTGCGAACGCCAAACACTATTACTACATTATACAAATAACTACAGATAATGTATTACCGGCGCAACGAAAAAATTTACTACACATCTTGTCATTGGTGCTCGTCAAATGTGACACTTGATGAATACATTCAAAAGAAAATGTCAAAAAGAGACGAAGATAGCAAAATTAAAATGAAAATATAGTCAAAACTCTGTTAAGCGCATTAAGCAATGTAGCACCTTCTACATCACAGCAAAGATGGCAGACATGCGCAATACTTCATCTGTAGTTCTCTGTATTATGTTATCACTATATAAATTGTTAAAATGTTATTTGATTTGATGATATAAAGTTTTTTACTTAGATTTTTTATTAGAGGATGAAATAAAACATTTTTCAGATAATTAGTACTAACCAACTAGTACTAGTACTAGATAACCAAGTACTAACTTTCGCTTATACGTGGCTTTGCTGGTTCGCGAACTAATGTATGGTTGTCGCTACGACGAAAAAAAGTTTTGCTTGAGCAAATAGTCTGTGTAGTCTATTGGCCCCTTAACTATTGAACCATGAATTTCTGTATATCAGTTATGCCAAATTTGACAGCAGTTCTTACATTCGGTTATTAGAACATATTTTTATGTGTCGGTTTACACTAGCCTCGTGTTGAGTAACCAACTCACTTTGACATGACACAGTTTTTAAATGTTCACACACATAACTTGCCTCACTTTCGGTCTGAATTTGTTTTTGTGCTGTTTGTGAACTAAAACGTTTTAAGTAATAAAAACTTAGTGTTAGATTGAGTGTGTGCTTCGTAGAGACGCCGCACTGTGGCTCGATTTGACTTGCCCCGTTGCAAAAATCATAACTTCTAAACGAACTGAGATAAATGCGTAATTTCTTTTGCTATGGATAGAAATATTATGCAGCTTGAATCGTCATTAGAATAGGTTGACAGGATGTACCGGTATGTTTAGTTGAAGTTTGGGTCTTTGCAAAAAGGAAATAAAGGTAGAATTGGCAGAAAATAAGACGTATCTGGTATAGACATATGTATATATTTATGATCAGCGACACGCCCTGAGTCGATTAGTATGTCTCCGGTAAGATCTATACACATTTTTTATCAGCTTCACTTCTTGAGTCTATTAGACCGTCTGCCTGTCCGACATTTTTTTGAAAACACGATTACGGAAAAACGAATAAAGCTACAAGATGGAAACTTGGTATATAGAATACCTATCTCCATAGCCTACTTTGTACTTTTGGCAAAATCGGCATCTTCTGCATCAAAGTAATGTCGCAATATTTCCCAGCGTTGTACAAGCGTATACACAACCATATTCTTTTAGTGGAAGGATAAAACTAATTATTTTTAAAATCAGACATGAGCTAAGTGTTACCATTCACGAAATAAGCACTAGTTGAAAAAAAAACGTTAGATGGCGGACCCTATATATACTTAATTTATTTAAGACTTAAAATTCTTGTACTGAAAAATCATTTTTTTTTTAATTGTGACGTTATTGAAAAAAACGAAAGATATGTTAACGTAGAAGTTCTATTTCATTTTGTCACAAATATATATTTTTGTATATTTTGAAACATTAATAAATTGTCAAAAATGTGTCTGGTAAACGCCCCTATTAAATATTTAATATTGGGGTCAGCTGTGTATTTTCTCAGTTGTGTACTAATGTAATATAATAATGATATATAATACTCAGCTTAAATCATGATTAGTACGGATTTTTCTTAATACTCCGTATTTTTGAAAGTTTCGAGTATTAAATTTTGTTATTGGTAAAATGACTATGTTTTGCATAACCATGATTTTTTTGCCGTATACTAGCCGCTTATATAACTTGCATTCGCTGCTGTACCATGCGAGGCTAATTCGATCATAATATTTCGAAATCTTTCTTATGGCACCGCTTACAAACTTCTTTTTTCTTTTATAAAAATGACCGTTTTCAACTTTGGGCTCGGTAGACTCATTTATAATTTTCAAAATTTTCTATCTACTATTTCAGGTTATTAAATTCTTTCATTCTTTCAAACACAACAAATTCTTACTTGTCTTTTTTTCCCGGACCAACAAAAGCTTTTTGTATATACTCTAAATATTGTAATTACATTTGTGTAAATATTTACTGTAAATATTTTAAAAATTAAATTTTATAATGTAAATATTGTACATAAATTTTTGTGGTTGCAATAACCGTTTATTAAATTACTTTATGTAATTTACATATCTGTAAATATGTAAATACTGTAAATATTGGAAGTACATTTAATACTTTTACTTTTCTAGTTTTAAGTTGTAAATAAATATTTACTTTATTGTATTACTTAGGTTAGTTAAATCCATTCAAAGTGTTTGCCTTAGTTGATAATTTATTACATTATGTAATAAGTTTTCAATTTAGTTTTAAGTTTTTCATTTAGGTTTAAATTATTACATTATGTAATAAGATTTTAATTTAGTTTTTAATTATTACATTTTGTAATAAGATTTCATTCTAGGTTTTAAGATAATATATTATATAATAAGCACCGTATTATATTAAATAATAAGAGCAAGTTTAAAAAATTTTTAATTTTTTATTGAATTAGAAGATTAAAATAAGGTTAGTTTTAAAACACCAACAATTCAAAACCAAAACTGCAAAATAAATTCATACGTATGCAAGACATTATTTTGCTTTAAAATGAATAAAAGATGAATTTTTTGCTTTCTTTATTAATTGATTAATTTATTAAAAAATCTATAAATAAATTCATAATTCATAAAAATATGAATTTATTGCTTCCTTTATTAATTGATTAATTTTATTAATTTATTAAAAAATCTGTTTGCTAAAAATAAAAACTTTTTAAATACCTTCAGCAAATAGATTTTATACAAAATTTTAACAAAATCTCAAAAAAAAAAACAAGGAACTTTATGTCACCATAAGAATTACTGTTTAAAGAAGGTAATTAAAATGAAAAAAAAATACCTTTAAATATTAATACCATATTTGGATTATTAAACAAACACAATTAGTTTTATATTTTGGATTTGAAAACGCAACAAAATACTTTCATAAATTTTAATGTTTTAAACTTTTAGATGGTATTTAATATTTAAAACACTTTCGTAAACATTCTGAGTTTGTTTAAAATAAAAAAATTTTCTAAATACCTGCAACAATTGACAGAAATTTGTATATATATTTTTATATAAAGAAAGTATATACATCTCATATATGTGTATATACTTTGTAGCTTAAAAATCATTTAAATCAATTTAAAATAATTTGAAAAGAGGGAAATTAGTAAATTCATTTAATTTACCAAATGCAATGTAGTTAAAAAATTTTAGCTTTAAATTAAAAAATTTCTTAAATACATTGTACCTGCAAGAACTAAAAGAAATTTATAGGAAAAGGTCATATAAAAATATTATCATAATTTAAATAGCTGGAAATTGGTAATTCATTTAATTTACCAAATCCAATCTAGTTAAACAATTTTGCTTTAAATTAAAAAAAAATTCCTAAATTCATAGTACCTGGGAATTGGGAAAAATTTAGCTTCAAATGATAAAATTTGCTGAATTCATAGTACCTGGAAATTGGTAAAAAATGTAGCTTAAAATTAAAAAATTTCTTACCTGCAAGAGTTAAAATAAATTTATAGGTAAAGGGGGCCATAAAAATGTTCTTATCATTTAAAAAGATTGAAATTGGTAAATTCATTCAATCTACCAAATCCAATCTAGCTAAAAAATGTATATATTCATATGAGTGCAAGATTCTTATAGGAAACAAAAAAAGTCATACCAAAGCGAAAAGAAACAATAGCAAACTATTTTCTTTTCGCTTCATCACACGCTTTCTATTTTCTATTTCTTCGCACTCATACAGCTCATACATCGCTAAGCGTCGCAACCACAAAGCTACGTCAGCTAAGCAGAGCTGAGCAAAGCCAGCCGAAAAATTTAAATTTTGTTTTCCTTCACATCCACTTTCGCTCAATCCTCACTGATTACAAATGTCTGCACAAACGCAACTGTGCAGAACTGACAACTCTTTACTACTCTTTTCTTGATATCTAAATACTTTAAAAAATATCAAAAAACGCATAGCATATATACCTCGATTAAGTACAGTTACCAACAGTTATGTAAACAATCCTATAATATCTACTTAACAAAAGTGAAATTAAACATCAAATCTGATGCTAAATCCTTCTGGAACTTTGTTAACACAAAACGTAAGATTGATTCCTATCCTTCTATTATGAAGTATAATTCTGTTGAGTCCGATAATGATAATATATTATAATAATTGATAACTACCGTGGCATCGCAAAATCAAGTGCTTTGCCTTAACTTTTTGCAATTGTTACATCACGACTATCGCATATAAATCATTAATATCTCCTTTCCCATATGGATTTCTTTCTGGAAAATCCACTGTTACTAACCTACTCGAATTTACGTCAAAAACTATAGAACATTTTGGAAAGGCATGCAGACTGATGTTATTTACACGGATTTTAGCAAAGCTTTTGGCGTTGTAAATCACAAAATATTGATTTTAAAATAACATCTGGTTGCATTTCCTATACCGTTGGTAAAGTGGATTGAATCTTACTTAAGCAATAGAGCACAATCTGTTTTTTTTAAGCTCAAGAAATCACATGAGTTTCCTGTTACTTCAGGAGTACCTCATGGAAGTCATCTTGGGCTCCTTCTGTTTCTACTTTATATAAACGATTTGCCATCTGTCATAATGCATTCTAGCATCTTAATGTTTGCTACGTCAGCGAAAAAAATGATAAGTTCTTTTAAAAGTGATTTCTTTTCTTTTAAAAATGATAATGACTCTGTATTTTTGCAAGCCGACATTGATCGTCTTCATAACTGATGCAAAACGAACCGTATGAACCTTAACATGAAGAAATGCAAGCATAAGTCTTTCTCGCGCAAACCACCAATTAAATGTACCTTCAAAATTCGTGGTTATCCATTGAAGTCCTTAGATATTTTCAATGATCTTGGAGTTACAATGGATCCTAAACTACGCTTTAATATTGATGTAAAAAAAAGAATAAATAGAGCGAATAGTACTTTAGGATTTATTGAACTATATAAATTTATTGAATAAATTATAGGATTTATTTAGGGCAAAAGACTTATGATCCATTTATAACGAAAACCTTATTCACTTCCCTAGTGCAGCCTATCTTAGAATATGCTTCAGTTGTTTGGTGCCCACGATATGGTTGTTACGTAGACGACATTGAATCAGTGCAGAAACAATTTCTTTTGTTTTGGTTAAGCTATCTTTATTGTAATACTGATTTTCACTTACAACCTTATGAATATTAGTTACAACTCTTAAATCTTCCCTCGTTAAATAATCGGAGAACTATGATAAATGCTTGTTGGATTATAAAACTTTTATATGGATATGTCAACAGTCCATATTTATTGAGCAAAATATATTTCAATATTCCTCTTCGTCCTAGAAGAACTTTTGAGTTACTCCCCATTAACTTGTGGTGATTTTAGTTTTGTATCTGATGTTATATCCTTAAGTAAATCCATTACTCAATCAAACATAAAATTATAGATTAGTACCGTCGTTGATTATGATTAAGTTCTCTCGAACATATAACTGATGCATCTGGTGATATTTGTAAACACATTAATATAACAATCTAAATGGATAAATGGACCTAAGCTTAAAATGGATAATTTTGGTGTATGAACATCTAAATAATCTGAAAGAACCTAAACCTGGGATCTTCAATTGCCTTATATCTTCATGATGAATGTGACTACATTTGTCGACGGTACCGTGGTGTCTTGGTTTTTACCTCTTGAAACACTACGTTAGATCGATTTGTAATATATTTATATGAGTGGCCGATAAGACCTAGTAGTTTGTCGAGTAACCACCCTGTCAAGCCAGGATCTCACCGGCTTCAAGAAGATAGAATGATATATATGTGGTGCTCTGTTACATCACCACATAGAGTAAATCTCTACATCCTATTTTACCTTTTCGTTACATTAATTTTTACCTTTTTGTTACATTGATACTTACCTTTAGTTACATTAATACTTACCTCTCCTGTAGTTGATTTTTATCTTAACTTACATTTCACTTACCTTGATTTATCATTAATAACGTATTATATCATTTTAGCAATTATTGAAAATACTTACACTTGTCTACAAAATACTTGTTATAAAAAAACATTTTGAATTGTATTCAGTTATTATATTTTCAGAAATTTTCATTTTGAAAATTTCAGTAGTGAAAAATTGTTCAAAGAAAATAGTAATAAAAAATTGTTCAAATAAAAATATTTTAAAATAAGAAGTCATAAAATAAAATAAAAATTATTTGAATAAAATATATAGAAAGTATTTCATTGCGCACATTCGCACCAAAACTGGCGATCCTGCAAACCGAACTCCAAAATTGGCGCTCAACAACGGGGAGCAGTAAAATGTGTACATCAATTTAAAACTAGCGATCCTGAAACGAACCACATCAAGACCTTTCAACAAAAATTCATTACGACACAAACGCTTCGTTTGGGTCAGCAACAAAGTGACACCAATTCTACTACAGAGTCCCATGCAAACTCTAATGGCAACAACTCACTAACAGAAATTGGCACTACATCAGCAAATGGCTTAGTTAATGAGAGTCGGCCAAATCAAACACGTTCCACAACAGATACGTTACCAACAAGAGATACGCCAACGCTACTACACCTACTGTTAACACAGCTACAGCAGCACCAGCAACTGCTTCTGCACCAAGAACAGCAGCCACAGATAAATCAGCAGCAGGCACAACATTATCCGCCAACGCCACCTTAAGTTCCTCCTCAGTCGTCACTACCGCCGGTGCCAAAACAGCTACAACCACAGCGCTCCAACAACTGACAGCAAAAACAGCAGCAGACAAGGTCACTGCTAGAAAATAACAACAACAACAACAACAACAAAAAGAGCAACAACAACAATAACAGCAGCTATAACAACAACAACAACGAAAAGAGCAACAACAACAAAGTTTATAACAACAACAACAACGAAGAGAGTAACAACAACAATAACAGCAGCTATAACAACAACAACAACGAAAAGAGCAACAACAACAAAAACGTCGGCAGCAACAACAACAACGTCGGCAGCAACAACAATTTTTTTTTATGAAGCTTTATATTTTGTAAAAATCTGTTTATATTTTTTTTTGACATTTATAAAATTTTTTCAGGTTGCGTATCATTTCAGATTACCACGAGGCACACAACGTAGCTTCTAAAACGGATTTTAGACAATAGGGTCGTAAGAAACCTATCGTCTCACTTTCGTAGGCACTACACTACACTAGGGACATAGGTACACTAAAAAAAAGGGAAGAGTTAGAATTTTCAAACTAAAAAAAAAAAAAATAATAGTAGAAGAAAATCTAGAGGGAAGAATGCTACGAACACCCCCACACACACCCCTTACTTCACACCCACCCCTTACTCCACACACCGGAGAGGGAGATAACACACCATTTATAGACTTTGAGACTAACCCTCTCACACCGCCAACACAAATACACACGGTTGCGGTAAAATTACCTACATTCTGGACGAGTTGTCCAGACGCTTGGTTCGCACATGCGGAAATACAATTCCAAGCGAAAGGAATCACAGTTGACAAGACTAAATACGAATACCTGGTAACATCGTTACCACAAGAAGTCATAGTCACTGTGCTAGACTTTATCCAAAAACCGCCAACACAAAACACATACGAAGGGCTTAAAAAGACATTGCTCGATAGATTTTCACTGAGCGAAAATAAGCGATTAGATAAAATCCTTTCGGATTCTGAGATGAGTGACCAAAGGCCATCTCAGTTCTATCGGTCACTTCTTCTACTAGCTGGATCAACAGTTAGTGGCGATTTAATTAACAAATTATGGTTACACAGGTTGCCAAAAAGTTTAAATATCGCCTTGACCGGGTCCGGACACAGAGAACTAGAGGTACTCTTAAAACTAGCAGACGATTTATGGGAAATCATGACTGGTAGTGAAATTTCTACCATGTCTAAAAAGCCAGCTTCCGGCTCAGAAGAAGTAATGGCGATTACCCAACGTTTCGCGGAGACAACGTCCAAAATTTTAGAAAACTTTAATAAGTTGACACTGGAGGTACAAGAACTCAGAAGTGAACGTTCTCGATCACAACGCTCAAACTTCCAAAGGTACTCCAGACGTCGTTCATCTAGAAGAGAAGTGTCACAACAAAGACCGGCCAACTGGGTTTGTAGGTACCACTACAAATTTGTCAGAGCGGCCAGACGATGCGAACAACCATGCGCGTCTGTTCAAACGGCATCCACACCAAACCACAATACACCAAACACATTAAACTAAGAAACACCATCATTGCAACGGCTAATGATGGGAGTTCTATAACACTAACACGCCGTTTATTCATATTTGACAAGGACAATAACTTAAATTTCTTAATCGACAGTGGCGCTGAAGTTTCCGTATTGCCATTCTCCAAATTAAAAATTTATAAAAAATCTGATTTGACACTCCAAGCTGCTAATGGCACAGCAATATCGACTTACCGAAAAAAAATTGTTAAAAGTAAATTTAAAACTCAGACGAGAATTCCCTTTCATATTAGCAGAAATTACAAGACCTATCATTGGCGCAGACTTTCTTACCAAATATGGACTTCTAATAGATCTAAAACACAGAAAACTCATTGACCCCCTTACAAAATTATCCGTCAACGCAATTTCAAGATAATCCGAAACACAATTACCAAAACTATTTACACTCGACGATAAATACACACAGTTACTGAAACAATTCCCTTCACTCTACACAGAACCAGTTTACATTGCACCAATCAAACACAAAACAGTACACCACATAGTTACAGAAGGACAATTACCATTCACACGACCACGACGTTTAGACCAATCAAAATTAAAAATCGCAAAACAAGAATTCGATTTTCTAGTCAAGTCAGGAATTTGTAGACCGTCCGACTCGAAAACCTCTTCTCCACTACACCTCGTAGCCAAACGCAAACCAAATGACTGGAGACCATGTGGCGACTACAGACGACTGAACGCTTCTACTGAACCTGGCCGTTATCCTTCACCACATATACACGACTTTTCCATCAACTTACACAACACAAACTTTTATTCAAAAATTGACCTGGTCAGAGCCTATCACCAGATACCGATGGCTCCTAGCGACATCCACAAAACAGCCATAACAACACCTTTCGGAATGTTCGAATTTCTCCGAATGCCTTTCGGCTTGAGAAATTCAGCACAGACATTCCAAAGATTTATACACGAAGTTTTACAGGGACTAGATTTCATTTTTGTTTATTTAGACGGCATACTTATAGCTAGCGAGACCGAAACAGAACACATAAAACACTTAACACAAGTTTTCCAAAGACTTTCAGAATACGGCTTAAACATTAAACCTAACAAATGCACTTTCGGAGCATCAGACATAAACTTCCTCAGTTATAACATTTCTAAACAAGGTATCCGACCTTCAGAAGAACGTACACGCACTGTGTACGAGACTACCCATACGAGACTACCCACAACCCACCACAGTCAAACAAATGCAAAAATTCATAGGCATGACAAATTACTACCACCGTTGTATCCCAAAACTCGCACACATGCTAGGCCCAATTTATGACATGGTCACCGTAGCATCAAAAACAAAAAACAAACAGTTACACTGGACAGAGAACACACTACAGGCATTTACAACAATCAAAGATAGTTTTGCAAAGGAAACACTACTCAATCACATTAGTAGTAATGCAAAATTATCGATTGCCGTAGACGCATCAAACACAGCCATTGGCGGCGTTTTACAACAACAGAATAACGGTACACTAGAACCATTAGCCTTTTTCTCAAAAAAGTTATCAAAGTCAGAAACGAAGTACAGTACATTCGACAGAGAAATACTAGCCATATACTTAAACATCAAACACTTTAGACACTACCTAGAAGGAAACAATTTTACGGTATACACAGATCACAAACCACTGATTAACGCTTTACATTCACAAACAGAACGCAGCCCAGACAAACAAGACACTTAGAATACATTGCACAATTCACACATGACATTAATCACATTAAAGGTTCAGAAAACACTGTAGCAGATGCACTTTCACGAGCTGAAAAAGAAGTTTTTGCCTGCACAGACATCAACCTAAGAACACTACACAAAGAACAGAATACAGACACAGAATTACAAAATATACTAAATAGCCACAGATACAAGCTCGAACAGATACTCATACCAGTACTCAACATTAAAATTTGGTGCGAACAGAAAAATTCTTTAACACGACCTTACATACCACAGACTTTACGAAAACAAGTATTCGAACAACTACACAACATAGCACATCCTGGTACACGAGCTTCACGGCGATTACTTACACAAAGATATTTCTTGCCGAATATGAATACACACGTTAACAAATGGGCACAAGAATGCGTTAGATGTCAACGCTCAAAAATACACAAGCACACGAAGACAACACCACACAAAATCAGCATACCACACGGCCGTTTCGAACATATCCACGTTGATATAGTCGGTCCTTTGCCAATTTCAAAAGGGTATATATACCTACTTACCGTAGTCGACAGGAACACTCGTTGGCCAGAAGCATATCCGCTGAAAGACACAAACACCGACACGATAGTCGACACTCTTCAAAGAGAGTATATTTCACATTTTGGAGTTCCATTGAAGGCTACCTCTGATCGAGGAGCACAATTCACTTCCGCGACCTTTAACACATTTCTCAAAAATCTCGGTTGCCAACATATAACTACTTGGGCTTACCACCCACAAGCCAACGGCATGGTAGAGCGTTTTCACCGCCAGTTAAAGGTTTCCCTTATCGCAACAAACAACCAGACAAATTGGTTCACAGAGTTGCCACTAGTTCTTCTTGGCCTTAGATCCTCAGTCAAAGAAGACATCAAAGCGTCGCCAGCTCAGATGGTCTTTGGCCAGCCGCTCAGATTACCGAAACAAATATGTAGTAATTCACAACAATGAAACTTTAAACCCTTCAGAGATGCTTCCAAAAATCAAACAAGTAGTCGAAAACAAACAATCACACATTTCACACCATAACACAAAATTCCAACAACACGTTCCTAAGGAACTCAACACTTGTAAATTTGTCTTCGTTAGAAACGACACCATACACAGCAAGCTCAAGGAACCCTATGATAGACCTTTCGAAGTAATCAACCGAAACCCAAAATACTTCACAATACTCAAAAATAACACTCATACTACAGTTAGTTTAGACCGTTTAAAACCAGCATCAATTAATACAGACACAACAACTATAACACAATCTAAAAGAAAGGTAAATTTTAATTTACTCAGAAATACAACAAGATTCATTTGAGGAGGGGGAATAATGTGGTGCTCTGTTACATCACCACATAGAGTAAATCTCTACATCCTATTTTACCTTTTCGTTATATTAATACTTACCTTTTTGTTACATTGATACTTACCTTTAGTTACATTAATACTTACCTCTCCTGTAGTTGATTTTTATCTTAACTTACATTTCACTTACCTTGATTTATCATTAATAACGTATTATATCATTTTAGCAATTATTGAAAATACTTACACTTGTCTACAAAATACTTGTTATAAAAAAACATTTTGAATTGTATTCAGTTATTATATTTTCAGAAATTTTCATTTTGAAAATTTCAGTAGTGAAAAATTGTTCAAAGAAAATAGTAATAAAAAATTGTTCAAATAAAAATATTTTAAAATAAGAAGTCATAAAATAAAATAAAAATTATTTGAATAAAATATAGAGAAAGTATTTCATTGCGCACATTCGCACCAAATATATTATAAATATACTTATTGGAGTGGTGTTTTATTGGGTATGAGACCTTGTTTGCCACACGACTCCGCCGATGTCCGGATACAAAAATTGTTGCTAACTTGACCTTGTTTGTCTTGATAACGCGCTATTGATAACATTGCTAACTTGACCTTGTTTGTCTTGAAAACGCAACCCTGCTATGCTGTCTGATATCGATTTGACTTAACTTTTCTTTTATACTTTAATAAAATTATATACTTTAAGCAATTTGTTAAATCTTTTTAGTTTGTTAATAATACTTGATTTCAATCAAAATCATAATTTATATTTTTGAATTGTATTAAATATCTTATTTTATAATTTTAAATTTGCTATAAAACCTGTTAAGGTTTAGCAATCGAATAAATAAATAAATAATAATAACAGGTGTCAATTGGCCCAAGTGACGTATCCAAGCTGGGTTGTGGACATTGAAATCGCTTGCAACGGGATCGATCTCATTGTCTGGAAACAACCCCAAAATGCGGATTCGAATCAGAGAGAGCGAGTCCAGTTTGTTAAAAGTGGGCTCTCTCCCTAGATTCGGACTTCTATAAATAAAACAGAAATGCAGCAAGTGAGAGTGAAGCCTGAACCTAACCCACATTGAGTTAAACTCTGGATCGGTCACGATCCACGACTCCACTCACACTGGTACGCTACATCCGTTCTTATAAAAAGGGCGATGACTCTATGCAAAGAAAATGACGGCAGTAAGCGGTACCCAGGTATATGAAAATTCAGTGGATCTACATCCTCAGCTACCTGGGTCTCGCTTAGTGCCATTATTTGAGGCCTATGTAGAGTACAATGAATATATACCGAGAAAAAATTCGCCCTCAGTCCACGAATATTGCTAAAATTACGGCTGCAAGAGAATTGCACAACATGAGCAATACAAAAGTACTGAAGCAAGTGTTATGCCTTTACTTCAGCACAATTAAGCCCACTGTGCAACCCTACTTACAAACGTAACTAATGGGAGAGGATATCGGAGATGGCGGAAACGAAGACAACAACAATAATTTACACTGCGAGGAGCATAGAAAAGCCCCTCGCGTGGTCAGCTAAAAAAAAACTGCACTGCTGTCCAGCTATGATGATGCTGAAGCTAGCGGCTCTCTGTGAAACAGGTTTTGCTGCTGTGCTGTTGATGATGTTCTTGTTGAAGCTGCTGTTATGTTGTTGTTGTTTAATTTTTTATTGATTTTTCTTTCTTAATTTTTATATTCATAAACTTTAACGCACACGACGGAACATTTAAAACAGACAATTAACTTTTAAAACTTAATTTAAATAAAATGAAAGGGCTGGGCAGACACGTCAACACCCTTTAAGATCACAACAGCAACTCTTAGCCAAAAGGTCTGTTCTCGTACTCGTAATTATTATTTTTTTTTTAACTCTTAATTTTTCAATTGCGTTCTCGTTCTCGAAAAAATAGTAAACTATAAAAATTCTCCCCTCGTCAAAATTTACAATTTTTCCGCAAAATTTCCTCTCACAAAAATTGTAAAAGTGTGAATATCTTTAAATGATATTTTTATCTTTATATCTTTAAATGTTTTAATGTAAATAAATAAAATGTTAGAAAATTATAGATTAGTTCTTAGAAAAGAAAATATAAATCGTTAGAATGAATATTGAAAGCATGTAAACATAAAAACCCAATTAAAAACTACCATTTGTGAATTAATTTGAATAATGTGAAAAATCTAAAGCTGCCCACATAGAATGTCATCTGCACTGGTCATGCTCTAGCATAAAAATTTTCTTAATGTTGACAGCTTACGCCGTTTTAGTCCGAAAAGCGTTTCCGTTCATTATGTGTTTTTCTCTGTTCTTGAGAGATTTTTTCTTACTATCGTGCTTTTAACAGTGTAACCTTTTTTAGTTAAAAAAGTACGAGAACATATATAAGCTATATAATATTTAAAATTTATTGCAATACACATTAGGGGTATTCACGGGTTGATGCGAAACGTAGTTGCGACGATGCGAAAATGCAAGATTGCGAACTTTCGCATCATTCCAACAACAAACACATTGGAAGCAATTTTGCAACTCTTCTTGAATTACGCACTGCTCAAACCAATTGCGAGAACGCACAAGCAGTGATGCTAAACAGCTCATTCGTGTTTTTGTTGTTTTCAAACAAGGTTGCCATCTGGGTAAAACTTTAAAAAGGTTAAGTTCGTAAGTTGATTTTAATAACTTTTTATGATTTTGAAATAAGGTGGCAATATATTTACTGTTCATTCGACATTTTATTTTATTGCATAAAAATAAGCTGCATATATTAAAATGGAAAAACAAATAAAAAAAAGACAGGTAAAGAAGTGGTCAGAAGCAGAAATTGCACAAATTGTGGATTATCTGTTAGAAAATCGAAATTTTGAGGTAAATTTTTTATATGCATAGGTTTTAACAACCTTAACTAAACAATTCATTGCAGCAACCAACTGCACAAATTTTTTACATAAATTTTTTGGATAAGTCAAAAATCAATGCAACTTGTGACTTGGGGAAATGGAAGGTTCGCTATCTGAAAACTTCGTTTGGAAAAGCCGAAAAGTGGAGACAAGGCACTGGGTCTGGAATTTTGGAAGAGGATATTCAAAACGGGATCAATAGTGTCAATGGTAAAATAAGAATAATAAGTCTACAATAAGCCTCCCAATGTTTTCATTCCTCTTTGCACATGCCGGCGATGCAGCGTTATACTTCAACATAGTTCTTGTTAGAAGAAGGCGCTGATCGCTGTGCTTGTTTGGATAAGTTGATCTACATCTTAAATGCTAATTCTTTAAGTTGATTTGTTTTGTTTTTCTCTTCCAGATAAATTAAAAAAGATGTGTCCGCACTACCATAGCTTAAAAGACATTTTTGGACAGAAAAAAGCAGGTGAAGTCGACTTGTACGATTCTGAAAGTACAGTTGGAAGTGCTTTTTTGAGACATTTACTGTAGATGAGATGATAGAGGAATTAAATGAGCCACAATTTTCAAGTGAAGTCCAAGAAGTGTTCATTGACCAGTCACCAAATTCACCAGTAGTTGATTTACGAGCAACCTCTAAAAAGCAGGATGGTCATGCTGCAAAAGTTTCGAATTTTGCAAATAAAATGAAAAGATCAGCTCCAAAGGATTCAATTTCGGCATTAACTCAAAGCCAAGAAGAGCGAAATGAAAATCAACGACTTCGAATTAAACTCGACGAAGAAAAATTTTATAAGCAACTTGAGTTTGATAAAGAAAAATTTAGCATTGATCAAGAGTTAAAAAAAAAAGAAATTGAACTGAAAGTAAAAAATCAAGAGCAAGAGTTAAATTGAAAGAGATGAAAGATTGAAAATTTTAGAAATGGAGAAAAATGAGCGTATGGAGAGGTTTGAGCTGGAGTTAAAATATAAAAAATAACTAATTCATTTTTTCTAATAATTTTCTAATAAGGGATGCTAAAGTTCTGTTTTTGTACAACTTTGATTTTGTATTTTTGAATACCAAATGAAGGATGGTGCTTTTTGTTTATTTTAGTAAGAAATCAATTTAAGTAAGAAATCAATTTATTATATTAATAATTTCTAATAATTATATTAAAAAATTTATTACATTAATAAATTTTCAATATGAAAAGAAGTTCTTGAGAATTATCAGTTTTGTTAAGGGATTTAAAATAAATTTTGTAAATGTTTTTGAAACTAATGTTGTCGCTGCAGCTAATATTTTGGCCAATAGCTGTGGAGTTGTTAGTTAAGTTGATGTTGTTTTTGTTGCTCATTGTTTCTAAGGAAGCTGATTTTAGCTAAACATTAAAGTATGCAGTGCCTGTCGTTTGATATCGAACTTACTGCGAGGCTCAACATCATATGGGACTTCAAGATCATCTGCATTTTCTTCAGAGTTAGCTTCATTATATACATACATATATCTTCGTCTGACATTAAAATGTTATGTATGATGCAAGCCACCAGAATCCATAAACAACATGCTTTGTGGTTGGTCTCAGTTCGAATACGATGGCGCAATTCTTTTAGACTCCCAAATCGCTCTTTCAGTACTCCAATACAATGTTCTGCTTGGACACGATATTTGCTATGTAAATTGAATTGACTACGATGTGTCTGTGTCATTGCTGATGAGTTTGCTCTGTATGGAGTAATAACGGTATTCGACAAAGAATACGCTAAATCTGCTGCTATCCATTGGTTTGCATAAAAATGGTTGCTTGAATTTGTTGCCAAAGGGCAGGACGAGAAGATACGAGCGTCGTCGTGAACACTTCCAGGAGCATCTAAAGTTAGATGTCGAATACGCAGCTTAAAATCGCATGTGATTTGAGCTGTAACTGAGTACACATGCTTTCGAGAAAAGTATGAAATAGGGTTTATCACTGGAGCTTCTGCCAACTTAAACTCTGTGCCGTCCACATACCCAACACAAAAAGGCAGTTCATTAAATGTCGGCTTCACAATACCCTTCCCTTTCTTCTCTGTTGGGCCAGAAAATGTATTTATTCTTCAGTTCAAGAAATGCACGAAAGACTCGATCTGTAATTTTTTGGATTGTGCCCCCATCTCCAACGCCAAAATTTGTTGCTATTTTCCGAATGGATGCACTTTCGCCTGATGATCCAAGTCTGTACAACACAATGGCAAGTTGAAGAGAAACGCTGAATTGTTGACATGAGTTCTTGTGTTGAAATTCAATATTGTTGCATATCAACGATTCAAGAAATTGGAATTGAACTTTACTGCATCTCAAAATTTGACGAAATCGGTCATCATCAAACTATGCTACTACATCTTCACACCAACTTTTCGATTTTGGTACATAGTATTCAATTCCACGCCGAGTTTCCAATACTTTGAATAGGTCTTCATACAATTTGTCCAACTCCTCGTCCACTAGTTCATCTGCCAGATTCATTGTGTTACTGCTTTCTGAAAGCACTGAACATTATTTATATACAAGGCCAAAGACTTTACGTACGTATTTCTTGGTATATATTTTCAATATTCTGTAAAGAATTTTCAATTAAATTGTCAATTAAAATGCGCTTTACACTTTTTTTAGGCATTTTGAAATTCTTTGACCACTTTTTTAACTTTTAATTGAAAGTTGTCATATTAAAAATGTTGCAACACTAAAGTTGCAATATTGATGTTCACGCGTTAGTGCGAAAAATTTCTTGCATTTTCACATTCTTGCAATTCGCATCAACCCGTGAATACCCCTATTGAAATGATACCAAGCATCCAAAAAAGTACTCCATAGTGACGGTCATTAAACATGAAAAGGATAATAATTGGCTTTCTATATAAAACTGTTTTGGCCACAAATCATTCCAATGAATATGTTTTGTTGCTAAGGTGTAGAATCAGTTGGAATACCTAACATAATAAATCATATAACAGAATTCTTTTTATAATCGAAAAATAACTGAATCGCAGAATAAGGATGAGTTAAATGGCGGACAATTTGTTTTTGTTCTGCAAGCAGAAACTGATAATACCTTTAAAAATTGACTTACAAACTTACATATAAATTTCTGAGAGTATTAAATGCACTGAAACGAAAATTAAAGTAGGATATACAATAGGGTGGGCCGATTTGATGATATAAAGTTTTTTACTTAGATTTTTTATTAGAGGATGAAATAAAACATTTTTCAGATAATTAGTACTAACCAACTAGTACTAGTACTAGATAACCAAGTGCTAACTTTCGCTTATACGTGGCTTTGCTGGTTCGCGAACTAATGTATGGTTGTCGCTACGACGAAAAAAAGTTTTGCTTGAGCAAATAGTCTGTGTAGTCTATTGGCCCCTTAACTATTGAACCATGAATTTCTGTATATCAGTTATGCCAAATTTGACAGCAGTTCTTACATTCGGTTATTAGAACATATTTTTATGTGTCGGTTTACACTAGCCTCGTGTTGAGTAACCAACTCACTTTGACATGACACAGTTTTTAAATGTTCACACACATAACTTGCCTCACTTTCGGTCTGAATTTGTTTTTGTGCTGTTTGTGAACTAAAACGTTTTAAGTAATAAAAACTTAGTGTTAGATTGAGTATGTGCTTCGTAGAGACGCCGCACTGTGGCTCGATTTGACTTGCCCCGTTGCAAAAATCATAACTTCTAAACGAACTGAGATAAATGCGTAATTTCTTTTGCTATGGATAGAAATATTATGCAGCTTGAATCGTCATTAGAATAGGTTGACAGGATGTACCGGTATGTTTAGTTGAAGTTTGGGTCTTTGCAAAAAGGAAATAAAGGTAGAATTGGCAGAAAATAAGACGTATCTGGTATAGACATATGTATATATTTATGATCAGCGACACGCCCTGAGTCGATTAGTATGTCTCCGGTAAGATCTATACACATTTTTTATCAGCTTCACTTCTTGAGTCTATTAGACCGTCTGCCTGTCCGACATTTTTTTGAAAACACGATTACGGAAAAACGAATAAAGCTACAAGATTGAAACTTGGTATATAGAATACCTATCTCCATAGCCTACATTGTACTTTTGGCAAAATCGGCATCTTCTGCATCAAAGTAATGTCGCAATATTTCCCAGCGTTGTACAAGCGTATACACAACCATATTCTTTTAGTGGAAGGATAAAACTAATTATTTTTAAAATCAGACATGAGCTAAGTGTTACCATTCACGAAATAAGCACTAGTTGAAAAAAAAAAACGTTAGATGGCGGACCCTATATATACTTAATTTATTTAAGACTTAAAATTCTTGTACTGAAAAATCATTTTTTTTTTAATTGTGACGTTATTGAAAAAAACGAAAGATATGTTAACGTAGAAGTTCTATTTCATTTTGTCACAAATATATATTTTTGTATATTTTGAAACATTAATAAATTGTCAAAAATGTGTCTGGTAAACGCCCCTATTAAATATTTAATATTGGGGTCAACTGTGTATTTTCTCAGTTGTGTACTAATGTAATATAATAATGATATATAATACTCAGCTTAAATCATGATTAGTACGGATTTTTCTTAATACTCCGTATTTTTGAAAGTTTCGAGTATTAAATTTTGTTATTGGTAAAATGACTATGTTTTGCATAACCATGATTTTTTTGCCGTATACTAGCCGCTTATATAACTTGCATTCGCTGCTGTACCATGCGAGGCTAATTCGATCATAATATTTCGAAATCTTTCTTATGGCATCGCTTACAAACTTCTTTTTTCTTTTATAAAAATGACCGTTTTCAACTTTGGGCTCGGTAGACTCATTTATAATTTTCAAAATTTTCTATCTACTATTTCAGGTTATTAAATTCTTTCATTCTTTCAAACACAACAAATTCTTACTTGTCTTTTTTTCCCGGACCAACAAAAGCTTTTTGTATATACTCTAAATATTGTAATTACATTTGTGTAAATATTTACTGTAAATATTGTAAAAATTAAATTTTATAATGTAAATATTGTACATAAATTTTTGTGGTTGCAATAACCGTTTATTAAATTACTTTATGTAATTTACATACCTGTAAATATGTAAATACTGTAAATATTGGAAGTACATTTAATACTTTTACTTTTCTAGTTTTAAGTTGTAAATATTTACTTTATTGTATTACTTAGATTAGTTAAATCCATTCAAAGTGTTTGCCTAAGTTGATAATTTATTACATTATGTAATAAGTTTTCAATTTAGTTTTAAGTTATTACATTCTGTAATAAGATTTTCATTTAGGTTTAAATTATTACATTATGTAATAAGATTTTCATTTAGTTTTAAATTATTACATTTTGTAATAAGATTTCATTTTAGGTTTTAAGATAATATATTATATAATAAGCACCGTATTATATTAAATAATAAGAGCAAGTTTAAAAAAATTTTAATTTTTTATTGAATTAGAAGATTAAAATGAGGTTAGTTTTAAAACACCAACAATTCAAAACCAAAACTGCAAAATAAATTCATACGTATGCAAGACATTATTTTCCTTTAAAATGAATAAAAGATGAATTTTTTGCTTTCTTTATTAATTGATTAATTTATTAAAAAATCTATAAATAAATTCATAATTCATAAAAAGATGAATTTATTGCTTCCTTTATTAATTGATTAATTTTATTAATTTATTAAAAAATCTGTTTGCTAAAAATAAAAACTTTTTAAATACCTTCAGCAAATAGATTTTATACAAAATTTTAACCAAATCTCAAAAAACAAAAAAAAAAACATGGATTATTAAACAAACACAATTAGTTTTATATTTTGGATTTGAAAACGCAACAAAATACTTTCATAAATTTTAATGTTTTAAACTTTTAGATGGTATTTAATATTTAAAACACTTTCGTAAACATTCTGAGTTTGTTTAAAATGAAAAAATTTTCTAAATACCTGCAACAACTGACAGAAATTTGTATATATATTTTTACATAAAGAAAGTATATACATCTCATATATGTTTTTATACTATGTAGCTTAAAAATCATTTAAATCAATTTATAATAATTTGAAAAGAGGGAAATTGGTAAATTCATTTAATTTACCGAATACAATGTAGCTAAAAAAATTTAGCTTTAAATTAAAAAATTTCTTAAATACATTGTACCTGCAAGAACTAAAAGAAATTTATAGGAAAAGGTCATATAAAAATATTATCATAATTTAAATAGCTGGAAATTGGTAATTCATTTAATTTACCAAATCCAATCTAGTTAAAAAATTTTGCTTTGTATTAGAAAAAATTCCTAAATTCATAGTACCTGGGAATTGGGAAAAATTTAGCTTCAAATGAAAAAATTTGCTGAATTCATAGTACCTGGAAATTGGTAAAAAATGTAGCTTAAAATTAAAAAATTTCTTACCTGCAAGAATTAAAATGAATTTATAGGTAAATGGAGGCATAAAAATGTTCTCATCATTTAAAAAGATTGAAATTGGTAAATTCATTCAATTTACCAAATCCAATCTAGCTAAAAAATGTAAATATTCATATGAGTACAAGATTCTTATAGGAAACAAAAAAAGTCATACCAAAGCGAAAAGAAACAATAGCAAACTATTTTCTTTTCGCTTCATCACACGCTTTCTATTTTCTATTTCTTCGCACTCATACAGCTCATACATCGCTAAGCGTCGCAACCACAAAGCTACGTCAGCTAAGCAGAGCTGAGCAAAGCCAGCCGAAAAATTTCAATTTTGTTTTCCTTCACATCCACTTTCGCTCAATCCTCATACGTACCTGCGTCACAGGTATGCTTGTTAGATTGTTGTTGTTGCTGCGGATACGCAACTTATGCTACATTCATAAATATATACTATTTTGTTATTTTTATGCAAAATGTATCTTCTTGAATGGGAGTTGCATTTTTTTGCAGCAATCTATGTATGCAGCAAATATTTTTTCTGAGCAGCAATGTATGGTTTGCTACCGAACTCTTTCTGTTCGTAAAAAATATAATATTGAATTGCATAGTTTAATATACAAAAATTTTAATGAAATTAAGCGTAGGGAATTAGCGATTCGCTTAAGAAAAGCGTTTATTGAAAAAAATAGCAAATTGGCTACTGAGCAAATTAACAGTTATCCAAAGAACTATACATACATTTTTTCACAAAAAAATATTTAACTCAAACAATTAATTATTAACTTCCTTGCTCAAAAACGAACAAAAAATACAAAAATTTTAAAAAAAAAACAAAAAAGTTAAAAATCCCGATTGCTCAAAAACAAAAAGAAATTAAAAAAAACTCCAACTTTTTAGTTGCTTCCTCTCTATCCAGTCACACCTTCCTAGGAATTCGAAATTATATAATACATAATAACAAATTCACTTCTAAATAAAAAATTGATTCTTAAAATTTTTTCTGGAAAGGTTGTAACATGACAAAATTGGAGAAGGTTGTCGCTGACTGTGACTGAATCGACCAGGAAATGCGAGTTTAACTTAAAACGCGACCAATATGAATAAATGATGGTGTTTATTTCTACAATGAATGAAAATATTACATTAAATTATTTCTTATAAATAAATGATCTTACAGCAGTCTTTGCTTCCTGACGACTGAATTTATGAATATTGAAATGAACTCAAATGGCGTAATTTTACCAAACGAAAACGAGAAACTAAAGAAATGGTTGATAACTAATGGAATTGACAAAGATTGCGGTCAGTTCACAATGAATACGTAAAACAGATAAATCTCACAAGTGTGGCCATTAGGTGGCAAATTCAAATACAAACAATACAAATTCGATTAATTTGGCCAATTGGTGACATCCCCTCTTCCGTGAATCGGTACCGATTCACTAATCCACGTCCAGAACTGCCAACTTGGATACAGGCCGTCTCGATACACCACTGCTCGTGCGCACATCCGCACGTCTAATTATACCATCGGATCCACAATAAACATTTCTACCATACCTCGACGCCACTGCCGGCGCGGAACGCTTGCATCACAGATGTATACCAAGTCACCAATTTTTATCGGCATCGAGCGTTGGCACCACTTCGAACGTCGTGTTAATGTCGGCAAGTACTCAGCGATCCATCTCTTCCAAAAGACATCTTTCAACTGCCGCGCTATTCGCCACTGCTTTCGCAACACTACTGGCTTATCGGTCAAATTTTGTTCTGCTGTCTGAGAAGTATTGGCTGAACCGAGCAAAAAATGGTTAGGAGTAAGTGGCTCCTCCTGGTCAGCGCTGATTGGCAAGTGCGTCAAGGGACGCGAGTTGACCACATTCTCAGCCTCGATTAAAAAACTCTGCAACGTGTGTTCTCGTGGTGCTCTCTCCTTGAGCGTTTGGCGCAAAACCTTCTTAACACACTGCACCATGCGCTCCCATACCCCTCCTTCCGATGGATTGCAGGGACAGTTAAACTCCCATTCAACACCTCTCGACGATAATTCAGCTTGAATTGAAGGTGTGTCAAAAACTTCCTGAAACCGCTTTGCCTCCTTTTCGACCCCCACGAAGTTTTTGCCATTATCGCTGCGCATCTTCGTCGGTGTCCCTCGACGATTGATAAAATTTCGGATTGCCAAGATGCAGGCGTCCGTGGACAGATCATGCGCCACCTCCAAATGAATCGCACGTACCGTAAGGCACGTAAATAACGCAACCCAGCGCTTTTCTGTACGATGCCCAATCGTTACTGACAGCGGCCCAAAATAGTCCAGACCGGTGTATGAGAAAGGCCGTATAAACGGAGTCAAACGATCTTTTGGCAGGGAGCCCATCATCGGTGGCTCTGGTAGAGCTCGACTCAGTTTGCATACTTGACATCTGGCTACCACCTTTCTCATAATCTGTCTTAGTCGAGGTATCCAAAATTTTTTACGTACCTCACAAATTGTAGCTTCGTGATTCTGATGTTTCATATTTTGGTGATAATACGCAATTATTAGCTCGGTCAGCTTGTGTTCTGGTGGTAAGATGATCGGGCGCTTCGTGTCTAGTGGAAGCCAACTGGCGGCATCTATTCTTCCATATACGCGAAGAAGATCATTGTTATCAATATACGGCATCAGCTTATGCAACTCGCTACCTTTCGCCAAGTGCTCTCCATTTGTTAGCAGTGCAGTTTCCGCGCCATACGATTCATTTTGAGCTTGATGACATAACACAATTTCAGCTTTGGTCAACTCCGCTGCTGTCAGACCAAACTCTTCTTCAGCTTGATTCTTTCCTTGACAGCGACGTATAAAGCGAAGTGCCCATGCTGTTGTCCTTTTTAACCTTCGAAAGCACGAGAATCGATCAAGAAAAAATATATTTCGACTTACCGCAAGCAGTGAGAATTTAGGACGCAGCTCTTCTTCTTCTATTTGGTTTGCGTGGCTGCTAGGAGCGATGGGCCAATTTTCTTCGTCGTCTAGTAGAAACCTTGGGCCCGTGAACCATCTCGTTGTGCTATCGAATTCAATCCGATGATTGAGCTTGGTTGCCTCATCTGCTACGTTATGTTCTGTAGAAACCCATTTCCAGTTAGAAACATTCGTATCGTCCAAAATCTCTGCTATGCGGTGAGCCACGAATGGTTTATATCGTCGGTGCTCGGAACGAATCCAGTTGAGAACTATAGAAGAATCACTCCACAGGACGCAGCGCGTTATATACAGCTGCTTGAAGTTCCAGTCTTGGCACTGTCATTGGCTTGAGTGGCGCACACTTCGTTTTAGCGCAAATAAAAAACGTATCCACGATATTTCCAATACTCACGAACCGCCAATAAGCTACAGCAGCGAACGCGTTTTCGCTGGCATCAACAAAGATGTGAATCTGGAGGTCTCTTGGGATGACACTACGAAAATAATAGCGTGGAATGCGCAATTCAACAACCCTTCTCATGTTCTGCTGCCAGCTGCTCCAAGTTTCTAGAATCCCAATTGGCAATATTTCATCCCACAGACGATCGTATCTCCAAACTTCTCTCATCATCAATTTAGCTGTAATCATGAAATTACACAAAAAACCCAAAGGGTCGAACACAGACATGACAATGCTTAATAATTCACGTTTTGTTGGACATCTCTTTCCGGCTGTGACTTCGTTGCAAACTCGATGAAACTTAAGAAGATAGCTGAAGGTGTCACTAGCTGGCTGCCAATACATTCCCAAAATCTTCTCGTTGGTCAAGCTCCTTTCTGGTGATTTATTACTAAAATCAACAAGTTCGGTAGGCTTACCTGCCAAAGCGGCAACTACAGCAGACGAGTTGGACGAAAACTTGCTCAGCTCAAAACCAGCGGCTTTGTGGATTTCTCGAACTTGCTCAGTAACTTGGATAGCTTGCATTTCGGTGGCGAAGCTGTCTACAAAATCATCGACGTAATGATGGTCTATGATAGACTTTACAGCACGAGGAAATCTCTTTTTGTGTTCTAAGGCATTAGTGACCTTCACGTATTGCGCGGCACATGGCGAGCACGCAGCTCCAAATGTCATCACTTTCATTTCGTATACTTCTGGCTCCAAACTTACGTCGCCGTTACGCCAAAGGAATCTTTGCGCACATCTGTCTTCGGGTGCAATTAAAATCTAATGAAACATTTCGTTAATATCGCCGCAAACAGCAATGGCTCCAGCGCGAAAATTAAAAAGAACTGCTGGCATTGGCCGATACTGCTGCGGACCCTTGAACAAACTTGAGTTTAGTGACACTCCATCAACAGTGGCGGCAGCGTCGAAAACTAAGCGTATCTTTCCTGGCTTATTCGGGTTAACCACGGCGAAGTGTGGAAGATACCAAGTTCGTGGACCAACAACCGCGGCTTCTTCCCGCGACAGCTTGCGCGCGTATCCTTTGATGACATAATCATTAATTATTTGTCTATATGCGTTGCCTAAAATTTCATCTTTCCTCATCTTATTCTCAATACTTAGCAGCCTCTTCTTCGCTTGGGGGTAGCTATCTGGCATCACTACATCTAGATTTCTCCACAAGAGTCCAGTTTGAAAGCGTCCATTAATTTTTGTTGTAGTTTGTTTTAGAATATTTCGTGAGCTTATTTCTTCTTGAGATTCCACGACAGGGGAAATCTTGACACCGAAATTCTCAACATCAAAATACTCTGCAACGACATCGTGAAGACTCTGCTCACGTACCTCTCTAGTCAGCAAGCATGAATGAGCAGACGCTGCTTCGCTAGCTATCTGGCCGAATACGAGCCATCCTAATGGCGTGTTGGCAGCATATGGCCCACCCATCGACAGTGCAATGATTTCCTCTGGCAGACCCAAATGACAATGATCGAGCCCAATTAGCACCTTCGGCGAAGCATTGACGTAGTTGTTAATCGGCAAGTCTCTCACGGTACCACCCAGTAAATTTTTGTTAAAGCTCTGCTTTGGCAGATCAAGATGCGATACTCCATACACATTTTGCAACACGTGTCTCTTTCTCTTACCCAAGCCACTTATTTGCAGGTCTACAATTGTTGCTCTCTCCTGGGCAGCCTTTCCACCATACCAATGAATGTTGAACTGGCTTTGTCTGCCTTGCATGCCTAGATCTTTGAGGAGTGCGTTGTCAATCATTATTACCGATGACCCTTCATCGAGTAAAGCGTAAGTATCTAGGCCTTTATTTTCACCATATATTGTTACAGGCAGTACTCTAAACAGCATCTCACCTTTATCTGGTGCACCAGCTATGCAACTAAGCACAGCCTCGGTTGCTGGGGCTGGTTTCTGTTGAGCATTATCGGAGGCTACGGTGGGCTTGCGCTCGTGCAGAAACTGGTGATGTTTTCTTTGACACTCTTCCACGAGGCACAGCTTACGACTGCGGCAACCTCGCAATGTATATCCACCTTTTAGACAACAAAAACACATGCGGTACTGTTTGGCAGCTTTCCATCGTTCCGGCACACTAAGAATGACGAATTTCCTGCAATCGGAAGCTCTATGGCGGCCTTGGCAAACTGGGCACTCCGCTTCATCTCCACGCTGCCTTTCTGTAGCATGAAGAACGACTTTACGTTTTGATTCATGTGCAGTATAGTTTATGTTGTCTTGCACGACTCGAATTAAATTGGCCACTTCATTAAGCCAATTACTAAAATCCACTATAGTAGGATATGGCTGGATGGGTGCAGCGTACCTTGCCTACTCCAAGCGCTGCATACACACGTTCCGCGTTGACTTCGGCTACGTGGTCGAATTTGCTAAGAGAGTTGACGTTGGCGTACGAAGTTGGCAGCGCTGCTACATGCGACGTTGACGGAAAGACGGTACCTGTGACTGGCATCGGCGTTGCGCCTGAGTTAATATGTGTAACTTCTGCAGTCGGCGTTTGAACAGAGCTTACTGGCGGCGTGGTTGCTCCAAACGGTGCCTGCGTACTTGAATATGACGAAAATGCAGAACTTTGCATCGTCGCATTGTTCACAGCTAATTTAAAAGCGCTTTGAACGTGTCTTAGCTGTTCTTGAAGATTCTCTATTTCTTTCTGCAAACCTGTAAGATGACAAGAATTAGACTGGGCTAAAATAATTTGCTCTGCGCTGGCGTTGACCGCGCTCGATGAGGTGTTCAACCGGGATACCATTTCGGCGCTTTTTGTCGACTCCGTTTGAGTAACATTCGCAGGCAATTTATTTGACGAAGTGGTTGCTCTACTTTTCGTAATGGCGGATAAAGTTGTGCGGTTGGCGTTGGCTGCTGCGTCAACAGAGGCAGCTGCTCTCGACTTGTTTGCCGTAACGGCAGTTACAGTATTTGTACCAACAGCATAAGTTGCTGCGTCGACTTGGGCAGCGGCTATCGAAGTGTTGGTCGTAACGGCACTCGTTCCGGCGGCAGGTGGTGCTGCCACGGCATAAGCAGCAGTTTTTTGTGTGGTAGACATGGCGACTGTTAAAGATTTGCTTGCTTCGGCGGCGTTGGATGCGAGCTTATCTTTGGATGTCTCTGACAAATTGCGTGGACTTCTTCTTGGAGTCTCTTTGTTCATAGCAAGTGATTGCACACGTTTGGCCGCTTCTCGCAATGCAGACTTGATTGCGAAGCGTGCGAAATAAAGAAATTGTCACTGACTGCGACTGAATCGACCAGGAAATGCGAGTTTAACTTAAAACGCGACCAATATGAATAAATGATGGTGTTTATTTCTACAATGTATGCAAATATTACATTCAATTATTTCTTATAAATAAATGATCTTACCGCAGTCTTTGTTTCCTGACGACTGAATTTATGAATATTGAAATGAACTCAAATGGCGTAATTTTACCAAACGAAAACGAGAAACTAAAGAAATGGTTGATAACTAATGGAATTGACAAAGATTGCGGTCAGTTCACAATGAATACGTAAAACAGATAAATCTCACAAGTGTGGCCATTAGGTCGCAAATTCAAATACAAACAATACAAATTCGATTAATTTGGCCAATTGGTGACAAGGTACATAGATGCATTTCGGACTGCGCTCTCTTTCTCATAGTCAGAATTGTCAAAGCTGGTTGTTTTGAAAATGGAAATAAAATATCAATAAAAATTAAATTTCTCCAATTGGATTGTGTTGTTTGGAAAAATTTAATTCGTTGATTTAATTATAAAACTGATAGTTATTGTCTTTTAATATACTAAATTTGATTCGTTTAAATTTAAGCAGAATTTGAATAAACAAATGATTAAATGGTATTTACCATGGTTTGGCACAGCTGTTCCGCTCACTGCTTGCAGATCATATCTTTTATTTTACTTATTTACAATGCAGTTTGGCAACCAGCAATTAAAATTTAATAACTATAAAAACCTCAAAAAACACAATTTCTCTATAAAATAACAAAAATATTTTAAGTTTAACTTTGTTTTCATTTTGAAAAATTGACAAATTTTCGCTTTCTCATCAGTTTCAGATTTTCTATGAGCTGCCAACTTCGTTTTGACAATTTCGGCAGTCTGCCTCTCCAAAATGCATATACCTTCTTATTCTACCATGGGTTGAAATTAACCTACACTATTTTAAAAGTTTTAATCTAATTTGGAACAGTGCATAGATCAGTAAATGATGATATGAATTCTTCGATATGAATTATGAACATTAGTAAGACAACGTAAAACGCAAATTTTTTCAAAACATTTCCCCATTCCCAGGGAAGGGCCCTAGATTTGTAATACAACAGAGGAAAATTTTTCTGCCGACACTGAAGGCATGCATGTGCACAATAATGAAAATAGTCCAACAAGCGCACCTTTACCTTGAATGAAGCGCACCTTTACCTTAGCTGAACTAAGACTCAAGTAGTATTTTTCCAGTGCAAAGCTTTCAAGGAGCTTTCATACATAAACAAAGTATGCTTGGATAGAGTTTGATGACCACTGATCTATAGTCCCATGTTATACATGCCGACATGCAGCCGATTTCTCTCACCGATTTTTTGTTCGTGGCAGCGGGAGGGGAGACGAAAATGGAAGTAAAAAAAATTGGTGGTACCAGCGATTTTTCGACGATTTTTGTTTTCGACATTTGCTTTTGAACTTCAATCGTAGTTCACCGTTTTGTTCAGCTTTTCCAAGAACTTTTAACATTTTGTGACAAATAAATTTTAAAGATATAAATTAACTTATTTTGTGCTTTTGAAGAAATGAAGTAAGTATAAAATCCATGTGTGGCTTAAATTGATTAATTCCTGTATTTTTCATTGTAATAGATATGAATTTGAAGTGGTCAAAAACAATGCTGGAAGACTTTACTTCTCGACTGCAGAAAGTAAATGCTTGTACAACATCTCAAGCAGAGAATATTTAAATAGGGACCAAAAAGCTAGTTCATTGAATTCACTTTTAAGTGGCATGCAGGAATATAACCCTGAAGTAACTCTGGACTACGTTAAAAAAAAATAAAGACTTTGAGGACTCAATACTGCCGCGAATATAGGTTAATTGAGCAGTCCAAAAAAGTGCTGCTGGTTTAAATGAAGAATATACGCCAAGGCTGTGGTATTTTTCAAATCTTAGCTTTTTGAAAAACCACTTGAAAGTTCGAGAATCGACATCTAATGTTGACAAGGTAGTTTGTTTAATACTTTTTAATTAAAGCAATTTTTGATAGTTTAGTTTTATTTAGGATTCCGAAAAAATTGATGAAATTGAAACTCAGACTCCGGAAGAAATCGATGAAAATGAAGCAAAGGCTCAGAAGAAAAGAGTTATGCATTTTTTAATTTTAAACTTTACTTTTGCTGATTAATTTTATTTCTAACAGAAATTGCCTGCTTTCCAAAAAACAATAAAAAATAAAATAAACTGGTCATTTCAGTCCTTGGAAGGACTTTGACCTAGCTTCTATTGATCAATTGTGTTGTGCGTGTTATCAAATGTTTGATCACAAATGACCGAGAACTGGACCTACGTGTTTTATGCCGACTCCGAACGGCTTCTGTTCTCAAGAAGCTTTACATGGCAATTTTTACTCTCTGAGGTTTGCCATTGTCTGCAGAGAGGTGACGACCGAACAGAAAAATTAATTCAATTGAAAAACTTTCTGTCTGAGCTGGAATTGAACCCGGGCCACCGTGGTTCTTTAGCTTAGGGGCCACGCACTCTACCCACTAGGCTACTGCCGCCACAAAAAACAATAACCAACCATTTATCGGGTATAAAAAGTTTGATTAGCGATAAGCTACAAAATAAAAATAAATTCAACTGGCTGTGGAAAGCTTGTCGTAGCAAATATGGAAGATATAGACGAAGAATACCAGAATGATGCTGCATTGGAAATACAGTGCCTCGTTAAAAAGTATGTTGACTTAACAATAAAAAAAAAAAAAAAACATGCCTGCATCTGCTGGAAGTAGTGATTTGTTGCAGATGTCAATTAATGGTATTTTTGAAGTCAGTGATTTCGACGATAAAAAATCAACTTCAATTTAGAAGTTCCAACAAAAATTTTAACATAAGTTCCTACCCAAGTGCCTACACGAGTACCTAAACAAAGGTTATATATTATCTTATAGAAGTAAAATTCACTAACTGCAGTTTTTGACAAAAGACAAAAAACAAGGTCCCAATTTAAGCATTACAACTTATTAAAAGATTATTATTTATTATACTTATTAAAGCGATTTTTCAAATATGGTTAAAAGTTCAATACAGCTTAATAAACTATGGAACATCGAACATACGTAAATTTTTTAGAAATTGTCATGCTTAAATTTGGGACCATAAAAAAAACTATTTTTTAATAGTTTTTCATTTAAAATTTTTTACATTTTTTGAAAATCAAGTTCCAAAATTTTATGTTTATATGTTCCGTTTAAACAGAAATTATAAAAAGCCGAAACTAAGATGTTTCAAAACATGTTAAACGAAAAAAAGTAAGCGACCTTAAATGAAATACCTATTAATCTCTTTTTAAAAATTCTTTTTTTTTTCAAAAAACTTTTTTAATATTAATGGTATTTTATTTATATACATGAATAAACAAAATATAAATATAAACAGCAATAGTTTTACTTCTCAAGAAATAGGAAAATATAAGAATCTTATAATATTAATAAAAATAGTAATAATATTAATAATAATTAAAAAGTGAGTATCAAGAAAAATTTCAATTCATTTTTTAAATTAATTTTGATTCAATTTGTTTCAGGAATTTTATAAATAAAATATATACAATTAATAAATTTTATAATTATTTGGAATTAACTTCAAGTATATAATTCCCTTAAACATAAAATCTTTAAAAATTTTATGAAGTTCATACACTGAGAAAAGACATACTTTAAAATTAAACAACAAATTTCAAAATAGAAATTTAACTCATTTGCTTTTCTACAAAACAAAATTTACAACAAGCGTATTTAATTTTCAACTATAAGCTCATTTCTGCACTGAGGGAAATATGTGTTAAAATTAAATGAAATTGTGTTCATATTAAATGAATTTGTTTTTGAAATAGAGTTTGAAACAATTTCATTTAAGTTAAATACAAATGTTTTTAAAGTTTAATTTAAAACAAAAGTTTTTGTTTTCAAAACAATGTTTTTAAATATACTTTCATTGAAAAAGTTTTTAGTTTAAACAGATTTTTTTAAACGAAAAATTTAATGCAAAAAATTAAATATTTAAAAGAAATGTTTTAAATTAAAAACAAATAAACTAACCCGCCATTTTTTCGATGCCATTTATTTAACTTTTTCGTGTTTTCGAAGTCAGATTCGTGATTAGCGACCCCCCGAATAACAAATTTTTTTGACTTCATTTGATGAAGGTTGTGTTTTATTGCGGCTTGAAATATTTTTAATATCGAAATAATTAATTATTTTTTATATCATTTTATGTTCAATATTTGTAAGACTAATTCAAAAATATTTTCAAACAATCAAATGTACTATCGGGGTCTCAGTTGTCTATCTATAATTTTCAATGATTCTACTGCACATAATTTTTTAATTCAATCTCTGATAGCGACGTAATATTTGTTATTGGAAGGAAATAATAAGAGAAAATTATACAAAAAATAGAAATGAGTCTATAGTTGAAAATTAAACACGCTTTATTTTAAATTTTGTTTTGTAGAAACGTAAATGCGTTTAAATTCTATTTTAAAATGTTTTGTTTAATTTTAAAGTATGTTTTTTTTTTCTCAGTGTGTTTTTTGTATAATTTTTTGTTATTATTTCCTTCCAATAACAAAAAATACGTCGCTATCATTAATTATTTTGATATTGAAAGTATTTCAAACCGCTATGAAATGCAAACTTCATCAAATGAAGTCAAAAAAATTCTTATTCGGGGGGTGCCAGGGGTCGCTGATTACGAATCTGACTACAAAAAAATCGAAAAAGTTAAAAAATGGCATTGAAAAAATGGCAGTCTAATTTATTTTTTTTTAAATTTAATAACAATATTTTTAAATTATGTTTTAAAATATTTGTTTTAAATATTAAAGTTTTTGCATTTAATTTTTCGTGTAAATAAATGTATTTAAACTTAAAATTTTTACAATGAAAGTTTTGAAAACAAAAATTTTTGTTTTAAATTAAACTTAAAAAACATTTGTGTTTAGCTTAAATGAAATTGTGTCAAGCTCTATTTAAAAAACAAATTCGTTGAACACAATATGAACACAATTTCATTTAATTTTAACAAATATTTCCCTCAGTGTAGTAAATGCAAAATGCCACAATTTTTATAAATTCATTTTATTTTGCTATATTGCTCTCCTTTCCTGGGATTATATTGTCCTGAATATGAAACAGAAGAGGTTTCTGGTGGTGCATTTATTTCTGGACGGAGTCCAATATTGTTTTCTTTCTCGTTTGATTAAAAGTTGTGCAAACAACAACATGCTTTTGTAATGGCTTCCACTGTTTCAATCTTTAAATTGATCGGTTTTTGGAAGACCATGAATCTATTGGATAGTATTCCAAAAGCATGCTCAACGACATGTCTAGCACGCGACAATCTTATGTTGAAATTTTTTTTTGTTCGCTGTTCGTGTGGTATGAATATGGCTTCATTACGTGGCATTGCAACGGAAAAGCATCGTCCTCAACAATGACGTAAGGAAGAAATCCGGAATTTCCTACAACTGCATCTCTAGGCACAAAAACGAATCGCAGATTTGCGTCTACCAAAGATATCAATATGATGTTATTGGTGCCTTTATTGACAAAAAGTAGGTTATTAATTTATGAAGGATTACATATGAAGGATTTCGACTTATACCTTTGTAATTATGGTAAAAAGCTCCCTCATCGCGCGAAGGACGGAACTGGATATGTTTGCCATCCAAAGCACCTAAGCAATTAGGAAATTGCCACTTTACAGCAAACTCCCTACACTCTAAAAAGATTTTGTTTAAATTTACTACAATACTTGTAGGCAACAGTTTTGCGTCTGTTGCTATAGTAAATTTACGCACCTTCTAAAATTAAACATGTGTTTAACTTTGTACATTGTAGTAAAATTCAGCACTGAATTTACTATTGATGTTGTAGTAAACTTAAACATGACTTCATTATTTCTTTTTAACAAGTGTAGTAATATTTCATAATATGCTAATCTCATAGTAGTTAATTTTAACAATTGTTGAGTAATTTTACTTCATATATTATAACAATATAAAAAATACTTCTGCTTCAGTTTAAAATTCAAAATTTGTTTTACAATGAACAGTGCAGTCAAATTTTCCATTTTTTATTTGCGTTTATAAGATTATAAAGTTTTGAAATAATTGGGTTGCCACCTAATAATATGTATTTTTAAGAAGTTTAAACATCATTTAACAGTGTTACGAAGTCACTGATTTCGAATTTGAAGTCATAATTTTAAAATTCAAGATGGTGGATAGGGTTGCCACCTTAATTTTTTTGTATTTTTATGAATTCGGGGCTGGCAAAAAAAAATGGTACAAAAAATGGGTCGCTAAATCCGAATCCGTTGTCAGAATTTCAAAATGATAAAATTTGGAAATAATAGGGCTGCCACCTAATGTCTTTTTAAGAGTTTTAAACCTTTCCACCATCTTGAATTTTTAAATTTTGACTTTAGATTCGAAATCAGCGAGCCCTTAACACTGATAAATGACGTAATTTTCTTTTTTAAATGAGTAATTTTCAAGTTTAACCTTTTTTTAAATATCAGCATCAACCCAGGATTACTTGACCTTTATTAGTTAATTTTTATTTTAAAATTTTTTTAAAAATAATACGTTTAAATGTTTAAAAACGTGGCGATATATATCGGTATGGCTGGATCCAAGATATTTGCACTGGCTTACAGAACAATTGAAAAAGTCATTAAATTTCTCTTCCTTATGCACATGTAAGTGAGAGTTGTACACTTTTAATTACATGAATTTTTTTTTACATATATTGCACTTATTAAACTGTGACTTATTAATGACTTATTAGTGACTTATTAAACTGCCCGAAATTATAAAATACCTTAGAGTAAAAAATATAAATAAAAACAGCAGCACAAAAAACAACCGTCCTTACGCGATTATAAGCAAACTCGAATGAGAAATACATGCACGACTGTCACAGTTGTTGAATGTTAAGCAATTGCTGAATTTTAATACAATTGATGTAGTAGTATAAATGTTGACTACTGATATTGTAGCAAAATCAACATCTGATGTTTAATTTTACTGAAATTAATGTCAAATTTAAAACAATTTCAGATTGCTTCAAAAATGAATTTATATTGATATTTTTGTTGTAGCAAAATTAAACAACATGTGTTTAATTTTACTTAAATTTACGTTTGAATTGAAAAATTAAAGATTACTTGAAAAGTTGTAGTAAAATTACACTTCACTTCAATTTTCAACAAATTGTTACTACTATAATAGCAGTAAACTTACACTTATTTTTTAGAGTGTAGATATAGTCTCCCATTCCTGACTGCTACTTGGAAACTTTTTGTTATATATAAAAAAAGGATAAATAATAAATAAAAAATCAATCTATTATAACAAACACCTTTAAGTACGTTCCTTGTAAATGCCTCCAAAGAACCTCATAAATCGTTGGAACAGTTTGAGATATAAACGCCACTGACAGCCGTGTTTGATTGTTCAAACTCTTGTATGATTCTCCTATAAAATACAATTATAAAATATACGTAACAACATCAAATCTCGCCATATTTACCCGTAGCAAGGAACCTTAACGTTAATGCCAACTTTTCTGCAGCTGAGACTGCGGTCCGCATGTGAGTGTCAGTCTTCTCTAAATCCTGTCTTATCAGCTCTAATAAGAAATCGAACTTACTTTTGTTCATTCTGACGAAGTTCTGATAAGACAACGGATCGTCCTTCGAGTCTTTGTTGAGGAATTTAAAAGATCCTTTTTAAGTCTGGAAAATCTCCATGGTTTCATCCAAACGCGCTTCTTTGTTTTGTTTGGCAGCTTTGCCAAAATTTCAGCAACTTCCACTAAACCTTTAGTATAGAGTATAAATTTAATAAATAACAAAATAACAACAATATAAGAAATAACAAACCGAGAAATATTTCGTACACATCGCTACAGTCGGAGTCAATTTCTATTAATTCCTCTGTACATTCCAAAATTTGGTGCAACTGCTTGCTTTTGTCTGCATCCATTTTTTTATAATTTTAAATTAATTTAAAACAAATCACAAATTAATATTTATAATGCCAAAAACTTGGACGCTCTAAAAACCGCAATTAAATTAAACAATCGAAATATTTCCTCTTATTTGTAATAATTGTAATAATAAAAACAGCAAACAAAATGTAACACGGAAGTCATGTTGTGTAGTTGCGTTCAGTGAGATTCTTGTTGTCATACAGTGTTGATTAATTTTCTTTGCAAATGTTTTGAGGGAAGTTGCCAGAATTTAGTTATAAGCATAAATTATGTTTCGCAGCCTTGCCAGCCAGCTTTTCCCCACTTAAGATTGTGTTAGTCTATCTATACGAATATATAAAAGTGTTGTGACATTGCACGGATGTTTAGCAATCACGCAAGAACCACTGAACCGATTAACACGATATAGGTATCAACAATCTGTTATATCAACTTTATCGTAATATGCTATGTTAGATTTACCACGTCTACTTCTCATGCCCAATTTTTGCAAAAAATGCTATATTTCAGACGATTTTGGTCGTATGAGACTACAATTTGGTAATCTACGTTGCATGATTACTTTCGCTAACTGTACTTAAAATGGACATGACCTACTTTAGTTAAGTTCATTTTTCGGAGATTAGCTGTGAGTAAAGCAAAGTGCACTAGGCTTAAGCTAAATTAGGCAGTCTATTTGTTTCGAGTATGAGATGGTTTAAGTGAAAAAATTTTGCCACACCTCCATTACCGCCCACAATTAAACAAAAATGGTATATTTCGTAGGGTTTTGGTCGTTATAGACTAAAATATGATAATTAAATTCATATGGTTACTTTCGGCAACTGTACTAAAAATGGCGTATATATAAAATGTTTTTTTCCAAACAGCATGAAAATTCGTATATAGCAATAATATATATACAGGGTTGTCCATATTCGAAGCGCCCATCTGGCAACACTGTAACTTTCCGCAGTGATGCCAAATCGACTAATTACATACCGCGTTTGAAGCGTCATTCCAAGCAAATTTTTACAATGGAACAGTACACGCCACGCAAACGCTCTAAAATTGTTGAAATTTACATTCAACAAAACAAGTCAATAGTGGAAACTCAACGTGCTTTCAAAAAATGAGCGATGAAGCGATGATGCAAAAGTCACTGTTTGATGCGGCGTTTGTGCTAAAATGCTCATTGGACCGTTCTTTTTCGAAGATGATAATGGCCACAGAGTTACTGTCAATCAGGAGCGTTATCGCGATATGATAAACAATTTTTTCATGCCAATCGTTCGTCGAAAGCGTATCAGGCACTACTGGTTTCAACAAGACGGCGCGCCACCACACACAAGCCCCACTACAATCGATTTTTTGAAGCAATTGTTCCCTGGCCGTTTGATGTCAAAAAATGGTGATTTCGATTGGCCGCCAAGATCACCAGATTTAACACCTCCTGACTTCTTTTTGTGGGGTTATTTGAAATCGAAGGTTTACGTCAACAAGCCAAAGACCCTAGAAGAGCTGAAAACCAACATCCGTCAAGAAATAACCGCCATTCCCACCGAAATGTTGAAGAAAACCATGGAAAATGCTGCAAAACGGGCACAATATGTCGTAGAGGCCAGTGGCGACCATTTACGAGATATCATATTCAAGAAATAATGTAAGCAAATCTACTTGAACCCAATTAAATGATATTCATGACGAACAGACAAAAAATTGTGGTTTCTTTGATTTATTTAAAAATAAAATGGGCGCTTTGAATATGGACAACCCTGTATATTAGACCACCCATATGTGCAAAAATGTTATTTTCTTCGCTCCCCGCGCATTTTCGTAGAGAACTAGACTAAAAAATAAGAACTGCAAAAAAAAAAAAACGGGTGCGTCTAGTGGTAAAATGCCAGTCGCATTTGACTTAAAGCCTCAAAAACACACTTTAAAAAAGTTCAAAAGTTTTTTGATCTGTAACTCTTTTAAGAAGTTTTAAAGTAGTTCGTGATTAGGATTTTAAATTTAAGAACAACCTAGCCAATAACAACAGTGTATAAACTTTTGACTAACTTGTATTATTTGTGGTAAAATCAACGTTTAAAGACAAGATTTTTGAAATTTTTTGAGCACCTTTTTTGCAAAAACGGTTATGGTTTTCGTACGGATAAAATAATGTGCTTTATTTCATAATAGTGATAATTAAGCAAAGTTTAAATCAAAATTTTTTTTATAGAAAATATTTATTTTTAGTGCCGATAGCGCGGTTCAAAGTAAGAATATATAAAACAATAATTAAAAACATTAATACAAAAAATTATGTAATTCAATTACAGTTAGGGGTTGGAATTAGTTTTAAAGGTTTTCTAAGAGATGGCGTAACTATCAATAGATCGCATCGGGCACACCTGTGACTATATTCATTTCAAAGCACATTGTCTAAGCTTCATTTTTCAGTATGTGTCATTCAACTGAAGTGTAAACAACATATATTTTTTTCTCTGTGAACATGTCGACTTTCGTTCCAACAAAACGCAATTTGCGGGAAGGTTTACTTTTGTGCTTCCATTTGAAGAAAAAAGCGGTTGAAGCACAACGCACGCTTACTGAGGCTTACGGGGACTATGCTCCATCGATTTCTACTTGTGAGTACTGGTTCCGTCGGTTTAAAAGTGGTGATTTTGATACGGAAGACAAAGAGCGTCCGGGCCAGCCGAAAAAGTTTGAAGATGAGGAATTGGAGGCTTTGCTCGATGAAGACCCGTGTCAAACCCTTCAAGAATTGTCAGAATCATTGGGAGTCGACTTATCAACGGTCGGCAAACGATTGAAGGCCATGGGAATGATTCAAAAGCAAGGAAATTGGGTGCCGTACCAGTTGAAGCCGAGAGACGTTGAACGGCGATTTTGCATGTGCGAACAACTGCTTTAACGGCATAAAAGGAAGAGTTTTTTGCATCGTATTGTCACTGGCGATGAAAAGTGGATCCATTATGATAATCCTAAGCGAAAAAAATCGTGGGGACCACCCGGCCATGCATCAACATCGAGGGCCAAGCCGAATATTCATGGCGCCAAGCTTATGCTGTGTATTTGGTGGGATCAGAAGGGTGTCGTGTACTATGAGCTGCTAAAACCTAACGAAACCATCACTGGGGAACGCTACCAACAACAATTGATGCAATTGAGCCGAGCATTAAAGGTTAAACGGACGGAATATGCCAAAAGACCCGACAAAGTGGTTTTTCAACATGACAACGCACGGCCACATGTTGCAAGAACCGTCAAGGAAACGTTGGAGGCGCTGAATTGGGATGTGCTACCCCACCCGCCTTATAGCCCAGACATAGCCCCTTCCGACTACCACCTATTCAGATCGATGACGCATGGCTTGGCTGAGCAGCGCTTCACTTCTTACGAGGATACCAAAAAATGGGTCGTTTCGTGGATTGCCTCAAAAGACGAATCGTTCTTCCGGCGCGGAATCCATATGCTGCCAGAAAGATGGGAAAATGTTGTAGCTAACGATGGACAATACTTTGAATAATATACATTGTACCGTTGTTTCCAAATAAATACTCAAAAACCGAAAAAAAACCTTTAAAATTAATTCCAACCCCCAATAATAATATAACTCAAGCAGAAATAATATTTATTATGTTTTAAGTTAAATCATTGGTAACACATTTAAGAACAAAGAACATTAAACAAATATCTTAAAGTTAATTTTTCATATTAACAACTGGAATTTTATTTTGGGTGATTTTTATCAAAATATTGTAAAAATTTAGTCTTAGAAAAATTGTTTGATGACAAATTTTTATAATATTTCTCCATTGGATGCAGGATAAACTCTTTCTGCTCTTCTTGATGAGTTAAAACGGCATTAAAACGTGAAATTATTGCTACGCCACGTTCTGCAATATCATCAATAATTTTTTAACAATTAATTTTTGCAGCAAGATATTCTTCATTTTCCTCCCAGGTGGCTGTTTTCCATTTTCACATTTTATCTGATATAGTTGCGAACGCCAAACACTATTACTACATTATACAAATAACTACAGATAATGTATTACCGGCGCAACGAAAAAATTTACTACACATCTTGTCATTGGTGCTCGTCAAATGTGACACTTGATGAATACATTCAAAAGAAAATGTCAAAAAGAGACGAAGATAGCAAAATTAAAATGAAAATATAGTCAAAACTCTGTTAAGCGCATTAAGCAATGTAGCACCTTCTACATCACAGCAAAGATGGCAGACATGCGCAATACTTCATCTGTAGTTCTCTGTATTATGTTATCACTATATAAATTGTTAAAATGTCAAAAAAAATGACAGGTGGATTTTACGTTAGCAATGAAGCATATTTAGGTTCAAAATGTTTTAGAAAAACTGTACGACTAGAAAAACTGAAGGTCTTTGGATAAGCTGAGCATGCAGTTATTCTTTACTTGGCTTGAGAATGAATTTATTTAGATGTTCACATAATTTCAAGACTTTGTCGCAAATTTTTTTAATTAATGTTTTATGTATTCTTACTTTGAACCACGTTTTCGGCGCTAAAAATAATTATTTTTTATAAAAAAAAATTTTCATATAAACTTTACTTTATTATCTCTATTATGAAATAAAGCACATAATTTTATCCGTACGAAAACCATAATGGCAACCGTTTTTGCAAAAAAGTGCTTAAAAAATTTCAAAAATCTTGTCTTTAAACGTTGATTTTACCACAAATAATACAAGTTGGTCAAAAGTTTATACACTGCTGTTATTGGCTAGGTTATTCTTAAATTTAAGGTCCCAATCACGAATTAATTTAAAACTTTTTAAAAGAGTTACAGATCAAAAATATTTTGAACTTTTTTAAAGTGTGTTTCTGAGGCTTTAAGTCAAATGCGACTGGCATTTTACCACTAGACGCACCCGGTTTTTTTTTGCAGTTCTTATTTTTTAGTCTAGTTCTCTACGAAAATGCGCGGGGAGCGAAGAAAATAACACTTTTGCACATTCCATATAGAGACCAAACCTCTGGACCGATCTTCTTGAAATTTTCACAGCATTTAACTGGGACTCTGGCATGATTAATAGGGTACTTTTTTCGACCACTCCCACTTTTACGCCCACTTTTTTAAAATTATGTATTTGTTCCTTCCACCTGAAACTTTCATAGCATGTTTCTATGACTGGAGGGAATAATAGGCTATATGAAGTTTTTTTTGACAAAGGGGAGTGGCACCGCCCATATAACCCAAAAATTTAAATCGCCATATTTTGGGCATTTCTTGACCTACGTCGATGATATTTGGCACATATGGTATTGGCATAATTAGGAATAAGTACCAGGAGAAAAGTATTGGAACCACGCTCCTTTTTAGGAAAATTAAAAATCGTAATATAGTCTCAACTACTGGATCGATCGTCTTTAAATTTTCACAATAGGATATTCTTACGAAATAATAAATTCTTGACTATATAAAGTTGTGATAATATAACCGATCTTAAATTTTCACAGCGTTCAGCTTTGACTCAGGAATTCTTATTACATGATAATATTTTTCGACCATGCACACTTCTGCACCCACTTTTTTACTACGTTTATTAACGGCTTTACCACAAATTTAAAATACATATTAATTAAAATAGTGGGGTAGCCCCATTCTCTTTCTTCCACCACTGTCATCAAAAAAGCTGATTTTATAATACGTGTTAATTAAAATAGATAGTGGGGTAACCCCATTCTCATTCTCCCACAACTGACTGCGAAACAGCTGATTGTGTAATTGCTACTTTTTGATTGGTCTAAAAATAATTCGCATGAAGCAAATTACATGCGATTCAGAGCTGAATTCTTATTGGTTTACAACAAAAAAAGAGGCGAAGCATTGCAATAATTAAATTAAATAAATAAATTTTTCTTAATATATAAAGACTTTTAATTTTATTTTATACGAGGGGGTAGCGAAGCACATCGGGTTCAGCTAGTAAGATATATAAATTATTTATCAGAAAATTCTGATCGTCATGCATTGATGTTTCAAACAGAAACGTCTAGCATGTGTTTTGTTCGAAGGTCAATTTACACTTTTACAAATTCACAAAACGTTAAAAAAAAATTCATTGAATTGGGTCAGGACAACGTCTACTATAACTATAACGTTAACTATGAATATATAGATAAGGAAATAGATTAAAACATAGATTTATGTATATAACTTCGGAATAGTTTGAAAGATTTGAAAACTTTTCTCAGATTTATTTTTTAAGCTATATTTGAAAATGTTTTTAACAGAAATTAGTTTTTAAGCTGTAGAAAAGTGCAAAAAATACAACAATAACATTTTAAGCAAATTAATTTTTATCAAAAAATCAAAGGAGGAGAGAGGTGGCCCATGATTTTTAATGCAACTGTTTATGTGTCAAAATGGAGCATTATGCAGATAAATGATTTTATAGGAAAGAGTAGGGAAAATGAAAATAACAAAAAAATTAAAATTTAAAAATTTTCTACAAAAACCACTCTGGCCTATTTTTGAGTACAAGTTGGATATTTTAGAGGTTTTTTGAAAGTAATATAAAACATTGCATTGGTGTGGTAACGGTAAACCTTTTCTCATTTTCCCAATTTACTTAATTGAACTTTCAGACAAAGAAAATTTAATGAAAATCAATTTAAAAATGGCGGAAATGTTTGAAAATCGAAAATGAGTTACACTGAGAAAATCTATAGTTTTTGAGATATCGCAGTAATTTTGATGTCATAATAGTAGGCTTTTTTTAACCATACCTAATATCCGTACAAAATATTTCCGAAAAAGCTTTCATTAAATGTTATTTTTATTAATCAACGACTTTCCATACAAAAATGCATTGTTATGCATTGAGAAGGTATAGTTTTTGTAATATCGCCAAAAGTTTGATGTCGTTATAGAGTTTGATGTCGTTATTTTTTTTTAAATTTAAGAGGAATATATTTATTTTCAGAATCTGTGCTAAAAAATTAAATTTTTGATTACAAATTTTTAAATACTTTTTGCCCAAATTTTTTTATAATCCTGTTATGCAGGACTTTTTCAAAAGTAAAAAAAAAGCCAGGCAAATTTATGTCATCATAACAATTACCGTTTAAATAAGTTATTCTAGTTAAATAAAGTAATTTTTAATATTTATACCATTTCTGCGTAATTAAACAAAACACAATAATTTTTATATTTTGCATTTGATTTAATACAACTAAGCCCTTTAATTCTTAGATTTAAATTTTTTACTTGGTATTTCATATTTTTACCGCAGGTGAAGCAGCGGGTATTTGCTAATTAAAAAATAAACTGTAAGCTTTATTTAAAATCTTTTTACGCCGAAAGCATGTTTATGTGTAGTAAAAATTTAACTTTCAAATACCTCTTTCCCATGTTAGTTACTTTCGGTAAAATGTGTAATCGAACACAACGATTTGCAACGTTGCACATACAGAAATTTATATGAAAAAACTAGACAAAATTACAAAAACGTGGAAGGTGATTCATCGAGATAAGGCAAGTAAAAAATAGTATTGGGGGGCGTGTGGTAAGCTACCTCCTTGGGAGGTAAAACTGAAAAATGAGGAAATCTTTCCTATTAACGCTATAACTTAGACATACTCGTATCTTAACTGATTTTTAAATTAAATAACATTTTGAAAAGAAAATTAAATATCATTCAAGGTATAGTAAAAATTTTGACATAGACCTACAAAAAAAAAAGTATAGCAGTGGGGACTGCCGGCCGAAGCGAAAACATATATGTAAAATATTAGTATTCCCTGGAAGACTTTGTCCTGCCACGGATCGCCTTACTGCTATATAAGAATTTTCATGCTAATCGGAAAAAATTTTATATTTTCACCTTCTTCTATTTCTTTAAAAATATTTTTTATTCAGATAGTATTTTTATTTTATAATTACACCAAACAATATTATTACATTTAAATTGAATATTGTTGACATAAAAATAAAATACAGGGAGCACTATTGAATGAAAAATAATCCTCAAAAAGGATATTTAATTTTTTCTTTCAATGTATATGTAGAGCTGTAGCTAAAATAAAATAAATTTACTTTTTTTTATGTATGATATTTTGTTTGATGGTTCTTGAAGTCTCTTTTAATGCCTGCATTCGAGATCTTGTTACAAGGAAAACAGAAAACATAGCATGCAAAGTGCAGTTTATTTTCTGTCACCGATTCGGTTTATCCGTACATCCGGTTCATCATTAATGCACATTATTTTCATCTTTTATCACTTCATTATATTTTAAATTGTGGGATTTAATATAAAAAACAAAGTAAAACATAAACAAAAATATAAATTAAACTTATTGAAATAATTAATATACACTTAAAATACATAATAATGCACACATACATAAAATTTGTATTTACATACATTTCATTGAATTTCATTTACATTAGGTGTGTTTCCGTACTCTACACTGTGTAAGATTTGTGTAACTTCTGGTAAGCTCGAACTGAGAGAGTAAAAATGTAATTTGAGAATATTAGCAGGAATGCGAACGAAGGAATCTTCGTTCGTTCGCCCTAATTTACTGTTTACACCGGGCAAACATCGTTCGCGATAAATGTAAAATTCTCAAAAATAACCAAGATCGAGTGGACCATTTAAATATAGTGTTCGAAAAAGTTTGCAACAAGTTAAATGTTGATGTTGACAGTGCATTTATTGATCGTGCAAAAGTTGATTACTTTTAAAAGTCATTTTTAAGAATTAGGAAAACTTGTGGACGGTCAAGAAAAAATTTTGTATCCAAATATAAAAACAGTTTGTGGTATAAATCAAATATAAATTTTAAGGCGAACCCAAAACACAATTTAGCGTCTTTTACGGAGATCGAAAATACAGCATCCAGTACAAAACGGGGTCGTCCTTTAAAATCTTATGAAGAATTTTCAAATGTTTCCAAACGCAAGAAAATGCAACAAATTGCCTAAGACATCGACTTAGAGCAAGCATTGGATATAGTAAGGCATCATTTACGAACCCAGCGAGAATATCGTAAGGTTAATCTGATTGACGCAATATTTAGTGATGACTACGCAAAAATATGAATCGTGAAAGAAACTGCATCTAATATTAAGAATCAAGAATATAGCATAGCTGAAACACTTGCATTATATATGGACCTTGGATTGAATTACCGTAGTTATGAAATATTACGATCGTCCTTGATTAAAAAGCATTATGGTAAACAGTTTGGCATTCCGAAAAATTTGTTGGTAGATCAAGTATCTGCAAAATTTTTATTGCAATGTGTTTTAGACCACACTGCCCAAAGAATTTTGCAATCAATTAGCTGTGACGCAGAACATGATGATTTATTTTAAAGATTAGGACCATTGTGATTCGCACATGCTTATGATTTCAATGGTACACCTCAGACTTACATTAGATACGGCAATAACTTCGAAAAATCTACAAAATATGAAAGAGTTTTGGAAAAATTATTGACTATCTTCAGTTCAATATTGTCGCCCTATTGAATTCTCATATTCTAAAGAAACCACTGAGCTCATAACAGAAAAATATAATTATATGAGAAAGGAAATAAAAAACTTGAAACATACGGAGTTCTTTTCTAAAACTGGAAAAATGGTTAAAATTTACCACGATTTAAAACTTACAATGGTTGATAGAAAAGTTGCGCAAGCAATATCAGGTATAAATTTCATAAAGGAAAATATTTTAAAACTTTAAATAAATTAATTTAATTAATTAAATGTTTAATTAAATTTTTACTGTTTCGTAGGAAATAAATCAACCAGATCGTGTACTGTTTGCCATGCTACGCAAAAGCAGTTTAACGAAGTCGATAGCAAGGCTTATGAAGCTATCGAAGAAATGTATGAACTGGGACTTTCACCACTTCATGCAAGAATCCATGTTATGGAACATTACTTAAAGATAGCGTATGAATTAAAGTTTCAAAAGTTCAAGGAAAATAATAAACAATTTGAAGGCCTAAGTGCAAAAGAAAAACAAGAAACTAGAAAGAAGTATATAGCGAAAGAAAAAAAAAATTCAAGATGAGTTTCGAGAGGAAACTGGGCTCCGTATTGATTTTCCTAAGTCAGGCCTTGGAAAAAGTAATGATGGCAACACTACGAGGCGTATTTTTGAAGATGCTGAAGTGACTGCTATTGATTACAAAAATCAATGCAGAGCTTTTAAAAAACTTTAGGAAAATTTTGATCGCCATCAATTCTCGCCAGGTTATTAAATTCTCGCAAAGTTCTCACGATTGGTGAATTAGAAGCATAATTTGTTCTGTACACTCCAATATTAAATGGTGTACTATTTCTTAATGTTCTGGAAGGAACATTAAAAGTTATTTGATTCAAAAGATACAAACAATCCGTGTTGCCCGAAATAATATTGAAAATAAATAAGAAGGATAATACAATATAATTCTTCGATTTTCCAGGATTTTCAAGTTAATAAGTTTACATCTAACATCATAGGAGGGCAGAGGATCTGCAAAGTTAATAGAACGAAGTGCATATTTGAGGAATCTACGTTGAACACGTTCTAAACGATTCACATGGGTATTGTAATACGGATTCCAAATAAAACTTGCGTATTCCAACTTGGATTTAACCAGACTAGTGAACAGAATTTTTAGTGTATAAGGATCAGTAAATTCATTATTATTGCGCTTAATAAATGCTTATTAAGAATATACCTTAGGAATTATATAATTTAGATGATGAATAAAAGTAAAACTTGAGTCAAATATAACACCAAGATCTTTTATTAATGTTACTTATTTCAAGTCTTGATTACTTAACTTGTATTGATCATAAGCATTATTAATTTGTTTCGAATATGAAACTTGAAAACATTTATTTACTCCAACTATTCATAAACATACAAGGTGCCCCAGATATAGCATTAACTCCCTCGAGCAGTGATTCTCCTTGATTAGACGAGTGAGGAAATGCAAGGATGAGAGTGACCCCCTTTCTGAGCTAGAGAGGAAAAACTTACAAATAGGTGTCGTTACACTTTACTCCACATTTAATGTATCTCTTAGCCGATTTTCAAAGTTAATAACTTGTTGAGAAGAAAATCAAATTGAAATTAAGATTTTTATAAAAAATTTTGCATAAAGTCACAATTAAGAAAGTAACGAGCAACTAAACTCTAAACAAATTTTGTATTAAACTTTGATAATAAGTTTCTCGAATTTAAAATACATTTTTTGACAATTTCTGTGATGTAATTTCTTTTTATGATAAAATTTTCTACTGACTTGGCTTTTGATCTTGCCATATACAATGTAAACATAACTACTTTTTCATTTTAAATTACCACACGTAAAACAGTTAGCTTTTAGTGTGGTACGATTAGAAAACGGCTTTTGTAGCATTGGTTTGATAGTCATGTAGTCTCTTTTTCAAGATGTTATTGACTTTGGAGATCGGTTAAGAGTTACATTAAATATGGAGTAAAATATAATGACACCTATTTTTAAGTTTTTCTCTTTAGCTCCTAAAGAGGGGAGGGCGTCACTATCATCCTAGCATTTTCTTACTCGCCTAATTAAGGAGAATCATCACCCCAGGGAATTGATGCTATATCTGGGGCACCTTGCATATAATTCATGTATCTTTAAGAATAAAAATACAGGTGTCGCTATTTCTTTGCACATCACTGTATTTCAACGCACACACACTGTGATTTATTGCATTGTTCTCAGTGGACAGTCATCTAATGGCCGTATTCAGTGCAGACAACAGTTGGCAACTGTTGTGTGAAGTTTTGCTGAATGGTCGAGTTTTGAGAGCGCTCACTAAAACTGATCAGATAGCGGACGCCATTTAATATAGCGAACAATTCTATGCTATGTGAACACAACTGTTTAGTTAAATGTCAGATGCTGCTTCTGACGCTGTTAAATTAATAAACACAGAGAGAAGGCAGCAAATTTAAGTGAGAAACCTTTGCAATTGAATGAAATTTACATAAAAATTAAATAAAATTAAATTGAATCTAAATTCTGACGTGTAGAGTACCAACACAGTTGTCTGCGCTGAATGCGGCAAATAACACTTGAGAATTTGATTTTCTCAAGACCAAACGAAAGCCTTCAACAACAAGAAATACACAATTCCTCTCTTAGCAATCCATGCACGACGTGTTTTTGTTAGTGAATAAAATACAGTAATTATGAATTTGTACCCTAAAATTAATGTTATTTTATTAAAATTTTTATTAAAAAAATGTCGAAATTCCCTTAAAATAGCAAGACTTCATCAAAATAGCTTCGTTAGCTTTGAATGTTTTTGTGCCAACTTGTAAAAAATGTTATCAAACAACGTCAGAAAATTTTCTTAACGTCAAAATATTTTTAATTCAATTTTTTATAAATCTAAAGAACATGCTTATAAATATACCATATAAAAACTGAAAAATTAAGCTACATGTGATTGAAATAATAAGACTATGTTAAACACAAACCCATTGTGTAAGAAAACCAGGTGACAGCGAATTTTAATTTTTGTTGTAAAAATCCAACACTTAAGTTGTCAAACCATACAAAATCCACTTTTTTGTCTTTTTCACTCATTCACGAGTTTGACAGTCTAGCAAACGACTTCGACGTCACTTGCACCTTGATTTCTTACATCATGTTACAAACCTAATATGTAACTTTCTAAATTATGATTTGCTTTAATACGTTGATTAGTTTTTTTGTACTTAACTTTTTAACTTCATTGAAATATTTTTGTTCTTGTAAGTATAATAAAGCTTTTTTAAAAAGTAGAGTACAACCCTATTAACCATTTTGAATTTTAAAATTCTGACTTCAGATTTGAAATCAGCGACCTCCTAAAACTGTTAAATCATGCTTAAAACTATTAAAAATACATATTATAACGTGGCAGCCCTATTATAAAAAATTTCATAATTTTGAATTTCTGACAATGGATTCGGATTCAGTGACCCATTTTTACCTAGTGTTCGCGCCAGCATCGAATTCGTAAAAATAAAAAAATTGAGGATGCAATTTTGAGTTTTAAAATTCTTACTTCAGATTCGAAATCAGCGATTCCCTAACACTGTTAAATGATGTTTAAAACTTTTAAGAATACATATTATTAGGTGGCAACGTTATTATAAAAAATTACACAATTTTGAAACTCTGACAATGGATGCGGATTCAACAACCCATTTTTACCTACTATTTACCTACCATTTTACCATCTTTTGCCAGTGAACAAGTTTTCGTTACATTGACTGCAGTGAGCTCTCTGACAACGATTTCTTAGATCAACAATCTCTATAATCTGTTTTGATTGCGCTATTATGTTTTGTTCGTCTTCGGTACAATCTCACACATGATTTCTTTCCAGCAAGCAAGACAGTGTACTAGTAAGCATCACCTTAATTTTTGAACGACTTTGTCGTGGGTTTTTGGGTTTCGGCTCATATGGATAGCGCTAATCTGCAGATTGTTTAGCTGTTTCGAAGTGATACTCATACACCCAAGTCTCGTCACCAGTAATCAGAGCTGTAAAAGAATGCATTGAATTTGATTTTGTTCACAAAAAAGTGAATCAGTGAATAACGAAATAAGAATGCATTCAATGAATGCAAAATTGATTTATATATAAAATTTTTAATTCATATTAATTTTTTTAAAAATTAATGCCATTTCAATTAATACTTGACAATTATTCTTTTTCGTTATTCAGAATGATGAATAATTTTTTTATTCATTTGAATGATATTTACAAAGAATGCAATTCACACAGAATTCTAGAATTTTCAATTATTCTTTTTTTATTCATTATTAATTTTTTATTCGTTATTAATTTTTTATTTATTATTAATTTTTTATTCATTATTCATTTGTTATCCATTGTTCATTTTTTATTCATTACTAGCTGAACCCAGTGTGCTTCGCTACTCCCCTCGTTATAAAATAAAATTAAAAGTATTTATATATTTTTCACGCCATCGAATTTTCGAAATAAGTCCACCCCAGCGCCACCTACCGTGTCCATTTATACACAAATTATTTTCTTATGATCAAACAAACATACATTCTGAATTTCAGTTAAATTGGTCCATAAATTCAAATTTTCGATATAAGTCCACCCCAGCGCCACCTATCGGGTCCAAATAGCCTATGTTCAAATAGCCTATGTTACCCACCGTACCAAGATGAACATTACCTGAAAATTTCATCAAAATCCTCATCATCATACATACACACATCTTATTTTATATATATAGATTCATTTTTTATTCATTATTCATATATTATTCTTTATTCATACTATTATATTATTTTTTATATTATATTATTCATATGCCAATAATGATACACAGAATGTCCGTATCATCCATTAAATGCATCTCCTGGGCGACAGTTTTGCGAAACTCTTTTTGAATGTGTTCTTGATAATGACTTTCGAATACAATTGCCTTAACTTTTTTGATATTTTCATCGTTTATTGTATTGCTCGACGAGAAGGGTGAGCTAAGTGTCAACAATTTGTACCACTCAAAAGCCTGCGTACGTGATAGAACAGACTCCCCATAGTTTTTCTGCAACATGTTCAATGCATCCGAACAAGAAATTCCTTTGGTTAAACAGAATTTTAAGCACACTCTTTGCTCAATCTGTTTTTTTTATTATGAAATTGGCAGGTCAGACTCTAGCTCAGTGCCTGTCAAAAATAAGAATGAGCGTGTGTTGGTGAGCAGATAAAATTGTGCACTAAAAAAAAAAATTTAAACAAATTCAAGCATTTCAAACTTATTAATTAATATAATGTTATTTTCAAATTATTTTGCTCATTTTTGGCATTGCTTTTAACTAAATTTTCCACCATTTCAGAAATCCAATTCATTACTGTATAAAACGCATTGCATTCCTTGAAAAGCGTTTAAAATTGTCATAAAAAACGCTCTCGTTACTCTCTCAATAGCGACAAAGCGAGAGAGCTTAAGAAATCTTATTAATTAACACGTATTAATACGCGTGAAACGAGAGAGCTCTTACGGACTTTACTGCGATTGCAGTTGCTTCTACTGAGCTTTTAAGCAAAATTTACTGTTCTACTGCGTCACTGCGGTTTTTCCAAATCTACAGCGATCTATTCGTCGCAAACATTGTAATGGTTATTTTTGTGATATTTTTGGAATATGTAAGGGAGAGTTGTCTAAAGTGGGACCTCTCCTAATGTGGGACTCGGACTTTTCGCCGATATTTTCCACAGGCATCACCAATGTTTTGACAATGAGAATGTAGCCTCGATATGCCATCTCTTTTCATATAGAAGAAAATACGCATTGCTTAGGGGTCGTCCATAAACTACGTTACTGATTTTCCGGTTTTTTTACCCCTCCCTCCCCCTGCGTTACTTTTCGTAGTGCTTTTCAAAACTCCTCCCCCATAAAGTAACGTGACATATGAAATTAATTCATTCGAATGCTTATATATTTTGACTAGCTCTGACAATTTTCACTAGTATTAGTGACTAGTATAACTTGAAACATTAAAGGAACAATTGAAAAAAAATCAATAATTAATATCATCTGTAAAAGCTATTCCATCTGCGATCCAAGATTCGATGCTCTCAATCACTGGGATAGAAGAAGCTGGTAGCTTTGTTGAGGATTCTTCAAAATAGAATTTTTCATCGGATTCTATATCGACCCATTCAGGTGAATCCTCATTTCTAACGCAAAGAAATTCACCTGGTCTTTGACAGAGTACCCTTAAAAGCTGCACCCGAGCTGTACCAAGTTCTGTGTTTTTGTGTAAATGCCTTCTGAAAATTGATTTATTTAAATAGTATATTTTATTCCGATTTATTGTAAATGATGTAATACAAACTTATGACAATTCATAGAAGTTTTAAAAACGAAATACAAAAAGGTTAAAAGGTTCCTGTGTCGAGGGAAAAGGCGGTGGAAGAAATCGTTGAAACAAAAGTTAACCATCAATTTAGATGATCAAACGTAAACATTTAAGGTTAAAAATTTTTGAAATGATTGTGTTATTAATTAGAGGTTTTTCGTCGATTTTTTTAATTTTTGGTAACGTTACAATATCTAAACACCTCCCCCCTACCGTTACTTATCGTAGTGCATTCCAAAACCCCTCCCCCTCCCTAAATTGGTAACGTAGTTTATGGACGACCCCTTATATTCGTGCCAAGCATAGTGAAAACAACTTCAGAAGTTCTTTCATCATTTTTGGAAGTGATAATTTTGTCATTATTTTTTGTGCTATTTAAACGGTGGGTATATGCATTGTGTTGGTTTTTAATTTATTTTTACGATTTCAAAGTGATTTTGATTCAAATGCAGTGAAAAAAGAAATTTCTTTGAATAAATAAAAGTTCAGAATTTCCCTTCAATTACCTTAAGCTTTCTGTGGTTTTATTGAATGTATGATAGAGTCCCACATTAGAAGACAAAATTTTTTGGAGCCGATTTTAAGCCTTTCAGATTTTTGGAAAAATACAATTAAATTTTCCAACAAGACTATCAACTCTATTTAGCAAAAAGAGTGATATTGGAAAAATTCTCATTGTGAAAAATTATGATGAAAAAACAAAAACGGTCCCACTAAAGACAACTCTCACTTAAGCATTGATGTTGATTATAAAAATGGTTTCAGGGGCCCATTATATCTGTATACTGTGATCTTAGCGTTGAAACAGAAGAAAATAATCTGTCAGATGAAGCTGTGATTGCAATAAAAACAAAAAGGTTTTACTTAAGTTCTTGTGACTTTTTAAAGACCGTGATTGAATTTGTCTAAGGAAAATATTTTGAATCAGTACGAAACCTGGGGTGTGTAATGAACAAATCTGAGAATTCGTGTGCATAAATTTTGTCGTGACATAAAATGAACAAATAGTTAAATTAGTTTATATTGCACCCTATGCGATAACAACTTGGCCCCATTGCCATGCTGGTACATATGTTCAAGCAAAATTCTAAAAAACCATTTCGGTAGTCAATTCGGTTAGTTTTTGCTAAGCTGTCAAAAAGTTATACACTTCCTTTCTCATCTAGCCATTGAGCAGTAAAGTTGTGCCTACTCTCATTGTTTTACCAGCAAATTGAACTTCCACCAAAATCAAATCAAGTAACTCTTAAAAAAATCAAGTAATTGTATTAGCAATATTTGAAGTAGTTTTCAGCAAAATTTTACTTGTTGTACGCTAAACGCGTTATTTCATTTGTTGCGAATAGAAAGAGAGTTTAGTGTTATAAAAATTTTACAATTTAGTTGTTACGAGTACCCAGCAATAGATGTCCCAATAGCGAAAGAATTCTGTGTAAGGCAGATGCCACTCAATCATAATTCGCCAGCGATATCTACGTAGATGGGAATAGATTTCACGAAATCAACTACAAAAATCACATTTTCCGTAGCACTTGCGGAATTGTGAGCGGCACGTATGCTCTATTGACCTGTTGAACGAAGTTCTGATTTTATCACTGTCTCTACGCAGCAAATCATCTCACGCCCTTCAGGCACAGCGTGACTGTCTCTAGGATTGCATGGTGGTCGTCAAAACCATCAACAGTTAGTCAATGGTTAGAACGGTACAAACAACGTGGAGCGTGTGTAGTGACAAAAAAAAAATTTAAATGAAACAAAAAGGAGTGCTTAAAGTGATGCATGAAAGGTTTTAAGTAAAATTAAATAAGTCAATTTTTCATGAAAAAGTATTAATTCATTTATTCGCAGAAAACGTAATAGAACATAAAATATGCGTACAACGTTAAAATAATGATTAAAACAGAAACAAATATAGTGATACAAATTTCAGTGTCAGACCATAAAAAAAAGAAAAAGAAAAGAAAATATTAATAATCAAAAACTAGGTACATACAAGATCGTGGATCTACTCCCAATGTCACCTTAAATTATGCAATGACATAAATAGATCATAAGTGGTTAATCTCCTAAGTTTAAATAGAAATATGAATATATATATATATAGTTACTGACAATAAAATAGAATCAAGTATTTTATGCAAACACAATCATAAATTTCCGATATTTTTTAATTGCTTTTCGATAACTTTTGTGCATATATCATGTGAGCCAGATATATATTAAAAAATGACACGATGGCAACACTGTTGAACTTTACTGTTATGTTTAATTGAACATTTTGTGATAAAGAGATAAAATATTAAAATATTTGTAAAAGTGTAAATAAGCAAAGTTAATTTATCAACAATAACAACAACAAAAACCGCAAATGCATGACAGTGGAGACTTTTCCTCGCTTAATCTTCTCTCTTAGTTGCGAGACGTAAACTTGTTTTATTTATTTGTTTTTCTTGTTAACACTGTCCGAGCCTCAAAAACGATTACGCTCTCAATAAGTGCATTTGTGTTTAAGCGCTGATTATAATAGACGGAACGGAAGGTTATAGAATGTTGAGAAATGTCACTTTACAATCTATTGCATGAGTTTCTTATGAGTTCGATTATAATAAGACGGAACGGAGCGGCACGTGACGTTGAAATCTATAGATTTTTAGTGTTGCCGTTGTGACAATTAGAAATATTTTTTTTGTTGTTAGTGGCAAAAATAAATATTTTAATGTCAACTTCAAACATTTACGTTTATGGATTAGACATTAATTGAATTGCAACTCTTTATATCTTTCCTTTTTTATATTGCTATTTATAATTATGGAATACTATATAGTGTTATGCTATTACTTTTTTTTTTATTAGCTGCGAAAGCAAAAAAGTCTTTTTTCAGCTCAATCGGCTCAATCAGTTAAAATGATGTATTTTATAAGCTTTTGCTGTTCGATTTTGATTATAAACTAAACAATGCCAAGCGGTAAAAATTTGTTTACAGTTTGTGTTATTTCAGTATGCAATAATTTTAATTCTTTTGGTTAAATAAATTATTTTCTTTATAATGTCGAAATAAAAAAGTTCTTAATTTTTCTTATAGTGATGTGGTAGGATATTGGTAAAAGGACTATAGTGGGGTTTTATTAGTATTAGCGCAGAATAAAATCAATGGTAGAGTGGGTTGTGAGCGCGCATCTTCTTACTCATCCTGAATATGCAAAAACAAGACATATAGTAAAAACGATTAGTAAGGTTGGTACTTGCAACATAGTTATAAGTATTTTTTTTACATGATCTTCAGGGCTCAGTTTGCATATGGTCATGCAGGTCTATTTTAAGGCAACTCACGGAGTCTACAATAATATTTTGTGTGCATGATTTTATGGTTTGTAGGATTTCAAGCGACAGCTATTTAGGTGTCGTTTTCATATATTTCTCACAGTTAATTGCAAACTCGTTTAAACTAACAGTTTAAAGTGAAAAAAGTGTGTTAAAAACCTAGAAATACACTGAGGGAAAAATGTGTTAAAATTAAATGAAACTGTGTTCATATTAAACGAATATATTTTTGAAATAGAGCTTGAAGCAATTTCATTTAAGTTAAATACAAATGTTTTTAAAGTTTAATTTAAAACAAAAGTTTTTGTTTTCAAAAAAATGTTTTTAAATATACTTTTGTTGTAAAATTTTAAGTTTACACATTTATTTTAAACTTTTATTTATTTTATAAAATTTAAAACAAATGTTTTAAATGAAAAACAAACCAATTAACCCGCCATTTTTTCGATGCCATTTTTTAACTTTTTCGAGTTTTCGAAGTCAGATTCGTGATTAGCAGCTTGAAATATTTTAAATATCAAAATTATTTATTAGTTTAATTTCATCTTATGTTCAATATTTGTAAGGCTAATTCAAAAATATTTTCAAACAATCAAATGTAAAATCGGGGTCTCAGTGGTCTGGCAATAATTTTCAATGATTCTACTGCACATATTTTTTTAATTCAATCTCTGATAGCGACGTAGTTTTTGTTATTGGAAGGAAATAATGAGAGAAAATTATTCAAAACAACAGAAATGAGTTTATGTTAAAAATTAAAAACACGCTTGTTTTTAGTTTTTTTTTTGTTGAAACGCAAATTAGTTAAATTTCTATTTTTACATTTTTTGTTTAATTTTAAAGTATGTTTTTTTTCTCAGTGTAGATATGAACAAAATAATAATCATAAGAAAATTCAAATTAGAATAAATTTAAGAGTCGAATTAAATTTTTTATTAAATTGTTAATTATTTTTGTCTAGTTGTTTGAAAAAGTTTCGATAAAGGAAAACAATAACAATAATTAACAGCTGCCCGAAATGACATTTAATTTTTGAGAGAATGGTAAGTGCTGCTGAGTATTGAAAATATTAAGTGATCTCTATATTCGCGGCACGTTGGGAGGGTTATTCTCCTTATGCACATAAGGTATTCGGAGTATATCCATAACTGCTAAGCTCTGTTGACAGTAATAGCTTGATGCAAGGTTAGTCCAAAACACTTTTTGTTGTGTTTGCTTCTTATAAAGTCAGCTACTTTTGGCAAACAGAAGTTGACATACCTTTCACCATTGACGGCTAAGTCCGACTCAAAAAAAAACTGGCTCAGACATATCCAAAGGGCTTATTGCGAGCCACAATAAAACTTTTTTTAGAAACTTACAATGTTCCAAATATCATTACCATCTAATGTGCAATGTGAGTCGTTATCCATAATGCAAAAAATATTTTTAAAGAAATTTGTCAAACATTGGCTTACTATTTCTTGACCTTTTTTTGGATTCCCATTGATAGAAGATATTTCTTCACTGTTTTGTATGAACTCTTTGTACGATTTTTCCACTCTTCCGTCAGCTATTCGCCTCGTCGCAAAATCATTTAATGTGTTTCTTTTACCAGAGTCAGCTTTTCTGCATGTGGCCTTTCTGAAAGCTTACGTTGCCAAGATGAGGTAGATGTTTCGGCGATTGATTCCTTCTTCAACAAAATAAGAAAAAATCTTCGCTTTTGTCCAACCAGAATGAGATAAAAAAAATACAAATTCTTTCACGACGTTGATTGTCTATTTTTTGACATTTTAAATACACCTAAGAAGTTACCAGCATAAAATTTTAACAGCTTGACAAAATCACATTGGCCTCTCATATAGTTATCGATAAATATTGATTATATCGATTTTTTACACGGTTGAAAAAGTTGTGCAGATTTCATTCCGCATAAGTTAGTCAAACTTGATATTTTACACATAAGCTTTGATAATTAAAATGTACTCTGAGTTTTGAATTTGAAATATTTGGAATAAGACCCCGCATTATAAAAGTGACATCATCCAAATATAGCAACATTCTTTACTTCGAATGTACTAAAATGCTGCTGTGGGATATTTTAACTTCTGTCCAGTCGAAGATAATTCCTTGCTAGTTTATTTTTCATGCGAACAAGTTTTGGAATTTTTCATTACAAGGTTCCTGGTTTTGAAGAAAAAATAATAAAAAAACTCCAAAACTGTGATCGACGAAAAATAAAGAAAAATTATCCCGTCACCTTGCAGTTCCAACTAGATGTCACTCTCAAAAATGGGTGGAAGTTTTCTGCAAGTTAGATAACGACCTGATGCAATATAGGATATACGACGCAATGTTTAAAGGCGGTAGCGTTCACGTAATAGTGTGCTGCCACAAGCAGCAATGATGTAAAATCACATTTTGTGGGAACTAAAGCTAACCAAGAAAGACGTCTGTGTAGTAAAAAAGTTTCAAATTTTGTCAGCGACACCTTGAGCAAAATTGCAAACTTCATAGGAAGCAGAAAAAAAGACTGACTTAAGAAAGACTGCAAGGAAGGGAGGCAGCAACATTTAATTTTAATCAAATGCTGACAAAAAGGCCAGGACCAGCCTTGAATATAAAGATGACAAAGTTGCGATTTTGTAGCCAAGTTTGGGAAAAGCTACTTTATTACACAATAACAATAAAGCCAACCACAGCCATATTGCTGCAAATTGTCAAGTGTTGTTTCATAAATAAATTTCAAACTTTATTATTAGTGTGTGTTAGTTTTTTCTAAGAAACTAATTGAATTGATATTTGTTTTTAAACAAGCCAAGTCTCTGCTTCGTTTAGTAGTGTCAGGCATTTAACTATATAATTACAACAACTTTAACGCTTTGAATTGCAATAAATCATGTCCAGTTTACTGCACGGTTTCTTGGTAAAACTTTTTTTGTCCCTTACAATTTCGTCCGTTCACAAATTCAGTAGTTTTAATCTCGAGTCGATAGAATAAATTCAAATTTATGCTTTAATTATGAAAAGTTATCAAAAATTTTAAGTTTTCACAACACCGTATTCTTAAACTTAGAGGTAATAAAAATATTTTTGATTTTTTCTTTGATTTTTTTTTTTATTACAACTGCCTTTAATATCTACCTTTTTTGTAAATAAAAGAAAATAATATCTTCACAAAACTCAATAGAAACTGAGAAAAACACTTGAGTTTATTTTCGGGAAAAAATGACACCTGATAACACAAAATTTTACTTCTTGAGGTCTAGCATATATAACAAAGATATGGCTGATTTTTTAAAAGCTCTTATTACTATTTAAACACATATTATCGATCCAAAGACTCTATCAAAGGTTTCAAGTTTGTATTCGTTTTTTATCTAACTGTCGAGAGTACAAAAACTGTCATTCTGCGACTGCAGAACAATGAGGCAAATATAGTAAATTAAATACGAAACTTAAAAATTAAATACGAAAGTAAACAACTTAATGTTAATAAAGTCCATTGAGTTACGATATTATCACAGTCAACATTACATAAGTCTTCAAAATACAAAATAAGATCCCAAATTTAATTGGAATTGTATAATAAAACTTCGATTGGAGTTATTATTTTTAAAAGTTCCAAGTATTCTCTTGTGAAATCAGATCTTAATTTGATTTGCTTTTAAAATTCAAAAAAATTTATTTAAGCCTGTTGATTAAACATTATATGCCTATTAATTTTTTTTTCCATTTCACATCAGCTAACAAGTGCTTCAAGCGTTCCACATAATTATATTAATAGTTTTGACATATGGAAAGGAAAATGTAAAATTTGTTAACTGACAATTGATTTATGCGCTAAAAGTTAAATACAATGCACTTAAGGCATTCACAAAATCTTATTTCTGTGTTTTTACTTATAAAGTGTTCCTTTTACAATTTTTTCTATTGAAAATATAAAAAAAATTAAAACTATGAAAATGTAGCCATTTAAAAAGCATCGTAGCATTGTAGCTTTTGTAGCGTAGCCAAACGGCAACGCTGGTAGCAGTTGCTTAGCAAACGCATAAGCTGGCTACATAAATTGGCACGTTGAAGATGCATTTAAGTTGGGTCGCTCGCTCTAATAAACTCTTCCCAAAGCAATAAAAGTAAAGATATAATGTTGTGTTGTCTCAAAAAATGGACATATTTCGTTTTGTCATTGTTTTTCAACATTTTAATACAAAAAAATTTTAATTTATTTAAATTTATTGCATATTCATTAATTTATTTAATTCTTGGCGTTTCTCAACCAACCCCTTCTTGTCATTTATTTTTTTAAGCCGATCATAAGAAAAAGTTTGTTCAATAAAAAGTACACTTATATTACGAACCCTTGAGAATGCTACATATGCCATTCCTTATGCGAATTATTTTTCTCCAATTTTGACAACTGCTTGATTGAGAGTTAATCCCTGCGATCTATGAATACTAATGGCATAAGCAAGTTGTAGTGGAATTTGCTTGCGAGTAAAATTGTTTGATCCTTTTTTAAATGATACTACAACAGGAAGAATAGGTAATACACTAGAGTTGTTGTATTTTGGTCCAGAATAATTGGGAAACTTGACCAAAATGCACAAAGGAAATTCTTCTATAAATCGGCACTTTCGCAATGGCTATGTAGTGATGTAACAGAGCACCACATAACCATTGCGAAAGTGTGTGGGGGTGTTCGTAGCATTCTTCCCTTTAGATTTGCTTCTACTATTTTTTTTTTAAACTTGAAAATCCTAACACTTCCCTTTTTTTTAGTGTACCTATGTCCCTAGTGTAGTGTAGTGCCTACGAAAGTGAGACGATAGGTTTCTTACGACCCTATCGTCTAAAGTTCGTTTTAGAAGCTACGTTGTGTGCCTCGTGGTAATTTAAAATGATACGCAACCTGAAAAAAAATTTTATAAATGTAAAAAAAAAATAAATATAGGTAGATTTTTTACAAAGTATAAAGTTTTATGTGAAAAAATTGTTGTTGCTGCCGACGTTGTTGTTGTTGTTGCTCTTTTTGTTGTTGTTGTTATAAACGCTGTTGTTGTTGTTGCTCTTTTTGTTGTTGTAAATGTTGTTGTTAAGCAGTGTCTTTGGCTCCGGCGGAAGCGACGAGTGATGAGAAAGTTGAGGTAAAGGTGGCGTTGGCGGGTGCTTTAACGTTTTCTGCGGCGGTGTTTGTTGTAGCGCCGCTATTAGTGAATTCGTCGTTAGAAGCGCTAGCTTCAGAGTTATTGTTGACGTTTGAGCGTTTAATTTCGTTGTTTGTGGGCTTGCTGCCACCAATTAGCATCGGCCAATCACCAACGTTGCTAAGTCACTAGAATTTTGATTGACCTTCTTTTCGTCCTTGATTACAGCTGTAATGAGTGCGGCAACTTCAGCTTAAGGTACAACAACTGTTGTTGCGGCGAGAGGAGCTGCAGCGTTTGTTGTGGCTTTATCTGATATTGTTGGGTTAGTGGGTGCGGCTGCAGTTATAGCGACTGCTGCTTTGTAAGTTTTGGTGCGTTGCTGCTAGTTTTATTTGTTGAAAATTTAAAAAATGTTTTTTTTGGTTACGGTCGCTGTAGGTTCGCCAGTGTAATGATGCAAATTGTTTTTTCTTTTTCTTCGTAGCCGTTTGTTCGTAGACAGGATCGCCAGTTTTGGTGCGATATATATTTGGTCCTTTTTTATAATTTAATATTCAATATTCATAGGCTTTTTTATAAGGATTTTATTTTAGAATAAGAAGTTACAAATTATTTTGCTGAATATATTTTTGATAACAATTTTATTTTTCGATACGTTTTCATTTGAAATTATTTTTACAACTGAAATTTTCAAAATGAAAATTTCTGAAAATATAATAAATGAATACAATTCAAAATGTTTTTTTATTACAAGTTTTTTATAGACAAGTGTAAGTATTTTCAATAATTGCTAAAATGATATAATACGTTATTAATGATAAATCAAGGTAAGCGAAATGTAAGTTAAGATAAAAATCAACTACAGGAGAGGTAAGTATTAATGTAACTAAAGGTAAGTATCAATGTAACAAAAAGGTAAGTATTAATGTAACAAAAGGTAAGTATCAATGTAACGAAAAGGTAAAATAGGATGTAGAGATTTACTCTATGTGGTGATGTAACAGAGCACCACAGTTATAAACAATTTCAACAACCTCACCGATGCTGCCATTGCACAGACTAGCTGAAGTAAAAAGATTTTGCCTCAAAACACCTTGTGCACCTCTCTTGTGCTTAAGCCTCTTGCATCGTCGGATGAGGCTTACAACGCTCGCGGGTCATTGTGTAAAGCATTGCCAACATTTCTGAGCTTCTCAATGTTATATTCTTTAATTTCAGCGTTCTTCGAGATTAATCTTAACACATTGTAATTCGAAAAAATTAACGCTGATTGAACATGGTCGATAAGAGGTCGTAGTCTTTTAGAGTCAGATCTCGTAATGACACTCTTAGTAAACATTCCCTGAAAGCTTGTTTTTCTGGTCAAATTTATCTCATTATCTGGTTCAATATGAACACTTTGCTTATTTTACAATAGACTAATTGACCTTGAGTGGCGGTAATATCACCTGACCTTGGATTCCCGTAAAGTGGGATATCTTTAACTGGCTGCAGTTGATTGGAATCTCCGAAGAACAGCACTTCGTACCCTTTTTTGGAAGCATCGGCAAAGAATGATGAATGTTTCTTATGCTAAAAGATTTGTCACAGTTTCTTACAAATTTTGTGCAGTGCGGGTTGAAAAAATATCAGGAGATATAGAAGAATTTTATCTTGAATCCTGTTAAACATAAATTCAATTAGAAAATAAACATTATAGATATTTACTTTTAACATGAAAACATTCATCATTCTCTGCCGAAGCTGCTAAAAAATATTACAGGCAATAGCAGCAGCGTAGCGAGTGCAAACAGCTACAGCACGACTCTGCATAAAGCTCAGCAGCACCGCATGCAAAAATCGATAGCTGCTGCTGTAAAGCCTGCTTGAAAAATGTTTAAAAGCGACAGCAACAGCAAGAAGACGACTTCAAAATGTGATAGCTTGCTGTTGCTGTGGCTTCGATAATGTTCCAAAATTACAGCACGACTGAAAAACCGAACGCTCGCTGCCGCTGAAACTATTTGTTTCTTTCATGGTTAGCAGCCGAAGCAAAATTTATTTATGGAAAATTACAAAATAAATTGCTAAAGCGCAGCCAAAGTAAAAACTTTGATGCTTTTGCTAATTTGGCAGCAGCAATTTAATCCCTGAACAATAGTATGCATCAAAGTCATTAAATAACAGTTGATTTCGTAACACCTAAGGGTGCGAAAATCGACCTATCCTTCCATACGATTTTTTGCTTCACTCGACCAGCTCTATCACCTCCGTAAATGTTCGTACTCTTACACTGGATACCCTGTATATGTATTTTTGTTTTGTTTGTATAGAAATTTGAATGGTTCGATAAATTTTCATCAGATTAATATAAATATTTACAATACAAAAGGTACAAAAACGCCAAATTAATAATGAATTAATAAAAATTTATGCGAAATATTCTAAACACTAGCACTTTTCACTATTATTGATACTTTCTAATCGTACACCTAATCTAATCGGACAAAAAAATGCGAACTTGTAATTCCATAAAGATCGGTTTTTTGACAGATGCATAATTTTGTTTTGTTTGCACAACAAAAGCAATAAGAAGCAGTAAGCTGAAGCAAAGTGAATTCAGCGAACAACAACAACGAAACATATGGAAATATTTTTTTCAACTATCCCCAGATAAAATTTTTGGCCGGAAAATGAACTTAAAATGGCAGACAGGTAGTCTGTTTATTGGAACAGAAATGAAATTATTTTGACCCAAGTTTGGCAGGGCAGGGCGGTAATTGTACCAAGACCAGCCAGTTGACTGCCACTGAACAGAACAGCAGACTGGCTAACAAAGGCTATAAAAATGTATAAAAGAGCATGCAAATGGCGTTCAGTGGCAGCTAGTTGGCAAGGAATATACAGAGCAGAATACATGCAGGTAGTGGCAGGCAATTAGATTGGGCATTAACATAGCATTGAATTGCAAAATATTGGTTTCTTTGTTTCATAAAAATTCCAAATAAAAATCTTCTCTATACTTGAGTTTATTTTATTTAACTAACAGTTTTTGGTCCTTGCCTTCGTCGATTTTTTTCCTTTCACCTACATTTTGAACGGCTTTGATGTTGTGACATACAATTTTGAGTGAGATTTTTCAAACGTAAATTTCTAAGTTTTTTTTTTAAAAAGTTTATCTTTAATATTTCAGGTGTAAGCAAACCCAAACAAATAAGGGAATCCACTCCTGTGGGTATAAAAGCATTGCCATCAACAATACCAGAGACTTAGTGTGGGAACAGTTTTATTGAAACGAATGGTGAGTTTTAAAATTATTGCTCTATAAAAACAAAATCCAACACGCAAAAAATAAGCAGATTTACTAAACGAAATTTTGTAGAGAAATGTTTGTACCGTATAATCAGTTAAAGCTTTTATTTAAGATGATGAATTCGCTGGTCACTCATCCTTCCCAAAACCAAAAAATTGTGCATCAGACGAGGAAAGTGAAATCCGATTGCTGGAAAAGATCGATTTGTTCTAGGATCTCCGGTATCAACATCAGAAGTCTTCACCTCAATTCTAGCATACGCTTTACGACACAAATTAAGCGGTTCTGCATTAAGCAATTTATTGGAATTGATTGATTCCATCCATATGCCCTAAAACGCCCACCTCCACTTATGTCTTTAAAAACATTTCATAAAAAAAAATTCCGCTATTGAGTGTAAGGCGCACTGCAACAACTGTTACCGACCAGTAAAAGGAAATGCGAGGAATATAATCCGTCGCATAGACGGATCATATATCATATATCTCTTATCATATATCTGCTCACCTTTTCAATAGGGGCACAGCTACAAGCAATTATTTTTCTCCAAGATTTCTGCAAACAAGCGCTCACCATTTTAGCAGAAAAAAGAAAATGTTGACGGGCTAGAAGACATTTAATATGGCGAACTGTATTACAATCAATGCAAAAATGGATTCATGAATGACCCTAAGAATTTATCATTCATGTGGTATTCTGAAGGAAGCACTCTATTTAACTTATACTATTAACTAGATTTTTATATAGTAATTAGCAAATGCACCCAAAATTATTCAAAACAAACGGCCATATCAAATATTGAAGCCGCTCTTGTACACCAGTATATTAGATCTTCTGAAATACAGTTAATTGCGCCACAATGTATTAAAAAAATGAATTTTGCATTACAAATAAATAATATTTTTTATGTTTGTGCTCCACCAAATATGATTGAAAGTGAATAAAGCACCTTTACTTTTTTAAATTTTATAAATATTTAATTAACGGTTATTTCTGCAAATTTTCAGCAAATTGTAACTTTTGAAATGAATTCTAACTGCCAAAGTAACATGTTCCATCCGATGTGAATAAAAGCGTCGAGATAGTTCTGTTGTCTAGAAAGCAAAACATATTGAAGCTGCTCGACCATTTCAATTGGATGCCAATACAATGCTTGTTTTTAATAGAGTTCATGTGCCTGCCAGTATAGGGCGAAAGCATTCTGTTCTCTAGAAAACAAAACTTTTAAACCAGCCCAAATATTTCAGTTCAATGCCAAAATACTGCCTTTAGTCAACAGAGTTCATATGCCTGCCGTTATAGTGCGTAGGAAAGCTGCTGCTGAAAAAACAAAAATGTTTGAGCCACTTGAAAATTTCAGTTGCCGTCCAATACAATGCTGAATTTCGACACACTGCCTCCTACTGACTTTTCCATGCCTTTATGCTGCTACTTTCTGGCAGCCTTTTTTGATAAAAAGTAAACTGGCCGCCACCACATTTCAGTATACTGCCAGAACTCTGCTCATTTGGCACAATTATGCTGGTATAATGCCATTTCCCTGTCGAATATTTTGTCTGGGGTATTTTATAAACTAAATCGAATTTCGAAATTTCGTTAGGAAATAATATTAGAGGCGTAGAATAGTTTAGAAAAAACAATTTTAAAATCGGTCAACCCATTTAGAAGTTATGCTCTGACAAACATTTTTCAAACAAGCTGTTCAATGGGAGCTTCGCTCGCTCGCTCCAATAATTTGAAGCGAACTAGTACATTTCCCACTCTGTAAATCATCTTTGTTGATGTAGCAAGATGAATGAAGACTTAATGAAAATAACCGAATGGGCTGAATCTAATAGGCTAAACCGCAAACCCTTGAAATCGTATTTCTTGCCTATTTCTAAATCTAGTTACTCTTTCTCTACGATACCTGCTATCTGGGTCAATATGTGATAAATTTATGTTCAGTGTCCCCAGAGCAAAAGTTATGTATTTGAATAAGTATTAAATATCTCACAACTTCGCAATGTGTATGTTTTAGGGAAGTCAATCCCGGGATCCCGTACGATTTAAGCCCCTTTAAATCCCAGGATTTTCTTTTTGGGATCCCGGGATATTTAAATAAAAATTTCTATAACAAATATTCATGTAAAAACAACCATTTCAATTTAAGTTGATATGAATATAGAATTAGAAAAATTTATTGAGGCTGAAGAAAATTTTAAAGACGATGAATGTGAATCACTGGAGCAAAGACTTTGCAAAATTTTAGAACAATTTGCTATCAATCAGGAAGTCAGCTATGTATTTAAAAATTGTTAGATATTCTGACTTAGGAAATCCTTTTTTTTTGTGGTGAAGGCAATCGTGATCGAAATTACAAGTTGTTTACGATTACGTTACAACTATTTCTCCAACAAGCATCAGAACGATGCTTCTCATCAGCGGGTTATATTTTTAATAAAATCCGAATAAAACCCTCTAATGTAAAATAAGACGCGTCAATCAGCTTAATGTGTTATACATTAATACATTAGTATTAATACATTATAATTACATTAATACAAGTAATACATTAATAAAAATAATGAAAAGTTTTTTTGTGGTTATTAACAATAAGAGTATTCACAATTGTGTGGTATCGTGGTATTGTGGTTTTTCGCCATAGTTGAATACTACAATTATGAGCACCTTTTAAAATAGAATTTGTTGTTGGGAACCTCCTACTATAGCTTTTTGTTACTATGCAAATATATATTTTATTAATATATGGTAAAAAAAGTATAACTTGCATATTAAGTTTCTTCCATTTTTGCAATTAGAAAATAAGTGGCAGCCGATAAGTTGTTTATAGAATTTTAAAAACCAAGTTCGTTAGACATATCATTCGTCTAATTAAGATTACAGCACTTTTGCTTTTAAGATATTTCATGTTAAACAACAAAGAATATAAAAACCGCTCGGTAAAGTGTGGTATCAATACCACGGGTTTTTTGAACTACACTGAAAACAACGCAATTGTGAATACCCTTAATGTGTTTTGTTTATGTTGCTTTATAAAAAAATTAATTTGCATTTTTTAGTTTCAAGTAATAAGTAATAAAAAATTGTATTAAAAACGTATTGAATTATTTACTTCTTAAAGTTTTCAATCCTGAACTAATCCCGCGATTTTGGGATTGAGATTTTCACTCCTGATAATCCTGGGATCGAGAAAATCTTCTAATATAAAAACAACTATCTGCTGAGCATTTTGTGTAATGTAAGTTTGAGAACTAGGTGTGTAAACCAAGCGAATCTAATTGTAAGGACATTTTGAAATTTTTCATTACGCCAAGCTTGATGTTGAGTGAAGGCAACATTTTTCTTGCACATGGAACAAGCGCATCAAGGATCACACTTTCCTCATTAATAACGGAGTGCTGGCGCAGCTTCCAGTCAGTTTTAGTGTATTGGTTGCCACCATAGCATGTGTACCAGTTGCAAAGAAAGCAACTTTTGAAACCTCTTCGCATTGTAATTTTCTTTAAGTACGCGGAAACCTGATGAATCGTTAAAAAATCGCCGTTCCGTGGAACAAGCGAGATAAAAATCAACTTGGCTTTATTTCTATCCCGTTTCTTCGCAGGCTAGTTCTTGCGCCTGTCAAGCAGACTGGCTGTCTGAATTGGTTGCTTAGGATTGGGTGAAGGCAACCCTCGAAGGATTCTTGGGGAAGCACTGCTTTCAGAATTACCGAAGTATTGTCGCCAATTTGATGGAAGCGTTTAACTAACTCAATGTTCGTAAGTCGCTTTAAATAAATTTTCTGCACCATATGAATCATATGGATGAATTCGAATAGCATATTCTAACCGAGTCTGATGAACAAGGCGAACGCTTCCATCAAACGTCAAAAACAGTGAAGTAGCGGTACAAGAACAAAAATTTGCAATCTCTTATTGCTGATTTGTGTTGGTTTTTGGAACCGGATGAGGCATTGTGAAGAGCACCAAAATAAACACAATTCATAACACACACAAACACACACTTTCAAAAAAAAAAATTAGAACATTTTTATCCCAAAAAAATAATGCAGCTTTTGTTATACGCTGTCACTTTTAATCGCCTTTTTATTGTATACAATTATTAAAATCGTAAAATGTGGCATTTAGTTTGTGCATTCTAACAAGCCATAGATGATCAAAATCCGTTATCATTTGGTTAAATTGCAGCAGTTTGTATGCTGCGAACGCATATAAGAAAAATTGGTGATTGTCAATTTAAAAAGCACCTTAAAACTGCTGCCATATTTCCAATTTTCAACTGATTTCAGTTATCTCGAATTTTAAGAAAGAGATTTTAGAGTTTTAATTAATTCTGGAAAAACTTTCAAGGTTTTTGGTTTGTTAATATTTTTTAAAAAATAAAGAAACACTAACATTTGAGCAAAAGATCGTGTCACGTGCGATAGCGGATCAAAAATTTTGAGATTATTCAACGAAATATCAACAAATTTTGTATCTTTTGTTTTAGTGGAGCTGTAATCGTCTAAATTTAAAATGTCTTTTTTTCATGTTAAAATACACTTAATCAACAGTTTTTTTCTAAACTCTAACTTTGGACAATAACCGCTCCGCTAAAACAAAAGATACAAAATTTGTTGATATTTCGTTGGATAATCTCAAAATTTTTGCTCCGCTACCGCACATGACACGATAGTGGTTGATATACTGATTAAAAAAATTGATATTTTTTCTAAAATACAAAATATAAAAAAAAAATAAACTGGCCATTTCAGCCCTTAAAAGGACTTTGACCTAGCTTCTATTGATCAATTGTTGTTGTGCGTGTTACTAATTTTTGGTCACAAATGATCGAGAACTGGACCTACGTGTTTTATGCCGACTCCGAACGGTTTATGCTCTCAAGAAGCTTTACATGGCAATTTTTACTCTCTGAGGTTTGCCATTGTCTGCAGAGAGGTGACGACCGAACAGAAAAATTAATTCAATTGAATAAACTTTCTGTCTGAGCTGGAATTGAAGCCGGGCAACCGCGGTTTTTTAGCTTAGGAGTCACGCATTCTACCCACTATGATACGGCCGCCAAATTTCAAAATAAAATTTTTTATTTTATGGTGAGTAGTTTAGATTCTAGATCAATAATAAACTAGCATAATTTTTCTGAACATTTCTGAACATTAGAGTACTGCTACTATTTCGTTCGCAGCTGTATACAGAATTAATTAAAAGGAACTTAATTTTAGGTCTCATATTGATAATATCATTAGTAGAGCCAACTCTGCACTGGGTTTCGTGAAACACTGGTCCAGAGAGTTCTTCAATCCTTACATAACTAAATCTCTCTACCTTATCTCTGTTAGACCCATCCTTGGATATGCCAACCAGGTTTGGTCTCCTATCTACAACACCCATTCTGTTCGAATTAAAGCCGTTCAATGAAGATTCATTCTGTTCTCACTTCGTGGTCTTCCCAATTTTGACAGTTTCAATTAACATCCTTATGCAGACCGCCTGAAATTGATTAACATGCAAACTCTTGAAAAACGAAGGGAAGTTGCCGATGTACTCTTCATTCATCAGCTTGTATGCAGAACCATTAACTGCCCAGCAATACTCCAATTAATATCCTTTAATACCAACCCACGTAACCTTAGGTCTATTTTTCTCTTCCACCTCAACTTTCACCGCACCGACTACGGATGCAGTGAACATGTAACCAGGATACTTCGTGTAACCAACAATTTGATCAGCGAATTCGATTTTCATCTGAGCAGATCTCGACTCCGAAATCCCCTTCTTAACTCCAACGACACTTCTTCTTAACTCCAACTTCACTTTTCCCTCTCTCTCTAATGATTTTTTTAAAATTAAGATTTGGTACATATTATAATTAATGATATTTGTAAGTTCTCTTTATTACTTTTCTTCTCGTATTTTCTTTTTGATGTTTGACGTGTTCTTAAAATTACGTCATTCAAGTGGGCGGATTACGCCCACCACGAATTGGATATCTTTCGAACTCTAAAACAAGGAAAAGAGAGAAAAAAAGAATAATAAATAAATAGACCCTGTTAGAATAAGCTTAGTTCTTAGTTAATAAGCTTGTATTAAGTTTAACGAATAAATAAAGAAATACATTTTTAAAACCTGATTTGTCATTTACTTGCGTTTTTTTATTATTATTAGTTGCTTATTGAACTCATTTCTTTTTAAATAATTTAATTGTTAGCTTTAACTTGTATTTATTTTTTCTGTTGCCTATTATATAAATTGTTGATAATTGGTAATTCCTATAGCATTTAAAAGACTATGTCTTACATGTAAACATTAATTTTGATAAATAAATAAAATAAATAAATAGACTACATAAAGAGGATGAATAAGCAAGTTATGAGACACTGTGGTGTGGTTGAAGGTAGTCAGTTAATCTCCTTGAGACAATACATGCCAAACGAAATAAAAAGACATATGGGCATTTCCACAGAAAAGTCTGCCGTGATCAAAAACTTAAAACTTATTAAAAACTGTTTTTTTTTGATATTATCTAAGAGGAACATTTTAGTTTTATTAATTTAAGAAATTTCTACCTAAATTCATTAACCATGATGATGAAATCGTCTGCACTGTTTCACAAATGTAGTTTTCTTTTTCGTGAATGTTTATTAATATTTCGTTAACTTTTTGTTTCAGTGAATATGGAAGGCATTGGCTAAAGATAATAGAAAAATAATTGAGGCAAGAAAAGGGACAATAAATTAAAATTGTTTTTTAATTACAAAATTACATAATTACTTAACTACCAAATAAATGAATTGTGTGGTTTTCAGTGTAGTTGAAAAACCCCGCGGTGTTGTACCACACTTTACCGAGCGGTTTTCATATTTTTTCTTGTTTTACATGAAATCTCTATAAAATAAGAGTGTAGTAATTTTAAATAGCCCAATGATATGTTTAACACACGTGGTTTTTAAAGTTTCATAAACAACTAATCGGCTGGCAGTTATATTTTAATTGCAAAAATTAAAGAAGCTCAAAATGCAAGTTCAACTCTTTTATGCCATATATTATTAAAATATATCAAATTGTATAGTTAATTTATTTGCATAGTAACAAAAAGCTATTGTGCGGGGTTCCCAACCATAAATTCTATTTTAAAGGGGTGTTCATATTGTGATTTTCAATTATGGCAAAAAAAAAACCAAACTACTATACCACACAATTGTGAATACCCTTCTTGTTAATAAACAAAAAAGACATAAATTATATTAATGACTAGCACATTATATTAATTTAACCCTTTCAGTGGATTTGCCAAATATATTGGACACGTCAGAAAGTAATTTTTATATTTATTTATTTTGCAAAGCTTTTTTTAAATCAAATCGTTTGGTTCTATGAAAAAAAAATGAACCAACATGAAGAAATACATTTAGAGATATATTTGACATTAAAGTCAGTTGGTTTTTCATTTTGTGGCGAAGAAAAGCAAAAAATTTTGTTTGGCCTATTTTATAAGAAAAAATCAACTGGACAAAGATCAAATTTATGTTTTTTTATCTTTTTATGGCTTTAATGATAAGAATATTAAAAGGGTTTAAAAAACAAAGACCTTAAGGGTTGAGTTAATTTTAAAAGAATTAAAAAAAGACTTTGTGTCAAAGAGGAGCAAAACAATTTTTTATTTGTACAAGCTTGTAAAACGAGAGTAGCGCAGTTGAAAATGAAAGGTATGTTTTTTTTCATCTTTTAAGGGCCTAAATGATAGGAATATTACCTCAAAAAAAAATTATTTTGTTCTTAGTTTAGCCTAGCCATTGAAAAGGTTAAAGAACAAAAAATATAAATAAAAGACAGAATAGCTTAAGGTATGACTATATAAATGCACTTTTACACTTTTTTGACGTAGATTTACGTCTTACAGCGCGGTTTGTATGGGGTCATTTTCACGAATTTTTTCAAAGTCATATTTGACACTTTGGGGTATACCTACAGCCTTTAATATTCATCGTACAAAGAAAAAAAAAATGCCAAAATATCAGTTTTGTTGTGAAAAGAACAACTAATGTAACATGCATTCATTACTCCTTTTTTTATTGTTTAAATGCAACCATGCAACAGAATACACTTATAATGAATTGTCAATACAGTATACTTTTTTAGTCTTAATAAAGAACTCTTCTTAACAGGTTATGGGCTACATGACACGCGTGGAATTAAAATATACAGTTTTTTTTTTACTCGCAATAAAAAGTTTAGAATAATGCAAAATTTGGTATCGTCCGGTTCGGGATCATTTCCTATAGAAAGATTACGCGGCCGTGAAAACTTTGATGTATGGAAAAGGCAGGCTAAGTCCTACCTGGTCATCAAAGGCATCTGGAATATCGTAGACAAAGGAATCGTCAATATCGAAAAAGATGCTGCAAACGACGAACGCGCACTTGCAGAAATAACCTTAATGGTAGATCCCAGTAACTACAGCCACATTGCTTCCGCGAAAAATGCTAAGGAAGCGTGGAACAATCTAATTAAGGCCTATGAAGATACTGGTTTGACTAGAAAGGTGGAATTATTGAAACAATTGGTCAACATTAAGCTTAAAGATCACCCAACAGTGCAAGACTACATTAACGAATTGGTAATGACTGCTATAAAAGTTAACACGGCGGGTTTGAAAGTGGATGACGAGCTAGTAGCTTCTTTAATGCTCGCTGGACTATAAGTCTATGGTTATGGCAGTGGAAAATTCCAAAGAAACGTTAACTGTCGATATGGTCAAGAACTTAATTTTGTAAGATGCAAAGTTCGACAATAACAACGATCACGAAACAGCTATGTATACTTATAAAAACAACAAAAAAAAACCTTCAAGTGCCATACATGTAAAAGCATTGGACATTTTTCTAAAAATTGTCCGAACAAAGGCACACACAATAAAATCAACAACAACAAACAGCACAGTGAAAAAAAGTCACGCGATGCAGTTTTATTTGCTAGAAAGGAAGTATGCGCGAAAGTCATAAGAAGAGAGTCAAAGCAAACAGCCGAAAATTGGTATATCGAGTCCGGCGCAACGTGCCATATGACAAATAGCAAATACAATTTACATAGCATAAAAGATATCGAAGACAAAACGATAATTGTAGCAAATAATAGCGAAATGACTGTACAATGTGCTGGCGAAATTGATTTAACTCTTTTCGGCAAGAACGGCAATATAAACGCAACGGTACAAAACGTTGAATATGTGCCAGATTTGTGTGCGAATCTCTTGTCAGTGCGTCAAATGACAAAAAACGGGAAAAAACTAATATTTGAAGGCAATCTATGCAAAATATATGACGCAAACAAACAGTTATTGACGACGGCAGTTGCTGAAAATGATTTATATAAATTGCAGTGCACAATAAAAAAGCAACAAGCTCTAGTAGCAAAAGGCAATTTTAATCTTTGGCATCGTAGAATGGGCCATGTGTGTGATAAAAGTTTGCTAGACATAAATAAATTTTTTGCAATTGACACTCCAAACAAAGACTCAAAATGTGTTACGTGCATTAAAGCAAAACAAATCCGAAACTTAAGCAAAGACAGTGGCACTCGAGCAAGCAAATTGTTGGAGTTAGTGCACTCTGATGTACTTGGACCACTAAGAAGCAAATCTTTTTCTGGTGCTAAATTTTTGTTGTCATTCGTCTATGATTATTCTCGAAAAGTGTTCGTTTACCCGATTAAACACAAATCTGACGTTTTCGACAAGTTTAAAGACTTTAAAAATATGGTCGAAAATCAATGCTCGGTAAAAATTAAAACACTACGCACTGACAACGGCAAAGAATATGTCAACAAAAATTTTGAACGTTTCGTGAACGAAAGTGGCATCGTACATCAAAAAACGACGCCGTATACTCCTGAGCAGAACGGTGTGGCGGAAAGAATGAACCGCACACTTGTGGAGCGCATTCGTTGTATGCTGATCGATAGCGCCCTAGATGATCGTTTTTGGGCTGAAGCTTCTGCAACTGCGGCATACATAACAAACCGTGTCCCATGCAGAGGAAGAGAGATCTGCCCTGAAGAAATTTGGACTGGCAAAATACCCAACTTAAAATTTATGCGTGTTTTTGGCTGCACTGCGATGGTGCACATTCCAAAAGAAAAGAGACACAAACTGGCTGCAAAATCTATCGAATGTATCATGGTCGGATACAGTGCTGACAGCAAAGCGTATAGATTGTTTAACCCTGTGAACAATGGAATCAAAATAAGTAGGGACGTTGTGTTCCTTGAAAACAAGACCAACAATTTAGAGCCCGTTACTAATAATCTCTATTTTCCAGACTTGATCACTTCTAACGCTGTCAATTCAGGGGAAGATTACCACGACATTGAATTGACGTCTGAAGAATCAAATCTACAAACAGACGATTCCCAAGAAGAATTTGAAGATACCGTAGAGTTAGGCTGCCCGCTGAGTAAGCGCCGAAGCAGGCAGGCAGGCAGACAGGCAGGCAGGCAGGCACCAGTGCGAGAAAAGTGGCTTCATACAGTTTCATATAAATCTGCTCGAAGTCCACATAGTGACGGCAGGCAGACCAAAGCAGGTACAGCGAGAAAAGAGTTTTGTCCTGGTTTCTCGCAGCTGATTTTGCGTGTTTGTCTAATTTTTGTTAAAAATTGATGGGTAATTTTTTTAAACGCAGTTTTAACGCAACGAAGAATTTATATTAGATGCATTTTACGTTTATTATTTTTTCGTTGGACGAAACACACTCACAAACATAATAAGCATCAGCGCATGTGTATATATTATGATAAACACACAAAAACAACACCATGCAAACACAACATAGCAACGAGTGTGAAGATTGTTTTTGTTCTTGTGCATCTATGCTGTTGTTGTTGTTGGTGATAAATTGTGCATAACTGAAACAACGAAAATTATGGGTTGATGGAATTACCAATTGTTGGACATGTAAAACAGATGAAAAATAATTCTTTTAATGCGTTGTTGTTCGCATTTAATACACATTTTGTGGAATCAGAACTCAAAGGACTGTTTTGATTTTATTTTCATCATCTTTGGAGTGAAAATAGAATCAAAACAAAAAAACAGCAACAACAGAATAAATTCGTCGAAACACACATACAAACAACAGCAGCGGCTGAGTCGGCGCATATGATAGATTGAAACTTGTGTTTTATTTTTGTTGACAAATTCGTGCAATTTACTCTTCTTTTTTTGGTTTTTCAATAAGCACAACAAAACTGATTGACATGAAGTCAGTAAAAGCAAAATAAAAAAATTTTGTTTCTCAATTCTTGCGAAATTTGAGTCCTTTGTTAGATAATCATAGACAAATTTATTTTGGATAACTTTATATAGACAAAGTTATGGGTGTTGACATAGAAGCTGAAGAAGAGGAAACCAAAAACAAACAACAAAGTATCAACTTGTTCCTTGCTTTGTGTTGTTTGGTACAGCAATGCTTTGAGTGAGTGTTTTTTTGTGTTGTGCGCATGCGCAAGTGTGTGTTTTGCGTTGCTGTTGTTGTTGGTAAAGATGAATTCACTGACTAATTTCAGCAAGTTTATGTGTGAATTAAAATAATGTTAATCAAGTTGAAGAGCGTGCGGCAAGTTTTCCCTCTGAGCGTGAAGCGCACAAACTTCATGCTGAAAACATGCTGAAGGTTATCAGTGAATCCACGTTAAATGTTTTTTCGTGGAGAAGCATTCATAACAGAAGAAATGCGAAAAAAAACAAAACAATAACAAACTATGTCGCTCTGATCTGATCTGCTTCTCGCATTCACTCTGCGGTGGTTATTTGTGGAGCGGGTTGCTGTCTGTGCCTGCCTGCCTGCCTGCCTGCTTCGGCGCTTACTATGCGGCCAGCCTTATTTTCTACAAGTTCTGAAGCTACCGCAGTTGGCGTTAACGATTCCACTCTTGCAAGCTTATCTGATACTGAGACTGACATGGAAGTCCGCCGATCTGAGCGCATCGCTAGCAAGCAGATGCCATCTTACAACTTCTGTGCAATGCAATTTATCTGTAATAATCCTGAGTCATACGTAGAAGCAACAGGCTCAGCAAATAAGCTAGAATGGGATGCCGCTATGAAAACTGAAATCGAAAGTTTGACCACCAACGCTACCTGGTCGTTAGCAAATTTACCCACCGGCAAAAAAGCAATTAAATCTAGATGGGTGTACAAGACGAAAGTCGACGCTGAAGGCCACACCATATGCAGAAAGGCCAGACTTGTTGCCAAAGGCTATTCTCAACAAAAAGGCGTTGACTATGCAGAAACTTTTGCACCTGTGATAAGATACGAGTCTTTAAGGTTCTTATTGGCACTCGCAACAAAACACGACATGAAAATCCATCAAATGGACGCCGTATCCGCATATTTAAACGGTACACTGAGAGAAGAAGTGTACATGGAGCAACCCGAAGGTTTCGATGATGGCTCTGGCAAGGTTTGCAGGCTGCTGAAATCCATATATGGCCTAAAACAATCGGGCCGAGTTTGGAACGAAACACTAAACCGTGAGCTGCTGCAAATGGACTTAACAAGAAGCGAAGTAGACCAGTGTATATATTACAAAACATGTGGTGATACGAAACTGCTCGTCGCAATTTATGTGGATGATGTCCTGCTTTTTTCGAACGACGTGGCTGTGATCGAGCGCACAAAGGAAAAGCTTGCAGAAAAATTCGAAATGAAGGATATGGGCGTGGCATCATCTGTACTTGGCATCCGAGTAACCTACAATGAAGGTGAAATCAAGATCGATCAATCGCAGTATGTTTCTGCTGTACTTGAACGATTTGGAATGATCGATTGTAACCCGGTCGCAACACCGGTTGATTGTAACCAAAAGCTGTCCACTGACATGTCACCAAAAGATGAGGCAGAGAGGCAACGTATGTTAAATGTGCCATATATGCAAGCAATCGGCTGCCTATTATTTGCCGCTCAAATCTCCAGGCCGGATATATGCTATGCAGTAAACGTTTTAAGCAGATTCAGTACGAATCCAGGGAAGGCGCACTGGGAAGCGGTGAAACGTATAATGCGCTACTTAAAGGGAACCCTTCATAAGGGTATCACGTATACGAAAAACGCTAAAGGAACTATCCTGGGATATTGTGATGCCGACTGGGCCAGTAACGTAGATGATCGACGCTCTACAACCGGCTACATATTTACGTTTCAATCTGGTGCTGTATCGTGGGCAACTAAGAGGCAAAAAACGATCGCCTTGTCGTCAACAGAAGCTGAGTTTATGTCAGTCGTTGCTGCAATACAAGAATCAATATGGCTAAAACGCTTGGAAAACGAGCTTGTTCCGAGAGAAGCGACTACCACAACACTATTTTGCGATAATAAAGGCGCAATACAAATTTCTACGAACAACTCATTTTCCTCACGAACAAAACACGTCGACATCAAGGCGAAATTCACCCGTCAAAAAATTGATGACAAGGAAATCGAGCTAAAATATTTACCGACCCATGAGATGATCGCTGACATGTTTACCAAAGGGGTTACTTCTGAGAAATTACTTGTCTTTACTCAAAAATTTGGTCTAAATTGAATTGCTGCACATTTTGAGTTTGAAATTGAAGTTTTATAATGTTTTTTATCTTTTATTTACTGTAACAATATAGTTGTTCAGGGAAGGTGTTGTGAAAAGAACAACTAATGTAACATGCATTCATTACTCCTTTTTTTTATTGTTTAAATGCAACCATGCAACTGAATACACTTATAATGAATTGTCAATACAGTATACTTTTTTAGTCTTAATAAAGAACTCTTCTTAACAAGTTTTAGTGGGAATAAAACGAATATATAATAAAATAGCAAAATCTAAGAAGATGAAAAATTCATATATTCGTATGAGAAATGCACAAGCTGCTAGCTGCTTATGCTGTTTTTAAGGTTGTTGTTGTTGTTGTTGTTGTTGTTGTGTTTGCTTGTTTGGTTCGTAATCACGTCGTTCGTTGTTGTGCTGCTTTTGTTGTTGTTGTTGTTTTTTATTAATATGTATGTAAAACAAACATATATAAATACACATCAGTTGCGTTCCTTTTTTTTTTTGTTTCCCAGATAGCCAATTGGCTCGGTTGAAAACGGTGTGCACTTTTAAAAGCACTGAAGCGGACAGTTTCGTTGTCAGCAAACTATGCATTGTGTGTTTCATATAAGCGTTCATATTTATTAAGTTGTATATTAATGTTGGTTTTCTATGATTTAAATACAAATTCTAAATGTTTGATAGTTTAAATCATTCTTGATTTTAAATACAAATTCTAGTTGTTTGATACTTTAAAATCGTTTATTAAGCTTTAGGTCAATAAATTGCTCTAACGAATTTTTCCAAAGAAACAACAACAACAACATTTTCAATATGAAAAGGAAAACATCACTAGCTGATTAATATTTTAGCTGATTGATTAATTAGTTAGCGCAATAAATTGTTCTAACCTGATCTAAAGCTCAATAAACGATTTTAAACTATCAAAAAATTAAAATTTGTATTTAAAATGAAGAATGATTTTAACTATCAAACAATTAGAATTTGTATTTAAATCATAGAAAATCAACACAACAAATAACAAGGTCATATAAAAAACTTTAAGTTGTATATTAATTTTATTTGTTGTTAAACAATTGTAACCTTTTCTTGAAATGGTTGCAACAATAAATGGCAACTCAACTGCAGTACCTTGATTTCAATATAAGATTCAATGCATATTTCAGCGTTTTTTGGCGAACGGGTGAAAAAGATAGGGGAAAAAAGACAAGAACAAACGACACATCAAGCGAATATGACATAAATTTCAATTCGATTCTAGATAAATATAAAAAGGGACTTTACAATTATATAGAGAACGGTTTAAAGGTACAAAAACATGTCGTTTTCATACCAGCAAATCAGACGCAGCCGTTTTAAGTACCGTTTAGCTGGCACATTCAGCTGGTATGTATACTACATCACGTATACAGGGTATCACGGCTTGTTGGGTTGTAATGCAATAGAGAATACAGATGCATGTAGCTAGAGAGCCAGTATGTGGCTACAAAAAAATGTACTACTACTAGCCAAGGTTGGCAGTTAAAATTTAAAACAATTCCGGCAAAAAGTTACTTTTTTCACAATAACATAAATTAAATACAACAAAAATTACCATTGTAAAGATAAACAAAAAAGATTCTACCGCAATAAAAAAATATCAAAAAAAAAAACTCACGATCATTAAAAATTACCACAAAAATACCACGCGTTTTAAAAATACCGCCACAAATTCCATATGCATTTAAAATTGCCACAAAAATCTCATTCGCATTAAAAAATACCACAATAAGTCCCATATGCACAAACCATTTTAAAAACATTTAGATATACCACAAAGAAACTTTGCTTACTAAAAAAGAAAAAAAAAAATGTAAGAAGAATATTACCAAACTCCCACGGAAATTTAAATAATACCCCACTGAATTTCCACGCCAATTAAAAAATACCACGCTGAATTAAAAATTTTAATAGGAATTCCCAGAAACAAAAATTCCTAAGGGCAATTAAAAATTACCACGAATGGGATTTTTCCAACATAACTGGCAACGTTTCTACTAGCTGCTGGTATTGTTGTTTTGGTTCTGCAAAGGGCCGTTTTTCACTCGGCAATTCTGTGAGCAATAATTGCTTTCGCCGCAAGTAGTTTGTTGACTACTCAGGTTTAATGGGGATTTTCGTAAACCCCCTCATGTGCCGAATAATCCACAAACTGCTTGCGGCAAAGGCAATTATTGCCGAGTGAAAAGCGGGACAAAGAGATCTTACTACCAGAGCAATAATTGCTTTCGCCGCAAGCTCGAGAATTTTTGTGTGTAACGAGTGAAAAGCGGGACATAGTAAACAAAGTTCTGCTTATTTTCAGTGGACGATTCGGTTCATCCCCTCTAATGCTGCTCAACCGCTTTGATCTTGCTCTTTTCTGTGCGTTTGTTTTAAATTTGCTTGGTAATTGTTGTTGGTTCAGTTAGCTGAAATTTTTTTAGATGTTCTTAATTTTTACTCGACGTGAACAACTGTATTTGACAACTAGCTCGCTTTTCTCTGCTTTCTACTTCATTCCTCTCCGAGTCAACTAGTTATACCTGCTTATTCTGCCATGAGTTGAAGTACGAATAAAACGAATGTTTATTTTCAGCATGTATGTATACTACAAGGTGGCGCAAAAGTAACCTTGCGATGTTTTTTGGCTGTAATTTAAAAAAAAATGAAAAACTTTGATTCTTCTTGTGGATTATTTTTATTTGGTCTTTTAATTTTTTTTACATCAAGTCGAGAATATGATGTCATGTAAATGGCAGCCGCCACAGTTGATTGTCATTTGAGCCCTGTTTATGGCATTTTTCATCACTTCGGCCAAAACTTCCGGCGATAGCTCCTCACATTCTTGACGGATATTGTCTTTAAGAGCTGCAAGAGTCTGAGGCTTGTTGACATAAACCCGCGACTTCAAAAAGCGACTTCATCACCATAAATATCAAAAGAAAACTTTTTATAAAACAAAACAAAATTTTTCATGAATTTAATTGTGATGTCAGGTAAGTTTAAAAAAGGACGAGAACAACAAATTTGTTTCTGAATAATTTTTATTTAGAAGATGAAATACTTTAAAAAAGTTTTGAAGAATATACATGAAAAAAAAACACCAGCATTTTTCTCTATTACTGTATAAAAAGGAGTTCTACGTCTATACTTACGATACTATCGAAATTGTGTCTTTTTTTGTACACCTCTTCATGCTTTTTGTGTTTAAGTCAAATTAAGGTTAGAAAAGACTTTTCAAATTAAAGTTTTTGTTTTAATTATTTTTAAAGTAATACATTAAGCTGATCAACTCGTATTTTTTATTGGAGAGTATTGTTCGAATATTATTACAATTATAACCCGCTGATGAGAAGCACCGTTCTGATTCTATGCTAGTTGGAGAAAAAGTTGTACAATAGTCGTAAGCAATTTGTAAGTTTCCATCACGATTGCTTGCACCATAAAACAATTATTTCCTAAGTCAGAATATCTGACAATTTTTAAATACATAGCTGACTTCCCGATGTTGCAAATTCTTCTAAAACTTTGCTCCAGTGATTCACACTCATCGTCCTAACAATCTTTTTCAGCCTCAATAAAAGTTTTTTCTAATTCTATATTCATATCAACTTAAAATGAAATATTTGCATTTACATGAATATTTGTAATATAAATTTTTTATTTAAAAATCCCGGGATCCAGGAAAGACAATCCCGGGATTGAAAAGGGCTTCGGATTTCGGGATCCCGGAATTGACTTCCCTAATATGTACATTAAGGCGCCTCACGCTCCATAGAAAAAAAAGTTTTTCGGCACTTATGCCCAAAATAAGCCCAAATATTTTGACTCTAGCTTTAGCCATCTGTGAGCTGGAATGGTTTGACCGAACCTCAAAAAAAATCGAGTTTTTTGTAAAAATATTGGCTGGTATGGTGACTAAAAATAAAAAAACCGTCAGAAATAGTAGTAATAAAAAAGTTCATTCAATCTGCATAAAACATATTAATTTTTTTCCGTGGTACAAAATATAATGCGGATTTTCATGATTTTTTTTTGTTTTTTTTTTTGTATTAATTTCACTAAAATTCAAATAACTTAATTTTTTCTTTATGCGATTTTCGTTTTTGAGATACCGTTGCTAAGGTGTTGGCTGTTTCTATTGCAGAATTGCTAAAATTGATTACCATTAAAACTAATATTTAAAGAAAAAAATATATAGTGCAACAAACATATGAGTGAAATCAGGAAATCACGATTATAATTACACGGATAACGTTAGAGACATGAACTTTGGTATGTATTATTTTTATATCAATAGGGTGTTTGGGATTTAAAATGGGCGGGATTGGTCAGTGACCACGCCTATCTCCCATATAACATAGTTACATAAAAAGCCGAAACTTGCAACCGTTACCTTATATTTCGATAATATTTTGTAAGTCAGTATTAATTATAAGTTTCATTCATAGTGCCAAAAATGGGCGTGATCCGCCTACTCTTACAGAAGTCCCCTATACAACCGCTCCTTTAGAATGCATACAAAACGCTACAAAATTTTAATCGTACAATGTATTTTTATGTAAATCGACATTTCGCTTACTAAAAGTATTATGAAACAAAATGCTAAAAATGGGCGTAATCCGCCCACTTTTACAAAAGTTCCCTTCATGGAGCCTCGGTCAGGCCGACGCGACGGTAACACTCTTACTGGTTTGTTCCTTATTTTGATTACTTTTACTGTGAATAAAGAAAAAATAATGAATAAAGAAAAAATAATTGAAAATTCTGAAATTCTTTGTGAATTTCATTCTTTGCGAACATCATTCAAATGAATAAAAAAACTATTCATTATTCTGAATAATGAAAATTAATAATTGAAATTAATAATTAATCGTTTTTTTTTAAATGAAGGTGAATTCAAAATTTTGTTTATAAATCAATTGTGCATTCATTGAATGCATTCTTATATAGTATTCAGTTCTACTTAAATTTCTGAATATGAATGCCGATTTTACAGCTCTGACAGTTACTAATAACAAAAAAAAAAACATTCTAGCTTAGCTGGGGTTTGAACCACTGTTTTGTAGCTAAAGGGCCACATACTCTTTCAGTAGGCTACGGCCACCTTGCAATCATACATTTCCTTATATTCGGTAATTGTTCAACAGACCAAGCTAAAAGATTTCGGTTGTAAATTTTTTAAGCTCACTAATGCTAAATAGTACGAAGCCATTAGTAAAAGTCGAAGATCATTCTTCGAAGCAACAGATGGTAAGGGGCATTTAAGCCAACAACGCATATGAACTTGGACGATAAGAGAATTTATGTTTTAAAGTAATGAAACACAAGAATAAAACAAAGAAAAATAAATTTAAAAAACGTCGGCTTAAAAAAAATCGTTTTTCTGTCATAATCCAATGATCCAAGTCATGATCCAATCTGGATAATTTTTAATTTATCGTAAACTGAATAAAATTACTAACAATCTTGCAGAATTTAAATTTGAGAAAATTGCAGCGATCTAGGCGAGAGAAAAGCTTCAAATTCAAAAGCGAAAAAAATTAGGAGATTCTGTATAAAGAATATCTTAAGCTTAATCTTTTTTTGTAACTAAAATTTAAATAGGAAACTCAATTTGAGACATTTATTTTATACTTCTTCAAGTTCACGTTTTTTAACAGTCGTTCACCCATTTTGAGAATTTTCTGGATTTTTTCGCGTCACGTGCTTATATTAAATCTAGGATTCAGAATCAAGCCAATATGCTTAGAAAATTAATGGAGCCTAAAACGCATTTATGCATGCACCTCTTTATATTTTTATTCATACGGTTTAAATTAAAAAAATTTATTTTTTAAATAATTCATATATTAGGTATGTTTCCAAACTCGATTTTCGTAACTTGCATGCTGCTAGAACTGATGCATATTGAAAAAAGAAATAAGTCAATTGATGTCCAAGCGGGGAACATTTCAAGAATAGCGATTTTTACCTCATAAATCCAAATCTGATAAATTTCAGGCCGCTCGCAATCGATTTATGAGTTATAGGCCTCTAAAACTGAAAAAAATTGTCTAAAAATCTTGCTGGTTGTATTCATTTAAAAAAGTATTTGAAAATTTTTGTATTCTTATTTGAAAAAAAGAAAACTTGGGAGCTAAATGAATATTTTGTACCTGTTCCCTTGACTGGATCCTCTAACTCGTTTAGTATATCCTCTCCTACGTTGTCTCAGACATTTCAGTTTACTGCGGTAAATGAGTCGGATGTTGTGAGGAGCATCTTAAAGATAAAATCAAATGCTATTGGCGAAGACGGGATAGATTTCAGGTTTGTCAAGCTTATTCTGCCTTATGTTATTAGCCCCCTCATGCATATATTTAATCACTGCCTAACAAGTTCTCAATTTCCATCAATTTGGAAGATTGCGACGCTAATACCTATTGCCAAAAAACCTATGGCAGCTAGCGATTTCCGCTCGATCAGTCTTCTCTCGTCACTCTCAAAAGTACTTGAATCTTTTATGGATGAGCAGATTTCTTACCATCTTAATGCAAATAACCTTTTGTATCCCCTTTAGTCGGGATTTCGCCCCGGACACAGTTGTTCCACTGCTATTGTGAACATTTTAGATGACATCAGAACATATTATTATAAGGGTCATATCACTTTAGTCAGTCTCTTAGGTTTCTCGAAAGCCTTCGACACTGTAAGCCACCCTTTGCTTTATAAACTGCTGTTCAACTCCTGAAAAGTTATTTAGACGGAAGGACTCAAAGGGTTAAGGTAGGAAGCAGATAATCGGGATTCCGATCTATTTGTAGTGGGGTACCGTAAGGCTCTGTCCTTATATTCACAATGTTTCTTCATGACATTTTTTCAGTATGTAATAATGATACAATGCATGCATATGCAGATGATCTGCAACTCTATCTCTCTCGACCAACATGTCTTATCGAGGATCTATGTGCCAGGGTAAATTAAGACTTGACTGAAATCAGCAGATGGGCAACAGAAAATAAACTGAGGTTGAATCCTAATAAATCGTATGTTCTACCAGTTGTGAAATCAAGAAACCAGTTTAATGATCTGTCTCCTATCTTTCTTAGTGGAACAAAACTTGGATTTGTTCACAAAGTCGGTAATTAAGGATTTGTTATGAACTCTTCATTGACGTGTGAAGACCATAGCAATAGCGTAATTAGCAAAGTTTATTATTTCTAAAGAGATTAAGAAAAACTGCTTCGTCTGTTTCCACTGAAACAAGGCGAAAATTAGTGATGCAATTAGTCGTGCCAATAATAACTTATTCCGAAGTGGTATATAGCAACCTAGACTCAAGGTCATCACATAAACTATTAGTGGCATATAACAATGCAGCTCGATATGTTTACGGTATTAGTAGGTTTGATAATATATCAGCATAAAGTAATCGTATACTTGGTTGCAATATCATAAATTTTCTTAATGCAAGGAACTGCATTCTTCTGCACAGACTTATTACTTCGAAAAGTCCTAATTACTTGTTTGAAAAACTTAAATTCTGCAGATCCATCAGAAATGTGTTCTTCCTAGTTCCCCAGTTCAGATAGAATGAATATAGTCGGCTGTTTTTCATTAACGCAATAAGACCTTGGAATTCCCTACCAAATAACTTAAAACGCGCTAACACCAAAAAACCTTAAACAATTAGTTCTTGCACATTTTTTTTAACTCTTTCTTATCTTTCTCTTTTTTTTCAATTTCCTAATTCAAACCCTTCATCCTAATTCAAACCCATATATTCCATGCCAAGCACATCGTATGAATACTTTTGTAGAACACGGCTGTGAGTCTAGTCATATTATTGTTGATATGTTTTCAATAGATCGAGATTTTTATGTCTTTTTTTTCATTCAGTAAGAAGATATTTACCTTTAATAAACTAACTTTCGGATATTGAAAGTTGCGTAATTTTTTAAAAACAATATTGATAGCGTGTGCTGAAGCATTGCAATCTATATGGGCATCGCTTTATGTCATTGCTGATATTCTAAACGAAATTTCCCAAAGTTCTGAAAAATTTGACAAGTGGACTTGCAATGCTGCATATTCGCTATCAAACCGACTCATTTTTTGTGGACTTTATTATAAGTCTTGTTTTTATGAAAATGTGCTGGTAAAAATGAAAGTCCTGGCTGAATCTCTTGAAGGCGTTGAACTGAATATTTTAGATGCTATGAAATTTATTTTGTACTCTTAAATCATTAGAAAAAATATTTTTGGACTCTGAAGGTATGGATAACCTAATTAGTAGTGCTGTTGCATTGTTGAAATCTTTTAATCTTAATGCTGAAAAGGAATTCTCAATTCGCTATCGCCGTCGTCTTCCGCCGAAACGTTTGGATGATAACAATGCCAACGCGGCTTATTTTTTAATTAACTGTTTTTATAAAAGAGAATTTAAACTCGTATTGAATAAGATAACCTCACTGATGCGAGATAATTTAAGCAGTTGCTTAGAAACAATAAAGTCTCTGTATGAACTCTTTAATCCAATTCTATCTACTACTAACTTGTCCAAGAAGCGGATTCTAGAATCAACAAAACTGTTACCAAAAAATTGTTTGTTTGATTCACTTCTATTGAAAGTGGAGCTTGAAATATTCTATGATCTATGCGAAGACGTAGGAACTCTATCGGGTACAGCTGATGTTTCAGAATGCAATAAAAAAATTCCTTCTTGCAGTTAACAAAATGTCTCGTTTGCTGTGCACAGCGCCTGTTAGGGGGCGTCCATTAATTACGTGAAGCGTTTAGGGGGCGGGGGGGGGGCTTAAGCAGAATCTCGGTAACTCTCACGTGGGGGAGAGGGGTTCTCGCAAAAATGACGTAATTTTTTATCAGCAAGAAACAGAGCAGAATTATGAGATAGCTGGTGAAATTGAGTAAAACGTGGTTCTCTACTAAAATATGACTAAATTTTACACTATAATATTTTTCGCGGTTATGCGAGCGCAACAAAGTAGCATAGTAGCTCGTCGATTGTTTTACCACCGGTTAACTGAACACGCGATTCGACGAGCGTTGCGACTTGTGACAGCGACGCATAAACAAGTCTCTACTTGTGTTTAAGTCCGTAAATGTTTAGTTCAGTGGTCGGCACACATGAAGCACATCCCAGTAAGTACATTATTGCATATAGCATTGATGATGTTGGCATACGTTTGATGTTTTGTATGCATGCCAGCATTAATGCAAGCTTATTTCCATTTTACATGGCGATGTCAAACAAGAGCATGTGTATTGTGTACCCGCACAATTACTATTGCTGTATACATGGGGAATTAGTATTACTCTATGCATTCATTGTCATTAATACTGCATGCATACATTACCATTAATACTGTATGCATACATTTGCAATAATATTGTAAGAACAAAATTGCTGTTGTCATTAATGAATCATCTTATTTATTGCAGTTTTTAAAGTTGTTATACTAACTTACTTACTTAGTTGGCGCTACAACCGTATGTCGGTCTTGGCCTCATCTAAGAATTTGCGCAAGCCATTTCTATCTTTCGCTTGCTGGCGCCAGTTGGAAATTCCAAGCTTCGTCAGGTTGTCCTCTACTTGGTCTTTCCAACGAAGATGCGGTTGTCCTTTTCTGCGTTGACCGCCGCTGGGTACCGAATCGAATGTTTTCTTCACTGGAGCATCGTCTTTCATGCGCTGAACATGACCAAGTCAGCGAAGCCGCTCGATTTTAATGCGTTTGACTATGTCGATTTCAGCGTACAGCTCATACAGTTCATCATTCCACCGTATTCGGTACTCGCCATTGACGCAGATTGGTCCGTAGATCTTACGAAGAATCTTTCTCTCGAATGCTCCTAAAGTCTTTTCATCTGAACTGCTCAGCGTCCAGGTTTGTGATGCGTAAAGTAGGACGGGCATGATGAGCGATTTATAGAGCGTGATTTTCGTTCGTCGAGAGAGGGCTCTGCTTCTCAATTGCCTACTGAGCCCAAAGTAACACCTGTTGGCAAGAGTTATTCTTCGTTTGATCTCAATGCTGATGTCGTTGGTTGAATTAATGCTGGATCCCAGATAAACGAAGTTCTTCACAACCTCGAAGGAGGTATTGTCAACGGTAACGTGGGTTCCAAGACGCTGGGACTGTTTGTTTGTTGACACTAAGTATTTCGTGTTATCTGCATTCACTGCCAGACCCATTCGACTTGACTCTCTTTCTAATCTGGAAAATGCTGCACTGACTTCGCGCGTATTATGGCCAATGATATCGATGTCATCAGCATACGCAAGCAGCATAACACTCTTGTAGAATATTGTGCCACTACGTCTCAGATCAGCAGCTCGGATGATCTTTTCCATCATTAGGTTGAAAAAGTCGCACGATAAGGAATCACCTTGTCTGAAACCTCTGAAAGTTGTTATATTCTGTTATATTAATTTGTATTTTGTTAATAAATTATGTACAACTGCACTCCTTAAAGTTTAAATGCATAATGGGAGTTCATATTTTTTAAGCAAGACTATTATACATGCATGGTTCATGCCTTAGTACTAATACTGCATACTGTTCTAATACTGTTTTAGTATGCACGCTACTGTGTACAAACAACACGCATACTCAGCGAATTAGGATAATTGTTGGTTTTTTTAATGACCATACATGCCTTGTTCTTGCTTCTGCCTGCATACAGCATACATACTGGGTAAGGCGCTTCACGAAAAAAGTTGTTCGGCACAAATCCCCAATACAATCTTTGGTTTATGTTATAATGATTCCCCAAATATTTCGACTCTACATGGAACGGAAAATGTGCACAAAATTAGTGATTTTGTGCGTTGTTTTAATAAAAATTTTCGTTTTTTTTGAACCAACGCACACGTTCGTTAAAATGTATTGAACGGTATTCGTAAACTTGAAATTTAATAAACAAAATTAATGATTACGTATAATTTAATGAAAAATTTCATTAAAGTTTAATGAATAAAATCATTAAAATAAATGAAAAAATCGTTAAACTTTATGAATATATTCGTTAAAATTTATTGAAGAATTTCATTAAACTAATGAAAAAGTTCAAAAAATTTAATGAACAATTTTACTAAAATTAATGAAAAGGTCATAAAACTCATGAAGAAGTTCATTCAAATTTTATTAAATTTACACACTTGACCTAATAAATTTAAATGAAAATGTATTGTTTTAATATTCAAAAGTATATATTTCATACATTTTAATTATTTTATTAATATGTTTACAGTTTTGAGTAAAAATGGCAAATAATAAGTGTTATTTTATTACATAAAATGAAAATAATTAAAGTATTTACCCCGTCAATTCCCATGCTTTTGTCTGATGGCAGAATATTTTTTTTTTGTGTTAATTGACGTGTTTAGATATTTAAAACATGAAAAATAAGATAAAAAATGTATATCCCTTATTTTTTTTGTAAGGGGGGTGTCACCTGCAGGTGACACTGGGCGTTATTTATACTTTTAACTTAACATGGTTATAAGATGAATACGACTTATTTCTATTACAAGTACATTTCTATTACAAGTTAAATTCAATAACAGCAATTTGCAAAAACAAGTATTACAGTACTTACCCTTTTGGCATTTTTATAATAAAAAAAAGTTTCAAAACCACTTCGACGCACAAAAATTTCAAAAATGTTTGAGACAAATGAATCATTTGACAGATGATGTATGTATCAGGGTTGCCAAAAAAAAATATAAATACTACCGTGTGTTTACTTTATAGAAGTAGTAAATTTTTTCTCATGTTTTTTGTTTTATAGGATAAATAAATTCTTAAATCTCTGTCACCTACAGGTGACACTGGGAATTGACGAGTTAAAGAAGAAATTAATTCGCAAAACTAAGAAGTATTTCAAGCAAAAATTTGCTGATTCGTCTGCGCTAGCAATGCGATCGGCTTCGTTGGTAATACACTCGTTGGCAACACACTCGTCGGCTGCACAGTTCGGAGTGCCAGTGGTTCTTTTTGTTTTTGATTGCTGCAAATATTTGCCAATAGTTTTTGTTTGATAAAACTCTAAATCAGAATGCTTTCTGTTAAGATGTCTTTTATAAATATTAACACCACCAAGCAATTGTGCACAAAATTGACAACGCAACGTGTCCTTGTTCTACAAAGTTCTACAAATGTTCTACAAAGAACATTTCTTAATTTCCTACGATATTTTTTCAGTAGGTGCTTATTTTATAATTAATATTTTATTTTTAATATACAGTCATATGAAAATAAATAGGGACACCTGTATTTTTATATTTAAAGCCGCATGAATTACATACAGGGTGCACCAGATATAGCATTAATTCCCTCGGGTGGTGGTTCCTCCTGATAAGGCGAGCATAAAACTTTATGGAGTTTCCTCCCACATTGTAAAACTTTCAAGATACAGGGTGTTTACGGTTTTGGTACGTGTTTAGTATTATTGATCTAGAATCTAAACTTCTCACCATAAAATAAAAAAATAATATTTTGTATTTTAGAAAAAATATCTACTTTTCCATCAATATATCAACCACTTTCGTGTCATGTGCTGCAGCGGAGCTAAAATTTTGAGATTATCAAACGAAATATCAACAAATTTTGTTTCTTTTATTTTAGCGGAGCTGTAACCGTCAAAATTTAAAATCTCTGTTTTTAATGTTAAAATACACTTAGTCAACAGTTTTTTTCTAAATTCATACTTTGGACGATAACAGCTCCGCTAAAAGAAAAGATACAAAATTTGTTGATATTTCGTTGGATAATCTCAAAAATTTTAGCTCAGCTACAACACATGACACGAAAGTGGTTGATATACTGATGAAAAAGTTAATTTTTTTTCTAAAATAGAAAATATTATTTTTTATTTTATTTTGAGTAGTTTAGATTCTAGATCAATTATACTAAACACGTACAAAAACCGTAAAACACCCTGTATCTTGAAAGTTTCACAATGTGGGAGGAAACTTCACAAACTGTTATGCTCGCCTTATCAGGAGGAACCACCACCCGAGGGAATTAATGCTATATCTGTTGCACCCTGTATGTAATTCATGCAGCTTTAAATATAAAAATACAGGTGTCCCTATTTATTTTCACATGACTGTATATTAAAAATAAAATATTAATTATAAAATAAGCACCTACTGAAAAAATATCGTAGGAAATTAAAAAAAAAAATATATATAATAATTAATGAAGTTATTTGAATTTTAAAAGTTTTTGCATGGAAATAAAATAAAAAATATCAAAAATATGCATGAAAAATAGCGTTATCTTTAATCTGATTGCAAACATTTACAATTTTTGATGCAGATTGGAAGATCTTTCTCCGGCCTGACAATTAAATTTTTTGCAACTATTGCACCAGCCAATATGGTTACAAAATAACTCGATTTTTAGAGGTTATTTCAAACCATTCCAGCTCACGGATGGCTATCGCTAGAGTCAAAATATTTGGGGAATCATTATAACATAAACCAAGGATTGTATTGAGCATTTGTGTTGAAACAAAATTTTTCTTTTTCTATGGAGCGTGAGGCGCCTTAATACTGGGGTGCTTTGCCAGGAGTCACACGTATTCTTATGCTCTGTCACTCATTCGACAAACAATTAATATTTGTTCGTAGAATGAGTAATTATTGGCGAAGCAGCATTGTTTCAAATGATATGCAATCATGGGATGGAAATAAACTTTAACGAACGTTTCGTTTTCGATATGTTCTTTTTTTTTAAAAAAAGCTCAATCTTTATTCCGCTGTATTTGCATATCAGATTACCTGCCATCTAAAGAATGGCACGCTGAGCACATTAGAGAGAGCCAATATTTATTTACTTCAGGTATGTCATTTATTTTTAATTTTAACGACCAAAATAATGAATTTTTTCAATTATTATTTTAGGTTGTAAAATGCGACAATCGGGTCTGGTGTAGCCCACGCCGGAGTGATCTGTACTTGATTCTTCACGACCGTTTTCTGCCACTTCCACACCCTATCACGCAGATTGATGGGCATCTGACTATCCCAGATCCTGGTGAGCATTTTTTTAGAAAGATTCGTTAGAACAATTAATTGTTCTAACTTTGACCTAAAGCTCAATAAACTATTTTAAACTAACAAACAACTAGAATTTGTATTTAAAATCAAGTATGATTTAAACTATTAAACATTTAGAATTTGTATTTAAATCATATAAAATCAACATAATAAATAACAAGGTCATTTAGAAAAACTTATGACGGAAAGTCATTTGCTCCCGTTTTGATTCGACACTGCTTACCGATTTAACCTTACATGCCTTCATGGACTTGCCTTATGACCTCTATTGCCCCAGTGTACGTGGCGATCTAGAAAAAAGATGCTGCAATACATGCGGTATTAACTTTTCATTCATCACAAGAGCTGCACAGCATCGGCGCGCAGTCCACCGTGCACCAGCGCGCAAAGTGCGACCTTCACGGATTATCACACGTCGAGCTAATGAGCTTCTGTGTGCAAGCGATAACGGTGGCTAAAGGGAGCAGATGATTTTACCGAAAATCACATGGACATGCTGGTTCCAGTAGTCACTCCCGAGACCGCACATGAGTCCCCATGGACTGAATTAAAACGAAATTCCCTCACCAGTTTTAGAAGTTCTCATTTTAAATGACTTACTTTTACTTAATAAGTATTTTATTGTTCGATTTTTTTCATTGTCATTTTAAACTACGATCTCAGTAATCTTAAATTAGTCTAGTCCTAAGCAAAAATTAAGAAATCAATTACGAGTTTTTTTTAATAAATCCAACACAATGAAACATTGATTAACATATTTACACTGAAAATACGCATTTTGAACAATCTCACGTTTGATTAGAGGGGGGGGGGGAAGAAGGTGTCGAGCCAAATCTCACGATATCTCACTAGGGGGAGTCAAAAAATCGCAAAAATCACCTCACGTATTTAATGGACGCCCCCTTACTGTTGCAGGAAATGAGAGATTAAGATATAATAAAATAAGTTAAAAATTACATATTAATACTATCATCGGAAAAAGACATAGTTGCTCTCATTAACTAAGAAAATATTGCGCAGCAATGGACTACCTTAAAAAAAAAGAAGAATTTATAAATAAAACTTAACAATTAACAACTAAGTTTAGAACAATTAATTGTTCTAACGAATCGCTCCAAAGAAATAACAACAACAACAACGTTTTTGCAATATGAAAAGGAAAAAATCACTAGCTGATTTTATTGCAATTTCGGCCCTGCTAAAGGCTTCATCAGAAATCTTTGTGATACGCCGTGCCTATCAAACAACTAGAGTTTATATTTAAAATCATGTATGATTTAAGCTATCAAACATTGAGAATTTGTATTTAAATCATATAAAATCAACATAGTAAATAACAAGGTCATTTAGAAAAAACTTTAGAAAAATTAATTTTTTGAAAAATTTAACTAAAGTAAGGAATGTTTTATACACGTTTTATTTTTTCCCTAAAATATTTTATAAATAGGGACGGCATTCTTAGAAGCCCTGGGCGGCAAAGCTTTTAGCTATGTCTCTGCTACAGTATTGCCCTTTAAAACATGCTTTTTGGGTCGACCTGAAAGTATTTCGAGTAGTAACATCAGCTAACGTTTATAAAAAAAATAAAATTGAAAAATTGAACAATTTGAACGTTTTTATTTATTTTGAGATGAGAATTTTTATATACAATATACCATTTACTCGGGAAATCGTAAAATTATTTTTTTTTTATTTCTGCACATATTTAAAAGATGTAAGGTTTCAACTGTTGGCGGCGTAGCTTACAAACTACGTAGAGTGCGTGGCCTGTAAGCTAAAGAATCATGGTAGCCCGTGTTCAATTCCCAGCTCAGATAGAATGTTTGCAGACAATGGCAAGCCTCAGAGAGGAGAAAATGCCATATAAAGATCCTTGAGAACATAAGCCGTTCAGAGTAGTCAAAAACTCGTAGTTCCAGTTCTTGATCATTTGTGTTCAAGCATTTAATAACACCCACAACACAATTGATCAATAGAAGCTTGGTCAAAGTCCTTTCTATGGCTGAAGTGGCCAATTTATTTTATTTTTATTATAAAATAATCCTGTTATTTCATTTAATTTAATTTCTATTCACAGCAAATTCGAAATAATTTCAGTACAAAAAATTTTATAGATTCATAAAATAGCTTTATTTTTACGATTGGTACACTTAGAATAAAGTTAAATTTGCTCATATTGCTTAAGTTATATTCAATACGATAAATATTTTAGTTCCTAACTTTTAAGCAGACCAAGGAACATTTAAATTTCATGATTCAAATCACACAAACCGTTCGCTTTACTTTTGTACGGGCTTTATTGTGCTTCTGTCATTTGCAAACTTTGGCAATGAACACATCTTTTGAAAATACAGTATGATGATGGTTGCCATATGATTGTTTCTCGTCGCTCATGCATATCACTAGGAAATATTTGGAATACACGTATTTATTAAAAATCAGTTTGTTTATTTAATTGATGTCTGTTTTGATTTTGTTCTAGTAATATTTATGTTTGCCAATGATGAAATTTTTTCCTGAACTAAAACTTTACCATACATATTTAGAACAATGCATTGAACAATGAGAACGAATGTTCAACCGTGAGTGAACCCCATTTTGGGTGGGTGTTCTGTTCCCAGTACTGTTCCCAGTATTTTTAAGAGCCTTAAGCTCGTAACGAAAAAAGCTGCCAAGCAATGCATCGAATAAATTAGGTGAGTATGCTCAAAGGAGAAAAAAAGAGGTAAGCATGGGATTTTTCGCAAATTTCTTATTTTAATTGCTGAAGGATGCAAAAACAGTGCTTTTGTTTGAGTGTTAGTATAAATAAGTATACAGTCAACGGATCAGTGAGCATTATTTTGAGATAATAAATAACAGAAATCAGGGAAACTTCAGAATAGCTTATGTTCACTCTTCTATACTGACCATTCATATATAAGCGCAAGAACAGAACAACACCAAAAAAATATTTATGATAAAATTACGAAAAAACTTTTTGTAGAAATACAAACAGAGGCTATTCGTAGAATGTACAAATGTTTTGTACATAGTACAAACGTTTGTAGTGTTGGCCGCATGAAGAAATTTTTGAATTCGTAACTTTGTACATTCTACAAACGCTAGTTTGTAAAAATCTAAAACGTATTAATTTGTGAACTGAACGAAAATTGTTTGATAATATACAAAGCGGTGGTAGCTAGCGTTCATATATTTCTTCGTATCTTTTGTAGATGAAACGAATGCGTTTGTAAAATATACAAATTTTTCTTTGCATAATGTACAAACGGTCATTTGTATTATTCACAAAGTCGTTCGTAGACTGAAAAGAACAAACAGCTTTGTAAAATATAATAATTGTTTTGTACATAGTACGAAGCTTTTTTATGCGTGAAGTTTTTGACTTTTTTGAATAATGGCTTAGAGTGACGTAAATCAATTACTGGTACTTTTCTTACTAACTAATTTTTCTTTGTAAAATTAAGTTTTTTAATATTTTATTTAAAGTACCGCACGTTGGGGAAAAATGAGGTAAAACGCGAGCATGAGTTTGTTTTTGCACTCATTTCTATATTTACTAAGAATAAAACTGAAATATTGACACCTGAAGAATTGTTTAAAGAGTAGTTAAATATAATAATTTTTTTTTTTCATTAAATGCACTCTACACTTATAATTTAATTTAATTTTAATTATTTTATTTGGAAGCATTGGTACAATAAGAGCTACGTCCTAAAAACTACAAAATAGCAAATAATAACTACAGCAATATATTTATATTATATTAAAATAATAACAACTTATTAAATATTTAAGCAATAGTTTATACATTTAGGATTAAATTAGATTAAAAAACTTTCAAAACTGTTAATTTTTAAATTTTATCAAAAAAATATAGTTAATTAAAAATTATTAGGTGAAGGTGAGAGAAACAGAAAGTGTAGTGGAAATATACACTAAGAAGAAGAAGAAGAAGAAGAAGAAGAAGATAGGATAGATTTTCTACAAATACCTCTCCTGCTGATTTCTCTTTTTCCACAGTCAGAATGGCGTTGATGAAAAATAGATAAGATGAGTTCAATGGGCTATGCCTAGGGACAATAAAAACATGGCTTCTTCTCGATACACAAAACTGAATTTTATCATACAGGTATGGAGTTGTTTTTTTATGAATAAGCTCATGCAAAAATATGTAGTTACGTGCATGGGGGTCCACAGTGCAGATGAAGGGAGACAAGTGTCTAGGTCTAAGGTTGTGAAAATTGTTTATATATATTCATTTTAAATCAAAGGGAAGCAAAAAACTCTCTAAATTGGAAGTTGCGCTTAAACAAAGCGATTTTAGAACTTTGTTAATAAAAATTTCGTTTTTAGTTGTAGGAATGTAACATTTTGCAGGAACATGTTTTTTTTAATAAGGTGCATCATAATCAATCGAAAAGTCGATTTCGAATTTTCTTGTAACTCACGGCTTTTTTCATTTTAGAACGATGTTTCCATTACCCAACGGTCCGGCATGTCAGTAGCTTCCTCCAGGTGGAAAACGTCAGCACTTTATTTTGTTGGCGTGCAAGCGAACAGTTCAAAAAGTTTCAAAACAAAAATTAACAGCTGATCCAAAGCTTTCCAAGGGAGGATTTTTAAAGCAATTCAAAGTTAAATTGGGGTGATTTTTTCCTATAACATACAATGTTGAAATTACAGTGGTGTGTCATACTTTCACGCTTTCAGCTGACTTGTAAGCACTCAAAAAGGCCTTTCGGCGTGCTTTTCTTCCCGCTGGGTACGTACGTAAATATATTTTTGAGAAAACACAATCATATTTTTTTAGGTTTATTTAAAAATAAATCTGAGTTTACCATACATTTTTATATAGCATGTTGTACCCGTCGCTGTGATAAATTACGATACCATATAAACAAATGTATATTGTACCAATACATTTGTTATTAGAAGAATATCATTCTTCGGAGCAACAGATGGCAAGGGGCATTTATGCCAATAACGCAAATAAACATTGACGATAGGCAAATGTTTGTAAACAATCAGAAAACAAAGTAAAAAAATGTTATAACAAATTAATGTTTTCCCAAAAGTTGACTTCAAAAATTGTTTTCCTGTCATAAATAGGATCCAATTTGTATAATTTTTTTAATTTTCCTAAACTAAGCGTTAGTGCGCGCTTGCACGAGGTATCACAAAGATTTCTGATGAAGCCAATTAATTGTTCTAACTTTGACCTAAAGCTCAATAAAAGATTTTAAACTATCAAACAACTAGAATTTGAATTTAAAATCAGGTATGATTTAAACTATCAAACATTGAGAATTTGTATTTAAATCATATAAAATCAACATAATAAATAACAAGCTTATCTAGAAAAAACTTTAATCAAATGGTAGAGCAAGACCAAACAGAAACAAGCTGAAAATATATCAGCAAAAATCTAAAAACAACTTCAGTAACCATGCTTTGATAGTGGAAGACTTTGGACTCCATTATAATAACATAAGCATAAAGACTAAAGTAAAGCAAAATACAACAACAAATGTGAAAATATGAAATGGGAGAAAAACTTAGAAATTGACACTTAAAATCTCATCGCCTCTGTGGTGCAGTGCGCTAGTGCGCTAGTGCGCGCCTGCACGAGGTATTACAAAGACTTCTCATGAAGCCTCTAGCAGGGCCGAAATTGCAATAATTTCCTTTTCATATTGAAAAAAGTTGTTGTTGTTGTTTCTTTGGAAAGATTCGTTAGAACAATTAATTGTTCTAACTTTGACCTAAAGCTCAATAAACGATTTTAAACTATCAAACAACTAGAATTTGTATTTATAATCAAGTATGATTTAAACTATCAAACATTTAGAATTTGTATTAAAATCATAAAAAAATCAACATAATTTTCCTAAACTTAATAAAATGGTTAACAATCCGGCAGCATTTTAAGTTGAAGAAAAAATTTTGCAGCGATCAAAGCGAGAGTAAAGCTTCTAATTCAAAAGCGAAAAAAAATGAGGAAATTCTGAATAAAGCAGGCCAATTTTAGATCAAGGACTAAATTTTGAAAAAATCTGATAACATATTCAGATTAAGTAAACGATTCTACATTAGCGTTTGTTATAGTCAAAAGTTTTCTTACGACTTAAATGAGAAAAGAAAAATCTATTTTAAACATCCATTATACTTCTTCAAATTCACGTTTTTTAGCGGCGCCCACCCAGTTTGAAAATTTTGTGGACTTTTTTTCGCGTCACGTGTTTATATTATATTATATTTTCAAGCCTTGCAGGGAAGTTCTGGAATATGTTAAGAAAATGTATGGAACCCAAAACCCATCTAATATACATGTAACTCTTTATATATTTATTCATACGTTTTGAATTAGAAAAGTAATAAGTGGATTGGTGTCAAAAATATCTCCCTTATTATGCGGGGAGTATTTATAGAATAGCGACAACTCTAATTTTTAATTTGTGCGGATTAAATGGATTTTGATCTCCTAAATCCAAATCTGAAAATTTCAGGCCGCTCGCAATTGGTTTAGGAGTAACATGCCTCCAATGTAAAAAAAGGCCTACAAATCTGGTTTGTTTTTTCAATTTTCCAATAAACAATAATATTGTTTAATATTGGGAAATTTTTGTATTCTTATTTGAAAAGTTGAACACTTGGGGGCTCAATAGTAATTAGTGCAATTTCATTTAATGATAAAAGAGACCTCATATGCTTTTGTAAAAATGTATATGTATTATATGACAAAAATAAAATTAAACTTGAAAATGTTTCTGGCTTGATACGGGCAAGATTTTTACTAGTGTGCGTATCATGTGACTAAAACTAGTACCAAAAATCTCAGACATTACAATTACATAGCTTACATTTTCTTTATGCACATTCTAGACTTATTTATGCCTTTCCCCTCCACAACAAATCCTGCGGACGCCCATGGTTACTTGCATTGAGATAAGCTGTTATATCACAACCCTGTATAGCATTCCTGAAACTTGAGAGGTGGTCAAATTTTCGCAGCCGATATACATAACGAGTTGCATAACTAAAACAAATTTCTAACTTCAAACGAGAGCATGAGTCAAGTTTACTATAAACTATATCAGAATCCGTTATTATAGGTGAAAGAGTTGTATTACTAACCTACGTTTTGTATTAACAGGAGTTACACTTAAAGACATTTCGCAGGACATAGTTTACTTTTTGACTACACTATTTACATGATCTACACAGGATAGAAAGGAGTTTATATAGAAACCAAGATTATTTATTTTTAACACCACGGCTAACTGACTTTCACCATTGAATAATTTAGGGACATCATTAAAACATGTTTTGTTCTCACTGATATGTAGGAAATACGATTTGTAATCATCAAATTGGAGACAATTACTTCTGGTCGACTTATAGATTCCGCTAAGAACATAATTTAATCTACAACACAGGTCTTTAAGAACACCAGTACCACGAGAGAGATAAAGCTAGACATCATCTGCATATGGGCATTTCCAAACTTGCGATACGTATGATTTGTACAAAAAACGGAAATAATTTTTGACTTAGATTAAAAAATTCGCAAGAATTTTTGTATACACCTTTTTTAGAAGGGTTTACAATAACATAAGTTTATTTTTCAATAATCAAATTTAAAAACCTCTCTAGTTTTTTTTATTCGGCTTATTGATTTCCATTGTAGTTCAATTGAGTAATGAAGTAATTAGGTAGTTAAGTAATTATGTAATTTAGTTACTAAAAAACAAATTTAATATATTGCCTTTTCCTGTTATGTTTCTTTAAAATGTTTTTCTTAGATAATATCCTAAAAGAATAAGTCAGTCCTGAAACTTGACTGCAACGGTGAAAGCAACTTATTTAAATATAGGTGCTCCAAAATTGGGTCGATCGTGATACGTTCAAAGACCTTACCTAGTGCAGGCAATATACTGATAGGTCTGCAGTCATTAGGAACAAAAGAAGATTTTGCAACAGGTAGGACCATGGCAGCCTTCCATATATCAGGGAATTGGGAACTTGCCAAACAATGATTTATTAAGTGAGTGAAAGGTGATATAATAAACGGCAAAACTAATTTAATAAACTTTATAGGCATTCCATCAGCCCCTATAGCATTTGAGTTAATTTTCACTGTACACTTAATCTAGCCACTAGCCACATAATCCTCGTCTACTGAATTAAATTCAAAGGAAGGGAACACATTGCTACTTATCACCACTGGCAGCTCAGCTCTGTTAGCACTACATTCCGGCATATGGTTTCCGTTAGCTAGGAAGAAGTTATTTAACTCTTCAGGATCTAAATTACTTTCACTAGAATTTTTAATAAAAACTCTGTATCTTTTATTATTCTGCCATAGCAGTTTAGAATTTAAGTTGGGGCTCAGCTTAGAGTTAAAAAAATTGATCTTATCTTGCCTGACCACGACAGTAGCATCGTTGAAGGAAATTGAAGGATTATTTTTCCATTTGGAGTGAAGCTTATTCCTTAACCTAATGGCAACTAATACAGGATTCGTAAACTAGGGACAACTCCTATTAGACACTTGAACAGAACGTAACAGAACATGACTAACAAATAGAACATCTAACTTATCCATGAAAACCTTAAGTTTGTCGTTTACCGACTCAAAAAACCAACAGACATTCCCATTGAACGGCAGATAAGCTTTGAAATAAGGCAGAAAAGTCAATGTATTTATAGCAGTGTCGGGCACATTTTAATTTCCCAAACACACGTGTTTGGAAACAAAATGCTGCTTGAGCGACGTCGACACATGTACACTATAAGCTTCTTCGTGTGGCTTTCAATCGTGTGCGTTCGGCTGTTGCTTTGTTTTGATTTTTGCTAAGCAAATGAAGTCAGTTGATGTTGAGCAATTATTGTGGTTAGGTCTGGCCGCGCAATTTTACAAATTTACGCAAGAAAAGTTGAAATATTTTCAACTTCTTTAGCGTAAATTTGCGTTTTTTCAACGTAACGTTCACAAGCATTAAACTCGCTCCCATTAGCTTTCACATACTTAATAAAATTGCGAAACCGAGTAGACGGACGCAAAATACATCTGCATCAATGAACTTCCAGCTTAAAACTGACAAACGCCAAATTGCTCTTCGTTTTTCTCTGCTTCACACACAAGCAAAGAATATGATAATATGTGTGTGCCCATCACTGATTTATAGTCGTAATACGAAAAACTAGCAGGAGAAGTTCTACCAAGATTAATATCAAGGAAACTAAAAAGAAAGTCATGATCAGACAAGAAAGTTATTTGATCATACTTAAGGAGTAAAGAAAAATCAGAAACTAGACAAACATCAGGAAGACTTGGTTCACAACCATACATAAAATGAGAAGAAATGCAATTATTTGTGATTGTAAGTCTGCACTTAGAGGAAAGGTAATGAAAGTTATCACTAACAGAGTCATTATGCAACAAATTTACATTATAATAACCACAAACAAAAAAGAAGTCATAATCGATTACTTTACTAGCTAAATCAGTAAAAAATGGCTCTATACTATAATAATGATGAGGATTGTAGACACAAGATACTAATAGATCAAAGATTTCCACATTTAGAAACTCATAGGCATCATCAGACATACATTTATTGAAATATTTAACATTAAGATTGGACCTACAAAACACAGCTGCACCACCACCCCTTCTACCACACCTATCATTACGAAAGATATTAAAGCCATTTAATTTGTTATAAGAGTCAGGACTATCAGTCTTGAACCAAGTTTCCAAGACATATATGACATCAACAAGATAGTTTTCAAAGATACAATATATCTGAAGTTATCTATCAGTTATAAAAAAAAAAAAATATAATGGACAAAGCATTGAGCCTTGTGGAAAACTAATTTGTTTTCTAAAGTTTTTTTACCAACCTTGACTCTTTGAAACTATTAAATGACTATGAGATTGGCATGCAACTTAAGCATTCAGGTAAGTTTTACAGTAAACTGTTGAACAACACCTCCACCTCTTTTCCCCAAACGATTGCAAACGATTCTTTGCCACATATTGCATCGCTTATATCCTTGCGCATCTACGTTTCAGAGGTGCAGATAATGTACACTGCACCTTCATAAAATTGAAATCCTAAAGTTAAAGTATTAAGTTGAATCTTCAAATGCAAGTATACAAATATTAAAAAATTGATTTATTTAATATAAATTACCTTCTTGAAACGGTATTTGTTATGAAATTTGGTCGGCTTTATTTGTATTTCGAATTGTAAAAATGTTAACTCTGTTAACCCTGTTATGGCTATAAGAAAATTTGGGAGAACAACTTTTAAAATTTGTAATTAAAAAGTGTAGTTTTTTTAAAATAGATTCTGAATATGTATATATTTTTCTTAAATATTAAAAAAAATCCGTTATTATGTCATAAAACTTTTGGCGATATCTCCAAAACTATAGATTTCCTCAGTACTATATATTTTTGTATGAAAAGTCGTTAATTAATAAGGCTGTACTATAATAATCGCCCAAAAGAACGAAAATGAACAGTCGCCCAAAAAAACGGCTAAAATTTTTGGGCGATTGTTCATTTTGAGTTAGGGCGATTGTTCGTTTTTTTTCGAAGAATGAATAATCGCCCAAAAAAATTTTTAGTCTGTGTGAATATTCGCCCAAGTTACAATCGGCCAAATTGTGAAACAAATGATCGCCCAAAAAAGAAACGCTAAAATTTTTGGGCGATTGTTTCTTTTGAGCTTGGGCGATTGTTTATAATGAATGTACGCCCAAATTTTTAAGACTGAATAATTGCGCAAAAATATTAAATATTATTTTGTGCGATTGTACGTTTGGTTATGTCTTATTCGGGATGGACATTATGGCCGTAAAATGGTTTGCCCTTGGTCATTTGGGGAGTGGTCATTTGGGGATTGGGCGATTGCAACTTGGGCGAATATTCGCATAGACTAATATGGTTGTGCGCATAATCGCTCAAGTTACAATCACCCAAGCCCAAAATGAACAATCACCCAAACAAAATTGGGTGATTGCAGCTTGGGCGATTATTCGCACAGCCGTATTAGTCTCCCAGCATTAGCCCAAATAGATTGAGATTTGACAAATTCTAAATGTTTGACAGTTTAAATCATACTTGATTTTAAATACAAGTTCTAGTTGTTTGATAGTTTAAAATCGTTTATTGAGCTGTAGGTCAAGGTTAGAACAATAAATTGTTCTAACGAATCTTTCCAAAGAAACAACAAAAACAACAACGTTTTTCAATATGAAAAGGAAAACATCACTAGCTGATTTTATTGCAATTTTGGCCCTGCTGAAGGGGATTCATCAGAAATCTTTGTGATACGCCGTGCAAGGGCGCATTAGTGCACTGCACCACAGAGGCGATGAGATTTCAGTGTCAATTCCTCAGTTATAATAACATAACCATAACATAACCATAACAACAAACATGATAATATGAAATGGGAGAAAAACTGAGAAATTGACACTTAAAATCTCATCGCCTCTGTGGTGCAGTGCGCTAATGCGCGCTTGCACGGCGTATCACAAGGATTTTTGATGAAGCCTTTAGCAGGGCCAAAATTGCAATAAAATCAGCTAGTGATGTTTTCCTTTTCATATTGAAAAACGTTGTTGTTGTTGTTGTTGTTGTTTCTTTGGAAAGATTCGTTAGAAGATTCGTTAGAACAATTAATTGTTTTAACATTGACCTAAGGCTCAATAAACGATTTTAAGCTATCAAACAACTAGAATTTGTGTTAAAAATCCAGTTTGGTTTAAACTATCAATTATTTAAAATTTGTATTTAAATCATATTAAATCAATATAATTAATAACAAGGTCATCTAGAAAAAACTTTAATTTTTTCTTTTTTTTAACTTTTTTTTTAAACTAACATGCTTACTATCACTTTTTCCATTGTTAGCTTTTATTAAATGAATATCAATATCGTTTAAATTTGCATTTTATCTTAGAAGTAAATTACAGGTTACGTACGGACAGTAAAACATTTGCAGGGTCCGCTAGTTGTTTCCTCTTTTTCTCTTATAATGTAAAAAAATAAAACAAGAAAGAACTACCAGTGGCGAATGGTGATTATCTATAAAAATCTATAACTTCGAAACGAATAAAATTTTTTAAGCATTTTTCGGCATATGATTAGTCATGGGCAAAGTTGTTACTTTTCAGTAACTATTACTGACTGTTACTGTTACTGGAAAATAATAGTTACAAATACCTGTTACTTAAATACCTGTTACTCAAATACTTTCGACTCAAATATCTGTAACTCAAATTACAGGAGTGATTAAAAAAACTGGTGTGATTCAAACAACAGGCGTGATTTATTTACAACTAAAAGTAATATTTTTCACTCAAATTCGAAAACATTACATGGAAAACAAATAAAATCATAAATAAAGAAACATTAAAAAACTATTAAATTGTATTATTAAAATAATTTTACACAAATTAAAATCTGAGATCAATACATTCAATGCATTATATTTAAGAAGGTGCATCCAAAACAGGGTGTTAAAATATTGTGCGTGACTTTTTTAAGATTTTTTTAAAGAAATAAGAATTTGAGCGTAAAATACAATACAGCAGCGACATAAGCAGTGTTTGTACATCTTTATTGTCAATAGGTAGCAGCAGTAATTTTAGAAATCGAGCTTACATGAGCAGTACTACCCTGCTGTATTTTTGTATTTATAGGTAACCAATTAAATTATCTGCGATTTATCCTTACAGAATTTATGATTTTGATTTATAAATAATAATCTTTTCACTTGACTTGACTATAGTCTAGTTCTGCGATCGTGTAGGACTAGCCCGGCTTTTGACAAAAGCCTTTCACAAGGAACTGATGTCGCCATAGCACACAATTTTTCCTTCACTAGCTGACTCAAGTGAGGAAAATTATGGACATTTTTTGACCACCACATCAGCGGATCTTCATTCCTTGACAAAAGTGGATCATCCATACACATATCTCTGAACTTCAACTATTGCACGAGACGAAGCTGTTCCCTTTGGCTTAAATTTAGCTGCTTTTTCGTCGCACAGACTCCAAATCGATGACATTTCTGCGGGGGGCACTGTTTCGATTTCAACAGCCTGAGTTTGCTCCTCAATATATATAATTTTGGAAGCTATCGCATTTATGACCATCTTCTTAACTCGATCCGCTACAGCTTCACTGGAGAATGCAATATTCTTAAAACGTGGATCAAGAAAAGTACAATAACGTAGTGTTGAAATATTTTCCATATTATCTAGCCTTTGAAGAACACCTGCTCTCAAAGAAGTTATTAAAGTTACGATTGTTGAATTTCGATCGACGATCTCAGCTCCAATTTTTGGAATAATATTTTTTAACCCATATACTATAATGATTACAAGAGATGCTGACAAATATTTCTCGCCACTCACTAAGTTAGTTATTGCCTCAAATGGCTTTAAAACATTTATCGGATGCTCAATAGTTAACCATTCATCTGAAGTTAAAACTGGAAGTTCCTTATCAATTAAAGCCACCGTTGCTTTAATTGATAAGCTCTCGTTGTTACGTCAGTCGTATAACTACATTTAACAATGTTTGCCACGATCTCTTTTATTTCAAACAACGTTTTCTCATAAATTGCCAGTACCATTGTCTTCGAAATCTTTTTACGGCAAGGTAAGGGTTCAAAGCATAAACGAACTCCTTAAAACCATCTTCTTCTACAACTTTGAATGGTTGAAAATCTTTTGTAAACAGTCCCATTAGCTTATCATCTAATTGTTGCTTGTGTGACATTTTCATTTTTTTAAAGCAAAAATACATGAAGCGTATCTTGAACTAATTCAAATTTACGTTTTTGGTTTGAAGTTGTTTTGGCTGAACCTGACTTTTTGGTTTCATCGAAATCAATACCTTGGACCTCGGTAGATGTTGCCTCTGCATATGATCTTGCAGCGTCTCTGACATTAGCCTTTTATAAACAAAAACAACGAAAATATTGACTATCGCAATTAAAACACTGATTGCATACCAGGCTGGCACTTATTTGTACTGGTATGCACTTATTTGTAAATAATATATAATAACTTCCCGCCTCAATATTTCTTCTTTAGGTCTAAGCACACCACTCCTCTTTAAAACTTGTGACTAATCTCCTATTAATTACTTAGTGCCACCCTGTTGTATATGTAGACTTTACAACTACAAGCTATCAAAATAAAGACAAAAAGAAATCTAAACTTGCAGTGGAGCTAGCACTCTGAAGCATTCTTAAAAATGACGGTATTCCGCCAATTTGTACACAATTTTTCGTCGATTACATTTACCCATATACCACTAAGAGATTTAAAAATCTCATACGATATCTTACCGAAGAATTCTGTGAGGAGCTTCTTGGCATGCTGGCCATGTTATTAGTTATTCGTACTGTTGGATGTTATATCTCTACATGTTTCCTTAAATTATTAATCGAAGCTTTGTAAGACAGCTTTGTTTTGCAAATATTGCATTTAGCAAAGCTGTCATCCTCTGGTGTGAAGTGTTCCCAAATCGGACTGCTTTTCCTTGTTATTAGGGAACTCATGCTTTAAATTACAAAATTTGTATTATCATTGGTCTACATATTAAAAAAAAAATAATATTTACCTGATTCTATATAAAATTCGTTAACAAATAAGCCAATGAAAATCCAAAATCAGTTTAAAATAAAGAATGGCTTTAAATAATATATAAACGTTCACACAAAAGAAACATGTAAATGAAATAGAACAGCGGTAACAGCAATCAAATATTTGAAATAAAAATACTTGCTACTTTGATTTGTAACAATCGTAAATAACAGTAACAGTCGCGGTCTAAATAACAAAGCTGTTACTTTGATTATTATTTTTGTGTGAAAAAAAATAACAGTCACTGTTACTTTAACATTTCTGTAACAGGCTGTTCCTGTTATTTTTGAATAACAATGAAAAAATACCTGTTATAGAAATATCGACTCATCTCTACATATGATTCATAGAAAAAACATAAACGCTTAATATGAGGTATTATTAAATCTGCAATATTGTTTTCTACATTTTTTTGGGTGGGAAGTTGGCTTTTTGAAAATTTTTATATATTTTGTGGCATGGTAGGCGTGGTTCATATTTGATTGTAGTCATTTTTAGTCGTATTCTTTATTTTGTAGAGAAACAAGTATGAGCCAAGTTTCAAGGCGATATCTCAAAAACTATGGCATTTATGAAAGGTTTTACCACGTTGATGACGTCATTTTGTATGGGAGGTATGCGTGGTTGTTATCCGATTCTATTCATTTTCTGCTATGCTAATATAAAACATTTTCCTTTCTTCGTAGAGAAAAACGTGTGTGCCAAGCTTCAAGGCGATATATGGAAAATATTGGGATTTATGAAGGTTTTACCATATTGATGACGTCACTTTGTATGTGAGGTAGGCTGGTATATGAACTTTGCCACTCCGTTTGTAACGCTAATAAGGAGGCATTCATCTTCATCTTTAGGATCGATATCAGAATCACTTTCCTCGTCTAATTAATAATCCTATTTTAGTGGTTTTTTAGCTAAGTTTCGTTTGCCAGCTTAAATTTCAGCATCGATTTCGAGCAGTGCTTACAGCGCTTTTTTACGTTCCTTACAATTTTTGTAACCTTCATTGATATAGCATCTATAATATTGTGACTGACAATATTTTCGCCAATACAGCCGCGACAATATCATCATTTTTAAATTTGTTTACCAAACAAAAATTAGCAACAAAATCGTAAGCTACACTTTCCATTGCCGTTATGATTACGCGTAAGTTTTTGTGGGAAATACATTTCCTATGTGGAGGTGCGGCTTTATATATAAAAAATGTGCACAAAAAGGGTTCTATCTGTTAACCTATTCAGATTTCTATGATTATGCATAATTATGGCAATAACAATACACGATTAATACGTTTTACGCGGAAATGTGAAAACTACAGCAAATATAAAAATAAATCAGTTCACATAAGGTACCTACCATATTTTGAAAAAGTGTTCTACCGGTGGCGAATGGCGGTTATAGTATATTTGGGAAAAGTTTTTAAATACTTTCAGCTATCTAAAAAATCCAATAAAGCTCTGACGTTGTATAACCTTGTATGAGTTTTCTTAAAATTAGTTAAAAAATTTACTTAAAAAAAAAATCGCCACAAATATAAAAAAAGGATATATTGTAACATTTGAAATTTTTCAAAACGCATTTTCACTACCTTCATTTTAAAAAAGTTGTGCAAAAACGTTCAAAATTTACACTACTCGAAAGTTCAAGAAAATATGTAAAAAATTTAAATTTACAAAAAAATGAGAATGGACCTGTACATTTTCACGCCGCACTATGTAAGATTTTGGCATTTGAGCGCTCAAAACTATCAAACGCAAAGTATGGAATCTAAATAATATTTTTTACAATCCCAAATGAAAATTGTACGAGCTTTTCGATTTTGGTAACCATTTTTTTATATCTGTGATACATTCTGAGATATGTAAATCGGAATATCGGAAGTTTGAACTTTTTTTCCTCTGCGCAAATGTTTAAAACCAAACATTATTTTTTGACTTCAAAACTGTCTTGTAAGCAAACACTTAAAGATTTTAAGTTACGGTTTTTTATTAGCAATATTAAGATATTATTTAGCAGCCAGTTTTAATTTAGTTATAAATTGGTTTGTCTGTTGAACGCAGGCACTGAAATCCAGAAACCTTATTTTGAACGCATTTTTCAAATTTCGGTAAGCTTTTAAAATTTGGAACGAGTTCGAACAAAAAACTAACTATGGGACAGTAATATTTGGTTAATCCTCTTTCCTACAAAAATTTGGGACCCCTGATCCTCCTGTTGAACAAACCTTTCAATTAAAAAAATGACAGAATTGTTTTTATTTTTCGTGTGTTCCGGTGACATGTAAAAATTTTTCATAAAAATTGGTAACATGAAAATAAACTTACTAAATACGTAATTTGACAGCAAACAATAATATATAACATTAATTATATCAGTTCAAATTAAAGTTCTTGAGCAGTTAGGATTTTAATGATCTTTAAAACTAATTCTTTATAAATTCCAAAATTATGCTTCAAAATATTATTTTATGGGAGTTGTATATTTTCTTTTAAGGTAATAAATTTATTTATGTTACTACTGCATACTTTTCGGATGCGAATTAAAATAAAGAAATGTACGGTCATGTCCATTGGGTTCCCTACACTGCAACAATTTCAATATGTTGATTTAAAAGTGATACAAATTCAATGATAATATGTATTTTTAAGTTTTGTATCGTTCTTACTATAATGCTGGATTGGATAATTATTAATTAAATATTGATAGAATTATAAATAACTTATAATTGCATGATATTAATATTGTGTAATATATGTAACTAAGTAACTGATATGCCCTACCTAAATGTGTAGATTTGTTTACAAAAAGGCATAATTGTCAAAATAAAGTTAACTTTTTTTGAAAATTATTATAAAAATGAATAAGTTTGATATTTCAATTGAAGATCTCTGTTTAATTTGCATTGAAGTGAAAAAAGAATTTAACAAACAAACATCAGTTGTACATGAAAATAATATGAAGTGCGTAATAGGAACAATTGATGAAGTGCGTAAAAAAGTTTGTAAAAAGTAAATATTGATTGCAGTTACGAAGCCTTTGATAACTAACGGCTTCAGAGTTTTTATAAAACATTTATTAGAAATTGGAAAATTGTAATTATTGTAAGGACAAATTTTTAAAAACTATTCAAACACTAATTGGTTTCATGCAATTTTAAATTTTCGTACGGAAGAAAATCAACAATCAGAGAATAATGTGATACATGAAGTTGGACGGCCAAGGAAATCTTATGAAGAATCTGCACAATCAAGTAAGCGCAGAAAAATACAAAATCTGTCAGATGAAATAAGTCTATCGGATGCATTTCATATTTTACAAAACCATTTACGGAATCAAAAATAATTTGATACTATACTGATTCTGAAAGCTTTAGAAAAGAATAATCCTAATGAAATAAAAAAAACTGAAAGATATTTTATTTCAATAACGCAACCTGCTGAATACATCATACCAGAAGCACTTGGGTTATGTATTGATCTTAAAATGTCATTTCGGAGATATAATAATTAGGATCATCTTTGATAAAGAAAATATAAAGGACTGCCTTCCTACGAGAAACTAAAATGCAAAAAAACACTCTTTGTCCCGGAGCAGTTATCTGTGAGTGTGGTTTCTGCAAAATTTACTTTGCAATCTATTTTGAACCATACCACACGTAGAATATTGGATACAATTAATAACGAAATCGATATGGAAGAAGACTCGTCAAGTTTGGTTCTGTACTCAAATTGGGCTGTGACGGGTCTTCTGGACAGAGTCAGTATAAACAAAAATTAGGTGAACTAAATTTTTATCCACCTTCATTTTTCAATTCACAATAGGGCGCACATTTTTTTGATACAAGGTGCACATTTAAACTGTTTTGTTATTAAAATATCATTTAATGATGTTCGTTTACAAATATTATTTTATTATTAACCCTGTGAGATCATTGGATCAGATTTACCCACCCCTTTTTTGCTTTTAGATGCACATTTAAACTTTTATGTTATTAAAATATCATTGAATAATTTTTGTTTACTAATTTTTTTTTTTTTACTTTAAACCTTGTGCGACCACTGGGTCAAATTGATCGACCACGAATTGAATTGACCCACCTTAATTGTTTTTGTTGTGTATTGAATACAAATTGCTATAAATAAAAAAATTGTTTCTTCAAGTCCCTTTTATGTTCACAGATAACGAATACAATGGCCCATTATCATAGTCAAAATAAAGTCGACTTTACATGTAGTGCAAGCTTTTTGACAACATATTATATTGAAAAACTGTCAAAAATGCTTGCACTAAATTTAAAGTCGACTTTATTTTGACTATGATAATGAACCAATGACTTCCATATGTTTAAGGTGTCAATGGTATTACTTCAAGTATAAAAAGATTCTGCATCTACGTCAAAAAATCTGCAAAGTTTGACTAAGGTTTGGAGAAATGAGCGACTATTTTCTGTACGGTATTGTCGTCTAGAAGAATTTTCGTACAGTAAGGAAACAACTGAACTTATATTAAAAAAACACAGATCAATGAAAGAGGAAATACAAAATCTTACAGCCACAGTATATACTACGAAAAATAAAAATAATATGCAAATATTTCATAATATGCCGTTAACTATGGTTGTTAGTAAAGTTGGGTAGGCTATATCAGTTCAATTTTTCATCGGCTCTGGATTGTGCCAATCTTTATTTATTATTATTTTTCATTATTAAGAAAGGATGTCATTATTAAGGAAGCAAATCCTCAAGGTCTTGTACTGTGTGTCATGAGACACAAAAAAAATTTAGTCAGAAGGATAGAACGGCAGCTTATGATGATATTGAGTCTATGTTCGAACTTGGTCTATCACTCCTCTATGCTAGAATAAGGTTTATGGAACATTGCTTAAAGATAGCATATGACATCATATTTCAGATTTCAAAAAACTCTTCGCCTGATTTCCACATACGAAGGGAGCAAACCAGGATCAAAAATGAGCTTAGAGCCGAAGAAAGAAAAAGAATTCAAGAGTAATTTAGGGAAACGACAGGGCTACGCATTGATTTTCCAAAGCAAGGCTTGGATAAAAACAAAAAAACTTTCTACGTGTATACTGTAAACACGGCTTTTCTAACTGTTAATGTTGTATGGTGGAGATGCGTATTGCGACCTAAATGAGATCTATTGTACCTCCTTCTCGAAGTTCCGCTGGGTTGGCGGATTGCAGAATTTCATCCAGCCCTATTTCTCTAATGAATTTGAGAATATTCTTATGTTCAAGGGATGTAACCTGCTCTAGACTCAGCTCATAGTTCCCCAGAGCCACGGCGTCACAGTTTGTAAGTAGGTGTGTTGGAGTCTCCTCTGCTTCTTCACAGAAACGGCAGTTACTGTCGGTTGCTATGCCCAATTTCATCAGGTGATATTTAAGCTTACAGTGTCCTGTAAGGAACCCCATTAGAATCCTTAGATTAGGTTTACCTAAGCTTATGCACAATTTTGTTCTCCGAGTGTTAAAATCTCTGAGGAGCAATCTCTGGATTGTTTTAGCTTTGGGAGACTTTTCCAAAGGTTTGAACATTCTTCTTTTTTAGAATGTGTGCCCAATGGTTCTGGCTATAAAAATTTGGGACTGCACCCGTCGCGCTAGACCATTGGCTTCTTTGTTACCCTGTATTCCTTTGTGTCCTGGGAGCCAAAGCATAGTAACAGTGTTATTCTTGCCTAGTTCATTGAGTTTTGTTAGACATTCCCATGTTATTCTCGATGATATCTCACAGGAAACTAATGCTTTAATTGCGGCTTGGCTTTCTGACATCACAATTATATCCTGACCTTTGTATTTCCGGTCCAGGTTGAATTACGACACAGCTGTATTGCTGGGATTTCCGCTTGGAAGATACTGGGTGCTGTCCCCATAGGTTCGAAGTGCTTGGTTCTTGGTACATACACCCCTGCGCCAATTCCTTCGAATGCCTTGCAGCCATCCGTATATCATGATATACTGTGTGGTTACTTGACTTGCGACATCATCTCGCTGTCCCACTCTTTCTTGGTACTAAGATTAATTTCGAAATTATACCTTTTTAATATATCGTCTCTTGGTAGATCGATGTAGGGAGTGTGCTTTGCAATATCCTCCTTCTCTCTAATGCTGATAGTTTTACCTAAACCTTTAAGGAAAACCCTTGACGAATAATCGTCCGTGAATCCGAAAAGAATTTTCTTACCTTATAATGATTTACTAAAGAACTTTCTTACAATTTTCTCCTACCGGCATGTGGCCTCATGGTTTGCAAGGCACCAATCTGGCGAAAAGTTGTGCAAAAATGCAATTGAATAAAATTTGTAATAAAGGGTGGTAAATAAGGTAAAGTTTATAATATAAATTTATAATAGAGGTAAAAAAAAAAAATTCATCTTGCTTTCGTGGGCGAAATTTATTCCTATTTTCGTTGCAGAAATTTCTTTCATATTTCTGACTTTATTTCGTTGCCAAAATTTACTCTTGCTTTTAATGATTTTCTTGCATTTTTCTTTTAAAGTTTCGTCTGTGAAAATTTGGACACTTATATTAAATTTTCTTGCACGATTGCCCATACAAATCTCCGCAAATTTCGTCTTCGATTGTGAATTTTCGTTCATGAATCCTTAAGAAAACAGCCAACCGGGCTCTTTAGCAATGCATAGCAGAGTTTTCTTGGCTACTCCCTCTATAACAAGGTGTAAGGATGTTAGGTCCAGAATTACTTCTAGTGCTGCTGTAGGGCAGGTCCTCATGGCACCTGCGATGCATACGCAGGCCAGTCTCTGCACGTTTGTTAGCATATTCCTCATTATGGTTAGCTTGGTTCTTTTAGCCCATGCTATTGCACTATAGGTGAGGATGACTCTCACCATCATGGTATAAGTCCAGCGAATAATTGTGAGGTTTTCCAGCTTTTCCCCGCTAGGTTGTTACATGCCATGAGTGCGCGCGTTGCTTTGCTTATAGTTTCCTCTGTATGTCTTCTCCAGAGAAGCTTTGAGTCTAGTGTGAGTCCTACGTACTTACCTTCTCCTTTGAAAGGAGTTTCCGTACCATCCATTCTCATAGTTCGGAGATTTGGCAGGCTTCTTCTGTTAGTAAAAGATAGTATGGTAGCTTTTGCTGGGTTTATATTTAATCCCACTGTGTTTGCACCATTCCTTTGTTACTGACAGTCCTCGCTGTATAAGGTTACAGAGTGTACCCTCAAACTTCCCTCTCGCTGTTAAGGCGATGTCGTCTGCGTAGCCCCTTTTTGTGCCTTTCTCAGTTAGCTTCGATAATAGTTTGTCCACAACAAGACTCTACAACAGTGGAGAAAGGACTCCACCTTGTGGGCAGCCTTTTGTTGTCTTAATTGTTATCATAGTGGTGCCCACTTTTGTTTCTGCAGTTCTAGTGCTAAGCATTTGGCATATCCATCTGCTGAGCATATCATTTACTCCTTCTAAATGTAGTGACTTAGAGAATCTCGAATAGTTTCCATTCTTCTCGCTTTGGAGCAATCTGACTGTCTGCCGTCTCATAATCAGTATCTGGTGTGCAGCCCGGGAAATGAGTTTTCAGAAGGTGACTGGCTCGTCGCTCTTCTCTTAGCGTATAGCTTCCGTCTGGCAATAGAGGTGACATTCTTGTCTTCACTCTGCCTTTAGCCATTACTTTGTATATCCTGGCTGTGGATGGCGTGGAAGAAATGTCTTCCCAGAAAGTTCTAAAGCTTTGTCTTTTGGCTTTTCTGATTTCTTTATTGTACTTCGTCAGAGTCGCCGTGTAGTTATGCCATTCTCCGTTGCGCTTTGTGGCATTAAAGCTGCATCGCACCTTCTTCCGGAGTTTGGTCAGCTCGGCGCTCTACCAAGGAGTACGTTTTGTTCTTGCCTTGGACAACTAGATTCGTTGGCATTATATACTGCATTGTTTACCTGCTCTTCATAGCATTCAAGTACTAGGATGTTACTAATTCTACTCCTAGCTTTTACGTTATGTAGGTTTTCTATCAGGGTGTTGGTGTATGTGTCTGGGGTAAGCCTCCGAGCAATAAGTGCCGATGCAGCTTTTGTATGGTGGAGGCTTACCTGGGAAAATTACGTGCTGGTTACTGTGCCGATCGTCATAACACCGGGGTTTTTTAACTGTTAGTGATAATTTAAATTTATAGAACAAATAATAAAAAAAACGGCAACTACAGTGTTTGTTCTACAGTTTTTCCATTTTTCATAAAATCGGAAAAAATATCAATAATATTGAATGTGCGAATGTGTTGAAACAACATGTGCGGTTTGTTTTCATACGATTTGAACGTTTCATTGATATTATATTTGTGTTAAATATGTCGGAAAACTGCATAAAATTAAGTTATAATAAAATGCCTACATAAAATACATATATGTAAAAATATATATTTATTTATTTCAGTTTGAATGGCTTAAGGCAGGAGTCTTTAACCCTCAGATGGATGAAAGTATAGGATTACTAAGAAGAATACCAGTGGTCTAGGAAGACCCCATATATAATTTTGGTTAGGAAGGGACGCGCATGATCAGGTGTGCATGAGGTGTGCTAAAGGTGTTTTTTATTTATAAGGGAATGTGTTGGTATGTGTGTTTGCAGGCCCGCCTGCAAGAGGGGGAGTTTGGGGGTTGAACCCCATTGGGGATAAAAATAGTTCAACTTTTTACAAATGCACTTTAAATAAACACTATAATAAAGCAAATGCGAGGTAAACCACTCACCATGAGAACGATTCCCTGATATAAATATAAATATTTAAAATTTTTACAAATTAACTCCAAAAAACACCAAAACAATTAAAAAAAACAATGAATTGAAAACCGAAATTTGGTTCCGAATCGTTCCTAACTTCGGGCCAGCCCGCATAGCTATGAATTGAGTGAGGGCACGCGGTCGACCAGTTGACGGTTGATTACAGTTCCAAATTTTACCATCTTTGAACCGGTAAAATTCAGCGATTTTCTCAGCAACAGGTATGGGAATGACAATGCTAACCATGGGTCCTTCCTGCTCGGGTAGATTTATAAGAGCGACGGCCACACTTTCAACCTCAGCACTCGATTGAAAAAACATAAAATGGAACTTGAGTTACACTCACAATGACAAAAAAATATACTTACATACTTCTAAATAATGAAATGAGAAAAAATTTTGTTTATTGTCGAATAAAATGTAACGCAAAACTAACACAGGCAGTCTGACACATTGAAATGCTGCTTCCCAACTGAACCAATACCCCTTTTCGACATTGCAAGTTTTCTTGCCAGCAAGTCGACAGTACAGGCTTGATTGTACCGGCAAGTTTTTCTTTTGTGCTGTTCTTTCTTTGATGATGTGCTGTTCTTCTTTTGTATTCTGGACTTGCTTTCAAGAAAAATTGCCGTGTGGAAAAGGGGTCTAAGTTCTATATTCAGTTTAAACTATCTACCACGATTGCACGTTCAAACACGTTCAAAAAATAGTCTTAATTTAATTTCATCAAATAATGTAACAGCTTGGCATTACAGGCGGTCTTTACGAGCAATATATTCCTTCATGAAATCTTTCGTGATACCAATATCGTAGGTGGAGACCGCTTATTACACATTACATGCAAACTATATCCTGACAAAATCTCATAGCATATACCTGCTTCATAAAATGTGCTGTAATTTTTTGCCAGTTTTCATGAGCACATGTATTTTTATTTGTATTTATTTATGTGACTAGCAAGTACAACAAGTTTTATTAAAGAAACCTTATAATTATAGTAACAGCTTCATGTATCCAGTTAATTATCATTAATATAACTTAAAAGTAACATGACTTATGATTTAAATTTAAGAATTACAAACTTTTTAAATAAAGAAAAAATAAATTTACTTAAAACATAGTAAAGTAATGTAAAAACAAATAAAAATTAATTTTTAGTGTTTTATATTATATCATTGCAACAGTGAGAAATACATAGATATTTTATTTTTAAGTTGCACAGCGTTATGAACGGATCTAAGCTCAATGGGTAAGAAGTTCTAAAGACGTATTACGTAGACATAGAATTTTCTTTCCAAGGTTAAGCAATATGGTTGTATCTGGATTAAAATTTTAGTTCGAATTGAACTCGAAAAACAGTCTATCGCGTAAATATGCAGGCTCACCAGAGTACATCACATTATGCAACAGCACCAGAGCTCGGAATTTTAGACTATTATCGAAGGTCATATTACATATTATTTTAGCATATTGTGAGACACTGTCACGACGTTTCAGTCCAAAGAGTAGAGGTGGAAAAATATCGGCGATACTATCGACATATCGATGGTTTGTTTTTTCAAAAAATACTATTGATGGTTTAGGACTATCGACACTATCAAAATTTCCTCAACTTTAGGTCTTTTCGCGCAGTCGAATGCAAACGAAATATTTCAAAAGTTTTTACTAGAAAGTGCCTGAAAAGCGTTCGTTTACTGAGAGAATTGTGTAATAGAGAGGATATCTCATTTTCTCTCCATTCAAGTTTTTACAAGAAGAATTTCATGTTGTAAAAAGATAAAAACTGTCAAATGGTAGCTGTGTGTGTGAAGCAGCTGATTTTTTTTTTTGATTTTCTAATGTTTTATTGACGTATTTAACAAGAAACGTAAGCAAACAGACCTTATATAAATTGCTATAAGACATTAGCATTAAGCTGCCCCGTATGAACACAGTCCAAAGAGATTGATTTTAAGTAATTTGGCAACACTTAATTTGCAAAGAAAGCTAGTAATTTCTCACACACATATTCGCTTGAGAAGCCTGCAACTAATTCGCGTATTTATTTCTCTGTGCAATGAAAATGACCGATTCTCAACTAAACAAAACAAAAAAATAAAATACCTGCTGTTTGGAATTATTTCACAATAGTATCGATATATCGATGGTGTGTACGAAAGCTATCGCCAAATATCGATAGTCTATACTATCGATAGTTTTCCACTTTGGCAAAGACGTATCTCGCGATGTTGTCGAAAATCACACTAAGTTTTGCTTTGCAAGAAGCATCACAATTTGCAAAAAATTCACATCCATAGAGTAGAGTGGTAAGAAGATAGGTTTTAGCAGTACACGTAGCATTCCGCATACTCTACCAATGGTACTTTTAATATGAGCTCTCCAAGACAACGTTCTATTAAAAATAATTCCAAGATTTTTAGCAGAATCTTCCAATTGTATTGCACTATTGTTCAGGATGACTTTAGAAAAACTTGCAGTGTCTATTAGTCTTTTTGTTATAACTAAGAACTTTGACTTTTTCGGATTGAGACATACACCGTTTTCGCCTGCCCATTTATTTATTCGACTTAAATTATTATTAATGTTAGCTATACAATAAGATTCAAGATTCCGACTGCAACTTGCATACAGCTGAACGTCATCTGCATACAGTTTTACAGTTTTGAATAATATCAGGTAAATCGTAGATGTAAATTGAGAACAGGAGCGGCCCAAAATTAACTCAGCTTCAAAGTTGAAAATGGTCTGGCCAGACCACTGTCATCCATCCGAGGGTTAAGTTCATAGAGCTATTTCTTTGTAAAAGCCATGCACGGCTTCACAATGCTCTATATCTATTCTTTTTTCTTTTTCTATCGTCTTTTAAAAAGCATTAATTAATATAATTATGCTATAAATTTCTAAGACGGTTCTCTGTATCCATTATTAAAATTTTCTTTTTGGCATAGACAGTTGTTTACATTTTACACACGTTCGTGTGAAAGCATTTTGGAAAATTCTTTTCACATCAGACAAACATGACGACATGAAAATTTGTCTTAAGACATTGTCGCGTCGTCTAGAAGCAGCTTTATATATATAATAATGGTATTCCATAAACAACGTACATATGCTGAAAGCGTAAAGTTATAAGTTTACGCTAAGCGCTTCCACGAACCCACCCTAAATAAAAACCGAGTAAATTGCTTAATTCTATTTTAAATAAATGGCCATCACAAAAATTTTTTAAAATTTACAGAAATTTTAGATCCATTAATTGTAAGTGCATTTTTAATTTTTTAAATTGTTAAATTGAATTGAAACACTGCTTGACAAAAACAAAATTAAACAACGCACAGTGAAGAACTTCATACAAGTATTGGCCACAAATAGTAAAAATAACCCTACAGCTTTTAAATTTGGTATGAGTGCTTTGTTAGATATGAAATACACTTAAAAAAGTAAAGTGAATACTTATATTTTCCATTTATTTGTTGTAAATTTTTAATAAACTTTTTTTTTAGTGTGTATATTATGTCTTCTTTATTTCTTATATACATTTTTTTTATTTCAAAACTTTTTCTTATAGGACTTAAAATCAAATAAAAATTAAAAATAAGCATTTCGATTTGGTCATGAATTTACCACACGAGCGAAAAAATGTCTAGGATGAAAAATATAATCAAAATTGATTGCATAAAACTCAATATTTCGTCGAAAATCCCTTATTCTTAATTACTGCATCTCATATTCTTGGTAAGCTTTTGATTAAAGCCTCACAACGGTACTTTGGAATACTATACCGAATCCTTTGGATTTCCCTAAACAAATCTGACAAATTTTTGGATTTTACTGTTAGTATTTGCTGCTCGACATCCCTCCACAGATTCTCAATCGGGTTTAAGTCCGATGATTGCGATGGCCACTTCAAAATATCAATGTGTTTGTCTTCCAAGCAACTCTTAACTATGTGAGCACTGTGCTTTGGATCATTATCCTGCATAAAACGCCATTAAAGTGGCAAATTATCCTCTTGAAACGGTATCATGGTATTGACAAGTACGTTTTTGTAAGCGTACTGATCCATTTTTGGTAAATTTTAACAATCGGGCAAACTCTGTGCCAAGAAAACGCCGCCTATACCATAACATTTCAGCCACCCTGTTTAATCGTCTTGAGCGTGTACTTTGGATTGTGTTGCATGTTTTGAGGACGCCACACATATTGTTTGCTGTCAGATGCGAACCGGCAAAACTTTGATCTATCCCTCCAAAGCACATTTTTCCAAAAATTCGTTGACTTTTTAAATATTCTTTTGCAAACGGAAGACTGCATTTAATATTTTTTTGCGACACATGTGGTGTTTGTTGGGCTATAAAGCTTCGGAAATTGTTTTTATTCAAGCGTCTTCTTATGCCTTTTGAGGATACATTTATGCCATATTTTGATGAAATTTCATTTTAAATTTTATTTGAGGTCTTAAAAGAATCACCAAGTGAAGCTCTATAAATCAAATGGCCCTCTGTTGCTATTGTTTTTCGCGCTCTTGGTCGCTATTTTACATTTTTAATGCTCTAATACTGCTCTACATGTTGTAATGCGTTATATAATAACTTTCACGAATATATAAGAAGCAGAGCAATCTCTGAAACTGTGCTGCCACCATTTTTCATTTGCTGAATCTAATGCCGCTGAGCCTCTGAACATCAGTAGCCTTTCGCCATATCCTTCTGCAATTTTTTGTTAGAACTCAAATAGAAACTTAATAAATTTAGTATATCTTACTAGTTAAGTTTAATTAACGAAAATAAAATACGATATGGAACAGTAATTTTAACCTGTGCTAAATTCGTGTCCAGCATTTAAACCACATTGATTCATACTATTTGAAATATGTCAGAAAATTTAAGAATAACTAAGAAACCAGCTAACGGTACATAGAGTTAACTTCATAAACAATGCTCAAAAAAATATATTTGATTACAATTCTCAAGCTAAGATGAAAAAAATTTCAAATTGGAGTTACTAACACAGTGTGTGCTAAATTCGTGACCACCACTGTATATAAGTTTGGATCAAATCCACCAACAGAAACACCCACATTCAATACGAATTTTTTGTAAAAATAAACCAAGAGCTTTAATATTTGGTATGAGTGCTTTGTACAGTTATATATGAAAATAAATATGAGTTTTGATCAAATCCACTCACACACACCCTGACAGGCAAAAAATAGTAAAAATAAACCTAGAGCTTTAAAATTTTGTATGAATGCTTTGTGCAGTTGAATATAAAATATGAATAAGTTTGGATCAAATTCGCCAACAGACACGCTTACACTCCACACGAATTTTTTTGTAAAAAATAGTAAAAATAAACCTAGAGCATTGAAATTTGGTATGAATACTTTGTACAGTTATATATATATGAGCTTGGATCAAATCCACCCACAAACACGCCCACCTTCCTTATTTTCAATTTGTTTATATGTTACTCTTCTGGAACTAAAATTTTACCTAGGAAATGTACTATACAAACAATTGTTTATATTTAGTAATGAAAATGAAGGAATCTTTTTAAACTAATTTTTTTATTGCTCGTAAATCTGAAGCTGTAGCAATTCTTTAGCAACTAATAAATCTTCTTTCTTTAATCTTAAATGGCTGCTAAGAGGATCAGAAGATATTAGCAGATGGTGTAAAATATCTTCATTGTTTGCAGTCCTAGAGAAGCATCTGCTGTTGTGTATGCCTCTTGTGCTTCTTCAGAAAGGCCTCCCATAGGCACAGTTAACTCCTTTATAATTTTGCTTCCATGAATAAGCACTTTGTGTACTGATGGGGGCAAATTGTACCACTTGTAGCACTGTAGGTAGAGATCAACTGTTTCTCAGGTACAAATCTCGAATTCCCCTACATCTACTTTCAACCCGGTAGCAACTCCCTAGGAAATGATTGCACAACTGTTTATTAACTGATAATTAAATGCAAAATGCTGGCAACCGGAAAACCTATTTTGCAAATTTTCGGCGAAAAAACCTTTTAGCTAATACAATAAATTGGCCAAGAGCACTTAAACCAATTTAAATCGATTCCCAATAAAACTTTTTAAATGAAATAGTTTTGGCTAAAAAACTGGCTTTTTGCCAAGCTAACATCAATTTTGGCTAAGTAAGCAAATCGGCCAAGATGGCAAGACTAATGCCAATCAATTCCCTATACAATGCTAGAATAGTATGTTTTTGACGAAAAAAATAGCTTTTGACCAAGTTAACATATTGGTATTGGCCAATAATGGTATAGTTATATAGTTACACAGTTTATAAAAAATGTATCAAAATCTGTCCAGTCGTTTTAGCGTGAAGGAATAAAATCATACCTATGGCACTTGTAGATGTGCTGGAATATGAAGACCGAAGAACTAATATAAAGATTGCACGGGGGAAAATTATATACAACCCCGTAGCGCAAGTAGGCGCACCTACAAACTTATTTTGAATTGAGTATATACATTTTTCCTCGATATTTTACAAAAATTTCAGATATGTTTTTTGCTGTATTTTTTTATTTACCTGCTAAAGTTTTTAAAAATTCTCTCTTTTAGCATTAAAAACACAAATATTTAAAACTAGCTGAACCCGGTGTGCTACGCTACTCCCCTCGTTATAAAAAAAAAATTAAAAGTATTTATATATTTTTCACGCCATCGATTTTTCGAAATAAGTCCACCCCAGCGCCACCTACCGTGTCCATTTATACACAAATTATTTTCTTATGATCAAACAAACATACATTCTGAATTTCAGTTAAATTGGTCCATAAATTCAAATTTTCGATATAAGTCCACCCCAGCGCCACCTATCGGGTCCAAATATAGCCTATGTTACCCACCGTACCAAGATGAACATTACTTGAAAATTTCATCAAAATCGGCCCAGCCGTTTTGGAGTCCATACGTTACATACATACACACATCCTATTTTATATATGAGCTGTTCAGAGCACAAGTGGCGTAAGTCCATTTTTTAGGGAAATTGAGTTAAGTACGTAGAAGTGAAGAGGAAAATGTTACCTATTTATGAGTACGGGCTAGAAACTCCTAGCTTACGTAATCTCTGAACAAAATGCAATACTTTGTTATTGCTCTGACAAATACCATTATTTTTTCAGAGCACAAGTGGCGTAAGTCCATTTTTGGTAGTTTTGAGAAAATTGAACGTTTAGAAAAATTCTTAAATAATTCTAAGTATGAAGAACTCAGTTTTGCTTATAAGCTTGGTCAAGAGCATAATTGGAGCTATCCATATCGTAAAAAATAAACTAAATAATACACGAAAACGATATTGCATATTAGTAAAAACATTTGGAATTGCGCCACTGAAAATTATTTTAAATTTCTCGTTTCCGCTGTAGAAATCTAATAGGAGATATTTTTCAAAAACTTTTTGATGACGAATGACAGCATTTTTACCTAGAAGTTAGACAAAACCACCCACTAGCGATTGTTTGCTTTATTAAGGGAGATATAAAATGAATGGACTTACGCCACTTGTCCTCTGAAAATTTTTTAAAATTCCTCCTTTTCGCTGTAAAAATGTAATGGCAAATATTTTTAAGAATTTTTTGATGAGGAATGACAGCATTTTTACATAGAAGTTGGACAAAACTACCCATAAGCGATTATCTCCATTATTAAGGGAGATATAAAATTAATGTCCTCTGAAAATTTTTAAAAATTTCTCTTTTCCGCTGTAAAAATGTAATGGAAAATATTTTTAGGAATTTTTTAATGAGGAATGACAGCATTTTTTCATAGAAGTTGGACAAAACTACCCATTGGCGATTATCTCCATTATTAAGGGAGATATAAAATGAATGGACTTACGCCACTTGTCCTCTTACGCCACAGCATTTTTTCATAGAAGTTGGACAAAACTACCCATTAGCGATTATCTTTATTATTAAGGGAGATATAAAATGAATGGACTTACGCCACTTGTCCTCTGAAAATTTTTTAAAATTCCTCCTTTCCGCTGTAAAAATGTAATGGAAAATATTTTTAAGAATTTTTTGGTAAGGATTGACAGAATTTAGTTTCAGAAGTGCGATTAAAACATCCCTTTGTGATTTTCTGAATAGTTGAGGAGGCCAGAATGCATTTATTCTTATTAAAGTTAAAGTCTTATTAAACAGCTGAAATTAAACACAAGTAGGAATGTAATAATATGTAATATTTATTAATATATTAAAAAATGTAATAAAAAAATCTTTACAAATATAAGTTTTCATCGTTATCGTTGTCGTTATTTGGAGCAATGGTAAATTTTCGAAAAGGTATATATCAAAACTACCTTTATAATGAAGATAATCGCTAAGGGATGATTTTGTCCAACTTCTATGTAAAAATTCTTAAAAATATTTTCCATTACATTTTTTCAGTGGAAAAGGATAATTTTAAAAAATTTTCAGAGGACAAGTGGCGTAAGTCCATTCATTTTATATCTCCCTTAATAATAAAGATAATCGCAAATGGGTAGTTTTGTCCAACTTCTATGAAAAAATGCTGTCATTCCTCATCAAAAAATTCTTAAAAATATTTTCCATTACATTTTTACAGCGGAAAGTAGGAATTTTAAAAAATTTTCAGAGGACAAGTGGCGTAAGTCCATTTATTTCAATACTCCCTTAATAATGGAGATAATAGCTAATGGGTAGTTTTGTCCAACTTCTGTGTAAAAATGCTGTGATTCCTCATCAAAAAATTCTCAAAAATATTTTCCATTTCATTTTTACAGCGGAAATTAGGAATTTTAAAAAATTTTTTAAGGACAAGTGGCGTAAGTCCATTCATTTTATATCTCCCTTAATAATAAAGATAATCGCAAATGGGTAGTTTTGTCCAACTTTTATGAAAAAATGCTGTCATTCCTCATCAAAAAATTCTTAAAAATATTGTCCATTACATTTTTACAGCGGAAAGGAGGAATTTTAAAAAATTTTCAGAAGACAAGTGGCGTAAGTCCATTCATTTCATATCTCCCTTAATAATGAAAATAATCGCTTATGGGTAGTTTTGTCCAACTTCTATGAAAAAATGCTGTCATTCCTCATCAAAAAATTCTTAAAAATATTGTCCATTACATTTTTACAGCGGAAAGGAGGAATTTTAAAAAATTTTCAGAGGACAAGTGGAGTAAGTCCATTCATTTCATATCTCCCTTAATAATGAAGATAATCGCTAGTGGGTAGTTTTGTCCAACTTCTATGTAAAAATGCTGTTATTCCTCATCAAAAAGTTTTTGAAAAATATCTCCTATTAGATTCCTACAGCGGAAACGAGAAATTTAAAATAATTTTCAGTGGCGCAATTCAAAATTTTTTTACTAATATGCAATATTCTGCACCATTTTTATGTTCTATTTAGTTTATTTTGTACGATATGGATAGCTCCATTTATGCTCTTGACCTAGCTTATAAGCAAAACTGAGTTCTTTATACTTGGAATTTATTATAAGAATTTTTCTAAATGTTCAATTTTCTCAAAACTACCAAAAATGGACTTATGCCACTTGTGCTCTGAACAGCTCATATATAGATAACATTGAAATTTATAAGTTATAGTAAACAACAAAAACAAGACACTTTTGACAAGCAAAAAACATATATTTTCACTATTTTTTTAATTCGAATAAAACCAAAAAAATTGAGCGCTACAAATTATTCTTATATTCTTAAATTATTTTCATCAAATAATTATCAAATTTAATGTCTTTGTGTGTCTAAACTAAAAAAAATTTCTGAACTATTTTTACAGGTCTCTCTTATTTAAAGTATTAGCTGTCGACAAGTAAACATTTTTTTAGAATATTGACAATTGAACTTTTGTAGATTTATGGCTACGAATCTCCCACTGTGACACGGTCGCATTATACGCATTATTCGTACTGTATACACCACTTTTTGTACCGTACAATTTTGTTGTTGCAAATTACTCTGCTGTAAACTTAACGAACATACGCTGTTTACATCGCTAATACGGCGTTCATTGAATACCACTAACATTATGAATAGATTAGCACTATACAAACAAAAAATAAACAGTAGTTTCGTTCTTAAAAAAATCGTAAAAGAAACATGCGTAATTTTTCCGATTCACGGACGACACATGCTGATTTGGCCATACATTTCGTTGACGAAAATCTCATATAAATGTTCAAATTAGTGCAAGAACGCAATGCAGAACGTTGTATAAGGTGGGTCACCCAAAAAAAATTTGAAAAGGCCGCCCCTCATTTGAAAGCGTATGTTGAGAGGATTTTAGTACCATAAAAAATGTTTTTTGTGGACCCAAAAAACGCCCAAAATGGCCTTTTTCGCCAGCTAGTTCGCCATTTTTTAACCTATCGTAAAAAAATATCCCGTTGGATGGATCTCAATAAAGACAACAATGTGCCCTTACAATTTTTTTACCTACAATTTCATCTTTGACTAGATAATTCAATTTTTAGTCTTATTTCCTCAGTACCCCCAAAACTAACATTTTTTTTTTAAAAAAGTTTGTAGTGCACTTCAATCTAAACATTGCTATAACTCTAACTTAAACACATTTATTCCATGCTTTTATTATTTATAAACATTTAACACATAAAGATCTATTCTGCAAACTAACATTTCTATAAACGTAGCCTAAGTACATTTATGTAAGAAACAAACAAAACAAACACATAACTATTGTTTACATTCTTACTCGCTTGCACTTTATGTTTACATAACTACACTACATAACTACATAACAATGACTACATAAACTAATGTTCTACTTAGTTACTATTATATTAAATAAGATATATATTTAATTTTGTATTTATTTTTAAGTCTAAAAATACTGTTACTTAGCTTAATAAGCCGAAGAAAATCTAAAAATAAAATCACTAAAGTTTTGAGCTTTAAACCAACTGCTCCTTTTATTTTATTTCTAAGCGCCTGAATGCACTTTCGAGTGACGGCAAAAATAACGCGTACTTAATATATATTTTAAAAAGAAACGCGTAAACTTGTTTTAAGCCGCGTATCCGACGTAAACCGCGTATTCGACGTAAACCGCGTATCCAACTTAAGCAACACGCGTCCAAACATTACATGGCGATCCTGCAACACGGACCAAGGAATCAATGAGAAAAAAAACGCAATGGTGTCGTGAACGCACCAAAAGGCAACCGTCGCGTATTAACATTGATGGATACCGACGACAATCAGCTTAAGGAGCAGCCGATGCAACAAAAACAACAATATCATCAACAATAAACAAAAATAAGCTACATAAGAGGAAGCCGATTCAACAACAACAACACTAAAAACAAAAACAACGACAAACACAATTTTTTTATTGATTTCTTTTAAAATAGTTATTAAAATTATATTATGAAAAAACATGAAAATAAAAACACTACACATATAAAAAAAAATAAATTAAATCCATTTTTCTATATCATTATTTTGGTCAAACTTATTTAAGCAGTTTTGTCACTTCAAAACAAAACAAAAAATATCACAAAAACACACACATACATACATTTTTCTTTTATATATTGCTTTGCGTGCAATATACTTGTTGCATTTTTTTTGTAACTTTAATTTTTTTACTCGCAAATTTTTTCGCTTTTGCTTGCTGTTTTTTGTTTTTGCCCAGCAGTGCCAATTGTTTTTTTTAACACAACACTGTGTACGCAATAAAATGCAATTCTGCTTATATATGCATCGCAAAACACAATATAAACTATTTAAAACACTTAAATTAATTAAACTCACTTTTATATTATTTTAGCTGATTTGTTTTTCTTTTTGATACACGCACACGCGACCGGTCTTTATTTCATTCAAGAACTAAAACGTCATTTAGTTCTTTGTTTTTTTTTTGTTTACTTTCTTATAGTAACACTTGTTTTTTATGTTGGTACTACCACAGGGTGTTCCATACGAATTAAAATATAAATAAATTAATCTATTACATAAAAATTTTTATGCAAATAATTGAAAGAAACATTTTAATATTAGAAAGTAAAAGTAAAAGTTAAAAGTTAAGTTAAAAAGAAAGTTAAGAAAAGTAAAAACAGAAAATACAGTAGTGAATACGTAAAAAGTAAGTTAAATTTTTTTCAAAATATAAAAGTTGAAACAGAGAATATTGAAGGCAATGAAGATTGTCGAATTTTAAAAATAAAATTCAACAATATTTATTATGAAGTTGTGAAAATAATAAATAATTTAATTGTAAAAGTAAATACAAAAAGTTTAAAGGAAATTGTTTCTATAGATTTAGATTTATCAAACATTTGGGAGGAAGAGAAAATTTTGCCAAAAATGTTAAATTTCGACATTAAACCTACAAGTTTTTAAAGGAAACTATAATGGATTAGAGGATTTTATTGTACAAGCAGAATTATTGCATGATTTAGTGAAGGATCATGACAAGGAAATGTTTGTTAAATATATTTATAATTTTAAATTAACTACCCAAGTACACAGCATACTTGGACGTTCAAACCAGCCTTCTACTTTGGTGAAATTAAAAACTTTATTGGAAAAATCGTACTCAAATCCGAAAAATTTGCAACAAATATTAAATGAATTTAGTTCACTAAAACAAAATAATATGCCAATAGCAGCATTCAGAGAAAAATTGGTAGAACTTTCAGAACAGCTGAGTTCGTATGAAATAAAAAGTCTAGAAAATCCGAGTAAGGATGCGAAAGATGTGGTATACAAGATAAATGAGAGCATGGCGCTCAATATTTTCACAAAAGGTATTGAAACAGAATATAAAAATATATTACAGTACGACCTCGCTCAACGCAACCCTCGCTACACGCAACTCCTCGATAATCTCAACACCCAAATTGTACGCAAAGTATAAATTGCAACAAAGTGCAGACCAAAATTTCCCAATTTTTAAAAAAATAAATTGAATAAAATGAAATTATGTTTCTGAACAAAAATTTTTCGATTCACTTTAATTTGAATGTGTAGAAAATGCATATTTTTTTTTGGAAATAGGTCTATTGGCCAATATAAAATTTTTCCTCGGTTTTTGCAATAACCTCAGATTTCGCAATTGGCTTGAATTTAATTGGTTGCGTTGAGCGAGGTCGTACTGTACTAGCAAATCTACCTAAAACTTTTGGTGAAGCTGTTGAGAGGTGTATAGCGGTAGAAGAAATTTAAAGGCTAATGGAAATAATATTTTCCAAATTAGAAACAATTTTAGAGAACAGAGATATAATAATAATATTAATAATAATTAGCGAAATTATCCAAATAGCTATTCAAACACCAATTACAGGTAAAATAACAATAACAACAATTTGAGAATATATAGAAATAATTCAAATCAAGGCTTTAACAGAAATAATAACTTTTCAAACAATAACAACTTTCAAAATAACAATAGTTTTCGATACAATAATAGCACAAAAAGAAATTTTAGCAGGAATAATAATAATTTTAATTACAATGTGCAGGGAAACGGCGATGGCCGGGTAGCAGGAGCTGTTACCCGCAGAGGCAACAATTAATATTACAACTTTCAAAAAATTTATCTAATTTCATAATTTTAAAATGAAAAGAACTTCAAAATTCCTTATAGATACGGGAGCTGATATTTCCGTTTGCAAAGTCGAAAATGCTAACAATTTAAACACAAGATATATTACAAAAAAAAAAAAGGCATAACGAACGAAACTATAGAATGCATTGGCACATCAAATTTAAAATTTTACATTGAGAATGAAGAATTTGAACATAATTTTCAAATAGTTGAAAATGATTTTCCTATAGCAACAGATGGAATAATAGGGCGAGATATGATGAGGAGGTGTATTTAAAAAATAGACTACGAGACATTTACAGTTACATTTATGATCTATGAAAAAGAAATAATATTACCGATAATTTTAAAGGATTTTTATAATGTTACGGTACCTGCACGAACAAAAGCGATGATTTCAACAGTTTTAGAAAACGAAAACACAAAAATACTAGCAATAACAAGAAATATGGATAAAAATAAATATACTCAACCAGTAAAAAACTCAACCAGTAACAATTTAGAACGTATTCCAGGCATTAAGATTGATCACCTTTTTGTGTGGGAATGCACTTCACTATCGGACGTAAAATAAGAAAACTAAAGTTTATAACAGAAAAAGATTTTAAGGGTACTCAGATAGTCATAGAAGACAATCAGGTTTTTGTACGATGCAGTGACAATCCGATGTTCACACAGATGACTTTGGAGCATTGTCGTCGGAAGCGGGGGGGAAAGTGGGGCAGTTGCCCCCGCACTTTTTTAGCTAGATAAACAATTTAAAAGGAAAAGTTATTCAAAATATCAGTTTTTTTTACAACGATAATATTTTTGTATTATATATTTTCCTGTTCTTTCTCTCTTCTTCATGTTTCATGTGAAGAAATTTTGGTGAACTTTTTTGCACCACCATTTGTATTGCCCCCCCAGATGAAATTCGCTTCCGACGCGCTTGCTTTGGAGAAACTGATTTCGAAGATGCAAAAACTAGGGATTGAAGTATTATCATTGAATATTAATGATGATATATTTAAAACCATGGCCACGGAAAATTTTAAAAGAATTTATAATAATTTAAATGTTTGTAAAAATAAAGTAAAAATACTCATTTATAAAGAACCAAAAAGAATAATAGAGATAGAATACCAGAAAAGAATATTTGAGGGGTACCATAATTCGACCCATGGAGGTCATATGGGAATTAGAAAAACGATTTTAAAAATAAAGCAGAGGTATATATGGAAAAACATGAGTAGAATGATTACAAATTTTATAAATAATTGCTAAATATGTAAAATTAACAAACAAACCAGACATACAAAAGAACAACTAACTGTGACAGACACACCAGGAACTAGTTTTGAAGTAGTTTCAATAGATACTGTAGGTCCTCTACGATTAACAAATAACTACCGGTACATACTCACCATGCAGTGCGAATTAACAAAATATGTTATAGCATGTCCTATGGAGACGAAAGACGCCAAAACAGTAGCCAAAACTTTAATAGAAAACTTAATTTTGATTTATGGGCATTTTAAAACAAAAAAGTCGGATAGGGGTACAGAGTTTACCAATGAGTTGATGTCGCAAATATGCAGCCAATTGAATATAAAACAAGTATTTGGAATACTTCTGTTGCAGGGAAAGTTGAAAATACCATGCCCTTCGCCCCTGCCAGGGTCAAATGAAGCATTTCCTTATTTCTTCATAGTCAACAGCGCTTTTGCGCCCCTTTTCAGGTAAACAATGTACATTATGCTGGCCATGCATTTGTATAAAACAATTTCAATATTGCGAAAATTAAAAATTTTACTAGCTAAAAATGTTAGATTTAAGATAAAAACCAACATGCATTGATATATTGTCTGATAGTTTAATGTGCAATACGTATATTTTTTCCAATAAACATTAATACAAAATATATCTAGGCAATCATTTGTCGAATGAAGAAGACAATTTCAATAGAAGGATCTCCCATGCAAGGGTAACGATAGAAAACACATTTGGAATATTGTCTGCAAGGTGGAGAGTTCTCAGAAACGACATTCATGCATTTCCTGGGAATGTTGATAAAATAATTAAAGCAACAGTATTATTGCATAATATTTGATGCTCCAAAAGTGTGCTGCGTATTGTCCGCAGAACTATTTGGACACTGTCGTTAACAACGAGCATATCAGAGGAGTACACCGAAACGAAAATCAAAACCCATTACAAGGTATTGCTACTTCTCAGTCGCACAACTCTTCCAGAGAATCATACAGTCTGCGTAAGAAGCTTTCAAGACACTTAACGATGGTAAGAATATGCAAAGAAGCTAAACTATAAAAGAAGCTATGATTTTTATATATTATATAAATTTGTATATATATTTTTGGTCAGTATCACCTGCTGAGTCGATTTAGACTTATCCGTCTGTCTGTCCGTCTCTCTGTCTATCTGTACGTCTGAGGGCCAATTTTTCAGTGCGAGTTTAAACTCTAGTCAAATTAAAGCAAGCTTTACTCACCAAAATTAGACGCTTAAACTCGGTTTACAAAAAAGAAACGCATTTTATGATAATTTAAGTCAATTTAACTTCAACGAATGCTAAAATATCTAATTAAACAGAGTTTAAACGTCCAATTTTGGTGAGTTAACCTCGGTTTAATTTGACTAGAGTTTAAACTCGCACTGAAAAATTGGTACTGAGTGTCTGTATGTTTGTCGTCATGATTACACCCGCAATTTTGAAGTTATCGTAATGAAATTAAAAATATATGCGTACATTAAAAACTAAGATCAAGTTCTAGAATGAGCTAAATTGGATAAAAACTACGCCTTCCTCCCGTAGAAAGTAACTTTATCCAAACGGTATTATCTCTTAAAATTTCACAAAAATTAATATATTGACTTTGAATTTAATATATATGCCTTTTTCTATATTTAATTTTTTTAATATAATCAAATCAATGTTATTAAATCAATGTTATTAAACTTAATTTTATTAAACTTCAATCATTTAATAATAATATAATATTAATGCTTTTAAAAAGAAAATAAAAAATGATTTATAATATTTATTAAGATTGTTGTTAATATTTTTTGTAAAAGTAGAAATAGTTGGGAAATTAAAACAAAGCCAATTTTTTTTTTAAACCTATAACGTCCATCATAGGGTATTTAAACTTAAAGTCGAAGAAATGTTTTTGAAAACCTTCGAGTTTCATTTTTTCAATCAAAAAAGTAAGAATGCACTTGAGTTCGGTAATAAATTAGGCATACTTTATTGAAGTTCATATATTTTATTTAAATTCATATTGCTCCTTGATTTAAATGCTATTTAATAGCATCAATTGCTTCTATAAAATATAACATATTAAAATGAAATAATAAAATAATTAAAACAATTCATTCATATAATAATAAAAGAAAAAATATAAGGGAAACAAAACACATAGCGTTAACAACAAGAATACGTAAAATCAAAAAAAATATTTCAATTTATTACACTGTTACAAATTTAAAAAAAAAAAAAAATTAAATACCATTTATCAAAACATCACGTATTTTCCAACTCATTTGTTACAAAATTCAAAACTTTACATTGCAAGCGTGTCATATTAGAAACAGATAAGTTGTAGGCTCTAAGGCTGCCCGCATAGTAAACGCCGAAGCAGGCAGGCAGGCAGGCAGGCCCTGCGAAGAAACGAGATAGAAATAACTTTTTCTCTCTTGTTCACATAGTTTTCCTGTGCCTGTCTGCCTGCCTGTCTGCTTCGGCGCTTACTCTGCGGGCAACCTAATTGTTGACGCTACACTTAGAAAGAACCTATCAATGGAGTCTTGCTCTTTTTGGCTACTTTCAGTAAGCTGGGATGAAATAGTTTGCAAAAAGTCTTTGAAATTGGCAGAGTCGTCATTTTCTGCTCTTCGTCTTTTTGCTGGTGTGGATGTTGAAGTTGTGGATTTGGGTATTTGTGGTGTAAATGTCATGTTGGAATGATCTTGACCAGGTGCTAATACTTCTGAAGAAAATGGGATATCATCTAGAAATTCGTCATCACTCCAGGAGTCAGCATTAAAAATGTCAGATGAATTGTCTTGTTTGACATCAAAGTTACATGTTGTTCTGTAAAGAATTATGTATGTAAAATTGCATTCAATGAGCTATATTAATATCTTACGCTCCTGGTTCTAGGGAATCCTTTAAAAAATGTAGCTTTTCAAAGTATTTGTACCGTTTTCGGTTGTACATATCAAATCCTTGTCCCGTGCTTCCCTTAATTTCTTTTGTTTTTTTGAAATTGGTCACGAAGTGATCTCCATGCTGTTTTGCAATCCTTTTCTAAATTATTAATTTATATTCTTATAGTAATAAATTCATCAGTATATAGTATCACTTACCATCTACATTCAAGGAATCGGCAATTTCTTTCCAGGCCATTTCCCTCCAATCGGTTTTTTTATATAGCCTATTGCTTTTATCATACAATCCTGGTTTGTGCGGTACATAATCTATCAGTCTTTCGACTTGCTCGTCAGTTAGTTTCTGCATTGCCGTCTTGTGTCGGATCTTTAATAGTTGCTTAAATAGTTGAAATTAAAGAAAATTAACTAAATAGCGTCGAATATTATTTTTCAATAGAATTTTTATGACAGCTTATCATCGCATGCGTCGTTTTTCAATTTTTTAAAAATGCCTCGCACCGTACAAGCGCATCGCAAACCATTGTAGATTGCTACATAAAAACTCTGCTTATGAAAATCCTCTGACAGCTCGTGCAAGATTTTTACGTGTTCTCGCAACGCACTCTCGCTCTATTGTACTTGAGGCTTATATCTAATATTTCTTTTTGTCTTATTATCCTGCACTAAGTGTCTTTATATTCAAAAATCATGTTTTTAAAACAGCTGTTTTGCTTGTTATAAGCTCAGCTTTGGCTATAAGCCGTTATCCAGCGATCTATTCAGCGACCTATTCTTATGTACACCAGACTAAAGTTAGTCGATTAACTGTTTGTATGTAGTCTCTTTCAAGCGATCGACATTGAATTCGCTGCTGCAGTCTGTTGGATAAATAAATATAGAATATATAAAAAAAATATAGAAAATATGGCGTCCGTAGCCTAGTGGGTAGCGTGCGTGGCCCCTAAGCTAAAGTACTGCGGTAGCCCGGTTTCAATTCCAGCTCAGACAAAGTTTTTTCGATCGAATTAATTTTTCTGTTCGGTCGTCACCTCTTTGTAGACAATGGCAAACCTCAGAGAGTAAAAATTGCCATGTAAAGCTTCTTGAGAACATAAGCCGTTCGGAGTCGGCATAAAACACGTAGGTCCAGATCTCGGTCATTTGTGATCAAACATTTGATAACACGCCCAACACAATTGATCAATAGAAGCTAGGTCAAAGTCCTTCCAAGGGCTGAAATGGCCAGTTTATTTATTTTTATATACATATATAATACATAGAAACAATTGCGAAAAACAATTGAGTAGAAATTGGTAACTTGTTTTTTTTGCACAGTTTTTAAATTATTGTATCGATATAGTGCTTAATATTTCTTAGTGTTTTATTTCTAATTGAAATATCTGTTTGTGAAAGCTTAAAATAAATTTGTTAAAACATGCGTTTCGTGAAAAGGTGCATAAACTTAACAAAACTATCGTCTAATCGCTATGTTATTGAGTATATTCTGTTTCTTCAGCATTAAGGCACTGCAAGTCTCCAAAAACAGAAAACGTTCATATTATATTACAAGTGTGATTACAACGATGCCGTCCTAAGAAAGAAAGTCAAAAACGCCAAAATTCCAAAATGTAGAAAAGGGCAAATTCGGAAAAGTGAATGAATTTGTGATTTTTATGTTAAGCTAAGATTACCCATTTTCAACTCCAAATGACTGAAAAATTTAAGTAAAGTGGTCACTTCTAGTGTGTTTCTTAGAAAGATAAAAAACGTAAAAGCTAAATATCTCAAAACTACTCAAATGGAGATATGACTTTTTTACTTAGGAGGGTAGAACGCTCCGGCAGTTGGTGCAACGTATAAATATTCCAACAGTTTCAAAATCAACGGTGAGAAGAAAAATTACAAATCTTTTAAAAAAGTGTAATAATATAATGAAAAGAGATGATATAGAGAAAAGAGAATTCAAAGAGATATGAAGCAAACGAATGGGATAAGATATTTATGCTTTCTCAATGCAAGTGCGACGCTGTCAAGAAAAACTGTAACTGTCCTGCTAATCGAAGAATTCTGTTGAAAACCATGAAATTCTTTATTGATCAATGTGGGACAAGGTCACTGACTTCCAACAATGAGCTAGAACAAGTTTGTGATGTAGAAATGGCAGATGATATTGAGAGCTGCGAGCTGCAATCAACAGTTCACAATATTACTTCCAAACGTTCTACGACTACCACTCAATAAAATCCTGGTCCAAGTTAGGAAGATGAATTCTAAAAAAGTCAAAAGGAAATACTTCCAGAAGTAGAATCCGTATTGAAAGTAATAGACATTCGATTAAAAAATTTCTCTGCTGCGTTGGACCGAAGTGATTCGTCAAACCGTTTTGGATCTTTGCATGCTATAATGCTGATTAAAGATTTAAAAATTTCTCTATCCGCTAAAGCAAAACCGCATTTGCCACAAGATATTGCCGAGAAAATGATTGAATACCTAGAAAATTTAGTTATCAACAAAAATAAAATTCAAAGGGAACGAATTAAATTCAGAGCAGAAGCAAAAGCAGCATCCCAATCCCAAGATTTGTTGAAATGCATCTCTTTCGATGGCAAGAAAGAAATTACTTTAAAAAAGCAGGTAGTTTTAAACGAAACAAGGTTAATGAGAGTTTCTGAATAGCATGTAACTATACTGAAGGAGCCAGGATCAACATTTATCGACTACACAATACCAAAGGGGGGCTCTGGTGAGAAAATTCAAAAGGCCATTGTGGATTTTTTGGTTAGAGAAAACTCCCTCCTGGATCATTTGGTAGTGATCAGTAGCGCGATGGTACCGTAGTTAATACTGGTCATAAAAATGGGGTTGTACTATTTATGGAACTATACCTCCAAAGGCCATTACAATAGTTGGTGTGTCTGTTTCATCTCAATGAATTACCGTTGAATGCGTTAATTAAAACATTGCTTGGTAAACAAAAGGGACCTGGAATCTGGCCAGGCGAATTTGGAAAATACATTTTAAATTGCGAAAAATATGCAGTAAGTTTTTCTCATTAAATGCAACATGCTGACTCAGTGAAAAATAATTTTTTTATTTCCTTTATTATTTCTAGGTCGAGCAAGGTTTTGAAAATATTGATTCCTGGAATGTATGCGACGACCAACGATATTTATATTGTATGGTTGTTGCTGTTAACAACGGTGATTGCAATGAACGATAAGCTAGAGAAAAACTCGGTCCAGCAAGTTCAGCACTTTGGTTAACAGCCGCAGCAAGAATCTTATGCCTCTACGATACTAAAAGGCAACCCTCTCTAAATTTACAAACTTTGACAGAGTTTATAGTTAAGACTTCGCATTGAGGCAAGAAATCGATGTAATGCAATTTTCAAATGCGAAAAGTTTCTGCACAATGCTCGCATTTGAGGAATTTCTGCCCCAAAGGGAGCAAAAATTTTTGGTCATTTGTTAAAAGAGTGAAGAATCAGACATCGTCATCGATTCCAGATCTTTTAAGAGATGACCAAATCTTCACTGACTCGGCTGATAAAGCAAAATTATTGGCTAGATTGTTTGCTCAAAATTCCACTCTCTCAGATAGCAATCAGCCACTGCCCTTTGTTGAGAGTGGATCTTCTGCAATACAGGAGATCTACTTTTGAACGAGAGCAGTTCCGAAAGAGTCCTTACAAGAGTCCTTACAAATCTCAACGTAAACAAAGCCTCTGGCCCTGATGGCATACCGCTAATTGTGCTTAAAATGTGTACTTCTTTGCTGGCTCGGCCTTTGCGCAACCTCTTCAACATCTCCTACAGAACAGGATTATTTCCATCTTGTTGGAAGGTTTCAAATGTCCAGCCGGTACCTAAAAAGGGCGATACCACGAACCCTGCAAACTACAGACCCATTGCGATATGCTCTAAGCCTTCCAAAGTTATGGAAAGCATAATAAACTTTAACATCATGAACTATCTGGAGCTCAACCAACTGCTTAGTGATCGTCAATATGGTTTCCGTAGGGCTCGCTCTACTGGCGATCTTATGGCGTTCTTAACTGAAGAATGGAATCAATGCGTTCACTTTTTCGGCGAAAGCAGGGTTGTTGCTCTTGATATTTCAAAAGCATTTGACCGAGTGTGGCATAAAGCGCTCCTGTCAAATTTTGTTGCATATGGTTTTGGTGGTAGCTTTGCTCGATGGATCACGTGTTCCCTCAAGAACGATTTGTGTCGTAGTTGACGGTATTTCGTCCGAGAAGCACGCCATTAACGCAGGAGTACCACAGGGTTCAGTCCTATCCCCAACCTTGTTTCTGGTTTTTATCAACGACCTTCTGTCGTTGACGCATAACCCAATACATTCGTTTGCGGACGACAGCAGCATTTTTCATTCATATTCATTCAAAAAACGCTCAAGCTCTATGTATATTCAGAGAAAAAGCAAAATATGAATGACACACTCCTAAATGATCTACAAAAATCTCCGAGTGGGGTCTTGCTAATAGAGTAGAGTTCAATGCAAGCAAGACCCAGTGCTGCCTGTTAACCCACAAGCGGATGGATTGCCCATTAGCTCCCCTTAATATGAATGGTGTGGATCTTGTGGAATTAGCCGCTCTTGACCTTCTGGGCATATCGATCCAATGTGATCTTCGTTGGAATGATCACATTTTCGATGTGTCGAAAGAAGCGGCCAAGTGCCTAGGTTTTTAAAACGATGCAAAAAATATTTCACTTCAGCTGATCTTCGCATGATCTACACCTCATATATTAGATCGAAATTGGAGTACAATCCGCAAATTTGGGCAGGGGCTTCAATATCTTATTTGGAGCTTCTGGATCGAATTCAACGTCGTGAGAAATATTTGATAGGGTATGAAAGTATTCCATCCACTCTCAGCTCTCTTGGGCATCGACGCAATGTTAGTTGCCTAAGCTTCTGTATAGGTGCAACCATGGGAAGTGTTCAAGGGAGATGCATGGCCTGACACCACCAGCTCGTGTGTTTCCCAGGTCCACTCGAGCAGCTGTTCAAGCCCACCCCTTTACCATTGCTGCGATGTCCAACAGAACCTCGCATTACCAGGATAATTTGTTTTTTAGTCGCACAGTAAGGTTGTGGAATAGTCTCCCTGCCAGCGTGTTTCCCGGCAGTTTTGAGCTGTGCAAATTTAAAACAAGTCTGCACCGATATTACTTACTCCATCTATCCACCCTCCAACTAAATATTACCTATCTTCCGAATCAACACAATGCTTTTGCATTTATATGGGGCATCCCCTGAGCGTTGGTTCAGTCTAAAAAAAAGGTGTATGCCCCATTTGGGTTTCTCGTCAAAAGTCAGCCTCTTGCTATTCACGGGAGTCGGCATGTATTCCAATACATTTCTTGGACCGTCAGTTGCCGATGAATAAGGCTATTCACAGTTTGAGCGTACTTTTAGCAAATCGTATTTATAGCGTTTGTTATTGTTGAAACTGTGAGCACCTCACCAAGTGGCTATCGTATTCAATAATTATGCAACCCTGTGATGGTTATCGTCAGTGTTGCCACTCCGTACAAAACCCTTTGAAGGAGAATTTTTTATTGCCTGTGGGAATTAATAAAATAACTGAAATTTAAGGAATTGAAGGGCTTATTGCAATAACGTGATAAGCCATGATCTAAAAAAATCAATTTTTTAGGCAAAATACATGACTCAATGCATTCCCAACAACCACTGAAGAGATTTTGGCTATTTATTATTAATTTTCTAATTTATTTGTAAAAATTTACGTGTTCAATTCCAATTCTTCACACAAAAATAAATTTTTTCAAAACTTTAGAGCCGCTTATTTCAAAATATTTTTTATGTGGCATACCATGTTTCTGTAATATGCCCTTCAATTAATGTAAAAAGCAAGTCTAAGAGATATATTCACTCGTATTTCTTGATAAATTTTATACAAAGTTGAGGTATTATTCTGAAAACATTCCCACCATTAAAATAATATGAAAAAACTCGTTTAAAAAACTTATAAAAACAAAACCAAAAATATAAGTGAATTCTGAAAATTTTTGCTTAAATGCAGTGGCAGCACTGTTTTATACATATTCTAACAAACACAACTTTTTTATTTTGAGGAAAGAATTAAAATGCCAAGAGATTCTGAAAAAAAAAGTTGATAAATGCTTTGTGCATCCAAAATGCTTTGGATTTAATTGCTTTCGACTCAGGTTAGAATTTGTAAAAGGCAGCACCGTGTTTTTATTAATTTGCGTATTACAGATGATGAAGAAGAAGAGGAGGAAATAATGATAACTTTTCATGTAAACCTGATCCTCTTGCTGTCACATCGCAGAAGCACACATTTCCATGTACCAAAGTCATTTCATTGGACCGATAAGGTGCTGAAGAATCTAGATGACGGTAGAAAACGACAAATGCTGCGGGTCGACGCAAAGGAATTCTTTTATATTTTAGAGTTGATAAAAGATGATCCCGTCTTTAAAAATCAAAATTCTGTGCCACAATTGCGAGTAGAACTTCAATTGCAAATCACGTTATTCCGTCTTGGTTCTTGTGGCGAAGGATCGTCTGTTCGCAAAATCGCTTCAATTTTTGGTGTTGGAGATGGCGGAACACTTCAAATCATAACCAGGCGCGTGTTTAAAGCAATTTTACGTCTTAAACCGAAATGCTTGTTCTGGCCTTCTGAGGTAGAAAGGAGAAATATTGTAGAGAACACACTGACAGAGCTTCCAGGATGCATAGGATACATAGATGGAACCGAAATTAGGTTGGCAGAAGCACCAACGATGCACCATGAGCAGTTTTTTTCAAGGAAGAGGCAGTATTCCTTAAAAATGCAAGCCATCTGCGATTACAATTTAAGAATTCGACAAGTAACAATTGGCTATCGAGGAAGCGTTCATGATGCAAAAATTTATAGGGAGTGTCCCATTGCACGCTTACCTGAAAAATATTTCTCCAATCTGCAGTGGATTGCCGGTGACTCAGCATATCCTTTGGGTCCTAATCTTATTACGCCATTTAGGCAAAACAGCAATGAGCTAACTAAAGAAGCCAGATGTGAATTTAATAAATACTTTTCGAAATATCGGGTTCGAGTAGAGAATTGCTTTGGGAAGTTGAAAGAAAAGTTCAGCAGCTTAAAAGAATTGAAATGCCGACTAAAGAATGAAGAAGATCATAAAGAATGTTGTAGATGGATTTTGGTGTGTTGTATTTTGCACAATATATTAGAGGATTTACATTTTCAATTTCCAAACAATAACACCGACGCAATTTCGAATTTTCCGCCAGAAATAATTGAAAATGAAAATTTAAGACATGGTTTAGTAAATTTTGTAAACAATAGACAGATTAACTAACATTTTTAATTATTTATTTGTACTTATTTCTATAAAAAATAAAAAAACTTATACTTAAGTATCTACATGTTTCTGTAAGTTAAATTCAGTACTGGACAATTACGATTACTTATTTTATTAAAAATTGACATTTGTTATTAATTTAAAACCATAAAAAATCAAAAATAGCATAAATTAAAATAAAAAATTAAAGTAAATAAAATTAAATTCAGTCTGTTTGCCATATTGTTTGCTATTGAACTATTAAAAATAGTTAATGGAAATTTCAAGGAAATAGTTTTTGAAATATTATTTTACAGGATGCAATTTTTAATTTAAAGTTAACATCTTATAGGAACAATGGTACGAAGTTGCTTAAATTCCTGTAGAAATAATGTTTGAACTATTTCGTTGAAAGGATGTGGCGTATTAAAAAATTTTAATAGTAACATAGAAGCTGTGAATGCTGTTGCCATAATTTATGTTTTATTTTCTACCTTTTTTAGTTCGATTCTCTCCTTGCTTTTTATTTCTTCTAATGCAATTCGTGTTTTCATTTCTATTTCTAAAATTTTCAACTTTTCTTGACTTTGTATTTGTAATTCTTTAATTTTAGAAGCCTGTAATTCTTTTTCTTTTTCAAAATTAAAGCGGTCCTGTTGAAGTGCATGGTCTTTCTCTTTTAATTCAATTTCTTTTTGTCTTAAAAGGATTTCGTTGTCCATCCTTATTTTGTCTGTTTCTAATTTCTGCTTCCTAAGATTCATGATGTCAGTGTGTACTTCCAAGATATCAGAAATGGCTGTACGCGAGTAAATTCCCTTGCGAGACACAGAAGCACTTGCCGGTTCTTCAAACGTAATTTCAGGAGTACTTGCCGGTTCTTCAACCGTAATTTCAGATATGTCATGTCCCATGTTTTCTTCAAAAAGCAGTTCGGATGTTGAAGTCGAATTGAGCAATGATGGGGTAAGAAACAAATTGTTAACAGAGGAATCTTCCGATTCAAAAATGATTGGCTCAAAGCTAAAATTCCTGCTGCTAAAAATTTCGTCCATGTCATTAAAATACGGACACATTTTGTGCAACGCACCTGAAATATATACAAAAAATCTTAATCATATGGGCACATGCATTTGTATGACAAATTTCAATATTTTGAAAACAAAAAAATATTAAAACTTTAAAACTACTTAAAGACTACTTAAAAATGTGAGGTTTGGGATAAAAACCAACATGCATTAATATAAGATCGATAGGAGTACGCCGAGCTACCACGAGTTGATCGTTTTGTTTTAAGTGGAAAAACATTAAACCATTTATTAACTTTTAAAATATTTCTCGATTTTACTCAATAAAACTAGTTTTGTGCAAAAAACTGGTATGCAATTAGTTTTTATTTAACTGTTTTTTTAAAATAATCTATCAAATATAAAAATCAAATAAAAATTAGCCATTCGAATTTACAGAAAGATACCTTTATTATTCTCTTTATATGCATACTTCTCATAGTTTCCCCCTCTTTTGAAGTTCCTGCTCCAGTTGTGTTCTCCCAAAGCTTAGCTTTATTGTAGGACATTCTCATATTCCTCACTTTGTTCTTCACAACGATCCATTCTGCATCCAGCTTACTTTCGTCCAAAAATTTTTTGTAAAATATTTGCGACGTTGGTTTCTAAAATAATAAAATTTTATCATTTAAGTTTTATAATCAAGTAAAAATTACGAACCTCAAATGGCCTGTTGTCTTTTAAAAACTGCAACAAGATAGCCTGCTCATGGTCGTTCCATTTTTTATTAGCCAAATTTCTTTTTCGCTTTTTAGCTATCTGGAAAAGTAATACAAATTATTGAATTTGTCTTTGGACCATTTATTTGGTGCGTTGCATAAAATCAAACTTTTTTTTTAAAACAGCTGAATGTCAATAAATTTATCCCGTGGCTGGCGAAGCACATGCAAGTTTTTAAAACTGTAGAAATCTGGAATTATTTATTATTAAATTGAACGTTATTATCAAGTCCTCGGGATTAGTGTTGCAATGGTACGCGATTTTTGTTTCAATGGGGCGTTAAAAGAAAAGCAAATTGTAAATAAAGAAATCCTGCAACATGAGTGATGAATGACACTTGTCCAAGTGGTCGCGCTTAGATTGCAACGGAACGCTCTTTAAATTCAGGCGCGAACTAAGGTCGAAAGCAATTGCAACTTTTCGAAGAATACGCTGTCCATTGCATAACTTTAATTACATATTTTTGCACCTAGATTTTAAGAACATTCCATTGAAACCCAAGGCGACGACTTAGGCACATTAAATAAGTATTCATTTATCTATTCTGCCATCTTCTTTGTTTCACTTTGTGCAGGCAGCACCGGCGGATAGCTCCGTAGACAAGACAGTTGTATTTCTCACAAAATTTTTGCATTCACAGTCTTCACGAGGACTTGGCTACGTTTAATGAAACCCGTTCTTGAATCGTCCTCAAACACTTTTTGGTCACTTTGCGCGGACTACGCCGCGCATGGGATTTATTTATTATCATTTAAAATTTTTTTTTAAAGGCAAAAAAAAGCCTTTAAACGAAATCAAATACCGCACTTCATACATTTTCACATGTTTCCATATTTTCCTTATTGGCTTGTGCATCAAATCTATCCATTTTTTATGTTTATTTATTTTTAAAACCAATTGGAATGGCAGCACAACTTTTCCACTTTAATTAAAAATTTAAGATTTTGACAGAACACTAAACATGAAGTTGGCAACTGTAGACAGAGCTTAAAAATACGAGGTACAAAAAACACGTCCAAGGGCTACTTTAATTTACGCGTGTCTGCGTATTTGCGTTTGTAGGCAAAAAAACAACAAAGCAAAATACGCTTTCGTAAATTGGCGTACATTTAGCAAATCGTACAAATAGCAGACCAGCGTATTCGAACTGTGAATAGCCTAAATGTTTAATTGGCCATTCGTCCAACAATTGCAAATAATGCATATTTTTTCATCCTGAAAATATTATGATGTCCATGATAACAGATCGAGATCAATTAATACGATTTGAAGCATACGAAAAAATTATAAACGCTCGTCTTGAACTATTCGCAAGTTCTATCAACCCACATCAAGGTATTATAAATTTTGACAGTGATTCATACACATAAATGATTGATTGGGATCTATTCCCAATTACTGAAACACCAACTTTACAGTTTTTATTGCAAAACGAACTAAATTGATACAAGTTTTCTGATGAAATAATCAATATTCTGGGTAAACGATTTCAATTTAAAACAAATGTATTAAATTTACTAATATCGTTTTATTTTTTCAGCATTCCTATGCTATTCTCAAAATACAGTGCGATTTGTACAAGATTTATTTGAAATATAATAAAAAAGTTTGAGTTCTTCTTTGTTCTGTTTTTATTTAGCGAATGCAATGTCGATCGCTTGAGAGAGACAGCAGGCTGGTCGACTTCAGCTGATCAACTAACTTTAGTCTGGTGTACATAAAAATAGGTCATTGACCTCTGGATACCGGATTATGGACAAAGCTGAGCTTATGAAAAGCAAAACAGCTGTTTTATTAGCATTTTTTATATGAAGAAACTTAGTGCAGGATAACAAGACAAAACAAATATTAGGAAATACAACAACAAATTTTATTTTAACAGCGTTTGCACTAAAACTTTGATTCTCTGTAACTTTTGACTTAATAAATGAAACAAAATAATTTCTTGGCAAAGGTTTAATGATTTTTTTAAGTTATATTTTCTTACAAAAATAATCAAAGCTCTAGGGCAAATTATATGTATGTAATAAAATTTCAAAATTTGGAATATAACGCCTACAACGAATTTGATGAAATTTGGTAAGAAGATTCTCTTGACCTAGAAATAGAATAAAGGCTATTAACAAAAGCTAAAAAAATCCGTAAGAGGGCTATTTATCCAATAATATGTTTCTGGCTAAGCGAATGCATTGATTTTGATGAAATTTTTTATGAAAATTCTCCAATCCAAGAAATAGCAGATATTTTGTTTTTAGCACTGAAAATATTTTGTTCGCTTGTTTGTTAGGTTGTGTGTCTTTTACTTTAGTTGCTTTTTTATGCAATAGAAATTTAGTATGAAGATTCTCCCAACCCAGGAATAGAAGATAGGCTATCAGAAGTTTAAAAAACTTTCGGTAGAGGGGGCTTCAATCAATAAAATATATATGGCTCAATAACGCCCAAACGGCTGGACCGATTTTAAACAATATTTATATGAAAAAACTATCCAAACGAAGATGAACCGAAAACTAACGTACAAAATTGAAGGTAAACAAAGTCATTTCGAAAGCAAACTATTCCACACGAAGATGAACCGAAGGCTAAAGACCAAAAACGGAGACAAACTTCACCGAAACGTTAATTTGCTGCAACTTTTATCCCTACGAATGAAATTAGAAACTTTCGTCACAAAAGTTTAATGATTTTTAATGAACTTCTTTTATAAAAAAAAATTTCTTGCAGTTTTGGTACTGAGGAAATAAGACGAAAAATTGAAATATCTAGTCAAAGATGGAATCGTAGGTGAAAAAATTATAAGGAAACATTGTTGTCTTTATTGAGATCTATCAAACGGGATATTTTTTTAGGATCGGTTAAAAATGGCGAAGTTATACAAAAATATAAATTTGGCCGTTTTTTGGGTTTTATCGTTTCAGTTTTATTCTGAATTCATGTCTTTTACTTAATTTTACTAATATTTTTCTCTGTTCACGGGTGAAATAGCCTTACGGGCAGTGGTGGATTAACCCTAGAGAGCGAGTGGGCTCGAGCCCACAGCAGCACATTTTTAGGGGCGGCAAAATTTGGCAAAAACAATAGAACATTTTATTTTTTCTTTTTGCTAAGATTATAAAAACGTATTTTAAAAAAGTTAATGGGCCACCAAAACAATTTGCTATGAGATATCAATGGGCCAACAATAATTTAGAGCAGAGACTTTTTACAATTTTAGGTAAAATAAGCACAGAATTGACTAAACGATTTTCCAGATATAAACAAATTTTCGAAAATTAGGATGTTTTGGAATGTTTAAGTAAAATAAAAGTACCCAATAATGCACTTAACACTTCTTTGATAACCTTATTAGAAGCCGCTCTACGCAGACATATCATTGTTTTCGTGGCTTAATGTTATGTTAATTACATATTCCCTTGTTATTAAAACACATTTAATTATAAGTCTTTTTATTTAAAAATTAGAATAGGAAATTACGCTGAAAGCATTTCACGTGAGAGAGAGACCAACAAATTTAGAAAGCATACGTCCCGCAGACGTAGGTTATCAAAGCAGGGTTGAAAAATGAAAAACTGTTACCTTTATTATTAAGATGACTCCTGTCTATCAGAATGCATTCATTTTCAAGAAAATATAAAAGAAAAGTTACATTCACTCCACGTAACAAAGAAAAATGCGCTGAACCTGAATCACCATTCATAAAAGAATTGCCGCAATGCTTATGTGAAAACAGCAATCACAATCAAAAAAATATAATAAATCAGATAGCAAATATAATTCGAAATAACCAAGTTGAAATTATTTTCCCAAATTTTGTTGCCTTTTTGCAACAAACTGCTTACCCGAAAGATCGTTTTCAAAAAAATTTTCTGCTTTGGAGTATTGTGCACTGAAGGACGTTAAGTTAACTCAATTGACTTCGACGAAGTAATTTGGGACTTTTAAAGTTCCTTAAAATAAATATATTTTAAATCAAACATAAGTTTAAGAATCAGCATAAGTAGATAAACTATGTTCAACATTTGCATTAATTATTTTCAGATCCTGAAAAAATAGTGTTAAGCAACAAAACAAATTCTAAATATATAAACTGATGTCTTTGGAATCAAAATCAAGGTATAAAATATTAGTTACTAATTAAATGTAGGGACGTCAAAATGACACACGAAAATGCCGCGACACGTTAACTTATTTTTTGGTAGTAGAATTTAGTGGCATACTCAGTTTTTCTCAATCAGCTCAAGATCTTGAGATATTTGTGATTGAAATTTAATCACTCTTAGACCCATTTTTATCTATATTTTCCTTATTTTGAGAGACCCGAAAAATTTCAACCACCTCCGATTTTGCTTAAACTTTCAGAATTTAATCAACTTATGAAATAAAAACACTAATTTGAGTATAAAATTTTAAAACTATTTTTAAAATTTTCACATTCAACATTCAAATTTGGTCAACATGGAAGAACAAGCTAAATTGCTTAACTTTTGAAAAATCATAGATTCAAGAAGACTTTCTCGATTTTCACGTTGGAAGTATTTTTGAAAAGACAACAAAAAGTTATTGTTAAAAATATATAAAAATTTTTTGAATGAAGGAAAAATGAAGGTCATATATCAAAAATCGGAATATCTCAAGACTTTGATCTGATTTTGAAAAACTGACCAAATTCTGCGACCGAAAATTAAGTGTATGCGTCTCGGCGTTTTTTTTTATCTTTTCAAAAGTTTAAAATTTACTTAGTGTTATTAAAGATTTATATAGTTCAAACCAACTCATTTTTGATTTAAATTTTTTATATTTTAAAGTATTCTGATTTGATATGCGATAAAATTTTTAAAAATATTGTCTCAATATGTAACTAATATTGTTGGTGGGATTGTGCCATTATTATTGTTATGAATTTTTTTTTGGGGCAGCATTTAAGCGGCAAATTTGGTTAATCCGGCCCTGCCTACAGGGGATCCGAACACCCAAAAATTGATAACGCACCATATTGTATATCTCATGTTTGGAAATACATGTGCGAAGTATTTTCACACGCATTTGCTGACTTGAAAGTAAAAAAGCTTTCAGTAGCTATCTAGACTTCAAGCACAGATAATATAATAGGAAGATGTGTCACCGCCATACAAGCAAAAGTGGCATAGTTTAATTTGAATGTGGACTTATCATAAATCCAAATAAAAGCTTTATGAGAGTCAGCGAGCGAACGATTTAAAGCTTTTGAGAGCGAGACAATAAGTAAGCGACAATGTGAGGAAATGTGAGCATAATATTGAAAAGCAATAGAAATGATATGTAAAGATGTGATGCACGAAACATCTGAATAAACGATGTAGCTGCCAACAAAATGTAGCAGAATTTCATTAGGTTTTACAATATTATAACAATATTATAAAGATGACATAATATAGGTGTATTTTGTGCGTTGACTTGCTTTTTTTGCCGTCTTGCCACATGATATTTTTAGTGTTACATTATTGTAAGGGCGATTTCATCAGTTTGAGCTTAGCCGCAAATAATATTGTAAGCAATATTTTTTAAGTTGTTTTTTTGCGGAAAAATTTTTATTTAACTTCTTTTATATATTTTTATTATATTATTGCAAATACATGCTTTACAAACATGCTTTACATTACATGCAAACAAGAACATTTTTTCAATCATTTTGTGAGTAAAAATTCAATATTTTGGACCGTTTTTGAAAAAAATTAAAGAATATATTCACTGTCCTAACGCTACAGTTGAAACTATTTTTGTAAAGTGCTTTTATTAAAACTTTGATAAAAAATTGAATTATTTATATTTAAGAATAGCGGATATATTTGCATCGAAAGTCAAAGTTTTGATTTTCATGTCGTTTTTTCTCATTCTTGCACAGTCAAAAATTTGAGAGTAAATTTTTTTCTTTTTTATAACATTTGTGTGGTATAAACTTTTTTATTCCAAAAAAGTTATAATTTTATACCACCCAATATTATAAAAATAATAAAGCCAATATAATTTAAAAATTTTATATGGATATCATGTGTAAATCAAAATATATTCTGGTTCGATAAATTAATGATAATAAAATAAATATAAAATTAATAATAAATAAAAAATTAATAATGATCATTAATAATGAATAATACATGACTAGGCGGCGGCAATGAATCAAAAAAAAAAAATAATAATGTCCAAAAATTAATTATTGAAAAATTTGAAATTATTTTTGAATTGTATTCTTTGTAAATAGCAATCTTATTAATAAAAAAATAATTAAGTATTCTGAATAACTCAAAAAAAAAATAATTGAAATTAATTACTAATCAATTTTTTAAAATTCAATGTGAATTAAAAATGTTATTTATAAACAATTTTGAATTCATTGGATGGATTTTTATGTCGTTATTCAGTTTTCCTTAAGATTCTGAAAATGTATGCAGATTTTACTGCTCTGGCTGAGTCAATCAAAAATAGTCAATATTAATAGCAAGCAGTGAATAAGAAAAATCTGTTTCGCACAAAATTCGAACAAAATAAGAAAATCATCATGAAAATAATGCAAACAAACAAAAAAATTTGTTGCTGTCAAGCAGAGATCATAACTGCTTGGTTCCAACAACAGCAACGGGAAAAACAATAACAACATTAAATTTCACGACTCTCGCTAGCTATGAGAAACCATGCAGTGGCAAGAATGATAGAATAAGAGATTACGCTTTGCGCAGGTCCGTTACTTCTGCTAATAGAAGTTGACAACCAGCTGTTCAGTTGACTACGTCACAATATTTTATTTCTTTGAGAAACGTACTGCGATCAGTTGTGTTTCATTTAATTGTGTATATATCGAAGTATATTTGCGAGTTTTTAACTTAAAATTTAAAAAATAAAGTGTGCAGCTGCTAATTGTGGTAACAGTGCGAACAAATATTTTTCAGAAACCTGATGTTTGCAATAAATACAAAAATTAAACCAAGAAATTGTAGAAAACGCTTACAAATGAAAACAAAAATACAAAAATATATTAACTTAACAAAATTTGTTTCATTATTTAAAAACTTGGAACTATCATTTATTTGGATTTTCAATTCACAGGTAAATTAATGGAAATAAAATATCTGGGAGTGTTTAAACTACATCAATTAAAATCTTAATAAACATTTTTATAAAATCCAAGTCGAAAAATAATGTTCACTGAAGTTGGTTCCTGGGACAAATTTTTTTTTGACTAAGCTGCTTTCTGGCTGTAATAAATTAATAGTAAAAATAATGTTTGCAAAGGAGTTCTTAGTAAATTTACCTTCTTCTCGTTCCAATAAATTGCTTCTTAATTCTTTTATTTTAATTATACAAACTAAAATGTATGCAATTTTCATTTCTGTATAGAAATCGTATGCAAAGTGAACGCTCTCCAAAACAGCATTGATATTATGACGTACATGCGCAGAACGACAATTTTGTTGTACTCATTTTTTTGTCTTCGGCGCAATCTTTGTATTCTATCATTCTTGATGCAGTGGTAATCTATTCTGTGAAGCGCATTGTTGAGTGAAGAGTGAAAGAGCTTTGCAGAGAGAATGTGCATGCAAGGATTGGAAACTTTTCTCTCAAGAAAGCTTTTTCATCGCGCTCACAAAAGCTTACGTATTGATCTGAAAAATATTTGTTACTTTTTAATGTTCTACGTGGCACATCTTTATACTATATAATCTTTGCTTCAAGCAAGCAGGTAGCGGTTGTTCGCTGCTTAAAATGTTCTTGTTTTTACGTAAATTATGCACTAAAAGAAAAAGAAATACAAACTGAACAAAGATGAAAGGTTAGAAATGCCTTTTTACTGAAAAATAGCATATGTTAACGTAATATAAAAACATATAATGTCATAAATGCAGTAAAGTAATTTTTTTTTATTAGGTCTAAAGAACTGTTAAAAAACCAAAATAACTCTTAAGATTTCCAATTGAAATAAACTTGTATAAATAAGAATTAAAAATATTTGAATACATTTTATTTTCGGTTACGAAAATAAGAGTTTAAAAAATATATGTGACCTGGGGCCGAATTACAGCATCCGTGAACGAACGAGCTTTCGAATCGAATAAAATTCCACTCCGATTATTTTTTCGTATTACAGCATTCGATCGAACATGAGTCGAAATTTTTGTATGGCAGCAATCGATTATTTCATCATCTCTAGCTGTCAAATACTATTTTGTAATTAAATTGTGTTGACGTGATTTTGTTTGTCGATTTTATATCAAATAGAAAATGTTTCCATTGATATATTTTTATTTAAACTCCTCGGAATCGAAAGATGAAGAAAACATAGTGAATCAACGGATAGCGAGAAGAAAAATTCGGGATAGTAGCAATCCCTTGTCATTGCCTTACAAGCAGCGTAAGTCATATAAAAACTGGCATAAGTGCAGTTTATGGCCCAAGCGTAAATAATTTTTATCTTGCTTTTATTAAATGTATTTGGGCCTCTTTTATCCAAAAGTGCATAAATAAAATGTCGGTCTTGAATGGTTAGGAGATAAAATTCAGTGAGAAATAAATTTGCAAAAAGTTACCATTTCAAGTGTATGAAAACAACCAAATTTTTTTAATGTGAAATAAGTTGTACAAAAAATGTTCACTTATTAAAAGGTTGAAATGTGATCTCTTAAATTAGATATCTTTTGATACTTTTGAACTAAGGAGACCCGTTTAATTCCGATAAGGATACGTTTAATAAAAGTAAGAACAAATTATTTACGCGGTGGCAATTATTCTTAAAAAGCATGAAAGCAACACAAAGTAATATGAATTGTTTTCAGATTTGTAAAACGCTTCCGGCTTTCAAAAGAAGCTTTTAAATATGTGCTGGACGAGCTTAGCATTGAGGGTCATATGTCGACGTATGTGCCTAAAATGCTCCAGTTAGCAGTGACGATATCACTATTGGCCAGTGGTAGCTATCAGCACACTGTTGGTAATGATTATTGCCTTGGACTGTGCCAAAGCGGTGTGTCCAAAATTGCATTAAGGGTCTTAGTGGAAATAGAAAGGAAGCTGTGTCCAAAAATTATTCAATTTACACCTTTGTGCGCTCGCCTTGTGCAAACGCTTAATTATTGCTGGAATCGGTGGCAGCAGTACAACTACATCAGCGCAGCTGGCAGCAATGACCAATGGCAGCAGCGACTCTTCCGACAGCAACGGCAGCCCGTCATAAAATGGTAAAACTGCTGTAATGAGTGCCTTAAATGCAGCACCCACATTAGTCAAATTTTGTTGACGTGATACATTTGACCATAGTAGAATTAGAGAAGGTATATGCATTTCAGAGAGGCAGACTGCCGGAACTGTCAAAACGAAGTTGACAGCCCATACAAAATCTGAAAACGATGAGAATGCGATAAGAAAGCAAAAATAGGCAAGAATAGCAAAATGCTTGAGTTTGACAATTCTGGCTATGAGAAAAAGAGAGCAGTCAGAAATGCATATACCTTTACTAGTTCTACCATGGTTTTGACTATCACAAAAACAATCTGTCCACAGGATAAAAAAGTAACGTCCAAGCAAACCGATGAACTGCCACGAAAAGCATGGGAGCAAAAGAGTGATGAGTACAACAAACTAATGTAAGTAACATGCACAAAATTCTAGTTAAATTTAAAGAGGTGTATATTTTGTTGGTTTTTTTAGTGACGCTGGTTTTATTGCATACTGCTCCACACGTCCCTATGACTCACTCATGCCGTCCGTCTATAGTTACGGCTCTCACAGCCCTTTGCCGTCAGCTAAGGGTGTACACGTAGGCGATTTTAACCCTACATCATGCATTAATGGTGCTGTTGCCAACAAGGATGGTAGTGGCGCTAAGACAATTTATGGTATGGACAAAAACATGACAAAGGCGGAAGACATTAACTTCCAACAACAGCAGCAGCATATACTAAACGATCGACAGCAACAAAAACATATTTGTCGAATGAACAGTCTTTGTAATTTTTGTAAATGTTTTACTTTTTGCCAATGGCATTGATTGTTTAACAGATATTTCATAATTTCAAATGCGTTTAAAAGATATAGTCCGACTAATTCATCTTTGGTCCAAAAGTTGACCCTTATTTGTAAACCTGCGTTATTTTAAAATTAAATATATGTATTTCAAGTTTTCTATATGACCTATTTATTATGTTGATTTTCTAAGATTTTGTATTTTAATTCTAAATGTTTGATGGTTTAAATAATTCATGATTTTAAATACAAATTCTAGTTGTTTGATAGTTTAAAATCGTTTATTGAGCTTTAGGTCAGGTTAGAACAATCAATTGCTCTTTTTTTGTTCTAACCGGACCTTAAGCTCAATAATCAATTTTTAACTATCAAACAACTAGAAATTGTATTTAAAATCAAGAATGATTTAAACTATCAAACATTTAGATTTTGCATTAAAATCATAGAAAACCAACATATATGTGTTTCATTTAAAGCACTTTAAATATCTCGTTAGCTTTGCTTTGCATGTTGCTCAAATAGAGGTTAAAAGAGAAACTTTTTCTCGCTGAGAATAAGAAAAAAAAAATTGTATGATTATGCTCTTATCATGACAAAAAAAAAAAATTATATCACAATAAAATTATAAATTTTTAAAAAAGAAGTTAGAAACTCTGTGTGAAATGGAGTTTAAGTGTTTTATATTATGTGAAGTTTTAATTGAAACTTTTTTATTAATTGAAACTTGAAATATACTAAAATAAAGCTGTGGGGTATTTTAACTTCACTCCAGTCAAAGAATCTATATTGTTTTCCAAAGAAAATAAAAAATTTGTTTAATTCTTAACAAAATTTATTTTATTTTTGTCTTTTTTCATAAAAAAATTTTAAAAATCACTAAAATTTGATGTACAAAGAATATTTTTTCTCTCCTACATGTAAAAACAAATTGCAGAGTACATTGTATCACAGATTATTTAATAAGGTCCTTACACAATAAATCCTTTTTTGGTGGGCTGGCGGCATTAAGGTTTCTTGTCAAATGATCCCATAAATTAACAGTCGTCGTTGTCAAGTCGATGGGCTCGATAGGAATTCCGCTAGCTACATTTAATGAATCGTGTTTATTTCATTAACATTTGTTCTCAAATAACACATATTTTAATAATTATTAATATTTTAAATGTAAAAATAACTTACATTTTTGTATATGCAAAGCAAATAGTCCCACTCGTCTACAATTTTCCAATCGAATGAAATTTCGAAAAACTACATCGAACATATGCTCGTTCACGGAAGACATAATCCCGAAATTCGTCACCAATTTCTCGTTCATACTTAGAAATGATAAAAAATCGATATATTTTACTCGTTCACGGCAGCTGTCATACGAAACTAACAAAAGTCAACAGATTCCGTTCGATCACGGATGCTGTAATTCGGCCCCTGATTTAGATCGCGCACACAGAAAAAAAAGAAAACGAAGCAGCAAGCAACCACAACATGCCAGCCTGAAGTCTGGACTAGGGACACGAATATCGTATCGATACTTCAGAGTATCGATACTTTTTCTTCCGATACGAGTATTTTTTCGATGCTTTGGGCCTATTCAATATTTGATGGCATCGATTCTTTTTACCTAGTATCGAAACATAAGGTATGTTCCCATACTCGATTCAAGTAACTTGAAGGTGCTTGAAAGCGTTTCTTTACACAGTTTTCAAGCTCGAGAGAGAGGAACAAGCTAAATGCCACTCTCTATTCTATTACAATTACCTGAAACTAGCTTGAACTTTACTTGAAAAATTTCTTCGAGCACGAATCTTCTTCTTCCAATTGCTCCAATTTTTTGTCAATCAGTTGTCATTAGCAACTATTCTGCTCGAAACTTGCTTGAAGTCGTTTTCGTACTTTTTTGCATATTCTCACATTTTGACAGATTATCGAGTCACTCTCACAGATTGAACTTTACTCGAACTTTACTTGAAGTTAGTACGGACCTATAATGTGCATCATTATACAAAGAAAATTCAATGGCGCCAAAAAAATCATAAGCATGAACATTTTTCAACGCAATGCAACGCACAATTCTGCATTTGTTTGTTTTAAACAAATAAAAACAAGTGGAATCACCGCCAATATGGTAAAGCACCTAAAATATCATCGAGAACATTAAGTTTCTCCAACTGTTTGGTGTTTTTTATTACTAAAAATTTGTAAAATTTTGTTGAACGGAAGCGAGCATGAAAGCGCAGAAGATGTTGAACCAGGTGAAGAATAGCATGGGGTAGGGGGAGATAGTAACAAACAACTTTTATTTTTGCATTTAAATTTTTTGTTAAACAGGTTTTACAAATATTACAGTTTTCAACAATATTTAAAAGCAATTTCTTAATCTTAACGTTTTAAAGCAATTTTCCAAAACTTATAATAACTTAATTGTTTTTGTGTTTATCACAACATATTATTATAGTAATAATAGCATAAAAAGTAGTATTAGCTTTTTTTAACATGATCTCAAAAATATAATTTTATTTATTTTTTCATGTTCATATAACTTAAATTGTTATTTTTATTTAAAATAAGCAAATATGTGATTATCACATATATGATTGTTTCTTAAGTTTTACACGAATGGTTAAAATACCTTATTTTTATCACCGTAACGACCCTGTAGTTCCAAAACATTTTGCAAATAAATTAAAAATACTTTTAAAAAATTATTTAAGTCATTCCGAGTGAGAAGTATATATTATTCAATTTTTTTTTTGTATTCGAAAGGCAAGAAAAGAGCATTTTGCGGATTTTCGAAAAAAATGTCAAATTTGAACAGCTACAACTTTAGTGTCCGAATTTTGGTTTTTGCACACAATAACTCAGGACTATGCTTAAATTGAATACTAAATTTTTTTAAAATTTAGCTTATTTGGAGTTTTGGGGATTTTTTTCATTAAAAAACCTTTTTGAATTTTTTTTTTTAAAAAAAGATCAAAGAACCAAGGCATACGCCTTATTCAAACAAGGTTTGGTCTTTAACCTGATAGAAAAGGGATAGATTTATTTAGAAGAATTGATTGGAACCATGTGTGAATAATTAATTGATTAGATGAAACAACCGTGAAAGACAATTTCAATTGCTTTTAACCAAGGCTAGTGTTATGCCTTTATCTCGGCAAGCATTTCCAGCCCTTAGTTGCGTTCCTGTCCTTTAATTCCACATTTTCGACGATTAAGTTGTGGATTTTTAGTTTTCCATAATTCTTAAATATAGGAAAGAACAAATAAAGTGAAAAGAACCATGCCCGAACCCGGATTCGAACTAGGGACCTCTGGGTTGAAACAAAGGCCGACTAATTGGACAGCTAATGAAATTTTGTTGCTTTCGTTTCGTTGTTGAACTCGTACTTTTTCATGTGCAAACTTTACAGCCTTATTCTGGCAAATGACCAAGTTGTTAAAGGACGCTTTACATTATCCTACTGTGTGTTACGATTTGTGAGAAAGAAAGTATAATCGAACGTCATCATACTGTCATTTTAAATATTTATGAAGAAATTCATTTTTCCCTTTTAGACTATCTCTCAGTGTCATACATATCACACTTTTATATTGTACTCTTACTTAAACTTGAAAATTTATTAAATGAATCGGGACATAGCTGCTATTGTAAGCATAATAAGTGTAGTTTGTGCATTAAAAATTAAAGCCTGAAAGGAAGAAAAAGAAAATACTCAGGCGGAGAAGAACACTGTGGAGCTGAAAATGGCTTTTACGAAGAAACTCAGGGAAGGATATTGCCCATCTGGCCATGAATGAACTTAGGCTAGAAGATAAAAGCGGCTTCTTCAACTCCGCCAGAATGTCTTGGAAAACGTTATCGAAACTTTCTATAAAAGTAGAAACATTTATAAGAAAACAGACTAGCGTTTTACAAGAAGCTATTTTATTTCAAACACGGTAAATTTTAAGATATTTATCTCAAAGTGCTTCCAGCAACAGCTTACTGCACCTTGTTCTTATTTTTGATATCGAAGTACTCCGAAAGCAACAGCTTACTGCACCTTCTTCTTATTTTTGATATCGAAGTACTCCGCCTTCTACTTATTTCTGATATCGACACAGTTTCTATCGAAATGAACAGAAAATGCCTAAATATTTAAATAATATTTAAAATTATTCAGATTATTAATTACTCTCCGATTCTTGGCTACTGGAGCAACATTTATAGAGCTATCGTATGAGTTTCGCGTTTCTGTTCCAGCGATATCTCTCTTGGTGCCGGAAACAGTAGCCGCAATTTATTCTGTGCATAAGGACGACTTCTTAAGAGTATGTATATTAAAACTCAACAACCTAAAGAAATGGGTTTACTGATACATTTTTTCTTATTCAATGTATGCAAGTTTTCATAACCAATTTTAAATTTAAGGTGTGTAGAACTGAAGAGGAATGGAAGGAAGTTTCAAAAGAATTTGGAAAGAATGGAACTTTCCAATGTGCCTTAGTGCTATAGGTAATAATTTAATAACTATATATTTAATATTTAATTTTTATTTTCTAGATGGTAAACACATTGCAATCCGTGCCAAGGGAAGCGATGGCTCTTATTACAATTATAAAGAGTTCCATTGCGTTATTTTGCTTGCTGTTATCGATGTCAATTAAAAATTTATTTATGTCGATGTCAGAACGAACGGAAGAGCAAACGATGCTGCTGCTTTTAACGAATCTAATTTGTGTGAAGCTATTCGTACCAACGCACTAAAATTTCCAGAAGCTGAAGAATTGCCCAACTTCAACAAGAAGGTACAGGGTCCGCCATATAAGGTTTTTTTTTCAACTAGTGCTTATTTCGTGAATAGTAACACTTAGCTCATGTCTGATTTGACACATAATTAGTTTTATCCTTCCGCTGAACAAATATGGTTGTGTATATGCTTGAACAACGCTTGGAAATATTGCGACATTACTTTGAAAATCATGATGCCGATTTTGCCAAAAAAAATCATCTTTTCAGATGAAGCCCATTTTGATCTTGGCGGGTATGTAAACAAGCAAAATTGTCGCATTTGGGGCACAGAAAACCCGCACGCATACATTGAAAAGTCGCTGCACCCAAAACGAGTCACTGTTTGGTGCGGATTTTGGTCCAGAGGCATAATTGGGCCATTTTTCTTGGAAAATGAGCAAGGAGTGGCCGTTACCGTCAATGGCGATTGTTATCGGGCCATGTTGAACGAATTTTTGTTCACAAAAATTGAAGAGGAGGATATTGGCAACATTTGGTTTCAACAGGACGGCGCTACGTGCCACACAGCCGAAGCTACACTCGATGTTTTGCGCCCTGTTTTTGAAGATCGCATTATCAGCCGCAGAGCTGATGTCGTTTGGCCACCTCGGAGCTGCGATTTGACACCGTTGGACTATTATTTTTGGGGTACCCTCAAAAATAAGTGTTACGCCGACAAGCCAGAGACAATTGACGCTTTAAAGGACAATATTCGTGAAGCCATTGGTGAAATACAGCTGCACACAATCGATAATGTGCTTAAAAATTGGACCGATCGTGTAGGCTACTGCATGGCCAGCCGAGGCAGCCATTTCAATGAAATTATTTTCCATTAATAACCGGAAGGATTGTACTTTCAAGCAAAAAAATTAATTAAAGAAAATATTCAGTAGTTTTTTTTTATAGAATTTTAAAAAAAAAAGTTATTTGGCGGACCCTGTATAAAAATATACAAAATTTTGTACAACTGGTCAAATTTTAAATATATTCTGCCTTCTTCTTAGGTTCCTTACGTTTTTGTAACGGACGACGCTTTTAGGCTGACAGCAAAGATGATGAAACCACATGGGCAACGAAGAAGCTTAGAAAATAAAATTTTTAATTATAGGCTTTCCAGAGTCGTCGGGTTGTTGAAAACGCATTTGGAATCCTTGCCAATAAATTTCAAATTTTCCATAAGGAAATTAGTTTAGATGTCGTAAAACTTGAGCAGATAACGATGGCAAGTTGTGCTCTTCACAATTTTATAAGAACCTAAGATGGATTCTAAAGTCTTGTGGGCAAAGAAAACACAATCGCAATAACCTTATTAGAGGGTTCTAGGAGAAATCGTGTTGCGATAACTAGCCTGCAAGATGGGATCAACGTTCGGAATGTTTTTGCCGAATACTTTAATACGGTTAGTTTTGTTCCATGGCAATGGAAAGCTGTAAAAAATTCAATTTTTAATTTTTAAAAATACATTTCACTAAAATGTTGGTCTTAAATTTAAAAATATTATAAAAAAACCGCTTATTTTGATACATTTTTTCATTTTTTCGAACTTCCGACGTTAGATTCGTGATTAAGGACCCCTGGAATACAAAATTTTAACTCCATTCGATGAAACTTGCATTTTATTGCTGCTGATAACATATAAAATATTTTAAATATTAAAAAAATTAGTTAGTTCTTATATTATCTAATGTTCAATATTTGTTAATTAATTCAAAAATATTTTCAAACAATCAAATGTATAATCGGATTTTTATCTCATTTTAAAGTATGTTTTTATTATCAGTGTAATACTATACATACATTTTAAATGTTGTGTGATTTGAGATCGTATTCAATACATTTTTATATACTAAACTAAAGTCTATTTAGCTTATTTGAGCATCACTGATATAAAACCATAAAAAAAATCTCAATTTCTAAAAATTAAATTAAAGGTATTTTTAATTCATTTATCAGCTCACCTCATTTCTTAAAGATAATTTTGAAATAATTTCAAATTAAACTCTAAAAGTTACGTAAATTTACTATAAATTATTATTTTGCATTTCAATAACAATTAATTGTATTTTAATTAACTTAGAAAAACAAACTTCACACAAGTATATAATTATTAAAATCGACTTCTGTGTCTTCATTCGCATTAAGCATTCTTTGTTTTCTTTTGTATTCGAATATCAATAATGTAATTTTTTCTATTAAACTATCTTTTAGAGATTCATTTGAAATTTTTTTAAAATTTTCTTTAAGAAAGCTGATAAATCCATTATCGGATTCATTTTCGGAATCATTGTTGTTGACTTGAATTTTCAGCAAAGCCTCTGAAGCGGCTTTAAAGACATCTTCCTTAGTTGTTTTTCTATTTTCAGTTACAGTGTCATTCCTTCGTTTGGTTTTTATTGGTGGTTCACTTTCATCGAGTTCTTTTTCATGCCTTTTTGATGGAGTCGGCGAGGTGGACATATCAGTCTCATCGGTGAAAAATTGTATTGTTTCATTTAAATGCGAGAAGTTTATAGTTAATTATGCAACATAAAGTATTTACACTAGCGCTCAAAAAAAAAAAAAAAAACCAACTTAAAGTTTCGATAGCAAATATTATTTTATTTGAACTATAACACAGTGTGACGAAATCGACAAGAAAAATATCAAAACCAAACTTTATTTTATTTTGTTTTTCATTTCCAACACGGCAAATGGCTGAATAAACGCAATAAATGTTGGATCAACAAACTTAACAAAAAAAGTATGGCAAAGGGGGGACTGCCGACAGAAGCGAAAACCTATATATAAAATATTAGTATTCCCTGGAAGACTTTGTCCTACCACGGACCACCTTACTGCTTAATAAAAATGTTCATGCTAATCGGAAAAACTTTTTATATTTTCACTCTTTGATTATATCTTTAAAAATAATTTTTATTCAGATAGCATTTTAATTTTATAATTACACCAAACTACATTATTACATTTAAATTGAATATTGCTGATATCAAAATAAAATACAGGGAGCACTATTGAATGAAAAATAGTCCTCAAAAATAAAATAAATTTTCAATTTTTTATATATGATATTTTTTTGGATTCGTCTTGAAGTCTCTTCTAATGCCTGCATTTGAGATCTTGCTACAAGGAAAACAGAAAACATAGCAAGCAAAGTGCAGTTTATTTTCTGCCCCCGATTCGGTTCATCCGTACATCCGGTTCATCATTAATGCACATTATTTCTGTCTTTTATCAATTCATTATATTTTAATATAAATATATTTTTTATATATATTAATATAAAAAAAGAGCAACACATAAACAAAAATATAAATTAAACTTATTTAAATAATTAATCTATATATATATAAAATAGGATGTGTGTATGTATGTAACGTATGGACTCCAAAACGGCTGGGCCGATTTTGATGAAATTTTCAGGTAATGTTCATCTTGGTACGGTGGGTAACATAGGCTATATTTGGACCCGATAGGTGGCGCTGGGGTGGACTTATATCGAAAATTTGAATTTATGGACCAATTTAACTGAAATTCAGAATGTATGTTTGTTTGATCATAAGAAAATAATTTGTGTGTAAATGGACCCGATAGGTGGCGCTGGGGTGGACTTATATCGAAAATTTGAATTTATGGACCAATTTAACTGAAATTCAGAATGTATGTTTGTTTGATCATAAGAAAATAATTTGTGTATAAATGGACACGGTAGGTGGCGCTGGGTGGACTTATTTCGAAAATTCGATGGCGTGAAAAATATATAAATACTTTTAATTTTATTTTATAACGAGGGGAGTAGCGAAGCACACCGGGTTCAGCTAGTATACACATAAAATACGTATACATACAATTTGTATTTTCATAAATTTTATTGAATTTCATTTACATTATTTTCACTGTTTGCGTTAATAATTGAATTATATTCTAAAAAAAAATACTATAGGCGTATGGTAGCTGAAATAAGAAACAAACAATTTTTGGACGATGCAGTTCCAGTCATGATAAAATTATTATTAGGTAGCCTTGACAGCTACTTATTTTCTCACGAGCTGCGACCATCGAATTTCACACAAAAGAAAACAATATAAAGTGCTTGTGTCACACACATTGGCAGCTTTCAGCGGAGTCAATAGTTGGCAACTGCTTTTTTAAATTTGAGTGAGAAACCTTTGCAATTAAATGATGACTGCTGACAACAGATGACTGCTCTTAATGCCGCCAATGTGTGTGACACACGTTCTCTATTTTGTTTTCTTTTGTTAAACATTCGATGGTTGAAACACGAAATATCACTCCTACCTATTACTTATTATACCATGGTCCCAGTCAGAGAATATGCTGGCGACATTTATAATACTACAAATGTTTTTATGTTGGTCATGAAACTCAAACACACGCTCTTAAATATTGGCTACCAGGCGCTCAGCTTTTTTAATTTGAAATGATTTTAGCAGAATTGTAGGCATTGTCGAAAAGGAATCAAAACAAACACAGAATATAAGGGGTACTTTTTAAAGTCTCTCCGTGTGTAGCCTACCTGGGGCCGAATTACAGCATCCGTGATCGAGCAAAATAACGAAGAGCACGACGAGACAAGTACCTATCAATCTTTTACAATTTCGCTCGATCACGGATGCTGTAATTCGGCCCCTGGTTAATATGCCTTGCTGAGCGCCTGGTAGTCAAAATTCAAAAGCATAATTTTAAAATCTACTCGCTGTCATGGCAGAATAACCAGGTAGGGCCTTCTCGCTTAGTGCCCTCACGCGTTAAGGGCCAAATAGACTACATAGACTATTTGCGCAAACAAGACTTTTTTCTCGTCATAGCGACGACCATACACTACACAGACTTTGTTCGCGCAGACTTGATTGTATAGTTCAAATTCTATTAAATTTTCTTTTCTGCTTCCATTTTTATATATTTTCCTTCACGCACGTCTTCACTCTATAAAACTTTCGGGATTATGGCAAGTCGGTGTGATTTTCACTACACACTATACAGATGGTTTGCGCAAACACAACCAAAAATTAAAATATTTAAATTTTTGCGCAGACATCTGCACAAACCTAAAACAGCCAAATACACTGTCGAACAATCTGCGTGGTCTGTTTGGCCTTTTAACGAAGAGTGGAAAATGAAAAGGTTTGAAATAAGAATATTATGTTTTCAAATTGTAAATAGCCCGGACACGTGTGTTAAGTTTATGTTAATTTGAATGAAAATATAAAAACAGTGTAAATAAAACTATAAAATGCCGGGGAAGTGTTCCATTTGCAAAAAAGCAAAAAAACAAGTTTAACCAAAAATCAACATGAACATGAAGAAACTCGAGATGAACAGCTGATTTTGACAACTAGCTCGCTTTTCTCTGCTTTCTACTTTATTTCTCTCCGAGTTGGCTCTACCTGGTTATTCTGCCATGCTCGCTGTTTGCATTGATGACGAGAGTTACTCAGAAAATCACGATGAAGCAAACCAAAGATTTACCCTCTACCAAAATCGTTCAACGCGCCTAAAGAAGTTTTCACTTCAAAAATTTTAAAAAAATTCCGACGATATCAAAATTTTAAGTTGGCTTTTCTTTGAACCCGAGTGTACATATAACACAATTGCTTATGTTTACATTATAGTTATTATGACCAAAAGTAACTTACCATTGGAAAGTTACTTCTTCCCTTTCGAACTTTTACAAAATCTTTTAGGAAATCAAGGTGCTAAAACCAATACGCAGAAGGAGTGCATAGTTCTTTGGTTCCTGCTCCACTTTTACTGCTTTGCTTATTTTTTTTTGTATTTCGCGGCAGTATTGGCTTCTTAAATAGTTAATTTTAGCCTGAAATATGAAACATTGTTTTGTTAGTTGGTGCCATACTGTATACTTATATATAAAAGATCGAGTGGTTGCTGAATAGTCAAAAACTATTATTTTAATTTATAATTGTACCTTTACGTCAGCTTTTGTAATGCGTGGTTGGAAGGCTATCAAGCCATCTACAATTTTGTTGAGTGCATCATACCGGCAATGCTTATTGTGATAAAATGCATGCTGTGGGTTGTATATGCATTCAAAGCCTCCTTCTGCCATTCCATCTAAAAATACATTGAGGGTCTTAAACTTTGTAAAGCTATGGAGGCAATCATTTTCATAATATGCCAATACATTGATAAAAAAAAATAATAAATAAAAGGGACATACAGGCATGTGCTGCATTTCACTTTCTTACGGAATTGAATGTGTAAACAAAACACCTTGTGCTGCAATCCACGTTATACTTCAGCTTTTATGACTATCTCAAATAGTCCATTTTTAATTCCATTTTTAATACGGTCAGTTGCTTTTTTATAAATTGAACTCACTTCGAATTAAATTCGTATGAAACGCAGCACATACCTGATAAACATGAGTTGCGATCCACTCTGCATAGTTTGACTACGAAGGGTCGCACTTTACTGCAGGAAATTTTGGAGGAGGATTTGGAGGACCGGCGAATAAGCTAAGCTGTTGGAACCTTATGCTAAGCTGGCGCAATAAGTTGGTATAGTGACGATAAAGGCGAAAGTTAACTATAAGAGTGAACATATTGCAAAAGGGCGCGATGAACTTGTTTTCTGGCGTGGATTCAATTCACAGTTGAAACAATTGGAGCCACCAAATGTTATTGCAAGCGCTGCAGCGGGCATTGCTTCTTGGCGTGATAATGAAAATCTGCCTGCTAGTTACTACATTGCATAAGTGAACAACGTGGCACTGGACTTTCATTGTTTTATAAGCCGGTGCTAAAGTTATTGCAAGAAATCGACCTGGACTGTGCCGACATTTTTAAGATAAAACTTTAAGAACAAATTAATTGAAAAATACTTGCAAAATACTTACTTTTGATTCTGAGCATTCCATTTGGGGAAGATTATAATAACTTGGAGCCGCGATTACACAATGAATTCTTGATGTACTTTTAATGAAACTAAAAATTGCTGAAGGTAAATATTCTAAGAAATTTTATTTTAACATTCATCTCTGGTCGGATAGAATGTGTAATGAAATTAAAACAAACCAAAAAATAAAATGTGGTACGACATGCCAAAAAAATCAAAACAGACTCGAACACACATTGCTTTCCGTCAAGAATGATAGAATAATAGATTGCGCAGATCGTAAAAATAATTGTCTACGATCTGCGCATTTCGTCATGATAGCCTTACGATATGAACTTACGATATGAGATTGTTGTCAATTAATAGGGGTATTCACGATTCAATGCACTTGCCTGTGCAGTTGAGGACTTGAGGACTTTTGCACTTTACAAAAACAAATTGTACGTACGTCAAAAATCGCTCAAGTGCTTTTCTACTATTACCTTCAACTTGAGGACTTGAGGACTTAAGCACTTGTGCACTTGTGTGCATTGAAAAATGTTGACAGCTTTGAAATGGTGGTGATGGTGGTGTGTTCACGAAAACCTAACTGCACAAGTCCTCAACTGCACAGGCAAGTGCATTGAATCGTGAATACCCCTAATGTAAACAAATGTGAAACTAGTCTGTAAGCAGTGCAATAAAATTGTTAATATAATTGACTAAACAAAATTTTTCCACCGTTTTACATTAAAATATGAATAAAGAATTATGAAAGAGTGCTGCGCATATAATTTCCGTGCTAGTTTTTTTAGTTTTTTTTTTGGTTTTAAAGCAATTTGGAATGGATCCAACTTGCACTGGCAAAAGATTCAAGAAATAAACTTCGTCTAGCCTGACGTCATGATCGTAAAAAGTCAAAATGAAAAGTAAACAACATGTTGGACCTGCGCAATGCTTTCCGTTGTTTACACCATCTCACATTCTATCACACATGAAAATTTTGACATGTGTTAACACACAATAGGATAATGTTAAGCGGCCTTAACCAGTATTTTGAATATTTCGATATGTTTGTTGTTTTCAATAGAAAATTTAAAGCTCAAGAAATGAAATTGTCAATAACTGAAAAGCAGTTTATTTTTAGCATGTACACAACTCTCTTAGTAAACGAACGCTTTTCAAGCACTTTCTAGTAAAAAATTTTGAAATATTTCGTTTGCATTCGACCACGCGAACAGCCCTTTTGTTTTGAAATAAAAAAATTACAACAAACACATAGAAATATTCAAAATACTGGTTAACAATTTGTTAATTTGCCAGAATTGGGCTGTTTAAAGCAGTGATGTGATTCTGATTTAGTGAAAAATCCCGATTTAGACCTGCACTTATCCCACCAAAATGACACGAAAAACCCACAAAAAATCCCACCCAAACATTTATAACAATAATATTTTTTTATCCATTTTATGAAAAGAAATAATCAACAGAATCTCTGTTAAAGTATAAACGTTTATTTATAAACGAAATCAATTTTAATAACAATGCATTGAGATCAATAAAATTATGTATACCTACATATGTATTAGGAACTTGTACTATCATAAATAATAAAATGACTTAATTAGACATAATTTTTTCAAAATACCTTTTAAGAAGCTTCTTCTAATAGTATGTGTATGATGCGCAGCAGGCTTTCCAGCAATTGTTTGCTTTCAAGGTTTTTGAAATGCAGAAAATGGAACAAATTACCGAAGACGAAGCAAATTGCACTTAAACAAATGTTGAAAATTTTTAAACTATTGTTGAGCAGCCGGCTTAGAATTAATGGCCCATTATCATAGTCATAAAAAAAGTCGACTTTAAATTTAGTATAAGCATTTTTGACAGTTTTTTAATATAATATGTTGGTAAAAAGCTTGCACTAAATTTAAAATCGACTTTATTTTGACTATGATAATGGGCCAATGACTTTAAATTCATTTTAATCTTTGTAAATTGTCACAAGTTAAAGCTTGTGAAAAGTTTTCTTTGAATTTGTGTTAGCCACTTGCTGTGTACCTTTTCTTAATCTGTTAAGGAGTAAGAAAGAAAATAAATGTATAAAATAATTTCATTTCTACATTTCATCCTTCTCTGACCTTTTGTTTGTGCACTGAAAAGCGTTGCTAACAACATATATCTTTGCCGTTGTGGTTAATTTTTAGCTTGTTGAATATACATATATCTCTTACTTACATATTTAAAAATAATGAAACAACAATTGAACGAACAATTGTAACAGATTACACAAAAGTGGTGCCAACCAGTTTTGAAAAGAATTTTAATTTTTAAAAATTATAACACAGTAGAAAATCCCACCTAAGCTTCCAAAATCCCACACGTTCTCAAATAGGCCAAATATCCCAAAATTAGCCCGAAATCCCACCAAATCACATCACTGGTTTAAAGCAAAAGCTGTTCAACACAAACATAAAAATGTGTATGTATATGTGTACGCACCCCTGATCTAAAAAAAATAGTTCTCGACTTTATTTTTCCAAAGAAACAACATTTTCAATATGAAAAGGAAAACATCACTAGCTGATTTTATTGCAATTTCGGCCCTGCTACAGGCTTCATCAGAAATGTTTGTGATACCGGCGGGAATCAACCCGGGCCGTGACCGCCGTGCAAGCGCATTAGCGCACTACACCACAGAGGCGATGAGATTCCAGTGTTATTGGCCGAAATTGCAATAAAATCAGCTAGTGATGTTTTCCTTTTCATATTAAAAATGTTGTTGTTGTTTCTTTGAAAAATTCGTTAGAGCAATTAATTGTTCTAACCTGACGTAAAGCTCAATAAACGATTCTAAACTTTCAAACAACTAGAATTTGTATTTAAAATAAAGTATGATTTAAACTATCAAACATTTAGAATTCGTTTTCAACTTTCTTTACTACATAACTACATTATAAAACTACATTACGACTTCATTATAAAACAGAAGTATACTATCATAATATTGGTGGACTTCGCACTAAATCAACAGAATTTTCTCTTAATGTGATTGACTGTTCTTATGATGTCATTGCCCTAACGGAGACCTGGTTGCATCAGAATATTATTACATCTGAACTTTTTGATTCTTAGATGAGGCCAAGACCGACATACGGTTGTAGCGCCAACTAAGTAAGTAAGTAAGAACTTTTTGATGACCAATTTGAAGTATTTAGACACGACCGCAGCTCAACAACTGGCTTAACTCGTGGAGGTGGTGTTTTAATTGCCATTCGTGCACATTTTAGATGTCAAGAAATATCATTAAAACATGTGTCAGGTGATGTGGAGCAAATATGCGTACGTGTTGATTGTCCGGTTGCCGGTGACGTGGTTGCTGCACCATCCATTTTAAGTATCTATGTTTTTGTATCATATATCCCACCACGCTCAAGTAGTGAAATTTATACCAAGCATTTTACTAATATACTTAATGTATTTGAACGACTTAAGGACAATGATTATCCATTGGTTCTTGGTGATTTCAACTTGGGCAATACTTTTTGGTCATACTCTAGTGAAATGATGAGTATGATTCCAAGCTCTATGAGTAATATTGTTGAAACAGAAGTTTTAGACTCCGTCTTCTCGTTGGGATTGTGTCAATGAAATTCGGTTAAAAATAGTTTAAATAAAATTTTGAACTTATTTTTTTCTGATCGTGATCTTAATGCTAATTGTAACGAAGCTGATTTCCTTTTGTCAAATAACTCTTTCCATCATAAGGCGCTTTTGATTCAGTTGGATACGGCAACTTCAAGTATACCTGCTCTAGAAGAGGATACTTTTGTATTTGCTTTTAATAAGGCAGACTATGTTGGCATGTCTAACTTCTTACCTAGTGTCGATTGGCGTACAGTTTTTGGGGAAAATCTTTTAGTTAATTATGAATTTTTCATTAATATTATTAACGAAGCATTTGTGACTTTTGTTCCTATAAGGAAAATTAAAAAGAACACCAAGCCGGAATGGTTTAGTAGAGATCTCTTAAAATTAAAAAACCGCATGAACAAACTATACAAAAAGAGTAAATTGAACATGTCCTTTTGTGAAAACTATCTTGTGGCTCGTAAACAGTATGAAACTCTGAAGATCTCCCTTTATAGAAGTAATGTCCGGGCGTTGGAATCGATTATTAAATGCAATCCTAGAGCTTTCTGTAAATTTTTTAATAAAAATAGAAATACTAAGGGCCTTCCTAAAAATATGCATTTCAAAGATAAAACATCGAACAATATTGAGGATACATGTAATATGTTTGCTAGCTACTTCCAATCAAATTTTCTTTTAGATATTCCTTTACATCAAGATCGATCGCTATATAATGGAGAGCGAATCACTGATTTGGGCAGTTTAGTTCTTTCGGTAGAAGATGTTTATTAATACGATAATATTCCACCAATCGTCCTTCAAAAATGTGCTGCTGCACTTGCTCAGCCTCTTTCACTCATTTTTAATTTGTCCCTTGAGAAAGGTATATTTTTTGATATTTGGAAGGTTTCAATTATAGTCCCTATTCATAAATCTGGATCAAGACAAGACAAAGGAAACTATAGGCCTATATCTAAGTTACCATCAATTCCCAAATTGTTTGAAGCCTTGGTGAAAAAGCAGATCTATCAATGCATTAAAAATTCGATATCTGAAAGTCAGCATGGTTTTGTCTCTGGCAAATCAACCTCTACAAACCTGGTTCTATTTACTCACTTTATAAAAAATTAATTGGAGAATGGTAAGCAAATAGACGCTATTTTCACAGATTTCGCTAAAGCATTTCACAGAGTTCAGCACTCTATTCTAATTAATAAGCTCAGTCTAATGGGTTTTCATTCTTCACTCTTGTCTTGGCTTAATAAGTACCTCTTAGGTTCCAAAATGTATACATCGGAAAAACGATCTCAAAAGCAATAATTAATCATTCAGGTGTGGCACAGGGTAGCCACCTTGGGCCGATGTTATTTATTCTTTCCATCAATGTTCTTCCTAATTTTATACAGTACTCAGAATGCCTTATGTATGCTGACGATGTTAAGATTTTTAAATCTATAAGCTCTCCCAGCGATCAATGGAGTTTGCAAAGTGATTTAAATAGTCTGCACTCATGGTGTATGCTAAATAAACTGAATTTAAATTTGTTAAAATGCAATATAATGTAATTTTATATGGTAAGATCTCCAACGTTTTTTGATTGCTCAATTTTAGGCAACGCCTTGATTACAGTAGATTCTAAATCTGATCTAGGTGTACTCTGTGATAAAAAGATGTCATTTTCAGTTCATTATGACAACATAATCAGCAGGGCTAATGCTATGATGGGATTCGTTAGACGCAACACTGGAGAGTTTGCTGACCCGTATACCTTAAAGACTCTTTTCATTTCCATTATAAGATCAATACTTGAGTATGGGTGTGTAATATTTATGCGACCCATTTTATGAGTCGTATAGTACAAGATTGGAAAAAGTCCAAAAACGTTTTACTCGTTTTGTTGTGAAAAAACTAAATTGGAATTTTATGTCAGAGTATAGCTCCCGATGTGCACTTATTGGGCTTAAATCATTGAGTTCGAGAAGAAAATATTTTCTAATAACTTTTGTTCGAGATCCTTTAATGAATAATATTAGCTGTGCGCCAATCCTCGCCAGTCTCAATATTAATGCTCCGGAAAGACACTTTAGGCAAAGAGATTTTTTTACATTCCTCACCATAGACCTAACTATGGCCGGAGTGATCCGATTTTTAACATGTGCACTGTCTATAACAGTGTTAGTGCTCGTATAGATTTCACTCAAAATAGAGAGGCATTTAAGCAAACTGTATTGAGTGTTGTATAAATCTTTAATTTTATATTCCTATAATAATTCCATTATAAGTATAGTTTAAGTGTAATTTGTGAAGTAATAAATAGACTGTTAAACATTATTGTCGATAGTTTATAAATAAATAAATAAATAAATAAATAAATAAATAAATAAATAAATAAATAAATAAATAAATAAATAAATAAATAAATAAATAAATAAATAAATAAATAAATAAATAAATAAATAAATAAATAAATAAATAAATAAATAAATAAATAAATAAATAAATAAATAAATAAATAAATAAATAAATAAATAAATAAATAAATAAATAAATAAATAAATAAATAAATAAATAAATAAAAAAATAAATAAATAAATAAATAAATAAATAAATAAATATATAAATAAATAAATAAATAAATAAATAAATAAATAAATAAATAAATAAATAAATAAATAAATAAATAAATAAATAAATAAATAAATAAATAAATATATAAATAAATAAATAAATAAATAAATAAATAAATAAATAAATAAATAAATAAATAAATAAATAAATAAATAAATAAATAAATAAATAAATAAATAAATAAATAAATAAATAAATAAATATGTAAATAAATAAATAAATAAATAAATAAATAAATAAATAAATAAATAAATAAATAAATAAATAAATAAATAAATAAATAAATAAATAAATAAATAAATAAATAAATAAATAAATAAATAAATAAATAAATAACCGAATGCAGACCTGTTTGAATGTTTTTGTGCTTGTGTCAACTACATTGTGCTTATAAAATACTTCAATTCAGCTCAACTACACCACTTCCTCGTACCTTCCCTATTGGAATGAAAAAGTCAATTGCCAAAAAATAACTAGTATAAAATTACTTAAAAAAACAATACTTTAAAATTAGTTTAAAATACATGCAGCATGCGTCTTTTCGGTCATAATTTTTATTGATTTTGTGCTTTGCATATTCTGTTTTGCATATGTTCTTTTGTTATTTTCCTGTTTCTGTTTTTCCATTGCATCTTTCTTGTATCGTGACAAATAAAAAAACAGTTAAAGATCATAATAACAAAATTTTTTCATCTAAGAATTTAATTTCAAGTCAGCAAGTTCGGTGCGAATTGCGAGTGTTCAATTAAATTACACTAAAAGTTGTGTTATTGCGTTAATTAGGAAAATAAAGTCAAAGTTGTGAGTTTTATAAAATTAAAATGAATAGTGGTTACAGCAAAAGAAATTTAAAAAGATTTTAAAAGAAAGAAAGAAGAAAACTTATTATTGTTGCAAAAATATTACCCTGAAAGTGAAGTAGAAGAAAAATAAAGTGAACGTAAAGAAACAAGTGCATGTGTATCGCTGAAATGAGAAGATGAAAATATTAGCCAACGAACAAATGAAAGTTGTTTACAAATTATTCTAAGCCATTCCGGGGAAAAATAAAATGGTGGTTTTAAATAATCAGATATCTCGTGTTTAGATGAACTGCAGTAATTTTCGAAAACATCGATGGACCCACGGTAAAAAGAGGCTTAGAGACTTTTTAAACTTTTACCCAGCTTTAAATAATAAACATTTATAAGAAAACTCTCCTAATAATTTACGAGAATTTATAATTTTTTTTTTCCTTTCACTACAGGCTTTTTGTTCTATGGATGAGACAGGCCCAGAAGATGTTCTTCGAAACGCTTTCCAGGCTATCAAAAAGCGGCGCTTTTACACAGAATGTCTTAATTTCTAACATTTTTAAATTAGAAAATTAATTTTGTTGCAATTATGTTGAAAAAAATCTAATTATAGTTACATATTTAAATAAATCCACATTATGAGTTTTAAAAAGACTATCACTTTTAAAGTAGTCAAGAATTATAAAACCGATTTTAAATTATTTGAAAATAAAGTACAGGCAAATAATTTGAATATAAACTACTTTTACAGCCCTATTCTGGCAAGGTAGCAACTTACCCAGTATTTTTAATATTTCTGTGTGTTGAAACTCAAAAATAATACAATTTTATAAAAAATTTTTTTTAAAAATTTTGGGTTTTTGATTTTCAAATTTAGTTTTGAAAACAAAACTTAAAGCAAACACAAAAATATTAAAAATACTTGTTAAAGGTAAAGGGTTGCGTTAGTCTTGCGAGAAATGAAGATTGGCTGACATCAAATTCTACAAGCTTTTCAAGCAGACAAAGCAAGGCTTCTTTGAAATAAGTAAGGAACTTTCTTCGCTTTCTGCAAAATTTTATAAATACGAGTCTCTTTTCGACGATTTTATATATATTGAAGAGTCAATTCCTCCACCCAAAAGAAAAAAAAAACACATGTCTTTGCGTAGTAAGCAGAGAACGGATTCAACTCCAACTCTACATTCTTCTGTACATGGCATTGCTGATGAAATGGACATTGGTGGTATAACAGCCCCTCCACTTATTTTAACTTCTACTTCGAATACAGCAAACATATCGATTTCTGCTCCTTTGCCAGTGCTGGCACCTCCACCTTCATTGCCAGTCATGTCTTATGCCCAAACTGTTTCTCTTTCACCAACTTTGGTCGATTCCCAGGTTGTTCATCTTACTTCTCAGGTTTCTGTTCCACCTAAGCCAATCATTGCAATTCTACCAACTAAATCAATCTTTGTTTCTCGCTTAGCTGCGGATACAACAGAGGTTGATATAGATTTTTTGATTGAATCAAAGTTGAATTGTTCCTTGCATCTTTCGGTTCATAAATTCAAATATTCAAATGTAAGATCGATTACTTCTTTTAGATTAACAGTTCCTGAAAATTTATTTAATTCTATAGTTGATGTAAACTTTTGGCCGCCAAACACAATTGTACGCGAATTTGAATATAAAAGCAATCCAAGACCGGTAAATGTTGGACATTTGCTGCGTCCCCGAAATAGCCCTGAATCTCATCCAAAAAACGATTAATAAACCGCAAGTCTAAATTCGAGCTTGTGTACCAAAATGTCAGGGGTCTTAACTCCAAACTTTCCGATATTTTCATAAACAGTTTTGATTTTGAATATAACATTATAATTTTTACAAAGACTTGGCTTCGCTCTAATATCTTAAATTCTGAAATAATGTGCAATAAATATCAAATTTTTCGTAAAGATCGTCATGATAAGATCGGTGGTGGTGTTTTGATAGCTGTTCAAAACTCGCTTGCATCTGAAGAATTGACAATTCTTGACACCAGTGACATTGAGTTTATTTGTGTTGCAGTTAAATTAAATAATAGTATTATTTATGTTACCTGCTCTTACATTCCTCCTAAATGTGACTTAACATTGTATTTAAAACATTTACACGCCATCGAAAAAGTTCATTATTTGTTAAAAAATAAAGACGTTCTTATTGTGCTGGGTGATTTTAACCTACCTTTTGTGACTTGGACATCGTCTGACGATTCTTCATTTCTTACTCCTGTTTCCAATAGTGATTGGATAAATAATTTCTTAGATAAGCTATCTGATCTGTGTCTTCAACAAGTCAATGATATTTTAAATATTAACCACAGAACCGTAGACCTTGTATTTGTAGATAGATGCACTACTGTTAATCTCCATTGTTCGAATCCCGTATCTCTTCCAGAAGATGTACATCATCCAACTCTTGAAATAACAGTTTTACTCCCCCTCGAAAAAGAAGATAAAGTAACTTCTGATGCGCGAAATAAAAAAGTTTATAATTTTAATAAAACGGACTATGAAAAACTTAATTCCTTACTTTCGCAGACTGATTGGTCTCCAATTTTAACTAGCGGAACATCATATTTATATTATGACGTCGAATCTTCTTACAGTTTTTCAATGATACTCTGCAAAGGTGTTTCTTATTGTCCGTCCCAAAAAAAGGTGTTTCTTCAATCCTTTAAATCCACCCTGGCTAACAAATGATCTAAAGGCACTTAAAAATTTAAAAAATCGTTTATTTAAAAAACATAAAATATCTGGTTCTAGTTTAGACTTTGCTTCCTTTTCTTCTTGTCGTTATAGATATCAACTATTAAATAAACAATGCTTTTCTGCTTATATAATTAACATAAAATCTCAATTTAAAGATGATCCAAAACTTTTCTATAGTTTTGTTAACTCAAAACGTAAAGCCTCCAGCTTTCCACCCCTTATGAAATTCAATCAGGAAGAATCATCTTGTGACAATGTTATTTCTAACATGCTTGCAAACTTCTTTAAATCAAGTTACTCCGATATACCATTTAACACTAGCACTGTGCATCCTTTTCTCCCACCAGTAAACTCTTTTGAAACTCCTGTAATAAACCCAAATATTGTTATGTGTTATCTTTGACAAGTAAAATCCTCTTTTATGACCGGCCCTAATGAAATTCCGAGCTGTATTTTAAAGCAATGTGCTACAAACCTGTGTACTCCTCTAGCAAACACTTTTAATATTTCCTTGCATAGTGGTTATTTTCCTATTATATGGAAGGATTCTTATATAATACCCCTTCATAAATTTGGCTCCAAGATAGATGTGTCTAACTATCGAGGTATTGCAAAATTAAGTGCAATCCCTAAGTTATTTGAGAAAATCATAACTGATCAATTAACCCACTCCGTGTCTTCCACCATTTCTGTCTTTTAACATGGTTTTCTGAAGGGTAAGTCCACTACAACAAACCTCTTAGAGTTTACTACGCGTGTTATAAATAATGGTTTTACTTTGGGACTGCTTACTGACGTTATTTATACGGACTTTAGCAAAGATTTCGACAGTGTTAATCATAATCTTCTTTTGAAAAAACTCCACCTTATTGGATTTCCTGTTACATTATTAAATTGGATAAATTCGTATTTATCTAGACGTACTCAAAAGGTTTTATATAAGAATTCTCTTTCAAAAAGTATTTCGGTCACTTCTGGCGTTCCACAGGGCTGTCATCTTGGACCGGTTTTGTTTTTACTATTCATTAATGATCTTCCTTCGGTAATAAAACACTGTAACGTCTTAATGTACGCTGACGACGTGAAACTTTTTCTTTGTTACAAATCACCCGAAGAACGACATCTTTTACAATCTGATCTAAATAGGCTTGTGGACTGGTGTAGCTTAAATATATTAAATCTCAACTTTAAAAAATGTAAGCAAATGGCCGCATTCAGCGCAGACAACAGTTGGCAACTGTTGTGTAAAAATTCGCTGAATGGTACAAATTTGGTAGCGCTAACTAAAACTGATAAAGTAGCGAACGCCTTTTAATCGAGCGAACAAATTCTATGCTACATGAACACAACTGTTTGCTTAGCTGTCAGATGCTGTTACTGACGCTGTTAAATTAATAAACGCAGAAAGAACGCAGCAAATTTAAGTGAGAAACCTTTGCAATTGAATTAAATTTACATAAAAATTAAATTGAATCCAACTTCTGACGTGTAGAGTAGCAACACATTCAGAGAAAAACATCGTGAACTAAAGTAGCGCTACCATTACAGTTCACAACAGTTGTCTGCGCTGAATGCGGCCAGTGACATTCCCGCGAAGATCTGCTAATAACATAAATAACACTATAAATAACACTAACTTAGAAATAGTTTCCAGTTTTCTCGATCTTGGTGTTATTATGGATTCAAAACTTCGCTTCAATCTCCACGTTAATATGGTGATAAATAAGGCAAGAGCAGTCCTTGGTTTCAGTGATCCCTTTACTACTAAATTATTATATACCTCTCTCGTAAGGCCAATTCTTGAATATGCATCAGTTATATGGAACCCACAATATAATGTCTACATCGACGCCATAGAATCCGTTCAAAAACAGTTTTTACTTTTTGCTTTACGTCATAGTCGTTGGAACCCCAATATTATGCTTCCATCGTATGAAATACGCCTAAAAATTATTTTACTACCTTCCCTAAGAAGCAGAAGAATGATGCTTAATGCCAAGTTTCTGTATAAATTACTTCGTGGCGAGATTAATTCGGAATATCTCATCTCAGCTCTAAATTTTAACATTCCAAGGAGAGGAACTAGACATTTTCTGTTTTTCAAGTTGAGTCAGTGCAGTTCTAATTACGCTCATCATGAACCTTTACGATGTATGTGCAGTGATTTCAATAATAACTTCAACATGATTAATTTTTCTGATTCAGTAGACGTCGTAAAATGGAAAATTATATTACATTTAAATAATTAAATCAATTTAACTTCATCTATTATACCTTACGCAGTTATATAACAATGTAATATCGGTAATTTAGATTGTTCTGTTTCTCCTTTTTGTCTCGATATTATGTTTTATTAAGTAAGCACCATCAAATATGAGTCGTTTTTAAAACTTATTTTTTAATTATTCAATATTTTAATTTTAAATCGAATTGTGATTTACGTGCTCACGTGGTTTCCTGATTTGAAAGTAGACTGAACTCACACTATCAGCTGTGGCAACATGTTATAACTTCGAAAGTTTCGAAGCTGTCGAAATTATCGAAAGTCGGTATGTTGTAACACTTTCGACAGGCGATATTTGCGATAAAATATCACTTTATTTTGGAGGCAGTGATCGAGAAGCGAAGTAAATATAAACGGAAATATTTATCCATTTAAGCATGGTTTTATTTATTATATATTATTTATATAACATAGAAGAGTTAAATAATGATTTTAAGTTAGTGGAATAATAATAGTATCGGCTTTAATAAAAGTATATATATGGTTACCTTAGAACTGTTTGTACAAAATAAGTAACCCTTAGTTTTGCCAAACAATGTTATTTATAATTATAGTTATAAAATAATTAATAAATAATCAATTTATAATTTTTAGTTTAAACGACATTTTTTATTAATAAAACAATTTTTAAAAATATTGATTCACGTTGTTTAGCATGCCAAGTATCAGAAAAAAAGCTTGCGGGCAGCTGTTAAATGTTCGAACATAACTTCGAAACAAACCAAATCGCGAAAACTTCGATTCGATGTTCGCTTCGATAGTGAAGTTACAATATGTCGCCACTGGATTGGTGTGCCAGAGTATATCTCTTTCCACACAAGTTTATGCCTGCGTGGGCCCGAATGCATATCCAACTAATTGGGATTTTGATTTGGTGGATATGAGATTTATCTTGGGTTGGACAATGGCCGCAAACCATGTTAAATGAGTTTAGTGTTTTGGATTGTTTATGAAATCAGGATTGTTTTTTGAGTACTTTAAATTGATAATCGCTATAATTTAATTAGATGTTGCTTATTTATATAGAATTAAATATATTTAAATACGCGTTTGTTATATATTAAATTTTTAAATTCCGCTGAAAAGCCAATTAATGTGCTTAGTGGAAAATTCTAATTGCCAATAGGGGTTATGTTTAGTACGTAGGTGCATTCTGTCTGTCCCGGCTGATCCGGGCAGGATCTAGAATGTAAATCGTGCATGCGTATAGTCGGTATACGTATCTTTGGAAGATTCATACCTCCGAGCGAATCCAAAAAAAAATGTTACTTTGCCAGAATAGGGCTGTTAAAGTAGTTGAAAATAAAGTATATTTAAATTAAGTACTTTTTAAATAGTTTACTTTAAACCAGTACTTTGAAGTATTATTAAAATTGTTGAAAACACATGTTCAGTACGACATTTGACATACTCCAATGGCAGCTCCATGGTAATAAAGTCCCTTCGTGACAAGAGAAAAAGTAAGAATTTCAACTATTTGTACTTGAAAAAAGTGGTTTTTATCTACTTTTAAATTGGCTTATTTCCCCGCAATGTTACTTCTATGACAAACACAATCTCAAGTGGAGAAAAGCCGGCTGGCAAGGCTGCAAAACATAATTTATTCTTATAACTGAATTCTGGCAACTCCCCTTAAAACATTTTTTGGAAATCATACGAAAGTAGCAGCGAAACAATAAATTATAATAGTTTTTATTAAATAAATTCACAGCGCAGCCGGTAGCTTCCTCCGTGTTTAGTAGAAATGCTTTTGTGATGCAATAGAGTTTCTTCGTTGTATTTTTGTTACAGGGTTGCACTCTGAACACTATGCATTTTGTTTTTGTAATTTTAAAAAATTGACTACAAATGTCAAGTGTATCAAAAATACACAATACAAGGGCAAATACACCACATAGTGAATACCCCTAACGTAAATAAGACTAATACAATAATTGATTGCAACATCACATACAGGGTGTCCCAGACCAAGAAGAACACCCAATCCAGCGGGGGGTGATTCCTCATGATGAGACGAGCAAAAAATTATATGGGTAGGGGTGGTCGCAAATGCCCCCCTAGAGAGGTGGGAGGGAAAAACAAAAAAATTGGTGTCATTACGTTTTAATCAATAACTTACGTGTCTCTGCAACGATTACCAAAATTAATAGCTTTATGAAAAGAAAATTAAATGTCCTTTAAGCTATTTGCACAAAGTTTTGCCATAAAGTCACAACTAAAAAAGATATAAGCACCTAAATTCAAAAAATGAGTTTTTGTCTTAAAAAAATCAATTTTCAAGACAATTTTCTCGAAAAAAACCTAATTATTTATATTTTTTTATGACGTAAGTTTTTTTCTTACTTAATTCTGTGTAAATCCGCCATACATTGTTTTTTTCTCAGAGCAGCTATTTTTCATAAAAAATCGATATTCCCGATTTTACCACTTTTTTCTCTCTCTTGTGTTTTAAATGCAAACACTGCGACATTGTTAATTATGATAACAATAACAATTAAAACAGTTAGATTTAACGGAATTTTTTTAAAAATTTTATTTATTTTCCATTATTAAGCGTAATCACGTGATTTGTATAAATTGCTCAAAGTTTCCACCCCTTACGTTGATGCAGCCTTGTGCCCTTTTTTTTGCTCTCCAGCTTCAGGTCCATATTTCGCAGCATGCTGCGAATGTTAACAGCTGCAGCATTTATTTTATTTTCCAGCTCACCCAAAGAAAAAATTTCTTTGCTGTACACAATTTCTTTGTATGTACGCCATAAAAAGTAGTCGAGAGACGTTAGGTCAGGTGATCTTGGTGGCCAACGAAAAGGGCCTCGTTCACCAATCCACCTGCTAGGAAAGGTTCTGTCTAGGCTGCAGGCGCTCCATCTTGTTGAAACAACATTGCAATGCGATCTTCTAAGCATATTTCTTCAAGAATTTGAGGCAATTCCTGCTGCAAGAACTCCAGGTAATTTTGGGAGCATAGACGCGGCGGAAGAAGGACGGGACCAATTAGCATGTTACCAATGATTCCTGCCCACACATTTACGCTAAACCGCCTAAGAATGCCACCATTTTTTATAAAACCTTTTTTAAACAGACATTTTTTACCTTTGAAAAGATTTATTTCGAACGTAATGCGGATTCACATTAGCCCAACTATGCGAATTTCGAAAGTTTGTTATTCCATCCCGCGTGAACGTAGATTCGTCGGTCCATAATATCCTATCAAGAAAGCGTTCATCGGTTTGTGATCGCTCCAGAAGCCAAGTACAAAACTCCATTCGGAGCGATTTGTCAGCAAGACGGAGTTCTTGGACCAGCGTATAATGGTAAGGATGTAAACGCTCACGACGCAGCACCCGGTGAACATGTGATTTCGATGCTGGATTTCTGCTTGCAATCCTACGCGTACTAATAGTTGGATAATTGTGCACAATTCTTTCTATTTCGTCATCAACCTGTGCAAGCCGATTATCAGGGCAAAGCTCTCCTCTTATTCGCTGAACAGAACCGGTAGTTCTTAACTGGTTGAATGCATTATTAAAAACTCTTACTGAGGGAAGTTGTCTGCTGGAAAACCGAGCCTCGTATTCCCTTCTGGCTTGGATTGCGTTGCCATTTGCAAACCCGTAACAAAAAACAATATCTGCGTACTCTGAGTTGGAGAACATTATTATTCTACGATCGATGAAAGACTGTATCGATTCAAGCATGTGAGCACTCAATAATGAGAGCTTGCAAATAAATAAAATGCGTTTAATCTAACTGTTTTAATTGTTATTGCTATTCTAATTAACAATGTCGCAGTATTTGCATTTAAAACACAAGAGAGAAGAAAAAGTGGTAAGATCGGGAATATCGATTTTTTATGAAAAATAGCTGCTCTGACAAAAAAACAATGTAAGGAGGATTTACACAGAATTAAATAAGAAGACACGTAAGTTATTGATTAAAACGTAATGACACCTATTTTTTTTTGTTTTTCCCTCCCACCTCCCTAGGGGGGCATTTGCGACACCCCCACCCATATAATTTTTTGCTCGTCTCATCATGAGGAATCACCCCTCGCTTGATTGTCCACTAGGTCTGGGACACCCTGTATAATAAAACTTCAATGTGTGCGTGCATTTAAAATATTGATTTCGACATACTTAAACTCCAAAGAATAAAATTTAACCTTATTTATAATGTCAGCGTTGCGACATAATGTCAAAAATGAAAGTTTTGTTTTTGTTACAATTTAATATTACGAAATATAATAAATATCGTAAGCACCCCTCGAAGGCAGTGAACATTTTTTATATATCTTCATATTATATAAAAAAAACCTTAAGTTTAAATAAAAACGTCGTTTTTAGTTGTAGAAGAGTAAAATTTTGCGAAACATGTATTTTGATTAGGTGCATCATAACCAATCATCATCATTAGGTGCATCATTTTTTGTAATTTACGGCTTTTTTGATTTCATATGACAATAAGTTCATTATGTATTTAATATATTTGAGAATACAAAATATATAAGATATATTTAATATATAAGAGAATACAAAAATACTTATTTTAGGATAATTTATAAATAAAGCTGCGCTAAACCATTCATTTTTAAATAGTATGTTGTACCCGTTGCTGTAAGGCTGTGTTTATATCAAGCGTTTTTGTTGCGATTGCGACACCGTTCGTTTTTCGCAGAAGCGGCTGAAAAATACTGAATTTTTTATGTATTTTAATACATTTATTTATTTAATATTCAAAATTTTCAGCCGCGTTTGCAAAAAAAAATTGAGAGCGTGTCGCAATCGCTACAAAAACGCGTAACATGAATACGGTCTAATAAGTTACGATACCATTTCATTTACCCTTGTTTCACAAACACTTTTCAATACGTATCTATTCGTACGAGAAATTTACGAATATTATTATTTATATGTACACAATCATTCGTACAATGCACTAATACGAATTGATTTGTTTTTTTTACGAATATCATTAGTATATTTAAAAATATATTCGTAGAAACAACATTAGTTGTTTGTATATCACACGAATATTTGTAGAATGTACGAATATTTTGTTTACTAATATCATTCGTAGAAATTTTATAAATACATTTTTTGATCTAGTGATCTAGTGATCTATACGGGAGCAAAGCTTCTTATTCAAAAGCGAAAGAAACAAATTAAGAAATTTAATAAAGTAGGCCAATTTTCGGTCAAGGACTAATTTTTGAAAAAAATCTTATATCATATTAAGCAAACGATTTTACATTAGAATTTGTTATAGTCAAAAGTGTTTTATGACATAAACGTAAACAGGAAACTCGGTTTGAAACAATCATTTTATACTTCTTAAAAATCACGTTATTTAGCGGCGTCCACCTAGTTTCAGAATTGTTTGGACTTTTTTTCGCGCCACGTGCTTTTATTAAATCAGGATAACGAATCAAGCCTTGCAGGAGGTTTTGGAATATATTAAGAAATTTATGAAACCCAAAACAAATCGTATATACATATACCTCTTTATTTATTTATTCATACGTTTTGTATTAAAAAAAATAAATTTTTTAAATCATTCAAATAATAGGTATGTTTCCGTACTCAATTGTAGGAACTTACGACTGATTCATGTTGGAAACAGAAATAAATAGATTGGTGTCAATGCGGTGTAAGACCCAGTGAAAAATATCTCCCTTAGCATGCGGGGAACATTTCAAGAATAGCGACATTTAAAATTTAAAATTTTTGCAATTGATATGGATTTTGACCTTCTAAATCTAAATCTGAAAAATTTCAGTCCGCTCGAAATTGGTTTAGGAGTTCAAGGCTTCCAAAGTTAGAAAATTGACTAAAAATTTAGTTTGTTTTTTCAGTTTTCCAATAAAAAAATATTGTTTAGTATGAATAAATTTTTGTATTCTTATTTTAAAACTTGAAAACTTGGGAGCTCAATAGTAATAAATGCGATTTCATTTTAGGATGTACGCCTTACATTATTTAATTTATTATACTATAAAGTATATAAGCTTTAGCAAAAAGTATTGAAATGTTTAACATGAAAAAAATTAAATAAAATTTTGCAATATTTTGAACATGATACGACAAAGATTATTTTTACACGATATATATTAGATTTTCTTATGTGTACAAGCGTGTGCACACTGGTGTAGTGTGCGTATCATGTTTACAAAATTAGTATCAAAAATCGTAGTAAATAACATTACATAGGCTACATTTTGTTTTCGTTCATTCAAGATTCCTTTATGCTTTTGGCCCTCCTAGAACAAATCCTACAGACGCCCATGGTTGTAAGTGTCGCAACATATTGAACATTGGTTTGAGTGGTGCTTGAGTTTTTGTTGTTGTATTTGTAGTGGGTGTTGTAACTCGCTCGCCAGCCAAGCAGAATTGCCCGTCCATTTCTGTAGGACGGGCATGATAAGCGATTTATAGAGTGCAATTTTTGTTCGTCTAGAGAGGGCTCTGTTTCTTAATTGCCTTCTGAGTCCAAAGTAACACCTGTTGGCAAGGGTTTGATCTCAATGCTGATATCGTTGGTTGAGTTAATGCTGGATCCCAGATAGACGAATTCCTTCACCTCAAATGAGGTACTCTCAACTGTAACGTGGGTTCCAAGACGCTGGGGCTGGAGCCAAGTATTTCGTCGTATTGTATTCACTGCAAGACCCATTCGACTTGATTCTCTTTCCCATCTGGAGAATGCTGCACAATCTGGAGAATGCTGCGTATTACGGCCAATAATATCGATGTCATCAGAATACGCAAGCAGCATAACACTCTTGTAGAAGACGGCTTTGTGGTCGATTGTTTTCCCTGGGTTTTCTCCAAGATTTGTCGTAGCGCAAAGATCTAGTTGATGGTAAACTTTCCAGGTCTAATGCCACGCTGATAAGATCCAATCAGTTGGTTTACAATGGGCTTCAATCTTTCACAAAAAACGCTCGACAGGACCTTATATGCAATATTAAGAAGGCTTATCCTTCGGTAGTTGGCATAAATATTGGGGTGGCTTTTTTTGTGCATCGGGTTGAGCACACTGAGATCCCAATCGTGATGAATGCATTACTCCGACCATATTCTGTATAGAAGCTCATGAATGCATTAAAATAGAGTTTAGCCTCCGTTCTTAAACAGCTCAGTAGCTGAACTATCAGCTCCCACGGCTTTATTTTTAAGCTATAGCTGTCAGAACTTCATCATAATCGGGCAGTGAAACCTCGACATTGTCATCCGTAATTGGGGTTTATGAGATATCATCTCTATTGCCGGGATTGCTGTCAGCGTCTCCATTTAGCTTAAAGATGTGTTCCCTTCATAACATCAATGTACTCTGGATATCTGCCACTAGATTCCCGTTTACATCCTTGCAGGAAGAGCCCCGGGTTTTTAAACCATCGGCAAGGCTTCCTATATTTTCGAAGAACTTCCGGGCCTCAGTTTTGTTACCATAAATCTCAATCTTCTAATCTTTTCCCTCCTCTTCTCGTTGTATCGCTCCTTAGCAGCACGCATACAACCGACTGCAGGTGGTGGCTTCGTCAGCGGCGTCTTTCTCTGCAGTGGCATTGCGGCACTCCTGATCGTACCATTGGTTTCAACGATGCCAGTGGTAGCCAATCACCTCTTGAGCAGCCACTCGAATGGAGTGGGAAATGTGTTTCCACTGCGCTCATCATATCATCGATTGGAGGAGTGCTTTGAAGCAGGAGTGAGAGTCGAGTGACGAAAGCTTTGGCTGTCTGTTTTGATTGTACCCCGCGACGTTTCTTTGGCCTCTTCATCCTTGTCTTCTGTTGGAGCGTACGCACATATTAGGCTTAGGCCAAAGAACTTAGATTTGTTCGTTCTCAGGTGTAAATCGCAGGGTGTGATGCCGTAGTCTCATGCCAACTACAAATCTGCTCCCAAAGTAGTGGGTATCACAGGGTGCATGCCGAATGCAACTCTGTCCCTTTAATCGCATTTCTTGGATAGCAGTGCTATCAGATTTGCATATTTCCATGATATCATTAAGTTGGATAGAAGCATTTTCCCAATTAATAGTTCGGAAATGCCATGTGCATATCCGTAAATCATGATCAGTTTTTCGTTTGCGGTCATTTGGGGATCATATTCTTTAATGAAATATATTTTTAAGTTGTGGGCATTAAACCCGACGCACAACCTGTTTTAAGCATAGGACGCCCGCCGCTCAGTTAACCCACCAAACTGACGGTTGCTGAGGAAACACCACGCGGAGGTTTGAGTCCACTTAAGACGATTTCACATGGGTAACGCTGGCCTTGCTAGGTGGAGACAGTCAGACACATTACCATGTTCGCCCCCGTTTCCCCTTTATTATAAGCTTTTATTTTACTTGCTTCGTTCGTCAAAATTTGCAAAGCATTTTTCGGACCCTTGTTGCTATCCGATTAGGCTGAAACTGTCCGGTGACAATGCAATAGTATGATAAAATTTTTACCACACCCCTTTTTATCGCCCACAAATCAATAGAAATGATATATCACCAAAAAAACTAGGATATTTCAGCTGAAATTTTGGCAGTAAATTTTCTTCAAGTAGAGGATAGAGTTTGATGAAAATATTTGCCACACCCCTTTTTACCGCCCACAAATCAATAAAAATGCGATATCTCCAAAACTACTACGCTGATTCAGCTGAAATTTTGGCAGTAAATATCCTTCAAGTAGGCGATAAAGTTTGGGGAAAAAATTTGGCCACACCCCCTTTTACCGCCCACAAACACAAAAACGTAAGGTTTTGAAAATAAAAGATGTTAATAATAAACTTTTAAGATTAAAAAGTAAAAAATAAATATAAATTAAAAAAAAATTTTAAAAATAAGATTTTATATAAAACAAAACGTGAACTAAAAAGAAAAAAAATTTAACTGACATTTGTCATATATGTATATAGTAGGTATATTAAAGATTCAGAAGAACCCCACTCTTGGTTACTCATGCTCCAATAAGTACATTCTAGGGACAAATATGTATTTAGAAATTATCAATATGTAAAATACATTTAAATTTAAAAAACTTTAGGCACCGATGTCAGCGGTCCGTTATAAATGTTTACTAGACAATATCAGTGCCTTTTATTGGAGTACGCTTGTATTATGATGATGAGTAACCAGTGGCGTCATTTCACCGAAACCTTAGGGTGAGCGAAAATTTAAATGACATAATAAGATTTTTTTCGTAAAACATAATATTTAATAAAACCATAGTTATACACATTTTTATACACACATATATGAATTTTATGCATATTACAATATACACATAGAAGCCTTTAAATCCATGGACTTAAAATAAAAATAACATTTTTAATCCTTTAACGGGAAAAATATATATTGGATTTATTCCAGTGGATAACGACGTTGACGCTTGAGGGCAAACTCGTTAACGAGATCTTCCTTGTTGAAGTTTTTTACCATTTCTGGTTCCACAGCCATCAGCATGAGGTGACATAATTGTTGCTTTTTTGCTGAAATTTGAATGTTAAATACTGCACTGTGAACTCTCGAGGAACTCTATAATAAATTCCATCATCTTTCTTTTCTTCTCAATCTATAAACTTCAAACTTTTAGTATTATTATTATGTTATGTTATCACCTCCTCTATCTTTCAACTTTGTTACTAAATTTTGTTTGTTGTTATTTGTAGAAAACTGGTTATTGCAAAGATTTATTATATTTTATTGTTTTTGTTGGTCTTTCGGTATGTCTAATTCTTGTTCTCCCTGTCTTATTAATGTTGTGTTCTAATGTTAGTACCAGTGGCGTTAATGAAAAAACCCTTGTGAGTATTCTAAGTAGAAGATGCTCTGGATTAAAAGTTGTGCACTTTAATGCACGCAGCTTAAATGTCAGCAAATTGGCTTATGTAAATTATGTCTTTCAAGAATCGTCTGTCGATATTATTTGTGTATCTGAAACTTGGTTTTGTAATGATGTGTCTGATTCTGTGTATAGTATTGAGAACTTTATTGTCTTTAGAAATGATTGGCCTGATAGAAAGGGCGGTGGGGTTGCAATCTATTGTCGCAAAAATCTAAAAGCTCAACTCATTAAAAAATCTGTTAAGTGCAGTGTAGAGTTTATTAATATATGTGTTTATGACAATTGCACCAAATTGTTCGTTTCGTGTGTCTACAACCCTAATAAATACAATAGCTTAGAACCATACTTTAGTGAAGTGTCTGACGTGTCAATCGGCTATAACTACTTTGTTATATGTGGTGATTTTAATGTTAATTTACTGTGCAATGATAACCTCACCAAAAATTTGTGTGAAAATATATCGTCCGTTGGTCTGTCCGTTGTTAATAGTGAAATGCCCACCAGGTTTTCTTTAAGTGATAATCCCAGTCTTTTAGATTATTTCATTGTTTCAGATATATCATCTGTTTTGCTGTTTGACCAAATTTATTTTTTGTCAGATCACGATTTAATTTTTTGTACTTTAAATGTTAATTTTGTGCGCACTGTGTCTCCAAGCACGTACTTGTATCATGACTTTAAAAATATAAATCGTTTTGCTCTTTTACAAGATCTACTTACAGTTCAATGGAATGAAGTTTGGAACAGTGAAACTGTTGATGAAAAGTTACTTTTTTTCTCACTTATTATTAATAGGTTATGTTCTAATCATGTCCCCTCTCGTAGTGTCACCATAAAAAATGCCTCCTGCCCTCGGTTCAATAACCGAGTTCAAAACGCTATAAACAAGCCAAATAAACTACACAGTTTGTGGAAAAATTACCCCACAGTTGAAAATTGGGAAAACTACCGATTATCTAGAAACAAATCAACACGTATCTTAAGACACTCAAAAAAATTGTATTTCTTCTCCAAACTTAAAACATCTCTTTCTTCAAAAGATTTGTGGAACAATGTCAAAAATCTTGGTATTTGTAGCAAAACAAAATCTGAATGTCGTATTGACCCTGATCTTCTTAATAATTTTTTTTTGTCTGGCACGCAGAACTCCGCTTATATAAATTTTTCAAATCCAACACAATATGTTGAACAAACGTTTGAGTTTTCTGCAGTAAGTGAAAGCGATGTAGGAAAATGCGTTCAAAAAATTAAATCAAATGCAGTCGGAGCAGATGGAATTCATATTAAATTCATAAAAGAAATCTTACCATTTATTCTCAGTCCACTGACACATATTATTAACCACTGTTTCACAACATCTTGCTTTCCAAGTTCTTGGAAAACTGCAATTGTTCTTCCTGTTCCCAAAAAAACAGCAGCGAATGAGCCCAATGATTTTAGGCCAATTAGCATTTTGTCGTCATTATCAAAAATTTGTGAATCTCTAATGGCTTATCAAATATCAAGCTACCTATTGCAAAATAAGCTGTTATCTCCACAGCAGTCAGGTTTCCGCGCTGGACATAGTTGCTCTACTGCTATGATAAAGATTTTGGACGATATAAGAAACTCGTATGACAATGGATCAGTAACTCTGCTATGCTTACTCGATTTTTCAAAAGCGTTTGACACAGTTAATCACCATTTACTATGTTATAAGCTTAAATATAAGTATGGTTTTAGTGACAGCGCTGTTTTACTCCTGAACAACTATCTTTCCTATCGAGTACAGAAGGTTAAGGTCGGTGAAAATTTTTCAAGTCTTTCGTCTGTTTGCAGTGGGGTTCCCCAAGGATCGGTACTAGGTCCTCTTTTATTCTCCATTTTTACAAATGATATTTCCAGCGTTTGCAGGCATTCGTCCATGCATGCTTATGCTGATGATATTCAGATATATCTCTCACGTAGAACTGGTCTCATGGAAGACCTGGTATTCAGGCTTAATGAGGATCTAGAAAGTATAAGTCAGTGGGCTGTTAGCAATGGGCTTCAACTTAATGCTGCGAAATCATTTGTATTACCCTTCAGCAAAGATAATGTCTTCTTTGAAGATATACTGGACCTTATTTTAAAAGACCAAAAGCTAAGTCTCGTCAGCAAAATCAAAAATGTAGGTTTTCATATTAATTCTACACTTACCTGCAGTGACCACATCAACAGTGTGGTTCAAAAAGTATATTATATTCTGCGTAATCTAAGAGTTTCAGCTGATTATACGCCAGTTGAATTGAAACATAAGCTTGTTCTTCAACTTATACTACCTATAATTACTTATGCAGAATGTGTTTATAGCAATCTGGACTTCCGATCTGAATTAAAATTAAACTTAGCATTTAACCAGGTTACACGATATGTTTATGGGCTGCGAAAATTTGATCATATATCTTAGTTTAAAAAATCTATTCTTGGAAGTGATATTATTAACTATCTCAATGCTAGAAATTGTATCTTTCTGCATAAAATAATAGTGCTTAAAACGCCTCCTTATTTGTTTGAAAAAATTCGATTTGGTCACTCAACAAGAAGTTTCATGCTGATCCCACCGAGTTTCAACTACCTCAACTCCACAAGATTATTTTTTATTAATGCCACTCGTCTTTGGAATTCCTTACCGAGCCATGTAAGAGCTTTAAGAGAAATAACAAGATTTAGACTTGCCGTATTTCAACATTTTGCTTCTTAATAACGATTAATAAATTCGCCAGTTTTCTTTAAATCTATACTTTCTTCTTGTCACTTTTTGTTATTCTCACTTAATTACTTCAATTGTATACTCTATCTGGATTTCTCTATTTCTACTTAACATTAAGATTAATTTTATAATAAGTTTAATTGTTTAAATTAGGTTTAAAAAAATCTTTAATTTGTATAATCCTAAAAATATTGTTCCAACTTGTACATTAAATGAACTAAGTTCTTATCGTACTATAAATAAATAAATAAATAATAAAAATAATAATGAAATCGTTGGTTTCCTCTGGATTAGACACGAATGTCTTATAAACCTAACACAATCGTTCTTCTTTCTTTGCCAATGCCCCCCAGCCCTACCCAATTGACGCCGCTGTGAGTAACCAAGAGAGGGCTTCTTCTGAATCTATAATATATCTACTTTAAACATACGTATATGAAAAATGTCAGTTAAATTTATTTTTTCTTTTTAGTTCACGTTTTGTTTTAAATAAAAACTTATTTTTAATTTTTTTTTTTACTTTTTATTTTTTTTGTCTATACTCTTTTATAAAATTGAAGTGAACGTTTTTGTTACATGCAAACTCCAAAAGCACTGGGCTGATTTTTATGAAAAAGTTTTAAAATATCATATTTGTGTTACAGCACCTGTTCGGGGTATTTTCTTTGCGAAATTTTAATAAAATGAGTTCAAAAGAGTTGAGAATAAAAGAGTTGTTAAAACATTTCCAAATGAGGTATCGAACTGGAATTGTGCATTTACTTCTGGAAAGATAGTATGCCTTTTTTACATACATTAAAAGCATTATTATCTAAAACTACAACAGAACTGCTTAGAAAAGTTTTTTAGTAACAAAAAAAAAGGGAAAGGGAACGTTTTGCTTCACACACACTTCATAACTCGAACAGCTTAAGAGTAGACTCAGTAATCAAATTTATCCGTAATTAAGATTTTTACAAAATTATGTTTTTAAAAAATTTTGTTTAAAAAATTTATTTAAGATATATATTTTGTTACTAATGTCTTTATAAAAAATTTTTCAAAAAATATAAGATAAATAATTTGTCGAAGCGAATGAGTGATTTCTTCAGAATTTTCCCATATTTTCCACGAAGAGCAGTATAAACGTATTTATTTTTCTCTGCACTCCAACTTTCTTAAGTATGTATGAACAAGCCAACATGCAGATTTTTAGTATTACATGCTTGTCTACCGACCCTCAAAAGTAGATGCCAGTCGTAGACATGAAGTGTGAATCGCAGCCTAAATGAAAAACCTAATAGATAAAGAGCTGTCGTTAGTCACTAACAGGGTTATTTTCAATTACTTTTTAAGCAATACTAAACCTTTACAAACCAACAAAAATTGAAATAAAACTTGACTATGCAAAAATTAAATATTTATTGTCAACTTATATATATTTGTTCTATAACTACTTACATATATATTAACTTATGTCAAATTGAGCAATGGTCCCTTCGCAAATGGCTTAACCTGCTGCTGAAAAATGCAACGAACCGCACGAAAACGCTAAGACCCTGTTATTTCTATCAGCCCGCTTCAGCTTTACATATCGATATTTTTTATCGATAAAGAGAGTATTTACTGCAACAAAAGCATATTTACGATAATTTCTTCATACTAAAAATTGAATTGAAAAAATTAAAAATAATAGTATTATTATGCTATCTTGAGTTATGCAAAGTTTCTTTGCCACTAAGAGTAAATAAATACTTTTAATTAATTTTGACAAAAAAACTTTGCAGTTTTAAAGTTGCCAAGTTGAAATAAACTCAACGACTCGATTTGAATTTTAAAAAAGAGCTTAAAAATTGCCAGCACCCAGAAATATATTTTAAAATAGAATACTAGATATGTGTGGATTTGCAGGATTAAAGAATATTCGGAAAATTCGAAAAGCTGAAATTCCTTTGTTAACTAAGCAAAAACATTTTTGAAAGCTTGTGCAGCTTAGATGAGCAAATATACATTTTCACAAATATATGTTTGTATTATAGAACATATTTTTGCATCACGCATATGCTTGCGATTGTTAATGTATTATTAAATACCACAGAAAATGTAGGTCATGAAAAGCCGTAAGCTTTTTCTCGCCCTTCTAACACCTAACTCATGGTGGAATTCAAACTATGTTTATAATTATAGTGAAGTATGCGACAACTGAAAATAAAGAAGAAAAAATGCGAAGAAAAGGAAAGTAAGTGAAGGAAAATAATCTTAAAGAAACGTTAAATACACCATACTTAAGGAGTTACTTGAATTTGAAGGGTTTTTGTTGTACTTCGGGTTATTTTTTCCTAAGTTCAAAAGAACCATGAAGCAAACAAAAAACAACGCTTAATAACTCAGTGGGGTGTTTAAGGGGAAATCTACTGTAAGTCAACCAAAAATTATCCTTAAAATCTTAAGGTATTGCTTATAAGGAATGCGCATTTGCTTGAACCAACTTCAGTTTTCGACTGAAAACGAGCGAAAAAGTTGGCAGGGGTCATATCAGGCAAATAAACAACGTGGTTTTTCGATAATATTTGTTGAGTTTTTGGACAGAACTTCGTTCGCAATGATAGCCTTGTGAGGTGATGTGTTATTGTGGTGCAAAAGAAATCCATGAGTTTTCTCTCCACAAATCTTACCTTTTTCGACAAATTTACTATCTCAAACGTCAATAACGATAATAAATTATCAATTTATTTTAAATTATTAAATTATCAATTCTCGGTACTTTCTTAACGGAATGTACATTAGAGCGTATCACCAAAACTAACCTTTTTTGACACCGCCACCAATCGTTAGACATTTGAATACAATTTTCGAAAAAATTGTTTTTTTTGCAAAATAGTTTTTATGGTGCTTTTTATGTTTTCGTTATATCTTAAATGTTTCTTGTGCGAGGAACTGAGATAGAACTATTCTTATTTTCATAACTTTGAAGGCTATAAATTTAATTAACTTAAAGCTTTAAAGTAAAAAAAGAATAATCTCAGTAGCAGAAGATCAGATGTAGATAAATATGTAGCAAATGAGAAACTTAATAGATTAGTTTTTTCAAAAAATATCTTTGTCAATCATATTTTTTCTATTCTTCTCATAAGAAAGGAGGAATAACATAAACGAAGATAAAAAATAAGATCACTGCAGAAGATAGAACTGAAATAAAGATTATAAAATATAAATCTTCTGAAAGATACTGAATTACTATTCACTTAAAGTAAAATCCTAAATTAAAATTTAGGGTAAAAAGGCCAGGAAAAAAAATTAAAGTTAAAAAATTCAAGAAAAATTCGCAAAAGTCTGGCAAATACACACATATTTAATTTTCCGGATCGGACAAGACACACCAAAGATATAAAGAAAACACCAAAACTGAACCATAGAGACAATTAAAAAATTAATTTTTTTTTAAAAATATCATTCAATTGTCTAACGATAAGGGCTTTCAATCCCAAAGGGTTTTGGCGAATTCCAAGATTTCGGGATTTAAAATTCGTGATCCCGGGAAATGCCAACATTTTAAAATAATTGCATTTAGTTGTAGTATTAAAAGCAGGGACCGTTAATAATATTTTCTCTTAATTTCTGCGTTTTGGCAAAAAAATTGCATATTAACTTTGTCTTTTCTGATTTTTAGAAACGAAGACAAGGGTTTCAAAACAGTTGTGAAGCACAAAGAAAAATATAAGGAAAACAATTCAACAATAATTGGAAGATAAGGTGAATTATGAAATCCCATTTTGTATTTTTAGGGTAAACACTTTTAAATTATATGATAACAAATAAACATCACCTGATTAAACCAGATCGAAAAAAATTTAATTAGAAAATAAAGATTATGGTATGAAGATTTTTCTAATAAAAATCATACGGTCCTTAATTAACCCTTTATATGGCTAGGCTAAACTAAGAACAAAATTATTTTTTTCGGTAATATTCCAATCATTTAGGCCCTTAAAAGATGAAAAAAACATACCTTTGATTTTTACCTGCGCTAATTACGTATGCAAGCTTGTACAAAGAAAAAAATTGTTTTGCTCCTGTTCGGCACAAAATGTTTTTTTTTAATCCCTTGAAAGTTTTTCAACCCTTTAGATCTTTGTTTTATAAGCCCTCTAACTATTATTTTCTTTAAAGCCAGATGATAAAAATACATAAATTTGATTTTTGTCCGGTTGATTTTTTCTTATAAAATAGGCCAAAAAAATTTTGTTTGCTTTTCTTCGGCACAAAATCGAAAATCCAACTGACTTTAATGTCAAATATCTCTCCAATTTTATTTTTATCATTGCAATGTACTTTACTGTTCGAGCTTCAGAATCTGTCTGTCTTTTATTTCACTTTTTCATTTACAATTCATTCTTTGTTATCCTTAGTTACAATTCATTCTTTGTTTATCTTACATTCTAATTCGCCTCACCATTAACGCTACACTACAACCCCATACTCAAGTTTAAGAATACATCAATTTTTCGTTTAAATTTAGTTATACTATACAGAAAATAATAATTTAAAATTCACTTTTAAAATTCACATTAACACAGTTAAAGTAATTCTTTCAGTATCTGTTCTTATGTACTTAACTTATATTACATATTCTTATTTTCTTTTTATTTATGTTTTACTTTACATTTTATAGTTAATACGCTTTAATTTACGCAAATTTCGAGTTTTGTCTTCTTCTATATTTTCCGACATCGCCGCCTCCCCACATTCCTCCCTGATCGTATAATCCTCGGAAGACATTCTGTCCTTCTCTTCCAAAATCACCGGCGTTTCTGCTAACTGACGACCACTCTCATCCATAGGCTCCGAAATCTCGCTTTGATCATTGTTTGAAATACCGCGAATCATTTGATTTATATGTCTCTTAATTTTTTTATTGTTTTTTGGTAAGTATACAACGATAAGATTGTGGGCCAATACGCTTTTCTACTTTGGCTTCTTGCCAGGTAACTTTATTTGGATCCGAGTAGTCTCGAACAAAGACATTTTCTCTATTTGCAAAAACGACATTTCGCAAACCTTTGTGATTTTTATATTTGAACGTTGACTTTCACAGATTTTATCTTTCACGAGTGGTGGTTTCAGTAAACTAAATCGGGTTTTCAACTCCTTACCTAACAATAACTTCGCTGGTGATTCACCAGTCGCGCAGTGCTTAGTACACCTGTAATCAAATAAAAACGTATTCAAAATAATGTCTACATTTTCTTTCTCATTAGACATTATATTAGCTAAAAACGACTTTTTGAAAAAAGTTTTTCAAAATTTTCCGCTTGACCGTTGGTTGCCGGATGCCCGGGAGCTGTCAAAATGTGTTTAATGTTGTTCGCGGATAAAAACTTCTGAAATTCTGCTGACGTAAACTGAGCTCCATTGTCACTCACCAATACGTCAATCAATCTAAATCTGCTAAACACTTCCCTCATTTTATCAATCGTAAAAACCGCTGAGGTACTTTTGGTTTTAAAAACTTCCACCCATTTTGAGTACGAGTCAATCATTAACAAAAAATAAAAGTTTTTGATTGGTCCCGCAAAATCTACATGTATTCGCGACCACGCTGCTTCAGCGGCCTTCCAGGGCCTCAACGCACTCTTTTCTGGACTCGGTTGCATTTTTTTACATGGAACACAGCTTGTAATTAAGTTCTCAATGCATTGGTCCAATTTGGGCCACCATATGTACGATCTAGCTAATGCCTTTGTCTTGACTATGCCTAAATGTGAACGATGCAGTTCTTTTAGTACCCTCTGCTCAAATTGGATGGAATCACCGTTCTATAGCCCCACAAAACACACTCATACTCAACCGACAGCTCAGACTTCTTGTTTCGAAAAGGAATATAAACGTCACCACTTAAAGCTTCAACAGTACCATTTTGAATAGCATCTTTAACTTTAGATAAAATAGGATCGCGTCTAGTTTCTTTTGCTATATTTTTAAAATTTAAATTTAACTGATTGTCGCTGTTTACAAAATTAATGTAACCGCTCTCCTCGTGATTGACACCTGATTTGTCCTGTACCTCGTGATAAATGATCTGCAAAATTAGATGCTCCTTTCATGTAGTGCATTGTATAATTGAATCCTGACAAAACTAACGCCCACCGTTGCATACGGGCTGCTGCCATTACCGGCAAGCCTTTGTTTTCACCAAAAAGAGCTAATAAAGGTTTGTGATCTGATTCTAAAATGAAGTGATTACCCAACAAATATTGTCGAAGCTTAGTAACACTAAAAATAATCGCCAATGCTTCTTTTTGTATGGTACTGTAATTTCTCTCAGCTTGCGACAGCGCACGTGATACAAAAGCAATTGGCTTGCGAACACCACTCCCTAGCACATGGAACAAAATTCCTGCCACCGCCACATTAGAAGCATCTGTGGACAAAACTATAGGGATTTGGGGGTTAAAATGTGTTAAAACCCGATCTGAAGTTACCTCTTTTTTTAATATTTCGTAAGCTTCCTGACAACTCTCTGTCCACCTGAATGTTTTGTCTTTTCTCAATAACTGGTACAATGGGGCCATTTTATGTGCAAAATTTTGTATAAATTTTGAATAATAATTCAACATGCCAACGAAAGCCCTAACCTCGTGCACGTTTTGCGGTGCTGGAGCTTCTAGCACTGCCGACACTCTGTCCTTATTTTTGCTTAACCCATTACGGTCAATATTAAATCCTAAATAAGAAATCTTATCTTTAAAAAACTCGCATTTACTTTCGTTGAGTCGCAACCCCACCGACTACAATTTCGCTAATACCAACTCAAGCGTTTTAATATGATCACTAAGGTTTGTTCCGGTTATCACAATATCGTCCATATAATTAACTACATGCGGAATACCCGGCAAAACATTTTCTATTGTTTTTTTAAATATAGCCGCTGCCGGCTTAACCCCAAAAGGCAAACGAGTTATTTTAAAAATTCCCAAGTGAGTACTCCACGCACACAGTAATTGTGAGGATTCTTCTAGCACTAACTGGTTGTAGGCATTCGATAAATCTAGCTTAGAAAATAATTCTCCCTGTAAAGATGCAAACAGTTCATCTATGCGCGGCAACGGATATTTTACAGCGGACAGATATTTATTAATAGTTGATTTATAGTCACCACAGATGCGCAGCTCGCCATTTGGCTTAACTATAGGAACTAACGGTGTTGCCCACTCCGAGTTATCTACCTGAATAAGAACGCCTTTGTCTACCAAATCCTGCAGCTGATCCTCAACCTTAGCTCGCCAGGCCAATGGCACTGGTCTTGGCTTACAAAAAACGGGTTTGACGTTGTCTCCTAGATCTAGTTTAATCTTATTTATATTGTATGTACCCAATCCTTCTTGGAACACACTACTAAAACGCTTTTTAATACTTGTTATACACTCGCCACCATCGATAAGTGAATTAATTTATGAAAGCCCTATTCCAAATAACGCCATAAAATCGCTTCCTAAAATAGGAGGACCACAAGTTTTGCTTACCACCATTCGTAAAATATGCGATTGGCCACGAAACTTAATGGTTGTATAGAACTCACCTTCTACTTCGATGTGGTTACCATTGTACGCACAAAGCTTATCTACGCACATCTTCAAGTTTTCCAAATGGAAAAATTTTTCAAAAGTGGTTTTTGGCATCAGTGAGCAAGCCGCACCGCACAGTGTGACGAGCCCATATAGCGAGTGGCCAAAAATAGAAGGAGTTGCCCTAGGATCATGAAATTTTGTGGAAATAAGTTTTACGGTAAAGGAACTATTGTCACAAAATTTTTATGAAATTGAATGAATGCCACGCCCACCTCCTATATAACCGAAATCGTTAATCTGGTATATTTTCCCAAAAAACCATCCCAGATAAATAAAATTTGGTACTCATAGTTCTTTTGTAGCCATAAATAGTTAGTATGAAAATGAATCATATCAGCCGACTATTGCGCCCACCTCCCATATAATCGAAATCGGTAATCTGGTGCATTTACCCAAAAAATCATCTCAGACCAATGAAATTTAACACACACTGTTCTTTTGTAGCCATAAATAGTAAGTGTGAAAATGAATCATATCGGCCGACTATCACGCCCACCTCCCATATAACCGAAATCGGTAATCTGGTGCATTTACCCAAAAAATCATCTCAGATCAATGAAATTTAGCGCACACGTTTCTTTTGTTGCCATAACTAACTCGTGTAAAATTTAACAAAATCGTCCGATTAGCACGCCCATCTCCCATATTACCGAAATCGGTAATCTGGTATATTTACCCAAAAAATTATTCCAGACCAATAAAATTTAGTACATATAGTTCCTTTTTTGGATAATATTCAGGTTTTTTTTTATTTTAGATTTAGTTCAACAAGTCTTTTTTAACAAATAAATTTAACAATTTTTTTTATTATAAATACTACAAATAATATACAAAATCTAATCACTAAATGAGCTTTCGTCACTAGAAAATTCTATTTCTGGGAAAAATAAATTATTGACATCCTGTATTTCTCTCTCTTGTTGCAATATGTATTTCTCTATTTCACTGCCATGCTTCGTTTTAATTGTTTTTTGTTGTCTGTTTCTAGCTATTTTTGGCTCTGACTGTAGCAATAAAGACACAAATAGATCCTTATTGCAAAGCTCTCTACTAATTTTTCTGGTGTGGCTTAGACGATTCTTTCTTATTAATTTGTGCATACATTCTAATGCTTCTTCAGATAGCATGCCAATTGGAGAAGATGCATTTTTAATAATTTCAGATCCATGTATCAACAGTTTGTGTACTGTGGCAGGCATATAGTACCAGGGGTATAAATTTCTGTACATAGCAGATGTTTCATTCAAAAGAATTTCGAAATTTTCCAAATGAATTGCCTTGCCACAAGAAATTATTTTTAAAATTAAAGAAAAATTTTTTATTAAATTGAAGTCAAGATTGCTAATATTTGCTGACGTCTGAACATTTTCAAAGAAACGTCTGGCCGTATTACCATCATTCGAAGTACCATAACCAGTCCTTACATTATCAATTATCAATCCCATTTCTTCCTTAAACTTTAATTGAATTTTAAGTTTATTTTCTTTAAAAATTGGGTCCTGTTGATTAACTCTCCACATTTTTAGAGGAAGCCGATAGGCAATATGTAATAGACACTCAAAACATTTAATCTTGGCGTGAAGAGTAGAGAGACCAAATTTATAATACTCTTCTTTCGTTTCTCTTTGTGATACTGCTACAGAATTCATTTCCGTAGGCTTTGCTCCACATAAATAGCATGAACAAGCAGCAGTATTGTTAGTTAACACATTAATAACAGCTCCATCAACCATAGTTAAGTTCATTCTGAAATGAACATTAATATTTCCGGAGCTGTAAAAGTAACTCGAAAGATAATCTATTTCGGAGTTTATACTCGACTCTGTTTCTTTTATTAAATTTGCATTTTCCTTCATAAAAATTAACCTAATGGGTCGACAAAATCTCGTAGATGAATGCATTTTATTTTCCCAAACAACATTTTCATGTGCCCAATCCAAAAATTTTAAGGGAACTAAAGCAACAACAAATAAAAATTCATCAGTTGAACTGGCATCTGAAAACTTTTGCTTATAGACACTGTGTCCTGAGCTGCCATCAAATCCCCACTTACATTCTAATATTAAATCACTCTCAGTTGGTATTTTATACGATTCTATGAAGCTTTCTGCCGTTTTGTTAAGTAAATCCTGCAATGGAATTCCTACATGTGTTTCAGTTACTACAATAGAATCCGGTATTAAACTTTGTTTTTCATTTTTCAGTGCATAATATGAGGGAAAACAATCTTTATGGACTGAATTAACAACTGATCTCATCATATTATATTTTCTTACAGAAAGATCCATATCAACATACAGAGCTAAAGCTTTGTGAACAGAAATTTTAATTGCAGCTCTTCTTATTTCTTCTGGGGACTTAATTGCAACAAGTTCTTCAACTTTCCTTCTTTTGGTTCTCTCACTTCCATCTTCGAACGAAGTTTTTGGCCTACCTCTGCCACTTGCGGAAAATGCCCTGCTTGTGCTTGGTCCCTAAATTAAAAATATTAAATATATAAAGTTATTGTTGGTAGAAATCATTGAGTTTTAATTAAATATTCTCGGTTCAGTCATTTATATATTATTAAACCATGAAAATTAAATAACTTAAAGCGAGTTCCTACATCAAAACATTGTTGTTGTCCGCATACAGTTCTGCTTGCCTCAGAAAACTCTGGTATGAAAGTTGAGTGCAACCATTCCGAGTGATTTTTTTCAAAGATTCTTCTTGTTCGGTGGCAGCTATTCCACAGAGCTCCAAATCTTTTATGCATGAATTCCACTCTCTGGTTAAGTTTTCCCAAATTGATCCCATTTTCGCATTTGTTTGTAATAAATTGTGTAACAGCTGTTTTTTTCTGCATCGAACTTGCTGCACTTAGCCACACGTCAAAAATTTCAATAACTTTTATTGGATGAGACACTAATAAATAAATTATGAATTTTTATACGCACTAATAAAATAATAATTAATTTCATACTTCTTTCGAAATTATTTTAATGGTTTTTTTCACTTTGAATTAATATTTACTCTTCACTTAAACTTGTTCTGAAATTGTTTTTTGTTTTGTTTTGTTTTTAAGACAACGGTTATTTTCATACTTGTTTTCATTGGCCTTAGTGAATCTTTGAATATCGTACAAAACGTTTCAATATAACCATATATTGCTGTACGCTAATAGTTGTTTAATTGAAAAAATAATAATACTAATCGTAATAAATGTTCATATATACATTAAAAAAAATTAATATGAATATAATTATTAAATAAATGAAATGAAGAAACACCACGAACTCATTTTTATTTCAATGAGTGTATAACAATTTAATATACAGTACGACCTCGCTCAACGCAACCCTCGATACACGCAACTCCTCGATAATCTCAACACCCAAATTGTACGCAAAGTATAAATTGCAACAAAGTGCAGACCTATTGGTCTATTGGCCAATATAAAATTTTTCCTCGGTTTTTGCAACAACCTCAGATTTCGCAATTGGCTTGAATTTAATTGGTTGCGTTGAGCGAGGTCGTACTGTACCATATTAATTTTCTTAGTTGGCCAGTTTTCGTTGTAAGCCAACGATAAATGTTTTTTTACCTACGAATATATTAATATATTATTAGTAAGTCTATTTTTTACGGAAAGTGAAACTATTTTTTAGACATATAACAATGTAAACACTTATTTTTCAGTATATGTTGTAATTTGAAATTTGTGAAAAAGTTGCTTTTTTCCCATATAAAATATGCTCATTTTCGCCAAAACATGCTTCACAAAAGTGAGCGTAAAGTCGTTATTATTGAGTTTCGGCAAACCAAATTTTGGAAATATGTTAAGAAAGTGTTGATAAAAGACTTATTAAAATTTAAAAAAAAACAAAAATGCTTTTTTTCTTATATTTTGTCTTGAACTTTGTGAAAAAATTGTAATTTTTCCATATAAAATTGCTCATTTTCGCCAAATCAGGCTTCAGAAAAGTGGGCGTTTAGTCGTTATTATTGAGTTTCGGCAAACCATATTTTGGAAATATGTTAAGAAAGTATTGTTACAAAACATATTAAAATAAAAAAAAAACAAAAATGCTTTTTTTCTTATATTCTGTTTTGAACTTTGTGAAAAAATTATAATTTTTCCATATAAAATTGCTCATTTTAGCCAAAACATGCTTCAGGAAAATAGGCGTAAAGTCGTTTCTATTGAGTTTCGGCAAACAAATTTTTGAAAATATGTTAAAAAAGTGTTGTTGTAAACCATATTAAAATTAAAAAAAAAACAAAAATGCTTTTTTTTTTATTGTTACTCAAAGTTTTCGTTTTTTTAGATTTCGAGGACTTGTTCTTAGTTATAAATAATTTTTTTTATGTTTGCATTTTAATAAATATTTTTTAATAAAAAAATAAATATATATTAGATATTGTCTTGCATATTTTTGTTACAAAAAATGTATGACTTTATAACAAAATATACAGTGTCAAACTGTAAAAAAATAAATTTATCATATTTTTAGGCGGGCATATTTAGGATGCTACTCCTCCATTATCGAAAAGATAAAGCAAAATACTTTTAATTTCAGAATAATGATACTCTGTACTATAATGATGCATATTTAGAATTACAATTTTATGACTTTTTTTTCTTATCCTATTTTTGGCCGCACTCGTTACACTGTGCACCGGTGTCTAGGATGAAATCCAGCTTGATCCGATTAACCTCGACCGTAAGTGTGAATGGAGGAGACGGCATTTCGCCCGTAACACTACATATGGAGAAATCAGATACAACATTAAAAACATTTTTATTTTCCTTACAATACAAAGCACTATCAGACTTAAATTTAGCTGATTTAATGAAATTTATTTGTTTGCTTATACAGACGTTCGCCAGGTGACCCACTTTACTGCACTTGTGACACGTGCTGTTTCTATACTTGCACTTGTCGCTGCTGTGTGATTTCCACCCGCAATGAATACATTTCTTTTTTGCTTTACTGTTACTCGATGTATTGTTGTTGTTATTCTGGTCTCCGCTATACTTTTTACTGCCACGCGGATTTCTTCTCGATACGAAATTAACCTCACTTTCTTCTGGTTTTGTCGCGATTTTTGCTTCCATCATCATTGCCCTTTTCAAAGCGACGTCTAAGGTCATATCATCCTCTTCGCATAGGCGCTCAAAAATTTTTCCGTCTATGCCAGTTACAAACTTGTTTAAAATAAACACGTCTAGCTGGGCTCCGAACTTGCACTCCATTGCAAGCTTTTTTAGACGAGCAAACCACATTGAGACAGATTCATCTTCCCTTTTCTTAGCCTCGAAAAACCTCCTGCGTTCGCGAAACAAAATGACCGGACGTGAAAAATGTCTCTCTAATAGATTGCACAACTCGCTGAATTTCTTTGCTGCGGGTAATACCGGATCACATAGCTCACGCAGCAACCCATACGCTTCCATACCCACTGCCTTTAGAAGCACCGATATTTTAACTTTTTCATCTTCACAAGCATTTTCCACGAAGTGAGAATCCAACAGTTCACACCAGTTGCGCCAATTATCAACGCCTGGACGAAATTCTCTTACACTGTATGCTGCCATACTTGCAAACATGCTGTCATTCGCACTGCTCGCATTGTTGCCCGTGGCCATTTTAAATAAAAACTTTAATAATTCCTTTAAACTGTTATTAAATACAGAAAATGCAAAAAAAAATTTTGCTAATCGACTTTACTCCTCGTCGCCACTGCAATGTACTTTACTGTTCGAGCTTCAGAATCTGTCTGTCTCTTATTTCACTTTTTCATTTACAATTCATTCTTTGTTATCCTTAGTTACAATTCATTCTTTGTTTATCTTACATTCTAATTCGCCTCACCATTAACGCTACACTACGTTAGATGGCGTGCGATACTACAATCATGTTGGTTCATCCTTTTTACATTAAACCAAACGATTTGATTTTAAAAAAAGCGTTGCAAAATATGTATAAAAATTACTTTCTAACGTGTCCAAAATATTTTGCAAATCCACTGAAAAGGTTTAAGATATTAGATAAATTTTTAAATATTTAAATTATACAATAAGTTTAAAAAAATTATGATATTTTTTATTTCAGACAACAAACAACACGAATTTATGTTTCAAAAAATAAATTAGAAAGAAAACAAAGCTTCTGATTCAAATAAAATAAGTAGAGGTTAGTAGATAGTATGATGTGCATAAAATTTTCTTTTTATAGTAAAAAAACTATAGTATACTATAGTAAAAAAATTTATAGTAAAAAAATTTAAAAAAAAAATACGTATGGGCCCTCCTGAAAATGTTTCCAACACAAAAAATACACGTGAAACATATCCTTTTGTCGTTTTTGTCTGTATTAATTGTCTCTTCCTAACGAAAACTGTTTGTGTGATACTATGATTAATTAAAATTTACTGATTTGCATTTTTATGACAACTTTTAAAAATTGTTTTTATTCATTGTACAGAACCGGATTTTAAGAGTTTTTAAAATGGTTTTTTTTATTAAAAAGTTTATATTTTTGGTGAAATTATCGATAAAAAATTGAAAGTTAAAGTGTCAATTTAGCACATAAGCACCATTTCAGGGAAATTTTTTGTATTTACATCTATCGAAAATTTTTTTTGTCAACAGAAAAATTTTGCTTGAATTTAATCTGCAAACGCAAATTTCTACTAAATTCCAGCAAATATTTGCTAAGTTATTATAAAGTAGAATTTATATTAAAAATTAGTTATTATAATAAATTTTGATTAGTTTTTGCTGAAATTTAGCATATTTTTGAAATGAAATAATTATTAACATTAAATTAAATTGAAAAATTACCATTATCAGGAGACTTGAACCAAGGTTAGTGTCGCGTTAGTGCATGGGCTTATCCATTCGACCATTGCAATTGTTAACTAATCGTCGCCTTATTTTCTTAATTAACTTGTTTATTACAAGTGCTCGTGTATTTAAAATAAATTTTCTTGAATAAAGTAAAAATTTGCTTAGCAAATAACTTAGCAAATATTTGCTTGAGATTAGTAAAAATGTGCTATTTGAGTTTATAATAACTTGGCAAATATTTGCTTGAATTTAATAATATTTTGCTTTTTGCTAAATACATGAGGAGTGTTTTCAATTTAGCAATCTTTTTCTTAAATAACACCGTGATTGAGCAAAGTTTTGCTGATTTGCTTGATTCAAGCAAAATAATTATCTCCGTGTAGTTAGTGACACTACCTAAATTTGAAAGTTAGTCATAATCAGCAAATCTTACTGATTACAACATAAATATTTTCATTTATTTCAAAGAAATTTAACGATCAGAATTATTGAAGGATTTTTCTAAAAACTCTATCTAAAATATTATTGGTCACCTTTAAAGAATTTTGAGAAAAAACCTTTCTTGTATTATTTCGAAATTAAATTAATGTCGATATTTTTCTAGTATAAATATAGGCAAAAACTTCCCTCTGGATAAACGAAAACTGGATTTGTATCGATTTTTCGACAATTTCCCTGCATATCACGAACTATACTCAATTTTTAATTTAAATAACTCAATTTTTAAAGTATCTTAAAATAACGATTAACTGGAGTTCTTTTTTTCGAACATTTCTGTTTTTTTACTCAAAGTCTTATCTGTTTTTTCTTGAATGTTCTCTGTTAATAGGATTGAACAGTGCAATCGTCTGAATTTTAAGTGTTTTTTGTTTATTTTATAAAAAGAAATTTGTTTGGTAGGTTTATATCAAATTTTGTACACATCCTTAGAACATTAATAGGTACTTAAAATTTTTTTAATGGTATATTTTTGCGTAGTGGTCTTTTGAAAATGGCACCTCTTAAGTCTGGCCTCAGTGGCATTCACATAGATCATATGAAGACAAAAATGAAATGAATTTTTCAAATATATACTATTGGCTAACGAAGGAGATTTAGGAGAAAATAATGGTTAGGTAAGAAGTGGTAACCATTTGAAAAAAAATAAATTTTTCGCATATTTTTCAATAGAAAATTGTTTACAAAAATAGATGAAAAACCGGCTACGTCCTGCTGAAGAGGAACATTTTCTCTATAGAACTTATTTCGAATCAAATTGATCGAACGTAAACTGTCTTAATTATGTTGTCAACCAGGCCAAAAAAGTGATATTGAGTAAACGGCGTTTAAAGTATTGGAAGAGCTAAGAGCGGTCGAATAGCAACTGGGTATTTCTACTGATGAGTGAAAACACTCATACGAGCAAACAGTGTTGCCGCGATATATATATATAAAAATAGGTATCCATGCACGTCAAAAATGTATCTATAAGTATCCAGCTTTGAAAAAAGGTATCAACGTATTAAATTCAAACGTTCCCAGGCCACGATCATAATTAAGTTTCCAAGAAAGCTTAAACTTAATAAACTAAACTCATTATAATTTTAGATATCGTCATTGGCGTCGGAAGCGGGGGAAAAGGGGGGCAGTTGCCCCCCACTTTTTAGCTAGATAAACAATTTAAAAAGAAAACTTCGAAAGTTATTCAAAAAATCAGTTTTTTTTAAAACGATAATATTTTTGTATTATATATTTTCCTCTTCTTTCTCTCTTCTTCATAAGCATGCTTGCGGATAACCATTTTCTTTCTCTGTGTTTGCAAAAATATAGAACAAAATGTAGAGTTTCTACTGCAAGCCCACCACATCAGTTAAAGCACCCTTTAGTATGTAGCTGATTGCTTGTTAATTTTGCAACTCTGGTAAGAAAAAATTTGACGTGTTCTTAGGGGCTTTCCATATTGGACGACATGTTGTACGATAAGTTAGATGGAAAACTAATGGGACTATTTGATTGAGCGTTCGAACGATCCAACTTGTAAAGCAACATCATTAATTGCAAGCTCTCAAGCAGAACACATCCGGCTAATAGCTAAGCAACTTTTAGATACCCTGCAAGAGCAGTAATTTTACATAGTTGTACAATATTGTACAATCGGCAGAAAAAACCAAAAATTTCGACTAACGTTTTAGCTTACGCATGGTACTACATGTTGTACAATCTGCCATGTTGGTCCAATGTTTTGGACCATGCGAAAGCCCCTACTGTGAATTAGCTGATGAAAATCCACCTCGACGCTTTGAACAAACATCAAATCCGGTTCCTTCAGTACAGTTGCCATTATATGATCGACTACGAAAAGATTATTTTGAAATTTTAGATCTTCTCTCAAATGAGATAACGGCTAGATTCGATCAAACAGGTTGATATTTGACTTTTTTTTTTTATTTTTGCATGTTTACACCAGCGTCACTCAACCGACTAACTTTGATTCAACATTCGGTGAGTCGGTTGAGTGAAGCTAGTGTAAACTGGCACTTTGTAAATCTTATTGTACATTTAAACAGATCTTGACACTCTGGAATCGTTGGAAAATATTGTAATCGAACCTTCAACGGAAAATTGCCTTCTGAACAAAATCTAAAAACAAAACTAGATTTTTATGTAGATGACTTTGATGTGAGCGACCTCCACGCGCAACTTAAATTGCTGAAGCAATTGCCTGGCAAAATACCTTCAAATTGTAGTGGCATTGTATCCCAATTTGCAAAAAATTCGGATACTGTAAAAAAACTATTAAATGAAGTTGAAAAACTTATTGCTTTGCTTTTGACTGTGCCTGCATCAGCAGCTTCATCTGAGTGTTCTTTTAGTGCACTAAGACGACTTAAAACGTATCTTCGAGCAACTATGACACAGAAACGACTCACTCATGCGGCACTTATACACATTCACAAAGATAAAACCGAAGAATTGAATTCGATGGAGGTGGTGAAAGAGTTTGTTTCTCGCAAGGACAGAAAAAAACATTTTGGAATAATTTAAATTGATATAACTTTTTGTACCTTATTGCATTTAAACCATGTAAAGATATACCTAGTCTTGGTTTATAAAAGCAACCATTATTTCTAATATTTTCATATTACCATATGAAAGATACTTTAAAGAATGATCTCTAATATTGAAATTGGAAGAACTTTTAAAAATAATGAAATTTTAATATTTTTTATATATTTTTATATTTTTTTTTTTATTTTAAACTAAAATAAACAATTTGTTTATTCACATTCATGTTTCTTTCAAGAAATTTTGGTGAACTTTTTTTGCACCACCATTTGTACTGCCCCCCCATTTGTACTGCCCCCCCCATATGAAATTAGCTTCCGACGCGCTTGGATATCGTGGATATAAAGCCTAGTAAATAATATGAAAACTAATACTTTTCGGGAAAACAAAAAAGACCTCTCTCTCTACAAGAAATCACCTTTTTGTTACTTTTTTTACCCGCCACTCCGGTCCCCTTTAAAGCTCCGGGCCCGGGGTGAAACACCTCATTTTCCCCCTCTCGGCGGCCCGGTATATAGAAGTAATAGAACTTTTGCTACTTTCAAAATTCGATGAAAGTTGAACAGCCTAGTGAACAAACTAAAAAATAGACTTTTAAAGTGTATATCTCTCTATAACAAAAAAATAACAGCATGATTCGATAATAAAAAAAATATCGTTTACATTGCAGTTGCATTCATAGTTGCTGAAAATTATTATATTTTTTTGTAAATAAAATACCGGGATTAAGGTTTTGGAGTCCCGGTATTCCGGGACTTGAAATTGGTTCGGGATCCCGGGATAGAAAGCCCTACTAATGATTGAGACGGTGTCAAAAGTAGGTTTACTTTTCTTTTCTAAAAAAAATAAAAAGGAGTATTGACCGCGTGCTTTAGCAGAGATAAAGAGATAGGAAACTTAAATTTTGTGAAGTAAAAACATATGATTTCATTTTGTTTTTTCCGTTTCTATGTACTTTGGCGAAATTAATTTATTGAGTATGTGAGTTCACCTCAGATCGGTGTTGCCCCGACGATTCTAAAAAAAACTATCCATAAAAACTTCACAAATGTATCCACTTCAGAAAAAAGTATCCACATATTAAAGCAATGAAAACCAATTGTTTAAGCTTTAATAACAATTTTATTTATTTAATTTGAAGACTAACAAATAGCTTTTTTGAAATGTAATAGTAAAAAACAAAACATGTACATCGCATCGATTTGGCTCAGGGCACATTCGACAGGTATTGTAACAAAAATGTAAACTACAAAATTTAATTTCGATCTGATTGCATCTTCCTGCTCCGCTTTGTCCTTACAATTAGGAAATTTTTTAAAAACTAACTATATGAAATATCTAAAGTGATTCAGTTAGTACAAACATAAAATGGAGGTACTCAAAATTTCGTCCTGTTCTGATCATATCTTCCTGCTCTCAGATATCCTAAAAAATTACATAAATTGTAAAAAAAAGTATACTGCAAAGATTTTTAGATAAAGTTATAGGTACTACCCAAATATTGATTATATGAAATTTTTTCCGATATAACGTCATCTTATTATTCCAGAATGTCCTTGAAAATGACATAGTTTTTAAATCATGAAAATCGTTAAAAATTAAAGCCTAATCGGCAGATAATAGGATAAGATAAACACATACAAAATTTCATTACGATCTGACTCCAAATGCATACAGCAGAGTGTCTTTGAAAATAATATATTTCTAAAAAATTATATTATATCGCATTTAACACGATAAGAATAATAATGTGATCTCAAAATTATTATATCTTTCTTTTCTAAAATATCCTTCAACATCACGGTGTCCAAGATTTTGCTGCTAACCTTTAAGTAGGGACGTGAAGTTTTATCTATTTATTATTACTTATTATATTGATTATTATTATTTATTTATTATCTACTTACCAATCTATTGACCGCTCAACCTTGTCTCGGCCAAAAAACATAAAATAGAATAAATAAAAAAAAATTTTCTGCTGAAACGTATGTTGCCAACGATGAAAATTTTACATATGAAAGTTGGAAACAATGGAGTTCCCAAAATTTCTCTCATAGCGTTTCCACTGCCTGAACCGTTTCCACTGCACGAACATAAGTAACGAAAATTGGTAAGTCGCCATCTTGTTCCTTCGTGCATTGAATTTAAAATGTTTGCGGCATTGAAAACTTATATAGAAAGAATATTTGACACAAAAAAAACAGTGTTCTTTTGTCTTAAGTTTTCAATTTATTTTGTTCCATTTTTTTTTTGTTCTACGTTATTAACTACCATTTCAACAAATCTACTACTCTATTCCAAAGAAACACCGAATTCGCTCAAAATGTTCGAGCGCCGGCCGATCAGAGCGAGCGACGAAATCTTCATTCGTTCGTGCTGAAAAAAAACAAATAATTTTGAGCCCCGTACTGGCAAACAGGAATTAGTGAATAAAATACAGTTATTATGAATTTGTATCCTAAAATTAACGTTTTGCACAGTAATTTTTTTAAAACACACAAAAAGTTTTTTTGCGAAAAAGTATTTTTAACATCTACCTACCTTAACTTTGAATAGTAATATTTCTTTAAAATAGCAACATTGCGAAATTCCCTTAAAAAAGCAACACTTCATCAAAATATCTTTGTGAACTTTGAATGTTTTTGTGCCAACTTATAAAAATGTTATCAAACAACGGCAGAAAATACAAATTATTTTAATACCAAAAAATCCTTAAATTCATATTTTATAAATCTAAAGAATATGTTCATAAATATACTATATAAAAACTGAAAAATGAAACTGCATGTGATTGAAATAAAAAGACTATGTTAAAGACTTTAAGACTAATGTATGTTACAAACCCATTGTGTAAGAAAACAAGGTGACAGCGAATTTTAATTTTTGTTGTAAAAATCCAACACTTAAGTTGTCAAACCATACAAAATCAACTTTTCTGTCCCTTTCACTCATTTACAAGTTTGAGAGCTTTAGCAAACGACGTCGACGTCACTTAACCTAATATGTAATATCTTAAATTGTAGTTTTTTTTAATACGTTGATTAATTTTTCGTTATTGTTTTTTTTTACTTGACTTTTTAACTTTATTGACGCACTAATTTTGGTTTTTGGATCTGGCGTTTAAACATGCAGGCACACATGCACAACCAGCTGTTATATTATTAAAAACTGATATTTTGCACATATGCAAATATGTGCAATTTTATTTTATTTTATTAAATATAATATATTATACAAACTTGCGTTTTTGTTTTTTTTTTAAAGTACAGTTTTTTTACTGTAAAAACAGTTTGTTTTCTTTATATTTGTGTATGTATAATGTGTAAGTATAAGATTCCTTTCGATTACTATATAAAAAATTTTGTTAGCATTTTAACAGTTTTTCGCTCTCCTGAACAGTTGATGATTAAGAGAGAAGCTGTTTTGTCAAATGTCCACAGATATAATTTGTTCTACTAAATTGTAAACAAATCAAGTTGTAAGCGTTTCTACTGCTTCTACGGTTAGTGCTCAAATTTTATAAGGGAAAGAATTTCTGGAGAATCGAATACACCAGTTATGAGTTGGTGTAAGTAAACGATATTAGCAGATTTCCTTCTCTAACTTAAAGATTGTATCTTTAATAATTTCAAACGATTCTCATATGGAGGAAAGTTAAATGTTTCAGTAAATCGTTTTTGGATTCTCTCTATACGATCATAATGCACATTGTAATGTGGGGACCATACTTAACCTTCGTACTCCAAGTGAGGATGCACAATTGAATAATACAGTGTTGGAGTTGTTATTAAGCTATCAAACTCTTTGGCCCAGCGTTTTATAAAACCAAGCATTAAAGATTCTTTCTTACTTTCTTTCTTTCTTTCAATATGCATGCTAAACGACAACTTTGAATCCATGCATATACCAAGGTCTTTGATGGTAGTTACACGACTTAAGCATTATCTTTTGTTTTGTAATCAAAAATGAAATGGTTACTTTTGCGATTTACGCTTACGTTTGATATTTATCAGGATTTAAAAATATATTATTTTTCGAACACCAAACCTCAAAGGATTTCAAGTCTGACTGGAGTTTGTCTGAATTGTCTAATTGTCTTGTATATTTTCATGTCATCTGCATATATAAGCAAACGAGAGTGTTGATGATGTGAGTAACATAAACAGAAGTGGACCAAGGGGGCTTCCTTGAGGGACACCCGATTCTGCAACAAATTCAGAACACAACACGCCTCGGAACCGTATTTGATAAGATCTTTCTATCAAATACGATTTGATTCAGTTTACAAAATATTGCGGAAATCCCATTAATTTTAGTTTAAATAAAATAAAATTATGTGGTAATTTATCAAAAGCTTTGCTAAAGCCAGTGTAAATACAATCGACCTGGCTACCAGAATCAGAAGCCGAGGAGATTAGACACAGTGGATAGTAACAAAACCATGCTGACGAGATGTCATGACTTGCCCACAGTGAATTTTCACTCGATCGTACACTATTCGCTCAAAAAGTATAGGAATTGAAGACAATTTAACGATAGGCCTATAATTATTGACGTGATTCCTGCAAATTTTTGTGTAAATATAGGACTGATAAATAATTTTTTTCAAAAAAAGAGGAAAATTACTTTCATTAATTGATTTATTAAAAAAGTAAAGAAAGTGGTTGCCACAAAATGGAGCCGCATTGTTTTACAACTGCGGCAGGAATTCCATTTGGACCAGCGCTAAAACCTTCATCGAATTATATATATGTTTATGTAATATACATCTATGTTTATTCAAAATACTTAAATATATCTTCTAAGGTAAATGATATATTCTCCAAAGAAACTTTTGGTGCGTTGTTTATATAATCAAAATACGCTAGATCAGGATTAAAAGAATCTGAACAGAATGATTCTTTAAAAAGATTTTCAAGTAGGCCACAAAGAAGAAGGAAATCCATCAGATTTCTTCTAAACGATAATAAATCCCCAAAACTTCTTTGGATCAGACAATATGCTCAGCTTAATATAAACCAAATATACGCATTATATAAAGCAGCTGAGCGATTTTCAAATTCCACAAACAAACGCTTGTATGTTTCTAGGTCATTTGAGTCAAAACTACAAACATATTTCTTCCATGCCCTATTCCTATTGTTGCAAAGAATCTTTAAGTCCTTTGTGTACAAGGGTACGCAGAATTTTTCGCTAATTTGAGACTGAGACTGAGAAATTTGAGGCACAGACTGAAAAAACATGGCAAAGAGCTCCGTATAGAAAAAGTTTATTGAACTATTAAGACTATTATTATTTATGTATTCTATAAATATATTTAATTTACTTCAAAGTAAATGATTGAACCTCAAAAAGTCAGCTCTTTTAAAATTGAATTCATAAACTGTGTCAACAGACCTTGAATTACCATATTCTCCCTATCAGACTTATACCAAATACTCAATGGTATGAAGTGCCTTCTTTACAATTACATTTTGACTGTCTGTAGTTAAGACTAGGTCAAGCAATCTTTCCAGACCATTATAAATACAACTTTTTTTGTTGTAACCCTTTCAGACCGTGATGCATCTTTTAGTTGCAGGTAACTTTTAGTTAAAATATCTTTACTGCTATTTCACGAATGTTTATAAATTTTACATGTATCGTTTGTGTAGGTTATTGTTTATGTTTGCCTTTCATATTGATTAGCTGTTAATTTTGTTGTTTCTTAAATTTTCACGAAATTCTTGCGTCACATTTAATTTTTTTTATTGACACATTTTATCTAAAAAATAATATATATTGAAATCTCAAATGATTTGACAACATTTAATGCAAAAAAATAAATATTTTCAGAACAAACTTTCGTTTCTCGAAAATCCTTGAAAAATATGAAAATATCAAAATTTAGGCATTGAATAAGTTTTCATCTACATATGATATAAAAATGGATGTATGTGTGTGGGTATGTGGGTATGTGGCTATATCACGTATAGACTCCAAAACCGATCTTTATGAAATTTTCAGGGAAACTGAAGCCACATCTTGAGAGTGTTCCTGTGAGGTTTGGTAACGCTTGGACGAGGGGGCGTGTTACCTCCCATACAAGCCAAATTTGCGCTATCGATCACAAACAAATTTGCGCAAAAAAGCAAAACGATGTGTGTCTGGCTGTGAAATGCCTATGGACTCCAAAACTACTGAACCGATTGACCTGAAATTTTGGCAGTCGATTTGTTTCAGGTACGAGATGGTGGTGGAAAAAAATTGGCCACACCCCCCTTTTACCGCCCCCAAATGAATAAAAATGTTATATTTCAGTCGGTTTGGGTCGTATAAGGCTAAAATTTTGTAATTTAGTATGTACGGTTACTGTCGACAACTGTACTAAAAATTGATTTCTACGCCCCCTTTTACCACTCACCAATAAGTGAACATGGTTTATTTCGGACGGTTTTGGTCATATAAGTCTTAGATTTGGTACTTTGGTTTGTGTAGTTACTGACAGTAACTGTACGAAAAATTGGATTCCACGCCCCCTTTTTGCGCCCACAAATTAGTAAAAATGTTATATTTCAAACAGTTTTGCCCGTATGAGACTAACATGTGGTACCTAAGTTTGTATGTGTACTTTCGGCAACTGAACTAAAAAAGGGCGTCATCGCTATATAGCCACACACACTTTTTGAGAAATCATTAAAATTGACTACTGGCTCGATTGAGCTAAAATATTGGCTTAGTTTGTACGGTTACTGTCAGCAACTGTTATAAAAATTGGATTCTACGCCCCCCATTTTCGTTTCGTGAAAACGTTTTATTTGAACGGTTTGGGTCCTATTAGACTAAAATTTGGTTATTATTTGGTAAAAATATGGCTACTTTCGGCAGCTATACTGAAAATGGTGAATATATTTGGCATTTCTTGACATTTTCGTAAACGGCAGTAAGGCGGTCTGTGGCAGAACAACGTCTGCCGAGGAGATTGAGTGTTCCTGTGAGGTTTGAAACGTTTGGACGAGGGGGCGTGTATCTCCTATACAAGCCAAATTTGCGCTATCGACCACAAACCAAATAAGGGATATATATCAAACGGTTTCAATCGTAAAAAGCTAAGATTTAGTAATTTTGTTCAGATGGTTACTGTCAGTAACAGTACAAAAAATGGGCGTGGTCGCAATATATATACGCCCACTTTTTCGAAATCATGGCAATTCCAGAGTTCTACATATTTTTATAGTGAAAATTGCTGTGTAGGTGCTCCAAGAGGCAGTCACGATACATAAATGTTTTCACGCCCACTTTTACCGCCCACAAATCAATATCTGTATATATAAAAATGAATTGTGATTTGTTCGGATGCTTTAAACTTGAAAACGACTGGACCAAATTGGATACTTCCTTCTACGGGTTTGTTCGTAACTGCTACGCAAAGGTTTAGGAAAAAATAATGCCACACTCCTTTTATCGCCCACAAATCAATAAAAATGCTATATTTGAAACGGTTTTGGTCGTATTAAAGTAAAATTTGGTAAATAAGCTCGTATGATAACCGTCATTAACTTTAATGAAAACGGGAGTGGTCACATTTCATCTACGGCTACTTTTAAGAAAATATCAAAATACTTCGAAACTATTGGTCCGATTGAGCTCAAATTTTGTAAGTGGCTTTGCTTTGAGTACGATATGGTTTAAGAAGAAATGCCACATCCTCTTTTACTTCCCACAAATATATAAAAAATTTGTGTTATCGGATAGCTTTAGAGTTATGGGTTGCACAGCTTAGAAATTCGGTATTCGACCACAATTTAGACGCACCGTTTCAGTGATGAAATTTTATGGGAGTTGGACAAGGGGGAGGGGCACCTCCCATACAACCCAAATTTGCGATATCGAATAGCTTTGAAGTTATAGGCCGCACAGCTTTGGAACTCAATTTATTTCAGTTTGTTCACCACAATTTACACATGCAATTTCAATGATTTTATTTTATGGGCGTTGGACAGATGGGCGTGACATCTCCCTTACAACCCAAATTTGCGATATCGAACTGCTTTGAAGTTATAGGTTGACAGCGTAAGAATTCGGTATTCGACCTAAATTTATGCACGCACTTTCATTACTTATATTTTATGGGCGTAGCGTAAAGGGGAGTGGCACTTTCCATACAACCCAACTTTGTGCTATCAAATAGCTTTAGAGTTATAGGTCGCACAATGTCGGAATTCAGTATTCGACCTCAATGTACACATGCAGTTTCATTGATTTAATTTTATGTTCATTGGTAAGAGGGGCGTGGCACCTCCCATTTAATGAAAATTTGCGATATAGAATATCATTGAACTTATAGGTCGCACAGCGTCAGAATTCAGTACTCGACCTCAATTTATACATGTAGTTTCATTAATTATATATTATGGGCGTACGACAAGGGGGCATGAAACCTCCTATTTAACCCAAATTAGAGATATCAAATAGCTTTGGGGTTATATGTCGCACAGTTTTTCAGTAACTCAGCCTCGGAATTCAGCATTAGAGCTCAATTTAGACATGTTTAACTGATAACATTTAATGAGCGTAGGAAAAAGGGGAGTGGCACCTCAACTTAGACATGCTGTTTAACTGATAACATTTTCAAAAATCGTTTCATATGCAGTTTATAGCGCATAAGTTTGATATAGACAGGTTTAGTGAATGAGACGCGCAATGAACGTAGTTGGCAAGATCACAGTCTTCCGCTACATACGTTTGTGCTCCTTGTAGTGTACCATTCATGGCAGTCGCACCATTGTAACACTGCCCGAACATAAATCACAATCTATGCCGAAGTCCTTATGTTTTCTAGGATCTGTTCAGTTCAAAATTGAAGTGGTCTTACGTTGTTGCGTTGTAGTTACCTTAATGCTAGTTTATTATATTTTAATACTTTCTGGACCAGAAGGGGAAATTTAAACCCCTCGAAACCCCCTTGTCCACAGGCTTGCCTGGGGTACCATATAATACCAGATAACTCATTAAAATAAAGAGATATAGGACACATACTATCATTTCTCTCAGAGATTGGACTAAAAAAGGTTCTTTAGTTTCATGAAAGCACAATAGATCTTAAGGTCGCAGTACAAATTCCATCAATAATAATAATTATAATTCTGAGCCAGTGAGATAAACAGCTCTGGTCCTTGGTCTGGATCCTTGACCCATATCGAAACCGCATAGCAGCGTAACTTCAACCTTGATCCTACATTCCGCCCTCCCCGCTGAGCCAGTGAAAGTAGTAGCTCGGGTATCCTTTGTCCGGACCGATACCGTACATACTGTAATCTCGATCTTTATTCTGTATACCACCACTCTGAGCCAGCGAGATTAGCAGCTATGGCATTCTTTATCCTGAACAAGACAGTGAAAAATCACACCTTCGATCTTTTACCATTGTTACGAACCCTTTCCAGCTGAGTTAACTGAAGGTAGATATTCAGCACTTTCCTTTCCCTACATCACAAAGGCTTAAAATAATACCTTAATAAATTTGCTTGCAGTCAGAAAGCTAGGAGTAACATATTGGATAGAACAGATTTGATTACATTTAAGATAGAAAAAGATACAATTTGCGAATAAGACTATCAAATCAAAACTTTGATTTTCATATTGTTTTTTTCTCATTCAAATTAACATTAGCTAAAAAAAGGCGGAAAAGGCGTGGTCAAAACTAAGTATGTCACATTCTAATCTAGAATGCACAAAATATGTGTTTAAAATTTGAACGAAATTAATAGCGGTTTTGATTTTACAGACCTGTATATATTGTAATTGTATAACAAATTTAATAATCACATTTGTATCCTTTGCAGACCGAAATTAAAAATAAAAAAAAAAAACAATTTGAAGACTAGTGTATTTGAAGTATAAAATCTCAAAATAAAATTAAATGCTTGTAGGATGTTAGCACTCATTCCGAATGATTGGAATCTCAGTGTGCTCTGTGCAATCTACAAGAAAGGCTATCCCACTATCTGTGCCAATTACCGTGGGATAAGCTTTCTTAATATCGCATATAAGGTCCTGTCGAGCGTTTATGTGAAAGATTGAAGTTTTTTCATTTAAATAAAAAAAAACTTTTTTACGTGTGAAATGAATACATGTGGGAATTTAAACAAGTCAAATAAATAAAAGATCGTCACTTTGTTTAAATTCAATTTTAATAATTTCAAAATTTCAATTTTTAGCCATTAAGTGTAGATAAGAATTTATGTTTAATTAAAAAATATATATAAGGAAAAAATACAATAGTCCAGGCAATTTCTTTTTTTTTAACTTGACGCTTTTCTGACTTAACTTCTTAACGTCCTCTTTTCAACTAACTTGTGACTACAACTTCTATGAGTACGACTTCTGACTTCAAATACATAATGACACTACAAAATATTTGTATGCTTACATAAAAATAACATTAGATAATGCGGCTATATTTTGAATTTCCTACAGTCGGCCATTCTGAATGTCGGATGTCTCGGACGACTCTCCATCACTCTCGTCTTCATATTGCTTCCATCTTTTCATATAATCAGCTGCAGTTGAGGTGAGTTTCGGCCCATCTTGCCCACAAACTTTACGCACCTAGTACCGATCTTTTCGCTTCACCTTTTTAACCTTGTACGGACCTAAGTACTTCGGAACTAGCTTAACTCCTAACTGGGTACGCCGAATAGCGACTAACAGCCCTATTCTGGCAGCTTAACTAAGCTCACCACATTAACAAAATAGTTAATATTAACAATTTGTTAAGATTTCGTATTCTGCTGCAAATTTAAAAGCTCTTTTCCTTACAATTTTGTTAATAACAGAAAGAGTCTTAACAACGAATGAAATGTATGTGCTTAGATAGAAAATTGTTGTGAAAATAATAAAAAATACAAATTATAATATAATATTGAGTTTAAATACATTAAACTGAAAAATGGAAGAATTTATTACTTATTTTAGGTGTTGATAATGACGGCTACTGAACCGTGGCAAATTGTTCAAGCGCTTGCAAAGTCACAAGCTGCACTGGAAGCATATGTTTATATAGCGCATCTCTTCTTTCAATAGGCATATCGATTTTCACCATGCATGGTGAACTTTAAAAGCTTTTTAAACTTTTATGTTGTTGTTAAAGATTTTTAAGAATACCAACATTTACATAATATAACAATCAGCTTAACAAGAGCTCCTTAACTATTCCTTGTTAAATTAACAACCAGAATAGGGCTGTAAGTCACCAACTTTATACGTGTTTGTTGATTTGCGTTTTTTGTCAAATTGGCTTTTATTCTCAGCTTGAACTTTCAGAATTTGCTGTTTCGCATCGTCACGGATTTCTTGTCTCGCTTGCTCGAAATCGTCAATAACAGCCTCCTCAAATTGACGACTTAGCTCTAGCTCCTCAGGAGTTCACATTTTTGTGCCAAACAGCAACTCAAATGGCGTTTTTTTCGTACTCCTGGAAGTAGAAGAGTTAATAATTTTCTGAAGGCGACTTACATATTTAAACCATTTTTGCGGATCATCGAGAGAAATTTTTGTCAACATTTCAATTATTAATTTGTTCATCCGCTCAACTTGTCCATGCGCTCAACTTGTCCGTTCTCTCTGGGAACTCCAGTTGTTATAGCGTGATGACTGATGTTGCGACTTTTGCAATATTCTACAAAATTTCCGGCTATTTCGCTGTTCTGGATTTCCGAATGTTTCGCTTAGCTTTTCTAGCTTGCTTAGCACCTCTGCCGTAGTAGTAGATTGCCGTAGTAGATGGCCCCATATGACCCATATGAAAAGTATGCAGTGGTATATCGATTTTCTCGATTGGATTAAGAAATCCTTCCTGCTTTTCGGCTTTTCGATTTGCCAATATACAAGCAATGCAATTCGAAATAACTTTCTCAATGTACTTTCTAGCATTTGATATGTTGCTTGACCATCGCCTCTACTTTGCTGGTACTTAAATGTCCTTTTTCATGTAATTTTGTGATCAGCTCATTTCTCATTGACTTCGGTATGACTAAAAGGTAAGCACCTTCAAGGTAAGCACAAATTTACATAAAACACCGCCTCGCATTTGGTAATTTTCATACTCTCTCTTTTCCAGCAATTTTACAATATCCTGGCACACCTTATCCGTAGCTTGTGATTTTTTGATGAAGCGTAGGATAGCATCTTCATCTCGCAATACAACTGGGTTCCGGCTCAACGCATCTACGTGACGCATGCAGCTACCTGATCGATGTTTTACGGTACAATCGAATTCTTCAATCTGCATAGCCCAATGTTCTACTCTACTGTTGAGCGCCTTTTTCGACATCGTTAGCTGAAACGCCTTGCAGTCTGTAAAGATATCAAATTTTAAACCCAATAAATAAATTCTAAGTCGTGTCAATGCTTTGATGATCGCTAAAACTCCTAAGTCGTAGCTGGAGTAATTTTTTTCAGCAGCTGTGGTTTTATAGCTTAAATAAAAAACTGGGTGATAGTCTTCATTCTTCTGCAGCAACACAGCACCGAATCCTTCTTTGCTAGCGTTCGTATGAAGTTGCGTCGGCAGGTTGGGATTAAACAGTTTCAGTACAGGTTCGGCCACTAAGTTGAGCTTTGAGTAACAGGAACGCTTCGTTTTCGGCTTCGCTCCACCTAAATGTTCCTTCTTTTTTTGTAAGGTCTTCGCCAGCTGAGCATAATCTCTTACGAATTTTCGAAAAAATCCGGAAAGGCCTAGAAAACTCATTACGCTGTGTGTGTCTTTGGGCGTTGGGAATTTATGCACCGCCTTCGTTTTTCCATCGGATGGGCGGATAGATCCACCTTCTACTACGTGACCCAGAAACTCGACGGACTTTTCTAAAAATGCGCACTTTCCCCACTTTATCAACAAGCCATGGTCTTCCCTAACTTGTAAAACTCTTTTCAATTTGTCGACACCATCAGCTGTGTTGTTTGCGGGTATTATTAGAACGTCCATATAAACAAGAACGACGCCATTTCTTATTAAATCTTTAAAAATGTTATTAATGTACCTTTGAAATGCTGAGGGCGAGTTATAAAGGCCAAAAGGTGCTTTTGTAAACTGAAACTGTTCATCCGGAGTCACGAACGACGTATACTTTATGCTAGCTTCATCAATATCTACGTGGAAGAATCCATTCCTCAAGTCTAAAGTAGTGTAAATTCAAGAGTTGTACAGACCCTCTAAAATTTCTTCGATGTTTGGCAATCGTGATTTTTTTTAAATCACGTTTATTTTGAGGTAATCCACACATAACTTATGACTGCTATCTTTTTTTTGCGCCAGAACAATGGGACTTGTGAAGTAAGATGAACTGTGTTGAATTACACCACTTTCCAACCACTTTTGTACCTGCATGTTTACTATATGTCGTTCTTCAGGAGCTAATCTTCTTGGCTTCTGATAAATGGGTTTTTCGTTCTCCAAATGGATGTGCACTTTAACACATGATGCCATAACACTTTTTGGCTTATATGATGAAATTAACTCTTAAATAGTGAGCCTTAAATTAAGATCTTTAATATTTTGCAATTTCTCTAATTTTTTTGGCACCTGAGAATATTTTATAAGATTAACTTGCGCTACCATAATTTTATCGTCATTAATCTTATCTTTGTACGTCGTTAATTTACACTTATCTATCAAAATGGATGCATATTGTAAAACATTCTTACCCAATATTATGTCTTCGCTTATCCAATTGTTAGGCACGACATCGAAATCAAGTTGATAGGATTCAGCTTCGATATCAACATTTAAATTTATGAAACCAAGTGTAGCTTTACTGCAGTCTCCAAACGCTATCACGCTCGTGCCTGGGCCATCAAATCTCTGGATTTTAAATTCATCTTTCACCCATTCTCTTATGATGCTGATGTCGCTTTCAGTGTCTAGCATTGCCTTAAAAGTTTTGCCTTAAATTTAAATATCCACGCTCACGTCTGGAAATTTGACTCTATTTATGCGAGCAGAAAAATCTTTTTTTCCATCTTGCTTTTCTCTGTTCTTCATAGGACAATTTAGCGCTATGTGACCGAAGTCACTGCACCTGAAACAGCGAGGTCCTTTTTCCTTGCTTGGACAACAGCGTGCCCAGTATGATCTTGCACCACAATTATTGCAACTTTTATTGTTGTAACTTACGTTTTGACTGCTGGCTCTGACATCGTTCTTTTCAGAAAAATTTTTGCCACTGCCACTGCTGCTTGCATTACCGTCACTGTTTCTTTTTTCTTTACTTCTTCCGAAATAGTTTTTTTCCTTACTTTGATCAGTCTTCAATTTTTCGTACGCAACAAAATTTATTTTAAGTTCAGCTAAACTATGCGATACAAAATGGTTTTATTTGCAGCTTCATCTGGTATTCCGGCAATAATGTAGCCAATTAAGTGATGTATTTCTACATTTCCACGCAATGCCAATTTTTTCATTTTATACATATACTCTAGCAATGTTTCAGTCTCAATTTTTTTTGCTTGTGTACATTGTCGATCTCACGTGAACCAAATTCGCTCTGCAGAACAGCTTTTAGGTCTTGCCAGCTACAAATGTTTAATTTAGCGTCTACTGCCAATCTTGCCGCTCCCTGCAACAGCTGTTTAGTATATAAATCTTGAGCCTTGATCTCACTCAGAACATGATCTTTGTTGTTTTAATATAAGCACATATGCCAAATTTCAATACGATAGCCTTAAAATTGCGGCTGTAATCGTGTTGACAAACTGGCCTAGCGAAATCGGATCAGGTGATCCTGATCAAGACTATATATACTTTTCTATACCTGTCACGCCTCCTTATCAGCGATACTAACGGATTAATAAAGTTGATAAAAAAACAAAAAAACCAAACATAAAATTTGACAATCATATATTCTCAGTAATTTATAACATAGTTTTTGCAAAACATGTACAAATACATAAATAAACAATTTTTTACAAACAATTTTTTGAAAATATAATTTTTTTAGATTGATTATTGTTCAATTATTCTTCAATAAATCAATTCCGCTTATAATGCAGATACTACAGCGCTTAAAACCTGGTGCGCCAGAGTAAATTTAACTATGCAGAGTAACTTTAAACACGTTTTCTCGAAACATACTTTTTTAAAACTGGCTACACTACTGCAGACAAACTAATCAACCAAATAAAATTTTTTTCAATCTGTATTTGTAATTCTACACATTTACCAAAATGAGCGTCTTGCAAAATTTTTCTAGGTTTTACACACAACAATGTGTTAAGAAATAATGAAAATTTTTCCACTTTTTTCCACGCTTCGTTTACTATTTTGGTAAAAGAAGAAGAGTCTTATTTATTTTTAGACAATCTGGAGACGCTGATGATGTAAAATTAACATGCAAATTAAATTTTAGTGTAAAATATGTTAGTGTAAAATATGCCCTAATTTTAACCGCTTTGGCCTAAAACCTCCCTTTAATTATATGCTATATACATTTAAATTAAAATAAAAAGTCAATACATTTAAGTAAAAAAATACAACACTCTTTCTATTTAGAGCTCAGAAAATTATTCCTTCTTTGATCAAAATACGATCATTAATGGTATTATTCCCGTTACGTAGACCTTAATTTATTGCATATCAGACCTGCAGAGTAGAAGCACCGCTCAACGCTTGTAAGTTCAATCGTTAATCGTTGAAAGGGGGATATTTGTAATGGTAGTTTGAAAAATTTTATTAGCTATTAAAAAAATTATTTTCAGCAACCCCGGGACTCGAACCGAATAAATCCGGGATATTTGGGTCTTAAAAAAAAAATCCGGATCCCGGGATTGAAATCCCTAGAGTGTACCCAATTAAACTAGAATGGAAATTGAAGGAACGTAACGCCAGTAACGTCACGCCAGATCAAAATGCCTAGGGAGGATTTTTAAATTTGATCACTTCGAAAATTAATTTATATTCGCCCTTATTCTTGAACCCGCGCTCGCTCTCAAAACGACGTCGAAACAAAATTGTTGTATTCTGGAAACTTTCAATTTCGACGTTGAGATCTGCAGTGATTGTTCATGTCAATTATTGAACAAACGTTGTCAAATAAATATTAAAATTTTTGATCGTCGCAATGATCTTCGATGACAATTCATTGGTGAAAGCGAGCTCTCGACGACGATATTTACTCGACACGGATTCAAGAATAGGGGTGATTATTTCAAATCCTTCTAGAAAAAGTTGTCTACAAAAATTCTTGCCCAATTCAGAGAGTCTAGCCAATTTTGTAATCCAAGTCAAAAATTACTTCTGTGCACGGATAGAAATAATTTACTTTTATTAAGAAAAAAAGCTCAACTGAATTATACTAGCAACAAGTAGAATTTCCCTTAACTTTAGAAGAAATCAGAAATTTGAGTTTCTTGCAACAAGAAAATAATTTACCCAGTTATCAAAAAAATTTCCAGTATTTACATGCTTAATCTTGATAAATAATTTTCTTAATGTTGATACATATATATTATTTCACTAATATCATAACAGTGCGAATGGCTCAGTTGGCTAATGCCTTAGCATTTACTCTTTTTTTTTCTTATCTTGAATCTTGAGTAGTAGGTTCAAATCCCATCAGAGACATAATTTTTTTTCTTAATTGCTTTTAGTTTTGTTTTGTTTTTTTTAGTTTGTTTTTTTTTTGTGATTTCGTTATATTTTTTTGCATTAATTGCTTATAATAGCAAAGCGAACATGTTAATTTTCTTACTCTGTGCTCGTACGTTTATTCCTAATGAAGCGAATTAACCCGAAACAGCCTGTCGTTGCCATATGGACACGCAAACACAAACACTTAAAATGTGCTTATTTTAGTTTAAACCATTTTATATTTGCGTTAACAGGTCATTCTAAAAATTAAAAAAAAAATTATTCAGGGTGATTCGGGTTAAGCGATAAAAAGTGATGATGCACTTACTCACGCGGCCGAGGTTCAATTCTCCGGATAATGTTGATTTTTCATTTCAATTAAATTTTATGTTAATAATACACGTAGAAATCTATTAGCTAAATTTGTATATGTAATTAATCAAGACTTCTTTCTTCCACTTCAAAATTACTCTATATTTCTGCTGAAAAATTGATCCTGAATACCAAGCATATTGCGGCTTGATTTAAGTAAATTTTAATGGAATATTAATTTTGATATTGCAGGATATATAAGCTTGACATAAAGAAACTTTCGACTGGAATATTTTTTTAATATCGCAGAAAATATTGTCTTGATTTAACCCATTAATGATAGCGTATGATATATCATTCGCGATTAAGGCATTTTTCAAAAATTCCTCAATAATCCTCAGCCACTGTAAAACTTTTGCTTCCAACAGTGTGAGAAAGCCAAAAGTATGCTTTTTCAAAAAAAAAAAATATTTACATTTTAATCCTTTTTGTTTACTTGTTCGCGCCTGTTTAAGCAGTATTAAACATAAAAAAAAAGAAAATATAATTAAAGAAGTGCATTACGAAATGAAAATTTTCCAATTTATCATTTTTCTATTTTTTTTTTGTTTTTTTTTTATTTCTCTACTTAAAGACCCCTTATGCGTTTATAATCATACGCTTCGCTACACTCAAATCCTATGAATTTTTTTTTTAAACTTCAGAGTTTTCCGTCTTATAATAATACAAATTTATGCTGAAAATTGTGAAAGCTAAACTCAACGGATTCTGGTAGTGAGCATTAATGGGTTAAGGCGATATTTTCTGTAGTAGGAATTTTAAGCTATCAAAATATCGCAAATATCCGTTTGATTAAAGTAGATTTTGACTGAAATATTTATTTTGATACTTCAGAAAATAATTTACTTGATTTAAGCCTATACATTCGCTGAGCGCTATCTGTGCCCGCAATTTACTGAATTCCTATTGAATATGAGTATATTTTTCTATCAGTGTGATTTGTTACGTAACGCCAGGATATATTTTTAATTATATCTTTACATTCTTAAAATTGATTGTTGCCATTGTTTTCACTTAATATAGTGCTAATTAATTACTGCTCAAATATAAAAAAACCTTTTTAAAAATTAGACTTTTATATTCTTTTGATTTAATATTTTTTCGTACAAATCGTGCGTAACTCCAGTTTGGAAATGCCGACATGGAGCAACAAAGGGTAGCCGTTGTATAAACTTTTTGAGTTGCGCATGAAAATAGAACATTAGCGAAAAACATAATATTTTTGTTATTTTCTATTAAAAATAAAACTACGCAGAACAAGCGCCTTAAAAAAAATTTTCTGCTAAAAACAACAAGTTCAAGACGTTATTGAGCAGGACCCTTCAAAGCCCATAAGGGCATTGGCGTAGCAACCGGGAGGGGAAGGAAGGGGAAGTTGCCTTCAACTTATTTAGCTAGATAAACAATTTAAAAAGAAAACTTTAAAAGTTATTCAAAATATCAGATGTTGTGCAACGATAATATGTTTGTATTATATATTTTGCTCCTATTTCTCTCTTCTTCATAAGCATGCTTTTGGATAACCATTTTCTTTCTCTGTGTTTGCAAAAAGATAGAACAAAATGTAGAGTTTCTACTGCAATTCCAATTTGAAAAAATTCGGATACACTGAAAAACTATTAAATGAAGTTGAAGAACTTGTTGCATTGGTTTTGACTGTGCCTGCATAAGCAGCTTCATTTGAGCGTTCTTTTAGTGCACTAAGACGACTTAAAACGTATCTTCGAGTAACTATGACACTGAAACGACTCACTCATGCGGCGCTTATACATATTCACATAGATTAAACCGAAGAATTTAATTCGATGGAGGTGGTGAAAGAGTTTGTTTCTCGCAAGGACAGAAAGAAACATTTTGAAATAATTTAAATTGATATAACTTATTGTACCTTATTGCATTTAAACCATGTAAAGATATACCTAGTCTTGCTTTATAAAAGCAGCAATTATTTCTTATATTTTTATATTACCATATGAAAGATCCTTTAAAAAATTATTTCTAGTATCGAAATTGGAAACACGGTTGCCACTTTGGTACAATTGTACCAAAATTGGTACATTTATTTTAACTTGGTACCTTGGTACTTTTGTAAAAGATTTACAATTCATCAACTTGTTACAAGAAGCGAAATTTAGTAGCACTGGAGAAATGTTCAGACTTATGTTTAGTAGAACTTTTATTGCATTTAGTTCTAAAAGTTGAAAGCATACATGCTTTTCTTGTCATATATATTAAAAATCACATTTTTAAAGACTTGACGATTTTTTGTGAGAATTTCCACTAAAGCAGAAAAATATCTCCAATCAGAAAATTTTTCTCTTATTACCAAAGATATTCTAAAACAAATTAAAGGCAAGTTAGATTAAGGTAAAGAAGATCTAAATGTTTCACAAGTTATGTCAGAAAACAAAATTTCTTTATTGCCATAATTCAATAATTTATATTAAAATATCATCTCATAAAATGCTACCCTGACGTTATTGTGACTCAGAAGAATCTTGTTCAGGTTTCAAATATTAGTTTTTAAAATTGTAATGACGTTGGGAAAAATTTTGGGTATTTTGAGAAAAAGTCTGGGTCGTGAAGAATGGATTGGGGGAAATTTGTTTTAATGATTTCATCAATATTGTAAATAGTCTGATGTGCCTTCCACACGGCTCAGCAGCTGCTGAACCAATATTTTTTTATTTTATCCTGATTAAAGCTAAGCTAAGAAATAAATTGAAATATAAAACACTTAACAAAATAAACCTCTCTAAAAAGTTGTGTGTCGAACGCAATGAATCTAATTATATTTGGCCAGCAAAATAACTATTTTGCTGTATTTATTATTTTGTTAATAGTGTATAACATAACTTAATATTTTTGTTATGTTTGGTATGAAAACAAATATACTCCAGTGAATTATTATAATAAATGTTATCAAATTATTATATAAATAAAAAATTGGTACATTTTTTCCCATTGGGTACTTTTTCGGAGAATTTGGTAAAACAAAAAATAAGCAAGTGGCAACCGTGATTGGAAAAACTTTTAAAAATAATAAAAATTTAATATTTTTTATTTAGTTTTATATTTTTTTATTTTGAAACTAAACTAAAAAATTTGTTAATTCATATTCATGTTTCTTTTAAGAAATTTTGGTGATTTTTTTGGCACCTCCATTTGTACTGCCCCCCAGATGAAATTAGCTTCGGACGCGCTTGCATAAGGGCCGTCGCGAGGGACGTCAATGTTTCTCAGGGCTTAATCCGAAAAATTGTTTACGAGGACCTCCGGTACAAATCTAATGTGATGAGCAGGGGTCAGTTTATGTCAGCACAAACTCAGGATCAGCGATTAGTCCGTGCAATACGACTTTTAAACAAATGAAATCATCCTGAAAGTCCGGATACGCTTTGGTTTCTTTCCGACGAGAAGATTTTTGATCATAGTCAGAAAACAAACCGACGAAATGACAGGTGGTTTGTTCGGATCCTTCAAATGTTCCTCATATTATGCACACAAAATTTCCTGCAACCGTCATGGTTTTGGGTGTAGTAAGCAATGGAGGGCACGTCATGCGACCCCATTTCTTTCCTCAGGGGCTTCGAGTGAATGCTGCCATTGAGGTTTTAGAAACAGTTGTGAAACCCTGGATAGATAGCTTGAGTTTTGAGAGGCCATATGCTCTCCAACAGGACTTTGCGCCATCACGCAAAGCCATGACGACTCAAGATTAGATGTCCCAGAATTTGCATGACCACGTTACCCCACACTTGTGGCCACCTAGCTCACCGGACCTTAATCCTCTGGATTATTACGTATGGGGCGCACTTGAACGGGAGATCAATAAGCACCCCACAACACGCTTGCTTCCCTTCGAGGTAGTATTGCCAGAGCTATACCCGAAATGAATAAGGAACATCTAATTCGGTAATGCAGGCGTTTCCGATCGGGAATTGGAGCTGTAATTGCCGCGGACGGAGATTTTATTGAATAATTGTTTAGTATCCCTGCAGTGTAAGACTAATCAGCAGTAAAAATGATTAGTCTTTATACTAGTTTAAACAAACTAGTTTATATTTTGTCACGATTTACTAGTTGCAAAAATAGTTTAAATCCAACTAGTTTGTGTCAAGTCACAATAAACCAGTTGTAAAACTAGCCAAAATCAAACTATATTACATATTGTTAAAATTAACCAGTTCCATAACCAGTTGGAGCTAGTTAGTTTTTCGAATACTTTAGAGTTTTGAAAATATTCAATCCACCAATAGTCCTTGAGTTCTTCACGACCGTAGTAATATGGACAACCATCTTTATAACTGAAAGTTACCGATTCCAAGATAATAATTACATTATGAACAAATCCTGACAACATATGAATAACGCCCACACATCTTCGAGCACTCATCTATTTTGGTAGTGCAACAAAGATTCGCTAGACTAACTTTTTGTAAGCAACGCAGACCTTTGTGATTTTTTTCAGATATAGTCCCGATGGTGGTGGAGACAATTTATCTGCCTTAGGGACAGCTTTTTAGTACGAGTTTAAACTTTAGTCAAATTAAACCAAGCTTAGCTCACCAAAATTGCTATTTAAGCATTCGTTGAAGTTAAATTGACTTAAATTACCATATAATGTGTTCCTTTTTTTTGGCAATATATGATTTGATTACAACTATTCAGAACAAACTAGAATTGACCTAATTATAACTATATATATTATAAACTAGTTTTCATCTTTTCAGAATAGGACAATTGATATTTTCTATGACATCGCCATGTTAAAAATACCAGTTCGGTATATGAAAAAAATACGATCTTGAACTAGTACTGCTCAGTTTTCAACTAGTATGCAGACTGGATTTAAACTAGTTGGTTATACTGCAGGGATAAGAGTCGATTAACTTGCTGCAAAAAATTCATTGAATTACAATTGCTTTTGTTAAAAATATGAACAATTTAGTTTTATTAGCAATATGTCCTCAAATTATTTTACTGATTATTTTTTATTTGTTATTTTTGTTAACATTGCATTTGTTGCAGGTTCCCAAATGAAAAAACATTAAAAACCTTAGAGAAAATATCTACTCTCGAGATAAAGTTAAAGTTTATGACAAAACGTGTTTTCGTTAAAAATTGATTTGACTTTTAGTATCAGTCCACGATTCACAGAAGAGTTCACGAAACGGAAGTCTCATTTTTTCTCATGAAAACAAACAATTCTGTTGTTAAGTTGCTCTTCCTGCAACAACTTCTACTACAATACCAATTTATGTAGTTCGTTTCTCCGGCTTTCAAAATAAGATTATTTTTAGCTGATGGAAATTTCAGGAGTTGTTGTTAAGCTGTATAGGAAAAGAATGAATGGAAACCACATCGACTTGAGATTACTTGTCGATTTGCTAACAGAAAGGTCAGCTAAGACGAAAGCAAGAGATGGTTCAAATGTCTGCGAGCTCTACTGACGTTTGACAGGTGCTCACATGATTTCTCAGAAGATTAAATTTCAAATTCCAATAGAATTTCAAAAAGACCTAAAAAGCCATAAATTTCAAATCAATCGAATCTTTGTGGACTGCTACGAAGGTGAAATGTGCGAAAGGCAGTAGCATGTTTGTTTTCTTCGATTCTGAAATGGAATCCATACAACGCTCTAAATGCGATTGAAAGATGGCAAACATCAAGTCGTCCTGCAATCGCACAGTGGGTCAGTGGGTTTTTAATAATGGCCAAAGCTCAAGACTAAAGCGTTTGTCTGTGAAACTTGGTATAGGGGGTCTTACGAAGTTGTTGATTTCCAATTTGATGTCAAAAATAAATAGTACACAATGACGGATCCAATATGGCGAACGAAAACTCAAAATTTTACTCAATTCGTGTTTTGGTAAAAGGGAGTTTTTGGGTTGCTGATTTCGAGTTAATGTTAATGTTACATATAACATGCAGAATCCAATATGGCAAAAGAAAATTTACAATTTTACTCAATTTGTATGAAATTTGCAACATTCAGTATAGCGACAGAAAATGTAAGACCTTACCCCATTTATATGAAATTTGCTGCAGAGGAGTTTTTGAGAGAAAAAAATTCAAACTAACGCTATGTTGGTGGTTTTTGATTATAAAGGGTGGTTAAATTTTAAAGGCCGATGTTGAATGTGAACCACACCTAAACATTAAGTTTTTTTCTGCATTTCATTTGACATTTCTCAATTTCAGACTAATTCAATTTGAACCGTGGAAAGGCACACAATCGAGCAACGCGTTAAAGTTATACCGGCTTATTATGAAAACGGACGTTCAGATCAAAAAGCATATCGTGCACTTCGTGATTTTTTCGGTCAATTTAATCGTCCAAATGTGCGTACGTAGGAGATGTGAAAACACCAGTGCATGCTCGTACAGCTCGTACTGCAGAAAATATCGCTGCTGTTCGCGATAATGTGGCTGAAGAGCCGTCCACCTCAACTCGTCCTCGTGCCCAACAATTGCACCTCTCACGCTCGTCGTTGATGAACATTATGCATAAAAACTTGCATTTACACGCTTACAAGGTGCTATTGACTCAAGAACTAAAGCCTCTTGACCATTTCACGAGTCGTCGATGGTCAGAATGGTGGCAAGAAATGGCAACAATGGATGATCAATTTTCGAAGAAAATCATCTTCAGTGATGAGGCACATTTTCACCTCAGTGGATTCGTCAATAAGCAGAATTGCCGTATTGGGGCGAATGATAATCCAAGAATTATTGTCGAAAAACCAATGCACCCACAAAGGGTGACTGTTTGGTGCGGTTTATGGGCTGGCGGCATCATCGGGCCGTATTTTTTCCAAAATGAGGTCAGGCAGTTACTGTGAATGGTGTTCGCTATCGTGAGATGATAACGAACTTTTTATGGCCCGAATTGGAAGATATGAATGTGGACGATATGTGGTTTCAACAGTGTGGTTTCTTTTGCGCGACAAATTCAATGGTCGTGTTATCTCACGTGGTGGCAATGTCAACTGGCCGCCAAGATCATATGGTTTGACACCGTTGGACTTCTTTCTTTTAAGTTATTTGAAAGAAAAGGTGTACGATGATAAGCCAGCAACAATGCAAGAGCTAAAGGATGAGATAATTTGGCACATTAATGGCATAGAACCTCAATTATGCCTCAGCGTCATCGAAAATTTGGACCATCGGATGGAGGTGTGCCGCCGAGGCCATTTGGACGATATTTTGTTCCATACATATTTGAACCATACCAATTTTATCATAATAAAATAAATGACAATAATTTCCTAAATTATTTGTGTTTTATTCAAAATCAACATCGGCCCTTAAAATTTAACCACCCTTTATTATTGACAAATTTCACTTTTTTATATGAAAACTATATCCTTTTTGTAGGATTTTTATTTACTCATCTAAAAACACCGCTTGGCATTTTGAATGCGTATATTTTTTCAGAAACTATTTTAAAATTTGCTGCAGTCGGTATCGTAACGATTTTAATCGATAAGATTTGAAATTTCGAAAAAATCAACCCAAAATTTGACAACCTGTTATGATAATAGCATAAACTTTCGCGCTCAATCAAAAATCGCGCTGAGCAAAATGAATAAAAATAATTACAAGTACAATTTGAGGAATAAGTTTATTTAGAACACATATCTTTCTGCGTATGACAGGCAAATGGTTGGTAATTGTACTAATAAATATGCAGAATAAAAAAAGAATCCAAATTTGAACTAGTTCAAATTTTTAACGAAAGACTTGCAATACATATAGTTTTTTATTGGAGTGCGTGGAATAAATGGTATTATATAAAAATCAAATGTGTTTTAAATATTCTACAAAACTACAAGACAACTGGAGAAAAAGTTTTACGTTTGACTTTTCAATTTTGTCGAACGTTTCACATAAAGCCGAATTTTATTTTTTCGGGAGCTAATAGAAGCAATAAGGTTTTTATAAGTATAGATAAAGGAATACGCTAAAATAAATAATATGTATTTTTTGAGTTTTCGAATTATATGAAAATTTAAGACAAAAATCATGAATACAATCAAATTTTTATGGGAAAACTTTCAAAATAAAGTTGTTTTAATTTGTTTTGAAAAAACATCAAAATAACTCTTTTCATTAGATTTACAAACCTCATTTCAACTTGATTGCGAAGGTATTGTTATAATAGCGTTCTTTATTTTAACAAATTCAGAAAAAGCATTTGGCCAAAAAACAGTTGTTACCGTCCCACTGTGCATTGGGAGAAACAGGCATGTGAACAAGAGTCTGAATAGATGCGCATGTGAGTAAAACAACTAAATTGAATTGCATTTTTTATGCGGTACATCGATTTACTGCATTTGAAAAGAAAGTGTTTCCAATCCTCATGTGATTTTTGTTTTGGGATGTCAAAAAAAAATTTACTTAAATGCAATAGGAAAATCGTATAAGTTTTCTAAAAAATAAATAATAATGGTTAACATCAATTCCACAGGGACAACTTTAAAACATGTAATACGTATTGTAGAAAATGTTTAATAAACATTATTGATTTGTTGAAACGAATATGTACTTGTCTTTAAAAGTGGTGTGATTAAATTGTAAATATGATAATCTTAAAATTTAACTGGAAATTCATTATCTGCGTTTGCATATGCGTTCGTCTACTCCCTGGCGCAATTTACGCAAGAAAATGATGGCAGAGTACAATAATTGCGTTTTGCGTTCAGAATAAGCAGGGCTATTAAATTATTCAATATTTTCTACTTTATTTTTTTTAACTTTTGGAGCGATTCGTTATGGGTAATTGCAAACTGTAGGAAAGACTCCGAAGAAGAAAGACTAGTGAGCGATAAGTAAATGAAGAAGTAAAAAGTCTCAATTTTAAACATTCCCAGCAGTTATTTTGGAGACAATTGGAAAAAACAAGTTGATTTCTAGCGCAATTGGTACTTGCTATGAAATAGTAAAAAAAAAATTTTCAGCGTAGAACAGTTAGCTTTGATTTGATTTTGTTTTCTTGTCAAAATATTTGCTGAAAAATTTTGTCAGACAAAAACAAACTAAATCGGAACACGTGCTGTGGCAAATTTTTAACAAAGAAATTTTTTCCAGTTTTTAAAGGGTAATTATTATTTTAAAATAGAATTCACTATCGAAACGGCAAGTTTAAAAAAAGGTGTAACGGAAATAACCATAAAGAAGAATCTTGAAATAAAAAAATTTAAATTATAAATAAAGAAGTGAAATGTAAAGTAAGATGCAAAAAGAAAGAAAATGCATTTAGGTCATGGAGCGGAAAATTTGGTCATGAAGTAGAAAATTTAAATCAAATTAAAAATGCTAATAAAAGCACGAACAATTTTTTCAAGGACAATACAAATTCACAAATATCTTCAGCGGAAAAATTGGTTTTTACGAAACAGGCCTTCCCGCAAATGCGTTGATGAGCTGTTAACCATCTTAACTGATGAGAATTTGGATGTTCCTCTAATTACCCTGATCTACATTAAGAATTCAGAAAAAGGAGTTATTATTATTTATGTTATCTTCTCGGTTTTTTATAAACTCTTCAAATTAGGCTGAGTGCGAACTGATCTAAATGCGATCTAAACTAAATTGTGTCGATATGACAGTGCTTCCTATATAATGTCATTATTGTTTTTTAAATTATTAAAGAAACATTGTCTTATCGACACAATTTAGGTCGCATTTATAGTTTAGGTCGCATTTAGATCAATTCACACAGCCTATATTTTCTATTTCTTTTTAATTCCTTTAACTACTGCATTATATCGATTTTTGTGAAATATGATTTAATTAAACTATAGTTGTATATGCATGGTAATATTTTGAAGTGAGTTTTTGGTGTTCAACTAAAAATAAACATTTATAAAACAATTCTTCTTGTTTACTTTAAAAACTTTGTAGATGGAAGATATGTTACAGAAAAATGTTCGTAGGTTGAAATTATCATTTTAACCATTTTTTATGGATATTCATTCCATAGAACCACAATATCTTTTATATTCGTAAAATATCCCGTCTAAAACAAGCTCACAAATATCTACTTTAAGCAGTAAGCAAAAACTCCCAGTTTGGAAATGTTCATAAGGGAATTAGTTCAAATACAGAGAAAAGGGAATATTTTGGGTATAATTATCAATTCCTATGACATAAACACGTAAAAAGCATCAGTTTGATCAATGCAAAAGGTATTTTAGAGAAACCAGTACTGGTCCTTTTTGGAACTAGTTCAGAACTATTTTAAATTTGGTCAATTTTTTTTTGCAGGCTTTATTATGAAAATACTTTTCAACAAAGAGACTTGAAATTTTTCTAACGAAATTAATACAAAACATTATATGCCAAAATATCAGTAAGAGTTCGAATTAAATGAATATCTAACTTTGTATATTGTCAATTCTTGAATAAAGTCACAAAACAGTAAAATCTAAGAAGAAAAAATTCATATTTTCATATAAGAAATTCACAAGCTGCTTCAGTACTGTAATATCAACCTTAATTTAAGTAGTTTCATCAAAGTTTACACAAATATTAATTCTAATGTATTAACTCTTTTAGTTGATATAGGTACAGACCTATCGCTCATAAAAATTAGTGGTGTTTCAAATCTGGATATCGACAGTAATAAAAATACAAACCTTAACGGTATAGGACATGGTATTATAACAACCCTGGGTACCGTTACTTTTGATCTTAAAGTAGAAAATATCTTAATCAAACATGAATTTCATGTCGTAGAAAATGATTTCCCGATACCCTCCAACGGTATAATAGGTCTTGACTTCATAAAAAAATACAATTGTCAACTTGATTATAGATACGACCAGGATTGGATAATACTTAGGCCTAATGATTTTCCAAAAGATATCGAAATTCCGCTTTGTACTACATCTTCCATTAATTCTTTGTCTTTACCAGCTAGATCTGAAGTAGTACGCAAAATTGTGCTCCAGAATATTAAGGAAAATATATTAGTTCCAAACCAAAAAATTGGCGAAGGAATATTCGTAGCTAACACCATAGTAAGTCACACTCACCCTTACATAAGAGTAATAAATAGTACAAATGAAAATGTTTTTATTGAAAATATAAATATACAAACAGAGAGTCTTCACGACTATGATGCAATACACTTCAATAATACTGATATAAACGCTAAAGAAAAGTTAGACAAGCTATCAAAGAATTTACCTGCATTTGTTAAAAACAAATTAAAGGCGCTTTGTCACAAATACATAGATATATTTGCTATGGAAAGCGATAAAATAACGGTTAACAATTTCTATAAACAAAAATTAAGACTAAATACAGATGAACCTACGTATATAAAAAATTATCGGCTCCCACATAGTCAAAAAAATGAAATTAACAGACAGGTTGATAAACTAATAACAGATGACATAGTCGAACCCTCAAGATCACCCTACAACAGCCCAATTCTATTAGTGCCTAAAAAGTCTCTGCCGGGCACTGATACCAAACGGTGGAGATTGGTAGTTGACTACAGGCAAATCAATAAAAAACTTATTGCCGACAAGTTCCCGTTACCACGGATAGATGACATTTTAGACCAGTTAGGCCGAGCGAAATATTTCTCGTGCCTAGATTTAACATCAGGATTCCATCAAATAGAACTCGATGAAGATCTAGAGATGTTACCTCTTTCTCCACTGACAAAGGTTCATATAGATTCAAAAGATTGCCATACGGTTTAAAAATCGCACCAAATTCTTTTCAAAGAATGATGACACTAGCATTCTCAGGGCTCACCCCGGAACAAGCCTTCCTTTATATGGATGATCTAGTAGTCATCGGTTGCTCGGTAAAACATATGATGGAAAACCTCGAGGATGTCTTCAATGTTTGTAGAAAATATAATCTTAAACTACATCCCGACAAATGTTCATTCTTTGGACACGAAGTAACATTTCTGGGACATAAGTGTACAGACAAAGGGATACTACCAGATGACAGCAAATTTAATATCATTTATAAATATCCAACACCAAAAAATGGTGATGAGGCTAAACGCTTCGTGGCTTTCTGTAACTACTACAGACGGTTTATCCCTAACTTTGCTGAATCTAACTTTGCGTCACATAACAAGGTTATGTAAAAAGAACACTCCATTCGAATGGTCTCAAGAATGTGAAAACGCATTCCAATATTTAAAAAATCAATTAATGAGTCCTAAAATATTACAGTACCCCAATTTTGAAAAAAAATTTTGTATTACTACGGACGCTAGTCCGAGCAAGAGCTAACCGCTATCCACTGGGCAATAAAGTATTTTAAGCCTTATATATATGGCAAAACTATTCTGGTGAAAAGTGATAATCGACCGTTGACTTACTTATTTTCTTTAAAGAACCCATCGTCTAAATTAACTAGAATGAGACTTGATCTTGAGGAGTATGACTTTGAAATAGAGTACTTGAGGGGCAAAGATAATCATGCAGCTGACGCGCTGTCACGAATAGATTTTAATGACATAAAAAAAATAGCAACGAGTGAAAACAATATAAATGTCGTTACACCACAACAAACAAAAATACAACAAAATAAAAAACTAATAAAAGAAAAAGTCAGTAAAAATAATAATGCGATCGCAATGCCCAAGATATATGAAGCGCTTAATAAATATGAATTCAAACGACTAGTCGCACTTGTTCTTGAAGACCAAACGATTTATTTCAAAAAAGGTCGCAAAGTACTAAGTGAAATAAACGTAAGTGACTTGATTTCTCAAGGAAAAATTGACTTAGGACAATTATTTTCTAGGCTCTCTAAAGCAGCCGGTAATCAAAGTCTTACGAAATTAAAATTGTCTTTAAATGACAACTTATTTAAGTATACCATGGTAAATGAATTCAAAGAAAAGGGCAATAATAAAATAAAAAGTGGTTTAGTAATTATATTAACACCAAAACTAATTAAAGTTACTGACAAAAATGAAATAACAAAAATAATTAAAGAATATCACGACAATCCTGTTAAAGGTGGCCACCCAGGAATACATCGTATGCTAAATAAAATACAAGAGAAATATGTCTGGAGAAATATGACTCAGCATATTAGAAATTACATAAAACAATGCACATTGTGCAGTAAAAAGAAAGCAATAAAAAACACCAAAGAAGAAATGATTATAACACCTACACCAATAAGGGCTTTCGACACGGTAATAATTGATACTATCGGTCCACTACCTAAAACAGAATCAAGTAACGAATATGCAATCACAGTAGTATGTGATTTGACTAAATACTTGGTAGTAATACCAGTAAAAAGTAAACATGCCAAAGTAATTGCGAAAGGCATCGTTGACAATTTTATACTAACATATGGCCCCATGCAAAAAATTATAACAGACATGGGGACCGAGTATAAAAACCAAATATTCCAAGAAGTAGCAAAACTTCTTAAAATTGAAAATGTTTGCTCAACCCCATATCACCACCAAACATTAGCAACGGTGGAAAGAAGTCACCGAACCTTTAATGAATATATAAGATCATATATATCTGTTGAGCGTAATGATTGGGATGAATGGTGTAAATATTTTCAATATTGTTATAACACAACACCCTCGACAGTACACAAATACTGTCCCTTCGAACTTATTTTTGGCAAAATACCCAACGACTTTGACTTTACTAACGAAACAGAACCTATATACAACCTCGACGCATATGACAAAGAAATAAAATTCAAGCTACAAAATGCTTCAGCACGAGCTAGATCAATGGTTGAAAAATCTAAAAACAAACAAAAAACATACTATAATACAAATACAAACAAAATAAATATAACGATAGGAGACATTGTGTTCTTAAAAAATGAAGCAGGTCATAAACTTAGTAACATATATAAGGGTCCATTTAGAGTTATTAAAATGAAAAAAAAATAATAACGTAATAATCGCGGACGATGACAATAAGACGACCATCGTACATAAAGATAGACTTAAGAAAAGTTAGAGTACCATTAAGTTAAAAACTAAACAAAAAAAAAACTGACGTCAGACTACAATAAGTACTTTTACATAAGTATAACATTATATTGATAAGTATTAATATTGGTTAATATAATAAAACATTGCTAAGAATGATCATTACATTGTAAGATCATTCTTTCTAAAAAAGGAAGATGTAGTGATATCCCCAGACGTTCCCACACTAAATGCTGACATAGACAATAAAACCATTCCCACAGTTAATGCTGTGCATTGCATATTTATGAAATAGCGCATTTATTTATGCGCGTGTGGCTCTCTACGTCTGTGGCTCTCACTACCTCTCTTTTATTTAGAATCTCCATTAGCTTAAGTAGCTCATTGCATGAGCTTACGACTTAGCTTAAAAAAGAGGCATTCAATAAAGATACGCTTAAAGAACACAACGTGTTTTATTTTATTGCCACTAAAATGTTAACGTTATAGTACCTTCAGCTGTTGTTGTTCGTTTGATTTCCAATCGTGTCGTTTGTTGTTGTGATTAGTGTCCGATCGAAACCGGAATTTTGGCCGAAACCGAATATTCGGCCATTTTATAATATTCGGCCGAAACCGAAACTGGTTATTAATATAAAAATTTAAGTTTTTGCAAATATTTTTTTTTTAATAAAAGGAAAGAAAAGTACTTTCATACACATAAGAAAAAATTTAATATAAAAAAGTATTATTTGAATACTAATGTATATAATAATTAATTGAAGTTTTCTATAATAATAAATGATATAATTTTTTATATTATTTTTTTTTAATGAAGCATTGCATACTTTATATCTTCAGTACTCACTCAAAATAGTACGCTCCTACAATGCACATTTTTATAGAACTGCAAAACAAAGTATTTTTTTAAAGGTTTAGTATTATCAAAATAGAAATATTTTGTTTTCTTTTCCTTTATTCCACACACACAGGATTCGTTAGGAAGTTTAATTATCATTTTTTGGCTTCAGTACCTATAAAACTTTAATATGGATTGCAATAGAGATGATAGAATCGAAAATGATAGTATCGAAGGCATAAAATTAACCAAAATGTTTTGCGTTAGCACGAGAAATTAAATTATAGAAGAATTATTAATATTTGTTTTATAGAATCCGTTGTAAATATTATTATATCTGAATTAAATGAGTGATGCAAAAGTTTTTACCAAAAGTTTCGGACTGACAAAAAGGGCCGAAACTGGCCGTAACTGAAACCGAATATTCGGTCGGACACTAGTTGTGATGCTTATGTTTTTGTTGTTGTTATTAATATATATGTAAAATGTACATATATAAATGCAAATTAGATGCTTTCGTGTTTTCTGTTTATTGGTTTTGTTTATTTTCAGCAAGATAAATACAATAGAGAATACAGATGCGTGTAGCTTTAGAGCCAGTTTTTATTACTACTAAGCAAGTTTGCGCATGCGTTACTAAGCATGCTTTGTGCTTTGAAAACTCTATTTATTTTTTAAATACATACCATAATGTATTTCTTAAAATTTCAGTACGTTTTTCTTGATTACTTTCTATTGTTTTCACGAAATGATAATAATTTTGTTTGGTTAACCGACTTCAAAAAGGAGGAGGTTCTCAAGTTGGTTGGTTTCTGGGTTTTTTTTTTTTATGAATATATGTACATTGATAACTCCTAAAGTACTTGCCCGATTGCCACAATTTCAACATATTGTCAACAGATATAGATATCAGACGTGGAGGTGCCCGTCTAAAAAAGTCGGCGGTATTTGACACAGGGGCGTGGCAATATAAGAAACACTTTGTATATCGAATAACATTAACACTAGAGTACTGAAATTTAGTACAGGGGTTGGCACAATTATTAAAAGTTATGTTAAAAAAAGTAGGCGTTATTCGATAAAGGGCGTGGCAGTATTAGAAAAACGCTGTAACTCGAATTATATTGACACTAGGGTACTGAAATTAGGTACAGTGGTAGGCATAGTTATAAAAATTACTGTGAAGAAAGTGGGCGTTGTTGGACAAAAGGGAGTGGCAATATAAGAAAATTACTGTATCTCAGTTAATATTGACACTAGGGTACTGGAAATTGGTACAAGGGTTAGGAACAAATATTATAAATTATAGTAAAAAAGTGGCAATTATATTGACACTAGGATACTGAAATTAGGTACAGGTTGGGCATTATTATGAAAATTTATTGTGAAGAAAGTGGGCATTACTGGAAAAAAGGGAGTGGCAATATAAGAAAAATACTGTTTTTCAGTTAATGTTGACACTAGGGTACGAAAACTCGTTACAAGAATGGGAAAATTGTTATCATAATCTCTAAAAAGTAAGAAATAAAAACTTTTTAACAAAAAAAAAAAACAACCAACTTCAAAGCCACTACAAAGTAAAAAATAATTTTAAATTACTTCTCACATTAATTCTTGGTCAAATTTGTTAATTTATATATATATATTATTAAATTGGAAATCTTATTACTATAATTTTTTTTTTTATAAATTACTATAATACGAAAATGTCAAGAAAAGCCAAATATATTCACCATTTTTAGTATAGCTGCATAGTATATGGTGAATATATTTGGCATTTCTCGACATTTTCGTATATGGCAGTAAGGCTGTCTAAGGCAGGACAACGTCTGCCAGGGAATACAAGTGTTTAATTAATGGAAATAAATACCGGAAAATTTTGAACCATTTATTTTTACTGTAGTAAAGAGCATATACATATGTTTATACTTTAAAAGTAATTTAAAATACAAATTTTAGTTAACAAAATATATTTTTAATATGGAAAAATATAATGCTTAATATAAATAATTCGTTGTTAAAACAACAACAACAACTCTGCTTAGATTCAATCACACAGCAGACTAGACAGACAATTTCGGAAGGAGTTACCCGTTCCATCTTTAGTAGTCTTGATTGATTTAGCTGTGACTAACCCATTGTGTAAGTTTTATATGATTTGACACTTGCTCGAATAAATTCGTCTGAAATATGTTTTGTTAGAGCAAAAAGACTTAATTTTTTAGGTCAAGCCTAAACTCTACCAGTGATTTTGCATTAGTTGTCTCTTCCTTGTCACTATTCTTTTTTGTAGGAAATGCACGAATAAATTGTCAAGTAGCCATATGAACTAAATTACCAAATTTTTGTCTAATACGATCAAAACCGTGCGAAATACAGCATTTTTGTTGATTTGTAAGCGATAAAAAGGGGTGTGGCTAAATTATTTCTCTTAAACCGTCTCCTACTCGAAACAAATCGACTGCAAAAATTTCAGCTCAATTTAGCTTAAGCCTGGCGCACTTTGTTTCACTCCACGCTGACCCTCCGAAAAGTGAGGTTAACAAAAGTGAATTAGGCCCATTTTTAATGCACTTGCCGAGAGTAACCATATGAACTAAATAACAAAATTTTTGTCTGATACGACCCAAACCGTTTAAATAAAACATTTAAATTGGTTTGTGGGCGGTAAAATGGGGCGTGGAAACCAATTTTTAGTACAGTTGCTGACAGTAACCATGTAAACTAAGCCAAAATTTTAGCTCAATCGACCCAGTAGTAAATTTTAATGATATATCAAAAAGTGGGCGTGGCTATATAGCGATAACGCCTATTTTAAGTACAGTTGCCGCAAGTAACCATACAAACTTAAGTACCAAATTTTAGTCTTACACGGCCAAAACTGATTGAAATATAGCATTTTCACATATTAGTGGGCGGAAAAAGGTGGCGTGGAAACAAGTTTTACTGCAGTTGCTGATAATACAAACTAAATAACCAAAATTAAGTCTTATAAGACCAGAACCTCCTGAATTAAAACATTTTCATTGATTTTGGGGCGGTAAAAGGGGGCGTTGAAACCCATTTTTAGTACAGTTGCCGACAGTAACCATACCAGTTAACAGAACGACGACGTCAAAGCTTTGCGAGCAAATGAAGCGGTTCCTTCAAAAAAAGTTTAGCAGGACTTTTTTCGCCATTGCACTTATTTTTTTTTATTTTGTGAATTGTAGAAGCAAACCCTTATAAAAACTTTAGTAATTTTCAACTATTTGCTCACTTGATTCACTTATTTAGGATTAAAAAGTAAAATAACGTTCTAAAATATTATGAACATAAAAACAGAAAGAAAAGCACAAAACTTCAAACGAATAATTCACAAAAACATTTAGTTTCAAAAAATTAAAAAAAGCGGTAGATTAGTTGGCCTCAATTTGTTCTAACGATTCATCTAAGCTTACATTTGCCTAAGATATAAAGTTCGACTTTTGCTTTTCTGTAAGGGTGCAGGATTTTCTAATTTAATGAAGGCTAGTCATTTGTTGAAAAGAAGCGATTTTTAAAACAGTTTAAAATTTTCCTAATTTTATTTTAAAATAATGACTAATATAAGTTTACCTTACAGCGAAGATATAATAACAGACAACAATACTGCTTTAAAGCTATAGGTTGATTCTTTTAATGGCTGCCAGTGTTGATTCTTTCTATGTGAACTTATGAAGTGACTTATGAAGTCAAACAATAAGCCCTAAAAATATACGAAATAGCTTATTTCAGCATATTAAAAGCGTTCATAGCAACTTTATCTGTAAATGTGTACATTTTAAATGCACTCCACAATTCTGCATGCACAATCTGAAATATAGATATCAAACTCCATTTGATTTAAAACAATCACTTGCGCAATAGCAAAATCACTTTTCAGTGCAGGATATTAACAGACTTGACACACAATTTTTATTTAGGTGTAAAAATTAAGACTTTTGGTAAAATTATATATTTGTTGTTGGAACAACTTGGAGTAGTTCCATTCGAAAAAAATTGAAAAATTTTTAAGTTTCCTGTATCTTCCTGATCTTACCATTTTTTCCGTTGCACTGGTGTTCTTTTCTGGTGTTCTTTTCCTGAAGAGGTCAGAGCATATTAACATTGTGAAAAAGTTTGTAACGCACAGGAGGCGTGGCCAGTGTAGAAAAGTATTTAAATCTTGATTAGCGTCAATCCTTGAGTGAAAAGATTTCGCGATTGCGCAGGTGAATGTTTTAAATTAAATCAACAAAAGTGGTTCCATATGTATTTATGTGCTAAATGTAAATCCATAATTCGTTTTTTTCTATCAGGTCAAATATTTGAGATATAGGCAAAAATATGTATACCGGTTCTTTTTCTGTTAATTGGACCATATCTGTTTAACGCATCGGTTAGTTTCAACTGCTTTCTGTTTACTTAAATTCATTATTATTTGTAGTTTTATGTATATTTTTACCCATGTTACTTTTTTTTCTTCCATTGATGGTTTGACAGATATTTCATTTAAAATGCGTTAAAAAGATATAGTCCGACTAACAGAAAAATAACAGTTTTTCACATTTTTGCCTATATAACCAATACTTGACCTGCAACGACTGGATACATTTATCTTCTTCCGTCCAAAGGTTGACCCTTAAATGTAAACCTGTGTTATTTTAAAATTTAATGTGTTTCGTTTAACCCTAATCCTACTACAGTGTGACTTTGGATCACATTTGATTTTAAAAAGATTTTAATTATTAAATAAATACTTTTTTGCATTGAAGTCTATTTGTATTCTCAAATGAATTAGTTTTCTTCAATTGCTCTAGCTAATTTTTGTTGGTATTTTTATAAAAGTGGCGGTATTTTTACATTCAAAAAGGTGCCAGCATTGGTACCGCACACAATATATGTTGGTGTGTCTTTTTTGAGGACCTTGTTGACTTCTTTTTATCTTTCCCAAAAAGATCTTGAAAATAGAGGAGCTTTTTTTCTCGTAGCGAAAAAGAAATAATACATTTTTCAACACATCAAATTTTTGTATCTTGTTAGCTTTGCTTTGTGTGTTGCTCAAATAGAGCTTAAAAAGAGAAATACTTTTTCTCGCTAAGAATAAGAATAAAGAAATTGTATGGTTATGCTCTTATGAGTTTAATTAATTATTTAAATAATAATTAGTACATTATATAGCTTAACCTTGAAATGGGTAAAATAGCTACCCAATAGAAAAATAATTATTGAAATAGCGCCTGCCGTTCTCAAGCTCTAAGCTGACTAATATACGTGAGTCTCCTTTTATATAATATAAAAGATAACTTTGAATTGCATTTAGTTTTAACCAACGTAAAAAATTAACTAGAACAGCAAATTCATCACTAAAAATATCAAACAAAAACTCTTCATAAAACAAAACAAATTTTTACATGAATTTTATTGTGAACTTTTTAGATCAAGTAAGTTTGAAAAAGGCAATAACAACAACAAATTTGTTTTTGAATAATGTTTATTTAGAATTTGAAATGCTTTAAAATAGTTTTGGAAAATATAAATGGAAAAAAAATAATTTTACTCTATTACTGTATAAAAAGGAATTTTACGTCTATAGAGTAGAGGGGGTAATGTCGTGCACACAACTTTAAAGTGCTCGTAAAGCCGTACATGATAAGCGAATACAACGAGTAAGCATCCGATCGAAAGATAATTTGGTTGGTAACATTTATGTGTAACAATATTCGTGTAGCATGAAATCGTGTTAGTAGAAATTAAAAAAAAAAATGTGCACGACATTACCCCCCTCAAAATTTGTGGGGTAATGTCGTGCATTGTATTGTAAAGGTATCAGAATGTGTGAAAAACGATAGGTAGTGGTTCGATTCAAGAAGATATAGCATTATTGTTTATTTATTTATTATTGTTAAATATAAGGCAATATACACAAGTCCGAAATATGATCAAAAATACAATTTTATGAAAAGAAAAGTGAAAATAGGCAATTTGCTATATGAAACACCGAAAGAAAAACAATATTTTTTCAAAAAGTGCTTGACATTGAGAAAAAATTTTGAAAAATTTTATTTTGATTGTAGCGTTTTGTTATGGCTTCACGACTCCCTTGGTACACTAGGGCGACCGCGTTTCCTTCCCTTTTCTTTTCTGTATAGTGCACGACATTGCCCCACATCAAATGCACGACATTGCCCCAAAGATCGTTTTCAAGGTTGACTTCGACAAATCGGTAAAGAACAAAAATTTTTTCGATCACAATACATCTTTTTTTTCGGCGGAAAATTTGCTTTAAGAAAACACTTACCTGGTGCGATTTTTAAAAAACGTCGCACATATTGCCCTTACACATGGATATTGCTAGTATTGTATGCATGAGCTCTGTAGGTCAGTAGGCCCATACCTTACCAACGGCTGGTATATCATTCAATTTTTTATGCTAAAAAAGCCAGTGCACGACATTACCCCCTGCACGACATTACCCCCTTCTAATCTATTTACGATACTATCTAAAATTTGTCATTTTTTTAATTACACAGAGAAAACAAAAATTCAAAAACGAACTTTTTAAAAACGTTTAGTAAAATGAATATTTTCTATAACATTTTACTCTATACAAAAATGAAAACACACATTTTTAAAAAGAAAAGTAAAACGAAACGTTTTCAAAACAACTACGAATCTTTTACTATGATAAAGTAGGGTAAAATTAATATTTTTAAAAACATTTTACGCCATACAAAAATGAAAACGCACATATTTAAATTGAAAAGTAAAACGAAACATTTTTAGAACAAATACGAACGTTTTAACATGACATAGTTAAATTATTATATAAATATCCACAGAGAAAACAACATTTTTAAAAGTGCTACCACTAAAATGAGCTACTTTTAAAAACGTTTAACACAGATTTTGCACTTCTAACGTTTATTTTAATTTTAAAAACGATCATTTTAAAATGAAATACTAAAACGTTTATTTGCATTTTAAAAATGAAAATTTTAAAATGAGATTCCAAAATTTTCGTTTGATTTTTAACAATGAATATTTTAAAATGCTGCAATAAAACGTTTATTTTTATTTTAAAAACGAAAAATTTTAAAATGAGATTTTAAAATGTTCGTTTGATTTTTAATAAAAAATCTTATCAAATGTAAAACGTTTATTTTCATTTTTAAAACGAAAATTTTAAAACTATATTCTGAAATGTTCGTTCGATCTGTAACAATAAACATTTTAAAATACAATGGTAAAACAATTATTTATATTTTAAAAACGAAAATTTTCATTATTTCCCATTAATTCAAAAAATTTACAAAAATCCCCATTTCCTTTATTAATTAAAAAAGTTTTATTGGTTTTCAAAATTGCAGTTTTATTTCAGTTATTTTATCATCAGCTATGTCCATCCCGTTAAATTTTTTTTTATGATGTACTGTATCCCAGCGTCTATGAAAAAATAGAATTTTGTCAGATATTATTAATTCTCTTTTAAATACTTACCTTTTAGATGTGGCAGCAAATACTCAAACTCTTTCATTACTTTTTTGCAGGTAAACTGCTGAGTGGTGAAATCGAGAATAAAAAATAATTTATTTTCTGAAAAAATATCAACTACGTAAGTCAATGAAACATGTATAACAAACAATTCGTTATTAACAAGTGTTTTGAAACAAAGTATGTGAATTTAGTTTTGTCATGGCAAAACGTTCGTAGTTGTTTTAAAAACGTTTTGTTTTACTTTTCTATTTAAAAATGTACGTTTTCTGTTTTGTATGGCGTAAAATGTTTTCAAAAATATTAATTTTGTCCTACTTTATCATAGTAAAATATTCGTGGTTGTTTTTAAACGTTTTTAAAATGTGCATTTTTGATTTTTTGTTTTCTCAGTGTATAAATACAATTCGAGTGGGGTGTTTCGTTTTGGGGAGGGTTTCACATACTTTGTTTAAAAACACTTGTTAAGAACAAATTGTTTGTTATATATGTTTAATTGATTTATGTATTTGATATTTGTTTAGAAAATAAAATATTTTTTCATTCTTGATTTCATCACTCAAACTAAGTATTAAGTATTTAAGTATTTAAAATAAAATTAATAATATTTGGAAAATGCTATTTTTTATAGACGTTGGGATCCAGTATTATCATGTAACATAGTTGAACGAGATGGGACATAGCTGATGATAAAACAATTGAAATAAAACTATATCTCTCCTCGCAATGGAGTAAGGAAGGAAACCCACTTGGAAAGCATTGTGCAATGCAAGTTTAATTATTACCATTTTATAATATTATTAAAACGCAAATGCATGTTCTTGTCGAAACAAAATCAAATCTGAAAAATTCATTGGGCCCGAAAAACACATTTTAACTGGAGCTCATTCAGTTTATGAAAAGTGTCGTATTTTTTTGGACTTTTACTATTTTTTTGCAAGTACCTTTCATATGAGAAGGGGACTTATCAGAAACACTGTAGTAAAATCCATATAAATTTGAATGTATCTAGTGAACATACATTAAATTAAAAAAAAGAAAAAACAAGAAACCAACGGACTGGAGAACCTGGTCCTTTTTGAAGTCGGTTAAAAACTAAACAAATTTTTTGCAAGTGAGCATAAATAAATGAAAAATGGAAGTTTTTATTTAAATACTAAATTAAAAGAGCGAAAATAGTTTTGTTAAAAATAGTACAATTTTTGTTCGCTATTTAAGGACACAACGGAAATAGAGCGAATATGTTTCTTTTTTGTTGTTATAAGATTTATAAATTTTGTACGTATTACATTCTATGTGTACCAGCGAATTATTTTAATTTATGTTCTTTTTTAACAAACGGCATTTTATAATGTTAAAATTGCGTAGTTGTTTTTTTTTTTTTTGGTGAAATAACATAAAAAATTATATGCGCAGAGTTGTCCCGGTCAAGTGCTGTAGCCTTATGGCAGCCCTACGCTACAATGGTTAAAAATTACAGTCTTTTTTAAAACGCAGTAAATTTCTACAATTGGGCCAAACGTAATAATTCTAGCATAGGTTGTAGCGACAAGTACTCTTATTTATTTATATGCACATTGTTTTTTTTGTTTCCGATAAATTTGGACCAAAATATTTTGACCTCGGCTGAAAACGACTTTTTTCAGCGCCACCTGGCTAGAAGAAGATGCATTAAAAACAAAAACTTATTTAATATTGTTTTTAGTATTTAGTATTTCGGGTCTCTATGTATTACAGTCTTTTCACAATAAATGTTTTAAATTGAGTTCATTGTTTTTCAAACGTGCAATGTTACCTTAAATAAATAATAACTCAAGAAAACAACTATGTAAAACAAAAAACGTGGTTCATGTTTTACAAGTCTCTCGGTCTGAAGGTTTATTATTTGGGTAGATGAACTACCCACACGTGTTCGTGTAGGAATACGGTTAAATAAAATATATAGAATATAACACCCTTACTCCATGTATAACGCTCGTATCTTTTTTTCGACCAAAACTTAAGAGAAAACAGTTTTGCGATTCGAAAAAACAGTACATTTGGCAGTACAAATTTTATGCAAATTTCAGAAACCTGAAATTTTTTCAGTGTTTTTAAATACAAACGTTCTTAGCTTTCGACTAAAGTCTTTTTCTTTTATTTTCATAAATAACGACACATAAAAAAAAGCGAATTCAATTCAATTGACAAGAAAATTTAGGTACATCACTTTACATTAATATGTTTGGTTGAGAAATATTAAGTATAACTAGTACTATTAATAATTAAGTACTAATGTAAATACATTTCAGTCTCTTATAAAGCTCTTATAAAGAAAGTCAGTTACTCGGAATCAAAAGAATTTTCATCATCTGAATAGTTTTTGGTTTTCATTACATTATCTTCATTGTCTATCTGTTTGTATTTATCTTTTGAAGCAATTTTACGAAGCAATTCTGGCTGTGTTTTTAAATAATTATAGAAATTGACGCATGGCAATTTAATATTACATTTGACGTTCAGAATAGCTTAAAAATAGTCCAAGTTTTGTTTACCGCAGAAAAGACTCGTTCCACCGATGCTGAAGTTCCCGGCAAGCATAAAATATATTTTGCGATTTTAGCCATTTCCTTGTACTCGTTTTTGAGATGATTGAATATCTCCATCCAGTGATTTACAATTGAAACATGGACTATAGAATATTCCATTGCACTATAGAAAATTTTACCACTTTTTCTGGCCAAAATTCGAAAAATTCACACATCGTTATAAAACTTTCTCTGGCTGTCTGTAAGGTGGTAGGGACATAATGTAACAAAAAAAATTGCCACTCCTACTCTTGTTATAATGGAGGGAGATGGACTAATGTCGAATTTTTTGAATAAAATAACGCTTTTTTGTAGGCAAAGAGGATCTGATGTGAACATTAGACTGTATCACCTTGAATTGAAGAAAAGTAAACCTATTTTCGACACCATCTCAATCGTTAGACATTTGAATGACATTTTCGAAAAAAAAATTTTTTAAATGGTTCCTATGGTGATATTTTGGTTTTTTCGTTATATCTTTGGTGTTTCTTGTCCGATCCAAAAAAATTATATATTTGTGTATTTGTTAATTTTTTGCAAATTTTTTTTTGTTTTTTACCTCAAATTTTTTTTTTTTAACTAATCACTCAATATATCTCAGTTCCTACTATTTAATAATATTCTTGAAATAACACAAAACAAAAGTTCCCAAAAAATCATTAAAACCGAGAGAACAAATGAAATGACACTGTCCATCTCTGAAAACATCTGTTAAGTTATAAATTTGGCTTCTAATTCTGCAGCAAATCTCCTTTTTGTTCTATTAGACTGTTCAGAAAAATTTAGATTGGGTCTTCCAGCTTTTACTTTTCTAGGCAAAGATAATGGTTGTGACTTTTACTCAGCTTTAAGCCAAGTATCACATTTCTATTGAAACGTATCTACGTTTTTCATTTTTTTTTTTGCAATTTTGGTCTAAATGGTTCGATTTTTTCTTGTAAAACTTTGTTTAATGTTAAAACAAGATCACTTTCAATTATTTGCAAAACATGAATATGTATCTACTGCTGTTATGTTCTTTGCTACTTTATTTCTCGATTTTTGATATAGCTAGTTCAAAATTTAAAATTCGGTTGTTGCCTAAGAAAAACAAAAACTTCTTTAGTACCAGCTAAAAACCTCGGTTTCAGATATACTTAATTCAAAACAGTATTGAACGCCTTATATAGTTGTGTTGTAATAATTTTATGCTGGCCATTGCACAGAGGGTATTGAGTTGGGTTTTTGGCTCAAAATTTAAAAAATCAAATGGAAGCTAATAACTATTTTTGGATACCGGTTTTAAGTTAATAAACCTGTGGGTCCTGTTGTTCCTTTTAATAATAACGCTTAGTTTTTATTTTATATATTTTATTTATTTTGAACAATTTATTTTTTAACGTCTTGATTTATTGAATACAATTTTTATACTGAAAATAATTTACAAAATTTTTTGATTAAAAATATTTGACAATTTTTGAAATCTTAAAATAATAATTTTTTTATATAAAATGTGTGAGTGATTATTTTGTAAAGTGTGTGTTTTGTATGTTGGTGTTTATATGTGGTGGTATTGAGTCACCACATTATTCCCCCTCCTTTCTAAAAATTTTGGTCGTGTTAGCTAATAAGTTAAAGTGTACTTTTTTTAGTATTTTTGTGTTTGGTTGAATGTGTCTGTGCTGTTTCAGTGTCTAAGGAGGCGGGCTTAATCCTATCAATGTTGACTGTTATGTTAGTGTTATTTTTACGAATTGTGAAGTATTTTGGTGTTCTCTCAATAACTTCGAAGGGACCATCGTACGGCTCTTGTAGTGTTTTACGAATCGTGTCGTTGCGGACGAAGACAAAGTTACAAGTACTGAGGGCTCGAGGTATATATTGCTGGAAGTTAGTGCTGTGATGCGCAATGTTAGACTTTTTATTTTCTATTGCCTCTTTGAGTTTGGACAAGGTGTCCGACGAATTAAAATTATGACTATTGTGAATTACTAATTGTTGTGGTAGCCTGAGTGTTTGACCAAATACCATTTCAGCTGGTGAAGCCTTAATATCTTCTTTGACTGTGGACCTGAGTCCTAGAAGAACTAATGGCAACTCTGTGTACCAATTTGTCTGGTTGTTACTCGCTATTATGGAAGTTTTTAGTTGGCGGTGAAAACGTTCTACAATCCCATTGGCTTGTGGCTGATAAGCAGAAGTGGTAATGTGTTTGCTTCCTATATTCTTAACGAATTTTCTAAATGTTGAGTATGTAAATTGAGGTCCTCGATCGGAAGTAATTTCCAGAGGAATTCCAAAACGTGAGATGTATTCCTTTTGAAGTGTGTCTACAATTGTACTGGCGTTGGTATCTTTAATTGGATACGCTTCGGGCCAACGTGTATTTCTGTCAACTAGGGTAAGCAGATATCTGTAACCATTTCATACTGGTAAAGGGCCAACTAAATCAACGTGAACATGCTCAAAACGACCGTGTAGAATGTTTATCTTGTGTGGGATTGTCTTCGTATGTTTATGTATCTTTGCTCTTTGGCATCTAACGCATTCTTGTGACCATTTATTGATTTGTGTGTTCATTTTGGGCCAAAAATATCTTTGTGCTATGAGTCGTCGAGAAGCTCGTGTACCTGGGTGTGAAATGTTATGTAATTGTTCAAAAACTTGTTTGCGTAATGTTTGTGGAATGTATGGACGTGTTCCTGAACTTGTTTGCTCGCACCAAATTTTAATGTTAAGTATTGGAATGTGTATTTGTTGGAATTTGTAAGTATGTTTATTAAGTATCTCTTGTAGCTCTGAGTCTGTATTCTGTTCTTTGTGTAGAGTTCTGAGTTTTATAGTTATAGATACCAACACCCTTACACCCGCATACATAATATAAACGCGCACTTATTAACGGGCAATCAACTTAACATTTCATAATTTTTACGAATTGTTTGCGCAACACAAGCTGCTCGCTCAACATTAAAACTATTTCGACAGTGTCATATGACTCCGTCTGAAAAACTTCCGTTCACTTACCTTTTTCTTTAGAAGTCAATGCAGCTCCACGCGACAAGTGTAACATACTTACGATGCATTTTTCATGTTCTTTGCTTCTCTCCATTCTATATTAATATATATTCTTACGTATTATATATTAGCGCATTATGTATTAGTGTAAGTTATAATTGTAACATTTTTTAATATTAAAAGCAGTCGAATTGATCGCTCCAACGAAGAAAGTTGAAAAACTTTTAAAAATAAACAGTTCAATGAAAATATGAAAATAAAAATTGATTTTTTTTTCTAAACTAACTGAACATAAAACATAATTTTTTCAGAGGTTGTGAAAGCCTCTATCTCAGCTCTTGAGAGTGCGTCTGCTACGGTGTTATCGGTACCTTTAATGTGTCTGATATCGTTGGAAAACTGTGCAATGAATTCTAGGTGTCGTGTTTGTTTTAGGCTTCTCTCTGTTTTTGAATGTAATGCTGAAGTAAGTGGTTTGTGATCTGTGTATATAGTAAATGTTCGTCCCTCTAAATAGTGTCTAAAGTATTTAATTGTAAGGTAAATTGCTAAAAGTTCTCGATCGAATGTACTGTATTTTGTCTCTGATGGTGATAATTTTTTTGAAAAGAAAGCTAGTGGTTCTGTTTCCTGATTGTATTCTTGTTGTAAAACTGCACCGATAGTAGTGTTAGATGCATCCACAGCGATAGAAAGTTTTGCTTTGCTATTAAAATGATAAAGTAGCACTTCCTTAGTAAAACTTTCTTTTATCGTTGCGAATGCTTCTGTTGTGTTTTCTGTCCATGTTAAGTGTTTGTCCTTTGTTTTTGTTGCTGAATTTATCATATCATAAATGTGTGTGAGTGTGTGTGCTAATTTTGGAATGCATCTGTGATAGTAATTAATCATCCCAATGAATTTCTGCATTTGTTTAACTGTTTCTGGTTTTGGATAGTTAACAATGCATTGAATTCTATCGGGAGATGGTTGCATGCCTTTGTTTGAAATGTCATAACTTAAAAAATTTATTCTGTCTACTCCAAAAATTAATTTGTTCGGTTTAATGTTTAGTCCGTAATATTCTAGTCGTTCGAAAACTAAATTTAGATGTTTAATGTGTTCTTCTTCCGTCTCGCTGGCCACTAGAATGTCGTCGAGGTATACGAATACGAAGTCTAGTTCTCGTAATACTTCGTTAATAAATCGTTGGAATGTTTGAGCTGCATTTATTAAACCGAATGGCATTCTCAGGAACTCAAACATTCCGAACGGTGTAGTAATCGCAGTTTTATGTACGTCTTGAGTGGCCATGGGTATTTGGTGGTATGCTCTAACAAGGTCTAATTTTGAAAATATGTGTTTGTTGTGTAAATCTATATTTAGGTCGTGTATGTGTGGTAGAGGGTAGCGGTCTGGGACTGTAATTGTGATTAGTCTTCTATAGTCACCACAAGGTCTCCAGTCATTCACATCCTTTTTGGGTACTAAGTGTAGTGGAGACGCTGACATGGAGTCTGAAGGACGACAGATGCCTGCTTTAATTAAAAATTCAAATTCCTTTTTGGCAATTTTGTATTTGTTGGAGTCAAGGCGTTTTGGTCTTGAAAAAGGTAACTGCCCTTCTGTAGTTATATGGTGTACTGTTTTTGTTTAACTGGTTTGTTGTAGTCAGGTTCTGTTGTTAGTGATGGATAATTTTTGAGTATATTTGTTGTCTAGTGTAATTAGTTTAGGTAGTGATGTTTCTGTAAATGCTGTGATTGCGTTAACTGATAATTGTGTAAGTGGATCTATGAGTTTCTTGTGTCTTAAGTCTATCCAGAGCCCATATTTCGTAAGGAAATCTGCTTCTATGACGGGTCTTGGGATGTCTGCTAGTATAAATGTAAAAGGAAAATCGCGTCTAAGTTTCAAATTTACGTTAAGTAATTTCTTGCCGAAAGTTGAAATCGTGCTACCGTTAGCTGCTGTTAATATTAAGTCTGAATTTTTCTTGTGGGCTTTAAATTTGTTTACTGGAAGTACTGAAACTTCTGCTCCACTGTCTATCAAAAAGTTTATTTGATTGTCGTTATCGTAAATAAAAAGGCGGCGTGTTAGTATTGTCTGACTTCCATCATTAGCCGTCGCAATGATGGAATCATTTAGTTTGTTGAGTTATGTTGTATTGTGTTGTGTTGGGTGTCGTTTTGACCGAATGAGCATGGTTGTTCGCATTGTCTAGCTGCCCTACCGAATCTAAAATGGTATCTACATACCCAGTTGGAAGGTCGATGTCGTGACACACTTCTCGACGGAGATCTACGTCTTGAAACTCCTCTGAAATTAGATTCTCTCGAGTTCGAACGTGAATGACTACGGTATCGTTCGTTTTTCAACTCTTGGACCTCAATTGCTAGTTTGTTGAAACTTTCTAAGATTTTGGACGTTGTTTCAGCAAACGATTGCGTTATCATCGCAAGCTCAGGGTTTTGTGTAATTTTTGCCATGCGCTGGACATTATTGCCAACTGAAGCTACTTCAGATTCTGATATAACTTCCCACAAATTATCAGCTAGTTTCAATTACTCTTCTAGTTCTCTATGACCAAATCCGGTCAAAGCAATATTGAGGCTTATGGGGAGTTTACGGAGCCAAATTTTATAAACTAAGTCACTATCGACTGTAGTACCGGCTAACATTAGAAGTGACCTATAAAATTGAGATGGCTTTTGGTCACCCATCTCAGTGCCAGACAGAATTTTGTCGAACCTCTTGGCTTCACTAAAAGAGTGTCTAACAATCAAAATTCTCTTTAAACCTTCATACAAATCTGAGGACGGAGGTTTTTGTATGAAGTCTAGCACAGTTATAATTACCTCTTGAGGTAGAGCGGTTACAAGGTACTCATACTTAGTCTTGTCAGTTGTGATTCCTTTTGCCTGAAATTGTATTTCTGCATGGGCGAACCATGCGTCAGGTCAAGTGGTCCAAAATTGTGGCAACTTTACTGACGTCGCTTGTATTTCAGAATGCATTGTTGCATCAAATGGATTGACTAGATCCGTCTCTAATTGTATGAGAGGGCGATGGTCACCTTCGCCGGAATGAGAGAGAGGGTTAGAAATATGTAAAGGAGTGGGAGTTTGGGGTGGTGGTGTGTGTGCAAGATTCATGACCTATTAAAAATGTGTACCTAAAAATATGTTTCCTAAAATGTGTTTCCCTAGTGCAGTGGAGTGCCTACGTATGTAAGGCGATAAGTTTCTCACGACCCTATCGTCTTACAAACGTTTTAAAAGCTACGTTGTGTGCCTCGTGAAAAGCTAGAATAATAAGACAACCTGAAAAAAAAATTGTATAATATGTTATAAGCAGAATTTTACATCACTTGTCAAAAAAAAATTTTAAACATATAATATATAAATTTTATAAAGAAAATTTGTTGTTGCTTCCAATGTTGTTGTTGTTGATGCCAATATGTTGTTGTTGTTGTTGTTGTTGTTGTTGTTATTAATGTTGTTGTTGTGGATTCTTCTGTTGCTGTTGTTATTGTTGTTGTTATTATTAATTCTGCTGCTGCTGTTGTTATTGTTGTTGTTGTTAATTCTGCTGCTGCTGTTGTTATTGTTGTTGTTAATTCTACTATTGCTGCTGTTGTTATTGTTGTTGTTGGTTCTGTTTTCGTAGCAAATTTATTTGACGTTGTTGTGTGTGGAAGTATTTGTGTTGGTATAAAAATTGAGCTCGTCGCTAATGGCGTGTATTGGAATTTTTCTTAATCGAGGTGAAAATCAATTACTTTTTATGGTATTTCTCTTCCTCGTTTGCTTTTGGTGGACGTTATGCAATGTATATTTGGTGTTAATGAAAAAAAAGCCGCTGAAATACTTTCGTAGCACACTGGAAACGTAATTTTCCAAAAAAGTTTGTTGCTCTATTTTTTGTTTTTGCGGTGCTCCTGGCAGGATCGCCAGTGTGGGTCCTGTTGTTCCTTTTAATAATAACGCTTAGTTTTAATTTTATATATTTTATTTATTTTGAACAATTTATTTTTTAACGTCTTGATTTATTGAATACAATTTTTATACTGAAAATAATTTACAAAATTTTTTGATTAAAAATATTTGACAATTTTTGAAATCTTAAAATAATAATTTTTTTATATAAAATGTGTGAGTGATTATTTTGTAAAGTGTGTGTTTTGTATGTTGGTGTTTATATATGATGGTATTGAGTCACCACAAACCTCTGCGTTACTAGCAAAAACAAGCAATACTTTAAGTGTACTAGTTCAAAAGTTACAAGCTGTCAGCCTTAACTTTTTTGGCTTTCGTTCTCGCGCAGTGGAGAATCGTAATTTTTCAGCATTTTTATAAAAAATTTTTATTTAAAAAAAGTCTTTTGTGCAAAATTTTTTAATGCAACCTGAAACTTAAGGTTATTGTTGTTCTAACGCCACAAAAATTTATCACATAGATTATTGGTAATAATTTTTTGTGTTTATTAAAAAATGTGTCAAAAAATTTCGATATTTTGCTATACATGTGGAGCATGATTCAATCATATAAGTTATGGAGTCATTTGACGTTTACTTACAATTTTTTTATAGCAGAACAAGCATGAATATGAAACTTTTTCATTGTACGAAATATCCAAAGGTACATTTGGCTACTACGTTTTATACCACATTTCGTATTATTTATTTGTTTTGACTCAAAATTATATTGAGTTTGAACAAATATAATAACCACGTTTTTATTGTAAAACAGTAAAAAAAGAATAAAAGTACAACATTGTACATACGAGTAGAAAATGAATAATGCTTACATGTGTTCTTTGTTACAAATAGTATGAATATTAGATAAGTTTTTTTTTTACTGAAATGCAAAAGCTCTTATGATCTGTGCACTAGGGGAAAAATATGAAGAAGGGTATTAAGAGGATCAGAAATGTGCGATTTTGAGTTCAATATCTCTTAAACCGAGTGCGCTCAAAGCAAAAAACCATTTTTACCATCTTTTTAGAGAACCTAACAAATTTCTTTTTTTAAGGTATTAAATTTCCGTAAAAAATAACAAGACATACCGATTCCAACATAAAATTAATCGCTTAATCGAATGCGACAGTGTTTCCGACAGATACCAAAGGTGGCGTATAAACACGCGCAGAAGATCATTTGCCATGATTTCGTTAACGATGTGATAGTTAACTAAATTTTTAATTAAATTTACATAATTTTTTGGTGCAGTAGCCAGCTATATTGAAACCAGTAGTAAATGTATATCAAAGCGATAAATACATTTATGCCCGTATCATCGTCTGCGAATCGAATCATTCGATCACTCGAATCGAATCACTCGAATCACTCGAGTCTAATCATTTGGCAAATTTTTCTTTTTGTGGTATGATTGTTTGCGAACCTACTTATTCGCCTCAGATACGGTACTGCCTAAGCAGAAGACATAAAAATTCGCTTAGAAACGACAAAAGTCAAACCTCAAATTTCAATTAAGCCGTGATAAATGCAAATAAATAAGCATTGTGAGCTATTTTTGGCGAGAAAATTGTGAAAACGGGAGCTTTATGCAGATAACGGTGCAGTGTAATAGACAAATATAATTCACTGGAAGTTCCTGACCACCTGTGATCATTTTAATCTTCCCTATTAAACTTAAGTGAAATAATAAAAGTTTCCGCTTAAATTTCAGTAATAAATTTTGTTTTTCATTCTTAAAATACTAATTTATAAAATGATTGAAACAGAAACTTTGTGTAGACTACGATGTAGACAGTTGCGGGAGACTGTGTTGTCGCCAAAACTTAGCCCACTGAGGAGCGCAACATGCCTCAAGTTGACGAGAGCATTGACGGCCTGTTCCAAGGGTGAAAGGCTGATTTGTCTATTCGGCCCTCCACCAGTCTCGGTTGCTTCCGTCTTTTTTTTCAGCCTAAAGTCCAGCCAAACCTAAAATTTAAGTTTGTAGCTAACTTTTTATAATGTGTTCAATAAGAGCTCACCTTGTGACATTCCTTTCCTTCACGTAAATTAGGTCAGAGAATTTATCTCTACTGCTAAGCTTTGCCATGACTACTTTTGATCATGCACCATCTTTGGTGCCGGATTTTCCTAGTCTAGTTGCTACACCAGGATTCTGCTCCATAAGCTGCACTAGTTTGTGAAACTGTCGACTGTTCGTTTTTTCATTCTAGAAATATATAGCAATTTGTTTGAAATCAAAGACAAAAAGTTAAATAACAAAAAGAATGCAAGTTACTTACCTTTTTCAATCAATTCTTTTTTGTTTTGACAAAATTTTTTTCAAATATCTAATTCGCCTATATTTGACGCTTAAGTCGAATCACATTTGTTGAATTCGCGAACAGTGATACCACCAATATTTCTATTCGTCTGTTTTTGACGTTGAGTCGAATCACATTTGCGAATTTCGCGAACAGAGATACCACCTTGGCGAATTTTACTTGTTTTTTATTCGATTCACGGGCGGTGATAGGGATATTACATTTCTATGGCTCATTAGCTCTTTATCTAAAACAAAATAAAGTAGTGATTAGTAGTTTTATAGGCGTATTTTTAAATTTACCGGTAAGCTGAAATTGATCGCGAAATAAATACATTTTTAAGGAGCAAATGGCCTTTGCCATGAACCGCGCTCGAGAGACCGCACCTGTAGCTTTAATTGTTTGTCCCTTTAAGGTTTTTGGTGTTTCGCCGAGAAAAATAAGCACAATTGGAGCAAGTTGCTTGTAATATGCACGGTCACAATTTGCTCTAAATTGTTTGTGAGCATACTCGATAGTTCATTGCGACCATTAGAGGGAAAGTGATGGCATATTGCTGCAGCGTCAATTGCACCATTTTTTTTTGGATTTTGAAAGAAATTTATTTTCATCTGAGGCCATGCATTTTCAAATCGTTGAAAAATTATGGTATTCTTTGCAGATGAAACATCTTCGATGGTCAGCTTGAACGCTTTTGCTAGTAGCAGCTCTGTGGTGACGACTAGTATAGAAAAGAACCGAGTTCGGCAAAGATGACTCAAGAATTCCTGCACTGCCAAACCGAATGCCAGTGTTCGAACTTGTGGTATTGAAACACAATGCTCGCACGTCATGGATTATGTTCCACTCGATGTAACAGTTATGGCCAATCTGTTTACCACTGTGTTTCGCCCAGCAGCACAAGTAGAGTGATCTATCATTTTTTTTTTCATCGTATTGGACAGTCAATAGCGTACCACCAGAAGAATAACTTTTTTTAATTTCATCTGCTATTACGACACGATGTTCTGCTCTACGTTTACTGATTGTAGATCTCGAAAGTTTAGCATTATTAATATTGACTCTGGCGGAGCTTGGAGCTTTTTACTGGCAAACAATTTGGAACGAAATCTATAAATTTTGAATGTTTTTTTACTGGAGTGTAGAAACTTGAGAGTTTGTTTCTAATTTTTGCAAGAATATTTATTTTTTATAAATTTGTTAAAAAAGTGAGGTCGTTGATGTTGGTCCTATGGCACTGGACAAAAGCTTTCAAATCTTCGTTTTTGATGTTTTTTATAGAATCTTATTTTAAAAATTAAATAGTGTACTTGAATTAACAGAAAGCTTTTATAAACTTAAGAACAAAAATTTACCTCCGTGAGCGATGTCCAACAACTCCTCAATTTCCCTTTTAAAAGTTATTTCCTTATTTATTTCCTTATTTATTTGGGCATGTCATCGGGCTTTGTTTTTTTTAACATGTCGTATTTGGCATATAAATTTTTCACTGAAATTTTACTTGAGGCTTTACTCTTGTAGGAACTGAAATTTTTTTCATGTTTCCATCAGTTCGATTACGACACGTTCGATGCTTCTTTGTGTTGTCAAATTACCTTAGATTGGATATGCAGAATCCTTCGAAGAACATCGTTTTTCGTGGGCAACGTTCGTTTTGGAAAAACGCGTAAGCCATTACCTTTATTTACAGTCCAAATTTCTAATTTACTCATACTTATTGCTCTCAACATATTTAAAAATTTTGAAATTTACTTAGTATGTAGTTAGTATCCATTTTTCGGCGTTTATTAATCAATGCAATTTTAAATATCTTTTAAATTCAATAAAAAACCAAGTTTCAATAAGAAATAAACTTTGCGAATTGTCTACATAAAATAATCTATCAGTCTGTCTCAATTCGCTTTAAACTAATGCGTCCAGAATCTGGCTGGCTCCTTTCTCAGAGCAAGAAAATATGTAAAAATATAACGAGACAAACTGAGCAAATCTATTAGTTAATAGGCTAGATTTTAGTATAGATTTTTTTATTATTTTCAGAATACCCAATTGAAGAACAAAAACTACAGTACCATAACAGTTTTAGAGAATATTTAATGAGATAAAATATGATCTTATAATTCATTAAGACTTTTAGAGAATATTTAATTGAAGAAAATTTCTTATAAATTAGTAAGGTAGAGAGTATTTATTTATAGAACATTTCTTATAATCTGGTAAGATTTAGAGAGTATTTTATTGGAAAATATTTCTTATAATTTATTAAGACTTTGATATAAAAAAGACACAGTTTCGATAGTATCGTAAGTATAGACGTAGAATTCCTTTTTATACTGTAATAGAGAAAAATTCTGATTATTTCATGTATATTCTTCAAAACTTTTTTAAATAAAAATTATTCAAAAACAAATTTGTTGTTGTTGTCCTTCTTTTAACTTGCCTGATCTAAAAAGCTCACAATTAAATTCATGTACAAATTTGTTTTATTTTATAAAAAGTTTTCGTTTGATATATATGGTGATGAATTTGTTGTTCTTTTTCATTTGTTTTGTTGGTTAAAACTAAATGTAATTCAAAGTTACGTTTATTTAATGGAAATAAATATAGGTAAATTTGAATTTGAATTTTTCCTGTAGTAAAAACCATAGACATATATGTATATTTTAAAAGTAATTTAAAATTAAAATTTTAGTTAACAAAATAAATTTTTAATATGGAAAGAATATAATGCATAATAAAAATAGTTGGAATTTATTATGGTATTTAAAAAATAAATGTAGTTTTTAAAGCAAAACGCATGCATGGTAACGCATGCGCAAATTTGCGCAGTAGTATACATACATGCTGAAAATAAACATTAGTTTTATTCGTACTCCATCCAACTCATGGCAGAATAACCAGGTAGAGCCGACTCGGAGAGGAATGAAGTAGAAAGCAGAGAAAAGCGAGCTAGTTGTCAAACACAGCTCTTTATGTCGAGTAAAAATTAAGAACATCTAAAAAAATTTCAGCTAACTAGTCCAACAACAATTACCAAGCAAATCTAAAACAACCATGCACAGAAAAGAGCAAGATCACATCGGTTGAGCAGCGTTTGAGGGGATGAACCGAATCGCCAACAGAAAATAAACAGAACTTTGCTTACTATGTCCCGCTTTTCACTCGTTATACACGAAAATTCTCGTGCTTGCGGCGAAAGCAATCATTGTTCTGGTAGTAAGATCTCTTTATCCCGTTTTTCACTCGGCAATAATTGCCTTTTTCGCAAGCAGTTTGTGGATTATTCGCCCGCATGATGGGGTTTACGAAAGTCTCCTTTAAACCCGAATAGTCCACAAATTACTTTCGGCAAAAGCAATTATTGCTCATAGAATTGCCGAGTAAAAACGGCCCTTTGCAGCGCATGCAGAACCAAAACAACAATATCAGCAGCTAGAAGCAACGTTGCCATTTATGTTTAAATCCTATTAAATATTTTAATTCAGCGTGGTATTTTTTAATTGGAGTGGGAATTCAGTGGCGTATTTTTTGAATTTCCGTAGGAGTTTGATTTTTAAATCAAAATTTTTTAAATCAAACTTAAATTTTTTTTCTTTTTAGTAAGCAAAATTTCGTTGTAATATTTCTAAATATTTTTTAAATTGTTGGTGCATATGGGACTTATTGTGGTATTTTTAATGCGAATGAGATTTTTGTGGCAATTTTAAATGCATATGGAGTTTGTGGTGGTATTTTTAAAACGCGTGGTATTTTTGTGGTAATTTTAAATGATAGTGGGATTTTTTTGATATTTTTTTATTGTGGTAGAAACTTTTTTGTTTATGTTTACCATGGTAGTTTTTGTTGTATTCAATTTATTTTACTGTGGAAAAATAAACTTTTTGTCGGAATTGTTTTAAATTTTAACTGGGACCCTTGGCTAGTAGTAATACATTTTTTTGTTGCTACATACTGGCTCTCTAGCTACATGCTTCTGTATTCTCTATTGTATTACAACCCAACAAGCCATGAATGTCACTGTGCCAGCTAAACGGTACTTAAAACGGCAGCGTCTGACTTGCTGGTATGAAAACGACAGGTTTCTGTACCCTTAAACCGTTGTCTATATAATTGTAAAGTCCTTTTTTATATTTATCAAGAATCGAATTGAAATTTATGTCATATTCGCTTGATATGTCGTTTGTTCTCGTCCTTTTTCCCTCTCTTTTTCACCCGTTCGCCAAAAAAACGCTGAAATATGCATTGAATCTGGTATTGAAATCAAGGTAGTGCAGTTGAGTTGCCGTTTATTGTTTAGTTTATTTTTGCAACTTAATAAAAACCATTTCAAGAAAAGGTTACAATTGTTTAACAACAAATAAAATTAATATACAACTTCAAGTTTTCTATATGACCTTGTTATTTTTTGTGTTGATTTTCTATGATTTAAATACAAATTCTAATTGTTTGATAGTTTAAATCATTCTTGATTTTAAATAAAAATTCTAGTTGTTTGATAGTTTAAAATCGTTTAGGTCAGGTTAGAACAATTCATTGCTCTAACTAGTTCAGCTAATCAGCTAACTAATTAATCAGTAGTGATGTTTTTTTTTTCTTTTCATATTGAAAATGTTGTTGCTGTTGTTTCTTTGAAAAAAATTCGTTAGAGCAATTAATTGTTCTAACCCGACCTAAAGCTCAATAAACGATTTTAAACTATCAAACAACTAGAATTTGTATTTAAAATCAAGAATGATTTAAACTATCAAACAATTAGAATTTATATTTAAATCATAGAAAATCAACATTAATATACAACTAAATAAATGGTACGCTTATATGAAACACACAATGCATAGTTTGCTGACAACGAAACGGTCCGCTTCAGTGCTTTTAAAAGTGCACATCGTTTTCAACCGAGCCGATTGGCTGTCTGGGAAACGAAAAAAATGAAAGCAACTGATGTACAGTCATGTGAAAATAAATAGAGACACCTATATATTTATATATGAAGCTGCATGAATTATATACAAGGTGCCCCAGATATAGCATTAATTCCCTCGGCTGGTGATTCTTCTTGATAGGGCGAGTATAACACTTTATGGAGTTTCCTCCCACATTGTAAAAACTTCAAGGTACAGGGTGTTTTACGGTTTTGGTACGTGTTTAGTATTATTGATATAGAATCTATACTACTCACCATAAAATGAAATATAATATTTTCTATTTTAGAAAAATATCATCTTTTTCATCAGTGTATCAACCACTTTCGTGTCATGTGCTGTAGCGGAGCTAAAATTTTGAGATTATCCAACGAAATATGACACGAAAGTGGTTGATATATTGATGGGAAAGTTGATATTTTTTCTAAAATACAATATATTATTTTTTGTTTTATGGTGAGTAGTTTAGATTCTAGATCAATAATACTAAACACGTACCAAAACCGTAAAACACCCTGTATCTTGAAAGTTTTACAATGTGGGAGGAAACTCTATAAAGTTTAATACTCGCCTTATCTGGAGGAACCACCACCCGAGGGAATTAATGCTCTATCTGTTGCACCTTGTATGTAATTTATGCAGCTTTAAGTATAAAAATACTGGTGTCCGTATTTATTTTCACATGACTGTATATTTATATATGTATGATTTACATACATATTAATAAAAAACAACAACAACAACAACAACAAAAGCAGCACAACAACGAACGACGTGATTACGAACCAAACAAGCAAACACAACAAAAACAACAACCTTAAAAAACAGCATAAGCAGCTACTGCAGCTAAACAGCTAAGCAGCTTGTGCATTTCTCATACGAATAGATGAATTTTTCATCTTCTTAGATTTTGCTATTTTATTAGCTATTTTATTAGATATTTTATTAGATATTCCCACTAAAACTGATATTTTGGCATTTTTATTTCTTTGTACGATGAATATTAAAGGCTGTAGGTATACCCCAAAGTGTCAAATATCACTTTGAAAAAATTCGTGAAAACGACCCCCATACAAACCGCGCTGTAAGACGTAATTCTACGTCAAAATGATTAGAGAATACGAATACAACCTTACCAATCTATGGTTTTTAATAATGAGACGAATTAAAAGTATGGGAAGTGCAGCCATAGCTTAAGGCTATGTTCAGTCTAAACTTCCAACATAACTTCGAAAAATCTATACAAGCTTAAGGTATGATACAAAAGGTAAGGTTGAATAAAAAATGCATACTTAAGGTAATTAATTTCATTTGGTAAGTTTACGTTAATTTTATTAAATAAGAAAATGTAGATCCGCAAGAACGGAGTACGAACGTTCGTGGCGTCGACATAGCGACCGCCTTGCACTTGTGCAAATTTAATAGCATATTTTCTAGCTGCTTCAATGCCCGTATGACCTTGCCGAGCTGTTCCCGGGGATGATTTCTGCTGCTCCGATCGCGTTTACTGCGTTCTCTAGGTCGAGCGCGTCGCTTCGGCGGTGAAGACCCACTGTCAGTGCGAGCCTGATTAGTTGCCCGAGTAAGACTATGTGCAGATCCAGAGTCTGTTGGAGGTTTGGCTCGCTAGTCGGTCGGCAGAGTATTGAAGCTGATGTGAGGATATTTGTGGTGATGAAGAAGCCAATGATGTGGGATTTGGCAAGGCAGTTAGAGCAGTACCCATACTTCCTTATAGTTGGCCTTCGCTGTAGGACCTCCATTTTCAAGAAGAGTTTGCAAAAGCGTATCGCGTGGTATTGCTTACACAGCCGGCATTGATACCAGATAGATTTTAACAATGCTGCCGAGCCGCCATTCGGTGGGGGGAGCAATTCGTCTTTGAGAACAAAAAAATCTCCCACGCAGATATTTTGTTCCGGGTGTTTCTATTTATAGCGTTTATGGAGTTCGCACAAATATTCTTCTTTCCATCGTCTGCTAAACTGATTGTAAAGAACCCTTAAATTTTCCCATCGGTTTATTAAGGATAAATTTTCTTTACTGAGCTCAAGAATAGAAATCAAAGGAGCACCACGAAGGAAATGTCCAGGGGTTAGTGGCAATAGTTGAGTTGCCTCATCACTCAGGGGTGAAAGAGGCCGTGAGTTAAGGACTACTTCGATTAGTATCAGAAGAGTAAAGAACTCTTCAAATTGAATTTTTCCGATTGCGCTACCTTTTTAAAATGAGTTTTAAAGCTTTTTACCGCCGATTTCCATAATCCACCCATATGAGGGGCACTGGGTGGTGTGAACGATTCAAACCCTTGGGAGACGTATTTGTCGGATACATCGGCAGAGGACTTCGATATAAATTGGTTGAATTCTTTAGAGAGAGTGCGGTTTGCATCAACGAAGTTACGCCCATTGTCAGAGAAGACTTTCTTAGGCAAACCACGTCTACCAACAAAAATAAAATTAACTTGCTCTGGAGGCAGAGCAGTCATGATTTGAGTGTTCACCGTTTGTTTGTAAATAGTGCATACCTTACGCTGAATTATGCAGTACTTAATTTTGTTTTTTAATTTAGGAACATAAATTTCCTGTTGCATGACTCGGAGCATTATCGGTGCTCTGCGTGGATAAGAGTTTTGTGGGTAAACTCTTTCAAATGATCTGGAATCAATCCACATGAGCATAATGCTGCCTTCAAGGCACATTGACATTTGCCGATGTAAAATAACTCTTTTGTAGATTGCACGAACGTTCTGAATGTGGCGATTTTTGGATGTTTAGTTTCGATTTGATACTTGTCAATCAATGTACCCAATTTTCTACCAACACTTTTTTTTGTTATAATTTCAACATTAAGTTGACTCCAAATTTCAATCAATTTGTCTGTTACGTGCGGTACGAATGTTTTATACGAAAACATTTTGTTTTCGAGTTTAGCACGTTCGGCCAAGAAAAAAAAACATCTTAAAATATCCTGTTTCGTTGGCAGATTGAGTCCACTCAAAGCACAAGATGCACCAAAAACAGCAACATCGTGCGAAGGCAAATGCTTCAAATGAGTTTCGTTACTTGTTGATGTTGTTGCGGTTTGCGATGTAGACTGCAATGCATTTAGATCCATTGCATACATAAGACTTAAAAAATAACTGAAATTAGTATATTTTAAAACATTTGGTTCGAATATATTTTTTCCACCTGCAAATTGGTAAAAACGCAATGGTAAAAATGATGAGAATTTTATTTATATTAGTTACGTTTTTTGTTAGAACGTATTAGTTTTTACACACTATGTGGGTGTTACTGGTGTTGCCTGGTTTCTCCTGGGTGCGTTGGTAGTCGGTGGGGATGATGTTGCTGCTGGTGGCGGAGCCTTGTGTCGTTAATTGCTGCGGCTGTCTGGTGATGTGCCGTCTGGTGGTGCTGTTGGTATGCCGGGTAATGCACTCTGGAGTATGCGAAAAAACTGACGCGTTTAAACAATTATAAATACGAACACAATTTCTGTACTTAATTTACTTTAATTTTATTTATTTAAAACCAACTAAATTCCATACGCAAAAAAACGAGCCAACGCTGTTAAAGGAATGCGAGAGAAAAGCCAAAACGGGAGAAAAATCACTAAACATATGACAGCAAGTGTCAAAAGGCCGCACTGAACATCAACAACACAAACCCATCGCTGACCGTCAATACACATCAATGCAGTTTGCGGTGGGCGACGAGTTTGTTCAGTGCGGATATAAACAATTGACTTACTTAAAATTAAGAACAATAAATGTCAGAGATAAAAGGTCCGCAAAGCAGCAGAAATAATTTTGGTTAAAATAGGCATGAAACGCCCTCTGGCGGTGGTCATAGGTAAAAATAAAGATCAGAAATGAATTTCTCGACCCCAAAAACCCCCCATATACACATAAAAAAGATAATATAACGATGAATAAAAAATCGAATTTTGAATCAATGATGTTATAGGGGAAAAATCATTTTTTGAAAAGTGGGAGACTCGAAAATCGAGATAGACCTATGGTTCCTTCACCAAAGTTGCTTAGAATTGTCCATAGAATCATCCCAGGGGGTGGCTTTAATCGAATTTTTCGGCTCCATACAAATTAGCCCGGCCTAATATATATATGTATATAACATATAAAAAAACAATAAATCGCATAGTTTTTGTGTGCGCTTAAGCGTTGTTGGTTTTTAAAATAATAACCTTTTTTAATAAACTGCAAAATTGTTTTTTTTATATTTTGCAAAGTTCTTCTTTTTGCAATAGGTGACAATGCATGTGTATTAGAGCACCCATGAAACATATGGAATGTGCCTTTTTCTAATTTTGTTCGCATTTTCTGTTATATTGAGGCTAAAAAATAAGATCTGCATATAAAATTGGACTTCGGTAGTGAAAAAAACCCAGGCCCCCTGGGGTTAAAGGCCCAAAAACGGCTTAAAAATGGTACTTTGCTTATTTACTCTATATCTCTTAAAATAACAGAATTACGCTCTTAAAATGCACAAACATTTTTATGCACAATAAACAGATACACATTTTTTCATAACCAACTTTGACCTTGGAATAACCTTTCGTACTGTTTTACGCAGTCAAGGTCACAATTCACTTTTCTGAAAATATTATATTTTAGAGTGTCAATCCATCTGAAAATGTGCTTGCAATAAAGAAAATTAGTCACTTGCTTAGAAAAATACTTTGAAAAAAATTTTAAATGCTCTCATACCTCCAAAAATAAATACCTTGAAAAAAAACTAACTGTGTATTAAACTTCATTTAATGTTTTTGACATGCTGTTAACTGTTTAGAAATATCTCTTTCCAAAAATTTACGAGGATCGTTCAAAAAATATATTACTTACAAATCGTGACTTTGACTGCGTTAAACACTACGAATAAGCTTGTTAGGTTAACAAAAACATTGATTAACAAAAATATTTGAAAACTTTATCTTTTTAAAAGTAACAAAAAATTTGTTGATTTAGCAGTTTAATATTTGTTAATCCATTTAAATTATAAACTTGTTACGGCAACTGCAAAATTATTCGTTTAAAGTGTTTTTGCATTTGTTTTCGGTGAAAAAAGAAAAAACAAACAAAAAAGAAACGAGGAGTATCTACGCATGGTGCAGGGTCTCAAAGATGCTAGTGCACATCGCGACACTGATATGGTCTGGCCAATCCTATTTTACCCACCGCCGCTGTGTGGAATACATTAAGACACGTTTAGGTATTACAGAGAATGTAAATTTCGATCATCATTACGGCCACGCCGTGCTCATGTTTGGCTTTCCCTACGTTTACACGCAGTCGAGCATCCTGAAAGCGTGCTTCGACAACTTGCGTGACCAGTTACATATACGTGAAAATGGTTTCCTAACACTTGGTGCCATGTTACATGCAGCGCAATGTGTGGGTCGAGCACTGAATGGCAAAACCGACTTCGGTATCATGATCTTCGCAGACAAACGCTTTTCGACCCAAGATAAACGATATCGTCTGGGGATTAGCTGGGAATTTCATTGTTTACACTAGTGCAGCTAGAGGGTATGGAGAAGAAGAAGCTAGAGCGACTTTACATAAGTTACTCAACGACAATTTGTCCGCCTTACGATATCATCGCTATATGAGACGCTTTTTTCAGAACCTGGCCTTAACTCATGTCTCAAAATATGGATTTATTCTGTTTTTTTAAAACAAGCGACTCATATTTTACAATTTAATTCAATCGATATTTTTATGTTATATTAAATAACACTATGACAATTTCCAACTTTTTCCAAAATGAAAGAAATGTTTTGATATAAATTTATACTTGCAATTTGAAATCAACATTTTAGCATTTTGAGATAAAAACTTTTGATTTTACTATAAACATTTTGAAATCAAAGCAAAAATTTTATATCAAAAATTAAAAATTTTGAAAATGTTTTCTCATCTATCGTTCTCCTCATATAAAATTGTTCTTGATTTGACAACTAGCTCGCTTTTCTCTGCTTTCTACTTCATTCCTCTCCGAGTCGGCCCTACCTGATTATTCTGCCATGAGTTGGAGTACGAATAAAACGAATGTTTATTTTCAGCAAGATAAATAGAGAATACAGATGCGTGTAGCTATAGAGGCAGTATGTATATATACTACTACGCAGGTTTGCGCATGCGTTACTAAGAATGCGTTGTGCTTTAACAACTCCATTTATTTTTTAAATACCATAATAAATTAGATTTATTTATACTATGCATTATATTTTTTCCATAGTAAAAATTTATTTTGCTAACTAAAAATGTATTTTTAAATTACTTTTAAAATATACATATATATATATATGCTCTTTACAACAGGAAAAATAAATAATTCAAATTTACCCATATATATTTCCATTAATTAAACATAACTTTGAATTACATTTTGTTTTAACCAACAAAGCAAATGAACAAGAACAACAAATAAATCACCAAAAATATCGAACGAAAACTTTTTATAAAGCAAAACAAATTTTTACATGAATTTAATTGTGAGCTTTTAGATCCGCTAAGTTTGAGGAAGGACAACAACAACAAATTTTTTTTTTGAATAATTTTTATTTAGAAGATAAAGTGCTTTAAAATAGTTTTGATATAAATATAAATAAAAACACCAGAATTTTTCTCTATTGCTGTATAAAAAGAAATTCTACGTCTTTACTTACGATATCATCGAAACTGAGTCTTTTTTATTTGAACCCATTGTAACTAAAAAAAAAAGTCAAAAGTTCCTTTCGTCTTCAAGGTGAATTGATATCCATTTTCAGTGTTCAATATCCCACTGTTCATCGGTGGCCACTTTTTTAAAAATCTAAGCAAAGTTAAACATTATTTAACACAAATTTGTGCGTTAAGGCCACTACAAAACTTTGCGTAAAGTGACCACAACTAATTAATATATTTAGCTTTTTTAATTGATAAATAAAGTACTTGCCATAAGTAATTTTTCCATTTTTTAGTTGGTCAATGAACCAGTATTTCTTTTAAAAACACGCACTTGTTCTTTTCACACTACGAACTTGATTTAAATGTTAAAAAAAATTATTTTCAGACCCATAGCTTCACGCATTCACAATAGAATATGTAGGAAAGCTAATGCACAATCCTTTTAATATATTCTTGTCATATCCTGAATCATAGCTTCAGTTAATACTCTGCAGTAAAAAATAGTACTAGTTATGAATTGAACTAGTTACCTCACAAGTTAAAATAAAACTGGTCATAGTTGCAAGCTCGCTAGTTCTGCATAAATTTGTTAACATTAAATAAATTTAATTTCTAGTTGTAAAAACAGTAACAATTAGGGATGTGACGGATGTCATTTTGCGGATGCAGTTTTGTTAAGTTAAGCCTTCCTTGAGGATGCGGATGTTTTCAACTAAATTATAAAACTTTTACAACTGGTAATATTTATTTTTTTTAAGTAAAAATCTCTTTAAGAGGCAGTCTGGTTCTGTATGTTTCAAAAAATCAATTTTCTAAAAAACCTTGTTTTATATATAAGATACCATTAGGAATAATATACAACATCTTTTATGTTCATAACATAACAACAGCCGCCGAGATGGAGAAAAATTTGTAAGATACTTTTTAAGATTGCATTCATGGCAAGAAAAACGTTACATAAACAAGTTTTCCTCAAAACAATGCTTTTCGACCTCGTTGACGTTATTACGAAAAAACTATTCAACCGATCGGACTAAAATTTTAAATATTATTGTCCATATGTGTATGTAGTACAATTATATATATTCATAATTTTTAACTTTTTTTGATGCGATCTACCATAAAAATAAAGGTTAAAAATATGCGAAACTTCGCCACTTTATTTTGTTTTTGCCCAAACGTGGAATGACTGTTACAGTATAATTTAAAAGTTTAAAAAATAGTTCAAATTTTTAATCTTAAAAAAAATCCTAGACATACCTTAATATGTGTTTTAAGAAATTCTATCAAGCCGATTGAATTAAAACTTTTATTCGTTATAACATACGCCAATGGCTCTCGCAGGTAGTGGAATTGTAAATTTTAATTAATTTTTTCCAATTTTTCCCCCGATTTTCCATAAAAAAGTCGCGATTTTTTAAAATTTCTATTTAGATGTCCCAATTTTATTTTTTAATGAACAGGTTTAAATAAACTACCTGCCAGATGATAAGTATACAGAACAATAATCTATTTTAATTGTTTGTTTTAAATTACTTCAAGTGCTGTTATCACACGGGCCAGCAAATCACCTTATTTTTTTGTCCACTTTGAATGTACAATTTAAAAAAATAAATGCAAAATAAAAAAGTGTTTGTATAGTTATTTGAACAGGTTAAATGTTTATAAAACTAAAAATATTTTAACGATTGTATTTTATTTTCTTATAAAAAAATCATTCCGAAACCAGCCTTGAAAATTAGGGCAGAGTACCGCACTACATCCTTAATTCAACACAATTATTCGAAGTTATTTTCAATTTAGTTTGTATAAGACAAATGTGCAGCTTTTTAAAAATAGCAATCTGCTTAAAAATAGAAATATAAATATAGTTTCAACAATACAAGTATAAAGCCAGTTTACGCAGTACAAGCATACAACTAGTACGAAAACTACTAGAATTGAACTGGCTTAAAAAATACTAATATGAAACTGGTCAATATTAAACTAGTATTTAACAATTTAAAAATATACAAGCACAAAGGTGGCTTAAATCATACCAGTAAAAAGCCTTTTTGATTATACTAGTATTCTACTAGTTTAAAAGTTACTACTATTACAACTAGTTCAAATTATTCTAGTAAAAATACTACCTCAATTCATATCAAGAATGGGACAATTGTCTTTTCCTATGACATCAACACAGGAAAATAACCGGTTTGCTCAATGTAAAAAGCATTTGAGCTGATCTAGTAGTGATATTTTTTGGCCTAGTACATTTACTAGTATTTTAACTAGTTGGCTACACTGCAGGGTACTTAATATTGAATGCACCAATTGACTTAACGAAGTCGTTTGGATTAGATGATAGCGTACTGTACTATCAATCGAAAGGGTGCAAAATAAGTAATATTTTTAATTTTGTATTCTCTTCTAATTGACGCAAGCAAAAAACAACAAAAATTCTAAGAAAAAGGTGGATGGAGGAAAAAAGTTTCGTTTTTGAGATTTCACTCAAGTAAATCACAAAACGAGGCGTAAAGAGCTTCGCTTCTAAAAATAAATAGTAATTTTGTAAGGATGGTGCTTCAAAATAAAATTTTAATGAATAAAGATTTTGATGAATTTTTAGTTGCTATTTTAGTCTTAGTACAAGGCGTCCACGATAGTCTAGTGGTAGCGACCTTGACTGTCGCTCAGAAGCTTTGAGTTCGAATCCTGGCCGGCATGGTCCTACGCTATAAGCTTTATTTCCCTATTTCTAACCAAAGGAACTTTAAAACACACATCAATTCACGACGAAAAACTGTAGTTGGTGGTGGTAGGAAAAGTTTGTGGAAAGGAACGCTTAAGTAAAGTAGCAATTTGATTTGACACAGATTTTAGGTGAAACCACTTGCTTCAGATTTAATATCACATGTTCCTAAAGCTTCTGCCACATTAAGAACATCCTACACCAAAGTTTCACTTGATTACTCCCTTCTTTCTTTCTGTGGTATCAAAACAGACCTATAATTTGGTCCGAGTGGGCTGGTCTAAAAAAGACCTGCCGCCCTCTTAACCTACCGTAACTTACAAACCTTACCTTAACCTAACCTAGTTGCTGTTTGGTTAAAATCAGTTTGTTATTCTAATTTTTAATTTTTTTTTATTATAATCAAACACTGTGATATATTTCAGCGTTAATTCATTTAAAATTCCATTTCAACATTATAGAAAATATTGAATAATATTGTATCCCTGCTTTCTCTGAACATTGAACGCAATAATTGAAGTCTACCATCAATTTCTTGGTTAAATTCGCCAGCGAGTAAATGGACGCAAAACGCAACTGCATCGAATGAACTTCCAGCTTTAACCCGACCTGCACAAATTAAAGAAAAGCTGCTCTGGCTTGCAGGAGAGAGCTACGAGCGACTGCAGCAACGTGGACTTTAAAGCTGAGGTTTTTCTATGACCGTCAAATGGTTTCTTATGAGGCAAAAATTATTAATAACATCGGTGTTGTGTGTACTTGAATTTTATATACTTCCTATTTATGTTTATAGCAATAAGACACAATTTTCTCAAGATGATTTTAGAAACTTTTGAAATGTTTTCACTTCTAACCAAACTTTCTTTCGAACACATCTTTATATAAATTAAATTCCACTGAAATCAGTTTAATTACAAGAGGTTATGGGCGATAGCAGAAATGAATCGTCCCACTGAATCTTGCAGTTCAATGGGCAAAATTTTAAAAACTGGAGTTTTCGCGTACATCTACATTTGGATGCACTGGATCTCCTTGATTTCATTAAGCAAATTCCTCCGAAAGAGCAGAGCTTGGTAGAGAAGTTTAGAATAAAGGAAAAAAAAGCGAAATCAGTTTTGGTCAGCTTGCTGATGGAATACCTATAATATTTTCGAGAGAAGGAAACTTCTAGCCAACCCCTATTTCTTCTACTTAAGCCTTTTTTTATGAACAATTTTGAAATTAAATCAACATCAAGATTACTATTCATTTATATCTAAAGTAAGACCTGATTTCGACTAGAAGATTAGGTGTTAGTTTAAAAAAAAATGGTATGCACCCCGTTTTTCATTGATTAGATTATTTTTTAATAAATCAAACGTGAATTTCAAAGTCTTAATAATCTACTTTAAGAAAAATAAAAGCATTTCAACGAGTTGTAGTAGAAATATTTACTGCAACTCTGAATAACATAGATACATATATGGTGCAATTAGGTTGGAGAACCTGACGGTAGTGATCGCGTGTAGTATTTTCATGAAAATTTTAAAATTTTCAAATATATTTAGCAAATCGTTTGAACATAGTCTTAGCTATTTTAAACGAAAAAGGAAAAAACAAAAATTCAGGTAACAAAGTTGTAGGTGTTTTTAAACTTAACATGTTTAATGGGAAGTCCTTAAAGAATATTTTTAGGCCAATTGAAAAACAATCATAAAAAAATCGATAAACATATAATTCTCACTCAGAATGGCTTAAAAAAATTTATAAAAAACTTTTTGAATTCTTTGCGAAAAAATAAAAAAAGTTTAAAGTTAAAAATTATAAAAAAGTCATGTTTGATATCCGAATTTTAGGTTTTTCATAATATGAAAAAAAAAAACTTAAGACTATGCTTACCTATTCATTATAATAATTTTAGAATTTTGATATATGTATATGGGCATTTCCAGAAAAAAGTCTACCGTGACCAAAAAGTAAAACATATTAAAAACTTATTATTTTATTATATCATTTAAGGAAAACATTTTAATTTTATAAATTTCAGCCATTTCTACACAAATTTATTAACTTTAATGATCAAATTGCCTGCACTGTTTCACAAATGTAGTTTTTCTTTTCGTAAATGTTTCCTAAGCTTTTTGGTTTTACTAAAAATGGAAGCCATTGGCTAGAGATAATGAAAAAATGGTTGAGGCAAGGAAAGGACAATATATTAAATTTGTTTTTTAATTACTAAATTACATAATTACTTAACTACCTAATTACTTAGTTACCCAATTTTACTACAATGGAAATTTTAGTAACGTAACTCCAGATCAAAAACCCTAATAAAAAAAAAAACAGAAAAGATTTTTAAATCTGATCACTTGGAAAATAATCTTATGTTATTTTAAAACCTTCTAAAAAAGTTTTATACAAAAAGTAGTGCCCAATTCAGAGAGTTTTGCAAATTTTGTAATCCAAGTCAAAAATCACTTCCGTTTTTTGTAACTTAACGCCAGCACATATTTTTGCTTATATCTTTAGATCCTTAGGGATAATTGTTGTCATTGTTTTTAATTAATATAGTGCTGCTTAATTACTACGCAAATATAAAAAAAAACTTTTTAAAAATTAGACTTTTTCATTCAATTTTTTTAATATTCATTCGTACAAATCGTCCGTAACGCCAACCCTCAAAAAAATTGTACGTACACCAAAAAAAATGTGCGGAGTTAACCCAAGTTTTTTCGTGAGTTAAAAGAGTTTTTGAGAAGTTAAAAACATTTTGTCGTCGTTGAAAGCAAAATGAATTGCATTAATATTTTTTTGTTAATATAAAACTTTGTTTGCTCGATACAACTCATTTTGAAAGCTTGAAGTATATTTAAAGCAGTTTCAAATTAACTCTGCATCTTCTCCGAACATTTGTCCTTTTAACTCCATTAAAACTTATTGCAACCATCAATGAAGATCGTCTTTGTATTTTAAAGCTGAAACGGAGTTATGTTTAGCACGAAACAGAGTTTGCTCGAGCAATGTTTCCGTTTGTTTGTTTTACTTTAATTATTTCTAAGTAATGACTGAATTGTAATCGAAAAAAAAGTCTCAATAAAATTAATTAATTAATTTGATTTACTTTGAATGAAGAGAAACTACCCAAATATTTTAACAAGCAAATCAAGTGCGCTGTAAAAATTAAATGTCGCATAATGATAAAAAGGGCCGTTTTTACTGTTACGAGTTATATGTTTTCGTATATTTTTATTGAAGTGAAACTTCTTAGGCGGTTATTTGATATAAAGGATAAAATTTTTCGGATCTCGTCACGAAATTTTTTTCTATTCTCGTCACGAAAAATTGTGTACACGAGCAATGATATTTTTTTGTGTTTTTTGTATGGGGACCCCCAGATGGGTGGCAGATAGAGTGTAGGTGTGTTTAGAAGGAATGTGAAATAAGAAAAAACAATAGGACCAGCTCATATATTTGACCCCCTAACGGTCATCGATTTTTTGATATTAACTATAATAAACATTGTTACTTTTTGTGTTTGTTGTATCGGGACCCCCAGAAGGTAGGCAGATGGAAAATATTTGAGTCCAAAAAAAGAGTTAAAGGGGAAAAATTAATAGGAACAGCTCATATATTTGATCCCCTAATGATTATTGATTTTTTGGTTTGAACTATAAAAGCCATTTTTTATATTTGGTGTTTATTGTACGGGGACTCTCACAAAAGATCCCCATAGATCAGGGCTGGGCATTCTAACACAGTCACATTTTATTTTGTCTTGTTAGTAGTAGTGCGCTCTCGAATAACGCACACTGAGCGAAATAGTTGTCACAATTATCTAAATTGGCAATGAGTTTATTTTTTATTTGATGTTTTTATTTTTAGTCATCGGTATTGTTCCTTATCTCTTCTTTGTCAACATCAAAGCTCGATAATTTTATTCTAAGTAAATAAATTATATAAGTTTGCCTGCAGTGGCAAATTAAACATTCTGCTTCACCACAAGGATTCTCTGTGGAAAAGAAATCACATTCCAATTCAGATCCAAAAATGTTCGTATGTTTTTTTTCGTTGTTTTGTTTTTATTTTAAAATTATAAAATCTTGCTATATACGAATAATTAAAATTACAATATAATCAAAAAATTAAGTATAAAAACCTTAATGAATACAAATAATATGAAAAAATAGTGCAAAGAATCTTAATAAGCAATATGTTTGAATTATATTTAACCTTAATAAAATAAAAAATATATGCACAAGAATTATGAATCTACAAAAAAAAAAAAGTCGTTTTTTTAAGAGTGTACATAAAATTTCAGACATAGATCTTCACAGCATCACCGTCAACGAACGACTCTTCTGTTGTGAGTTTTGAGTACATGTGAAAAGTTACTCTCAGAGAGCGCTCAGTGAGCTATGGGGCGCCCAGCATTGCCATAGATGTATTTTTCACGTTATCTCGTATATATCAAATCACGGACATGTATCTCATATTTTAGTCATTAGCAACCAAGGTTAATTTATAAGGTTGTGGCACTTGAGAGAATGCACCCTTTTTCCCGCCTTTGCTCGAACTGTCACTGTGCGAACTTTCCTTGTTCTAAGCATTCATTTTCTTCATTTCTTTTCATCCATTCTGACAGTTTGACCGAGCTCGCTCTCAAGTGCCACAACCTTATAAATGAGCCTTGTTACCAACCATTTATATCAATATAACCAATTGAAGCATCAACCAATGACAGTGTAAATATTAAATAAACAGAATTTTTTATGCAATTTTGTATTGTATTTCTTTTGAGATGCGTTCTCTCTGTTTCTGTTTTTTTTTTTACAAGAATCTATCTTATTCTTAATTATAAGAAGTTTCTCTTCTGTACTGTATTCATACTATACTGTAATTTTTTTTAACCAACGATTTTTAATTTTTAATTTTAAATTTTTGGAAACTGAACAATTTTACTAATTTTGAGATACAACTGTTGTTTTAATAAAAGTCAAGATAGAAAAATTTTATTTAGAGGAATATATGAGTTCTTGGAACATATGAAGTCCCATATGTACCATATTTAATTTACAAAACTACATTATACAGCAATAAACAAATTTTTAATGTAAGTATGTATCACGACATTAAGACAACCCTGTTCACTTAACACAAATCACCTTAAGAATATTCTACCAATTTTTGTACAAAATTTAATTGTTCTAGCATCAATACATTTCAAAATTAGGCATACTAAATTAAATGCCACGTCCAGTTTTGCAATAGTATAGGAACATAACTCACTCATCTCTTACACAACTTTCATAAACCTAGCGTTCACCCTGTTGATTAATCCTGACTACATTTTGATGTATCTTAAAAAAATATCTTTAACCTCATTCTACGAACCAAACTGCAGCAATCAATAGTAAAATTAATGCCAATATCTATCTCTTTTTTCAGAAATGTTAAATACAAAAATCCCTTTTTTGAAAAATTCCCTTTTAAAATTAAAGAAATGAAACAAATTTTGAGAGTTGAGCGCAATTTAAGCTCAAAAGTGAAAAATTGGTTTTGTTTTACAAGAAATTATAGAGATTAAAAATTACCAAATTTTATAAGCTGCTCTGTGAGTATGGAATAGAGATTCTGTTTCCGGCGTTAACCATGTCTTTAGTTTTCTTTGTTTTCAATTGAAATAAAAAATAAATAAAAGTAATTAAACACAAAAGAAATTACGGGTTCTTTATTTGACTTTTTTTTGGATGAGTTTGTTTATTTTTTAAGCTTCATGCTACATTTAAATGAGTTGATTCTAACCTTATTAAATGCAAGTCCGCTAACCTTAAAACAACCCAATACGGAGTCTGTACGACTTCTCAAACAAATCCACATTTCGAAGTAAATCGAACACACAAACGGAGTTAAATATAGTTTTTACAGCTTTGTCCAAATACCATGCACGAAAAGAGTTAAATTGACCCCGAATATGACTTTATTTACTCCGTTTTTTTTTTTTTTTGGTGTATAGCTAAAAAATTGATTACGACCTGGTTCTTCAACGTAATCGCACTATTTTTGTGTCTAAATGTTATTCGGAGTTAAAGAATATCACTACTTTTCATAACATTTCATTTCAATGAAATGTGCTAGATTTGTTATGATGGAAAATTGGTAGACTTAACTTAATATCTTGATGATGTGTTTGCAACCATGGAAATATCTTCCTGTACAAGCCCGTATCAATGCCCCAAATCGGATCTCCACCATCAACAGTACCCACAATAGCTCATTCTATTCGTTCATCAACAATTTCTCCAAAACAAAACAAAAATACCAATAACTCACAACCTGGATCTCCCTCTGCCACTTCACCTCGTGACTCACCACCAATTGCAGCCCCTCGTAACAACTTAATCCATAAGTTTGGAACGTCATGGACTTCAACTCAATGGCAGAATAGAATAAAGAAACTCCATGATTCTAATGAAATTGACAAAACCACTCTGTTCATTAAGGGCCCATCAGTTAAAACAACTATATCCTGGATGAGCACTTACTTTCGTAATAAATTTGGCATATCTATTACAAACTGTTCAAAGATATCCAATAAAGCAAAAAAATTCTGCAGTTTCAAACTAAACATCCCAAGTCAATATGCGTGGATGTTCTTGAACAACAGCGGTGAGAGACACGGCGAATGGTTAATAACCGAATGGACGAATAAGCCTGGGAAAAAGTCTAAAACATCAAGATCTTTACAAAGTTCTGGCAGTTCAAGAATCGACTCTTCTGAAAGGAATCCTAACATTAACAAGAATCCATTATCTAAAAGTAATTATAGTCTTGCTCTAACTCTTTTACATATATAAATTCCCGTCCTAATTCTAAATCTAAGTTAAATTCTTATTCTAATTCTAATCATAATTCTAAGAATCCTCTATATAAAAGAAATGTAAACCTACCTGTTCTTGAATCCAAACCTTATTCATCAAACAAGTTTGTGCAACCTAAGTTCCACCATAATTCAGATTCTAATTGGAATCTGAAAACTAGCATTTTTTTTCCCATAATTAACCAGAATACGGCTTCATCTTATAATAAGATGATTACTGGAAGCAATCTAGCACCTAAACCGCCAACTCATCAAACACGTAAACGGGTTTCATTTAATCTTAACAATAATGAAACCAATTGTGAGAAATATCCAAATTTTATCCATTCTCATACTCTTAATCCTTCACCACCAACCGGAAGTGGTTTACCAAAACCATCTTCTGTTTCAAATGAGCTTTGCAATCAACCTGGTAGTCCTACGTCATTTTTAGACCCCCTACTTCCTCCAAAAGTGAAATTGACACTAAACTCTTGCGAAGGCACTGAGAGCAGATATGCCCTTTCTCGCCTCAGGGAGAACAACGTTTATAACAATGTTCGCCTGTATCTCGCTTATATGTATAAAGCCCCTGATTCAACATGCATTGAAGGCAAGACCAAAACTAATCTTAGAGTACTAATTCAGCAAGAAGGTCTTCCTACCGGTGTTGAAGACTTGCGTAATTTATTTGTCCGCTTTCACGAGCACCTCGGTGTAACGGTTGATCAAGTCAAGGTGGATCTGGAAACCTATGGCGCTCATGTCAGAGCTAAACATGTTTCTCTTCTTCAAAAATCTCGTAAAGAGCAACAGCAATATTATCGTTCCTAACTCTTCTTTCTTAAATATATTCTACCATAACTGTGGCGGCATGAGAAGCAAATTAAACAAACTTTATGTTGACGCTAAATCATGCCACTTCAATGTCCTAGTATTCACTGAGACATGGCTAAACGAAACCTTTAATAATGAGGAAATTCTTGATAGCAATTGGACTGTCTTCAGGAAGGATCGGGACTACTCCTCAACAGGTCTTTCTCGAGGAGGTGGTGTCCTTGTAGCATCTCACAATTCCCTTTCAAGTGAGCTAATAGACACACCTAACCATAAACTGTTCGATCACCGAATTATTAGAGTTTGTTCAGGTAAAAGTCTCAATGTGTACATAGGCGTCGTTTACATTCCTCCCGGCTCAAGTGAAACAACATACAACGAGCTATGTGAAACACTGACCACCTTTACCTCCTCCCTAAAAGAGGAAGATAAAGTTGTTATTCTTGGTGACTTCAATCGCCCAAATATATCTTTTGTCACCGACGAAAACGACAACTTTCTTCTTCCTGTAAATCTTTCTAATGCCATAGACTTCAACTTACTTAGCACCTTTTATGGCAGTGACTTGCAGCAAGTCTCTTCTGTACAAAATCAGAATGGCAGATGGTTGGACCTAATTTTTACTAACTCGTATGAAGAAGTGAAGGTTAGTCCATGCATGGGAGCAGAAAATTTATTAACCAACACTGTTCATCATACAGCCTTAAAAGTGGTTTTCTCTGCTAATAACATCAACTTTACCCAGTCTTATAATAACACCATTGCGTACGATTACCTCAACGCCGATTATGAAAGAATAAAATGTTATCTTAGTTCTCTAAATTGGAATCATATTCTATTCAATTTAGATTTAGACAGTGCTGTCTCTATATTTTATCAGCACATTTTTACCGCTATCGAAAGTTATGTGCCAATAATAAAGAAAAAGAATAAGCTCACAGAACCATGGCTAGACAACAATCTCAGATTTTTGAGGAATCAAAGAAATAAAATCTACAAACTTCTCAAAAACACTGATAATATAAGCGATGAACTGAAGCTTAGATATGACGAGCTATCAAGAGAGTTCTCTATCAAGTCAGAAGAAGCGTACAAGTTGTACACGAACATCATCGGAGAAAAAATTGTCCAAGAGCCGAGAAAATTCTTTGACTTTGTTAACATGAAGCGCAAATCTAGCGGCTATCCATCGTCTATGTTTAAAGGTAATGTCACTTCGTCCAATTCTCTTGAAATAAGCAACTTGTATGTCGATCACTTTAAGGAGGTTTTTTGTCTTCCTACCACCTTATCTGAAACTTCTCCTAGCTCAACTATTATAGTTGATAGTTTATATTTAACCCAGGAAGAGATTTCTAATGCAATAAAAGAACTGGATATATTAAAGGGACCAGGACCAGACTTAATACCTACAAGCTTTTTGGTGCGATGTTTAGACCAACTGCTATTGCCATTACACATAATCTTTAACGAATCACTGGTTTGTGGGACATTTCCTTCATATTGGAAATCATCCCATCTTACGCCAATTTACAAGAATGGTGATAAAAGATCAGTTGAAAATTATAGAGGCATAGCAATCTTGTCAGCCATTCCAAAACTTTTTGAAAAACTTATTTGTGAAAAGCTAACAAGTTTCATTAACCCACGTCTAAATGAGCAGCAACACGGGTTCCGAAAAGGGCGATCTACCACCACTAATCTCATGTTTATGGTATCAGATGTTTTAGTCAAAATGGAAAAAGGGCACCAAATAGATGCTGTTTATACTGATTTCAGTAAAGCTTTTGATCGAGTTGATCACAACATTCTTATATATAAGTTAGAAAAGTTTGGTGTTGCAGGGTCCATACTAAGTTGGCTAAAATCATATTTAAACGGCAGATCCCAGTTTGTTAAATTCCAGGGAGTTCTATCGAAAAAAATTGCAGTCTCCTCGGGAGTTCCGCAAGGTAGTCATCTTGGTCCTCTTCTTTTCAACATATTCATATCCGATCTGTCAGAAGTTCTAAACGATATCCCACATCTTATGTATGCAGATGATTTAAAAATGTACTATTCAATTCAATCAGATGTAGATGTAAATTTTTTGCAATCAAAATTGTTGTCTCTTGAGCAATGGTGTTTTCAAAATAAACTACATCTTAATGTCAATAAATGCAATGTTATTAGCTTTTCTCGTAAAAACAACGTAACATTACATACCTACCACCTCAATAGTATCGAACTAAAAAGGGTCAACCATATAGTGGATCTTGGAGTTGTCTTAGATTGCAAGATGCGCTTTAATCTGCACTATGATAAAATTGTGTCCAGGGCCAGCAAACAGCTCGGTTTTATAAAAAGACGTGCAAATGAATTCAAGAATATATGGGTCACTACATCCTTGTACCGTGCATTAGTGCGCCCAATACTTGAATATGCATGCATAATTTGGAATCCATCTTTCGATTCCCATAGAGAAAGAATTGAGTCTATTCAAAAGCAGTTCTTACTATACGCGCTTAGAGATATGTACAACCCCCATGATTATTGTAGCCTTCCATCATATGAACATAGACTCAGCCTTTTAAATTTGATGCCACTATCAACAAGAAGATCGTTATTGGGCTCATGCTTCACATTTGATGTAATTAATGGTGCTATTCACAGCGAATATATTTCTAATATGATTTCCTTTAACGATCCAATTAGGCGCACTAGGCATACTCGATTGTTAACTGAATATCAGCACCAAACTACATATGCAAATAATGAACCCATCAATCGTTGTTGCAGAGAATTTAATAATATCTCTATATACTACTCACCTTCTATGTCCAAATCCTCTTTCAAGCAAACCCTATATAAATCACTCAGAAATCAGAATTAACACAGGCCTCAGATAAACTACATACATGTATGGATTTATATGTATAAGCATTTAGTTTAATAAATCAAAATTCTTTAACATCCCTCTCCAAATCTCCCATTTACATCCTTTTGTCCTTATAGTCTTTAAGAATAATATATATACATCGTATCTTAAGTGTGTATATAGTCTTTCTTGTTTTCCTCCTCTTCTCTTAGTTTTGACATGGTTTTTGAAATCATGTCAATCCGGTGGGCGGAGTATGCCCACTAAGAGCACCAAATAAAAAATAAAATAAAAACAAGGAAAGGGGAGAAGAAAAACAAAAAACTTAGTAATAAGTAAACAAAACCTGTTAGAATAAGTTAGAATAAGTAAATTGCATTGCCTTGTTTGGCCAATAAATAAATAAATAAATAAAATAAAATCTACATAATTTATTCAATTATCTACTCAGCAAGACCTAAAAATACACAAGAACTTAAGTTCCTCTTAAGATATTTCTTTTATCAAATTTTGAATGTGTTAATTTCAAGAAGCAAACAACATACAACAGATGCTTTACGTCAAAGAGAGGTGAAAACTCATTATACTACGTTTATGAACATAATGATGCATGAAACACGAGTTAATCATGCGGATAACTTTAGTCAAAACAACAACACTAGCCAGCTGACAGAAATAAAAAAATCTTTGGTGGCGATCAGACAAGTTACAACGCCACATTGAAACGTTGTGAAAAAAATCAGAAAAGTTATAACGCTACATTGAAACGTCGTAATTTACTAGCCAATAACTCAAAAAAATACGCATAAATTGTATTAAAAGTCACCCCTGCTCTTCTTTGAGAACAGAATTTCTGCTCTTATTTCGTTAAGGACAGGTTCTCCATCCAGAGGTAAAAAAAACAGTGATGTTCTTGATTTGTTTTCATAGAAGGAAGTACATGAACTTCCTTTAGTTATTTGGCGGTTATTTATTGATTCTTAAAGTGCAGGAAAATATTTTTTTGGTGCATTAAAGTGTAATGACAAAAAAGTGTGAAGTGTCAATAAGTCGTAAAAATTCACGTTGAAAAAAAGTTATCCAAACGGTTTCCATCGCAAAAAACGTTCATGTCATCTGTTATAAGAAAACCAAAAAAATTTTACAAAATATATTATATTTATTGGAGCTTGAACCTATAATATTATGAAATAATTCAAAATTACAAAAATGGCGGACATGTGAATTTTTAGTACCTTTTTCACATTTTTCGCACTTTAAAGTGCTCTAAAAAACAACCAGCCAATATTATCTGAACTTAGGTTAAGGATCTAATAAATTTAATTTACTTTTTTAATGAAAGATTACTTTTATTTCAGTTTATAATATTGGATTTTATTTGTCTGGTTCTCTTTTAGTCAAAAAATGTATTTGTTCCTGCCGGAAATCCAGTTTCAGAGTCAAAATAAAGTCAACGACACGAAATGTCAAAAATTACTTAAGCTAAAATTCCATGGTATGGACACTGCGTCACTTGAAAATTTTCAATATCTTCTATTACGTACCTGTCGTTGTCCAACTTTTCTTTAATTATGTAAGGCCCCCGATATTTTGGAATGAATTTCTTCTTGACACCTGTCATTACCCTGCAGTGTAGCCAAATATTTAAAATACTAGTAAATGAACTAGGTTAAAAAATTCCAGTATTAGTTCAGCTCAAATACTTTTAACATTGCGCAAACTGGTTATTTTCCTGTGTTAATGTCATAGGAAAAGACAATTGTCCTATTCTTGATATGAATTGAGGTAGTATTTTTTGGTAGTATTTTTTGGCACAATTTGATCTAGTTGTGATAGTAGTAACGTTTAAACTAGTAAAATACTAGTATAATCAAAACTAGGATTTTTACTGGTATGATTTAAGCCACCTTTGTGCTAGTATATTTTTAAATAGTTAAATACTAGTTTAATGTTGACCAGTTTCATATTAGTATTATTTTAGCCAGTTCAATTCTAGTAGTTTTTATACTAGTTGTATGCTAGTATTAGTTTTGTTCTTATGTATTTCTTTTTGAAACCAGTTGTATGCTAGTACTACGTAAACTGTCTTTATCTTTGTATTATTGAAACTATATTTAGATTTCTATTTTTAAGCAGATTGTTATGAAGCTGCACATTTATCTTATACAAAATAAATTGAAAATAACTTCAACTAAATGTGTTGAATTAAGGGTGTTGTCCGGTGCTCCGCCCTAATTTTCAAGGTTTATTTCGTAATGATTTTTTATAAGAAAATAAAATAAATAAATATTTTAAATACTAAATATTTTATATGGTTTTAAAAACATCTCAAACTGTACAAACAACTTTTGTAATTTGTAAGTTTAATTTGTAAAGTGGACAAAAAAAAAACAGAAGATGTTTTGCTGGCTCGAGGGATAATGGCAGTTTAAGTAATTAAAAACAAACAATTTGAATGGATTATTGTTCTGTAGACTTGTCATTCTTTCAGGTAGTTGATTTAAACATATTCATTAAAAAATAAAATTGGGACATCTTAATATAAATTTTAAAAAATTGCGTCTTTTTTGTGGAAAACCGGGGGGGGGGGGGGAAAGAAAAAATGAATTAAAATGTACAGTTCTACAACCTGCGAGAGCCATTGGAGTATATAATAACGTATTAAAATTTCAGTGTAATCGGCTTGATATAATTTTTTAAAACACATTTTTGCTTCAAGAAAAACGCTCTTAAAGTTTTAATTACATACAGCGAGCAGCTATGAGGCGCTCTTGACTATGTACTATAATTTCGTTAATATTTTAAATTTTGGTCTCAAATTTTTAAAGTATACTCACAATATATTGTACTTTCATTGTAAAAAACGATTACATCCTTAATTTCATAATTTTCAACATACTTTATTTAAGTCGAAACATATGACAAAAAAATTCAATTTATTTAATGTTTGTAAATTAATGTAGTACTATGTGCTAGAAAAACAGTTGGTATTTTTTTAACTAGTCAAAATGCGCCTAAAAAGTTAACTATAAATTAAGCAACTAGTTCTTTTATAACTAGTAAAATAGCTTGTATTTTTGAACTAGCTGGAATACAGATAGTAACTTATCTAGTAAATTTTTGATTAGTAAGATTTCACTAGTTTAACATCTAGTATTTTTTTGACTAGTTTTATTTTAACTAGCGAATTAACAAGTTAAATAGATTACTAGTACGATTTTTCACTGCAGGGTACATCGACATTTTTGATAACCACAAATTCGTCAGCGTTAAATATTCTAGCAGGAGCATGCCGCTTAAGGAAATTATTCATATTGTGGAATTTGTGCCTGCTGCAATTCGCCCTAATACTTTCAAAATCTTCTTTTCCAGTATCACCGTATACCTCATCTAAGTATTCCGTTAGTTCATCTATTACTTTGCCTCTTTGGATGGTCCCAAACAAAAGCTTACTTATGTGGGATACCATTGTTGAGAAATGATCCGTATTATTTATTGCATATTCAACTTTATCTTAGTTGGTCCGCTAATCTCCGTAGTTAATCGATTCTTTCAATTTAGCCAATATACCCTTTAAAACACAATTAATAATTTCAATTTGCCCATTTGATTGTGGTGATGCTGCGGACACTTGGACATGACTAATATTTTGAGCCCTTAAAAATATTTTAATTTCTTCTGAAGTAAAACATGTTCCGCGGTCACTTATTATTCTACGAGGTCAGCTGTAATATGGAAATACTTCGCTAAGGCTTCACAAACCTCCCTGCTGCCAGGATTATTTACTGCATATAACTTAAAAATCTTTGTAAAAGCGTTTAGAACAGCAAAGCCATACTTGTGGCGGGACTGAATGGACGGTAGGGGGTCAAAATGGTCGACGTGCAGCGTGTCAAAAGGTATAGGGGCCTTAGGGATATTGTGAAAATTTCTTTAATTTTTTCCGTTGGCACCTGAGTAATAAATGCATTTATTAAATGCAATTACGAATAAAGCTATTAAGTTTCTTGTTCATATCTGGAAACCAAAAATGTTTGCTTATTTGGTTAGCGCACTTTGTTATTCCTATGTGGCCACACAATCAGGGGCGTACCGAGGCCATTTTGATTGGGGGGTAGCAATGTATTTTGGCCGACTGGATACCCTTAAGTCCCGACTTTTTTTTAAGTACAACATGGCTGAATTAAATAAAGTTACTCATACGTTCGATCAATGTAAATAAATCTTAAGGGTTCTTTTTATTTGAACGACTAAGAAACACGATTTGTAACTATTTTTATTAAAAACTTTTTTAATGATGAAAAAAAACTTGTGTTCATAAAAATACATACAATTAAATATGTTTTCAATTTGTTTCCTTTTTTGGTTTGGCCTTTTATCTGCTCTTTTAAGCTTTTCGCAATTTGGACATCATTTTTCGAATCAAAAAAAGTGGCAACGATTTCTCAGCTTTTACAACAGGTAACTGAAATTTTCTTTAGTTCATCTAAACGATAATAGTCCTGAAATCCTGAATAATAATCCTGAAATTTTTAACACGTATTGTACCCACATATAGTAACCCTTTCATATAAACCAAAAAATCGGAAATTTTTTTTTGAGTGAAGAAGATCTCTTAAAAGCAGTTTTCATATCGTTCCCTCTATCAAAGAAAATAAAATAAAAGTATTTCAAAACTCTATTTTCGTTTTTGTTTTAATAATTCATATTTTATATATATTAAAAAATAAACAGAGCTTACAATTTCTTTAACACTTTTTCTTTTCATTTTTCAAATTAATTAAAAAAATAATGTTTTAATAAAAAATAAAAACTTAATTTATATATATATAACATTTAAATATAATTCTTCTTTTTTTAAGGTAGCCCATTGCTGCGCAATATTATCTCAGTTAATGAGATCAACTATGTCCTTTTCCGATGAAAGTATTAATAAGTCATTAAGACGTGAGTCACCTTGCGCGGTTATTAAATATTTTTTAACTAATTTTAATTTACTGAACATTCTCTCATTTCCTGCAACAGTAACCGGCGCTGTGCACAGCAAACGCGACATTTTGTTAAGTGCAGGTAGGGATTTTTTTATTGCATTCTGAAACATTAGCTGTACCCGATAGAGTTTCTACACCTTCGCATAGATCATAGAATACTTCAAATTCCGCTTTCAATCGAAGTGAATCCAACAAACAATTTTTTGGTAACAATTTTATTGATTCTAGAATTAGCTTTTGGGTCAAGTTAGTGGAAGATAGAATTGGATTAAATAGTTAATACAGAGACTTTATTGTTTCTAAGCAACTGCTTAAATTATCTCGCATCAGTGAGGTTATCTTATTCAATACAAGTTTAAATTCTCTTCTATAAAAACAGATCATCGAAAAACAAGCCGCGTTGGCATTGTTATCATCTAAACGTTTCGGCGCAAGACGACGGCGAATTGAAAAATCTTTTCAGCATTAACATTAAAAGATTAAAACAACGCAATAGCACTAGTCTACTAGTTAGGTTATCCGTACCTTCAGAGTCCGAATTTATTATTTCTAATGATTTAAGGGTACAAGAAATAAATTTGATTGCAGCTAAAATATTCAGTTGAACGGCTTGAAGAGATTCAGTCAGGAGTTTTATTTTTACTAGCACATTTTTCATAAAAACAAGACCTTTTTATAAAGTCCACAGAAATGAGTCGGTTTGATAGCGATTATGCAGCATTTCAAGTCTACTTGTCAAATTTTTCAGAGCTTCGGGAAATTTCGTTTAGAACATCAACAATGACATAAAGCGATGCCCATATAGATTGCAATGCTTCAGCACGCGCTGTCCATCTTGTTTTTGACAAGTTACGCAACTTGAACGCATTTTCAATATCCGAAAGTTTTCTTATTAAAGGTTAATATCTTTTTGTCCTGGATGAAAAAAAACATAAAGCTCTTGAACAAGTAAAAACATATCAACAATAATATGACTAGACTCACAGCCGTGTTCTACAAAAGTATTCATACGATGTGCTTGGCTTGGAATATATGGAATGTTTCGACCAAGTAGCTCAGAAAGTTTTTGTTGGGCTCCATTTAGAACACCTGACATACTACCTGACAGAGTTGTGATAAAGGTAAAAGTAGTTATGATATCGAAGTATTGTTTAATTACTTTTATGGTTGGCTTCAGAAAAAAGTTAACCCAGAATAGTTTGTTCGATGGATTAGATATGGGGTAATTGTTTTTGTCGCAAACAAAAATTAAACAACATTAATTTCTGCAATTGCCCCGTGTGCACTGGCTTATCCCGGAGCTTCAGTTTCGTAGATTCGTATTTGAGCAACCAAAGAAACCGCAAACCAGTCTCGAAACCCTTGCGACACCACACATGAAACAAATTGCACACGAAAAATATATTCATCAACCAGATACATTATCCCAGAAGAAAAGAAAAAAAATACCGAGTTGCGCCTCTTTTGAAGAACCAACATTGCAGCACAATTCTTCATGGCTACTCAAAACCCACCCAAAACCTTGATTTTTATAAGGTCGAACTAAAAGCCCCAAATATCAACAACCACTAATATAAAAGATTTCAGACCATTTAAAATTTTTACAAATTCATAATTTTTATTTTAAACACTATAAAAGAAAATGTTATTTATTATTATATTATCTTAAATAATATTATAATATTATTTATTATAAGAGTTACATATAATTCTATATACTTAACAGCTGTTCGAAAGTTCATTGACCTTAAAGAGAAAAGCAAAAAAAAAAATTGAATTGTTCCAATTCCATATGTTCTCTTGCTTAAGATTACGGAGCGAGAGAACCATAAGCTTAACGCAACAAAAATGTTTAAAAGAAACTAATTCATATATGTTATATGGGCCAATATTTATGATAATTTTATGAATTTTTTGGAGGTTTTTTGGCCAGTGCTTTTTAAACTGCAATCAAACAAATGATTCAATTTTGTTCCCAACGTTTAAAACTCATAAACAACATAATAAAAAATGAACTACAAAAAAACCAACATAATGGAAAAAATCCCAACACAATACAACAAAATAAAATATCTGGCAACACTGATAAGAAATACTACAGCATAACATTCATACCCACACTAACAGACCAAAGAAACATAAAGACGATGGTGAGGGATGACAACACAATTTTTGCATACAAATCTAACACAACACTCGCCAACTTATACACTAACACAAAATCTAAAATAGACAACAAAGAAAAGAGCGGACTTGTTTACATGATAGCTTGCGCTGGCGGGAAAGATTCAAACGGAGAACAAACAAAATGCGACGAAGTATACATTGGACAAACGAAGAGATCACTGGAAACCCGTCTCTCAGAACACAAAAGAGACATAAGAAACAAAAAAATGACTACAGCACTGGCTCAACACATGTTAGACACGGATCACACGACTGATGTGGACAAAGTAAGAATTTTAAACATGGAGAAAAACTACAACAAAAGATTGACATTGGAAAGTCTACACATCCAAGAGAGAGGGGAAAAAGCAATGAACTACAAAGAAGACACTGACAACATTAATAACAATTATGCTATTGTTTTAAAACCGTGGAGTCGCAAAATTTGAATGTTTTATCATTGTTATGTTATTTATGTTTAATGTACGTGAAAATTAGAATAACTTGTGCAAAAATTAAAATGTATTTGTAAAACAGATATCTGTAAGTCCAATGTTTATAGCACATAAGCTTTAATTGTTTATATAATTATTGTTTAAATTTTGTGTTTTTAAAGCAATTAAAAAATCCCCTGAGGAAGTCGCCAAAAAAGCGATGAAACGTTGGGAACAAAATTGAATCATTTGTTTGATTGCAGTTTAAAAAGCACTGGCCAAAAAACCTCCAAAAAATTCATGAAACTAATTCATGTTCATGATTTAAGCTCACAAAAAATATAAATCATTGGTTTCCCTAATGGGTAAAATTTGTATTATTTTAGTTATAATTTACCAAGACATTATTTTATTTAGTTAGAAAAAAAATCATTTCATTAAAATTTATGAAGTTACATTAACTAATAATAACGGCAAAAAGAAGCAAAAGTTAAATTGACGATTTGTTTAAAGAATTTTGGTTTGGGTGTTCATTCTCTATGAACTAAGTTTAAAAAATCTCTCCTCCTTAGTTTTGCTTATGCCAAAATCTAGTTTTAGTCGTTTTTTTATGGTTTATACGAACAACAACAACAAAAGTCAATATTTAATATATTAGCAACAGCAAATATACTCACATGTTTCTTTTTCACGATGTTTTTCGATAAGGCCTCCTCAACGTTGTGCTTCGTGTAATGTTGTTAAGAATAAAGAAATCGATTTTGTTAGCAAAATGTTGTTAAAATATTGTTGTCACTGTAAAATTAAAATATTTTACGTTGCTAGGTATCTGCAAATTCGTTGCCTTTCTTTGATAAATTATGATTGGATGATATATTAAATTTTACTAATGGAATATAGGAATTTTTTTTTGTTTTGTTTGATAATTTGGTCAATCTCACTACTCTTTGCGTCTTCTCTAGCATTTCACCTCTTTTTATATATAATGAACTGACTATTTTTATACCTTAAAACTTAAAAAATTAATTTAAATTTTCTATTAGAATTATTTTGAGGTTAAAATATTAAAAATTTTAATATGTAATTTCTTACTTACTTAATTAGTTGCCGCTACAACCGTATGTCGGTCTTGGCCTCATCTAAGAATTTGCGCCAGCCATTTCTGTCTTTCGCTTGCTGGCGCCAGTTGGAAATTCCAAGCTTCGTCAGGTTGTCCTCTACTTGGTCTTTCCACCGAAGATGCGGTCGTCCTTTTCTGCCGCTGGGTACCAAATCGAATGTGTTCTTCACTGGAGCATCGTCTTTCATGCGCTGAACATGACCAAGCCAGCGAAGCCGCTCGATTTTAATGCACTTGACTATGTCGATGTCAGCGTACAGCTCATACAGTTCATCATTCCACCGTATTCGGTACTCGCCATTGACGCAGATTGGTCCGTAGATCTTACGAAGAATCTTTCTCTCGAATGCTCCTAAAGTCTTTTCATCTAAACTTCTCAGCGTCCAGGTTTGTAATGCGTAAAGTAGGACGGGCATGATGAGCGATTTATAGAGCGTGATTTTCGTTCGTCGAGAGAGGGTTCTGCTTCTCAATTGCCTACTGAGCCCAAAGTCACACCTGTTGGCAAGAGTTATTCTTCGCTTGATCTCAATGCTGATGTCGTTGGTTGAGTTTATGCTGGATCCCAGATAAACGAAGTTCTTCACAACCTCGATTGAGGTATTTTCAACTGTAACGTGGGTTCCAAGACGCTGGGACTGTTTGTTTGTTGACACTAAGTATTTCGTGTTATCTGCATTCACTGCCAGACCCATTCGACTTGACTCTCTTTATAATCTGGAAAATGCTGCACTGACTTCGCGCGTATTATGGCCAATGATATCGATGTCATCAGCATACGCAAGCAGCATAACACTCTTGTAGAATATTGTGCCACTACGTCTCAGATCAGCAGGTCGGATGATCTTTTCCATCATTAGGTTGAAATGGTCGCACGATAAGGAATCACCTTGTCTGAAACTTTGTTTGGTAATAAATGGTGGGGAGAGGTCCTTCCCGATTTTAACTGCGCTGCTGGTGTTGCTCAGTGTCATCCTGCAAAGTCGTATTAGTTTTGCAGGAATACCAAATTCAGACATGGTGGAGTACAGGTGCTTCCTTATTGGGCTGTCGATGGCGGCTTTGTAGTAGACAAAAAGATGGTGGGTGTCGACTTGTTTTTCTTGAGTCTTCTCCAAGACTTGTCGTAGTAATTTCAGAACATTTATATTTCTTTTTGTGCTTACGCGTATATGTATGAATGTATGAATGATCGCGTATGTTTTTTTTTCTTTTCACTGCTCTTATGTATAAAGTTTTGCGTTTTTTTCTTTTTTTTATTTTTTTTTTATTTTTATTATTCAAAACTATAGCTTAGCCACTCCACTACTATTTAAATAATTTACTTTGTATTTTTCTTTAGTTTAAAAATTTTTTTTCTATTAACTTTTTTTACACGTTTTTTTTTCTTCTCTACCTCCAACCGGTCTGACTACGTTTCGGAAACAACTAGTCTGCTTTAATGACAGGTGGCTCCGTTACCCAGCGTGTTCTGCCAAGCTCTTGGTGAGCGAGCTTTGGAAAGATCCAAAACGGATCTTTGAAAAAAGTGTAGTAGACAGATTAAGCCAGTGGTGTACTTGATATTCCAACCAGAAAATTGTATTCTGATTACAGGGAGTCGAGGCTTCTTGTGGAACTCTTGCAGAACTCTTCGAATCTGAATACTTTATAAGCATATGCCAACATATATTTTTTTTATATATAAGTTTCGATTGCGTCCATTAAGCACTTGTTTAAGTGGCACTGATTCATTGGCTGTGATGTAAGGATTAAAAATAAGATAAGGTTACGTTTAAGTAATCTTAAATTTCATCACATAAACTACCAAAAATTATGAAACTTTTCAGTTAGTTATTAATCTTATCACTTTTTATAATTATTTAGAGAAATCTTGTGTAAATTTATCACAATTTTACGCAGAAAATAGTTTAAAAATAATTTTTTTATTTGGAACCCAGTACAAAGTAGTAGAAAGTACATCACTTACACTTATCGGTGTAGAAGTTATTACTTTAAAAAAGACAACAAGATAACAAAATAACAATAGAGTTCAGCTACTACAGCTTTTTCGCACTTTCTCCACATTAGATTATCTTAAGAACCCACTTTATATCGTTGAAATATCGCAACGATATACATAGATAAAAGTGGTCCAAAGCAATCTTAAGTGAGAAAAATGTACCCACCATAATATGGGTTGGGCTCAGGGACAACACAAGACATAACAACTAACCATGCGTTTACATAGATCTAATCATACATTAGTTTTCAATCTACTTTTGAGTTGACCTTTCGATAAGTTAACATAAAAAAGCTACAGTTGTTAACAAAGGTACTCATGTGATTTAAAGGAGCCATATAATTTGTTCTACTAAAAGGTAAGTAAATTAAATTGTTGGCGTTTCTAATGCGTCTACGGTTAGTGTTAAAATTTATAAGAGTTAGGAGTTCTAGTGAATCGAAAACACCAGTTATGAGTTGGTGTAAGTAGACGATATCAGCAGACTTCCTTCTCTCATTTAAAGATTGCATTTTTAATAGTTTTAAACGATCCTCTTAAGGAGGAAGGTTTAAAGTGTCAGTTGCACTTAAGCCCCTTAGAGCAAACCGAACAAAACGTTTGTGAATTCTTTCTATTCGTTCAACATGTACATTGTAACTTGGTGACCAAACTTGACTTGAATACTCCAAGTGAGGACAGACAATTGAATAATACAGCGTTGTATTTGTAATCATACTAATTAATTCTTTGGCCCAGCGTTTTATAAAACCGAGCATAGAAGACGTTTTTTTACAAATGCTATCAATATGAACGCTAAACGATAGCTTAGAATTCATGCGTATACCAAGATCTTTGACAGAATCTACACGATTTAAAGCCGTATCTTTTATCTTATAATCAAAAATTAAATTATTCCTTTTTGGCGAAAAGGTCATAGTTTGGCATTTATCTGGATTAAGAAACATACTATTTTAAGAACACCAAACTTCAAAGGATTTTAAATCAGACAGGAGTAGATCTGAATTGTCTTTAGAATCTACTGTTCTGTATATTTTCATATCATCTGCATAAATTTTCAGATGAGAGTATTTGATGATGTGGGTTACATCATTAATGGCTAAAATAAACAGAAACGGACCAAGGTGGCTACCTTGAGGAACACCTGATTCAGCAATAAATTCAGCAGACAATATACGATTGAATCCAGCTTACAAAAAATTGTAGAAAACCCAATAACTTTAGTTTAAATATAATTAATTTGTGTGGCAGTTTATCAAATGCTTTACTAAAATCAGTGTAAATACAATCGACATGGTTACCTGAGTAAAATTAATTTAAGCAGAATGTTGTAAAATCGACGAGATTAGACACAGTGGATCTGCCAGTAACAAATCCATGCTGACAAGTTGTTATGACCCTCCCACAATGAATCTTCACACGATCATACACGAGCCGCTCAAAAAGTTTTGGAATTGATGAGAGTTTCGCGATAGGCCTGTAGTTGTTTACATCATTCCTACAACCTTTTTTATAAATAGGACTTATAAAAGATTTTTTTCCAAAAAAGAGGAAAATAGCATTCCCTAATTGATTTATTGAATAACATGGAGAGTGGTTGGCTTAGAACGGAACCACATTTCGTTAACTCTGCACTAAAGGTCCAGCACTAAAATCTTCTTCGATCGATCCAATATACTTTTAAATATCCTCTGAATTAAAAGATATAAGGTCCAACGAAACCCTAGGTGTAGAGTTCATATATTCAAAATACTCTTCATCAGGATTAAAAGAGTCTGAACAGAATGACTCTTTAAAGAGAGTGGCAAATAGTCCACAAATTATGACGGGATCGTCAGTAAATCCGTCAGAAGTTTTAAATGATGAAGAGAATCGATCAGACTTTTTTTGGTGTTTATGAAACCCTAGAATTTCTTTGGATCAGACAATACTCTCAGCTTAATACTTATTAATTATTTAATTATTATACAAGGTATCTGAGCAACTTTCAAAATCCAGAAACAAACGCTTGTAGGTTTCTAGGTCATTTAAGTCTAAGCTACAGACATGTTTCTTCCATGCCCTATTCCTGTTGTTGAGAAGAGTCTTTAATTCCCTTGTGTACCAAGGGTAAGCACAATTTCTCGCAAATTTGAGGCTATACGGCACGGACTCAGAAAACAGTAAAGATTTCCATATAAAAAAATTAATTGAATCTTTAAGATTATTACCATTAAAATATTTTAAAATTACATTAAGTTTACTATGAAGTAAATGATTCAACTTCAAAAAATCAGTTTTTTTAAAATTGAATTCATAAACTTTATCTATTGAATTGGAATTCATTATATTTTCCCTGTCGGAGTTGCACCATATGCTCAGTTGTGGATGGTAGTCATCAACAGAAGTTAGAACATGAAGGGCCTTCTTAACAATCACGTTGTTACAGTCTTTAGTTGAGACCAAGTCAGGAAGTCTTTCACGACTGTTATAAATACAGCTAAATTGTTGTAAGTCAGAACATATATTGTCAAAAAATATATGCTCTTGGTGTGTCTTCGAATTAGATGCACAAAAATATGTATCATCGTCTGAAGATTCTCATTTCAAGTCAGGCAGATTAAAACCACCCAACAATATAATGCCGTCACTAACGTCAAGAATATGTATAACGTATTCTATGCAATCCCCAAGGCTTTGCTCTTCTGAATTTCCACACTGCTCTTTGGAGGTACATAAGCATTAACTACATATACATTAGAATTACAATGTACAACCTTAATGCATATAAGTTCGATATTAGAGGAGCAGGGAATATCGATAATGGAACTAACGAAGGAGTTTCTAACAGCTAATAAGACACCACCACCGACAACAGAAGTATTGCCAGCGTGTCTGTCTTTTCTATATACTTCAAAACTATTATCAAACAATTCCAAGTCAGTAATGCTTCCATTTAACCACGTTTCAGCCAATGCGATAATATCTTCAGACAAATTTTGAGACATTGAAAATATGTCTCGTGTCTTAGACCGTAATCCCCTTACATTTTGATAGTAAAGGGATAGCCTATTCAGTTTTTTTGAGTTTGACAAACAGGTTGAGTCGTCCTTCTAGACATATTCTTAGGCAGAAACTCTGAACCGAATATATTCTCGGTCCACAAATTAGAATTTAAAACATTTGCAAACTCTTCAGCTAGAACTGTGAGAATGAAGGAAGCGTGGGAAGGTTTATTCCCTATTTTTTACATGAAAAAAAGTCGTTTTGACTCAACAAGTTGTTATGTTTGATAAACGTCAATACGTTTTTGACAGTTGTGTCAGGCTGAAGACGTAAAATAAGTACATTTTTCCTCCTTGACACTGCCCTTAAATTTAAATGATTTCTGGGTTCAATAGGAGGTATAACTGGACTATGAGTCAAATTAGAAATATTAGTAGGTGACGAAGAAGAAACTGGAGTATTTTTGTTCAAAGATGCTTTGCGACGCTTATTTTTGTTATTCCTTTTTCTTTTTTAAATATAATGGTCTTTTTCTGATGAAATAATAGTTTGAGTCCCGGAAGAAACAGTCTGTGACAAAGAAGATGGGACATTTTCCGGAATAGATATTTCATCACAGACGCTGGTACTGGGTGCGGCCTTAGCTTCGCTAAAAAATGTGACAATTTCTCTAAAATTGTTATTTAACGCATTAAGACTTTAGGAAAGATTAAGATTAAGACTAGGCATGATTTAGAAATACCGCCACCAGATGCATGAAACATTTGCTCATATGGACCAGAACAACTAAACATTGAGTACAGAATGTTTTGACATTTGCATAGCTCGTTCAAAGAACAAGCGACAATATTTTCCACAGAAAAATATTCCATATTTAAAGTATGAAAAGTAAGCAGATACCAAATGTGCTTTTAGGGCTATTATTTAAACACAACGAGCGCACAGTTAAAGGCAATACTGCGTTCGGTCGGTCGATCGTACTTTGATCGGCTTTGCAATAACTTTACGGGATGAACTGTCAGAATGCACGACCTAAAAATTTTATCTTCACAATGTTGCGTTCAAGGTCGCGCATGTGTCACTTTGATCAACTGTGGTGATGCCAATATAAACTATCTTTCATGGGATTTTTTATTTTATCAGCACAGTTTATGCTAGGGTTATTCACGATTCAGTGCACTTGCCTGTGCAGTTGAGCAGTTACGTGTTCGTGAATACACTACTCTCACTTTTTTCAAAGCCGTCAAAATTTTCAATGTGCAAAAGTACACAACTGCTCAAGAAAAATGGAAAATGCTACAGTGGAAAAGCACTTGTGAAGATTTTTCACGTACGTGTGTTTTGTTTTTGTAAAGCTCACAAGACCTCATCTGCACTGGCAACTGCACTGAATCGTAAATACCCCTATTGAATGTCATTCAAATTAATATTTATCCATTTGCAACTTAAAAAAATGCAAGTTTTGATGAATTCAAAATTATTTAATAAAATTTAAATATTCGCGCTAAATTATTTATAATATATAAATAAAAAGAAATAATAAAAGTTAATAGCTTCCATTAAGCCGCCATTTTTTCGGAAAATAATACGTTAAAAGTTGTTATTTCAAGCATATTTACCTGAGTATTTCTGATTCTTATACAAATTTTTTTATTCTGCATAAAGTGTAAATATTTTAATACATCCAATGAAAGGTAAAACTTTAGGCTCTTAAATTGCAACATATTTTAGGTATCTTAATAACTGGAAAACTAACAGCACAAGTCCTCAACTGCGCAGGCAAGTGCACTGAATCATGAATACCCCTAAAGTTACTAATTACAAAGCCACTTAACCCTGTAGTCATTGAACACAGCCGCTCAGTCTACAACGCAAGCAGACATTTTTAAACCCGCAGAGAAATCAAAACAGTTTAAAAGCAAGAAGAAATGGATTTAGAAAGTATTGTAGACATCGTGGATCTTGCATTGCTTGGAGTTGTTGGATACGCTGCCTACGAGGCCCATAAGGAACAGCAAGTGCAGCCAGTGCAAAGGATGCAATGGATACGAGAGCTGAATTTGGCCAGGGACGTGGAAGGTTTTTATGCCTTAAATTATGAAAAAATGCAAGAAAAAGTTCCCGAGCAATTTTTTTAAATTACAAGGATGACTCGGAAAACATTCCAGCTTCTGCGTGCTCTAATTGAGCCTCATTTAGAGAAGACGTCATGGAGGGAACCAATTTCACCATATTGTAGGCTTTTTCTTAGTTTGCTGTAAGTTACATTTGCAATCATAATCAAAAGTTTTAAAAATGTTAATTTTATTTAAAGGTACCTTTCTCAAGGAGTTCTAAAAAAAGTGCTCGCTTGGATATTTCGCCTGGGGCTTTCAACTATTCATTATATTATATATGAAACTTGTGACGTAATTTTGGGTACATTAATGCCATTGTATATGCAACCCATATCGGAAGATAATTGGAAGCAAAACGCAGTACAATTTGAAAGTTTGTGGAATTTACCGAACTGTGTTGTAGCTATAGATGGAAAACAAGTCCAACATCCGTTGCCCCCCAAATGCCGGATCGAAATTTTTCAACTATAAAGGACACCATTCTATTGTTTTACTTGCTGCGTGTGATGCCAACTACATTTTTGTCGCAGTTGACATTGGGGCATACGGAAGTCAGAGTGATGGTGGGATTTTATTGGAATCTTCGTTCGGGAAAAATCTTTTAACGAACAATTTAAATCTTCCTACGCCTTCATATTTACGCAGCTCATATATTAATTTTAATTATTATATAGTAGGTAATGCGGCTTTTCCTCTTAAGCCGTATATAATGAGACCGTATCCTAGAAAACTTTTAGATGCTCAAATACTAAATTTTAATAAACGTTTATCGCGCGCTCGTAGAGTTATCGAAAACGCGTTCGGAATTCTTGTGGCGAGATGGAGAATTTTAGGAACGACACTCAACATGACGCCGTCGAATGCGGAGAAAGTAATAAAGTCAACAGTAGTCTTACACAACTTTATAAAACTAAATGATGCAACTTACTGCACCAAAAACTTTATTGATAGCTGCGATGAAAACAATGTCATAATCCAACGACGCCAGTGGAGGAATGAAATTACTCCTCTTGCTCATGCACGAATTGGGTCAAACTTTTCATCTAGAGAAGCGTACAGCATGAGAGATATTTTAAAAGATTACTTATATGAAAACAAAATATGAAAATACATTATAGTATTTCTTAAAATACAAACTATACTGAGTGAAAATTCGTGCAACTAGCAACCTTAAACAAGAAGTCGTAATTTTTATATCTTTTATGAATATTATTGAAGTGTTTATGAAAAAACAAGAAATTAAAATTTTTTTTAAGTTTTTTTTTCAATGAGTTACAAAGAATTTAGTTTTAGGCCACTGTTTTAGTAAAATTAATTTTGCTAAGTAACGGCTTGTTAAAATTTCTTGATTTTTGGGCCAAATACTCGTAAAACACGTTGAATTACAAAAATTATTTTTTTTTAAAAAAATTTTTTCTTTAAAAGTAATAAGTGTTTTATTTAAAATTCTGGACCTCATAGAAAATTTTTAAAAATATTACATACTAATACAAGTTTAGAAATAATACAAAAAATAAAAATGATGTGTTCTCCATAAACAAGTCTGTTATAAAATGTTTTCAATCTGCACTACTTGTCTTGTGCGAGCCATACAGAGCACTGCAATGGAATGATTGGTACAAACTAGAGGGAATAAATTATTTTGATGACGTTTTTAGTGATTTAGGCACAGAAAAGTACAAAAAAGGGTTTTTAAAATATTTGGACAAGTGGGCGTGGCACCTCCCATACAAATGTATCTTATTTTTCACAATATATGAAAACCAGTGAAGCCATGACAACAGAAACTTAGTCAGTCATCAACTGCATCATTTAAAGGAAACGTGTCAAAAAAAGGCGTGATTGGACAAGTGGGAGTGGCACCTCCCATACAAATGGATCACATTTTTAGCAATATCTAGAGCTCTTGTTTGGAAGTCATACTTCATCTAACAGAAATTAACAGGAGCCTACAAATATACTTACATTAAAACCCAAATGATTCGAGCTATGATTTGAAAACCCCATAAATAATAAAGATGCCCGGCGTTAGGTTCTAAAAAAAATTACACCATCATATTTGTATTCACGTAAACATTGTTTTACAAAGTTTTATTTATTAAGTTATAAGATATGGTGATTAATATATTACATATGCTATATACTTCTGTTTTTTTTTTATTTTAGTATTTTTCCTCAATTAAACAATTTTATTTTATTTTAATAATTGAAAAATAAATAGTTACAAGAATTTAACGATTGAAAACTAATTTCAATTCGATAATCGATTCAGTTATGTTCGTATATATTCAAACAGCCGGTACAAAAGCATCATAAAATTTAGTTAGCTATCAACATAAAGAGCACTGAACTTTATGTTTCTGTTTTCATATTGCATGCTTTCTGTGTATATTTTTTTCAATTTTACTTATTTTAAGTATATGTATGTAGGTGTGTCTACTTTTAGAAAGTACAAAAACAAATTTTGCACAAGTGAATGCATTTTTATTAGGGCTCAGTTTAAATTAGCGCGGAACGAAATGGAACATTATTTGCAGTACTCAACACCATCAATTCAGATATGGGGAATAATTAAAATGTAACTCAATTTAATTAAAGTATTATTGAATTAAGTATTAGAGCGGAACAGAATGGAATCGGCAAAAACTTGTTTGGCGTTAATAGTTGAAATTATATAAAAAAAAAATAGAGAAAATAAAATGGTGGGAACAAAATGATCAATAAATCACTTAAAATTTACTTTCGTGGTGTTAACTTTAGAAGGGAACGCGGTGGAAATTAAAAAATTTTCGTGACAAAATTTTGGTTAGCATGTCTTATATAAATACTTATGTATGGTTGTTATATATTTTAGACTTTTATTAGGGTAATTAGATTTTTATAAGGATTTTATTCTAAGAATCTTATATTGTTGTAGATAACTATAATGTATTTTAAAGATTTTCTTTTAACTAAGCAATCTTAACAAAAACCGAGTTTTAAAATTTTGCTTTAAGTTAAAGTAAACAAATTAGATTAAAAAGATAAAATAAGGAAGAAGTAAATTTACTTACGAATCATCCGAATCTCCAGGCCTGCAGCTCGTTGATGAAGTATTCCTATGGTATTTGTTTTACTGTTTTTTTTTTCTTTCCTTGAGTTTATGTAAAATTTTTATTTTTTTTTTATTAACACTGATTAGTTATCACATAAAATTTATTTTATCTTTTGGTTTAAACTTATTTATTACTACTCTTTATTAATATGGTCTTGTTTTAACTTAATTTTGTCTTGTTTGTTTTTTTAATGCATCTTTTTTTTACTTAGAATTAGTGTTTAACATTTTACTTTAATATTAATTAAAAAAATTTTTTTTGTTGCTTACTATTTTTAGTCACTTAGCTAGGATTTTAAAGGCATTATGTTTTTTCTTGGTTTCAAATCCGCGACGACTAATCTTTAGCGTTTTAACACACGGACTAACTTTTGCAAATCAAAACTAACTTTCTTCTTTTTTTTCATATTTGGCCGATTTTCTGTGTATGTGCTTGACTTTTTTTTTTTTTTGAGCAGTTTTTCTGTAAATATTTTTTTTTGTTTGTTTTTATAACCTTGGATATGTCGTATCAATGTGTGTAATATGTGTGTAGCATGTGTGGATCAGGAGCTCAGCTTGAATATCCTATGCTCGAGTTGAAGCGAATTGGTGCGAATTTTTTGCTAACTCTGCCTGTCGCCTATGCCAAAAATGAAAAATGCCTGATGAATTCCGCGTAGTCCTTTTGCGCAAGGATTAAAAATATTTGTGCCGCAAGGTAATTAGGTACTATATCCCTGCACATAATAATTAGTATATTTAATTATATTTGTAATATATCGAGGGCGATTTTTCAAAACGTGCTATTTGCACTTTTGTCGAAAATGAGTTTTTGATGGCAATGTGTTCGCTGATTTAGTTGTATTATATTTATTTTAAAGTGAAAAATTATTTCTACAATCATTTTATTGTAATAATATTGTAGAAGAAAGATTAGTTCTTACTCTTTACATTAACTAAAGAAACAGTTTTTTTGCTCTCCTGAAAAATTGTGATTATGCAAATAGCACGTTTTGAAAAATCGCCCTCGATTTACAGACATATTAAAATTAGTTTGATTTTTTTTTTACTTTAAGAAATTCCAATTTACCTTTAAAGAAAAGGGATCATCTAAGTTTTTTGGTATCTTCTATAAGGAATCTTCCTCCTTTTTTCAATCTTCTCAATCAGAATCAAGTGCCAATTACTGCTATTATTTTAATATTAATATTAAAGCAATTTAGTTACATTAACCACCTTTTTTATCAAAACTTAACTTTTCTCCACAACCGCAGAATCGAAATGGCCGCGAAAACTTTACAATTTTATGTAGAGGCCTATACATTTGATAGTGGGTTCGAACCTCGTGTATTTTGGGACATACAAAGGTGTTTTCGAGCTATTTATTAGGATTACGCAAAAGGCTAGAGGAGGATCACTGTAACAGGTTGTTTTAAGTTCAAACATTGGAGACTTTAATACGTCTTATAACCTTTATAAATGGTGTAAAACATTCACATAAAAAAGTGACCAGATTGTCAAAACAATAAAAAATTGTTATTTTTTTTAGCAAGACAATTCACAGAAATATTCACAGAAACTTCGTATCCATTACAATCTCAAGAGAAAAATGTACAAAGATACATACTTATATTTCTAATATCAATAAATTCAACAAATTGATTTCCGCTAATGATGAATTTCATTTAAAAATCGAGATAAAACTGAAATTTTGAACCCGACCACCTCAGATATCGATGAAATTTTGTTCATAGCTAAATTTGATCAATACAAACAAACTCTCATTTTTAGAAATGACTGTTTTGCGATTTTTTGGGCGTGGCACAGTTTTCGAAAAAACGCGAAAATGGTCAAAAAGAGCTCCATTTAAACTACAATAACTCAGAATCGGCTGAACCGATTTACATGATCTTGGTATCATTAAAAAGATATTTTAACAGGCTTTATGACACGTTTTATGACACAAAAAAAAATTACACTGTAAAAAATTTATAAAAAAAGAAAATTTTAACTAACGAAAAATCCAAAAAGATCAAGGGTTTTTTTAAAGTGTATTACTTTTTTAGGAAGGTTTATCCTTCACCTATACCATATCAAAAAATAAAAACGGGTTCTTTTTTAGTTTTTTTTATATAATTTTTTAAGTAGTGTCACTTCTAGCAATTGCCCTTATATTTTATATTTACAGGTAAAATAACACACTACAACACATGATTTGCCAACTCAATTCTGAGAACTGTATGTGAAATAAGACCCAAAAAGAAGAATTTCTGCATCATTTGTTTTGTTTTCTTACCTGCCAAAATATTTTTAATATCGATTTGAAGTTAGTACTATCGTATTGGGGAATTTATCACGTTTTAGGCCCTGTTGTTTGACATAGCTCGACAACCACTAGCCCGATTTAGTTGAAATAAATTTTAAAAAATTAAAAATTACAATTTCCTTAATCGGTTCATATGTTATTTTCCTATAAAAGCCACAGTTTCCAAGTTAAAAATAAGCGCATGAAGAAAAAAAATATTATAATATTATAAAAATATTATAAATAAATTCATAAAAAATACAAAACGAAAATAAGTTTCAAGTCTAGTTACTTTTTCGCAAAGTCACATAACCTATGAGCAAAATGAGACAAAGATCATGAAAATCGATGCACGAGTTTCGCTTTTATTCGCAATTGAGTAAAGGTATGAATTTCAAAAATCAGTTATAGCCACCACCCTTAAAATAAAAAAATTTTGAATTGCTCAGTAAACAAATTTTTTCGATCTTTTTTTCTGTATTTTTCGGACGATATGACCACAAACGTAACAAAATTCATCCAAATTTGGGCACTTGTTGTTTTCCATATTGATATATTTCATGTTTTGTTGTTATTCACTTTTAAAAAACTGGAGAAAAATCACTTTCACTGTTCGCGTACGTCGGCACTGCCTGAATGACAAAAATCGATCAATGCACACCTATAAATACTACGTATTTTTCAATATTTTACGGCCAGGTACTTATAAATGGGCGCATATTTTAAGGGTGGCTGGCTATATACCTCTTTCAGCACTTGTACGTTTCAAATTGTGCAAAACTTTCCAAATAATCAGCACCCTTAAATGTGGGTTTATTTATTATTTTGTTTATTCCTTTTTTTTTTTTTAATTCTCAGAATCATAAAAAAGGTGTCAATGTTTTCTCCAAATATTGTTGTGCGTAAAACGTGAAAAATTCCCCTATACGATAGTTACTAACTTCAAATCGATATTAAAAATATTTTTGGCAGGTAAGAAGACAAAACGAATGATGGAGAAATTCTTCTTTTTGGGTCTAATTTCACATACAGTTCTCAGAATTGAGTTGGCAAATCATGTGTTGTACTGTGTTATTTTACCTGTTAATATAAAATATAAGGGCAATTACTAGAAGTGACACTACTTAAAAAATTATATAAAAAAAACTAAAAAAGAACCCATTTTTATTTTTTGATATGGTATAGGTGAAGGATAAACCTTTCTAAAAAAGTAATACACTTTAAAAAAACCCTTGATCTTTTTGGATTTTTCGTTAGTTAAAATTTTCTTTTTTTTATAAATTTTTTACAGTGTAATTTTTTTTTGTGTCATAAAACGTGTCATAAAGCCTGTTAAAATATCCTTTTAATGATACCAAGATCATGGAAATCGGTTCAGCCGATTCTGAGTTATTGTAGTTTAAATGGAGCTCTTTTTGACCATTTTCGCGTTTTTTCGAAAACTTTCCCGCTGTGCCACGCCCAAAAACTCGCAAAACAGTCATTTCTAAAAATGAGAGTTTGTTTGTATTAATCAAATTTAGCTATGAACAAAATTTCATCGATATCTGAGGGGGTCGGGTTCAATGCATCTCGATTTTTACATGAAATTTATCTAATAGATGAAAGAGTTTGCAAATATTAGTTATTACCTGTAGGATTTAGAGAAATTAGTAAGGATTTTAACAGGAATAATATGCCATCTGTCATCATATCTTTAAAGAATTCTGATGGTTTACGATCTCCAAGTTGCGAATTAGAGAAAAGGTCTAATCGATTTTCCTTGCTAAGGGAAAATCTTTCGTAAAGTGTGTTTTTAATACATTGATACTTATTTATGGTTGGAGGTGGGTGAATTTCATCTAAAATTTTAGTAATAATTTCTTGTGGAAGTGCAGTTAGAACACTTTAGAATTTAGTGTTATCAACATTAATATTTTGTAACGCAAATTGAACTTCTGCGTGTAAGAACCACGCATTAGGTGATTCAACCCAAAATGTTGTTAGTTTTATTGATTTTGAAAAAATCATGGGAAATGAAATGGGATTCTGAAATGGATCTGAAATTGTTTTGTTGTTCTCCATTGTTGCGTTTTTGTTTGATGGGTGATTTGGTGTATAAGGTGAAGGTGTTTGAGAAGTGTTTTGATTTGGTGAGTTATGAAATGGTGTTGATGTGTCTGATGGAGGTATTTGGGGCTTGTTATTGTTATTTTCAGTAGTATGAGTATTAATATTAATTTGTAATGGAATTTGTCGTGTAAACGATCGTGTTAAAACTATTGAAAAAAAAAAATGTATTTTAATACTGAAATTCACTGGAGGAACGTTTACAGAATTGGAAAAACCGAGTGGGTATATTTTTTTGTTCAATAATAAAAATTCAGATTAAAATAGGTCACATAAGATAAGATAAGTTTAATTTATTGTTTAAGTTATTTAAATTTAAATGTAATGCTAATTTGTGTAATTCATAAAGACTTATTGTAATTAAAAGAAAAAAATAAATATGTTATAATAATAGTAGAAATAATATTTGAATATTCATAGATTATATAGTAGTAATATAGAATAATGATTAATGAAAATTAGTATACACATTTAGATTGTATTTCTTGTTGTTAAGGTTATCCTTGTTATGGTTGATATTTGTAAATGGGTTATTAAGAATACTTCTGTTGTTTTGTTTTTGGTGCTCTTGTTGTTGGCGTCACCATTGGCGTCGGAAGCGGAGGGAAAAGGGGGCAGTTGTCTCCCACTTTTTTAGCTAGATAAACAATTTAAAAAGAAAACTTCACAAGTTCTACTGCACAAGTTCTACTACTACTGCAAGCCCACCACTTCAGTTTAAAAGCACCCTTAAGTATGTAGCTTAATGCTTGTTAATTTTGCAACTCTGGTAAGAAAAAATTTGACATGTTCTTAGGGGCTTTCCATATTGGACGACATGTTGTACGATAAGTTAGATGGAAAACTAATGGGACTATTTGATTGAGCGTTCGAACGATCCAACTTTTAAAGCAACATCATTAATTGCAAGCTCTCAAGCAGGACACATCCGGCTAATAGCTAAGCAATTTTTAGATGCCCTAACAAGTGAACAGTAATTTTACATAGTTGTACAATATTGTACAATCGGCAGAAAAAACCAAAAATTTCGACTATCGTTTTAGCTTACGCATGGTACTACATGTTGTACAATCTGCCATGTTGGTCCAATGTTTTGGACCATGCGAAAGCCTCTACTGTGAATTAGCTGATGAAAATCCACTTCGACGCTTTGAACAAACATCAAATCCGGTTCCTTCAGTACAGTTGCCATTATATGATCGGCTACGAAAAGATTATTTTGAAATTTTAGATCTTCTCTCAAATGAGATAACGGCTAGATTCGATCAAACAGGTTGATATTTGTCTAATTTTTTTATTTTTGCATGTTTACACCAGCTTCACTCAACCGACTCACTTTGATTTAACATTCGGTGAGTCGGTTGAGTGAAGCTAGTGTAAACTGGCACTTTGTACATCTTATTGTACATTTAAACAGATCTTGACACTCTGGAATCGTTGGAAAATATTGTAATCGAAGCCTTCAACGGAAAAGTGCCTTCTGAACAAAATCTAAAAACAAAACTAGATTTTTATGCAGATGACTTTGATGTGAGCGACCTCCACGCGCAACTTAAATTGCTGAAGCAATTGCCTGGCAAAATACCTTCAAATTGTAGTGGCATTGTATCCCAATTTGCAAAAAATTCGGATACTGTAAAAAAACTATTAAATGAAGTTGAAAAACTTATTGCTTTGCTTTTGACTGTGCCTGCATCAGCACCTTCATCTGAGCGTTCTTTTAGTGCACTAAGACGACTTAAAACGTATCTTCGAGCAACTATGACACAGAAACGACTCACTCATGCGGCACTTATACACATTCACAAAGATTAAACTGAAGAATTGAATTCGATGGAGGTGGTGAAAGAGTTTGTTTCTCGCAAGGACAGAAAGAAGCATTTTGGAATAATTTAAATTGATATATCTTTCTGTACCGTATTGCATTTGAACCATGTAAGGATATACCTAGTCTTGGTTTATAAAAGCAACCATTATTTCTTATATTTTCATATTACCATATGAAAGATACTTTAAAGAATGATCTCTAATATTGAAATTGGAAGAACTTTTAAAACTAATGAAATTTTAATATTTTTTGTATATTTTTATATTTTTTTTTATTTTAAACTAAAATAAAAAAGTAGTTTATTCACATTCATGTTTCTTTAAAGAAATTTTGTTGAACTTTTTTGCACCACCATTTGTACTGCCCCCCCATTTGTACTGCCCCCCATTTGTACTGCCCCCCAGATGAAATTCGCTTCCGACGCGCTTGGGCGTCACTAAAGAGTAGCCAACATTTAACTGATTTGCCACCAAGATTTCGCTGTGATTGATTTACGTTGTTCTTGATTAGCTAAGTTAGTTGGCGTTGTTAAAGTTAAAGACAGTGTTATTGCTGTTGCTGGTGTTGTAGGTTTTTGTGTTGTTATGATGATAATGATGTTGTATGTGCTCATGCTGTTTCTGCAGTGCTGCTGTTTGCATTGGTCGTTTTATGATTTATTTGATTGTAATTCAATTTGTTGTTGTTGAAAATATTGCTGCTAAAGCTTGTTGCTGTTGATGCGTTAACCAAGTAACCGTTGTTTGTTGACGACAACATTTTTTAAGCGAATTTTTTGACTAATCAACGTTCTGATAGTACAATAGACACAATAACGTGATCTTGTTCGTAGAAGTATGGATTAAATCCATATGTTTGCTTTATTGTAGTATTCATTTGCAAGATCGCACGATCGCCAATTATGGTTGTATTAATTTTATATATATATATATATTATAATAACATATATTTTATTTCTTGACAATTTTTATATATTTTTATTTATTTTATAAACACAATTGTGACTGCAGACGGGTGGAGTGTAGTCTGTCAATATAGACCAATTTTTTTTCTTATTTTAAAAACACAATCCAATTCACACGCCGAGCTTGTCGTGCGGCTACAGAAAATGCTGCAGCCGGAAAATTTTTATTTTCTAATATGACAGGCGTGTATTGAAAAACAAATAAAAAAAGCTGTGTTCAGACGAGAATCAAATGATTGAATTAATCCAAATTTGTGGTTTTTTTCCAGCAAAAATTAACTTCGAACATCATTAAAATTTTGATGATGCTCAAGACCTGAATCAATTAGTCAAATAGAGCTAAAAAGAACAAAAGAAGGGATTAGCTTAATCATTTGATTGCCGTCTGAACATAGCCAAAGATTGTATTCCACACGCCAGCAATAGTTCTACACGCCAGTGGAATTTACACGTCAAACGCCCGTAGCCCCAATTGTATTTATAACATTATATACAAATTTTTATCTTTTACTTTTTTATGATCATAATGAACTCAATTAAACGTAAAGTATAAAAATAAAACAAGTAAATATTTTAACAATTTGTGGTCACCACATCAATAAATACTAAAAAACATATATATTTTGAATTTTAATTTTTTTAAAAATGTATATTGGCCCATTATCATAAACAAAAAAGTCAACTCTTACTTTAGTGCAAGCTATTTGGCAACATATTTTATTGAAAAACAGTCAAAACTGCTTATACTACACTTATGGTTGGCTTTTATTTTGTTTATGATAATGAGCCAATAAATAAATTTATAAATTAAATGTAAGTTACAAAACAATTAACTTGCTGTAAAATATACGTTTTCTTCTTGAGCGAGCACGCATTTTGTTTATTCGTTGATAGAGAACACGATTCCCGCTTGCTACTCTCATTTTTAACGAGTGCTTATATGTATTAGTGAAGCCACTCATGCAGTCCCAGTTGTTCGCGGCATCATTGACGAACTTTTTGTGATGATTACTTGAAGGAAGTTTCTGCATGAGCTACTGGGCTCTAATCACGTAACTTTTAAGACGACTATCGTTTGAACGATACTATCCCATATTACACTACTAGTGCGCCAAGCAATCGTTTCGACGATATCATTTGATAGTTTTTTGCCATACATGAAGCTAGCAAAACGATATCGTTTAGATGATACATAAAATTAAGGGTTAAGTAATGTTAAAGTATCGTTGAGACGATATCATCAAACGATTCTCGTCATACGTGATGAGAACCCTGGACTTAAAATAAATTCATACAAATTATAATTCAAAGCATTGGTCAGCGCCTAACTTTTTCCACTCTATTACAACAAATTGAAAATATTCATGATTGTTGTAATTCGCAAAATCGTTCAGAGGCTAAACTGCAACAATACAGAGTTTTCACTTCTTCAACGTTTCAGTATAACATTCCTTCACGAATTTTATTACACGTTTCGATTTTAATTCCTTGACGAATTTTCTTTATATTGCTGTCTACTTTTCCTTAACGAAACTTCCTCAATATTTCAATATTGGGTTCGTGCATGATAAATCCCGCCGTTTCTGCATTGCGTCTTGCACGAATTTGGAACATTTGTATGAAATTTGAGTCAATGAAATGTATGGCCAAATCAGCATGTTTCGTCAAGGATCAAGAAAAATCGTACATGATTTATTTGAGATTTCTTCCAGACTGGGACTACTGGGGTTCTCTGGTGTGTATGCTTATGTGTTGTTGGTGTGCTATATGTTAAAGTTAAAGGCCCAACCAAGTTATGCTTAAGCAAATAAAAGTAAAAGAGAAAAGTTGACGAAAAGTATGATTAAGTAGAAAAGTCGCACAAGTTGGCAGATTTCATGCTTAAAAAATGTCAAACGTTTACAAAATATTGACAAAAATATAATTAAAAAAAGTTTAAAAGTTCTTTGAAAAATTTGTTGAAGTAATGAATGTCAGCTTTTTCATACATGCTTTTGTAATTTTTAGCAATTTTTATAAGATTTTCATCAAAATTTTGATCTGCATTAAGGCCCAACCAAGTTATGCTTAACCAAACAAAAGTTTGAGAGCAAAAGCACGCACTTACACAGCAATATATGAACTCGCCCAAGTTTTGTCTAAGCATTCCTTTCGTTCAGTTTTTCAACTTTCGTTTACTTTTTGAAACTTGAGAGAGAGCGCTTGACATCGTAGTTTGCTAAGCAGAAAAAGCAAGTTATGCAAAATTTGTATCTTTTTGCTGTGAAATTTTACGTTTACCACATCTTATAAGCCAATCAGCGCAATAAACATACTTTTTGTGTTAGCTGATGGCAGCCCTTTTTAACATATGTATACAAATTTTTTTCTGTCAATTGAAAAAAAATACGTTAATTTATTTATTCAAAATGAATGCAGATTTTAATTTTGTTGAAATACTTTAAATAGGTTAAAAAGTGTACAAAAACATAAAAACATTTCTAAAAAAGATGAAGTAGGGCCTACTTAAACAAACTATTCAAAGAACTTTTGAACTTTTTTAATATATTTTTGTCAAGATTTTGTAAGCGTTTGCCATTTTGTTAAGCATGAAATCTGCTAACTTGGACAACTTTTCTACTTAATCATACTTTTCGTCCACTTTTCTCTGAGACTTTTGTTTGCTTAAGCATAACTTGGTTGGGCCTTTAATATGAATAAAAAAGTTAACGTAATTTTTTCAATTGACAGATAAAAAATTTTGATAGATATGTTAAAAAGGGTTGTCATCAACTAACACAAAAAAATTTTTGTTGTGCTGCTTGGCTTATGAGCTGTGGCAAACGCAAAATTTCTTAGCAAAAATACACACATTTTCCATTAATTGCTTCAATATACAAAAACAAACAAAAAAACAATATTTTTCATTGAAAAATTTGGCATGGAAATAATAAAATTTTAATTAAACACATTCTCAATACTGTTAGCAACCCTATTCTGCTTAGCAAACTACGATGTCGAGCGCTCTCTCTCAAGTTTCAAAAAGTAAACGAAAGTTGAAAAACTGAACGAAAGGAATGCTTAGACAAAACTTGGGCGACTTCATATGTTGCTGTGTAAGTGCATGCTTTTGCTCTCAAACTTTTGTTTGCTTAAGCACAGTTAAATTTCAACAGTTATAACTTTTTTTTAATTGTCGCTTTTTTTTGGAAAAATGCCACAACCGCCTGTGATGTTGTTTTTAAAATTTTGCATTTTTGATACACTTCCAGGAAAAACTTTCAAAACGACCAGGTTATCCAAATTAATCTCATAATTTTTTGTGTCAATATTAGTCATAGTTTTAGAAAGTATTTGCATTGAATTTTATTGAAATACTGACTAATTTGAATTTTTGCGATTTTTATAAAATATACCGTAAAAATTCTCAAAATCAAAATTTACAAAATGTTGCACTTTCAGTAAAAAATGTCATAATGATCTAGTTATTTAACGTAATCACACAACTTTATTGTAATTATTTTAAGTTTTGTTTCAGAAATTATTTTAACAAAATTTTTATTATCATTTTTGAAAATGCTGATTTGTAAAAGATTGTTATTACAACAGGAAAGAATTTTAAATTTTTTCGAAAAGTAAAATACCGCTACTCTAGTACTTTTTACCTGATTTTTATGTTTAATAAATGAGTTATTATATAACAATTAAATAACAATTAAATATAAATCCAAGTGCATACCAGCTTTTTTAAAAAATACTTCAAGTGCTGTTTTTATTACTTCTTTCTGTAAGATAAAAACTTATATCGACTTTTTGTAACCTTAAATTTAATGATATGTTAATTTATCTTTCTACTACGTTACTTTATGTCTATTTTTATGTTACTTTATTTATAATTTTTTTACAAACATAAAGACAAATCTTGAAAAGCGCAACAGTATATAGAAAAAGTTATGTAAAACAAAATGTGTTAATTTTCCATTTAGACAAGATATCTTTATTTCACGTAATTTTTGAACACATTTTTCTAACTGCGACGAAATTTCCTGAAATCTATATTGTAAAAAAAACCATGAAGTTTTCTTTTAATGGACTTTTTCGCAATCCTTTAAAATGTAATATATACAGATAAATAATTTTCTGAACTGTCCAGAGATGGATAAACAGATAAGAGATAAATAAACAGATATGAGATGAACAATTAGATAAGCCTAGATAAAATACACAAATGTAAATACATACATATGTATTAAAATTTTAATTAAAAATTATAAATATGTATGTTGAACTGAAATCAAACAAAAAATAGTGTGTCGAATAACTTTCTTCGATTCGATTATATGTATCCAAAAAAAAAAAATGGCTTTGTATATATGTTAATAATGCGGTAAGTACTTTAAAAGTTAAATTTTTAAAATTGTTGAGATGTATTTTTTGTATTGAAAATTATTTGAAAAAAATTTTCAAATACATAGATATTTAGAATTCTTCACAATAATTTTTATCACATATTTTTCATATCAAATCCAATTAAAAGAAGGGAAATATTTGTTGCAAATATTTTGTAATTTAAATAATTAAAAAATTTTCAAGAATTTAATTGATCATGAAAATGTGATATTTGCTTGGTGTTCTATTTATTCACCTAAGAACAAAACAAAACAATATCGGCTAAGATAGAAATATTCTTATAATATGGTTGACAACAAGAACAACAACAGCAACGTTCAGCTGAGGATAAAACGAAACCAATTCGGCATAGAAAAGGAAACATGCAAATAAATGCGGTAAAAACAGTGACAATTAGATCTTTTGCATTTTTATTTTTAATAGTCATTTCGGATACTCAATGGTTTCCAATTGCCATATGATATCTGTGCATTTGTTTTGTTTTCGTTGTCGCTTGACTTTGCTTGTGTTTTCATTCCTCTCCTCCGGCCGCTCATCCTCGCCACATGTCTTCATTAGCAAACCAGTTGCGAGTGTACTACAAAATTCTCTCAGCACGATTTGTTTTCGGTCGACTGATTTCATTGGCTTTCAGCTCTGCTCTCAATATCGCCGCCATATTTCTTTGCACGGGCTGCACCTCAATGGTCATAATTTTTCGCCTTATTCAACTTATTCGCATTGAAATCTCTTTACTATTATTTATTCTCCTTGTTCGAACTATTGGATTTCGATGGGCATGCCATGTGTATTGAACGTTTTCACTGTTCGCATAATAGTTCAACGACTCGGCGGATCCCTATTTGTTCTCTGTACCAAAATTGGAGACTTTAGTTCAGAAAACAGTTGCACAACTCGTATTCTATCTGCGTCTTCGAACCTGTTCATTTAACAAATATTTTATGCCGGTTTTTACTCTGAAGCAAAATAAAAAAATTTTAAATGACAGAAATATTTGTATTTTCTTTTATAGCATATTTCGTGTCCCACCCCGTATATTAGAGTAAAAGAAGATTGATAAGAAGTTATATGTAGAATTTACATCTTTTAAGGGTTCAAATTGAAAGGGTTCTCTAAACTTTATGAATTAGTTCTGGACAGGGGTGAATCTAAAGGGTGGTTTAGGAGGGTAAGCTACCTCCTTATTTTGTAAAAGTCGGCCGGATTGCTATTTTATTGCTAACATTTGTTAAAAAAATATTGATTATTGAGTCCATAAGTAAGAGGTTTAGTGGTAGCGCTAATCAGTTTTTCTCCAAAAATAAGGTTTTTCGGAGATTTTTCGAACTCCAAGCAAAAGTTGGTCAATAACAGACATTTTCGAAGTCTTTGAGTAGTCATTTCCAAAGACAATTGTTCAAACTTCACTTTAATGTATCAGAATTCTGGGCGAATTTTTATGTCGTTTGGGTTTGAATTTTTTCGTAAAATTTGCTTAAATTTTTAAAAAACGCTTTATAACTTTTGAAAATATCATCAAAATGAAAAATGTAATGATGCAGTTTGAGTAATGGTAAAATACTAAGCAATTTAAAAAATATTTTTGATATTACTCTTGCTGTTTCAAAGTTAAAGCCTTTAAAGCTTTTTTCGCTGCCTGAAAACTTTTTGAGTTTTAAGAAGGCATTGTTTTTCATTCAACAAAATATTGTGAAATTTTTTAAGCATCGGTAAGTGATCATTATTGTGAACTAGTTCTAAAAATTATTTGGAAACTTCATTTTACAGTAGATTTGCCTTTTTTCCAATTTTTAGTGCAATGTTGAGCTTTTGTATCGAACACGTTCTTTAAATCTGTCGCGAAGGCCCTCTGTTCTTTTGTAATTGTTTCCACTTTGCGTGCAGTGTTTTTATAAACCGTGCAATGTTGCGGGCCTATTGACTTGAATTTTAGTTAAATTTAAAGCCCTCTGCTGCTTTTTGGGCGCTCTTCGAAATGGTGTATTTGTCTGTTTTATGTAACTTAAAAATTCTTTGAAGAACCTGCTGTTTTGTCGGCGACTAGGCAGAGCTAAGGCCATCAATCATTTTACCCACAAGCCATACACGTCTCATTTTTAACGAAGGAAAATCTACTGTAAAATGATAGTCCCAAAAATTTTTTTAACTAGTTCATAATAATGTTAGTTTACCGATGCTTAAAAATTTTCACAATATTATGCTGAATGAAATACAATGCATTGTTAAAATTCAAAAAGTTTTCAGGCAACAAAAAAGCTTTAAAGGTTTGAACTTTGAAACAAGAGTAATATCAAAAATATTTTTGTTTTAAATTCCTTAGAATTTTACCATTATTCAAACTGCATCATTACATTTTTTCATTTTGACGGAATTTTTAAAAGTTATGAAGCATTTTTTAAAAAATTTACGATAATTTCACAAAAAAATTAAATATATGACACCCGAATGACGAAAAAATTTTAAAAACTTCTGATTGAAGTACAATAAAGTGAAGTTTGAGCAATTTTCTATCGAAATGACGACTCAAAAATTTAGAAAACGTCTGTTATTGACCAACTTTTGCTTCGAATTCGAAAAATCGGTGTTTTAGGGAAAACCTCTTCCAAAAAATCTGAAAAAATCTCAAAAATACTTGGCCTCATAAGCCTTCGAACAAAGGTTGAGCAACTATGAAATTCGAAAAAAAATATTCTTTTGGGACACCCTAATGTTTATATTAGTATTTTAAATTATACGAAAAAATTTTTTTGAGTTAATATTACATTAATTTATTTATAATTTTTAATGTCAAAGTGGAGTTCTCGAAATAATAGTGAGCTGTTTCGGGAAAGCACACAGCCTTCCGTAGTCATCTAAAATAAAAAAATCAAAGAGATTATTATTGTGTAGACCTTATTCTAATGAACTAACCAACAATATGCATATTAAAAAAAAGAATGGCGGATTTGTGGAAAAAAGGTACTCGAAATCCAATTTTTTTGTTGATAAAATGTTTAAAAAAATTAATTTATTATAAAAAAGTTAACGTTTTAAAGGTTAGGTAATTAGCTATGTGTATCTAGAATAACTAAAGGGTCTTTTTTTTTAGAGGTATAGAACTTCGAATTGAAATATAACACAAGAAAATCGTTCTAATGTCCATCAATTTGGCTTTATTGGAAGGATAATTTTATGCCATTAATGTTTAAATATGATTTCGGGCATGTGGCCACCACGGCTGGCTCGAATAAAACCAGTTCTACAGGTCCAATTTTCAACCACTTTTTCGAGCATATGGGGCCGTATGTCGGCAATATCGCCACGAATGTTGGCTTACAAGTCCCCTAACGTTTCTGGTTTGTTGGCGTAGACGAGCGACTTCACATATCCCCAAAGAAAATAATCCAATGGTGTCAAATCACACGATCTTGGTGGCCAATTGACAGGTCCATTCCGCGAAATTATGCGCTCATCGAATGTTTCCTTCAATAAATCGATTGTGACGTGCGCTGTGTGGCATGTAGCGCCGTCTTTTTGGAACCAAAACTCATTCACATTCATGCCATCCAATTCGGGAACAAAATAGTCAGTTATCATGGCTCTATACCGGTCTCCATTAACGGTAACTGACTCTCCAGCATTATTTCGGAAGAAGTATGGCCCAATGACTCCACCAGCCCATCGAGCACACCAAACAGTCAGTTTTTGTGGATGTAATGGCGTCTCAAGGGTCTCATGTGGATTCTCTTCACTCCAAATGCGGCAATTTTGCTTGTTGACGTAGCCATTCAACCAAAAATGAGCCTCATCACTGAACAAAATTTTGCGATGAAAATCAGCATCGAGATCAATCTCATTTTCGGCCCATACACCAAAATCACGACGCATTGCATGGTCTCGCGGCTTTAATTCTTGCACAAGCTGGATCTTGTAAGGTCGCAAGCCAAGATCTTTGCGCAAAATCTTCCATAAAGTTGATGGACAAAGCTCCAATTGCTGTGCACGGTGGCGAATCGATTCATTCGGGTCCTCTTCAACATTTTGGTCTACAACGGCAATTGTTTCTTTGGTGCGCACTGTTCGACGTCTCTGCGGATGCGTATTATCACATAGAGTAAACGTAGTGCGAAAACGACCCATGGTTAACCGAATTAATTGCTCTGATGGACGATTATGTCGACCATAAAATGGACGGAGCTTGCGGTAAACTTCGCGAATTGAACCATTATTTTCGAAATAAATTTGCACGATTTGCAAGCGTTGTTCTTTTGTCAACCTGTTCATGATGAAATGGCAAACCAAACTGAACATAAATGACATTAGAGTTGCCAGATTTGACTACAAAATGCCAGTTTTATCTCTATTCGAAAAACAAACCTCTAAAAAAACACCCTTTAGTTAAATTTTTAGCCAAGTCGGTTAAATAATTTTGAGACATTGCTTCCCCGAAACAGTTTTCGAGGATTCCACTTTGACATTAAAAATTATAAATAATTAATGTAAAATTAAGTCAACAAAAATTTTTTTGTGTACTTTAAAATACTAATATAAACATGTAAAAATTAGTAAACGAACGCATATTATTTTCTTGTTAAAAAAAATTTCGGCCGTCACACTGGTCTACTACCTTATATTAAAAGTTGTGTTTTTCCGTAAATTAGGAAATTAAAGTTGTGAATTGTAAAAAATTAAAATGAACAGTGGTTACAGCAAAAGAAATTTTAAAAGATTAATTAGGAAACAGAAAGAGGAAAACTTTTTATAGTTACAAAAATATAACATTGAAAGTGAAGAAGAAGAAAAACAAAGTGTACGCGAAGAAACAAGAGCATGTGCATCGCGGCGATCAGAAAATGAAAATATTAGCCAACAAACAAATGAAAATTGTTTACAAATTATTCTAAGCCATTGCTGGAATAAATAAAAGAGTGATTTTTCAATTATTAAATATCTCGTAGATGTTAAGACGGGGAAACTGGGGGCGATGGAACAATGTAACATGTCTGACTGTATCAACCTGGCGAGGCCAGCATAATCTTTGTGAAATCGCCTCAAGTCGACTCAAACCTCCACGTGGTGTTTCCTGGGCAACGTCAAAACTGACAACCGTTAGTTTGGCGGCTAATCTGAGCGGCGGGCTTCCCTAGGCTTAAAATAGGTTGTGCGTCGGGTTTGAAGCCCACCCGTAAAAACCAATTTCAATGAAAACAAATAAGAATAGAAGAAAAATGATCCCCAAATCTGATGACGACTACCGCAAACGAAAAACTGATAATGATTTACGGATATGCACCTGGAATGTCCGAACCCTTAATTGGGAAGGTGCCTCTATCCAACTGACTTATGTCTTGGAAAGATACAAAGCTGATATCACTACTATCCAAGAAATGCGATGGAAGGGACAGGGTTGCATTCGGCCCAATTGCGGATGACAGCGTCGAGGTTCCGCTGCCCGACTATGATGAAGTTCTGACAGCTATAGCTCGGCTTAAAAATAACAAAGCCGCGGGAGCTGATGGCTTACCTGCTGAGCTGTTTAAGAACGGAGGCGAAGCTCTACTTAAATGCATTCACGAGCTTCTATGCAGAATATGGTCGGAACAATGCATTCCGAACGATTGGAATCTCAGTGTGCTCTGCCCAATCCACAAGAAAGGCGATCCCACTATCTGTGCCAATTACCGTGGGATAAGCCTTCTTAATATCGCATATAAAGTCCTGTCGAGCGTTTTATGTGAAAGATTGAAGCCCATTGTAAACAAACTGATCGGACCTTATCAGTGTGGCTTCAGACCTGGAAAGTCCACCATCGAACAGATTTTCACGCTACGACAAATCTTGGAGAAGACTCAAGAAAAACAAGTCGACACCCATCATCTTTTTGTCGACTACAAAGCCGCCTTCGACAGCCCAATAAGGAAGCACCTGTACTCCACCATGTCTGAATTTGGCATTCCTGCAAAACTAATACGACTTTGCAGGATGACACTGAGCAACACCAGCAGCGCAGTTAAAATCGGGAAGGACCTCTCCCCACCATTTATTACCAAACGAGGTTTCAGACAAGGTGATTCCTTATCGTGCGACTTTTTCAACCTAATGATGGAAAAGATCATCCGAGCTGCTGATCTGAGACGTAGTGGCAAATATTCTACAAGAGTGTTATGCTGCTTGCGTATGCTGATGACATAGATATCATTGGCCATAATACGCGCGAAGTCAGTGCAGCATTTTCCAGATTAGAAAGAGAGTCAAGTCGAATGGGTCTGTCAGTGAATGCAGATAAGACGAAATACTTAGTGTCAACAAACAAACAGTCCCAGCGTCTTGGAACCCACGTTACCGTTGACAATACCTGCTTCGAGGTTGTGAAGGATTTCGTTTATCCTGGATCCAGCATAAATTCAACCGACGACATCAGCATTGAGATCGAACGAAGAATAACTCTTGCCAACAGGTGTTACTTTGGGCTCAGTAGGCAATTGAGAAGCAGAACTTTCTCTCGACGAACGAAAAGCACGCTCTATAAATCGCTCATCATGCCCGTCCTACTTTACGCATTACAAACCTGGACGCTGAGCAGTTTAGATGAAAAGACTTTAGGAGCATTCGAGAGAAAGATTCTTCGTAAGATCTACGGACCAATCTGCGTCAATGGCGAGTACCGAATACGGTAGAATGATGAACTGTATGAGCTGTTTGCTGACATCGACATAGTCAAGCGCATTAAAATCGAGCGGCTTCGCTGGCTTGGTCATGTTCAGCGCATGAAAGACGATGCTCCAGTGAAGAAAACATTCGATTCGGTACCCAGCGGCGGTCAACGCAGAAGAGGACGACCGCATCTTCGTTGGAAAGACCAAGTAGAGGACAACCTGACGAAGCTTGGAATTTCCAACTGGCGCCAGCAAGCGAAAGACAGAAATGGCTTGCGCAAATTCTTAGATGAGGCCAAGACCGACATACGGTTGTAGCGCCAACTAAGTAAGTAAGTAGTAAGTAAGTAAATGTTAAGACGAACTGCTAGTAGTTTTCGAAAACATCGATGGGGCTCACGGTAAAAAGAGGCTTAAGGACTTTGGAAATTTTTACCCAGCCTTAAGACACAAACATTTATTAGAAAATTATTTTATTGATTAACAAGAATTTATATTTTTTTCCTTTCACTTGGTAATTTTTGTTCTATGTATGAAACAGACCCAGAAGACGTTCTTCGAAAGGCTTTCCTGGCTGCCAAAAAGCAGCACTTTCACGCAGAATTTTTCATTTCTAACAGTTCTAAATTAGTAAATTAATTTTTTTTTTTTGCATTTATTTTGCAAAAATCTTACACATATCTTCCTAGATTAAACAATATATTTGTGTCAATAAGTAATAATCGCTTAAGATAGAATCGAGTTATAAAAGCAGCTGTATTTCACACATGCAGAACTATAAACAAACACAATCTGGAGCTTCTAGCATGACCTTAGAAAAAGTTATGACACAAAATCAAAACAACCTTTCATAGAACTCATATGGCACTAAAATAATTTTTTAACCAAAAACTTACAACCTTAGCGCGCTTGATTGTCTAGTAAAGGTTCACATTGGATTCTTTTTTGGTATTCGTCTCGGCCCTAGGATTCTGGCTAAATATACTTAAAATAACTCGCTTGATTGTCTAGTAAAGGTTCACATTGGATACTTTTTTGGTATTCGTCTCGGCCCTAGGATTCTGGCTAAATAATCTTAAGATAACTCACAATTAATAATATTGTGGGAATTTGTATTTGTATATCGGTCGGTATTCGTCTAGGTCCTAAAATTCTGACTATTCTTAAGATAACTCACAATTAATAATATTGTGGGAATTTGTGAAGAAGATTTTAATAAACTTGAATTGGTGAAGGCAGGACCATAGCACTGGCCCATTATTAATAAAGAATACAACGAATATAAAAAATGAAATGTAAATCCAACTCACACCTAAGTAACGCGTGGCGCATAAATCCTTGGGCTGACAACGATCGAAAAAACGTTTAATGTCTAGAAAATGTTCGTGTTGACTCGGATTCAAAAACTTTCTACATTTTTCCAGTATTTAAAAAACTAATATAATCTTTTTTTGCACATATCTTTTGTCGTATCTGCATTTCAATAGTTGTTTTTATTATTTCAAAAATTAAGCTTGGTTAAGCTTTTCTTTTCTAAGAATAAATGATTTTTGAATAATCGCAGGAGATGCCCATTCTGTATTAGCTTGGTCTTGCTAATAAAAAAAAATTAAAAGAAGGTAAAATTAATAATATATTATTTGCATTGTGGGAATTTGTAATGATTTTAATAAACTTGAATTTTCCAAGACAGGACCATAACTCGAGCCTATAATTAATGTAGAATACAATGAATATCACAACATGAATGTAGATCCAACTCAAACCTTAGTAACTCGTAGCGTTTAAGTCCTTCGGTTCACAACGATTGAAAAAAGTTTGATGACAGGAAAATGATCGGGTTGACTCGAATTCAAAACCGTTTTAATTTTTCCAGTATATGGAAAAAAACTAAAAATATATGAAGGGATTATTGCAGTAACGTGATTAGCCACATGTTCTAAGAAATCAATTTTTTAGCCTGAATACATAACTTAATGCATTACCAACAACCACTGAAGAGATTTTGGCTATTTCTTATTAATTTTCGAACCTACTTGTAAAAGTTTCCGTGATTAATTTCAATTTTTCATACAAAAATACATTTTTTCAAAGCCTTAGAGTTGATTATTTCAAAATATTTCTTATTTGACTTATCATATTCTTGCAGTAAGCCCTTCATCTATGCTTCAACACTGTTATAAAAAAATTAAACTTTAAAAAAGTTAGCATGTTTGTGGCTGATGGTAAACTCAAGAACCGCTGAACGGATTTAATGATAGAATTGATCATAGATGGTTCATGTATACTCAAAATTTTGATGTATATAATAGCGAACAAGTAATTAACTGATAAACTGGCTTAAAGCTCAATTTTTGGTAAAATTCAGCACATTTTCCCATTTCCTGCCGTAATATCTTAAATATCTTAAAATATCTTAATACCTGAAAATGACTTTTTAACATATGAAAGATCTTCCCGATTCCAACAAAAATGTAAATAAATCTAAGCTAAAAGATATGGAAGAACATGGTGTAAGAAGACATTTTAGACATTGCTAAGATGTACAAAAAACACACCAGACATTTTTCGCTATCTCTTTCGGATACCCAAAAATAAGCATTTTTTATGTAACATGTGGGAATAAATATTGTGATGGTGAAATTTCTTCCAAATAATAAATTAAAATAAATTCCCGTTATTTTGACATTAAATTTATGGCGATATCTCGAAAACTGTAGCTTTTCTCAATATAACGTATTTTGGTATGAAAAGTCGTCGGTTGCTAAAAATATGGGTACACAAAAGTTTTCTGGTAATATTTTCCTTGGTCAGTGTGTTAAAAAATTCCCATTATTATGACGACATCAAAATTATTGCGATATCTCGAAAACTGTATATTTTCTCAGTACAACACATTTCCTTGAAGCAAGGCCATCGCATTAGAATGAGAAAAAAACGATCGAAATTTCAAGTTTTGATTTTGCAAGCAAATATCTCAGCCATTTTCCAATCGATTTCCATCAAATTTTTTTTTTCTGAAAGTTAAATTAAATAACTTTAAAAAAAAAGAATAAATTAACCATTACCTCACCAATTCAACGTTTTAAATTGTTTTCAAAGAACCTCTAAAATATTACATTTTGCAATATTAAAATATTTCAAATTTAAGAAAATGAGAATGCGGAGCGACCTCGTGAAGTGGGGAAGAGGGTCAAGATTTTGTGACGTGTGACATAAAAAAAGGGTCGGAAATAGACCCAAATCGTGTGAATAAATATTTAGAATATTTGGAACTTTTACAAAAAAACGCAGCAATGTTTTGATTCTTTCAAAACGAAAACTATTATTTTTTTGTCTTAACTGAAAAGTATGGAATGACTTTTTACATATAAGTATACAGCAACAAGCTATTTTTCATTAAAATTTTTTTATCATGCATATTAGGATAGTTCAATTGAAAACCATATTACATTTTGTCAAATGTTCGTACAAATTTTATTAAAACGTATTCAGTTTTTTTTTTTAAGAAAGATGGAAAATATTTTGTGCATAAGCTTTGAGCTATGAATTGGTTTTTTTTTGTGACAGATATAGGATGGGTGGTTTTAAATTAAATGTTGTCAGTGAAAAAAAATAATAGGATCAGTGCTAACATTTAATCTACCAAAGTGTTTTTGGAAAAAGATGAACTACTTATCTTAGTTAAGTTTTTTATTGAGACTCCCAGAAGGCGAACACATCATTCTTTTTTGTGTTTTTGTTGGGGGACGTTTAGAAGGGAAGCAAATATGAATGGGTATTTTGAAAGGAATTGTTGGTGTTGAAAAGTTAATAGAACCTGATTTTATGTTTGGCAACTATAGAGGTCCCACTGGCTTGCCAAATTGTGCGTGCTAATTTCTGTGAAATGAGAGCTATGTGCGGCCTTTATCTGATGAGTGGTTCAGGATGGATATCCATCAATGGAATGAGTTTATAGCATTGCAAAAACTTCGTTAAAAGAAAAATTATATGAGTGAAAAACAAAAATACATAAAGTATATTTCTTAGTAAGTTTATTTGAGGAGCTCAATCTGAAAACGAGCACTATTCGAGATGAATAATAAACATTTGATCACTGTGAACATTTAACAAAAGAGCGATCAGGTTTTTTATATTCACGAGTGGTAAATTAAGGTGAATTCATTCGTACGTCAAATGAATAATACTAATAGTAGGGTACATAGTAGGTTCATTTTATATTAATTCATGAAAAGTTACTAAAATTAGATTATTGAACTGAAACTACGCTCTAGACTCTTAAAATGAGTATATCGAAAGGTTTTTATTTAAACCAGTCATAATAACAATAATAAGACTTTTAAAGCTTATATCAAGCCCACACGATTTTCGGGGGACAATCACTAGTTAAATCATATTCTTGCAAGCAGTTCGTCTGTTGATTGACTTTGATGCTTTTACTGCTTGCAGCTTTGGTTTCGTTGTTGTTGCGTGTTTCTTTGTAACTACCCAGCAGCGAAAGGAACTAGTATGAAGCTAGTTTCGGACTAGCTCTTAAATGTCAGTAACTAGTTCCGCGCAAATCCCCAGGAGGGGGTCAATTGACTTCGTTCTTGGGTGGATAGAGTCGGAAAGGTAACTATTTTCTTTACTAGCATCTGTGTGGTTGTATATTCGCTAGCTACTTTATCGGGTGCAAAACGTCAGAAAGGTAACTACTTTCTTTATTACCCACTGTGTGGCAGTACTACTACTTTCTCTATTATCCACTCTGTAGTGGAATTTCCCCTAGTTATCTAAATAAGAGTAAGAGCGCATGTAAAATGTAAGAAAAAGAAAATCAATTTTATTTCAGTTCATAAAAAAAGTTTAAGGTTATTTTGTTAAGCATTCATGAATTTATAATAAATAAACCGGAAAGGTTTTCATTTCAGGTTTTTACTAGGTAATAGTATTCTGGTTCTTGTTTTGCACGAATTTTTTTTTTTAAAAACTTTTTTCCAAGCGGAAAGCGTTGCACAAGACAGTATCAGGCGATTGGTCTTTTGCACCCGGTGGCATCACAATAGAATCTGTTTTAAATAACGTTATGTAAGTATTAAAAAGTAGATTTGAATTTAATTTATTTTTAACCTATAAGAGCACCATAAAAATTCGTAATGTCTTTTAAAGACTTTTTCCATGTATGCCATACAAGTTATAGGCCATAATGACATTTGCTGAAAGTATGTGTTTTAAGTTTTTGGCGATGCCTCCATTTCTTATAATAATTTTCATTGTATCGGTCTGAAAATGAAGAAATGTATTAACATTTATTAATTAGCAGCTTCATTTTCTTCCACGATAACTTGGACTCCTCCGCGAGCATTTACGTTTTAATTTTTTTCACTTTCATTATTTTCCACTGCACATTCCCTTTCAAATTCAAATAATTTATTTAAATGTTTTTCCCTTTTCTTCTTAATTTGTCTCCTAAGCTGCCTTTTACCACTGTTTTTCATAATGTACCACACCTTTAATTCTTTTATTAAAATATTTAATAACAATACAAAATATTATGTCGAAATTATTTATATTTTATTTATTTGCTTATTTAAATTAAATTATTTTTTTTTTTTGGTGCACACACGATGATTTTAAAATGTCAACTAAGCAAAACAACCGGCGAAATGAAAATCGAACGAAAAAGCCAAAACGGTACTTTTCGATGTCTCTATTATGCACGTGTTCAAGTACAGTGGGCAGCATAAGTATGTTGATAGCTATTTAGTATACATGACCTGAGTAGTTGTCAAAGTAATTATGTTCAGCACTGTACTTGACAGCGTGCATAGCAGAGACAACGAAAAAGTCCCGTTTTGGGTTTAGCAGAAACGAGGACAAATAAATCAACGATTGAGAAACTATCGCTATTTACTTTCTGACCGCTTAGATACAGTAAAGTATATAGTTACTGCTCTACTTACTTACTCTTAATGGGCAAAAATGTAACTACTTCTTTTGGAGTTAGAACTAGAACTAGTTCAATGGGTACCAATTGTCTCTTTGGCCGCTGCTGGGTACAATAACAGATGTGCGTTGGGATGGAAAGAAAACAACATGTGTAGTTTTTATTGCATTAACTTAACAAATCTATTGAGCACAATAGAGAACTTATTGAGCAAAATAATTAGTGACACATTTTCATTGTAATATTTTGTTTGCCAAATACAATTTTAAGACTTATTTAGAATTTAAAAATTTTAAATAGAGTTTTTGCAATTAATTAGTGTGGTTTAATGATTTCATATTCTTTGAATGCAATTCTTTTAAAATAAAATTTGTTAGTATTTAAATATGCTCAAAAATACGTTTGTTGAAGCATAAATTGAGAGTTGCTTTAGCTTTATGATTGTTTGTACAAGTATTTAGTAAGACCAACCTCAGTATATATACCAATAGGAATTGTAAATAGGAACCTATTTTAGCAATCTTATCGTATTCTCCTTATGTATTGTCAATAAAAAATTTAAATTTCCATACAAATTTCATATTGAAATTTTAAAATATTGTTAACTGATTTGAATATTAAACCTATTACATTCTCTTTACATAATGCAAAAATGGGTGAATTTGCAAAAATCTGAATGACTAAAAGAAGGGAATTTAATGACTTTAAAAATCACAGTAAATGTAATCAAGTTAAAGCAAAATAATTAGAATTTATTTTTAAGGACCCGATCTTATTATGATCAATTGTGTTATGTGTGTGTATTATTAAATGTGTTTACAATTTATAGGGAAATACATTTTACAAACGGTTTAGGGAAATTTTAGTGAATACATTTTTTAATAAAAACAATAATGTGCAACACAATAATTTGCTCAGCTCGATATCGCAATTTACCTCCTTAAATTGTTGCACTCTATTGCGGGACACCCTGTATAAAGATTTATTTTATATAAAGAATGCAGTCATTCATAGTACAATTTGTAGTTCTGAGAAATAAAAGTTGTGTTATTGGTTGCTTTGTGAAGCAAGGACGAAATTATTGGTTATAATGCCATCAAAATTTCCAGTTGGGATTTCCTCTGCAAATAGCACACATAACACACACACTCACAGTGTCCGTTGCCCGTATGGGCTCATTTGGACATCTATTCTCTACATAATTTATATGTTTTCAAACCTTGAACGTACCAATATATGATACTAGCTTAGCTTTCGCTTAACGGCTGCTTCGACCTAGTATTTTATTAAGCTGATTGAAACTCAACATAGCTCAAGGATCCGTTTGAACGTTATTATGGATCTACTTTTTTTCCCTTCAGAGTTTAGTCCTAGTCAGTCTTATGCCTGCAGCTCGCATCATCTTCATCAATTAAAGAAATTGACGAAGTTCATTTCATGTCATAAGTGATAACGTTCTTCATTTACACAGCAAACACATAAAAATCGGTCAATACGTACAAGCAAACCAGAAAAGCATTTTTATGTTTTTTTTTTTATTATAATGCGGAAAAATAATCCAATGAAACGTTATTTTATTGAATGGTTTTGAATTGCTTTGATAAATATTCAATTTGCTTAAATGCGTTATCTTAACCATAAAGCGATTCGGTCTGTACGGACAATTTTTATTACTGCTTCCGAAAGTGACAAATCGAAATCGTTTCCTATCAGTTGTTTTACACAGTGGCACAAACTAAACAAAAAAGTAAAATTTGTATACTAGTTTTATAGTTAAATTAATTTTTATATTTGTAATTTGTAAACAAATTTATACAAATTTATAATTTTTTATATATTTGTATAAATTTGTATACAAATTTTTTTATAAATTCCCTATAGGAACAAAATAACTTGTTTTAAAAACAACTAAATAAAAAACTAATTTATGAACTATTTTGAATTTTATTGAGGAGGCATCCACTTCAATTTAGAATAGTTTTTATTGCATTATATATGAAGTAATAAAAAAAAAACTACTTCAAAATAAGTGGCTTAAAAACTACTTTGAATTATATTAAGGCGGCGACTACTCTAATTTTGACATGTTTTATTTATTTTATTTTGTTTATTTATAAGCGCTTGTAAGAAATAAATTTTTATTAGATTACAAGTTTATATATATTTAACAATGCTATTTCATCAAATATTATTAACTTTAGGCTTTCACTAATATGAATTTATGTATTTTTTGATGTTTATTTAAAATTTAAAATTTGATGTTTAGAAATTTAAAATTTTTACGCTCTTAAATTCATCTTCAGTAAGTGGAATATATTTACTAGTTTTCAAATGATTTATTTTAAACTAATTAAAAAAATAGTTTAAATTTAACTAATTTAACTAGTTGAAAATATATGCGCTTTTCAATTGATTTATTTTAAAATATATATATTATATATATATATATATATTTATTTTAAAATATATATATATATATATAAATATATATATATATATAAAATATAATATTTTATTTAAAAAATAAAAAAATAATTTAAATTTAACTAATTTGACAAGTAGTTGAAAACATATCATTTGACTTATTTAGCGGACATCACCATACAAAATATGCAAGTTCGTTCTTTGGAAAAAAGTCAGAATTTCAACTAGTTGTGGTTGACAAAAAACTACTTTTTCCTACAGGGTTTGTATAAATATTTTTTTATAAATTTGTATAAATTTGTATTTATTTCACTATACGGCCATTCCAAGCCCGATGCAAGTTTTTTTCGAAGAAAGTACCTTATGCATGTTGATTTGAATGAAATTTTTTCTATTAGTTCGTTTTCAAATTATAAGAACTACATATGCTTAATTTTTTTTTAACAGCCCTATTCTGGTTGTTAGCTTAACAAGAAATAGTTAAGGACCTCTGGTTAAGTTGATTGTTATGTTATGTAAATGTTGGTATTCTTAAAAATCATTAACAACATAAAAGCTTAAAAAGCTTTTAAAGTTCACCATGCATGGTGAAAATCGATATGTCAATTGAAAGAAGAGATGAGCTATATAAACAGATGCTTCGAGTGCAGCTTGTGACTTTGCAAGCGCTTGAAAAATTTGCCACGGCTACTGAAAGATTTCATTATCAACACTTAAAATAAGTAAAAATTCTTCCATTTTCCATTTTTTTAATGTATTTAAACGCAATATTATATTATAGTTTGTATTTTTTTTATTATTTTCACAACAATTTTCTATCTAAGCACATACATTTCATTCGTTGTTAAGACTCTTTCTGTTATTAACAAAATTGTAAGGAAAAGAGCTTTTAAATTTGCAGCAGAATACGAAACCTTAACAAATTGTTAATATTAACTATTTTGTTAATGTGGTGAGCTTAGTTAAGCTGCCAGAATAGGGCTGTAAGTCATTCGTCATGAAATTATGAAGATGTGAATGTATAATCTATATGCTATCTGGTTGTTAGCCCAACCAATACCCTATTCTGGTTGTTAGCTTAACAAAAAATAGTTAAGGAGCTCTTGTTAAGCTGATTGTTATGTTATGTAAATGTTGGTATTCTTAAAAATCATTAACAACATAAAAGCTTAAAAAGCTTTTAAAGTTCACCATGCATGGTGAAAATCGATATGCCTATTGAAAGAAGAGATGCGCTATATAAACAGAAAATTGTTCCTTTTTTCAGTTTAATGTATTTAAACTCAATATTATGTTTTAATTTGTATTTTTTTATTATTTTCACAACAATTTTCTATCTAAGCACATACATTTCATTCGTTGTTAAGACTCTTTCTGTTATAAACAAAATTGTAAGGAAAAGAGCTTTTAAATTTGCAGCAGAATACGAAACCTTAACAAATTGTTAATATCAACTATTTTGTTAATGTGGTGAGCTTAGTTAAGCTGCCAGAATAGGGCTGTATATCTATATACTAGCAGGCCACTGTTTTTTATCAATCTCCTTAACGCCTTAAAGTCGGGACAATTTTTCACACATGTGTTAATTTTTACCTAATTTTGGTTTTGAATAATTTTCGTGTGATACGATTAGTTTTGCGACATCCGACTTAGTGATGCGATATGACATCATCGCCCTTATTGGGTTAAGACAATACATACCAAAAAAAAAATAAAAAATGTTTATTTTCTTTTGGTTTGTTTTGTTTTGGAGCGCGTGTTCTGCATTTATATGTATCTCACTTTTCGCCTTACATGAGGCTCATCAGTGTTTTTTTCGTAATGCCCATGGTACAATTACTGACAAGGTAGCAGCGTAAACTGGCTTTTTCTCACGAGCGGCGATCGGAAGTTGTCAAAATTATCTGTTCATGCAATGAATCAAAGCAAAGTGAAAAAATAAGCAACGACTTAAACATAGCTAGTCTACCGCAGCAAACTAAAAACATTCCAATAAACTTTGCGAATAAATTTCATGAATCAAAGAAAAGTTAAAAGATAAGCAACGACTTAAACATATCTAGTCAACAGCAGCAAACTACAACTCCTGTAGCTGTTTTTGACAACTCCTGATCGCCAAAAAACTGTCACTACTACACTCAGAAAAAAAAACCAACAGTGAAATTGTTAAATCCCATCCAACAGATGAGTTTTTGAAATTAACAGTCTGGACTGTTGATAAAATAACTATTTTACTCAATTCCTAACTGAATTGAGAAAAACATTTTATTTTATTTTCCTTTATTCCACACACACAGAATTCGTTCGAAAGTTTAACTATAAATTTTTGGCTTCAGTACCTATAAAACCTTAATATTAATTAAAAAATAGAGATGATAAAATCGAAAATAATAGTATCGAACGCATAAAATTAACCAAAATGTTTTGCGTTAACACGAGAAATCAAATTATACACGAATTCATAATTTTTGTTTTGTACAATGCGTTGTAAAAATTTTATATTTGAATTAAATGACTGATGTAAGAAGTTTTTACCAAAAGGCCTCAATATGGCCGAATAGCCGAAACTGACAAAAAGGGCCGAAACTGGCCGTAACCGAAACCGAATATTCAGTCGGACCCTAGTAGTAACTTTAAATGTTCACTTCAATTTTATATAATAGTATAGATTGATAGATATAGACAGCGTCGGATTAACACATAGCGGGGCCTGTTGCTAAAATCGACATGGGGCCTACTTAAGGACAGAGCATAAAGCTGAGATTTTTTAATAATCAAAATATTAATTTTAAAGCATTTATGTCTAAAAGTAAAACAAAATTTAGTTTCATTAACTTTTAAATGTTTATTTAAAAAAATTTTTCTCGATTTAACTGTGGCAAAACTTTCTATCAATTCGTCAAAATTTAACGTTTGCAATAAATCATTTTCAAAACATAGTTGCGTTATTGATGACAAACGTTCATCAAACATAGAAGATCTGTGTACATTTTTTATTCTTTTTAATACTCAAAATGGCCTTTCAGCTTCGCAATTTGCTATCGGTGTTGTTGCAATCAATCGGTAGGCTATATATTTGCATATAACATTTGAAAAAATGTCGATCATGTCTGCGACCGCAATCCAATTAAGTATTTTTAATGGAACTAGTGTATTATTTCTGTTATTAATAGATTAATATCTCTCACAAGAGATCGAAAAAAATCCTTCATGTTGAAGTTTCATAAGCGAAATGAACTGAAGTAATTCTTAGAGTAATTCCATTTGAATATCACTTGGATATACTTTCACAAGGGATTTTACTCTCGCTTCTAATTCTTCGTTTTCAATATCCATTAATTTGCACAATAATTCAAATAAATTCGTTATGTGTCAATAAGACGCAAGCAAAAAGGTCTGTTTTTTGTTCATAACTTGTTTAGTAGTTGTGAAAGCGTATAACAGCCTTATTCTGGCAAACTAACAATTGTTAACTAGTACTTTTTACATTTCTATATGTTTGCTGTTTTCAAAACAAAATATTAAGCTCACAAAACAAAATTTTTGAATGAAATTGTCAATAACTGAAAAGCAGTTGAATATTTATAAAAATTTATTATTTTTGAGCTCCAAATTTTGTTTTGAAATCAAAAAATTACAACAAACACATAGAAATATTCTAATCACTGGTTAACAATTGAAGCATAATCGCGAATAACGTTGCAAGCAACATTTTTTAGAGTGGTTTTTATGTTGCGAATACCTGTTAGAATTACTCTTTTATATTTGGGATTGGAATTGCAAAATTTTTTCAAAATTAGCATTAAAGAAGTGTCGTGTATTAGCATTACAAACTATCATGTCCGTTTTGATTATTTTTTTTGTTTTAAAACAATGTCGGACTAAGAGGAGGACCCAGTGCCCGTTTACAATGATAGCAGAATCTCTAGTTTAAAATAAAAGTCGTGACGGACGCAGTTATGGTGAAGGTGGTAGCGAAAGGGACAGAGGTGCCCGTGCAAGTTTCAAACGTAAGGAACAATGGGGAGACGAGCATGATGATCGAGATCAGAGACCTGCAACGAGTCATGTTTTTGCGACTTATAGTGATTCATGCAAAATCTAATAGTTATACGTGCACATCAAACAACAACCACCACTACCACTCGAAGCACTCTTGCTTCAGAGAGTAACACATCGTTCATTGTTTGATCCATCAATCGAACGTCATAATTCAACCTAATACTGACTTCAACATCAAACCTTGTTATAAATCATACCAAATACTCATAGCTCAAACAGAAGTCCCATAGCTCAAGTAGCAGTCCCATAGCTCATTACTAGCGTATTTTTCTATGAAAACGCTGTGGCTGTTTTGAACTAACGCTCTGTTTCTGTCGCTGTTAGAAGGGTAAAAGGGTTACCACCGAATTTTTTTTAATGAAATAAATATAAATCGCTTGCCTTTATTTAAGTTGCGGTAAACATTTCTTTATGGAACTTTTCTGTGCGATTTATGCCATGGTGCAAAAACGAAGACAACACACCTTGTATATAAAGGGAGCTTCTTCGAAAGAATTAATAAGACATATCAATTTAATGAGGTTTGTTTATTTAAACTAACTAAAATAATTATATTCACACACTTCAAAATCATGAAAATCATAAGCATAGAATAAAAGCTTAAAATAAAAATTTTAATTCAGTCATTAAAATCATCAATAAGTGGTAAACTACTATTGTTAAGGTTATGCATACAAAAATATTTATTTTCTTAAATTTTATATAATTATTTATAAACACGCTGAACTAAAAACATGCTATATAAATTAGCGTTTGAATATTTAAAATTAATAAATTCATACAACAAATTATATCGAACCGAGAAAACCGAATTACATATATTTAAAAGAAATGAACGTGCGTATGAATCGATAATAATTTCTGAACTAATATTTTCATGAATACTTTTTTATATGTTTGCTAAGCCAAGCCTGATTTGATTTTTTATTTGATTTTAATTTTCCTAGGGTATTTTATATATTCAGGTGTTGACAACATATTTTAAACTTACTTAATACGCTTTGATGCAGTCAGCAATCGAAAGAATAATGGCGCACTTAACTCCAAAAAATTATATAAAACAATCCCGTAGCTCTTCATATCGTACCGTTATGTATAGTGTTACGACACAATCAATAACATCAGAATAATTCAATAAAAAGATTCAAACTAAAATTCTTAACTTACGCCAAAGATGGCAACCCTACAAAAGTCACGATAATTCGTTTGAAGGCCACTAACATGTTGTACGCAACTTGTTATCGACTACGTACGACTGGGCGTTGGAGTATGGCTTATGAAGCATTAGAATTAAGCTGCGTGTTATACGTATAACAACATGTTGGAATGAGTCCGAATATGAAGTAGAAGGCAAATTAATACGTATATACTCGAGTCAACTCAATTTATAACTACTCGTTGCAGGTCTCTGATCGAGATCGCCGTGGTCAAAGAAATGCTGGTGGTGGACGCAATTATGACTACCGAACAACTAGATGTGCGTTCTGATTGTGTATGTATAATTATTGGATGCGCAGGATCTAATATTCAGACAATACAATCTGATTATAATGTAAGCGTTGATTTAGATAAGGGTACAAAGGTGATAACCATATCTGGAAATTCCAAAGGAAACATCAAAGATTCTGCACGGTGGCGATAAAAGTAGCTCATCCTACCAAATGATTTCTACAATAGTACAGTAGAATAAATCCAAAGGGACAGAAGCTGCAACAAAATCTAGAATTCCAGAAAGTAGAATAAATTCCTTTCTAGATATAAGTCAGCTTGACATTTATATAATTTTTTTATGCTGCATTTTTTACACATACAAATATTAATTATTTTATATTAAGAAAGGCCTATTATAAAAATTATAAATGATTGTACAAAAATAGAAAATACATTTTATATGCAATTTAAAAAAAAACTACACCTATTAAAGATATTTTTTTTAGTCTTCCAAGTCTTTGTTTCATAAATTAAACATAACCAAACACAAAATAATCTGATTTAGCTTGACTTTTTAAATTTATTGAAATTCGTTATGATAAAAGGCAGAAAAATTTATCTGTTATTCTGTTGTGTTTCATAACAGATTTTATAGCAGATTTTGTCATGCAGAATACCAAATAAAAGATTTGTTGACAGTTCGAAAAATCTGCTATGATTTATAACAGATTTAATAAAAGATTGTAGTGCAGAATCCCAATTCTGGTCTCGTAACAGATTTTTTGACAGCTCAAAAATTTGTGTGGGAAATAATAACAGAATAACAGAATTTTTTCATAAAAGATTTTGCAGAATAGGCCCAATTATATAAAGATAGAAATGAGTAAGCAGTTTAGCAGCTTGGGATATTTTTATTACATACCCAAAAAAAAAAAATAATAAGAAATGAATAAAAGTTTTTGTAAAATGAATAAAAGTGAACAATTATAATTTTGTCGCTTACAACGTTATTCGCAAGAACGCTTCAATTGTTAATTTACCAGAATAGGGCTGTTAGTGGCTTTTAAAAACCTTGTTGTTAAAGGGTCTTGTTAATAAGTAAAAATTTATAGTAATTCAGATGAATAAGATAAAATACCAAAAAGGAGACTTTTTCACCATAACTAGAGCGGTATTAAATTTGTTTTCGAATTTTTTTATAAGAAAAAGAATTTGATAACATCTGCATCCGCGGAGAGTCTGAAATAATTTGACATCCGCATCGTATTTTTTAGATTTTAAACATCCGCAATATAACATTAGTATATACATAGTTAACATATAAAGCTTTTTGTAATGATTTAACTCTAGTGTTTTCAAGAATACGAATATTTTAATATATTCAAATTATTTCTGTCATAACATAAAAAATAGGAAAAAAATTATTGTAAATCGAAATATTCAGTTTTAAATGTTTTGATGATATACGCATCTGCAACCTCATGGAAGCCTTTTTAAGCATCCGTATCCTCAAAATGATATCCGCCACATCCATACTGAATATCCTCTGTTTCACCCAAATTCTAAATTGCCAGAAAAAAGTTTCACGTCTAAGTTTGCAAAACTCAGCTAGTATTTTACTTCTGTAGAACTTTCAACCCTTTATAGTGGTATATAAAAAAAATGCACCACGTAATAGTAAACAAATCAGAAAATATAACAAGGGACTGATATTAACTGTTATAGATCAAAAACACATGCTTTAATTGCCCAGAAATACCAACTTTTTCCTATTTTAATACCATAACTTGCATCTTAAATTGTTAATAAGAAAAAGGACTCGTATACAAAACTTTATTTTAGTGCATCCCTGTGTTATATGCTTGATTTAGGAATCATTTGCAATTTGGCAAATTTCAGTTATGTTCTCTTACGTATTCTATCGCATGTTCGTATCTTAAACGTCTTTCAACAGTAATATTTTGGGCTTGTATTTGTCGGTGTACAGTCTCTGCACGTACAACCGATTTCATCCTAAAGGGCGTCACATTGTTATTTAATCTGCTGAATATTTGTCTTGTACCTACGTTTTGTATATGGCACGTATTTGGCAAGGAGGCCAATTTTTTTTTATGTCCGTAAGTGGAAGGCAAACTGTTGCGTTGGTGTTTGCAGTTTGGTTGGAGAGTAAGAAAACATTAGAAATAACATTTGGAAAATATTTATTTGAACCTCAAACGCACACAATGAATAAATGAATTTATTCTATACATTATTTGTAAAAAACTTACGAGTAAATCAGCTTCCGAAATGTTCGTAACAAGGATGTAGAAGTGATATTTTGAAATTCTACAGTTTATTGAATAAAGTCAGGAATGACAGGTGATTTAACACTAGAAAGACTTGAAAATCGACATACTTTAAAAGACGGATAGCGGTCATTTGATCCAACTACCCTTAAATTTAGCAACAAAAAATTTAACATTTTAAAGAAAAAGAAAATGTTTATTTAAGTTAATAAATTTTCAAAATAACATTTAAGCTAAATTCAAATTTTTATATTCTTCCGAAATCTTATACTATTAAACGAGCAATATTTTTTTGTTTATAAATGAGTTCTCGTAAACGGCCCGAGCGATTTCGATGAAATTTTCAGTATAGGGGCTAACGGTGGCGAAAAATCAATTTAACTAGGTCTCATTTCTGAGAAAATTCGTTTAGCAGCGCATATTGGGGTATTTGACCGATTTAGGCAGCCAAAATTAATTTATTCGGTAAATAGTTTCTATTCATGTCTGGTATTTGATTTTAACCCTGTACGACCATTTGGACATATTCAAAACTATTTAAAATTGCAAAAAAAATCGTTTAGCGGCGCACATTGGGGTATTTGACCGATTGAGGCAGCCAAAATTATTTTATTCGGTAAGTAGTTTCTATTCAAGTCTGTTATTTGATTTAAACCCTGCCGATCATTGTGACATATTGAACACCATTCATCATTAAAAAAATCATTTAGCAGCGCACATTGGGGTATTTGTCCGATTTAGGTGGCCAAAATTATTATATTCGGTAAATATGTAGTTTCTATACAAGTCTGTTATTCGGTGATGCGATTGGTACAAGTAAGACGGAAAATATTGTGGATTTATTTTGGTAGGTTTTGTTGTTTCAGGTATAGGAAAGTACAAAAAAAGTCTTTCAGAAACTTTAAACAAGTAGGCGTGGCAGCTGCCATACAACTTAAACACATTTCGTGTTTTGTCTTAGAAAGAAGATAAGCTACGATAACAAAACTAAACACAGAAGCTTATTACGTGACTTTCAAAAAGTGATAAAAATGTCAGTGCGATTGGGCAAGTGGGCGTGGCAGCTGCTAAACAACTTAAACACATTTTGTGCTATATGTTATACAGAAGATAAGGTACGATACCAAACTAAACACAGACGCCTGGTATGTGACTTCCAAAAAGTGTTAAAAATTTTGGATCGATTGGACAAGTACTCGTGGGAGTTGTCAAACAAATAGAAAACATTTTGTGCTATATCTTAGAAATTAGATAAGCTACGATAACAAAGCTTAACACATACGCTTAATATGTGACTTTCAAAAAGTGTTAAAAAGTTCGGTTTGATTGGACAGGTGGGTGCGGCAGCTGCCATACAACTTAAACACATTTTGTTCTATGTATATCTATAACTATATATTTTGGTCTATCTATCTATCTATATATACTATTTTGGACTATATCTTAAAAATGAGATAAGCTACGATAACGAAATCAATCGCAGACTTCTAATATGAGATTTCCAAAAAATTACTGCGTGATTGGGCAAATGGGCGAAGCATTACTAAACAACTTGAATTTTGCGCGTACTTGAATTTTACGAATATTTTAAACGTACGTTACAAGCAACACTAATAGAATATATATCACGTGGATATTTAATACGTGATCTTTAAAATTCTAGCTTTTTCTAGGTTTTATCCATTTCCGTCTGTCCGTATATCCATCTATCGCCACAATTACAGTTGTTATTTCTAAGCTATCGTAATGAAATTTAGTAAATAAGCTTTAAGCTAAAAACAGAATATCAAATTCGAAAATGAGCAGTAATAACTCTTTTAATTCCACTGAAATGAATTAAGCTTTAATTTTAATAAAGCACTTTGAGTCTAAAAATCCTCACATACAAAAATCTCTTTAGATTCCACAAAAACTAATTTATTCACTTTAAATGTAGTGACTGAGCTGAAATCCTAATCACACACTTTAAATTTGAAATAAGCCAAATCGGCCGAAAACCACGTCTATCTCCCATACAAAGTGACATTATATAAATGGTAAAATCCCTTTATATTCCGCAAAAATTAATTTATTCACTTTAAATGTAGCAAGTGAGCCAAATCTGATGAAAACCACGTCTACCTCTAATACAAAGCGCCTTTATATATACTGTATCTTTAAATTCTACAAAAATTAAATTATTCACTTTAAATTTAGCTAATTCTAATTCCACTTTAAGTTTGCAAGTTAGCCAATTATAAATTATAAAGTCAATTATAAAAGTGACTTTATAAAAAAGGTAAAATCTCTTAAAATTTGACAAAAATTTATTAATTCACTAAAACCACGGGTAAAATATTACCCATATTAGAGCCCATAGACCTCAAATAATATCAATGTGAATTTCTCAATATCACAACTATAAAAAACAGTCGAAACCTGGTTTTGAAATTCAAATAAATAACATTTTTAGGGACATAAAACAGGTTAAAAACAAGACAACCGAAAGTTTGCTCACCTTGCACACATAGGAGAGCCTCTAATGCACCCAATGCATCAGTTGTTTTTTAAAATGAGTAATCAAACATTAAAATTGCATGAGTTTTATAATCCAGATTTTTGATATTGTACTTTTCGAAAAAAAAGTTATTTTCTTTCTTGTTGCAATAAAAAAAAAATCGTAAAAATCCATATTTGAAAAAATTGTGTGATTCTGTTGCTTACTCAATCCCCAAAAAATCCCCAAAAATACAAAAATGCAAAATTTACAAAAAAAAAAAAAAAAATGACAGAACGGGGTGCTATAGCATAGTATTTAGCAATTTTGTGAAAAAAATTACAAAATTCAAATTTCGTATCAACAAGTAGTAGCTGTTGAAATTTGACTTTTTTTTTCAAAAATCATCGAAGCGCCTGGCTCTGGCATTTCAAACACAAAAAATAAAAAAATAATAAGGAACTATATATATATCAATTAAAATGACTTCAATAATTTTAAAAAATATTCTTGATATTCTTTTTAAATAAAAATTCAAAACTATTATATATTTTAATTTTAAAACTTAATAAGGCAACTCTACAACATAACCTTAGTTAAATATAACTGTTAAACATTTCAATTGACGTTACTACACGGTTTGAAATCTTAGTCTTAACTTTAGTTCAACTAAAATATTATTGCTTTTTTTTAAACCTTGCGGTTTAAAATTTAAACTTTTCAAATACTAACTCATAACGTGAATTTAATTGCAATCTTAAGATTAAGTAAGTTTTTAAGAAGACAACAAGGACAACTCTGTATAGAGTCAATCACTTCTTCTTCTTGCCTTCTTCTTTTTCGTCTTTGAGTGATTAAGTTGTAATCAACTCACTGTTTAAAGTCGTATATGATTTCACACATTTGGAACTCATTCATTTGAACTATATAGAACATGACATTTTTAAAGCAGTAGGCTATTTATAGATCACGGCCATCAACTCTACCAAGGTTGCCATCTGTTCTGGTTGCTTCTTATTTATTTCAATACTAGCTGATATACATGGTGTTACTCGAGAGTCATTTATATAAACATTTTAACATACACTTCTCGATTAAATGTTTTTTAAATTCTGGAATAATGAAAAACATGTTGAATTTTATTTTTAAGCTACCGTTAGGTAATTGGTAAAAGGTAATTGAACGAACTTTAATCCAAAAAAGTTTTGGAAAATATTTGTTGTTGGTGGTTCCATCTTCTGTGATGCACTGATTGAATTCAAAGAAGGGGTACGAAAAACATATTGGCAAAAAAACTAAGTAGGTTACTATAAGGTAGATTTTATATAATCCAAAATGTTCGTAATTACTCTAGACACACAACTGCATTCTTAGAGATAAATGGAGACGTTCAAACTATACAGAGAATTTTAAAACAAAACTCAGTTATTGTTAATAGTCTGTTATGAAAAAATAAACTTTTAGCCATAACTTTTGATTGGAAAGAGATATTGGGGAGAAAGAGAGAATTTTGATTGGAAGAGATAATTTTTCGGTTGTTTTGATGATAGCAAAATAATTTTTGCGCTTAGCTGGAAGAATTTTTGCAAATAAATGCTATGTCATATGAAAGGTAGCCAGATGTGCAATTTTTAATTGATTTAATTTTTACAACAAAAACAATTTTTGAGTCATTTTTTAAGTAAAAAGTCGATACTTTGGACCATTTTTGACATAATTATAAAACATAGTTACACTGACTTAACGGTGCAGTTCAATCTATTTTTATGAAGTGATTTTATTAAACTTTTGAACAAAAAAAATTTGAATGAAATATATTAATGTACAGCGAAGATATTTGCATCGAAAGATCAAACTTTGATTTTCATGTCGTTTTTTCTCATTCTTAGGTAACGATGCTTTATGAAAAAGTCGTTGTACTGAAATTTCTACAATTTTGAATATATGAGTGATTTCGATGTGAAAATAACAGAAATTTTTTAAAATTAATTACACAAAAAACTCCGATGATAAAAAGTGTTATAATAACAAAATTACCGTTATTTGAAAAATTTCAGAGGGAGCGTGGCAAAAATTAAGTATGTCACATTTTAAGTTTGGATGTACTTAATATGTGTACCTAGTTTCAGAGAAATCCGTTGAGCCGTTTAGATTTGTATAAAGGCCAAACAAACAAACAAACAGAAAATGAGTTTTATTACTATAGATTCATTGTTGTCCGACAGCTTGTCGAAATACACAATAGAAATGAAACGAGTTGTTGTTGTCTTCTCCTCTTAAAAACTTACTTGATCTTAAGCATGCAATTAAATTCATGTAATAATTTAATAGATCACAAATTAATTATCATACTAACTCATATTTAAGACTCTTCTGCACTAGAACTTAAACCAAATAATTTATTACAGCATCCATTTTAGCTTTTTGGTTTAATTTTTAGCCTTTTTGGTTTAAATTCAAGTACAAAGCTGTATTACTTTTTGTTTTTAATACAATTTATTTTAAATTCTAGTACATTTGGATTACGACCTGTAAAAAGTTTGCCTGGCAATGATGCGACTCAAAATTAGGTGACTCGGTTCATATCTTTGTTTATCGCGCTTGTTATTTATAGGCCAATAGCCTGGTGGTAAGAGTCAAGGGCGTCTGCAAGATTTGTTCTAGGGGGGAGAAGCAAAAGCATAAATAAGTCTAGAATGTACATAAAGAAAATGTAACCTATACAATTCTATTTTCTGAGATGTTTGGTACTAATTTTGTTATCTTGACACGCCGGTTGACACACACTATTAAACATAAGAAAATTGTATATATTCCAAAGATGGGTTAAAAATCTTTCTCGTATCATGCCCGAAACATTTTCAAATTTAATTTTTTTTCATGTAATTTCAAAAATTTTTCTCCACAAATATTCTAAGTAATTTAGTAAATTAAATAATGTGAGGTCTCCTTTATCCTGAAACAAAATCGCATTAATTACTATTTAGCCCCAAGTTTTCCTCTTTTGAGATAAGAAAACAAAAGTTTCCCAATATTTTTTTTTTTAAGAATTATTAAAACCAATAAGACCTTTAGACCATCTTTCCAGTTTTGGAGGCCTTTAACCCATAAACTGCGAGCGGCCTAAAATTTATCAGATTTTGATTTAGGAGGTAAAAATCCATGAAATCCGCAAAACTAAGGAATTAGAGTTATCGCTGTTCTTGAAATGTGGAAATAGACATCAACTGCCCAGTGTTACCAACTCCCAAAACATTAATCCCTAAGCTTTAGTCAAAAACCCCTAAAATTGCTACAATTACTTGGAAATCCCCCTACAACAAAATTAACATTTCCCCCTCAATTAACATTTTGTTATAATCTTTAGTTATAAATGATTTAATATTCACAAAAAATAATCGGTCTCTTCGGTTTTTATTCTAAGCAAGGTGAACGCGATTTTAAATTTTTGTTGTAAAAATCAAACACTTGAGTTGTCAAACCATACAAAATCATTTTTTCTGTCTCTTTGCCTCGTTTACAAGTTTTACAGCTTTAGCAAAATATTTAGACGTCACGTTCACCTTGTTTTTTTACACCATGGTAACGAGCAGGGAACGAAAAAGGAAAAAAATTGGGGTGTAAATGCATAACAAAATCGAAATATATTCAAAAACTTCGTAGTAAAATGGATTATCCAAAAGAACCCCTAAATATATAAAACTCCTAAAAAATCCAATTTCACTAATCCTAAAATTTAGGAGAAAACCCCTTAGTTGGGAACACTGCAACTGACTTATGTATTTTTTTTTTCAACATGCATCAGTTCTATCAGCATGCAAGTTACTAAAATCGAGTTTCGAAACATTATACGAATTATTTGAAAAATTTAATTTTTTTTTAATTCAAAACGTATTAATAAATTTATAAAGAAGTACATGTATAGATGAGTTTTGGGCTTCATTCATTTTCTTAACATGTAACTGAACCTCCCTGCAAGGCTTGATTCTGAATTCTGGATTTAATATAAACACGTGACGCGAAAAAATTCAGAAAATTCTTAAAATGGGTGGACGCCTGTTAAAAAACGAGAATTTGAAGAAGTATAAAGTAAATGTTTTAAATCGAGTTTCCCATTTAAATTTTAATCATAAAAAACTTTTGACCATAAGATATTCTTATGTAAAGGCGTTTTCTTAATAAGAATTTGCCATAAATTTTTGGTCAAAATTAAATTAAAAAATATAAAAAATTATGTGTTAAACTTAACAATGGGTGGTCCTTGTCTTCGCAAGCCTAAATTAAAATTTTCCGGGGAATATTTTTTAGGAACACTTTAACCTCCTAGCTCCTTCCAGTATGGGTCAATTTGACCCTTTTTTGGAAAAGACCCTATAAGTCAACTTTGGAGGGAGGTCAAAGGTTAAAACCTTCAAAAAAAAAATCTCCAGAAAATTTCACTAGGGGTCACCCAAGACAAGCAAACCTCTACGAGTTAAAGGTTACAGATAAAATACGAACCAAAGAGATAATACATTTATTTTCATGTTAGGTAATTTTAATGTTTTTTTTTTTAAATAGCATCCATATCATTATCACTGTTAAGGCATGAAATTTTTTTTTAAATTCATCCTCACTCCCGCTTTTATCAATTTTCCTCATACAGTGGGTGATCATATTATTAGAGCCACTTGCGTTTTTTCTCAATTTCTCACTTTAAAAAGTTATAGTTGAATACAAACGGATACATGTATGTGCTTATGATATTTTTAAGACAAACCAATGTTTTTAGAAAAAAAATATACAGTTGGCAAAGCTTCTAATTTCATAATGTGGCAAGTGGATGCAATTTCGTAAGAGTAGCCGTTATTTCGTTCGAAAAAGCGCTTCAATGCCATGTGGTTCGGTTGTGATTTTTTAAATTTAATTCAAGCTTTTGAAGTTTTTATTTTACTTTTTGAGTGTTTTATTGATGTTGTGATGGTATGTTTATATTTTTTGTTAATTTTGCCTTTTTACTGTGCAGTATTACATATTTTTTAATTGTCTATTGAAGGATCATATTTAAACTATGGAAAAAGCCAAAGATCTGTCTCCAAGTAAAATTTCGGAGATAAAAACACTCCTAAAAAATACTGAGCACTCTCAAAGAAAAAAAACGTCGATTGCTTCTGTTTCAAGAGCATCAGTGGACCGAATAAAAAAAACTTGGCAAGAAAATGGAGTTAGCATCGAAACGTTTAAAGAAATGTGGGCGAAAAAAATTACTACCTGCCGTGATGAAAGAAAAATTATAGACTTTTGCTCGGAAAACAGGAGTGCATCTTTAAAGGTGCTCACGAAAATTATGCAGGATGCTGGGATTCAAATATCTCCTATGAAAGCTCGTCGACGTATGAAGGACTTGGGCTTCGCATGTCGCCGACCAGCAAAAAAACCATTTCTTACGCCGGCAATGCAGCAAAAACGTCTAAACTGGGCTAAAGAACACAAAAAATGGACAATAGAAGACTGGGAAAAAGTATGTAAATTGCCTAACCTTGAATTAAAAATTTTAAATTTGCTTCAATAATTTACTTTGACAATAAACTATTTTTGAAAAATATATCCCAAGTTTGCTTCTCCGATGAATCTTCAGTTCAGATTTTATCTGACAAATCTCAATTCGTTAGGAGAAGAGCTGGTGAGAAATTAAAAGATGACAGCATTGTGAAGCGAGTAAAGCATCCTCTTAGCATCATGGTTTGGTCAGTCATCAGCAGCCAAAGCACAGGCCGCCTGTACATTGTTGAAGGAACGATGAGACAGGATCAATATATCAAAGTTTTGGTAACAAAACTGCTACCCCAAGCTCAGGAATGGTTCCCAAACAACAAATTTATTTTTATGCATGATTCTGCCTCTTGCCATAAGGCTGAGAGAGTCACAAAATTTCTTAATGACAAAAAAGTTCGTGTAATTGACTGGTCCGGAAATTATCCGGATCTCAACCCTATGGAAAATCTTTGGGAACTCATGAAGCGTGAAATTTCTAAGGAATTTGTGACCAACAAACGCCAATTAATAGAGCGTTTGATTGAAGTGTGGCATCGAAATGATTCCATAAAAATCAATTGCATAGAATCTCTGCCTAAACGAGTAGCAGCATTTATTGCAGCAAAAGGTTTCTATGCTTTATTACTTGACTTTTGCTAATGTTGTTTTGGACCACCAACAAATTTCAGCCAGAACTGCATCTGGTGTTTTCTTTCCTCTGAATCTGTAAAAATTAAAACTATCCCATCTGGTACAAAAGTGTTGATAGTAAGGAAAGTTGTGTTTAGAATTACCGTATTTCAAATGGCAAGGATACTTGATGAAATCGTTCCCCTTGCTCATCCGATTCCGTACCGAGTTGCCTTTCAAAATAGTCCAGATGCAAGTGCAAAAAATGAATTTTAAAGAATGATAAAGCTTTTGACGATGCCAAGCTTGATCTTCACAATTTGACTTTCACAATTTAAATTAAATTACTCAATTCCCAGTTACAGCCCTATTCTGGCAAGTTAACAAATTCTTAACCAGTATTTTAAATATTTATATGTGTTTGTTGTTTTCAATACAAAATTTAAAGCTCTAAAAACAAAATTTTCTAATGAAATTTTCAATAACTGAAAAGCAGTTGACAATTTTTATCAAAATTTTTTATTTTTGAGCTTAAAATTTTGTTTTGAATTAAAAAAAATTACAACAAACACATAGGTACATTAAAAATACTATTTAACAATTGGTTAGTTTGCCAGAATAGGGCTGTTAATTCCATTTCTAAGCTAAACCATCTTAATACAACTTACGTAATTTGTTACTATAACTTATAAAGTATTACGAATACAATTACAGCTTTACGCTGGACCGATATAATATTACAAATTTATTACTTAATGAAGATATTATTATCGCACGAAGCAATAGTTGCTTATTATATAATAAACGTATTTTCTTTTCGGTCCGTTATTTATGTGAAACTCGCAGAGGTAACTTGTCTTGGGTGACCCCTAGTGAAATTTTCTGGAGAATATTTTTTTGGAAGGTTTTAACCTTTGATCTCCCTCCAAAGTTTACTTAAAGGGTCTTTTCCAAAAAATAGGGTTAAAGTGATCCATACTGGAAGGAGCTAGGGGGTTAAAGTGTTCCGAAAAAATATTCCTATATCGAATTAAGTGTAACATATAACTTTTCATATTGTTTAATTAAAATTTTGACCATAAAAGTCAAATTTAAAACCACTGTAAAAAATATTTTTGGCGTAGTGGAGCAAAAAGGGACTTTGGCTTTTGTTATTGATGTAAAATACTATCGTTTGAGATTGGTTTGGTTCACCCCCGAGACAATGACCCTCATTTTGTGTCATAGTGTAATCAGAGCTTTATATGTATGTACATAGTTTACATGTGGTTTTTCGCTGCCTAATGCATACGCTTTTGTTTTGATGAGCTGATGGCACTTTGTATGCGTTTTAAGCTTGTGCTCCATAGATAAGTTTGCTTTTGCCCTAATTAATACAAATCCGTTCAATTTGGGAGAATCTAACGAATTGCTCCAACATTTTTTTTTTTATTATTTTTAGTGTATGAAGTTTTAATGTGATAACGTGTAAATATATCAGAGAGAGGTGTTCTGAATCAAAGTGTCACGTTAATAAGCTGTTGTATCCTACTATTTTTTTCTCGGTGAGAAAAACTTATTGGCATTGCAAATGTATGAAGTTAAGGTTGGATTTTTGACTACCTGTCATACATATAAGAACTTACAGAAAGAAATGGTATATCAAGAACTCTCGGCTTAAAATATTTCTAATTTAATGAATAGTAAAATTTGAGTATTGCAATTTTTAGCTTAATTTCATTGACTTCAGTCTAGAAAACTAGAAGACCATTTTTATTAATCTTCTCATTTCCATATCTTGAAATTTTTCTTCAAAAAATTTTTGATATTTTTTTTTGAACAAACTAAATTTAGAAATGAGTTCTAGATTTTACTGAATTAGGTTTCGTTTTTCCACAATACTACCTAGAGGTTGATCAAACTATTTTCAACTTAGGTTATTTATATTTTTCCAAAACGAGTAAAGTGTTTGCTTTTTTTGACGATTTAATTCAATTTAAATTAAAACTTCGCCAGAGACGCTGCTGTCAAAAGCTTAACCACTGCATGTTACCATCTCGACAGGCATACCATCTGCCAAATTCCATTGCAAGCAATGGCTAAATTGCAAGGGTGGATTTTCTCATGTTATGAAATCAACATATAATTTTATCATTTTTTATATAAATTAATTAATTAATAAATTTCTTGTGCGCGCCACTTCATTTTTAAGATATACGACTTAAACTTTTGATGAAAAATGCAAAATGGCTGTCAAGCAAGGAAAAATACAGCTCATTGCCAACTTCATCTTGGCAATACATGGCTTGCAATCTTGCCAACTTTGGCAATTGAGTGGTATCCCTTGGCAATATTTGATGTTTGACAGATGGTATGCAATGAATTATTGCTAGTCGAGATGCCCTCTTAACTAACGCAAGAAGGTTGTCACAAACATAGAGAAACTGTTGAGTTGAGCAGAGACTCAATAAGCACCAAAACGAAATCGGATTTGATTCGAATTTTCATCATCTAACATCATTGTTCTGCTCATAGTTTATTCACTAAAAATGAAACCAGAACAGTTGAAATAGTGCTAAAGCTAACATAAATTATATTGATTATTCTCATTATAATGAGAATTTTGAAAATTTAAACTAATAGTCTTATTTTGACGGCGACAAATAATTAGACTAACTTTCATCGACGTGTTGACGTCGCCTATTTATTTTTGACAAGAAAAACATCTAAAATTTTTTAATAAATACAGCAGCAGCAATATCAGTTGTACCAACTAAATTTAAATATCTGAAGTATGAGTCCAATATAACATGAACAGGAAGTGGTACGAATATTCCAACATTTGGTTCAAAATTATCTATTTCATTTTAGCGGAATCATCACAACCAATAAAACAGTGCGACCGCTAGAAAATTACAAGAGTCATTTGAAAAAATTCTCAAAGAAAAATAAGTTGAAAGTCCATCACACCTGGTCAGAACAGTCTCAATGTCGTCACAATTTTTTTTAATTTATGTGTTCGAATTTTCTTGCGCCAACATTACTTGATGCTTTACAGCCATTTGTCTTATTAAAAATGGAAAACAAAATCAAATCATACTCAGTTCATTCAACGTAAAATATAATTGTGTAAAAAAATCTAAAAAAACACTATGTGGAGTGTAGCGAATTCTTGTATTTTTTGTAAATTCCTCAAAATATTTGTGTTTCTATCAATTTTATTTTAATTATGTGCCATGGACAAAACTAAATTTTCACGAGACTAAATTGTACTTAAAAATATATTTCCATTGAACCCAAGAACATAGACATAGGTTGAGAATTCGCCAATTCTGCCGATTGCGATGCCCATCTCTAAATTGATCATCTTCTTCTTCTTCTTCAGATACCGGGTCCCCTAAACTATTCGATATCGCAAGTTTTGCTTGTATCGGAGGTGCCACTCCCACTTGTTTTTTACTCCCATAAAATGTCATCAGTGAAACGACATGTATAAATTGTGGTTGAATACCGATTTTCGAGGCTGTGCGACCCAAAACTCCAAAGCATTTTGATATCGCAAATTTTTTATGTATTTGTGGGCGGTAAAAAGGGGTATGGCAGTTATTTCTTAAACCATCTCGTACTCGAAACAAATCCACTGCCAAAATTTGAGCTCAATCGGGCCAGTAGTTTCGAAGTCTTTTTATCTTTTCTTGAAAATGGGCGTAGCTATTGTGAGAGCACACACCCATTTTTAGTATAGTTACCGATAGTTATTATACGAACTTTATTACCAAGTTTTAGTTTGATATGACAAAAACCGTCTTAAATATAGCATTTTTGTTGATTTGTGGGCGGTATAAGGGGGTGTGCCAACATTTTATTTTTCCTAAACCTTCGCGCAGCAATAACAAAAAAATCCGCAGAAAGAAGTGTCCAATTCGATCCAGTCGTTTTCAAGTTTTAAGCATCCGAATAAATCACTATCCATTTTTATATATATATGTGACCTTTTCCGAGAAAAGGGACCTAGTGTGTGAATATGAAGTTTTGAGAAAAACGCATATAAAGTTTCATAACGCATTATCACTGTGAACACACCTTCAGTTGGGAGATGCTATTTGGTATGGTTAGTTATGATTGGGTGCCGACTTTGGTCTATTTTTATTCTACACCCTTTTCCAGATCCACTCTTAAGTCCAAACCCGTTTTTTGACACACTAGGTCCCTTTTCTCGGAGAAGGTCACATATATAGATTATTATGTATTTGTATTATAATATTTTTTATAATATACTAATATGTGCATCAATTTGAATAGGAACTATAATTGAATTATATTTATGTCATATTAAATTCATCAAAACCTTAAGCATATTATTTTAACAACATACAATTTTAAAAAATTCACAGCAATTATAAAATCCCACGATTATTTCATGAAACCATCGAAATACAAGAAATACACACTGTTGAAACCGACACAAACATTGATACAATGTAATATAGACTTGATTTTCTTAATTTTATAAAATCAACTTAACGATATTTAAATTGTTTTCTAATATAAAAAAATGACATTTTTGTCTTAAAAAAAATATTATAAAAAATAAAAAATTCGATTTCTGTTCCTAAAAATCAGACAAAAGATAAAAATAAAATTCTTGCAAAAATATAACAATATTCATATAAACGTTTTGTTAAGAATCAAGGAATCAATGTAAGTATACTCAATACAGACTTTTTTAAAGGAGTTATCGAAAACATGGTCCATCGAGCCGGATAAGTGAACAGTGGTGGTAGAAAAGGAGCGCAGATGCGATGAGGGGCTCCGCTTTTTCAATGTCAGATTTGCACATGGTTTGTTCAACCGTGTGATAGTTAAGGGCAAAATTGTTAATCAGATCTACAGCAGCAGCGATAAGTGGGGCTTTCGTGCTGTCACTGGCGCTTCGGGAAAAAGTGATTTTTTTTGAGCCAATTCCTGTGTCTATTTCAGTTTACATAACATAATAACATTTTATCTTTTCTTTTTGATTAAAAGCTAAAGCAACAATGCGCAAATCGAATAAAAGGCCACGGGTCAATACTCCAGATAATGGTAAAACGCTTCATCAAGTTGGGTTATGTAAGTACAAAGAGCAATTTAAAGGTTTTGATCGTGGTACGGAATCGAAAGAGCAGTATTTAGTTTTATTTTAAATGCTGTGTGCTATGCGCAAACTGCCGACATGCGCAATGTGGCGATAATTTTATTTTTTTTTTGTTGTGTACAACTTTGGCAAGATTTAAGATAAATTAATGCAATCTTTTAAATTTCTTTAATAAAATTCCGTGAGATAAGTGCGCAATTCTCGAAATGCGCGATTTTAATGCTATTAGCATATCGAATGCGCAATCATAACTCCGTGTGATAAATGAGCACTGTACGGAGTGCGCAATCTGACTGATATAGAGGTTAATATAGCGAATGCGCAATCATAACTCCGTGCGATAAATGAGCACTGTACGGAGTGCGCAATCTGACTGATATAGAGGTTAATATGTCGAATGCGCAATCACAACTTCGTGCGATAAATGAGCACTGTACTGAGTACGCATTTGACTGATATAGATGTTTGTAGATAGAATGCGCAATTATAACGCGATGCATGAGTACTGCACAGAGTGCGCAATATCGGCGGTGACTAACTAATTTACTGGGTTCATCATCTTATAAATATAAATGTTCTGTACGACATATGGTTCAAAATGTGCAATCTCGATATGAACAAGCAAGGTTTATATACACTCACCTCCTTAAAATTTTTAAATTTTCTTTACAGCTTTTGTTTTATTTGTACAACAATAGTTTGAGTTAGCACCTGATTTAGGCCAATCGATTCCGACAATGACCAATAGCGCAACTAAGTCTGCAAAGTGCAATTCTTATTTTTTGTTGTTTAGCGATGCCTGGAGCATATGTTCGAATAACGCGCGAACAGCAATTGGAGGTAGACGCAGAACATTGCATCGAAACCGATGTCGTTCAAATGAGTAATAGAGTCCTGCAAGCGATGAGTCTAAGCTTTACGACACTTACGCAAAGAGTTGTAGAGCAATATTCAATATCAGATTGATTGATTGAAGATTTATCTGTTCGTTTGGAACGATTGGAAAATGTCTGGCAGTCTTTCGAAGCAAATTGGCAAGCACTAGGTCAATGTTCGCTGTCACTTATACAACTGGATAAGTGTAGCGAAATGTATAGTCAGGGCACTAACATGTACTTAAAAGTTAAGGAAAAATTGAGCACTCGAATGCGTGAGGCTATGTCAGGTCAATCTACTGCATTGAATCAGCAACCATTCACATTATCGGAAGGGAATCAGTTAATTCAAATACAATTATCGGAACCGCCTAAGTTTCCCAATTTTTCTGGTCGTGAAGTGGATTGGGCTAATTTTAAAGCAATATTTGAAACTGAGGTACACAATTGCCCTCGATTTTCAAATTCGCAAAAAATGCGCTATTTAAAAGATGCATTGCAAGGTCGAGTGGAGCAAGTCTGTAAGAATTGGCCGAATAATAATGATGACAGCTATATTGAACTTTGGGATGCTTTATGCAAGCAATATAGCAATGAATACAATACGATTCGAGCACATGCGCACACTCTGTATTCTTTGAATCCAATGCAATCACCATCATGCAACAAAGTTCGTGAAATTTTAGATTCAGCACGAAGTGCATTCCGACAATTACATTTATTACTTACCCCAGAAAAGGTAGCGGAGTACATGCTGTTACATCAGCTTGAATGTGTTCTAGATTCTGACACTCAAACACAATGGGCATTGCGCCGTTCTACAGAGACGTTACCGACATTACAACAGATGTTTGTGTTTCTAGAAATGCGTGCTAGTTTACTAGAGCAATTAGCGGAGACACGACTGTCATTGCAATACAACGACCCTCACAGTGTTTTTTCAGACAGATCGAACGCACCATCTGATCGTGGTATTAGCTCAGGACGAAAGAATGAGGCACGCCCAGTTTGTGATTTATATTCCGGAAAATATAATTGGCTATTTAAATGTATAAAGTTTAAATCGCTTTCGATCACTGATCGGCAAAAATATGTCAATGACCATCGTATGTGCCGAAATTGCTTCAGTTTGAAACATATCGCAGTTGCATGCCCAGAAAAACCGTGCCCACGATGCAATAAGCGCCATAATAGCTGTTTGTGTCCAGAGAATGTTAATATTAGTGAGCCAAAAGAAACATCTCATCGAATGCAACGCATTGGTAACTTGCGCCAACAAGTTGGAGTGCAGGCTAAGGAGATGCATTCTAAATTAAAATAGCAATTAGTAGAATGCCATGGGCGCAGTGACCTCGGTGCGTCCACAGCTAAGACCGCAAGTTGCAAGGAAGATTCTTGGGCCGCATAACTAGCAACAGCAGTTGTGCGACTCCAAATGAAAAATTTTATCTCACCGCCTCCCCGAGCGTTATGCGATACTGGTGCACAAATGAATCTGATAAATGCATCAGTCATAGAGTCGTTGCAATGCTCGACACAGGCTTGTAATGTTCGCTTGAATGGGATTGATAACATTAGAAGCAAGCCATACACGAAAAATAAAATGCAAGCTACTGGCACACTTCAGTGACAAACCACTGGCAATTATAGAGTTAGTGCTTGTTCCACGAATCACGCATGCATGGCTACCATGTGAAGATATACCGCAACACGTTTTTGAAATTGAATCACGTGAGCATTTTGCTGATCCTAAGTTGCATACACCGGGCCCAATCGATGTGTTACTCCAGCATCATAAACAGCTGGAATGTTGCTTTTCAGTCATCAAAGCTAGGTTTGCTAGTATTTGGCGAAGGAGTTTATTCGCGAGAAAATGTTGTCATTAATATATTGACAAGCGATGAAGTAGAAGCACAATTGGACTCATTATTACGTCGATTTTGGGAAAGTGAAGAAGTTTATACAGTACGAGTTCGCACTTCTGAGCAAGAGCTCGAAGAAATATTTTTGCGCACGCATCAAAGATTGGATAGCGGCCGTTTTCAAATTAATATACCACTGCGTAGTGATATCAAACATCTGGGTTCATCGCATGCCATTGCACTTCATCGATTTCGGCAATTAGAGAGACGTTTTCAGCGAGATGTCTCTAAAGGAAAAATACTTTAATTCCATTCACGAATTGATTGTTGCTGATCAGATGCGATTGGTTGATCGACCATCAGGACCGTTGAGCTATCACATTCCACACCATGCAGTATTAAAGAAGTTTCGAATCGTTTATGATGCTTCATTTCCAACAGATTGTGGAATTTCGCTAAATGATGTACAATTAGTCGGCGAGAAATTACAAGACGATTTGACACAGTTGATCATGCGCTTTCGCTGTCATCCGGTGGCTGTGACAGCTGATATAAAAAAAATGTATTTGCAAGTGCGAATAAGCCCTGCACAATGGGACTTACAGCGAATTTTTTTTGCAACCTTCGACAGAATCTGACAATAAAGAGTATTGGTTGACGTCGTTACTTTTGGATTGGCATCTTCGCCCCACTGCGCAGTTCGTGCAATGATTCAAGCAGCTCGTAAATCTCGAGGGCGATGGCCAAAGGGTGCAGAGGCTGTGGAACATGATTTCTACATGGACGACTGTTTGTCAGGTGCAGAAGATAGCACTTCAGCAAAAATATTATGCGATGAAATGGATGCATTACTGAGATCCTACGGATTTGTTCTAAGCAAATGGAGATCAAATCAAGTGGGGGTGGTGCCAAATAATATCAATTCTAAAACGAATGACGCACTCAATCTTGGTGAATTTGATGACACAACAGTGCTGGGACTGCGCTGGTTGCCTAGTACGGATCAGCTCATGTTCAAATTTCAACCGCCGCCAATTTTAGAAGCGAAAAAAAGCAACAAAACGTCGTTTACTGAGTCACATAGCGCAAATTTTCGACCCAAATGGTTATATGGGGCCTGTAGTAATCGTGGCCAAAATAATTTTGCAAAGTATTTGGAAGGCGAATATAAGTTGGGACACCCCGGTACCAGATGAAATATACCGTAAATGGCAGCATTTTCAACAGCAGTTAGCGCAGATAACAGAGATTCGACTTCCGCGTTGGATTGGAATTAGTCATAACAAGAACATTTCAATGCATGGCTTTTCAGATGCTTCGTTCATCGCATATGGAGCTGTTTTATATATACGAGTTGAATCAGAGGAGTACGTGGAATGCAATCTTATAGCAGCAAAGTCGCATGTGGCACCAGTGCAATTCATGACAGTACCAAGACTGGAACTCTGTGCAGCGAAGTTATTGAGTGAACTCGCGCACACATTTAAGTCGTCGTCCAGGCTGACTGATATCAAAACTACGTTATGGTCAGATTCTCAAATAGCACAAGCATGGCTCAATAAAGATCCCTCAAAGCTAAAAATCTTTGTGAACAATCGAGTGCAAAAAATTCATCGATTAACAGCTGATGCAGATTGGCGCTTTGTACCATCGGTGGATAATCCAGCAGATTTGCTTAGTCGAGGAACATCGATAACAGAACTTCAAAGTGCACATATGTGGTGGCATGGACCTGAATGGCTACCTAGATAGGCTGTCCACTGACCAGAGGTGCGACCAAGTCAATCAGGTGACATATTGAATGATATTGCTAAAGAGGAGAAGAATTCCACATGGGAGGACAATGGAAAGATAAGAAACTCAATCAAGTTAAATTTGGCCATGAGCATCACGCTCCGGGAGGTTGATCTACTCTCACGCTCGTCAAGTGCATGTGCTCTAGCTCGCTTGACGGCTTGGATTTTTCGGTTCGTTCACAACTCGCGACAACGAGCACAACATCGTGATCGACGCCGGAGTGGTCCACTGATGAACGAAGAAGTTGAAAGAGCGATGGAGTATTGGATCCGTGAGGAGCAAGCAATTTACTACGCACGTGAGATAAAAGTGTTGAAAGAGTTATCAGATCCAAGCGTTGAGAGAACAAGTTCGATATTTAAATTTAATCCACAGATTGATAGACAGGGTATATTGCGAATGAATGGTCGGCTTAATCAAGCAGCGATATCCGAGCAACAAAGAAATCCAGTACTTTTGCCAGATGTTAGTCCATTAGCGAAACTTTTGATTCGGCAAGCACATACATGTACCTTGCATGGCGGACAACGCGAAATGATAGCTTATTTACGTCGTATGTTTTGGATCACAAAGCTGCGCTGGGCAATTCACACAAGCAACTCACAATGTATTGCATGCACTCGACAATGAAAACAGGGGATACAGCAGATGATGGGCGAATTGCCCGCGGACCGTGTGCGGCCGTATCGACCCTTTCGTCATTCTGGCGTCGACTATGCTGGCCCGTTTCATTTAAAAGCTCGAGGAGGCAGATGCAACATTCTCGAAAAAAATATGTTGCTGTTTTCGTGTGTATGGTTACTAAGGCGGTGTACATAGAATTAGTTGACAGTTTATCTACTGCGGATTTCATACAAGCTTTTTTATGTTTTACAAGTATTCGAGGCGCATGTACACGTCTATGGAGCGATAATGGAAAGAATTTTACGGGCGCAGAAAAAGAGTTAGCGAGAATGTTACGCAGTTGGAATGGCATGGATATGGCCAAAAACTTACAAGAATATGGCACAGAATGGCGGTTTATTACTCCAACGGCTGCGCATCAAGGCGGATTATGGGAGGCAGCAATCAAGTCCATGAAATTTCATTTACGTAGAATTGTTGGTCCCCATAAACTAACCAGTAATGCTTTCAGAGTGATTCTAGCCCAAACAAGCGCAGTAATGAATTCTCGACCACTGTCAGCGCAATCTGATAACCCAGATGATCAATCTTTCTTGACGCCGGCACATTTTTTGATAGGTAAACCTATAATTCAGCCATTTGGGGCAAATGTGCAAGAAATTCCAAATAATAAATTGAAACTCGCGGCTCAGGTATAGAAAATGACACAGTCTCTATGGAAAGTATGGTCGCAGGATTACCTGAATGAGTTGCAACAACGGCCAAAATGGAATAAAGCACAGCCAAACCTGAAAGTAGGCGAGCTAGTGTTGATACGCGAGGATAACATACCACCAACACTTTGGAAAACAGCGTCTGTGGTTGAGATATTTGTAGGTTCTGATGGACTTGTGCGGAACGCACGTCTTAAAGTGGCAACATCTGATTGGGAATTCGGTGGAGTACAAAAAAAGAGAGTAACTTTGGAGAGACCAGTACATCGGCTTCCAGTGGATGTTGAAGCAGAGACTTCAAGGACGCAGTGTGTTGAAACCGACACAAACATTGATACAATGTAATAAATACTTGATTTTCTTAATTTCATAAAATCAACTTAACGATATTTAAATTGTTTTCTAATATAAAAAAATGAGATTTTTCTCATTAAAAAAAATATTATTAAAAATAAAAAATTCGATTTCTGTTCCTAAAAATCAGACAAAAGATAAAAATAAAATTTGGTCTTGCAAAAATATAACAATATTCATATAAACGTTTTGTTAAGAATCAAGGAATCAATGTAAGTATACATAATACAGTCTATTTTAAAGGAGTTATCGAAAACACACACATTAAAATTTCTCAATGTAAATGCAACCCAGAATTGATATGGAATGGCAAACGCACAAGATAGTAGAAAAATTTTCTACTCACAACTTTGATCGTACTTTATTTAACCCTGATTTACATTTTTACGGGATGAGGTCGAAGCAAAGTCTGAGGTCGAATTTAGTGTCATAAGAACTCGTTGTTTCTAATATAGTCTAATAATAATAAAGATTATTCTTCTTTTAATTCTTGTTATTCGTACGTAATCTAAAGGTACACATTAGTAGTCAATAAGAAATAGTGTCTCTGATTGATAAAACAAATGAATAAATAAATTTACGCTACGCTACGTTAGTGTTCATTTTAGTTCACTGCTTTACAGGCAGTTGGTCAAATTTCGACCGCAGGCGATATTGTACAAATTAACATATGTATATTGAATTCTGTTACAATCTCAAAATTTCACAATTATACTAATATATTTAGCACATTGTATTCATGAAGTTAATAAAAACATTGTTGCACAGCGGTAACTGCTTCCGCTTACAAAGCAGGCATACGAGCAACTTTTAAAACACGTGAAGCAACAAATTGTGCAACATATACTACTCCACACAAATTTAAGAGCAGCACTTAAATTTTACAATTTGAATTTTGAATGAGTCCTGTGAGAACAGATAGTTTCAGTGAGAAAAGGAAGTGAGTTTGCATGCGATACATAGAAGATAGAAGCATCGAGTTCCATGTAACTGATGCAGCAGTTAAACTCAAAAATCTAAAGGAAGGCTTCATGAACACCTACAAACATATGTACTTAGATTTCACAGCTGTATTCAATGAAGGTCGTGAGTGTGATGGTTGTCATTAAAACAAAATTTAATCACTCGCTGCACTCATAGCTCCGTGGCCGTTTCTGAGCTTCGGTATTGACACATTCATACATACGTACATATCTGATTTTTTTTATTGCTCCTGTTGCGACGGCATGGGCGAAGAAGGAGTTTACTTTATCACATCCATAAAAATGTGGTGAATGCTATCCCACAGCGATGGACTAGTTCATACAATTTTATCTGAAAAATAATGCTTTGACCGGCCCTCTCATGGAATCCCACCACCAGAAGCGATAATAATATTTTTCTCTGCACACTAACAAAACATAAACAGTATTTTAGGAACTTTCAAAAGTTTTTTAACAAAAATATTTCAATGATATCCACTTTTCCCGCACACGTCGCATACGTACACCAGGCTCTATTTTCTGTGAGTTTTAAAGCGTACACTTTTCTGACTGAACTCACCGACTGAAAACCAGTGAGTTTTTGTGACAGCCCGTGTACACTTTAAAACTCACAGTTACAGAATAGGGCCCCAGTAGTGGAATTCCCAAACGTGTTAACGACGAATTTCTATATCGTTAGTTAGCGAAAACTGTCATTTACTATGAATGTGGAACGCACAATGACCGATAACGACAACGGTTATTCCACTACTGGTCTAGTTTTTAAGACACAATCCGTTTTGCATTTTTCATGTTTTGAATTTACTTATTATCTAGTATGTTTTTTCAAAAATGGTTTTTGTTGAATAAATAAAAAAAGTCAAAATTAAGCATACCTTTCATTGTATACTTTCATAAGACATCACATTCATTTACAAAAATTCTTTCAGTTTTCGGCAAAAATGTTTAACACTATGCCCAACCGGAAATGGGATGGTTATATCAAAATATGAAAATGAAAATTTAAAAAATTTTTTGAAAAAAGGTAATTTAAAGAATTTGTATTTTCTTTTAACTACTTTCATTTTTTTATAGTACGAGGCAACGTTCGCAGTATACAATCCAAAATAATGATTTTTTACGTTTCCAAAACTTCCCCCAAGACGAAAAGCTACATGTTGAAACCAATTCAAAAGCAAAATCTGTTCATTAAAACATTAAAAAGAACACTTGATATGAAAGAAAATTAAAGTTGCTATTGACATTGATAAAATATCAAAGACCAACTTAATTTAGAAGGTTCGTCACAATTAATAGTTAAAAAAATATTTTGCTGTGTTTTATTTAAATTTCCGCCTCTAAAAAAAGCCCTTAATTAAGTTAAATAAGTTGAACTATTCAAGTTTATTCGACGTCTGTGAAATAATATTGAAGAAAGGAATAAATAGTCGTCTAAGAATATGATCCCACTTAAAAAATTGTTTTTCTCGTGGGAACCAAAGTTACTACCGATTCTCTTTTTTAACACTCTATTGGCTAAAAAAATAAATCTAGTATCCAAAATTTGAACATGTTTTTACCAATTCTGATCAATCGGGATTGATTAATCCTGAAGTAATACAATCATGATTTTATGTTAAAAAATGAGTAGGTAAGATATACATTTTTTTAACTTTAAAGTTTTGTCGTCAATTTTCTCAATTTTTTTATTTGGCGAAATTTATTTTTTCAAAATATTGTTTCTATATGTTTTACAAAATGGTTAAGTTAAGTCACAAAAATGACCTTAATATCTCCTTCCAATCAAAAGTTATTATAAAATTCTATTTTTATCGATATGATTAAAACTAATCTTTTGCTTTTAAATCTTTATTTCATTAGAAAAATTTCCATGAATTCTAAATATGGTGAAGAACAAAGAACAAATTAATTCAAAAGCACGAAAAGTCGGAAGAGTTTTTACCAAAATATCAATCATCACACAGTGGACCGTCGCATACAAGTTAGATAGGATGAAATTATTTTATGATTTTAAACGAGAGTGGATACAAAAACTAGCAAAAAATGTTCTGGAAGTGGAGGTCTGTTCTGACCTCCTGGGGAGTTATGGGCTAATTCTGACTTTAGATTCGAAATCAGCGACCCCTTAACACTGATAAATGACGTTTAAAACTCTTGAAAAGACATATTATTAGGTTATTATTTTAATATTTTAAAATATTTTCTAATTGACGCCGAAATTTGCTACACTTGGCCAAAAACCAGTTCAATACGCTGCAGAGCAACCAGACAGCATTTGTTTTTTACGCCACACGACGGTAGTGATCGATCTTAATGACCGACACAAACAAAGACAATTTTGCAAACACCACTTGCTCATGTTGGAAAAATTGTCTTTGTTTTGGTTTTGACAAAGGACTGAATTCTCCAACATGAACATTTTGACGCAAACATAAGTGTAAAACTGAAACACAGAGAATTGTTGAGATCGATCATTGTTTGAGTTTGTGACGCACAAGCAAATATTAAAACGATGAATTCATGTTGGATGATCAACAACACGATAACTTCGTTACACACAAAAATGAAATGAAAATAAAATTGTATGTTGTGTGCTTCAAATAGTGTTTATTTACATTTATGTTGGAGATTTCTGTTACATGAGTGAAAATTTCTGAACCCTGGCATCATCATACAAACTAAATAGCGTAAGAAACAGATGCATGGCAATTGTTCAATGTAGTGCTACGTGCGATTTTGCATTTCTTTGTTTTAACCTTCACCTGTCCTCTTGGGGTACGTACATACCCCACGTTTTTCTCGTTTTGATTTGTTTGCAATTTTTTTATAGTTTTCCGGATTTTTTATGAACGCTGATCTTTATTTTTTTCAACTAGGACTATTCTACAGTTTAAAGTGGTATCTAAAGAATATCTCTGAATTTTTTTGAGACAAAATAATAAATATTTAAATTTTTTCAAAGATTTTAGTCAGTGGGGTTCGTATGTACCCCAAATTTGTAATTCTTTTTTAGTTTTAAGCAATATTCCCTGTACAACGAAAGCGAGCAAGAAAGTGCAGAACATGTTGAACCAGGTAAAGAGCAGCATGGGTAGGGGGAGAGTAACAAAACAACTTTTATTTTGTATTAAAATTTTTTGTTAAGCTGGTTTTACAAATACATATTACGGTTTTCAGAAATATTCCAAAGTAATTTTTTAATTTTAGTGCTTAAAGGCATTTGTCTATAACTTGTAATAACTAAATTGGTTTTGTTTTTATCACAATATATTATTATAGTATTAAATAATAGCATAATAGTAATAAAAATAGGATAAAAAAAATAAATTGTCCATTTCAGCCCTATAAAGGACTTTGACCGAGCTTCTATCTGAGCTGGGAATTGAACACGGGCTACCACGGTTCCTTAGTGTAGGGGCCACGCACTCTACCCATTAGGCTACGACCGCCACTAAAAAATAGGATTATGTTTTCTTATCATGATCTCAAAAATAAGTATTTAATTTTGTTAATTTTTTCATGTGCGTATCTAATCGTTATTTTCATTTAAAATAAGGAAATATGTGATTATTTCATTCATCATTGTTTTTTAAGTTTTACAAGAATGTTTAAAAGACTTTTTTTTTGTCACTGTAACAACCCTGTAACTCCAAAACTTTTTGCAAATAAATCAAAAATATTTTTAAAGAGTTATTTAATTCATTCCAAGTGTGTTCGATAGTCCAGAAAAGAGCATTGTGAAGATTTTCGAAAAAAGGTAAAATTTTAACAGCTATAACTTTGGTGTCCCGTCTTTATGAATTACGTATGGTTTGTTGCGTATAATTTTAATATAACTTCACTCTTTTCCTTTTTTTTAATTGGGATTCTTTAGAATTGCTGGAATGATGTGCTACATAAAATCAGGAAGGAAGTGACTAAATTTTTTAAGAAACCTATACATTATTTTTCAAAGTTTCTACATACTTACTACAGCTATAATTAGTAACATCACAAACAAAATAGGTAAGCAGAATTTTTTTTTGTTGCCGATTAAGGAAATTTGTATAAAAATTGTTGTTTTATTCCTTTCAACACTAAAATGGTTTTTTCATAACTTTGAAAAAGTCTTAAATAAAAAACAAACATACACTCTAACAAAAATCTAGGCAACATTTGTAGACAATATATTTCCTACATATAAAATAAAGTGCATTTATAAGCTTTTGTTATAAATAAATATCAGTGAAAACTTTCTGAATTAGATTTTTTACACTATATGAACTCTTAACTACTTCCCTGCCTTTGAGAAACCATTTTTAGTGTCAGAGCTTACATCGCTTACATGTCGATTGCTCTTTTGCTGCACTTTTCTCTGTTTCATAATTATAAGACAATACCCGAAAATTATTTTTTTTCGAGATTACAAGTAATTAACACGGTTTTTCCAAGTTTAATTAAAATTAAAATTAGTTTTAAACCAAATTCCGAATGGTACAATATTGTTGAATAAAGAGCTTTGCAAAATATTGGAATACAACGAGTCTGAACTAACGATATCGGAAATTTCGAAAAAAATCAATAGAAGTCGATGTGTCGTTCGAAATTATTTACTGAACCCAGAAAACTATTATATTTTAAATCCAGTAAAGAAAATCCAGTAGCAAAAAACTGGCCCTGTCTGACTGAGAAAATAGGATAATTATCAGAAAAAGTTTCAACTCGACTAAGTTATGCATTAAATTAGCCGCCGCCGCACAGTGGAAAGAGGTCGCCATTTACAAAATCGAAATAAAAAAATTAGAATGCAATAATTGAATAAACTATGAATGCTATTTAAAAGCTTATACTTCAAACTATTCAAATATAAAAAAAAAGTTAAGGTCTTACATCTATAATTTGTTTACTATTTCAAGAGTACTATTTTTAAAATACTGTAGCACTGTCAATTTTTCAACAATTCGAACATTGCTTATATCAGTTTTTTAAAAAGACTTTAGTTTTATTATTTTTTATAAAACTAATAATCATAATGTAGTATTGGTTACAAAATTTGTAATTGAAAATCATGTAAAATTGATAAAATTTTCCATGAAGAAATTATATGAGAAAATTATAAGTTAATGAGCTTATGTTAAAAATTTAGTACGCTTATCTTAAATTTTGTTTTGTAGAACCGCAAAAGCGTTAAATTTCTTTTTTATTCAATTTTAAAGTATGTTTTTATTCTGAGTGTATATAACATAAAAAAATATTCCAAAATAATTTTTTTTTGTTTTTAAATGCATCCTTTTCTCGAAAGGTGGCATAAAAAAGCAGTTATTTTTAGCCGCTGTCAAGATATTTTAGCCCCAATTTATAGAAAACAAAAAAATCACAGTGCATTTAAATATAGCTACAACCGTTACTAGAATTAATAAGTTTGGTCCAATAGGAAAATTTAGCTCGACTTTTTAAAAAATACTGTAATTTTAAACCGTAGCGGGGGAAAATTGTAATCAAACCTTATAATAGTAGTTAAGGTTGTCGTAATCTTATTAATATGCGCTTTGATTTTTTCGTTTCCGATAGATTGGATCAAAATTTCTTGACACCGGCTGAAAAGGACTAGTTTTTTTATGCCACCTAGCGAGAAGAAGATCCGTTTAAAAACAAACAAAACATGTACTTTGAAAAAAAATTTTTGTATTATTTGCGTAAAAATTTTTTTAAGTCTCTTTGTATTGTAATCTTTTCACTAGTTGAGTTCGTTGAAAAAGTTTTTACGCCATAACTTCTGAACGCTTAAAGAACACACTTTCATTTCATATCTTTGGAAAGGTAATAGAACGTAAAGAAATTAAAATAATGACAATAAAAAAAAACTATAGTGCCTTTTGCTGGCATGGTATTAAACTTTGAAATTAATAATGGGTCAAGTAACTCCAATTTTTTCGAAAGTTTAATATTTTCTTCTCAAAATAAAATTTCCACTGATACTCTTTTTACGAAAATCGCATTTAAATTGACCGAGCTACGTTATCTCTAAATATACCCTATTTTGGCATTCGCATGTCAATGGGTCCGCGAAAAAAGTCTCAAAAACTCATACTCTGGACTTGGTTTCCTAAAATAAACTTATCTAAGCATAAAATTTGAGCCAAATCGGAGATGGTCAGTGCAATTGATATTACACTTCAATGTGAAATGGGCGAAATATAGAAAACAATTTGTTGCTTTGACGAAATATGTTTAATGCAAATTTTTTTATAACAATGATATATAACAATAATATGAAAAGTTGTTAAAGAAATTGATAGAAAATTTTTTTTAAATCATGCATTGTTTTGAATTTAAAAACGTGATGATTTTTTGAGTGTATATATTGTTTTTGAAAAATATTTTGTATTTGACTAAAAACATGCATGAGAAGTAAAACTGGAGAAGAAAGGCTCAGAGTGTTAGATCTTATAAATGTTACTAGGGATGTAGAAGTGACCACGGAAGAAATGCACTTGCCCAAAAAAATATATATTTTTATTACATAATAAAAAGAAATTAGAATAAGTTCAAACAAAAAAATTAAAAATCCCCCAGGGTAGGGGAAACTAGCAGCCAAATGTATTGGTTTAACAGTCATTTCCATTCTTTCATCAGAGGGAGAAAATACTTGTTGTACTTAATTATTGTATCATAAATTTCAGTTATTGATACACCCTAAGAAATATTGTTGTATTATTAAAAAGAGTAGCATTGTTAAATTTCTTTTAAAAATTTTCGTTAATATTACCTAACTCTTGTTAATAAAAAAAATGTCTTTAATATAAAGATTTGTCATTTGCTTGTTATTATGGAGATATGCTTCTCGTTAAATTCTTTGTATACTTATTTTGTATCAATAAAGAAAGCACCTTTCAAATAAAAACAATTTTGTCAATCATTGTATTACTGTTTTTTTAATTGTGATTTTTCTCCCCATTGTCAAAAAAATATTTATGTTTTGTTTTACTATTTACAAAACTGTCTTTAATAAGAACGGTTTTTCTTTGTTTGACAATGCTTGCTCTTTCTCTCTTTTTGTATTTAACAACACCTATCAAAAATAAAAGATTTTTTTAAATAGGCACACAAATTTTTTTAATGTTACAACATTTTTTGGGGTGTATAAATGCATTTTGTGGTTTATTTCGTATGTCTTTAAAAGAAAAATATAATCGATGCATCGGTTTAAATAGTTGTTGAAAACATTTAAACAAATAACTCATTGGAAATGAAGTATCAGCTGATTGACAATCAGTGGATGCTTTGTTTCAAATGCTCTCTATAAATACCCAAATAAATTTCCAAAAAAGGAATAAACCCGGTATTTGCCCATACATCGGATAAATACCGGGTAGAATCCCATATATCACGCATTCCGTTAAAAAGTCAACCGCAATGTGAAAAAATCAACTTTATTCAAACTAAAAATTGCTTGTACCATACTTTAGCACATATTATGTGCAGTAATAAATTAAAGAAAAAACCTGTCTGAACATGGTGGAAATGTATATTATTTGGGGTAATCGGAAGTAAATTGCTACAACTGAAATTTGCTCAATGTAACTGGAATGATATAAGCACAATTGATTTCTAATTACCGCAAATGAGTCCCCTCATTTCACTCATTTGGTTCAGTTGAAATGAAAATATGACATGTTAGTTGCTTTCACTGCGCAATTTTAATGATTTCAACTCCTCTTGCCATTATAAGAAACATAATTTGTCTGAGGTAACTAACCGAAGCCATTGTTGACAAGCGAACAAAATGAGTTATTGTAATATCCACATTGCTTATTATGTCAATAGCATTATCTTTACGTTGCAATCGAGTTTCGGAGGTTATTAAAATAATCAGAATCCTTTAGATATGTCAATCTCAACAGTCAATCTTGCAACTGAAAGTTTGTCAAACCATCCGACTTGTCGAGTGAACCATACATGCTTTCAAAACCACGAAGTTAAGTAGGCCGACCTTAATCGCAAGACGCTTGTAATTACTTTTTCATAGTTGTTCAACGTGATTGGTTCCAAACATTTTGTGGAAATTTTTGTTGTTAAAGTGCAGTGAAAAATAAAATAATAATAATTATATGTAATAATTGATTTTCTTGTGTATACTGCTGACTTCATAAACGCATTTATTATTGCATTAGTGTGTTTTATTTTGAATTGGTTCGAAGCTTATTAACCAAAACTATAATTTCGGTTCCAAAAGCTTCGGACCAATTCAAAATAAACACAGTGATGCAATGAGAAATGCGTTTATGAAGTCAGTCAATATAATGAACTTTTCTATTTTATGTTATGAACTCTAATCTTTTTTTAATTATATTTTTTGTGATTATCTATTATATTTTATGTAATAAAAGAAAGATTCACTTTTACCGTGTGTACATTTTTTTCTAGAAAAACTTTTTTTGTGAATATATCGCACACCCTCTTCAAAAGAGATACAAGTCAAAATTTGTACATTTCCAGGAGGAGCAAAAAACAATGTTTTATTAAATGGACTCCATACAAAGAGACAAAACTATTATTTTTTTTTAACTAAAGTCTAAGAATATGAGTTCAAAATTAAGACAGCCGATGAAGATGATCACTACAAATTGTTTTACAGGAAAAAGGAAAAATTTTGAAATTTTGAGTTATATCTCTTTTGAAGACTGTGTGCAATATTGACGTTTGTTGTGACCTACAGCCAATAATCGTGTGTAGGTAGAAACGATCAATGGGTCCATTCATTGAATCGAATTTAAGTCAAAATTATTGAAAAGTTCATTCGTACAACCGAGTGGAAGTTAAAACGGATAACAGATTCTTTTATAAAATCGAAGTAGGTTAAAATAAATAACTTTTACGTTCACACAATTGAGTTTAGGTCAAAATGATTAAAAAGCTCATTTATTCAACTGAATGGAGGTTGAAAGGATTAAGGGGTTAGTTCATAAAATTATGAGCGCAGTGCTTACAACGGAGTGCTACATTCAAGGCTATTGTAAACCAGGTAGCTGAGTTGATCACCCTTTCAAAAGTTATTAGCAATCGATCAAGTCGATAGGGCACTAATTCGGTTGCATTAGTGGATTTAATTCTCTGTGTGAAGAATGAGAATATACGAAAATATGGTATTTTCTTTCATTTTAGTGTGTGAGACAGTATACGCATTTTGTGGAAGAACAGTTTTTTTTTAAGTGAACACTTCTTAAGGCGCGTTGAACGATTTTGGTAGAGGGTAAATCTTTGGTTTGCGTCATCGTCTTTATCCGAGTAACTCTCGTCATTAATACAGACAGCAAAGATAACAACATAGGAAACTTGGAAAACAACCTCAAAAAATGTTTGCATGTATTTGTGCATAAAAAAATCACCAATGATCGTCACAAAGAAATCACTTGGCAACTACTGAAACGAATGCATATAATCTGTTTGTTAGTATATAAATACCTAAGTCAGGTTGCCATAAGACGTTTGCAACCAAAACTTATTATTAATTCAACTATTTACGTGGTAGGATAGAAAATATCAGGTTGAATAAAATTTATGTGTGTTGAAATTTTCTATCCTACCACGACTGAAAAGTTTCCTTTTGACACACACCCTTCATGAAAAAATTTATTAATAAAACAATGATAGTTGACAACAGTGAAAATAAAATGCCGTAGTGGTGAAAATACAAAGCCACTGACAAATACCACAAGTGTGAAAATTGTCAAACTTTGTTTGACGATATATAATAAAATATGACCATGCATGTAATTATTTGAATGTTCAACATATTCCTTTATCACAACTTAAAGATTAAAATGTTAAATTACTCAATCCATACATTCTTTTTCTTATTTGCAAACGAAGTTCCAGCAAAAACGAAGATCATTCCGTTTTTAAAACTCACCACGAATAGCGGGGTTTGAATAAAAGCAAATTTTTCAAAAATGTTGACAAATACAACAACTGAAGAATGATTGCCAAACTTTAGAAGCATATATATATACCAATATAAAGCGAATTAATAATAAGTTTTGGTTGCAATCGTCTTATTGCAACCTAACTTAAGTATTAATATACTAACAAACAGATTATATGCATTAATTTCAGGAGTTGCCAAGTGATTTCTTTGTGAGCTTGCGGCCGATTAAGAACAAGAGTGACGATCGTTGGTGATTTTTTTATGCACGAATACATGCAAACATTTTTTGAGGTTGTTTTCCAAGTTTCCTATCTTGTTATCTTTGCTGTCTGTATTGATGACGAGAGTAACTAGGAAAAAGACGATGAAGCAAACCAAAGATTTACCCTCTACCAAAATCGTTCAACGCGCCTAAAGAAATTTTCACTTCAAAAATATTATATAATTATAATGATAAAGTATACGTTTGCATAATTTCAATATCTTTATTTTTACCCGACTACGGCGAAGCAAGAGGAGAGGTATATGTGTTTGACCGGTATGTATGTATGTATGTATGTTCATCTGTTCCACTCTCATTTCTAAACTACTTATCATAATTTGACAAATGAGGTATCGTTCGAAGCGTTTTGATAGTCTTCTGGTTAATGGCTATGTGACGTCACATTTAACTTAATTTAGCGCTCTATAGCTGACATAAAGTCATGAGAAAATTTTTTTTTAGTGACATAAGCAAATTTAAGGTATCGTTAGAAGCGTTTTGATTGTCCGATGAAGAAAAGTTATGTGCCGTAACATAAAGTTTAATATAGCACCCTTTAGAGGACAAAATTTCAACTAAACTCTTATTTTCTAAACTACCATAACTTCTATACTACCAATTTATAATTTAACAAATGAGGTATCGTTAAAAGCATTTTCATCGTGCGCTGGTTATAGGTTATGTAACGTCACATAAATTTGAATATAGTGCCCTCTAGAGAACAGAAATTAAAATAAGCCCTGACTTCTAAACTACTTATCGTAATTTGACAAATGAGATATCGTTGGAAGCGCTTTGATCGTCCGCTGACTAAAGGCCACGTAATTTCACATAAAATTGAATATGGTGCCCTCTGGAGGACAGAAAGTCAACTAAACCCCTAACTTCTAAATTACTTATCAGAATTTAACAAATGAGGTATCGTTGGAAGAGTTTTGATCGTCCGCTAGTTATGACGTCACATTAAATATAATATGGCGCCCTCTAGAGGGCACAAAATCAACTAAACCCCTAACTTCTAAATCACTTATCAGAATTTAACGAATGAGGTATCGTTGGAAACGTTTTGATCGTCCGCTGATTAAAGGTTATGTAACGTAACATACAATTTAATAAAGCGCCCTCTAGAAGACTTAAAGTAAACTAAACCACTAACTTCTAAGCTATTTATCATATTTTGACAAATAAGGTATCGTTGGAAGCGTTTTCCTCATCCAGTGGTTAAAGGCTATGTGACGTAAAATTTAATTTAATATGGCGCCGTATAGAGTAAAGAAAGTGAACTAAACCACTAACTTCTAAAATACTTATCATATTTTGACAAATGAGGTATCTTTGAAAGCGTTTTCCACGTCCGCTGATTAAAGGCTATGTGATGTCACATTAAATAGAATAAAGCGTCAGAAAATTAACTTAACCCCTATCTTCTAAAATACTTATCATAATCTGATAAATCAGGTATCGTTGGAAGCGTTTTCTTTTAGTCCGCTTATTATAGACTTTGTGGCGTCACATTTAATTGAATGTGGCGCCTTCTATAAGACATAGTGTCATGCACTAAAAAAAATTGTAAGTGCCACTATAAGCATATTTGCTTATAAATTTATCATCAAATAATTAATATGTAGTCAAAACTTTCGATTATATGAAACTTGTATCCCCAAAATAATTTAAATAAAAACATAAGTTAAAAAACTAAAACCCGACTACTAAAAATCACGCTCTAAAAAGTATGATATAAGAAAATGTTCTCATCTGAAATTTTTATGTATAAACTATTCAATTCTTTTTGTTAATTAAACAAACAACTTACACATAATATATTTTATTGTATTTTGTACATATTCATTGTGATATTCAAAAGAGATCCGTGGTCGTATGCAACCTATACTAACAAAACAATGCATTGTAATAGTGGTAAGCGATCATAAGCTTTAGGGCAAAGTGCATCAAAAGGACGACATATCACCATACATCTAAAGGGCGTCATATAGCCACATATGGTATATGAGGTGGCATACGAAAGGCATAAACGAAAAGTATTGAATAGTTTATACATAAAAAATGCAGATGAGAACATTTTCTTGTTTCATACTAAAGCTCTGCAAAGAACCATCCAAGTACACCAGTTGTGTGTTGTTATTTTTTCTTATATCTACTTGTATCTGTTTCGCTCTCTAAGCATTGAGTATGCATGGAATATTTCTCTTTTAGATAACGATGGAATAGGTATGAGAGAGTGAAATTACCAAGTATCAAAAATACTAGTTTGAGGACATACAGAACAAACAGATATATCGATAATACTGTTATCTTTATTTGGAACATCTGGAATATGTGACGAAGCAAGCATAAAGAATAAAGAGCGAAATAAACAACAAAAAAAGAAACAGTTTATATAAGTACAATGCATTTAAGTACTTTTTTATGTTTTAAATTTGCCAAAAATACGAAAAACGTCCATTCACAGAAAGACACTCACCATTACTTTCTTTTAGTAGAATAGAAATAGAAAAACACAACATCAATACAAAGAGAATGATCTGGAATATCCATATTGAATGGATATATTCATTTAAAAAAGAGTAAAAACAGATACTCCACTTAGTGGAACAGATAAAAAGAAAAAAAGCTTACACTATAATGAGAACCAGAGAAAGAGATGATAAGCTCTCTGCTCATTCCAAAGCATATAAGCATATGTTCTGTTCTACTCCTTGTTGTATTTGTACCAATATTATCAGGTTTTTACTTGTTATATCTGTTTGTACAAGTAGAACGTATGGTTCGCTGCAGACCTTTATTTCCTACTTTTTAGAGCGTGATTTTTATTAGTCGGGTTTTAGTTTTTTAACTTATTTTTTTTTTACCATATATAGTGCAGTGCAAATTTCATTGGTTTATCAATATCAGTTAATTCTTTTGTTTTTTAATGATTTTGAGGTTTTTTTTTACGATTAGATGGAAACAGAACCGGAAAGAATCCAACCAAACATTGTATTCTGTGCAACGGGGAAACCGCCGTTGCTCAGTATTATTCAGGATTGGATAATACGTGGGTAAATATCTGCACCAAGAACTACTGCAATAGGAGCATTCTTATGAAATGTTGGATCGGCTAAAACTAAATTCTTGAAATTCTTCAAAATGGATTAGTCGATAGTTTTGGATGGAGTCGGCATGATTATGCGTCGATCAAACCTCAGCGTAGCTTCGAGTTTAATGGTCGCATCAGAGCGAGCTCGGATAGTGACAGAACATATTGTCTCGTCACCAAGAGTTGTGGTGTTCAGATGAAGCTTTTGGACTTACGAAGATGAAATATGGCTGATGGTCGTGCATGGATTCAGTATGGATCTGACATCGTGTAGCTCCGAATGTTGAGCAATTTGAATAACTGCAGTAGGAAGCAATGTGACTAAGTGCTGTGCTCGTATCGACGAGTATATGGCTGACTGCGAGCTTGGCTTTGCCGGTGTTGGTTCTTTGGAAACTTTTTTTCGGTGCTTTGTTTTTTGCTCCGCAGACGCTCATGCATGTGGAGCAGAGTATGATGGTCACCTTGGCAATAATGACACCCGGAAGTGCTAAAGCAGGAACCCTTGAAGTGCTTATGGGCCAAGCAGTTGGAACAATATTTGTTTAGGAGAACAACACATATCCACAATTGTTGGAGAAAGTTTGCTGAGTCAGAAATCCAAAATTTGTAAAAATAGTCATCTAGGAGTTTTAGAAAGACCAAATTGGGTTAAGGTTTAGTTCATGAAGTTATTTATTTAATTCGCAATACTTATGATTAATGATTACAAATTATGAAATGAAACTTAGACGTGTTGCTTGCTTGGCTGTTGAGTACAAAAAGAGAGAGCCCGACATCAAGCGAGTGTCAAGCTCAGCAAGATTTGACGTTTCACTTTATATTAACATAGTGTTGGTAGCCATAAAACTTAAAAGTATAGTAAGAGACTTAACAGTCTCATTATTATTTTTATAGCCAGATATATAGGAATATTTGTAAAAAGCGATATTACGTCCAAGGATACTAATATATCTTGTTCATCTAGAGAAGTGTCTTTTAGTCTTTCTTTAAGTTGTGTCGAGTTTTTTATATTGTAATTGTCTGATATTGTATTTGTTTAATAAATTTAAAATGTATTTTGCTAGTTTTGAGTATGGCACATTGGTCGAAGATGATATTGGTCTCGGAGGTAATCCGTGTTTATGTGTCTTTGGTAGTCCATATAACCTGATTACCAGCAGAAATATACATAGAACAATAAACAACAAAAAAAAAGACATATCATTCGCTCTCAAACTACACAAAACTTTAAAAAATATATTTACAAATACAAAAACACGCATAGAAAAAGAACAGCAGCAAGACGTTGTGTATAAAATTGGATGCAGTGGAAAAGAAGAAGATGACTGCAAACTAATCTACAAATGGGCCGCGAAAAGAGCGTTAAGAGTTAGACTAGACGAACACAAAGCAGACATATGAAAAGAAAAAATGACAAAAGCGCTAGCGCAACATATTCTAGAGGCATCAGTCTGCGTCTAGAGACACAGCTGATTTTGTTGATACGAAAATAATAGACAAAGAGAGAAGAGAAACGAGACGATATATTTTGAAAAGCTTGCACATTCAAAACAAAGCGACAATAACAATGAACACAAAAGAAGACTCATACAACATTTGCTCCAACTACAGCATTGCCTTAAGGAAGGCCTAATATTAAAAACATTCACATGTATTTATGTTCGTTATTATTTCAGTTTGTTTAAAAAAATTTCCTGTAAGTTGTTTATTGAGTTTAAATGTTAATCGTTTTTCAGTGCTTGTTATATAGTTTTAAAGATAAATTTAAATTCCTCGCTATGTGAAATTAACTAAATGTAAGAATTTTTATTTGACTTTTTGTTACTATGGGCAGAGACTATAAATACTTATAGACATTGCAACTGAAAGGTCCGGTACGAAATGAAAAATTTGTACGTACAAGACAAGAGACCCGACGAGTAACAAACCTAACGAGTAATCGCTTGCAGCAATTTGTGTTGCTAGCACAATATGTACAGTTGCGAGCAATAAAATAGCGGTGCTCTACATTCTTTTATATTGTCTTTTGTAAGTCTACTAATTTTTACTTTTTTCGCCCCCTTTTTTTCACAATCACTTGTCAACACTTGTTTTTTCTTCCGACATATTCGAATAACGGTAAAATTATTTGCATAATTAATTTTTATTAATTTTGTGGAGCTGGTTGTGATTCGACACGAGCAAAATAATAGCAGTTATTTCAATTGATTAGCATTACATAAATAAATAAACTAATTATACAGTCAAAGTAAGCAGCAGATTTTTCTAATGAATTTTAATGTAATATAAAAAGATTTGATAATAATATTTATTTTTTAAGTGGGCCGTGGAAAACATTGTACGGATGAGAAGCGTGGTTTGATAAAAAAGTTAATAAGTGATGGAAAAACGTATAAAGAAGTGCAGAATTTACTAAATTGCTCTGCAAAAATGATAGCCAATGCTTTAAAGCATCAAAATAAAACTGAAACACGTGGTCGCAAAAAAATTTTGTCGACAGTTCTTGCAAGGCGCGTTATAAGGGCTTGCAAAAATAACCCATCAGCAGCAGCTACGCAGATTAAAGATGATTTAAAATTACCATGTGGAGTTCACACTGTTAGAAGATGTTTACGAGACAATAAATTATTTGCCCGAAGTCCTCGGAAGGTTCCACTTTTGAAGAAAACACACATAGAGAAGAGATTAAAGTTTGCAAATGAGCACGTGGTCTGGCCGCTTCAAAAGTGGAGAAATATTTTCTGGGCTGATGAGAGCAAAATTGTTCTTTACGGTGGAAAAGGCTCAAGACAATATGTGAGACGACCACCTAACACGGAATACGATCCTAGGTATACTACAAAAACATTTAAACATGTAGGATCGTTTATTATGGTATGGGCAGGTTTTTCTTTTCACGGCGTTGGTCCAATAAGTTTGATTGAAAAAATTATGGACCAACATTTGTACGTAAATATATTGCAAAATAATATGCTGCCTTATGTTGAATACGAAATGCCGTTGAAATGGGTTATGCAACAAGACAACGACCCAAAACATACAAGTAAAGTTGCTAAGCAGTGGTTTCGCGAGAATAAGATTGAGGTTATGGAGTGGCCAGCGCAGTCGCCTGACCTCAATCCTATTGAAAACTTGTGGACAGATCTAAAAAAAGCAGTATGGATGGAAAAGCCCAAAAATAATAAGGAACTGTGGGAAGTAGTACAAAAGGCCTGGTACAATATTCCCTTGGAAAGATGTCAACGCCTTGTTGACTCAATGAGGGACAGATGTTCTGCTGTTATAAAAAATAAAGGAAATGCCACTAAATATTAATGAAAATTTGTTAAAAAACTGAGAATCAGCTTTCTTTTTAAATGTTAATTACCTTAAAACGTAAAGCCAAGAAGGAACTGCTATTTTTTTGCTCGCTAATTTTGCGTACTAAATCGTATATTGAAATAATTTAAAAAAATAATAAAGTGAACAAAAATAATTTATTTATAAAAGTTTGTATTTAAGTTGGGTCAAGTAGTTTTTAAATAAAAGTTTTCTGAAAATGCTTTAAACTATTTTTTATTACTGTTATTTTTACCTCTACCGATGCACTGCTATTATTTTGCTCGCAGCTGTATATGTTGCTTAAAGCAGCCTGACTTTGTTTACATTTGTTTTGCTTGATTTGTTGTTGCTGCATTGGACTTTTTTTGTTACGCTAGGATTTTGTTCAAGTTTTGGAAGCATTTCGTTGATCGTCAGATATAAATAATTTTTTTGCGATTTTGTCTAACTGAAGCAAAGGCGTTTTAGATAAATCGCTGTATCTTTTTTATTTCTAAACGGATTGAAATGCTCTTAAGGACAAAATTTTAGAAAATTGATTTATCTTTCAAATGACATTAAAATTAAATTAATTAAAAATTAATTCAATTATTTTATTACCTATTTTAAACAGATTTAAAACAAAAACTCTAATCTGCTGCACAGAGTTAAATCCACTCATAACTTTAAATTGTATTTTTTAAAGAAAATGCCGTCAATTTTGTTTTCTTGTTTGTATTTCTTTGTAACTAAATTGTTATTCGACTAATTTGTTAAAAAAGTATCTATTTATCTATCTGAAGCAAAGGTGGTTTAGATAAATCGCCATATCTTTTTTGTTTCTAATCGGATTCAAATGCTCCAAAGGACAACATTTTAGAAAATTGATTAATCCTTAAAATGACGTTAAAATGAAATTTTTCAAAAATATGCTGCACAGGATTAAATCCACTCATACCTTTAAATTTTATTGTTCATAGAAAAGACTATAAATTTTGTTTTTTTTTTAATTCAAAATCTAGGCTTATAAACAAACTTTTAGATGGAATTATTGATTACATATTAATTAACTAAAATTATGTCAAACTAATTTTTTATAAAATTCTTCTTTAATTGTTTTAAATAGATTTTAAAAACTTTCCGTTAATACGTTATATGATATTAAGAAAAATATTAGAATGTAATCCGATTCTCTGGGTAAAATATGTTCATAACAATTTGGTTTTCTTCTTTAATTTAATTTTAATTATTTTTCGATCCGGTCCTTTTTTAATAACAAAAAAATATGTTATTATTGTTTTTTTAAGGCAAGATGTAGGCTTATTAACAAATTGTAAGCTCGAATTATTTATTAAATTGTGAAAAAGGAATACATATATGAAAACTAAAACAACTCAACTGGTTTTAAGGTTTTCATAATATTGATTAATTAAACATGAATTATTATAAAATAAGTTTTGAAGTTTTTTGTGATAAATTTTTTCCTTTTCCTTTGAAAATTTAAAAATTACAAAATCAATGACATTTTTAAAGATTTTTCCTTTGCTTTTAAATTTCAATTAATTGAATTGTTTTATAAAAGTATTCCAATTCCGAAAGCGATCCAAAATGAACAACTCCTTTAAACTTTTTTGGTTCTTTATAATGTTATAATAAGCTTGGGGTGCTTCAAAAACTAAAATCAGAATTAATTTTAACATAAAGTAAAAATTAATTTTCCCCTTTTTTGTCTTACTTTTGGTCTACTTCCAGCCGTTTGATTTTTAAATAAGTTAGCCAGTATGTTTCACTAGTACGCAGGTTTGCGCATGCGTTGTGCTTTGAAAACTCTATTTATTTTTGAAATACCATAATAAATTCTAATTATTTATGCAATGCATAGTATTTTTTCCATATTTAAAAAATATAATTGTTAACTAAAATTTTAATATTGAATTACTTTTAAAATATCCATATTCTTATGTACATGCTCTTTACTACAGAAAAAGTATATTATTCAAATTTTTCCGATATTTATTTCCATATATTAAACAATACTTTGAATTACATTTAGTTTCAAATGAAAAGTTTTTATAAAACAAAACAAATTGTTACATGAATTTAATTGTTAGCTTTTTAGATCAAGTAAGTTTGAAGAAGGCAACAACATCAACAAATTTTTTTTGAATAGTTTTTATTTAGAAAATGCAACACTTTAATATAGTTTAGAAATATAAATGAAAAAAAAACAGAATTTTTCTCTATTACTCTATAAAAAGGAATTCTGCGTCTATACTTACGATACTATCAAAACTGTGTCTTTTTTTGTAAGGCTTTTTGATCTGGCGTTACCCTACTTAAATTTCCATTGGAGTTAAATTGGGTTATTTAGTAATTAGGTTGTTAAGTAATTATGTAATTTAGTAATTAAAAAGACAAATTTGATATATTGTCCTCTCCTTGCCTCAACTATTTTTTCATTATTTTTAGCCAATTTACTGAAACAAAAATATTTATGAAACATTTACTAAACATTTACGCAAAATAAAAACTATATTTATGAAACAGTGCAGACGATTTGATCATCATAGTAAATGAATTCCTGTACATCTTGCTTCAATTAATAAAATTAATATGTTTCCCTTAAACAGAGCTGTAAAAGAATGCTTTCAATTTAATTTTATGAATCAGTGAATCAGTGAATAACGAAATAAGAATAATTTCAATGAATGCAAAATTGATTTATCAATAATATTTTTAATTCAAATTCATGTTTAAAAAATTCATTACAATTATTCATTTTCGTTATTCAGAATAATGAATCAATTTTTTATTCATTTGAATGTTATTAACAAAAAATTCAATTCACAAAGAATTACAGAATTTTAAATTATTCTGTTTTATTCATTATTTTTTTTTATTCATTATTAATTTTTTATTCATAATCCACTTGTTATTAATTTTTCATTTTATTTACCATTTTACGGTATGAAAGATGATAGATAGATATATTAAAATCATCAGTTTGCCATCAGCTGTTACATACACAAAATCCAGAATGGAACCTTATGTTTTGGGAAAAGTTTCTTGGTGTGTAGAATTCTGAATTTCATACCAAAACCGTTATTTTTTGCACTTCAGCTCAAATTTAGTTACCAAGAACGATAGAGCGGGAGTTGATCATTTAATCCTGTGCAGTAAATTTTTGAAAAATTTCATTTTAACGTCATTTTAAGGATTAATCAATTTTCTAAAATGTTGTCCTTTGGAGCATTTGAATCCGATTAGAAACAAAAAAGATATGGCGATTTATCTAAACCACCTTTGCTTCAGATAGATAAATATATACTTTTTTAACAAATTAGTCGAATAAAATTTAGTTACAAATAAATACAAACAAGAAAACAAAATTGACGGCATTTTCTTTAAAAAATACAATTTAAAGTTATGAGTGGATTTAGCTCTGTGCAGCAGATTAGAATTTTTGTTTTAAATCTGTTTAATATAGGTAATAAATAATTGAATTAATTTTTAATTAATTCAATTTTAATGTTATTTTAAAGATTAATCAATTTTCTAAAATTTTGTCCTTAAGAGCATTTTAATCCGTTTAGAAATAAAAAAGATACAGCGATTTATCTAAAACGCCTTTGCTTCAGTTAGACAAAACAGAGACTATAAAACTTGTGTGAAGTTAGCATCCGGCGAAATGCAGCATCTGGCGAAAAAAAACTTAACAGAGGTATGTTAGCAACTTAATTATGTTAACAACATCTTTTCGCAACAAATCTCTGTAATAGGAATCTTAACAGAAAAAATCTCTGTTACTAACATACCTAAATAACTAAAAAGCTTTTTAAAAGCTCTTTTATTTTTTTTGTACTATTTTCTTCATTAGCAACGAAATTGAGATAAGACTAATCTACATATTGTCGCTGTGCCTAAAAAAAGGGTTATGTGTATATCAGCAACTTTTCACTAGAGCATTTCAACAACTGCGACCACGTTGCTGTTTTGATCACTTATAAACAAAAAAAATCTAAAAACAAGGCAAATGCAGATATATGAACATTAAAAAAATATGCAATAAAAAATGTACAAAAATCACATATCCATTTTTGTAGGCGCAGCGACGATATACCGACTTTCTGCAATTATTTATATAAATATAAATACTCTACTCAAATGTTATTAAATAGTATTTTAAAAATATTTAAAAGAAATGCTAAAAAATTGCATAAATATAAAAAAATTAAACATAAGATAGAACTACTGATTGAATAAGATTTAAATCTAAAAGCAACACAATTTTCATCATACGGCTTAGGTAAAAATAACTGTACCAAAACTTCTTAATTGGATAAACTTTTAATAATTTAAAAAAAGTCAAAACTGCTGGTTTCATCTTAAGAAACAAAAAAACCATCGACGAAAATGTATAAACACACTACCTAATTATGTTAACTTTGACCTCAAAAAGTTTCATGACAAAAAAATCGTTCAGTTTTTTTTAAAATGAGTTGCAAGATTTCCTCTTTTGTGAATATGCAAAAAAAGTCAAAACTGCTAGATTCACATATCTTAAGAAACAAAAATACCATCGACGAAAATGTATAAACACACTACCTAACTATGTTAACTTTGACCTCAAAAAGTTTCATGACAAAAAAATCGTTCAGTTTTTTTTAAAATGAGTTGCAAGATTTCCTCTTTTGTGAATATGCAAAAAAAGTCAAAACTGCTAGTTTCACAGATCTTAAGAAACAAAAAAACCATCAACGAAAATGTATAAACACACTACCTAATTATGTTAACTTTGACCTCAAAAAGTTTCACGACAAAAAAATCGTTCAGTTTTTTTTAAAATGAGTTGCAAGATTTCCTCTTTTGTGAATATGCAAAAAAAGTCAAAACTGCTAGTTTCACAGATCTTAAGAAACAAAAAAACCATCGACGAAAATGTATAAACACACTACCTAATTATGTTAACTTTGACCTCAAAAAGTTTCATGACAAAAAAATCGTTCAGTTTTTTTTAAAATGAGTTGCAAGATTTCCTCTTTTGTGAATATGCAAAAAAAGTCAAAACTGCTAGTTTCACAGATCTTAAGAAACAAAAAAACCATCGACGAAAATGTATAAACACACTACCTAACTACGTTAACTTTGACTTAAAAAAGTTTCATGACAAAAAAATCGTTCAGTTTTTTTTAAAATGAGTTGCAAGATTTCCTCTTTTGTGAATATGCAAAAAAAGTCAAAACTGCTAGTTTCACAGATCTTAAGAAACAAAAAAACCATCGACGAAAATGTATAAACACACTACCTAACTATGTTAACTTTGACCTCAAAAAGTTTCATGACAAAAAAATCGTTCAGTTTTTTTTAAAATGAGTTGCAAGATTTCCTCTTTTGTGAATATGCAAAAAAAGTCAAAACTGCTAGTTTCACAGATCTTAAGAAACAAAAAAACCATCGACGAAAATGTATAAACACACTACCTAACTATGTTAACTTTGACCTCAAAAAGTTTCATGACAAAAAAATCGTTCAGTTTTTTTTAAAATGAGTTGCAAGATTTCCTCTTTTGTGAATATGCAAAAAAAGTCAAAACTGCTAGTTTCACAGATCTTAAGAAACAAAAAAACCATCGACGAAAATGTATAAACACACTACCTAATTATGTTAACTTTGACCTCAAAAAGTTTCATGACAAAAAAATCGTTCAGTTTTTTTTAAAATGAGTTGCAAGATTTCCTCTTTTGTGAATATGCAAAAAAAGTCAAAACTGCTAGTTTCACAGATCTTAAGAAACAAAAAAACCATCGACGAAAATGTATAAACACACTACCTAACTACGTTAACTTTGACTTAAAAAAGTTTCATGACAAAAAAATCGTTCAGTTTTTTTTAAAATGAGTTGCAAGATTTCCTCTTTTGTGAATATGCAAAAAAAGTCAAAACTGCTAGTTTCACAGATCTTAAGAAACAAAAAAACCATCGACGAAAATGTATAAACACACTACCTAACTATGTTAACTTTGACCTCAAAAAGTTTCATGACAAAAAAATCGTTCAGTTTTTTTTAAAATGAGTTGCAAGATTTCCTCTTTTGTGAATATGCAAAAAAAGTCAAAACTGCTAGTTTCACAGATCTTAAGAAACAAAAAAACCATCGACGAAAATGTATAAACACACTACCTAACTATGTTAACTTTGACCTCAAAAAGTTTCATGACAAAAAAATCGTTCAGTTTTTTTTAAAATGAGTTGCAAGATTTCCTCTTTTGTGAATATGCAAAAAAAGTCAAAACTGCTAGTTTCACAGATCTTAAGAAACAAAAAAACCATCGACGAAAATGTATAAACACACTACCTAACTATGTTAACTTTGACCTCAAAAAGTTTCATGACAAAAAAATCGTTCAGTTTTTTTTAAAATGAGTTGCAAGATTTCCTCTTTTGTGAATATGCAAAAAAAGTCAAAACTGCTAGATTCACATATCTTAAGAAACAAAGAAACCATCGACGAAAATGTATAAACACACTACCTAACTATGTTAACTTTGACCTCAAAAAGTTTCATGACAAAAAAATCGTTCAGTTTTTTTTAAAATGAGTTGCAAGATTTCCTCTTTTGTGAATATGCAAAAAAAGTCAAAACTGCTAGTTTCACAGATCTTAAGAAACAAAAAAACCATCAACGAAAATGTATAAACACACTACCTAATTATGTTAACTTTGACCTCAAAAAGTTTCATGACAAAAAAATCGTTCAGTTTTTTTTAAAATGAGTTGCAAGATTTCCTCTTTTGTGAATATGCAAAAAAAGTCAAAACTGCTAGTTTCACAGATCTTAAGAAACAAAAAAACCATCGACGAAAATGTATAAACACACTACCTAATTATGTTAACTTTGACCTCAAAAAGTTTCATGACAAAAAAATCGTTCAGTTTTTTTTAAAATGAGTTGCAAGATTTCCTCTTTTGTGAATATGCAAAAAAAGTCAAAACTGCTAGTTTCACAGATCTTAAGAAACAAAAAAACCATCGACGAAAATGTATAAACACACTACCTAACTACGTTAACTTTGACTTAAAAAAGTTTCATGACAAAAAAATTGTTCAGTTTTTTTTAAAATGAGTTGCAAGATTTCCTCTTTTGTGAATATGCAAAAAAAGTCAAAACTGCTAGTTTCACAGATCTTAAGAAACAAAAAAACCATCGACGAAAATGTATAAACACACTACCTAACTATGTTAACTTTGACCTCAAAAAGTTTCATGACAAAAAAATCGTTCAGTTTTTTTTAAAATGAGTTGCAAGATTTCCTCTTTTGTGAATATGCAAAAAAAGTCAAAACTGCTAGTTTCACAGATCTTAAGAAACAAAAAAACCATCGACGCAAATGTATAAACACACAACCTAACTATGTTAACTTTGACCTCAAAAAGTTTCATGACAAAAAAATCGTTCAGTTTTTTTTAAAATGAGTTGCAAGATTTCCTCTTTTGTGAATATGCAAAAAAAGTCAAAACTGCTAGTTTCACAGATCTTAAGAAACAAAAAAACCATCGACGAAAATGTATAAACACACTACCTAATTATGTTAACTTTGACCTCAAAAAGTTTCATGACAAAAAAATCGTTCAGTTTTTTTTAAAATGAGTTGCAAGATTTCCTCTTTTGTGAATATGCAAAAAAAGTCAAAACTGCTAGTTTCACAGATCTTAAGAAACAAAAAAACCATCGACGAAAATGTATAAACACACTACCTAACTATGTTAACTTTGACCTCAAAAAGTTTCATGACAAAAAAATCGTTCAGTTTTTTTTAAAATGAGTTGCAAGATTTCCTCTTTTGTGAATATGCAAAAAAAGTCAAAACTGCTAGTTTCACAGATCTTAAGAAACAAAAAAACCATCGACGAAAATGTATAAACACACTACCTAACTATGTTAACTTTGACCTCAAAAAGTTTCATGACAAAAAAATCGTTCAGTTTTTTTTAAAATGAGTTGCAAGATTTCCTCTTTTGTGAATATGCAAAAAAAGTCAAAACTGCTAGTTTCACAGATCTTAAGAAACAAAAAAACCATCGACGAAAATGTATAAACACACAACCTAACTATGTTAACTTTGACCTCAAAAAGTTTCATGACAAAAAAATCGTTCAGTTTTTTTTAAAATGAGTTGCAAGATTTCCTCTTTTGTGAATATGCAAAAAAAGTCAAAACTGCTAGTTTCACAGATCTTAAGAAACAAAAAAACCATCGACGAAAATGTATAAACACACTACCTAACTATGTTAACTTTGACCTCAAAAAGTTTCATGACAAAAAAATCGTTCAGTTTTTTTTAAAATGAGTTGCAAGATTTCCTCTTTTAAGAATATGCAAAAAAAGTCAAAACTGCTAGATTCACATATCTTAAGAAACAAAAATACCATCGACGAAAATGTATAAACACACTACCTAACTATGTTAACTTTGACCTCAAAAAGTTTCATGACAAAAAAATCGTTCAGTTTTTTTTAAAATGAGTTGCAAGATTTCCTCTTTTGTGAATATGCAAAAAAAGTCAAAACTGCTAGTTTCACAGATCTTAAGAAACAAAAAAACCATCGACGAAAATGTATAAACACACTACCTAACTATGTTAACTTTGACCTCAAAAAGTTTCATGACAAAAAAATTTTAAAAAGTTTAATTCATGATGAAGTTCGCAGAATGTTAATGTCTAGGCAAAAGAAAAACTAAGACAAGACCAATAAGAAAACCATTCACTCAGCATCTCTAAGTATCCAATTCCATTTCTAATTCCAATTTAAATTCCAATTCTATTTCATTTTCCACTTCCGATTCCATTTCAAATTCTAATTCCTATTTGAATTTCCATTTCAATTTACAATTCAATTTCATATTTTATTTCCAATTCCATTTCATATTCAATTTACTATTTTAATTCCAATTTCATTTCGGATCCCATTTTTAATTCCATTTCCAATTTAATTTCCATTTCCATTTCCAATTTAATTTCCATTTAAAATTTCAATTTCAATTTCAATTCCATTTCAAATTCCATTTCCAAATCTAATTCCATTTCAGATTCCATTTTCAATTCCACTTCCATTTCATATTCCATTTCCGCTGTAACTTATATTTCTTATTAAACTTCCCATTGCAGTTCCATTTATAATTCCAATGCTATTTCATATGCTTTTTTCATTTGCAATTCCAATTCCAATAACAATTCCTCTTTTTCTTTCCCTTTCCTTTTCCCTTTCCCTTTCCTTTTCCCTTTCCATTTCCATTGCCATTTCCATTTCGATTGCTATTTCCATTTCCTTTTCCCTTTCCATTTCCAATCCATTTCCCTTTCTATTTCCTTTTCCATTTCCATTTCCTTTTCCATTTCCTTATCCATTTACCTTTCGTTTTCTATTTTCATTTCCTATTCCATTTCCTTTTTCATTTCCTTTTCCATTTCCTTTTTTATTTCCTTTTCCATTTCCTTTTCCATTTCCTTTTCCCTTTCCATTTCCATTGCCATTTCCATTTCGATTGCTATTTCCATTTCCTTTTCCCAACCTTCCATTTCCAATCCATTTCCCTTTCTATTTCCTTTTCCATTTCCATTTCCTTTTCCATTTCCTTATCCATTTCCCTTTCTTTTTCCTTTTCCATTTCCATTTCCTTTTCCATTTCCTTATCCATTTATTTTTCCTTTTCTATTTCCATTTCCTATTCCATTTCCTTTTTCATTTCCTTTTCCATTTCCTTCTTTATTTCCTTTTCCATTTCCTTTTCTATTTCCTTTTCTCTCTCCATTTCCATTGCCATTTCCATTTCGATTGCTATTTCCATTTCCTTTTCCCTTTCCATTTCCATTTCCCTTTCTATTTCCTTTTCCATTTCCTTTTCCATTTCCTTATCCATTTACTTTTCCTTTTCTATTTCCATTTCCTATTCCATTTCCTTTTTCATTTCCTTTTCCATTTCCTTTTTTATTTCCTTTTCCATTTCCTTTTCCGTTTCCTTTTTTATTTCTTTTTCCATTTCCATTTCCTTTTTCACTTCCTTTTCCATTTCCTTTCCTTTTTCCTTTTCCATTTCCTTTTTTATTTCCATTTCCATTGCCATTTCCATTTCCTTTTCCCTTTCCTTTTCCTTTTCCTTTTCCTTTTCTTTTTCCCTTTCCTTTTCCTTTTTCTTTTCTTTTTCCTTTTCCATTTCCATTTCCATTTAATTTTCCATTTCCTTATCCATTTACTTTTCCTTTTCCATTTCCGTTTTCATTTCCTTTTCCATTTCCATTTCCTTTTCCATTTCCATTTCCATTTCCTTTTTCATTTCCTTTTCCATTTCCATTTCCATTTTCATTTCCATTTCCTTTTCCATTTCCATTTCCTTTTCCTTTTTTTTCCTTTTCCATTTCCTTTTTTATTTCCATTTCCCTTTCCATTTCCTTTTCCATTTCTATTTCCGTTTCCATTTCCATTTCCTTTGCCATTTCCATTTCCATTTCCATTTCGTTTCCATTTCCATTTCCCT